>CM060422.1:2358734-4758734 GCA_030545235.1 Helianthus tuberosus | reverse complement strand
GCTCGTTAGGGACCTACGCGACTTACGGTTCGACGTGGACTAAATAATAAAAAAAAATATAATTTAACGACGATCTTAGTTTCGACGCTCGTAAGGCGCGTACGGTCCTAACGAGCGTCGAAACTAAGTTCGTCGTTAAAATATTTTTTTTATTTAGTCGAAGTCGAACCGTAAGGCGCGTAAGTCTCTAACGAGCGTCGAAATAAGATCGTCGTTAAAAGATCGTCGTTAAAATATTTTAACGACGATCTTATTTCGATGCTCGTTAGGGACCTACGCGACTTACGGTTCGACGTGGACTAAATAATAAAAAAAAATCTGTTTAAAAAAAATATGCTTAAAAAGAAATTCTGTTTAAAAAAATTTGTTTAAAAAAAACTGTTTAAAAAAAACAGTTTTCTGTTTAAATTATATTTTTTCTTATTTAGTCCATGTCGAACCGTAAGTCGCGTAGGTCCCTAACGAGCGTCAAAATAAGTTTGTCGTTAAAATATAAAACGACGAACTCAGTTTCGACGTTCGTTAGAGACCTACGCGCCTTACGGTTCGACTTCGACTAAATAAAAAAAATATTTTAACGACGAACTTAGTTTCGACGCTCGTTAGGACCGTACGCGCCATACGAGCGTCCAAACTAAGATCGTCGTTAAATTATATTTTTTTTATTATTTAGTCGAAGTCGAACCGTAAGGCGCGTAGGTCCCTAACGAGCGTCAAAATAAGTTCGTCGTTAAAATATAAAACGACGAACTTAGTTTCGACGCTCGTTAGAGACCTACGCGCCTTACGGTTCCACTTCGACTAAATAAAAAAAAATATTTTAACGACGAACTTAGTTTCGACGCTCGTTAGGACCGTACACGCCTTACGAGCGTCCAAACTAAGATCGTCGTTAAATTATATTTTTTTATTATTTAGTCCATGTCGAACCGTAAGGCACGTAGATCCCTAACGAGCGTCGAAATAAGATCGTCGTTTCGAAATAAGATCGTCGTTAAAATATATTTTAACAACGATCTTATTTCGACGCTCGTTAGGGACCTACGCGCCTTACGGCTCGACTTCGACTAAATAATTAAAAAAAAATTCTGTTTAAAAAAAAATCTGTTTAAAAAGAAATTCTGTTTAAAAAAAATTATGTTTAAAAAAAACTGTTTAAAAAAAATAGTTTTCTGTTTAAATTATATTTTTTTTATTATTTAGTCAATGTCGAACCGTAAGTCGCGTAGGTCCCTAAGAGCGTCAAAATAAGTTCGTCGTTAAAATATAAAACGACGAACTTAGTTTCGACACTCGTTAGAGACCTACGCGCCTTATGGTTCGACTTCGACTAAATAAAAAAAAATATTTTAACGAAGAACTTAGTTTCGACGCTCGTTAGGACCGTACGCGCCTTACGAGCGTCCAAACTAAGATCGTCGTTAAATTATATTTTTTGTATTATTTAGTCGAAGTCGAACCGTAAGGCGCGTAGGTCCCTAACGAGCGTCAAAATAAGTTCGTCGTTAAAATATAAAACGACGAACTTAGTTTCGACGCTCGTTAGAGATCTACACGTCTTACGGTTCGACTTCGACTAAATAAAAAAATATATTTTAACGATGAACTTAGTTTCGACGCTCGTTAGGACCGTATGCGCCTTACGAGCGTCCAAACTAAGATCGTCGTTAAATTATATTTTTTTATTATTTAGTCGAAGTCGAACCGTAAGGCGTGTAGGTCCCTAACGAGCGTCGAAACTAAGATCGAAGTTAAAATATAAAACTTCGATCTTAGTTTCGACGCTCGTTAGGGACCTATGCGCCTTACGGTTCGACTTCGACTAAATAATAAAAAAAATATTTTAACGACGAACTTAGTTTCGACGCTCGTAATTTTAGTCGACGTCGTCCGTAAGGCGCGTACGGTCCTAACGAGCGTCGAAACTAAGTTCGTCGTTAAAATATTTTTTTTATTATTTAGTCGAAGTCGAACCGTAAGGCGCGTAGGTCCCTAACGAGCGTCGAAACTAAGATCGAAGTTTTATATTTTAACGACGATCTTAGTTTCGACGCTCGTTAGGGACCTACGCGCCTTACGGTTCGACTTCGACTAAATAATAAAAAAAAACTTATGTTTAAAAAAAAATATGTTTAAAAATAAAATTCTGTTTAAAAAAAAATCTGTTTAAAAAAAACTGTTTTCTGTTAAAAAAAAATAGTTTTCTGTTTAGAAAAAAAAACAATTTAGGTTTAAAAAAATATATTTTCTATGTAAATAATAATAACTATTATTAAAATAATAATAACTAACGTACCTGAAGAGCGGATCTGCAATCGTCGTAACCCTCCCCTTGGATTGTCGGTGGTCCCATTGATTAATGTCCGCGATCGTCGCCCAAAACCCTAAAAGCGTGGGTTTATCAACTATTACCAACCCCTGTTTACACGAATGTTTATTAAACGTTAAATTAATATTAAATCTTATATGTTATATATTAAAATAATAATAATAACAATACAAAATTTGTGTTAAACGTACCGTCGTATAAAGATCCGTAGCGTTCTCAGCCTCCGTATACAAACCGCTATGCACCGCAAACTGTGCAAGTGACATAGAACGCGCCTGGCCAGCCATGCGAAACGAAACCTCGGCCAGGGGAGGGGGCTGCGCGGGGTCCACAGCCTCATTTGGCCGACGAGGATGAAACTCGAACGACGACAGAAACTCGATCAGTATCTCCCTGTAGCTCGGCGTAAAGGATAGCTTAAACAGCCGATCCCACGGTGAATCAAGGGGAACAAACCCCCGCGCCCAATCTTCAACATCGAGCTTCCGGAGGGTTTTCCAAGAAACCGCAAAATGTTCACCGATATGCATCTTCCGAAGCTTCTCGCAACGGAGAGCAGCGTCGGACTCCGGAGGAAACTCCAAATACTGGTGATTCTCGAGAGGATCCGGCGGTGGACGCGCCCGCCGCTTCCGTTGCGCGGCCTGCGCCTGCTCCGGATTAGTTTCTTCTATATCCATTTCCTCCATTTTTCTGTTTAAAAAAAACAATTTAAGTTTTAAAAAAAATATATATTTTCTGTTTAAAAAGGCGTTTAAACGGCTGCAAACGCAGCCGCAAACGGCAGCGAAAAGCCTAAAATGCAGACGTGTCAAACAGACTATATGGGTCAAAATACGGCCAGAGTGCTATCAAATGCTTAAATCCATTTCAGTTTAAATAAGATTATTGTTTCACAAAATAACTTTTATAATCTTGTTTGGCGCATTATTTATTTACAAAACTAAAAAAAAGTGGACAAAAAAGTGTTGACAGGTCAGCAACCAACCCGACCCGTCTATCTTGCTTTCTCTAACATCAAATTTTTACATGTGTTGCAGGAGTTTATCAACGTTGACCAAGTATGCTAACCCTGATGACCCAAGAGACTGTTTCGATCAGTTTCTCGAGTTCCGTAACCAAATTGTTCAGGCCATAACCAACATGGTGTCAATCAAAGCAGCAACCGAAACAACTAACAAAGAGTTAAAAGACACCCATATCTTGCATGATATCAAGAACAACAACAAGAACAAACTACTGTTTGGTTCACCACTATTTGGTGTTTTGAACAATGAGAGCAATGAGCACCAGATTCTTAGACATGTAAAGCAACTAGACACAACAATCAAACAAACAATCAAACGACCCCTAATTCACTGTAAACCCTAGACATTTAAAGCAACTAGACACAACAATCAAACAAATCAAACAAACACCCCTAATTCACTGTAAACCCTAATTTACCTAAGATACACCCCTGATTTACGGATAAAATACTAAAAGAAATCAAAATTAGTTAAATAGGTTGAGTATATACCTCGTTTATACTTCGAATTCGCGTGTATACGGTCGTAAATACGTAGTCGCCTTCGTATGTCTCTGTATTGTGTGTGTTTGCAATTTGGGGAAGAACAGAGCTGCGTAGGGGTTTTCCTGATTTAAATCAGAACCTATACGCATCGTAGAGGTCCCTACGAAGCGTATACAAAAGTCAAAAAGGTCGTTTGACTACTGAAATTACCATTTTGCCCTACTTCTAGGGCTATATGAGGCTTATTACAAGGGCAAAAAGGTCATTTACTGACCTTTATATACGATACGTATGGTTCTCTACGAATCGTATATACAGGTCAGGAGAATGACCTTTATACCCTACTTTTGAGCCTATACGAAGCATGGATAGAAGGGTATAAAGGTCATTCTCATGACCTTTATATACGCGTCGTAGAGAGCCGTACGCAGCGTATATAAAGGTCTGAAAATGACCTTTTTGCCCTTGTAGTCAGCCCCGTATAGCCCTAAAAGAAGGGCCAAAAAGTAATTTAACATATTTATATTTTGAAACTTTGATTTGGGGGGAAAATAGTCCGCCTTTGACATACGCTGCGTATGGAGCAATACGCTGCGTAGTAGTGTAATAATTTTACCATTTTGCCCTTGTGTTGTGGCAATACGAAGCCAAAAACAGGGGTTATTTGGTCATTTGAATCTCATACGCTGCGTAGGGATCCCTACGCAGCGTATATAAAGCTACATTTTAAAAAAAAAAATTTGTGTTTTCCTTTGTTTAAATTTATAGAAAACAATATTATTTGATAAATAATACAAATATAATTTAGAAAAGCTAAAAATAATACAAAAATTATGAATTATAAAAATAAAAAATGATACAAACTTTATAAATTAAAAAATTTCTACAATTTACAAAAATACAAATTTCCGCTTAATCTTCGATAACATTTAAACTCGGTTCTCTGTCTTTGTCTGAGTTTGATTTAGGATGGATTAACTCGTAGTAGTGCTGTAACCGCGGTCTATACATTTCTTCCCACTGTTCCGCAGCTATTGATCGATGTGTCGACCACAACGGGGTCGCTAAAGGCATGGGGTAGTCTCCTTCCAACTTAGCATGTATGAAGTGTCCCCCGTCAACATGTACGAGCGTTATCGCTTGAGGTCGTGGATCTAGTGGGGCATCCGTTAATGGGAAGATGGTAGTGCTCCATTCGATGCTTAGCACGTGGAGGACAATATTATACCTTTGCGCTACGAGAAGCCCTACCTGGGGCTTTTCCATCCAGTGACTTGGACCGCACCCTTTCACTGAATGCCAATTGATGCTGTTACGTATTCGTTTAAAGTCTCCTTTGTTATATGTTTCGAATACATGCTTCCAACGCGGCTCGTTATGGTCAATCTCCAGTAGTAAATCTCTTCGAATATTAGGCCATACGTGTTCCGTAAAACCTAACCCGACAGCCACAGACCTGTACCCACAATGACCGTCTGGGGTCACATCTTGTATACGCGATATGTAAGAGTGAAACTCTGTTGGAATTTGATTCTTAAACCTCTTAATGCTTAACAAGTGCTCGTCCCCTTCATTAATGGAAAACCCTTATCATCCCGCGTCTCCTTCTTTTTAGAACTCGTTGAACTGTTTCGTTGCATTTTAGGTTTTTCAGACTTTACAACCGAACCAGTTCCACGAGAGCCCTCTGATGGTACGTACGAGTTGTGTCGGGGTAAATCGTACCTATGTTTGGGGGAAGCGGTATATACGTTGCTGCCCTCGCCATAGGAGCTGTATCTCGCAGCTTCGTCTAACCTCGCAGGTTCATCTAGCCTTTCTTGTACTTTCTTTGATGTAGGCCGACCGCGAGTATTTTGCTGGACGATCGGTGGTTTCTTGGTTGACGATTTCGGGGTGAAGACCGCTTTTATCTTTGAAAGCAAACTCTTTTGCTGAACGGGGGACTGCGCCTCTAAATGTTGCCGCACATTATTGAGCTCTGCTACAACATCGACCTCCTCGTCTACCAGTTTACACGGGAGCAAGTCAAGCTTACGCCAGAATACATCTATGTCGTCGAGTTGTATCATACGCCCTGCACAGTTAAGTTAATACGGTGTGAGAAACAGCTAAATCGTATAAAATAACAAAAGGTTTGTAGTTTTAATATTTTTTACCTGTACGTTTGTAGTTTTCCAGCCTACAAGCACACGGCAATCCACAGCTAAGCCACATATGGCAACCACATGATGCGTTAAGTTTCCGCAACACCTCCATCTTCCTCAGTAGCTCTTTTGCCAGCAAATCAAGTGCTTCATGGGAAACCTTTCCACGTAGGTTGTCCAACAGTCGGTGTCTGTGGTGGTTCATCATTTTTTCGATGCTCTCAGTGAAACTTTTTTGTATTTCATCGTACTGAGTTTCAACTATATCAATGACGCATCTTGCTATTCGCTCCAATGAACTCCCGCGCGTAATGTATCTTTTTAAATTTGCGTGCTGGCTCTCAACTCTGTTGGTGGTGCGCTGACCAAAGTTGCGACACTTATCGGTCCACACATAAACGAACATTTCTTTATAGTCTTTGAGCCAGTTTTCGTAGACGTAATCATAGACACCTGCAAAAATAAAATAATGAAATGTAAAAGCGTGTGTAAAATATAATAGATTGGGTGAGTCGTTTGTTGAAGGAACACTTACTTTCTCGGTTGGCAACCACGAGTCGGTAATACATTTTCTCCAAGTTGTACTTGTACATGGGCTCTGAAGAAGATTCGCACAATCTCCGCCAGTACGACATAAATTTCCCCCAATCTTCTTTATTGAACCATTCCTTGCACTTTTTAGCTATATTTTGTTGGATGTGAAAGTGGCATAGAAGCCTGGTTGCATTCGGGAATACTTTAGAACACACGTTAATTAGGGCAAGCTCCCTATCCGTGACTATCACACGCGGCATCATACATTCATGCAATATTGACTTGATCCGCTCAAGCAACCACACGTAGTTACCCCTTCGTTCTTTACAAATAACGGCATGTGCGATACAAAAAGACTTCCCAGTCGACGTCATACCCACAACCTGGACAAATGGCATGTTGTAGAGGTTTGTTTTGTAGGTCGCGTCGATCAACATCACGTGCGAGAATGCACGCCACATAGTGATTGAATAAGGATGAACAAAGAAAATCTCTGTTACGACATCTATTTTGGGTTCCTGTCGGGTTTCGTAAATGAATCGGTGGTCATGCAACAGGCTTTCCAGTGCCTGCATAGGAGTCTTTCCGTCCACTATTGTCGCTCTAATTTTTTGTACCGCATTTCGCACGTCTTTCTGAACATGCAGGCTGTCGGGGAACTGCTTTCTTAGGGTTTGAAATATGATACGTGGCTCCATGTTTTGAGCAGTTAGCTGCTCCACTAGCTTGTATTCGGCTTCAGTAAATCTTCGCACAAAAGCGTGGCCCAACAGACTCATCGTAGGTTCGTGGTTATGGTTCGCGTCTTCCACTTTTAACTCCCACGTGTCATTCGTCACGTCCCGGATGGCGAGTAATGAAAATGGGCAACCGATTTTTTTGCTACCAGGTTTCCTAACTGTTGCTTTACTACGGTGCTCACCACTACGGTCGCACACAAGCCATACCATCCCAGTAGTACCGCCAATATTTTTCAATCGGAGGGTAACAATTACGTAACCATACTCATTTCCCGTTTCTTGTACCCAATTCTTCAAATCAGTTAGAGACATGAAACGCTAAAAAAAGTTACGTTAATAATAATTATTATTATTTTAATGTGATACCTCATTTATTTGAAACGGATTGCCCGGGGTAGATGGTTCATAAAGTGATGTGTTACGGGGCCCATAACCATATCCACCGTATCCACCTTCACCCCCAGATCTATCGTATCCATTGTATCCACCTTCACCCCCGTATCCACTGTAACCACCTTCACCCCCATATCTATCGTATCCACTGTATCCACCTTCACCCCCGTATCCACTATATCCACCTTCACCCCCGTATCCACTGTATCCACCTTCACCCCCGTATCCACTGTAACCTCCGTATCCACCTTCACCCCCGTAACCCGGATATGATTGCTGCGTCGGGTAATATGGTTCATCAACATGTGCATTCTCAGCACCGTATCCACTTTCTTGCACGTACGGAGATTCATACCCGTATCCGTAATCCGGATACACTTGATGCGTCGGGTAATTTGGTTCATCAACAGGTGGAGTGGGAGTCTTGTTCAAGTCTGGCAACTGTGTTTTTTGATCAACAGGGACTCCAGACACAACCTCCTCCTCCTCATTGGCATCATTTGCTCCCCATATGTCGTTAGAATAGCGATTACCGAAATAATTCTCGTTCCAAAATGATGACATTTTAACAAGATTGAACAAAAAACAGAACAGATGATTTTGGTTTGGTTTGTAAATTGTTTACTGAAGAAGAATATGAAAAACAGAAGAAGAAATGAACCGATAATGGAAGAGAAAAGAAAGCAGTGCTAAATACAAGAAGAAATGAACCAATAATGGAGCAATGAGAAAGCAGTGCTAAATCAACTTTCAAATTTACTGAAATAGGCAGCGTATAGCTCTCTACTCCCCGTATTATTTTATTCACGTGCCTGGACAACATCGTGTCAGTGTCAAATCAGTCTGACATACGCTGCGTATTGATCAATACACAGCGTATAGGGTTACCACTATACGCTGCGTATTGGTCAATACGCAGCGTATGGCAGACTGATTTGACATGATACTAGGTTTGACTGTCTGGTCGTGTACCTTCCCCTTACATACGCTGCGTAGAGACCTATACGCAGCGTATAGGGTTAGCCCTATACGCTGCGTAGAGGCCTCTACGCAGCGTATGTAAACCCTAAGTGTGCAGATAGCCTGCCAAAGTGTGCAAATAGTGAGAGCCAAATAAATAGATGTTTTTATTAAATAAAATAGGGTTTTATCCCTATGAAAATGTGTGTACTGAAACTTGGGATTTTCCCATTTGTTTAATATATTAAAAGCGTGGTATTTTACTCTGATAAAATATTTCCTAACTACGGTCCTGATGTAATTTCCGCTGCCAAAAATTGAATAAACACACGATACCACCAAAACTGGCTCACGGCCACCCGTTCCCGAGGTAATAGGGATCGGGGGTTGCGACAAATTAGCATCCCCCCACACTTAAATTACACATTGTCCTCAATGTGTCCCAAAAATAAGTTTTTCGGTTGATTAAAATGTGTAAAAGTGGGTTAAAAACAAGATTTTATGTCACTGGGTAGCTGAACACGGGGTGTGTTGGGCTGAGCACGGCCCCGTGCTCAGGCTGCCAATACCAAAAGTAAACAGAAGGCTAGGCACGGGGGCGTGCTCAGTGAGCACGGGCCCGTGTCCAGATACCTGAACTGGGCGTTTTTCCTGCAGACCATGAGCACGGGCCGTGTTGCCTGAGCACGGCCCCGTGCTGAACTTGCTGTAATGAGAAAAAAAATGTCGGGAGGCTCTGTTTTTGTGCATGGGGTGTTGGTTCAAGCTTCCCTTAGTATCCTTCACCATCCAGAGTGTTTTTTATTCCTGAAAATTAAAACTAAACTAGAAAATATAAAAGTTAATCTAAACTAAAGCTAAGGATAGTTCCGAGGAATGCCTCCGTGGTGCGCCACGTTTATAAGGGTCCTTGGCTAGACCCTCCTTATCGGGTGGTTCTGGCTCATCTTCAATTAGGGGGTCGTCATTGCCGATTGAGTATTTCATTGATCGTTCAATATCGACACATCTTTTGAAGGCCCCTAATTGAATAGGTAGATTGTTGTACTTCCGATTTTTCAAAGCTTCGTGATTTTTCACAAAAGGTCGTCCCAACACTAGAGGAGCGTCATCAAGGATGACAAAGTCGGTTGGGATTACCATTTGATTTGTTTGAACCAAGACATCCTCAACTATACCGATTGATTTTATTACTTTCCGATTGGATAGAAAAATGGGTATTTGAAGTGGAGAAAAATCACTAATACTTAATTTTTCGAAAATGTAGTTTGGCATTATATTAACACAAAGATCTTTATCAATTGTAATATTACTAATAAAGGAGTTTTGAAAAAAACATGGAACCGGTGTAATGTTAATTTCAAATGGGTCTTCTTTTATTAGCGAAGTTTGATCATTTGTTAATCTAACGCTTACCGTCTCGTCAATTTTAGTGTTAGTGTTTAGCTCTTTTAAAAACTTGGCATGAGTGGGTACTAAACAATGATTTTCGAAAGAAGGTGACACGAGATTAATTTTATCAAAATTAGACTCTTCTTGAATTTTAACGTTATCGGACTCACCTTTTTCGTTGTTTAACTCATGTGTCGGTTTTTCACTTACTTGTTCTTCAATTTTTACATTTTCAACTATCTCTTCTTTATTACAAGTTAATTCTTCTCTTGCGCGGGACTCCTCTTCCCTTGCGCGAGATTCTTTTATGTAACGTTTGATAGTTTTAATTTTTTCTATTATCCTATCGGCTATGTCGGTGATAGAGTAAGGATCGGGATCCTCAAAGCTTGAATTCGGATGTTCGATCCTTTGTTCCTTATAATACTCATAAGAAGTAGATGGTTCACACCATTGTTCTTCATTGTAAGTATATGATGGATAAGGGTCGTAATTTTGTTCTTCATAATACTCATATGAGGTGGGTTGTTCACGCCATGGTTCCTCATAATAAGCATATGAAGGTGGTGGCTCATATCTTGGTTCCTCAAAGTATGAGTATGAAGGCTCATACCTTGGTTCATCAAAATATGAGTATGAGGGAGGGGGTTCATACCTTTGGTCTTCATAGGATGTGTATGAAGTTGATGGCTCGTACATGGGCTCCTCATAGTAGGTGTATGAAGTGGATGGTTGAAATAAGTCACAATACTGTACCGAGTGCGGGTCACCATAAATGGTGCAATAGTCTTCCCTATAATCATCCTCCTCATAGGTGTAGTTGTAATCTCCTGAGTATTGATCCATAAGAATCACTCAGCAGACCACAACAGAGTCTCGGAACCAGAAAACAAAAATTAAACAGAGACAGAGGCTGGACACGGCCCTGTGTTCAGTGGACACGACTCGTGTTCAGGATCTGTATCTTGGCATTTGAATAAAAGTTACTGGTTTTGTGCAGCACGCGGGTGTGTTCAGTGAGCACGACCCCGTGTTCAGACTCTGTATCTGGGTGTTTTAAAAAAATTATGCAGCACGGCCCCGTGTTCAGTGAGCACGACCCGTGTTCAACCTACTGTAATATGCAAAACTAACTAAAATGCAGAAAAATGTGGCGTGTTTTGAAAAAGTTTTGAAAAACTGATTAGGCCGTCGATTTTAAGCTTTCTTAAAATCCTTGTGTCCACGGCAACGGCGCCAAAAACTTGATGCGTGTGAAGTGTCGTATAGTTTTTGATGTATATTTTTAGCCGTTTTTACACTTTAGTCAAGTTTTAAATTTATAAAACACGATATTTTAGTAACACCAAACACACATATGGGCAAGTGCACCCATCGTGAGCGTAGTATAGTGTTGGTAAGATACCGAGGTCGTCCAATGACACGAGAGCTTTTAGTACCGGTTTATCCTCAACGTCTAATCAAATCAAAAGTTTAGAAAATGGTTTTAAACTAGAAAATAAAAACTAAAATACTGAAAATAAAAATAAAAGTAAAAACAGATAGACAAGATGAATCACTTGGATCCGACTTGCCTTTAGTGTAACCTTTGATTATTTCCGAACTTTTGCACTTTTTAAGAGATTATCTTAGTTATTGTAGTAGGCCCCTCTTTTGAAGGTGACGTTACCCTTAACCCAGTAGTTTGAGTCAGCAAGGACACAATCCTAAAGGGTTGGATTATTGAAAGATAATTAATTAAGTTATTAATGCATAATGTGGTAGGCACCTCTTTTGAAGGTGACGTTACCCTTGGATAAGTAGTCTGAGTCAGCAGGGATACAGTCCTAAGTAGCCGGGTTAAAGTTTTAATAGTAGCTTACATATGAGGGGATCAAGGAGTTCGGACCCCCGCCATCCAATACCAGTGGGTATTGAAGTAGGTCATACTAAAGTTGACCCAGATCCTTGCAGGATCTATACACTGAACAAGGCAAGACTCTTACCAAACCATTCCCTTAACCCCCGACCAGGTAGCCAACATATCTCCATATAGACCGTGGAGATATGAATGGTGAAAATCTTTTATTTTATATAGACAGTAAAATAATGCCAAGACACCACGGACAAATGATAAGGAAGAATCACCTTCAACATAAGAAACTAGTTATTAAAGTCATTAATACATAACCAAATAAAAAGTGCGAAAAGATTAAAAATAAAAAGTATTACACTAAATGCTTGTCTTCACCAAGTGATGTAAGAGACTTAGGCAAACATGGTCTTTGATTGTCAAGAACTCTTACTATCAATCTTGGATTCCGAGACTACTACACACACTCTATGATGGATGATGAATGATGGTGGTGGTGGATGATGGTGTTGTGGTGGTGGTGGAGTGTGGGTGAAGTGTGAGAGAGGTGGTTTGTCAAGGGATGGTTTGCAAATGAGCCAAGCACCCCTATTTATAGCCTGCACAGAAGCCCGGTGTCCATTGGGCACGACCCCGTGTCCACCCGTCTTCTCTTTCTTCATTAAATGCAGTTTGTTTGCATTAGTTGACCACGCCCCCGTGTCCGCTGGGCACGACCCCGTGTGCAGAAGCGTATCTGTACTATCAAGATGTTCCTAGATTCTGCGAATCTTAGAGTTGACCACAGCCCCGTGTCCACTGGACACGCCCCCGTGGTGGGTGATAGAAGCTTCTATAACTTTGTCTTTTCTGCAGACACTTGGGCACGCCCCCATGCTCATTGAGCACGGGGTGTGTTCAGTCTTCTGTTCTCTTGTTTTTGCTTGGGAGGATGCTGTCGAGGGGTCGGGCATGCCACGTTTATTCATTTTCTTGTATTTATGTTTGATTTAGCTGCATTTTTGCTTCTTTTGTTCATTTGAGCTCATTTAATCATGAAAATACAAAAGGAAGACAAAAACACACTTTTTCCAACATTAGTACTAAAAAGGGGTTAGTTTTATGCCACATTTGATGTAATTTATATGTTGCATTTTGCATACATCAGTTGCAAACCTAGTCATGGTTCGAAAGCCCGATAACTCTTGGAGAATGTGCATAGACTCCAAGGACTTGAACAAGGCTTGTCCTAAAGATTGTTACCCGTTGCCAGAAATTGATCTCAAGGTTGATTCCCTCACTGGTTACCCTTTCAAGTGTTTTCTCGATGCCTACAAGGGTTACCATCAAATTCTCATGAAAGAAGAAGACGAAGAGAAAACCGCCTTTCACACGGACAAAGGAATCTTTTGTTACCAAAAGATGCCTTTTGGCCTCAAAAACGCGGGTGCAACCTACCAACGCCTAGTTGACAAGGCTTTTTCTAGTCAAATTGGTAGAAACATGGAAGCATATGTCGACGATTTGGTAATCAAAAGCAAGACACAATACCAAATGCTTGATGACATCCAAGAAACCTTCAAGAACCTAAGGAAGGTCAACATGAAGCTCAACCCTGAAAAAATGTTCGTTTGGGTTTGAAGAAGGAAAATTTCTGGGGCATATTGTGGGAAAACAAAGTATTAAAGCCAATCCAAACAAAGTCAAAGCTGTTCTTGAAACCAAACCACCACGAAGCAAAAAGGAGGTGGAAAGCCTGAACGGAAAGCTTGCTGCACTGAAGCGTTTTACCTCGAAGTTGGCTGAAAAATCTTTGCCTTTCTTTAAAACGCTTAAAGGGTGTTCTGACAAGAAAGATTTCAAGTGGACCGAGGAGACAGAGTAAGCCTTTGAACAAATGAAACTACACCTGGCTTCCCTACCCGATATTGCAGTCCCGGAAACACAAGAACTGATCTCTGTGTACCTCTCCGTTGCTGAAGAAGCAATAAGTGCGGTTCTAACCATCGAACGAGACAAAGTTCAGATACCCGTTTATTTCTTCACCAAAACTTTAAAATTAGCAGAGATCAAATACCCTCCTCGGGAAAAACTTGCTCTAGCCCTAGTCTAAACGGCTAGAAGGCTTCGAAGGTATTTCCAAGCACACCCGATACAAGTGGTCACCGACCAACCCATCAAGAGTGTGCTTGAAAAACCAGAAAATTCAGGGCGGCTGGCCAAATGGGCTGTAGAACTAGGTGAACACAAAATCACCTATGTTCCAAGAAAAGCCATCAAAGCCCAAGTCTTGGCCGACTTCATTGTGGAAGTTCCAAAGCAAGATGTCACAGAAGTTAACACAACTGCCACTGAACCTTCTGACCCTGAAGCCTGGAAGCTCTTCACCGATGGAGCTTCAAACGTTGAGGGGTCAGGAGCTGGGCTCATTTTAATCAACCCTGAAGGGTTAGAATTCACGTATGCTCTTCGATTTCAATTTCAGACCACCAACAACGAAGCTGAATACGAAGCATTGACAGCTGGCTTAAGGTTAGCCAAGGAAATGAAGGTTCAAAAGCTTCAAGTTCACACAGACTCGTTGCTTGTGTCAAGTCAAGTCAACGACAGTTACATTGCAAAAGAGCCCAACATGAAGAGATACAAAGAAAAATCTAAAGAACTGATGAACACATTTCAAACATGTACCATCAGGAAAATTCCCAGGTCTCAAAACAAGAAAGCCGATGCCTTGAGAAAACTCGCCTCTCTCACCTTTGTCCACCTTACCAAAAAGGTATTGGTAGAGGTGCTGAAAAATCCATCGATCGAAGAATTGGAAGTTCAAGATGTAATCACCGAAGAAGGCCCCAATTGGATGACTCCAATTAAAAAGTTCCTTAAAAACGGTGAGTTACCTGCTGATCAAACAGAGGCTGAAAGGGTTAAAATCAAGTCCAGACAGTATGTGCTGCAAGGTGAAACCCTCTACAAAAAGGGTTACCTTGCACCCTTACTGAGATGTGTTGGTCCTGAACAAAGCCAGTACTTGATCAAAGAGGTTCATGAAGGGATTTGCGGAGCCCATTTTGGAGCAAGAACGGTGGTTGCTAAATTAATGAACCTCGGGTATTTTTGGCCTTCCATGCACCGAGACACCGCTGAACAACTGAGAAAATGTGATTCTTGTCAAATTCATGCACCGGTCCCAAAGAGCCCCAAGCATGACCTTGTCCCAATATCCTCAGCCTGGCCATTCTATAAATGGGGAATGGACATTGTCGGTCCATTCCCACCAGCCAATGGTAGAGTGAAGTTCTTATTAGTGGCCATAGACTACTTCACCAAGTGGCCTGAGGTTAAACCACTTGCAAAAATCACGGGTAAGCAGGTCATCGATTTCGTTTGGGAAAACATCATATGTCGCTATGGGTTGCCGGGAGTGCTGGTCACCGATAATGGGAAGCAATTCACTGAGAAGCCTTTTAGCCTTTGGTGCAAAGAATTCAGAATAGCTCAGGTTTTCAGCTCAGTAGCATACCCGTAATCAAACGGCCAAGTTGAAAGAATGAATTGAAGCATAGTTGAAGGAATCAAAACCAGATTGGGAAGGCATGAAAGCAATTGGCTCGAAGAATTGCCAAGTGTTCTATGGGCTATAAGAACAACCGAAAAAACAAGCCACAAAAGAACACCTTACAGCTTGGTATTTGGATCTGAAGCCGTGATTCCAGCTGAAGTAGGAGTTGTAACTCAAAGAACAATCAACATGGATCCCGAAACAAACAGAAAAAAGACCATGTTGAACTTACAACTCCTAGAGGAAACACGAGACCAAGCTGCAATTCAAGAAGCCAAGTACAAACAAATGATGGAAGCTTACTACAACAAAAGAGTCAAGCATGAACGCTTCAAGCCAGGAGACCTCGTGCTTAGAAACAATGAGGCTAGTAAAAAAGAAAACCAAGGAAAACTCAGCCCAAAATGAGAAGGGCCATACACAATCCTTGAAGCACATAAGGGCGGATCCTATAAACTAGCCGATGCAGAGGGTAAAAAGCTTCCCAGACATTGGAATGGCAAAACCCTTAAAAGGTTCCATGTCTGATCGAGAAAGTTTGGTTTGTATTTCAAGAAGTTGTATTTCAAGAGTTGTCTCATGCTTAGTTTTTGTAAAACAATATCTCTTGAATGGATAATGATGTTTTATCAAATTTGTCTTTCTATCCTAAAATCAGGTTGAGAACCTAGCAAAAAACTCCATGGCAAGGGCCATGTAAGGGGATGAGCTCCCAGGCCACATCGCTTAATAGGTTCAAGGATTGAATGAACCTATATAAGGGGTGAGTTCCTAAATCAATACAACTCCACGAGACTTAGGCAATTATCAAAAATAAAGATGTCTCATAGACGGGTTTGAACAGCCCACACCAAATGTTCCTTAAGCCTTGTAAAAAATCCTAGAAAACAAATCATTATTAACAGGCTTACGAACCAGAAATCAAACTTAGGAAAATAATAAATAGGATAGGTGCTATGTCTGCTTGTTAAAAATACTAAGGCTGTGACTGCAGCACTGAACCCTTTAAAGTATAAAAAAACATAAAGACAACACAAACCCAACAAAGACAATGACATAAAAATAAAGAATGATTGAAGGAGCAACATAACAACATAACAAAAGGTTGCATACAATCCAAACTCAGAAATACAAGCCAAAGAACCAAGCAACAAAGAATAGAGTAGCAACCGGAAGCCTCGAAGGCTTCAGGGTACAAACATTCAAACAGCCAGAATCCTTGAAGGCTTGAAGCCAATCAAGTTGCCTTGCAAAAACGAGCACCAACCCAAGAAATCATAACACAAGGCAAATAGTAGCAACTTGGTAACATAAGAAAAGAAGCCTCAAAAGGCTTTCAAGCATCCAAACAAGTTAAAACAAACCTTAACTGTTTGTAAACCTAAGAATTGTTCAAATGGCCACCAAGGCCAAACCACAACCACAAAACAGGAACCTTAAGGGTTCCTGCAAAACCTAAAATTGTTTAAAGTAACATACAAACCATTAAATTGTTTAGTAGTGCTAAGAAAGCTACGAATATTGTTCAAGCATCAACAGGAGGCTTAGAAGCCCCGGAACCATCACCCTTAACCTTCTTGGCCTTCTTTGACTTCTTAGCTTTCGACCCACCATCACTCCCAACAGCTGAACCTTGGAGGCTTGCTTCCTTAGAAACATCGGCACCTTCTGAAAAAGTTTCATCACTATCTCCTGAACGAGAACGTTTCTTGGACAGGGAATTAAACACTTCAGCACAAACTTTTTCATTAACCCTAGCCGGTTTCAGTTCCTGCAAGACAGATAGAGGTTTACCAAAGCAATTTGCAACTTGACTTACATACGGGTAAGTCAGCCTCTCCATCTGCTGAACGGATGCCTTAAACACTTCGAAAGCATCAGGACGAAAAATGGGAGATTGATCCAAGGCCTGGCCAGATTCATGAAGTTTAAAACCAGCAATAAGGCCTTGATGTTTCCTCAGATTCAGCAACTTCGTATAGACCTCTCCAAGGGCAGAGTTGAACTCATTGGAATGAAGGAGGTAGGTAACAACCTGGTGAAAGTCTTGCTCAATGAGCCACTGATTATCACCAGTGGCTTGAACAACCGAAGCCTTCAGACCTTCTTTCTCTTCATCAAAGGCCTTCTGTTGAACAGTTAAGGCCTCCCTATCAGCTTTCAACTTCAACTGGTCAGCCTCGAAACTTTTCTTGAGATCACTTATCTCAGTTTCGTGCCTCCTTGTCAATTCACCTACCTTCTTGACCCAAGCCTCTTCCTTCTTTGAAAAACCATCAATTTCTTTCTTCATGGCAGTCATAAAGGCTTTCATCTTATCATTCTTCTTAGAAGCTTCCTCATACTCCTGCATACCTTTTGTAAAATGGGTAACACCTTCATCCAGCAAGGCCGAAAGGTTACAGGAGCTCAGCATCAATCTGGAAATAAAATGATCAGCTTCCATCTCAGAAATCGCACTCCGAACACCAGGAGGAGCAAAATGGGCAATCACCTCGGCACAAACAACTGGATCCTTGAAGCTGTCTCCAACCTTAACATCCCAGTTGGGAACATAAACCTCTTCAGCTTTGGGACCCTCCAAGCTTTCAATGCTTTTGTCCGATGAACCCTGGATGGTAGGAGTAGAACCTTTCTTAACAAACTTCTTTTTCTTCCCGATTGGCCTTATCCCACAACTTGCTAACACCTAACAGAGCTAGCAAATGTTCAGGAAAAGGACGAACCCTTGAAGGGCACTCGCGAATGGCTTTAAGAAAAACTTCATTCAAATCAGACTCGGAAGGTTCCGGTTCATTGAGAACGGCATCTGGGTGTCTCCACACCGTTTTAAAGGGGACAATAGAATCAGAAACCCAGAAAAATCGATCCTTCCAAGTACCAAGCGTGGTAACCATGGAAGAGATTAGGCAAGTGTCAACCTTGGATGTCTCAAAGGTGAACCAATCGCCGTTTTTCGCCAAACGAAAAAATCGACGGAATAACAACAACGAAGGGTCATATCCACAAGCCCGGCATAAAACCTCTAAGTGCAAAACCCTAGCCATGCCCTTCAGATGAATTTGACCAAAGGAAACTCGATAGTACTCCAAAACATTCAATACAAAAAGAGAAAAAGGATGACGGAGGTTGGAAAGTTCAAAATGACGACAGTACAGGGAAATAGAACCAGAGGGACATTGATCAACAGATTTATCACAAGCCCGTGCAACTGGTTTAAACTTCATCCCAATCCCCCATTCCATACAAAACAATTCTACTTCCTCTTGGGTTAATCGAGAAAATGATTTCGCCAAATCTTTTCGAGCACCCATTCTACAGGAAAATAAACAGAGATGTGGAATTGAAACTAACCTGGAAAGAAAATCGGAAGGAAAACTTGAGAGAGATATGGAAATTTGATTATCACCTTGTTAATAAATGAAAAATAAAAGCCCATTTAGGGATATGATTACACGACAGT
Source organism: Helianthus tuberosus (assembly GCA_030545235.1). NCBI lineage: Eukaryota > Viridiplantae > Streptophyta > Magnoliopsida > Asterales > Asteraceae > Helianthus > Helianthus tuberosus. The sequence continues at coordinate 4,739,873 of CM060422.1, read as the reverse complement.
TAATAATCTGCCCCCTGCAGAAACCGCCGTCAGTTAAATCAACTGTCTTGTCAAAATTCAAATTTCAAAAAACTCAGCGGTAACGAACCCTTCAAGCCTTGAAGCCTTTAAGCAATACAAATAAATGTGTAAAAGTCAGAAGTCTTTGAGCTTATTTCCCAAAAACCTCTGACTTGGGGGGCTGATAACGGAGGTAGCCCAAGACCAAATAAAATGATTTAGACACATAAATGCTTAAAGGGTTGAAAGGTTAAAAGGTTCAAAGCCCGCGAACTCGGGTGAGCAGCAAAAGGGATGTGAACAGTGAACCGTCACTTCTCTGATTACTTGTCCAGCCTCTCGCAGCCGTAAAAGAAGACATGTGCACAGAGTGTAGTCTTTTACCCGCAGGTCCAAACGGTTTAACCCCTAAAAGGGTAAGTCCCCCACTGCAAGCATGTTTCACTAGTCAATGGTTTCTTCTTTGGGCGATGTCCTTCCCTATAAATTGACACTTCATTTAGTGCTGAAGGACATTCCGATCAGCCTTGATTCCATTGGGATCTCTGGTCTTTTCTCTTGAGTACTTGTTCCATGCAAATCTCTCTTCCTTACATTCAATACACACAATTCCATTGCTTTCACATCCGGAGCTGAACACACTTCAGCAAAGGATTTCAAGCAAATAACAAAAGCTAACTAGTGAATCTCTCTCCACGTCTTTCAAACGTGGAGGGACCCCACGACCTGCGTTAGGCAAAACTCGAACTTTCCAAGCCTTTTGCCTAACCGGCTTGGCTACTATCAACGGTCTAGTATTTGTTGCATCAACATCTTACAAAACATATATTTTTAATCATTTAATAGATATATTGAATAGTGATGACATTTCAATGTTTTCAATAGATCATCTTCAAAACTCTACAAGAATTGATGACATTAAACGGTTACTTTTCAATAGATCATCTTCAAAACTCTACAAGAATTGTCCTTTATTTTTATATCAATTTTCAGGCGCTGTCCTTTATGTTTAAAATTGATGAGTTTTGTCCTTTATGTTTTCATATCATATACGTTTTGTCCTTTAGGCCTAACTCAGTTAGTTTTTCAGTTAAATTTGGTCATGTGCTTTGCACATGAGGGCATTTTTGTCAATTCAACTGAAAAAACTAACTGGGTTAGGGTTAAAGGACAAAACGTGTATGATATGAAAACATAAATGACAAAACTCGTCAATTTTGAACATAAAGGACAGCGTCTGAAAATGGGTATAAAGATAAAGTACAATTCTTGAAATTCACTCTTTTTGTAATTACCCGTCTAAGATTCACATTGATTAGATATATATTCGACCAAATTTGTGAGGTTATGTTTTTACTTTTTAGGCAATATGTGAGTATATAGCAAATAACCTAATACGTTTCCCGATTTATCTGAAGCAAATCCTCTATGAGAATTAAATTAAAGTAAATTATAAATATAAACCTTAATATGCTTCCCGATTTATCTAAAGCAAATCCTTGATGAGAAATAATTAAAGTAAATTATAAACATAGACCTTTTCTTTACTAAAAGTGCATAATAAACCATAAAAATAATTATTTTAAGATTTTCTTTGTAACGGTTTATTTACCAACTCATAATAATATTAATGAAAAATTAATACAAAATAGTTTAGATTCATTGTACCTTGTTGTATTATTCTACAAATGTGATTTGTAAGCTATTTATTGTTTTTCACACACACTCACACACATTATTATTTTCTCTTCTTTTATAGTAAAAAACTATTAGTACAAAATAGTTTAGATTCATTGTACCTTGTTGTATTATTCTACAAATGTGATTTGTAAGCTATTTATTCTTTTTCACACACACACACACATTATTATTTTCTCTTCTTTTATAGTAAAAAACTATATTGTCATCGATACAATTTTTTAATTAAAGTCCAATTCAAAAGTTATTCTCTATGTTTTTAGTTTGAGGGTGCAAAAAGAAAAAAAAATATCACGTAACCATACTCCTTTCCCGTTTCTTGTACCCAATTCTTCAAATCAGTTAGAGACATAAAACGCTAAAAAAAAGTTACGTTAATAATAATAATTATTATAATTATAATTATAATATTTTTAACAATAATTATTATTTTAATGTGATACCTCATTTATTTGAAACGGATTGCCCGGGGTAGATGGTTCATAAAGTGATGTGTTCCGGGGCCCATAACCATATCCACCTTCACCCCCAGATCTATCTTATCCACTGTATCCACCTTCACCCCCGTATCCACTGTAACCACCTTCACCCCCATATCTATCGTATCCACTGTATCCACCTTCACCCCCGTATCCACTATATCCACCTTCACCCCCGTATCCACTGTAACCTCCGTATCCACCTTCACCCCCGTAACCCGGATATGATTGCTGCGTCGGGTAATATGGTTCATCAACAGGTGCATTCTCAGCACCGTATCCACTTTCTTGCACGTACGGAGATTCATACCCGTATCCGTAATCCGGATACACTTGATGCGTCGGGTAATTTGGTTCATCAACAGGTGGAGTGAGAGTCTTGTTCAAGTCTGGCAACTGTGTTTTTTGATCAACAGGGACTCCAGACACAACCTCCTCCTCCTCATTGGCATCATTTGCTCCCCATATGTCGTTAGAATAGCGATTACCGAAATAATTCTCGTTCCAAAATGATGACATTTTAACAAGATTGAACAAAAAACAGAACAGATGATTTTGGTTTGGTGTGTAAATTGTTTACTGAAGAAGAATATGAAAAACAGAAGAAGAAATGAACCGATAATGGAAGAGAAAAGAAAGCAGTGCTAAATAGAAGAAGAAATGAACCAATAATGGAGCAATGAGAAAGCAGTGCTAAATCAACTTTCAAATTTACTGAAATAGGCAGCGTATAGCTCTCTACTCCCCGTATTACTTTATTCACGTGCCTGGACAACATCATGTCAGTGTCAAATCAGTCTGACATACGCTGCGTATTGATCAATACGCAGCGTATAGGGTTACCACTATACGCTGCGTATTGGTCAATACGCAGCGTATGGCAGATTGATTTGACATGATACTAGGTTTGACTGTCTGGTCGTGTACCTTCCCCTTACATACGCTGCGTAGAGACCTATACGCAGCGTATAGGGTTAGCCCTATACCCTGCGTAGAGGCCTCTACGCAGCGTATGTAAACCCTAAGTGTGCAGATAGCCTGCCAAAGTGTGCAAATAGTGAGAGCCAAATAAATAGATGTTTTTATTAAATAAAATAGGGTTTTATCCATATGAAAATGTGTGTACTGAAACTTGGGATTTTCCCATTTGTTTAATATATTAAAAACGTGGTATTTTACTCTGATAAAATATTTCCTAACTACGGTCCTGATGTAATTTCCGCTGCCAAAAATTGAATAAACACACGATACCACCAAAACTGGCTCGCGGCCACCCGTTCCCGAGGTAATAGGGATCGGGGGTTGCGACAAATTAGTATCCCCCCCACACTTAAATTACACATTGTCCTCAATGTGTCCCAAAAATAAGTTTTTCGGTTGATTAAAATGTGTAAAAGTGGGTTAAAAACAAGATTTTTATGTCACTGGGTAGCTGAACACGGGGTGTGTTGGGCTGAGCACGGCCCCGTGCTCAGGCTGCCAGTACCAAAAGTAAACAGAAGGCTAGGCACGGGGGCGTGCTCAGTGAGCACGGGCCCGTGTCCAGATACCTGAACTGGGCGTTTTTCCTGCAGACCATGAGCACGGGCCGTGTTGCCTGAGCACGGCCCCGTGCTAAACTTGCTGTAATGAGAAAAAAAATGTCGGGAGGCTCTGTTTTTGTGCATGGGGTGTTGGTTCAAGCTTCCCTTAGTATCCTTCACCATCCAGAGTGTTTTTTATTCCTGAAAATTAAAACTAAACTAGAAAATATAAAAGTTAATCTAAACTAAAGCTAAGGATAGTTCCGCGGAATGCCTCCGTGGTGCGCCACGTTTATAAGGGTCCTTGGCTAGACCCTCCTTATCGGGTGGTTCTGGCTCATCTTCAATTAGGGGGTCGTCATTGCCGATTGAGTATTTCATTGATCGTTCAATATCGACACATCTTTTGAAGGCCCCTAATTGAATAGGTAGATTGTTGTACTTCCGATTTTTCAAAGCTTCGTGATTTTTCACAAAAGGTCGTCCCAACACTAGAGGAGCGTCATCAAGGATGACAAAGTCGGTTGGGATTACCATTTGATTTGTTTGAACCAAGACATCCTCAACTATACCGATTGATTTTATTACTTTCCGATTGGATAGAAAAATGGGTATTTGAAGTGGAGAAAAATCACTAATACTTAATTTTTCGAAAATGTAGTTTGGCATTATATTAACACAAAGATCTTTATCAATTGTAATATTACTAATAAAGGAGTTTTGAAAAAAACATGGAACCGGTGTAATGTTAATTTCAAATGGGTCTTCTTTTATTAGCGAAGTTTGATCATTTGTTAATCTAACGCTTACCGTCTCGTCAATTTTAGTGTTAGTGTTTAGCTCTTTTAAAAACTTGGCATGAGTGGGTACTAAACAATGATTTTCGAAAGAAGGTGACACGAGATTAATTTTATCAAAATTAGACTCTTCTTGAATTTTAACGTTATCGGACTCACCTTTTTCGTTGTTTAACTCATGTGTCGGTTTTTCACTTACTTGTTCTTCAATTTTTACATTTTCAACTATCTCTTCTTTATTACAAGTTAATTCTTCTCTTGCGCGGGACTCCTCTTCCCTTGCGCGAGATTCTTTTATGTAACGTTTGATAGTTTTAATTTTTTCTATTATCCTATCGGCTATGTCGGTGATAGAGTAAGGATCGGGATCCTCAAAGCTTGAATTCGGATGTTCGATCCTTTGTTCCTTATAATACTCATAAGAAGTAGATGGTTCACACCATTGTTCTTCATTGTAAGTATATGATGGATAAGGGTCGTAATTTTGTTCTTCATAATACTCATATGAGGTGGGTTGTTCACGCCATGGTTCCTCATAATAAGCATATGAAGGTGGTGGCTCATATCTTGGTTCCTCAAAGTATGAGTATGAAGGCTCATACCTTGGTTCATCAAAATATGAGTATGAGGGAGGGGGTTCATACCTTTGGTCTTCATAGGATGTGTATGAAGTTGATGGCTCGTACATGGGCTCCTCATAGTAGGTGTATGAAGTGGATGGTTGAAATAAGTCACAATACTGTACCGAGTGCGGGTCACCATAAATGGTGCAATAGTCTTCCCTATAATCATCCTCCTCATAGGTGTAGTTGTAATCTCCTGAGTATTGATCCATAAGAATCACTCAGCAGACCACAACAGAGTCTCGGAACCAGAAAACAAAAATTAAACAGAGACAGAGGCTGGACACGGCCCTGTGTTCAGTGGACACGACTCGTGTTCAGGATCTGTATCTTGGCATTTGAATAAAAGTTACTGGTTTTGTGCAGCACGCGGGCGTGTTCAGTGAGCACGACCCCGTGTTCAGACTCTGTATCTGGGTGTTTTAAAAAAATTATGCAGCACGGCCCCGTGTTCAGTGAGCACGACCCGTGTTCAACCTACTGTAATATGCAAAACTAACTAAAATGCAGAAAAATGTGGCGTGTTTTGAAAAAGTTTTGAAAAACTGATTAGGCCGTCGATTTTAAGCTTTCTTAAAATCCTTGTGTCCCCGGCAACGGCGCCAAAAACTTGATGCGTGTGAAGTGTCGTATAGTTTTTGATGTATATTTTTAGCCCTTTTTACACTTTAGTCAAGTTTTAAATTTATAAAACACGATATTTTAGTAACACCAAACACACATATGGGCAAGTGCACCCATCGTGAGCGTAGTATAGTGTTGGTAAGATACCGAGGTCGTCCAATGACACGAGAGCTTTTAGTACCGGTTTATCCTCAACGTCTAATCAAATCAAAAGTTTAGAAAATGGTTTTAAACTAGAAAATAAAAACTAAAATACTGAAAATAAAAATAAAAGTAAAAACAGATAGACAAGATGAATCACTTGGATCCGACTTGCCTTTAGTGTAACCTTTGATTATTTCCGAACTTTTGCACTTTTTAAGAGATTATCTTAGTTATTGTAGTAGGCCCCTCTTTTGAAGGTGACGTTACCCTTAACCCAGTAGTTTGAGTCAGCAAGGACACAATCCTAAAGGGTTGGATTATTGAAAGATAATTAATTAAGTTATTAATGCATAATGTGGTAGGCACCTCTTTTGAAGGTGACGTTACCCTTGGATAAGTAGTCTGAGTCAGCAGGGATACAGTCCTAAGTAGCCGGGTTAAAGTTTTAATAGTAGCTTACATATGAGGGGATCAAGGAGTTCGGACCCCCGCCATCCAATACCAGTGGGTATTGAAGTAGGTCATACTAAAGTTGACCCAGATCCTTGCAGGATCTATACACTGAACAAGGCAAGACTCTTACCAAACCATTCCCTTAACCCCCGACCAGGTAGCCAACATATCTCCATATAGACCGTGGAGATATGAATGGTGAAAATCTTTTATTTTATATAGACAGTAAAATAATGCCAAGACACCACGGACAAATGATAAGGAAGAATCACCTTCAACATAAGAAACTAGTTATTAAAGTCATTAATACATAACCAAATAAAAAGTGCGAAAAGATTAAAAATAAAAAGTATTACACTAAATGCTTGTCTTCACCAAGTGATGTAAGAGACTTAGGCAAACATGGTCTTTGATTGTCAAGAACTCTTACTATCAATCTTGGATTCCGAGACTACTACACACACTCTATGATGGATGATGAATGATGGTGGTGGTGGATGATGGTGTTGTGGTGGTGGTGGAGTGTGGGTGAAGTGTGAGAGAGGTGGTTTGTCAAGGGATGGTTTGCAAATGAGCCAAGCACCCCTATTTATAGCCTGCACAGAAGCCCGGTGTCCATTGGGCACGACCCCGTGTCCACCCGTCTTCTCTTTCTTCATTAAATGCAGTTTGTTTGCATTAGTTGACCACGCCCCCGTGTCCGCTGGGCACGACCCCGTGTGCAGAAGCGTATCTGTACTATCAAGATGTTCCTAGATTCTGCGAATCTTAGAGTTGACCACAGCCCCGTGTCCACTGGACACGCCCCCGTGGTGGGTGATAGAAGCTTCTATAACTTTGTCTTTTCTGCAGACACTTGGGCACGCCCCCATGCTCATTGAGCACGGGGTGTGTTCAGTCTTCTGTTCTCTTGTTTTTGCTTGGGAGGATGCTGTCGAGGGGTCGGGCATGCCACGTTTATTCATTTTCTTGTATTTATGTTAGATTTAGCTGCCTTTTTGCTTCTTTTGTTCATTTGAGCTCATTTAATCCTGAAAATACAAAAGGAAGACAAAAACACACTTTTTCCAACATTAGTACTAAAAAAGAGTTAGTTTTATGCCACATTTGATGTAATTTATATGTTGCATTTTGCACACATCAGTTGCAAACCCAGTCATGGTTCGAAAGCCTGATAACTCTTGGAGAATGTGCATAGACTCCAAGGACTTGAACAAGGCTTGTCCTAAAGATTGTTACCCGTTGCCAGAAATTGATCTCAAGGTTGATTCCCTCACTGGTTACCCTTTCAAGTGTTTTCTCGATGCCTACAAGGGTTACCATCAAATTCTCATGAAAGAAGAAGACTAAGAGAAAACCGCCTTTCACACTGACAAAGGAATCTTTTGTTACCAAAAGATGCCTTTTGGCCTAAAAAACGTGGGTGCAACCTACCAACGCCTAGTTGACAAGGCTTTTGCTAGTCAAATTGGCAGAAACATGGAAGCATATGTCGACGATTTGGTAATCAAAAGCAAGACATAATACCAAATGCTTGATGACATCCAAGAAACCTTCAAGAACCTAAGGAAGGTCAACATGAAGCTCAACCCTGAAAAATGTTCGTTTGGGTTTGAAGAAGGAAAATTTCTGGGGCATATTGTGGGAAAACAAAGTATTAAAGCCAATCCAAACAAAGTCAAAGCTGTTCTTGAAACCAAACCACCACGAAGCAAAAAGGAGGTGGAAAGCCTGAACGGAAAGCTTGCTGCACTGAAGCGTTTTACCTCGAAGTTGGCTGAAAAATCTTTGCCTTTCTTTAAAACGCTTAAAGGGTGTTCTGACAAGAAAGATTTCAAGTGGACCGAGGAGACAGAGTAAGCCTTTGAACAAATGAAACTACACCTGGCTTCCCTACCCGATATTGCAGTCCCGGAAACAGGAGAACTGATCCCTGTGTACCTCTCTGTTGCTGAAGAAGCAATAAGTGCGGTTCTAACCATCGAACGAGACAAAGTTCAGATACCCGTTTATTTCTTCAGCAAAACTTTAAAATTAGCAGAGATCAAATACCCTCCTCTGGAAAAACTTGCTCTAGCCCTAGTCCAAACGGCTAGAAGGCTTCGAAGGTATTTCCAAGCACACCCGATACAAGTGGTCACCGACCAACCCATCAAGAGTGTGCTTGAAAAACCAGAAAATTCAGGGCGGCTGGCCAAATGGGCTGTAGAACTAGGTGAACACAAAATCACCTATGTTCCAAGAAAAGCCATCAAAGCCCAAGTCTTGGCCGACTTCATTGTGGAAGTTCCAAAGCAAGATGTCACAGAAGTTAACGCAACTGCCACTGAACCTTCTGACCCTGAAGCCTGGAAGCTCTTCACCGATGGAGCTTCAAACGTTGAGGGGTCAGGAGCTGGGCTCATTTTAATCAACCCTGAAGGGTTAGAATTCACGTATGCTCTTCGATTTCAATTTCAGACCACCAACAACGAAGCTGAATACGAAGCATTGACAGCTGGCTTAAGGTTAGCCAAGGAAATGAAGGTTCAAAAGCTTCAAGTTCACACAGACTCGTTGCTTGTGTCAAGTCAAGTCAACGACAGTTACATTGCAAAAGAGCCCAACATGAAGAGATACAAAGAAAAATCTAAAGAACTGATGAACACATTTCAAACATGTACCATCAGGCAAATTCCAAGGTCTCAAAACAAGAAAGCCGATGCCTTGAGAAAACTCGCCTCTCTCACCTTTGCCCACCTTACCAAAAAGGTATTGGTAGAGGTGCTGAAAAATCCATCGATCGAAGAATTGGAAGTTCAAGATGTAATCACCGAAGAAGGCCCCAATTGGATGACTCCAATTAAAAAGTTCCTTAAAAACGGTGAGTTACCTGCTGATCAAACAGAGGCTGAAAGGGTTAAAATCAAGTCCAGACACTATGTGCTGCAAGGTGAAACCCTCTACAAAAAGGGTTACCTTGCACCCTTACTGAGATGTGTTGGTCCTGAACAAAGCCAGTACTTGATCAAAGAGGTTCATGAAGGGATTTGCGGAGCCCATTTTGGAGCAAGAACGGTGGTTGCTAAATTAATGAACCTCGGGTATTTTTGGCCTTCCATGCACCGAGACACCGCTGAACAACTGAGAAAATGTGATTCTTGTCAAATTCATGCACCGGTCCCAAAGAGCCCCAAGCATGACCTTGTCCCAATATCCTCAGCCTGGCCATTCTATAAATGGGGAATGGACATTGTCGGTCCATTCCCACCAGCCAATGGTAGAGTGAAGTTCTTATTAGTGGCCATAGACTACTTCACCAAGTGGCCTGAGGTTAAACCACTTGCAAAAATCACGGGCAAGCAGGTCATCGATTTCGTTTGGGAAAACATCATATGTCGCTATGGGTTGCCGGGAGTGCTGGTCACCGATAATGGGAAGCAATTCACTGAGAAGCCTTTTAGCCTTTGGTGCAAAGAATTCAGAATAGCTCAGGTTTTCAGCTCAGTAGCATACCCGTAATCAAACGGCCAAGTTGAAAGAATGAATCGAAGCATAGTTGAAGGAATCAAAACCAGATTGGGAAGGCATGAAAGCAATTGGCTCGAAGAATTGCCAAGTGTTCTATGGGCTATAAGAACAACCGAAAAAACAAGCCACAAAAGAACACCTTACATCTTGGTATTTGGATCTGAAGCCGTGATTCCAGCTGAAGTAGGAGTTGTAACTCAAAGAACAATCAACATGGATCCCGAAACAAACAGAAAAAAGACCATGTTGAACTTACAACTCCTAGAGGAAACACAAGAACAAGCTGCAATTCAAGAAGCCAAGTACAAACAAATGATGGAAGCTTACTACAACAAAAGAGTCAAGCATGAACGCTTCAAGCCAGGAGACCTCGTGCTTAGAAACAATGAGGCTAGTAAAAAAGAAAACCAAGGAAAACTCAGCCCAAAATGAGAAGGGCCATACACAATCCTTGAAGCACATAAGGGCGGATCCTATAAACTAGCCGATGCAGAGGGTAAAAAGCTTCCCAGACATAGGAATGGCAAAACCCTTAAAAGGTTCCATGTCTGATCGAGAAAGTTTGGTTTGTATTTCAAGAAGTTGTATTTCAAGAGTTGTCTCATGCTTAGTTTTTGTAAAACAATATCTCTTGAATGGATAATGATGTTTTATCAAATTTGTCTTTCTATCCTAAAATCAGGTTGAGAACCTAGCAAAAAACTCCATGGCAAGGGCCATGTAAGGGGATGAGCTCCCAGGCCACATCGCTCAATAGGTTCAAGGGTTGAATGAACCTATATAAGGGGTGAATTCCTAAATCAATACAACTCCACGAGACTTAGGCAATTATCAAAAATAAAGATGTCTCATAGACGGGTTTGAACAGCCCACACCAAATGTTCCTTAAGCCTTGTAAAAAATCCTAGAAAACAAATCATTATTAACAGGCTTACGAACCAGAAATCAAACTTAGGAAAATAATAAATAGGATAGGTGCTATGTCTTCTTGTTAAAAATACTAAGGGTAAGTGACTGCAGCACTGAACCCTTTAAAGTATAAAAAACATAAAGACAACACAAACCCAACAAAGACAATGACATAAAAATAAAGAATGATTGAAGGAGTAACATAACAACATAACAAAAGGTTGCATACAATCCAAACTCAGAAATACAAGCCAAAGAACCAAGCAACAAAGAATAGAGTAGCAACCGGAAGCCTCGAAGGCTTCAGGGTACAAACATTCAAACAGCCAGAATCCTTGAAGGCTTGAAGCCAATCAAGTTGCCTTGCAAAAACGAGCACCAACACAAGAAATCATAACACAAGGAAAATAGTAGCAACTTGGTAACATAAGAAAAGAAGCCTCAAAAGGCTTTCAAGCATCCAAACAAGTTAAAACAAACCTTAACTGTTTGTAAACCTAAGAATTGTTCAAATGGCCACCAAGGCCAAACCACAACCACAAAACAGGAACCTTAAGGGTTCCTGCAAAACCTAAAATTGTTTAAAGTAACATACAAACCATTAAATTGTTTAGTAGTGCTAAGAAAGCTACGAATATTGTTCAAGCATCAACAGGAGGCTTAGAAGCCCCGGAACCATCACCCTTAACCTTCTTGGCCTTCTTTGACTTCTTAGCTTTCGACCCACCATCACTCCCAACAGCTGAACCTTGGAGGCTTGCTTCCTTAGAAACATCGGCACCTTCTGAAAAAGTTTCATCACTATCTCCTGAACGAGAACGTTTCTTGGACAGGGAATTAAACACTTCAGCACAAACTTTTTCATTAACCCCAGCCGGTTTCAGTTCCTGCAAGACAGATAGAGGTTTACCAAAGCAATTTGCAACTTGACTTACATACGGGTAAGTCAGCCTCTCCATCTGCTGAACGGATGCCTTAAACACTTCGAAAGCATCAGGACGAAAAATGGGAGATTGATCCAAGGCCTGGCCAGATTCATGAAGTTTAAAACCAGCAATAAGGCCTTGATGTTTCCTCAGATTCAGCAACTTCGTATAGACCTCTCCAAGGGCAGAGTTGAACTCATTGGAATGAAGGAGGTAGGTAACAACCTGGTGAAAGTCTTGCTCAATGAGCCACTGATTATCACCAGTGGCTTGAACAACCGAAGCCTTCAGACCTTCTTTCTCTTCATCAAAGGCCTTCTGTTGAACAGTTAAGGCCTCCCTATCAGCTTTCAACTTCAACTGGTCAGCCTCGAAACTTTTCTTGAGATCACTTATCTCAGTTTCGTGCCTCCTTGTCAATTCACCTACCTTCTTGACCCAAGCCTCTTCCTTCTTTGAAAAACCATCAATTTCTTTCTTCATGGCAGTCATAAAGGCTTTCACCTTATCATTCTTCTTAGAAGCTTCCTCATACTCCTTCATACCTTTTGTAAAATGGGTAACACCTTCAGCCAGCAAGGCCGAAAGGTTACAGGAGCTCAGCATCAATCTGGAAATAAAATGATCAGCTTCCACCTCAGAAATCGCACTCCGAACACCAGGAGGAGCAAAATGGGCAATCACCTCGGCACAAACAACTGGATCCTTGAAGCTGTCTCCAACCTTAACATCCCAGTTGGGAACATAAACCTCTTCAGCTTTGGGACCCTCCAAGCTTTCAATGCTTTTGTCCGATGAACCCTGGATGGTAGGAGTAGAACCTTTCTTAACAAACTTCTTTTTCTTCCCGATTGGCCTTATCCCACAACTTGCTAACACCTAACAGAGCTAGCAAATGTTCAGGAAAAGGACGAACCCTTGAAGGGCACTCTCGAATGGCTTTAAGAAAAACTTCATTCAAATCAGACTCGGAAGGTTCCGGTTCATTGAGAACGGCATCTGGGTGTCTCCACACCGTTTTAAAGGGGACAATAGAATCAGAAACCCAGAAAAATCGATCCTTCCAAGTACCAAGCGTGGTAACCATGGAAGAGATTAGGCAAGTGTCAACCTTGGATGTCTCAAAGGTGAACCAATCGCCGTTTTTCGCCAAACGAAAAAATCGACGGAATAACAACAACGAAGGGTCATATCCACAAGCCCGGCATAAAACCTCTAAGTGCAAAACCCTATCCATGCCCTTCAGATGAATTTGACCAAAGGAAACTCGATAGTACTCCAAAACATTCAATACAAAAAGAGAAAAAGGATGACGGAGGTTGGAAAATTCAAAATGACGACAGTACAGGGCAATAGAACCAGAGGGACATTGATCAACAGATTTATCACAAGCCCGTGCAACTGGTTTAAACTTCATCCCAATCCCCCATTCCATACAAAACAATTCTACTTCCTCTTGGGTTAATCGAGAAAATGATTTCGCCAAATCTTTTCGAGCACCCATTCTACAGGAAAATAAACAGAGATGTGGAATTGAAACTAACCTGGAAAGAAAATCGGAAGGAAAACTTGAGAGAGATATGGAAATTTGATTATCACCTTGTTAATAAATGAAAAATAAAAGCCCATTTAGGGATATGATTACACGACAGTTAATAATCTGCCCCCTGCAGAAACCGCCGTCAGTTAAATCAACTGTCTTGTCAAAATTCAAATTTCAAAAAACTCAGCGGTAACGAACCCTTCAAGCCTTGAAGCCTTTAAGCAATACAAATAAATGTGTAAAAGTCAGAAGTCTTTGAGCTTATTTCCCAAAAACCTCTGACTTGGGGGGCTGATAACGGGGGTAGCCCAAGACCAAATAAAATGATTTAGACACATAAATGCTTAAAGGGTTGAAAGGTTAAAAGGTTCAAAGCCCGCGAACTCGGGTGAGCAGCAAAAGGGATGTGAACAGTGAACCGTCACTTCTCTGATTACTTGTCCAGCCTCTCGCAGCCGTAAAAGAAGACATGTGCACAGAGTGTAGTCTTTTACCCGCAGGTCCAAACGGTTTAACCCCTAAAAGGGTAAGTCCCCCACTGCAAGCATGTTTCACTAGTCAATGGTTTCTTCTTTGGGCGATGTCCTTCCCTATAAATTGACACTTCATTTAGTGCTGAAGGACATTCCGATCAGCCTTGATTCCATTGGGATCTCTGGTCTTTTCTCTTGAGTACTTGTTCCATGCAAATCTCTCTTCCTTACATTCAATACACACAATTCCATTGCTTTCACATCCGGAGCTGAACACACTTCAGCAAAGGATTTCAAGCAAACAACAAAAGCTAACTAGTGAATCTCTCTCCACGTCTTGCAAACGTGGAGGGACCCCACGACCTGCGTTAGGCAAAACTCGAACTTTCCAAGCCTTTTGCCTAACCGGCTTGACTACTATCAACGGTCTAGTATTTGTTGCATCAACATCTTACAAAACGTATATTTTTAATCATTTAATAGATATATTGAATAGTGATGACATTTCAATGTTTTCAATAGATCATCTTCAAAACTCTACAAGAATTGATGACATTAAACGGTTACTTTTCAAAATAAACTATTTCATATGAGAAAACAATAGATGAGTTTTTAGATCAGTGAATTTCAAGGATTGTCCTTTATCTTTATATCAATTTTCAGACGCTGTCCTTTATGTTTAAAATTGACGAGTTTTGTCCTTTATGTTTTCATATCATATACGTTTTGTCCTTTAGGCCTAACCCAGTTAGTTTTTCAGTTAAATTTGGTCATGTGCTTTGCACATGAGGGCATTTTTGTCAATTCAACTGAAAAAACTAACTGGGTTAGGGTTAAAGGACAAAACGTGTATGATATGAAAACATAAATGACAAAACTCGTCAATTTTGAACATAAATGACAGCGTCTGAAAATGGGTATAAAGATAAAGTACAATTCTTGAAATTCACTCTTTTAGTAATTACCCGTCTAAGATTCACATTGATTAGATATATATTCGACCAAATTTGTGAGGTTATGTTTTTACTTTTTAGGCAATATGTGAGTATATAGCAAATAACCTAATACGTTTCCCGATTTATCTGAAGCAAATCCTCTATGAGAATTAAATTAAAGTAAATTATAAATATAAACCTTAATATGCTTCCCGATTTATCTAAAGCAAATCCTTGATGAGAAATAATTAAAGTAAATTATAAACATAGACCTTTTCTTTACTAAAAGTGCATAATAAACCATAAAAATAATTATTTTAAGATTTTCTTTGTAACGGTTTATTTACCAACTCATAATAATATTAATGAAAAATTAATACAAAATAGTTTAGATTCATTGTACCTTGTTGTATTATTCTACAAATGTGATTTGTAAGCTATTTATTCTTTTTGACACACACACACACACATTATTATTTTCTCTTCTTTTATAGTAAAAAACTATTAATACAAAATAGTTTAGATTCATTGTACCTTGTTGTATTATTCTACAAATGTGATTTGTAAGCTATTTATTCTTTTTCACACACACACACACACATTATTATTTTCTCTTCTTTTATAGTAAAAAGCTATATTGTCATCGATACAATTTTTTAATTAAAGTCCAATTCAAAAGTTATTCTCTATGTTTTTAGTTTGAGGGTGCAAAAAGAAAAAAAAAAACAAATATCACTTTCCAATTCACAAGCCATAATAATAAATAATAAAAAAAATAATCAACATCAAAAATAATACACATATGCATATGCATATGTATTCCATTAATTTGGTCAAAATGGAGTGTGAATGATACGACGACGTGTCGTTGATGAAAGACGCATCTTGACTTAACATATACTCCCTCTTCTCGTTTCTTGATTTCTTTCTTCTTTCAATTTCTTGCTCTCAACTCTCAATCAATCGATAATATTCTCATCATTTGGATTCAAGATTAGATTTTTCCATCTGGGTTTCATTCAAGATTGATTCTTGTGCATTCAGAAATCCAAAAAACTGTTGATTTGAAATCATTTGATTACAAATTAATAATCTTTAATCTGGGGTTTTGAAGATAGAAACAGAGATAAAGATTATTCAATTCATGGGTTGTTTTTCTTGTTTTGATTCGGGGGTAGAAGAAAAAAAGATTCCTCAAAAAGTTGGGGCTGCTGATCAACCTCAAGTCCACTCACCTGCTTCTTCCAACATCTCCAGATTACCTTCTGGTATGTATGTATGTATGTATGTATGTATGTATGTATGTGTGTTTGTTTAATAATTAAGTTTATAATTTGAAGTATGAATGGATATTAGATAGATAGATAGATAGATAGATGTACAATATTGGTTGTTTGATCTGATCTATGTTTGTATGTATTAGGATTTAGGAATCCCCTTTTGTGTCTTACTTGTTATGACTAGTTGATTATTCTTTTTTTGATTGATGTAGACCCCATTAGGTTATATGATAAAAACATCATTTTCATTTCTTTATGTTATTGAGAAATTTGACTGACTGTTATACTGTGCCTTTTTAGTTTTGAGAGATCTAATTGAATTGTGCAGTTATTAATCTTATGTAATTTGATTTGGTTTTATTGGTATTGAATGATTGGATTTCCAGGTGTGGATAGATTGAAGAACAAAAATAATGCGAGTTTGAGGAGGGAATCGTCGGGCCCGAAAGATGGCCCGTATAGTCAAATTCCTGCTCATACTTTCACATTCCGTGAGCTTGCGGCTGCAACGCGTAATTTTAGCCCCGATTGCTTTTTAGGGGAGGGTGGGTTTGGATCTGTGTATAGAGGGCGTCTTCAAGGCAGCGGTCAGGTATTTTTCTTTAATTTTTTTTTATGAATTTTATGGTATTTGCAATATTGATTAAATGAAGGAAACTAATTTACTGAACTGTATCGTTTTGGGTATTGTGTGTGCTCTTCAAAGATCCCGTTGACTGATAAGTTCTTCAAACTTTAGTAAAAACGATTTGGGGATTTAGCGCTTAGAGATATCTGACCATTGTATCTAATTTAGGGTAGTTTATTAAAAATCGATTAAACATTAGTAGATTGCCATGGGTTGTCTTCATGATTACAAAAACATTACCATTCCAATAAAAGCTTAAATCTTTGCGTAAAACCGAGTTAGGGTGGCAGGTTGTATTGGGTTGGCCTGTAAACATTTTTGTTTCCATATGTATAGTTTTATTTGTGGGTAGTTAATATATTTCTTATGATTACAAAAAACATTATCATTTCAATAAAAAAGATTAAATTCTTGCATAAAACCGAGCTACGAAGACATATGCATAAAAACATACCCTTTGACCCGCTGACCCATTTGGATCCGTTCATAAGTAAACGAACCGAAAATGACAGTTGTGATCCATCACTGAATCTAAAGTCTAAGATCAAGTGGGGGAGCCATGATTTCTGGGTATGGTCATCATAACAAATATTTTTCAGATGATGCACCACGATAACTTTTTTTATTTCTTATTTTCTTTTCCCATAACAAATTACAACTATTTTTCAGGTCATGCACTTTTTTATATCGAATTCGACTAGTCATATCTTTTCTTAAATTAAAATGCAACTCTGTTTTACAGATTGTAGCGGTCAAACAATTGGACAGAAACGGACTCCAGGGTAACCGTGAATTCCTTGTGGAAGTTCTTATGCTCAGTCTTTTACATCATCCCAATTTAGTGAACTTAATTGGGTACTGTGCGGACGGTGACCAAAGACTTCTTGTTTATGAATTCATGCCATTGGGATCATTAGAAGATCATCTTCTAGGTAACCATCTTTGCGTATTAGAACCGGTTATGTTGATAACTTGATATATAATAATAATTCGACTAATTTATTTATATACTCTTTGCAGATCTTCCACCAGATAGAGAAGCGTTAGATTGGAACACGAGAATGAAGATAGCGGCAGGTGCAGCGAAAGGTTTGGAGTTTCTGCACGACAAGGCTAACCCTCCGGTTATTTATCGGGATTTCAAATCGTCAAACATTTTGCTTGGTGAGGGGTTTCAGCCGAAGCTTTCTGACTTTGGGCTGGCTAAGTTGGGCCCCACTGGAGATAAGTCTCATGTATCCACACGGGTCATGGGAACATATGGTTATTGTGCTCCTGAATATGCTATGACCGGTCAACTCACAGTTAAGTCCGATGTATACAGCTTTGGAGTGGTGTTTTTAGAACTTATTACGGGCCGAAAAGCCATTGACAGTGCTGCACCACAAGGACAACAGAATCTGGTCACTTGGGTAACCCCTTTGTTTCCATCATATGGAGTTTTTATTTTGAGTAAAATGCCATTTTCGTCCATGAGGTTTGGCCAGTTTTGCGACTTTCGTCTAAAGGTTTGTTTTTTCGCATCTGGATCCAAAAGGTTTAAAATCTTGCCATTTTCATCCGGCTAGTTAACTCCATCCGTTTTTCTTCGCTAAGTCAGGGGCATTTCCGTCTTTTGGTTAACTTAAACGGCAATTTTGTCTAACGAATTCGCTCAGGGGTATTTTAAATGCTTGTAAACAAATTGAAAAAGACCGAATTGCCCTTTAAGTTAATAAAAAAGACGAAAATACCTCTGACTCAACGAAGAAAAATGGATGGAGTTAACGAGCCGGATGAAAATGGCAAGATTTCAAACCTTTTGGATTAAGATGCGGAAAAACAAACCTTTGGACGAAAGTCGCAAAACTGGTCAAACCTCAGGGATGGAAATGTCATTTTACTCTTTATTTTAAGTAAGTTAATGTTTTGTTCTCGATTGTCTAAAGGTTCTTACTGCATTCAGTAATGGGTCAAAATGAGCTAATAATTATATTTAAATAAATGTTCACCGTGTGTCAGTGTCAAAATATTATTCATAATCCTATTTTCCAATTTGTGAATAAAATTAATTTCACTGTTTGTAATTACAGGCCCGACCCTTGTTCAACGACAGAAGGAAGTTCGCAACATTAGTGGACCCCAGGCTTGAAGGTCGTTATCCAATGAGGGGTCTCTACCAGGCTCTAGCCGTTGCATCGATGTGCATTCAAGAACAGGCTGCGGCTCGACCTCTAATTGGAGACGTGGTGACGGCCTTATCTTATCTCGCGAACCACACCTATGACCCTGGTGAGAGGAACGGTAGAGTTTCAAAGAATGAAGAAGGTGGCGGGTCGGGTCGTAGCAGATGGGGGGATCTAGAAGGTTCGGATAAAGGAGATTCGCCTCGAGAAACACAACCTCCAAAAATAGTGAACCGAGATCTTGATCGAGAACGAGCTGTTGCCGAGGCTAAAATGTGGGTGGAAAAAAGACGACAAAGTGCACAAGGAAGTTTTGACGGGAATCATAACGGTTAGGAGATGAGTATCGGTGAGTTGTTGTACGTTGTTTTTTGGTCAGGTTTTCGTCGTTTTCCCAATACCAGATTTAGGCAAAAGAGGCGTTTATGTATGTATGTATACTAAATGAAGAGAATGGGAAAACTTTAAACATGTTTTATGGTAAATTTTGGTTTGTTTTTCTGTATCATATTGGCTGATGATACATAACATGGTTTTAGACTTTTAGCAACTTATTAAATGTGTCAATTTAGAGTTTTTTTTATTGAAAAATTTGATTTTTGTTGGGTATGTCTACAGTTAAGAATATTCATATATTTCAAGAATTAGCAATTTAAAATTTATATTTGATTTTTTGAAGACAAAAAAGACATTGAAAGGGACAGTTTGATCATTCAGTTTCTTAACTACCACTAATACAACAGTTGGTGTCATATTCGACAACATTACCTGTACGAGAATCATATATAGTTGGTCATGAATAAACATACTGTTTAATCATTATTATATTTTTTTAATCAAAATTTATCATTAAATTACAAACTAATTTGTATCTTAGTTCATCCAAACTTAGAGAAAGGGAAAACTCATTTTTAAGGTCTTTTTTTCAAAACCCTTTGTACAAACTTATATTATTTATCGTTACAGGATTTAAATACCGGCAATTTATTCATCTACCTTTTTTTTTCAGATTTAACAAAATAGCTAATCTATATGTGACATTGTTGGCTTGGGTAAATAATTCTTTAATAGACACTTGTTTTTATTTTTGAGGCTTTCTATTTTCCAGGATCTATAGATTTAGAAGATAGGAGTCGACTAGCCCCTGCTTAGATTGCTTGGAGAGAAGGGGCGTGGAGCGATACATGGATGTCACGTCAGCAGATGGGGCTTTGCTCTTCAAGCCCCAAAAACCATGGGGTTGTTGTGGGCTTTTTTGGGACCCACTTTTTTTTTTGTTTAAAAAAAACTAACCACACCAATCACCAAACCTCTCAAACAACAATGCCGTCACGTCACCATCAACAATTGCCCCACGCCGGGTGAAGATACCCACACCATGTCCATGCCCCTCCATGGGGTGGTGTTGCAGGCGCGGATGGGGCTCCCACGCCACCTCCATGCTTCAATGCTGCCACTATGTATAGTCTTTGGTCCGGGAGTGGCTTTGGGACGGAGGGTGTAACATCTGCGTCCCTAGACTTTTACCTATTTGACACTTTTAGCCCCTAGACTATGTGATAGTTGCTACTTTTAAATACTTGGTGAATCTTATGCTATGATTACTTAATACTATGATTACTTAATACTATGATTCTACGATACTATGATTCTATGAGACTTGATTCTATGATTCTTGACTCTTGATACTTTGGTGCTTGACTCTTGTGGCTCGTGAAACTCGAGACTTGGTTGAACGAGGGACTAGAGTCCTGTCACTGGCGGAAACTATGAAACTACGGAAACTATGGAAACTTTTGTGTTAATGCTATAATCTAGTTATACTATTACCCAATGATACGCAACGCTTAATGTCACACCCCCAAAATAGCACGTGCGGAAACACCGCGGGGCGTGTGACGTACCAGGATCCAGCCACCAATCACATTGAACTATATCAAGATATTAAATAAAAGTTTCCAATTATTTCATAAGTAAGTTCAAATCACTACTTGAAGCAAATGCGTTCAGTGGAAGCATAATGTAAATCGTTATTCAAGTGTATCAAAACAAATGTGCAAAAACAATGAACATGTATCCAAGAGCCACGACCCATGACCACTCCAGCACTCCCAGATAGCAAGTTCCATAACCATGAATCTAACGACCTGCAAGCATGCAGACAAGTGTATCAGACAACGCTGGTGAGTTCAAAGTTTGTTTACGCGTTTAGTTACCAGTTATATGTTTAAAGCATTTCAGAAATACAATGTTGTTAATAACTCGAGTACCGCGGGACGGCTCTAGATTATTTGCCCTTCCCCAATGCTCTATCAAACATTGGTCGAGTGGTTAAGGTAATTAGTTCACGCCCGTCCTCCCCGGTACGGTGTGAGGGTGCCAAACCTAATAGCGCTATCAACTAATAACCCCGTTGCCTCCCCGGTAACTAATTCGGTATAGGATGGGACTTAAATGATAGATATGAGTGTATTAACCAACATCCCAAGTTTAACATTCCAGTTAAACCCATTTACCCGACATTCCTCCCCGGAATGTTTACCAGATGTCCCTCCCCGGGACGCATGCTTGAAAAAGACAGTGAACTCACATTAGATTTGCTCGGTAAGACAAATTACACGTTCAAGTTAATTAGCCAAATCCTATAACGTTCACACATATCCAAATCAGTTAGTATACAAACTACCTATCTATACACATAGTCTAGTATTTGCATCCAGTACACATTATTCACATTCCGTTCACTTGTACAGAAACAGATAACATATAATCTTGGCCAAACACTATACGACCCATTTAGGTACATCAGGCTCGTACAACACGAGGCCTAAAAAGGGCTTGTGCGATTGGCTTGGTCTTGTGCGATCAAGGCTTGATACGCGGCCCAAGACCATCCAAGCCCACTGTACTTGTGCGACTGGCCATTTAGGCCCAAAACACTTGTGCGACTGAGTGACTGTTGTGCGATTGGGATCCCTTGTGTGACTCATGTGTGGGCTGGCCCAAACAACTCGGGGGCCCAAGTCCTTGTGCGATTCAATAACTATTGTGCGATTGATCTTGTGTTGTGCGATTGAGGTGAGCTTGTGCGATCACACACCCTTGTGCGATCAGACTAGTCAACCAATCCCCCCCATGATTTACGTAAACATGACTCCATTCCCCAATCATAGATCAAACAGTTACAATTCTTAATTTATTCAAACCCTAATCATTCCATTTATGATTAACAATCACAATAACACTTTTACTCAATTAAGCATCATCATCATCATCGCACAAAACAGCATTCATTAACACAATCATCATGAGCAAATGATCTCTAAACCTTTACAATCTCGCATCAACCACCATGAATCCTAGTTTGACAACACAATATTTAAGCGTGGTATATTTTACTTAACATCATCGGCCCACATCATCAACATATTTTATCCCTAGTCACTTTCATTAGTCATTCTAACACATAACTCTAAGAACAACATCCAATACATATCAATTCACATATGGCCGGGGACAAGGGGATTAGCGGAAACAAAAGTGAATACAAACACTAACCAGATTACAAGATGTCGAAGGAGGTGCTAGGGCCGAGAGAATGCTCCGATCGAGTGAAGAGGACTGCCGTCGATTTTTTTGGGAAGATGAGGAAGTAGGGTTTGCTAAAATTTAGCAAAGGAATACTATGCACCCCTATATACATATGCGCATGCCACGAGGGGTGGGTTTGGGTTTAAAGACATTTGGGCTCGAAGGAGCCCACATGGTCCGGGGATTGTGCGATCGATTAATGGGTTTACGACCCAAGATCCATGTGCAAATCCATTCTAACACACACACAAAAATATAACTTATAACATTCATGCAAAACACAAACTCGTCATCATTCACATTTAAACAGACAATTCATTTAGCGTACACATATTACATCGAAGTATCATACGTAAATAAGACCAATCACAAGGAAAGGCTCTCTAGATTACGGGTTGTCACATTATCCCCGACTTGAAAGAAATTTAGTCCCGAAATTTGATAAGCCAACTCAGAGGAGTGCTGTGATAGATTAGGGTGACTGTGGATTTTCCCCAGGTGCCACATCATCCCCAACTTGAAAGGGAATTTCGTCCCGAAATTCACCAGTTGCATCAGAATTAGCTTGGCCAGTTGGGAATAGTTGAGGATACTTGAGCTTCATCTGATCTTCACGTTCCCACGTGAACTCTGGTCCACGTCTTGAGTTCCAACGAACCCTTACGATTGGGATTCGACTGTGCTTACGAACCTTAACTTCACGATCCATGATTTCAATAGGTTCTTCGACAAACTGCAATTTGTCTTCGATTTTCAGTTCTTTGAATGGTACCACAAGTGTCTCATCGGACAAACACTTCTTTAGTTGAGAGACATGGAAGACATCGTGAACGTTACCCAAT
The DNA here is from genome assembly GCA_030545235.1 of Helianthus tuberosus. NCBI lineage: Eukaryota > Viridiplantae > Streptophyta > Magnoliopsida > Asterales > Asteraceae > Helianthus > Helianthus tuberosus. The sequence goes on along the minus strand of CM060422.1, from coordinate 4,716,730 downwards.
TCAGCAGGCAACTCGAACTTGTACGCCACTTTGCCAATTCGTTCCAGAATTTTAAATGGTCCAACGTATCATGGATTAAGTTTGCCTCGCTTTCCAAAGCGCACCACACCCTTCCAGGGTGAGACTTTCAACATAACACGATCGCCTACAGCGAACTCCAAAGGTTTCCTACGCTTATCAGCGTAGCTTTTCTGGCAGTCACGCGCTGCCGCCATGCGATTCCTGATTTGGACAATTTTCTCAGAAGTTTCAAGTACAAGTTCTGGACCTATGATCTGGCTGTCACCCACCTCAGCCCAACAGAGAGGAGAACGGCATTTCCGTCCGTACAATGCTTCGAACGGAGCTGCCTGGATGCTGGTATGGTAGCTATTGTTATAAGAGAACTCTATCAACGACAAGTGTTTCTCCCAACCCTTACCAAAATCAATCACACATGCTCGCAGCATGTCTTCAAGTGTTTGGATGGTCCGTTCACTTTGACCATCCTTCTGTGGGTGATAAGCAGTACTCATGTCGAGACGTGAGCCGAATGATTTGTGCATCGACTGCCACAAATCTGAAATGAAACGCGGGTTACGATCAGAAATAATAGAGGTTGGCACCCCGTGCCTAGAAACCACTTCCTTAAGATAAACAGCTGCAAGTTGTGAGAACTTATTAGTTTCCTTGATCGCAAGAAAGTGCGCTGACTTCATGAGACGGTCAACGATCACCCAGATGGTATCGTTCCCGTTTGAGTTCTTGGCAAACCTCTGAAGAAATCCATAGCAATTTGCTCCCATTTCCACATGGGTATCTCTGGTTGCTGGAGCAGGCCTGAGGGTTTCTGATACCCTACCTTGACTTTCGCGCAAGTCAAACACTTACTCACATAAGTCGCGATGTGGGCCTTCATCTTCGGCCACCAGTACAAAACTTTGAGGTCCTGATACATCTTATCCGAACCCGGATGAACAGAGTATCGAGACTTGTGCGCTTCGTCCATAACAAGCTATCTAATATTTCCAAATAAAGGAATCCATATTCGTTCCATGAAATAGTAAATGTCGTCAGATCTCTCTACGAGTCGTTTCTCCATGCCCCACAAATACTCAACTTTGATGTTTTCCTCTTTCAGCGCTTCAGTTTGAGCATTACGGATCTAGTCAGGTAAGTTAGAGTAGATAGTGAGCTGCAAGGCGTGAACACATTTGGGTTTCGTTTCCTTTCGACTAAGGGCATCAGCTACGACGTTAGCCTTCCCTGGATGATACTTGATTGCACAATCGTAGTCATTTAAGAGTTCTACCCAGCGACGCTGTCACATATTTAATTCCTTCTGGTCAAAGATGTGTTGAAGGCTCTTGTGGTCGGTATAAATAGTGCATTTAGTACCATACAAGTTATGCCTCCAGATTTTGAGTGCAAACACCACGGCCCCCAACTCTAAGTCGCGAGTCGTGTAATTCTTCTCATGAACCTTCAACTGCCTAGAAGCGTAAGCTATCACCTTTTCGCGTTGCATTAGCACACAACCGAGACCTTGAATAGAAGCATCACAATATACCACAAAATCCTCGGTACCTTCGGGTATAGACAGGATCGGTGCACTGCAGAGTTTTTGCTTCAAGAGTTGGAAAGCATCCTCCTGTTTCGTTCCCCAAGAATATACGACGCCCTTCTGTGTTAAAGCAGTGAGGGGTTGTGCAATCTTTGAGAAGTCCTTGATAAATCTACGATAGTATCCAGCTAGACCAAGAAATTGTCGCACCTCCGAAGGGTTCTTCGGTGTCGCCCAATTTCTGATAGCATCGATCTTTGCAGAATCCACGTGTATCCCCGATTCATTCACAATGTGGCCAAGGAAGTGTACCTCTCGAATCCAGAAGTCACACTTAGAGAATTTCGCGTAGAGTTACTCCTTCCTCGGGAGCTCCAAGATAAGACGCAAGTGTCGCTCGTGATCCTCTTTGCTCTTTGAATAGATCAGAATGCCATCGATAAACACGATGATGAAATCGTCAAGATACGGTTTGCACGCGCGGTTCATGAGATCCATGAACACTGCTGGTGCGTTAGTTAACCCGAATGACATAACCAAAAACTCATAGTGGCCATATCGCGTTCGAAAAGCCGTTTTAGGAACATCCTCCTTTCGGACTCTCATCTGATGATAGCCCGATCTTAAGTCAATTTTCGAGTAAAAACTTGACCCTTGCAATTGGTCAAACAGATCATCGATGCGTGGCAAAGGATAACGGTTCTTGACTGTCACTTTGTTGAGCTCTCGATAATCTATGCACATACGAAAAGACCCGTCTTTCTTCTTCACAAACAGGACTGGGGCTCCCCATGGCGAAGAACTGGGTCGGATAAAACCTCTATCCAACAGTTCTTGGAGTTGATTAGACAGTTCCTGAAGCTCTCCTGGTGCAAGACGATAAGGGGCGCGAGCAATAGGGGCTGCCCCGAGTGTGAGGTCAATCTGAAACTCCACCTGACGGTGTGGAGGTAAACCAGGAAGTTCTTTAGGAAATACATCAGGAAATTCATGGACAACAGGCAGATCCTCGATTTTCCTTTCTTCAGGCTGAGTGTCAGTAACAAGTGCTAAAATAGCAGGATAGCCCTTACGTAAACACTTCTGGGCTTTCATAGCTGAGATGATGCCAACCATTGCACCACTACAGTGACCTTGAACCAACAAAGGCTCTCCACCAGGGAGAGGAATACGCACGATTTTCTCTTTACAGAGAATTTCCGCTTGATGCTTAGACAACCAATCCATACCAATCACTACGTCGAAACTACCAAGAGTAATAGGAAGAAGGTCGATGTCGAACACTTGACCCACAAGATTGAGTTTGCATCCCATAATGATGTGTGAGGCTTCAATTGTCTTACCATCAGCTAATTCTACTACATGCTTAGCTTCTAGAGGTGTTGGAGCTAACCCTAATCGTTGATTGAACTCTAAGGACACATAACTCCAATCGGCACCAGAATCAAATATCACAGAAGCAAAAAGATTGTTAACAGAAAACGTACCAGTCATGACATTGCTGTCGTTCCTAGCATCACCAGCACCAATCGTAAATACCCTTCCACGAGCACCATTGCCCCCATTGTTGTCGTTATTGTTGTTCCCAGCATTGTTATTCTGACGGTTGTTGTTATCATTGGCATTTTGATTCAGCTGAGGGCAATCCCGCTTAATGTGACCCTCGTCCCCACACTGGAAACACCCCTTCCTATTGCCTTGGTTCTGATGGGGCTGCTGCCTTTGCTGTTGCTGATGTTGCTGTGGTTGCTGCTGATTATGCTGCTGCTATTGCTTTGGGAACGGAGCTCTACAGTCCTTTGCCATATGGCCCACCTTATCACACCTATGGCACGCTCGGACACATGGTCCACGATGATGATAACCACACTTGTTGCACTTTGGCTGCCTACCAGCGTAGGAGCCTTGGTTTGGATTGCTGCTCTGACCTTGATTCACAGAGGATGACTGACTGAAACTACGAGTGTTGCTGTGGTCTGGCTTTTTCTGCGACTGGTTCGAGTTGGACGCCTTTTCCGTTTCATTCCACTTGCGCTTATTATCACTAGCAGGTGTAGTAGCAGCAGTAGGGGTAGCAGAAACGCGAGGCGGTAGCGAACCGCGCTCGACCTCTTGGTCCGTAATCTTGTGTACTAAACGAATGATCTGAGGCAAGTTGTTAAGATTTGCAGCAGTGACCAAACTCTTAACTTGCGATGCTAATCCTTTAATGTATAATTTGATTCTTTGAGGTGGTGGTCGTGACAAGTTAGGGCACGTGTTTGCTAGCTCATAAGATCGTTTCGTGTAAGCCTCGATCTATGATCCCTCCATCTTCAGGTTATAGTACTCGTTCTCGAGCTTCTGAATCTCGTCACGGGGACAGTACTCCTCTCGCATCAACTCCTTGAAATCATCCCAAGTAGTTGCATTAGCCATTTCGATGCCCAACATTTGCACCTGGGCATTCCACCAAGTTAAGGCACCATCCTCCAATGTGCCTGTAGCATACTTCACCCGGTCCCCCACGGGACAGTTACACATAGCAAACACTGACTCAGCTTTCTCAAACCAACGAAGTAGCCCCACAACTCCTTCAGTCCCACTGAATGTCTGTGGCTTAAAATCCATGAACGTCTTAAACGTGCAAACAGGCGGGTTGTTTTGATTCTGATTCACTTGTTGACCTAAAGACGAAAGAAAATACAACACACGAGTAAGAGTCGAGTATGCGACACAAGAATAAAGAGTATTTGGCACACATCGTACCAGCCTGATAAGCCGCTAGGGCTTCAGCCACACGAGTGTTGATCAGGTCGGTTAATTCGGCCTGAGTCATAGCAATGTTGCCACGTCCACCGCCGCGGCCACCACCAGGTCCACCATTACGTCCACTCATGATTCTATATAAGAGAAGGGAAAATGTTAAGGGTCGGAATTGAGTAGGAATCAAACATCACGGTGACTTCTATAGGCTACCAAGTTTACATCAGACAATAGAGTGGAACCCCTTTCACACTCGTTAAGCCTCGTTGGGACTCACATGCACCCCACATTATTATTATTATGTGTGCACCCATAATAACAATGCAATTTGCATGTTTATCTCAGCTCCTCCCAACTCGTGCAAAAAGGTTCCTCAACTTCGAGTAACAAGACAAAAGACATCACAAATACTCTTTATTCTTGTGTCGCGTACTCGACCAGACGCACGCACTCCTCTTTTCTTCCATTTCTCGTTGATTTCGGTACGTTTTACACTAGATTCTTGTACATCTTTAATCTACACGTCATTCTCTACATGATTCTACTTTGAAATCTCACTTTTCACCGTGAAATCTCTGAGATTTGAGCCCTTGAGGGTGACGTCACCATGGCGGTTTGTACAAACTATTGAGTGATGTCATTCTGTTTAAGATCTAGCTCAGATATAAGGAATTTCATGTGTTTTCACACTGAATCTTAACTAAATCTAAACTTTTCGGCTAAAACTTATGTTTATCTTCATCTTTCTTAACTTTTTACTTAAAAACGGTGGAATCCGGATCTAAACGGGCTGTAGACTTGATTATTAGTCTAAAGTCGGCTTGGAAATGGATTATTGCCGGAGAAGTCGACCAGAGTGCGGATTCCGACATAAATACTGTCAAAGACAGACGACTGAGCGGACTGGGGTGATTCCCATCCGATCAGATCGGCTGTACATTGATGGGTTTACCGTTGTCTCAATACGTACCAAGTCGTCGCCGTTTAATCAGAAACTTAGAAACTTTACAAGTTTAGGAACGGGACAAGAACAACCCGGTTGAGTGGCAATCCGATCGGATAGCCATCCGATCGAACAACCATCCGATTAGGTGACACTTACCTCGTAACCTTAGATCTTTTTTGAAACTTAGAATCTTTTTGAAAACTTGGAACCCTGGATCGAATGGCAATCCGATCGGATAGCCATGCGTTCGAACAACCATCCGATCAAGGTAACCTGAGTTGACACTTGATTTGACAATTGGAATCTTAACACTTGGATCGGATGACCATTCGATCGAATGGCCATCCGTCCCATTCACATACATGCCATCTCAATTGAATGGCAATCCATCGGACAGCCCTCCGGTCAAGATGACTGATCCGACACTTGGTTTGAATCTCGTTATTCTGCCCGACTCTTATCCGTTGTAATCTAATCAGGCTAAACCTAGAGAGCTCCCTTTGATCCAATAACAGTTAATCTGTTAAGCAATCACTGTGAGTATACTCGATCCCCCTTTTTGCTTTAAACTTTGGGGTGCAACATGTATTCTATTAAACTATGATACTTGAGACTTCTGGAAACTAAACTCTATCCTATGTGTATGTGAAACTTGTGATTCTTGTATTCGATTTGTGCTATGTGGACGTTTAATCCAGAGTGTGTAGTTCCACCTTAACAATAGTAGCGCTATAAGAGATGCACCTCCCCATTATTCTCGGGGGTATTGTTAGGAGGATTCTAGTTTTCCTTGACACTTGGGAAAACAACAAGGCATCAGGATACTTGGGCTATCACTTGTTGGACTGCGAATACTAGCATGGCTGAAACTATTTTGTTACATTTACATATGGATATGAGACTTTTAATATATTATGCTATTATTCAAACTTGTATACTCGTCGGTACATTTTTGTACTGACCCTATTTTAATACATGTTGCAGGCTGACAGGATGCTAGGATTCTTGGAATCAAGCTAGGATGATGCTTAGAAACTCATCTAGATAAATAAGTTATTAACAATATTTGAGACTTGATGTACTATGATACTTGATGATGATTGTTTGGTTTTAGACAATGTTTGAATCAATCTAATTTATAATGAAATTATTTAGTGTTATGGAATCTCATGAGCAATCTGAACGCTTAGTGCTCGCACCCCGATGTTTTCGTCATCGGTTAGGGTGTGACAGAGGGTGTGGCAAGGAAATGCCACAACTATTAATAAATTTTGGTGATTCTAGGGTCATTAAGCTATTTAAGGTAATTGCAATTTACATGATGACCCAATGAGAAATCAAATATTGATTCAAGTTAAGAGTTTTGGAGTACACACTCCATCAAAACTATTATGACTTCAAGCACCACAAAACCTCAAAGGTTCTAAGAAGCCTTGGACCATGCGGATTCCAAGGGGGCACCGCCGGTGGAAAAATGGTTGCTACAAATGTAACTACAACAATTATGTTGGAAGTTTTGGGTGTGAATGAAAGTCTCAATTGGTAATCGACTTTGTCCCACATTGGAGTGGGAACAAAAGGAAAGGTTACTTATAAGGAAAAACCTTGACCACAAGCCTTTGAAGCTTTATGACATGTTTTACCAAAAGTCCTACCCCGCGCGCGCGCAGAGGGGGGGGGGGGGTGCAAAATATGGCTTTATGACATGTTTTAAAAAGGATTGATAATCCTGAAACATCAAAGGCCAATATTGTTGAACATTGCCAATCTTCGAAGGGAAACAAGAATGGTGGAAAGGGTGGAAAGAAAGCTCATGGGAAACGCTCCAACCTTGGTCCTAAGGGGGGAGTTGGGAAAAAGAAGTTCCAAGGAACTTGCTATAATTGTAAAAAACAAGGCCATAAGGCCAACGAATGCAAGCTTCCAAAGAAGGAAAATGCTCGGCAAGTTAACATGGTTCATGAGGTTGATAACCTCATTGCTATGATCACAGACCTCTCGATTTTGGTCACGAAAGTTAACTTGGTTGGGCAAAACCACAACGATTGGTGGATTGATACGGGGGCTACCCGTCATGTGTGCTTTGACAAGAACCTGTTTAGCACCTTCAAGGAGGTGACTAATGGTGAAAAGGTTTATATGGGAAATTCCGCCACAGCCGAAATCAAAGGCGAAGGGAATGTGGTTTTGAAAATGACTTCTGGAAAGGAACTCACCTTGTCCAACGTGTTGTATATTCCAGAAATTCGTAAGAACCTTGTGTCAGGGTGGCAATTGAACAAGTTTGGTTTCAAAATGGTGATTGAGTCGGATAAGGTCGTGTTGACAAAAAATGATATGTACGTTGGTAAGGGCTACGCCCTCAACGGTATGTTTAAGTTGAATGTAATTGTTGTGAAAGGAATGAATGAAAATGCTACTAGTTCTGCTTACTTGCTTGAGTCTCCTAATCTTTGGCATGGTAGACTAGGTCATGTTAATTTAATTCCATTCGTCATTTGATTAAACTTAATTGCATACCAACTTTCGATATCGACTCAAATAATAAAGTGAAACTTGCGTAGAAGCAAAACAAACGAGATCATCATTCAAAAAGGTTGAACGAATCACCGAACCCCTCGAGATGATCCACACGGATGTGTGTGATCTAAAAGCAATTCCTACTCGTGGTGGGAACAAGTACTTCATCACGTTCATTGATGATAGTACAAGGTATTGCTATGTGTACTTACTTAAGAGTAAGGACGAGGCTATTGATAAATTTATCTTGTTCAAAGCCAAAGTTGAGAATCAACTAAATCGGAAAATCAAAATCGTAAGGAGCGACCGATGAGGTGAATATGTTTCACTTTTTATTGATGTGTATGAAAAAAATGGAATCATATATGAACTCACGGCTCCTTACTCCCCTCAATCAAATGGCACAGCGGAACGGAAAAACCGCACTTTGAAAGAAATGATGAATGCCGGGGTAAGCCAAAACATGTGGGGGGAAGCAATATTATCGGAAAATTATGTGTTGAACATGATACTTAATAAGAAGAAAGATGTAACGCCATACAAATTATGGACGGGAAAGAAACCACCATATAAATACTTGAAAGTGTGGGGTTGTCTAACCAAGGTGGTGGTCACACCACCAAAGCGCCTACTAATAGGGCCCAAAACAGTGGATTGTGTATTTATAGGGTACACTCGTCCTTATGGTCCATATCGTTTTTTTGTGCATGATCGTAAGAACCCTGGAATATGCAATGGCACCATAATAGAATCTAAGGATGCATCATGGTTTGAACATGTGTTCCCATGCTTAGGTAAAAGTGAACCAAGTTTCGCTAGACCGGTTGAGGAAATTGTTCCAGAGAATGAGGTTGCAAATAATGAACCTCGAGAACAATCTAAGACTGAGGAAGTTGAAATTAGAAAGGGTAAACGGTAAAGGACTGAAAAATCCTTTGGACCTGACTTTCTTACCTATATGGTAGAAGAGGAACCTCAAACGTACCAACAAGCGGTGAATTCCTCAGAAGGACCTCAGTGGAGGGAGGCCATCAAAAGTGAGATAGACTTTATCTTACAAAATCATACCTGGGAACTAGTGGATCTTCCTCAAGGATGTAAACCACTAGGATATCGATGGATCTTCAAGAAGAAGATGAAACTAGATGGGACCATCGATAAGTACAAGGCAAGGTTGGTGATCAAAGCATAGAAACAACAAGAAGGTTTAGTTTACTTTGATACATATTCGCCAGTTACGCGGATAACATCCATCAGGTTGGTGCTTGCCATTGCCGCCATTAGAAATTTGGAAGTTCACCAAATGGATGTGAAAACAGTTTTCTTGAATGGAAATCTAGAAGAAGAAATTTACATCGAACAACCTGAAGGCTTCACAGCCATTGGGCAAGAAAAGAAAGTGTGTAAACTTGTGAAATCCTTGTATGGATTAAAACAAGCTCCAAAACAATGACACCAAAAGTTTGATCATGTCATGTGCGTTTTGTTTATTTTTGTTAACTTTAGCGTTTAGGATATTTATCGTAAATTGACGTCTCACGCCGCAACGCGAAAGGCTTAATACTATTTTTATGTAATCATATCAAAATATTGGGCTTAAAAGTTCACACGCAATTTAAAAAGGCTTAATACTATTTTTATGTAATCATATCACAATATTGGGCTTAAAAGTTCACACACAATTTAAATTTCGGCTTCACGTGTGTTCTTTCAACTTTGAGGGCATAACTTGATGGATACTTCTGTTAAACAAAACTTGATGGATACTTATCTAAAAGGTATGACGCTAGGGAACAATCTTAAAACAAGTCGAAAAGCATGCATATAAATTTTAATAGGGTTTTGGATAGTAAACGTGGCTTAAAGATGTGCTTTATAGAAAAAAGGGCTAAATAATAGGATTTTAGTTAGTTTTCTTATTTAATTTGTTTTTGTGTTTGCTTAACTTTAATATGTCACGTTTCCTTAACTTTAATATTTTTTTTAACGGTTAACAAAATTTCCATTATACAAATAGGGTTTTAGTCCACCAAAATACAATATTTACACCAACTACATACAAAAAATAAGCAGAATTACTATAGAAAAACACAAAACATTACAACCCCATAGCGACCATGTTAAACTCGCACCACTGAATCCATTCCACGCTACGCCATTTCGCTCGATTTTTCAGCCACTAGAAACCATAGTGTTTCAGTTCCTCAATCAATTTAACCCTGTACCAGGTTGAAGAAAGCCTCATTTCTTATCCACCAGATTCACCATGACAATCATTTTATATATTTTCTTAGTTGTAGAATTATTAGAATCCTTTTTGTAAAAAGGCATCTTTAGCAAATTGTTTTAAAGAACTTTTTGAAAATTAAAAATTTTTATTTTGCTTTTCACAAATGTATAGAACACAACAAAACACTTACTAATCATTTTTATATAACTTTAAGTAAAATATTTTCTATTAAACTAAAATTATAATTTTGTTAATATTTGTCATGTATTTATTTAATCAGTGTATATTTGTACTTATAGCAAAAGGGATTAGCAAGTTTAAAATACTAAATAAGTTATGCAACAAGAAATAGTTAACTAATGATATTTAAAGTGTCGTTTGCAGTGCATAAATTGTAAATACAACGATATTGTAGGATTTTTATCATCTAAACGAAATTTTTAATCTTAGTTTTGTAATCATCACTTAAGCACAAAAATTTAAAAATAAATTTTTTTTCTTATATGTGTCATTTAACTGACTCCTAATCTTGTATTGTGTGTTTTAAAAAATCTTTATATTTTTATTAAAAAAATATTTCTGAAATCTACTGTTTATTTGTCTAAATGAGTTTACCAGTTTACAGTTTACGAGTTGCATGTTCATGGGATTACATGTTTATTGATTTACGAATTTACAAGTTTATGAATGTACATCTATATAAGTTACACGTTTACTTGTTTTACAGTCTTACAAGTATGCTTGTGCTCGAATCTGGTTTATATACCCATACGCATTATTTTACAAGTATGCTTGTGCTCGAATTTGGTTTATATATGCATATGCATTATTTTCCCGTATGTTAAATGATTTGGTGCAGAACGTGAGTGCGAGTTAATCATGGCGGGTTGCATATTTCACTCTATAGAATGTGTGTTTCACGCTATGGAGTATGTGTTTCATTAGATGCTTGTTTTGCTATACGGAGTGCCTGTTTTACACTTTGAGGCGTACGGTTAGTTCTACGATAAAATTTATAAACTCTACTGATTATTATTATAATTTGCAAAGGTACTTTTAAAATAATAATTTTTTCTACAACTTTAAAACATGATTTTTTTTTATTAATTTTAAATGCCCTAATTTATTAAAAAACTAACAATAATTGTAATATTTTATATATTTAAATAGTAATCTAATTAAATAAAAAAAAAATTAAAATCTTACTTCTAATAATTCCAAAGAATATATATCTTTATGTTGATTGGTATTTTTTTGTTAGATTAGATCTTCTAAACCTTTTACTAAAGGCGTAATTACTTCAAATATAGCTTTAATTTATAATGATAATGATAATTTTGAATTAAATTACCAAAAAATTATAAAAATCTATGAATTTTTAAATATTATGATAGGCAATATAATATGTTTAAAACAAGCTTTGAGATACTATGGAGAATGATTAATTGTAAAACCACTACTAGAAAACTACATATTTTCCTACAAAAGTTTCCCACAACTCAAATTTTGTTACAAGTTTTCTACAGTTTTCTAACAAAAAAGAAAACAAAAAAAAAACCAAAACTTTTTTTACAATTTTCCAGCAAAATTTCCACACAACAAACATTTGTAGCAATTTCATCACAACATTTATTAGTTTTTCGACAAAATTCAGACAAAATAAATTAAAATTTTATATAACTTGTAACCACAACAGAATAAATAATAAAAAAAATAAAATTTGAAAATTTGTAGGAAAGTTGTAACAAATTGATACCGTTTGCTACATATTTTCGACAAAAAAAGTTAATCTATTTTTCATTACTTAATTTTTGAAAAGTAAATAATTTAATAAAAAAAAATTAATTTGTAGGAAACTCGTAGCAAATTGACAGTTGCTACGGATTTCCTACAAAAAAAAAACTTAATTTATTTGTAATTATTCATTTTTAGAAAAATAAATAATTTTAAAATAAAATGTCAAGTTTGTCGAAAATTTGTAGCAAAGTTACACCATTTACTACATATTTTCTACAAAACAAAGTTATTTTATTTGTTATTTATCAATTTTAGAAAAATAAATAATTTTTAAAAATAAAATGTCAAATTTGTCGAAAATTTGTAGCAAACTAATACCATTTACTACAGATTTCCTACAAACGAAGTTAATTTATTTTTTATTTATCAATTTTAGAAAAAATAAAAAATTTAAAAAATATAACGTCAAATTTGTTGAAAATTTGTAGCAAACTAACACCATTTACTACAGATTTCCTACAAAAAAAAAGTTAATTTATTTGTTACTTATCAAATTTAGAAAAAAAAATAATTTAAAAAAATAAAATGTTAAAGTTGTCAAAAATTTGTAGCAAACTGATCCCACTTGTTACAAATTTCCTACAAAAACCGTTATTTATTTTTTATTTATAAATTTTAACAAAATAAATAATTTTAAAAATAAAAATGTTAAATTTGTCGTAAATTTGTAGCAAACTAACACCATTTACTACAGATTTCCTACAAAAAAAAAATTAATTTATTTGTTACTTATCAAATTTAGAAAAAAAAAAATGTTACATTTGTCAAAATTTTGTAGGAAACTGTTCCCACTTGCTACAAATTTCCTACAGATTTCCTACAAACTAACACCATTTACTACAATTTTAGAAAATAAATAATTTAAAAAAATAAAATGTTAAATTTCTCGTAAATTTGTAGTAAACTAAATGTTGATATACCATGCCATACTATATGATACAGCATACTATATTATATTGTACGATACCATAGATTCATATACTATACTATACTATATGTACGATACCATAGAATCCTACACTATATTATACTATACTATGCTATGCTATATCCTATACTATATTATATACTATACAATACCATACAATGCGTTACAATACTATACTACACAACACGACACGACACTATACTATACTATACGATCCTATACTACACAACACGACACTACAGTATACTATACGATAGCGTACCATACCATACCATACCATATCATACCGTACCATACCATACCGTACCATACCATACCGTATCATACCGTACCATACCGTACCGTACCATACCGTACCACACTATACGATATAGTATACTATACTGTACACGATACTATATTGTACGATGCGATACGATCATATACTATACAACACAACACTATACTTTACCATACGATCCTATACTATACAATATGCCACAACACTATACTATACGATACTATATTGTACGATGCGATCCCATAGTATACTATACGATGCCATACCATACCGCACCGAACCATACCATACCGTACCATACTATACCATATCGTACCATGCTATACAATATAGTATACTATGCTGATGTGCTATGCTATGCTGATGTTGTACGATACGATACGATACATTACAATACAATACTATATTATAGAAAATAATAATAATATCAAAATTTATATGGTTACATGATAGAAAATGATTGTGTATATATCTATTATTATATGCAGTGGCGGAACCAGCCAAAAAGGTTAGGGGTATCCTAATTTTTTTTAGGATCAGGGGTATCCTTTATATAACAGAAACGAAGTTGAGTGGTATTTTTACACTACCGAAATAAAGTTAAGGGGTATTTTTACACTACGTAGACGAGGTTGAGGGGTAGCCGGTGCTACCCCTACTAACACTTTAAGTCCGCCACTAATTATATGTCTATATATACTAGTACCTATACTATACGATACGCTATGATATTATACTATACTACATTATACTATATTAGACTATACTGTTGTATACCATACCATATTAGACTTTATTATACTAGACTATATCATACTATAATATACTATACAACACGATGCGATGCGATATTATCGTATACCATACCTGACGTCTTTTTTTTTCTAACACTTTTGGCCCCTAACATTGGGCCAAAAGGGTTAGAAAAAAAAAACGTTGGGGGCTCAGATGTTAATATTTTTTTTTATTTTTTGACTAAAAGGGTAAAAGTGATATAAACAAATAAGCCAAAATCGAAATTTACTCTTAATTATATAACTAAAATTTATACGGATAGATGCTCCATGTTTTGAGTTTACTGAATATAACTAAATCACGTTTTATATGAAACTTGGCCCTTCAATCCGTGTCCAACCTTTAAAACAGATCATTGGCCGTTCGATCATCACACAATCCGACGGTTGAACTTATAGTAAAGCATAAAGGTTATCAAAACCTTTGGCGGGCTAGACACTTTTTCGTTCCCCCCAAATCACACACCAGTTGCCTCCCCAAATCCTCTATTGACGCCGCCTCCTCTCTGCCAGTCGCCGGACCACCTCCTCAGCAACGCCGAACCACTAGGTAATTTCTTCTTCCTCTTTAGTCTTGAGACTAAATTGTGGGTTGGGGATGAATTGGGTGTTTCGAAACGGTACGTACCCTCTGCGTTTCTTTGTAATTTGAGTGGATATGTTGATAATTGAGTAGATCCGTGTCGTTGAAACCCTAGAATAGTTTGACTTGAAAGAAGAAAATAGCCATATTAGGTAGATGGGAGATTGAGTATGCATAGAATCGAAAGATGAGTTGTTGTAGTATAGGTTCTTTATCAAAAATACATGTCAACTGGGTGGTTTAAAGTGTATGCAGATGTTTTATAATCTCCAACATTGCTTTATCAAAAATACATTTGGATTATTTTTGTAATCATATTTAGCACTTCATTTAGTATAATAATTTCAAAAAAAAAAAACTTGATGAAGTGTGTGTGTGTGGCAACATTGCCTATAACTCAAACGTTAATAGTGGGTCAAATAGGTCACAAATACATTTGGATTGTTCCGCCTTGTTTTGACTCGTTAACCAACCTGTCCCAACCTTTGTTTTACCTCTATCCCTTCAAACTGTATTATGGTGAGACCTGTTTGCCCTTGTTTTCTATCCCATAAATCATGAGTTTCCTGTTTCTTTGCTAACTTTTGATCACTTTACAGAAAGTTAAAATGTTCTGGAACCCACAACAGGAAAATAATTTTTTTACAGCACAAGAATTGCTTGAGTCCCTGTGGTTTACGCTAACTGACACTTTGCAATCGTATTTTGAAAATTTGTCATTTTAACACCTGACGTTTCCAAAAGTCATCAATCTACCCCCCCCCCCCCCAAGCGGTCAAAGCTAGTTTGACTGTTAGAGCCAGGGTTATTTTTGTAACATACCAATTTCTTTGTGTATTACCTATGTAAAAATCAATTTTGATTCTAATAAATGCTTTGCAATACTAATAACTGTCACTAAAATGAATTATACGAACTCATAAAGGACCTGCAACTAATATATATACAAAACTAAATGCTACACCCAATCTCTACCACTAATAAACATAGTAAAATCAAAATTTCAGTAATTACTTAATCTAAATGTTTCATGAACCATACCACCCATGTTAACACACAATATTAATTCAGCAATTACTGAATTTTTATTGTGTTTTGTATTATTAGAGTAGTGCTCATTTTTTACTCTGAAGTTAAACAAGTGGTACCTTGATTTCAAACTTATTATGTATTTCCTTATATTTAAAGAAAGAAAGGTTTGCTATTTCATTATCAAATTATTAAAACCAAAACGAAACGAATAGTGCCAGCTACCACATGTTCTGTTTTTATTAGGTGCTATTGGTGGTGAGGATACGTGTTTAGGTATAGGCTATCAAGAACAGAGAGGCGCGAGGGCAAAGGAGTTCGACTTAAGCTAGCAATGTGATGACTGATGACCGAGACGTGGCTTACTGTTCTTCATCTTTATATAACGAGGTCTCTAAACTCTCAGATGACATCACCGGCACGATATCCACAGGGAGTTATTAAGGGTCAGGGATTGAAGCACAGCGCCATTCGTCCGCTATACTCAAGAAATTTTCCATACTAGGATCCAGTTAGAAAAAAAGATTTTACAGGAGATAGAGATGGAGAGCTTGGCACCAGTTTTAAAAATGGCAGGTTAATAATTTTTAATAGAATTTATGTTCTGTATACTTTTGATTTTGAATTTTAGTGAAAACTAGGTAAATTATTGAAGATATTTGGCTGGAGTTGGGAAGTTACTGGCTTCTTCAGTTCGTTGGCAGTCATGTCGATAGGGTCGGGATGTATTTTAAGTAGGTTTTTATGCATTTCATTTATTTCTTTTAAAATATGTATGGAAATGTAATACTTCATATCATCCCCAAAAACGTTCCTTTCTCACTGACCGCCTTTTTTTCCGGTTATTGTCGTAGGACGGAAGAACGATGGTTTTAGGCGACACATCAAACCGGTAAGCAGCTCGGGGGGCCGCTACTGGTGGTTTCAGGCGAAGCTCTAAATTGGTAAGTAATTCTGTATTTCATGTAGCAGAGCCATTGCTCTGCTTTATGTGTATGCAAATTATATGTTTCTGTGTTGCCTGCTAATAGTTAGGGCTTTTGAATTTTAGGTCATGAAAAGTTATTGCTAGGGCATTCGGTTATTATATATTTATTATGAAAGTGATTATAACAGTTCATTTGCTTTACTTTTGAACTTTCTTACATTACTTGACGAATTAGTAGACGTTTTCTTTGATTTTGAATCTGGAATTTGAGCTCTTCTTTTACTGATATTACTTCATGGAATGGTAAAAGTTTTCTTTGAATTTTGAATTAGTAGGCTTCTTTAATATGTATTGACACTTAATCTGAGTCATTGCTGCTTTTTTTTAATGCCAGTTACATGTTTCATTAACTTCTGTTGATGTTGTTATTAGTTACATTAATCAAATGCTTCTTCGTTGGATTGTTTCATGTTATTTTCGTTAATTGTACTTGAAACATAAGAACCAAACAGTAACGCTTAGATAGCATGCCAGGAGGTGAAGCGATATGCTTCAGATTAGATTGAACGGTATCAATTAGGTCATATCGAGAACAAAGAGCATTTCAATATGATAGATTTCTATAGATTCTTTTAGATATCACAAAGAATTTTTAGATCGACCCGTTAAGTTAACATATGTCCATTAATAGGTTACAATTTTTATGTTAATATGTATTAATTATTCTTTTTTTAGCTCCAAAAACTTCAAGTGGGATTCGAAAAAGAAAAAGAACGAGAGGCTCGACTAAACATAGAAGCCAGGTTGAAACAATTTGAACAAGATCGGGTCAAACGTGAACGAGAGCGAGAGCGGGCCGGAGATGCGACATGGAAATCGAAGGTGGAAAAATGATGAAAAAGTTAGGATAAGAGTAAAAAGCTTTTGTTTTGTATACAATGAAATGTTAACGATCGTATTAGTTTTTAATTTTGATTAGGATTTCTTGGAATTTTTATTTTATGATTTAAACAGGTTTTTATGAATCATTTGTAAATTTTTATGTAGAAAATTTTGGTTATTTTTATAATTTTTTTTTATAAATTTTTGTAATTTTGTAGGAATTTTGTAGCAATATTAATATCACTTTTATTTCTTAAAATGTGGCAAATTTGTCGAAACAAAAACAAATTGTAGCAAACTTTGTCCAAACAATTTGTAGCAAATATGTGGAAATGAGTTGTGGCAAACTTGTCGAAAAAATTTGTAGCAAACTTGTCGAAAAAATTTGTAGCAAACTTGTCGAAAAAAATTGTAGCAAATTTGTCGAAATGAGTCGTGGCCAATTTGTTAGACCAAGTTGTAGAAAATTTGCCGAAACCAATTGTGGCAAATTTGTCGAAGTATTTATTCTTTGTTAGTGCTTTTATTTTTATTGTTATTAAAAATAAATAAAATATAAAAATAAAAAATAAATTAAAAAACTAGATTTTGTCACAAATTTGTCGAAACGTTGTGTGTAAAGGTTTAAAAAAGATTTGTTGGAATTTTGTAGCAAAATGTGCGTCAAAATATTTTTGTCGGCATTTTGTAGCAAATTTTGTCGATTTTTTGTCGCTAGCTCACTTTTCGACAAGCTTATTTCGCACAAATTTTTTTGTCGGAAATTTGTGGGTAACGCCAGTTTTCCACAGATTTGCTACAAATTTGGCTGTCACAAAGGTGGCTGTTTTCTAGTAGTGAACCAAATATACGTTTAAATACTTTTCATATTATACCATATAACTTGATCAAGTTTAATCTTTTTATTTGAAAACATATATCTTAATCAATAGAGCCTAACAGTTTATTAATATAGTCCAACAATTTTTGAAATTATACGTGAAGCAAGATGTGTTAATTGTATAACAAAATGGCGAATAAATTTATTGGTTATCCAAATGGTTTTTCAATGTTTAATTAGACGATGTAAATATAATTAAAAAGGTTCGTAAAGAATTGATGATTAAGCATTTTAGAAGTGAGTTGCGTATTGATTACGATAAAGAAGAGATTGCAAGCTTGTGGGATTATTATCAGATGCACCTACTTGACTACTTGTCTTATTGTGCTCTACAAACAAATAATTTTCATTATTCAACCCGTAATAATAATAAATAAAAATATATAGTTTTTTGACGCTAAAAATTTATAATATAGTAATTATAGATGAATTATATCATAAGTAGCAGTTGTTATAATAAACTAATGATACTCGGTTAAAATTTACTTCTAATTTCAAAAATGTTTCTTACTCTTTTTTATGAATTATATGTGAAAGTAGTAAATCTATAATTATATATAGTATTAATAAAAGTAATACCATTCTAATAATAACTAGAGTAAATTGCTAAAATTGTCTCTTAGGGGTTTGGGTATATTTACCATTTTCATCTAAAATATTTTTTTTTTGTATCTTATAGTTCTTCACTTTTTGGATTTTTTGCCATTTTCATCCAAACGTCTAACTTTTTTTTTTCCATAATCGTCCATGAGATTTGAGATTTGGGATTTTTTTGCTATTTTCATCCAAATGTTTGATAGAAAAATAAAACAAATTAGATGTTTTGATGAAAATGGCAAAAAATCACAAAGGTGAATGATTATGTTGTACAAAAAAGTTGTTTTGAATGAAAATAACAAATATGCCCAAACCTTAGAGACGATTTTGACAATTTACTCTAATAACTATATAATGCAAGAATGTAATATAGTTGTATAAAGTAATTTGATGTAATACAATAACGTAATATAATATAATATACATAATATGATGTAAAGTAACATTTTCAACAACTACAAATGAAAGTGTCGGCGGTAATAGTTCCGCCCCCTATTGGTTTAAATGGGCGACATAGTCAACAGTGCCAGGCAGCTGCCTGACACTTTCTTATTGGCCTAACAAATTTACGATTTTATCCCGCCTTAAAATTACGATTTTGCCATCAGTATAAAATTATGTTTTTGCCCCCACTTAAAAATAAATTTGCGCTTTTACTCCCAGCTAAAAATTTCGATTTTGCCCTCTGTTAAAAATTACGATTTTGCCCCGTTTAAATTTACACTTTTGCCATTAGTTTTTTTCCCTTAAAATTATGATTTTGCCATCAGTTCAAAATTATGTTTTTACCCCCACTTAAAAATAAATTTGCGCTTTTGCTCTCAGCTAAAAATTTCGATTTTGCCCTAGGTTAAAAATTACGATTTTGTCCCATTTAAATTTACACTTTTACCTTTAGTTTTTTTCCTTAAAATTACGATTTTGCCATCAGTTCAAAATTATGTTTTTACCCCCCACTTAAAAATAAATGTACGCTTTTGCTCTCAGCTACAAATTTCAATTTTGACATCGGTTAAAAATTACGATTTTGCCCCAATTTAAATTTAGAGTTTTGCCATTAGTTTTTTTTTTCTCACAGCCAAATTATGATTTTCCCCCAACTTAAATTTACATTTTCTCCATCATTTTTGTTTGTTTTCCTGGTTAAATTACAATTTTGCCCCTAGTGTAGATTTGCAGTCATGCCGGCAGGTGCCTGGCACTCCCCCGTTGGTCCTTTTAATTTACGATTTCATCCCTGAATTAAAATTATCATCTCGCCCTTGGTTCAAAATTACGCTTTTCCCATCGTTTTATTTTTTTAGCAAAACTATAAAAGTTTTTTGTTTTAATTGGTTTACTCCATTTAATTTTTTTTTCGTGTCAAAGAGCTGCCTAACACCCGCTAATTAGTCCTGAAAAATTACATTTTTGGCATGTGCCGAAAATTACAGTCTTATCATCGTTTTAAATTTTTTCCCTAGCAAAATTATAGTTATGTTTTTTTAATTGATTGAGAATTATTCGACCATCGCCCCGCAACGCGGGTGGGGCATCAACTAGTTATATATATAACTAACATTTTCAAAGAGGTTAACCAGTAAATTTATAAATATATTTTATTTAAGTTTTATTACTAACAATAAATTAGTATTACCACTATTTTTTATTATTTTTGTTCTTTTACTTTTACTAATATTTTTTATTTCTTTTATTTTACTTTAAAATTTTCTTTATTGTATTATTATTACTACTACTATTGCTATTATGTATATTTTGTTTTTCGTTGATAACTTTATATATTCGAACGAATCAAATATAGCAGATTTTGTTTCTTTATCGTGAGAAATTGAGCCGATATCATCTAAACTACATCAGTATTGGTACCGTATAATTTTTTATAGTTTTCTTGACGTGACGGTATAAAGTTTGTTGAAAATGGAGTTTTATTCGCAATAGAGTATTTTTTGCTTGTATGATAACATTAGCGTGACGAACCGAACCATTACCAGCTGAAGAACATCGGTACCGATACTGGTATTCGTTTTTATGGTTTATAACGATGTAAAACACGTGTCGATATCTTCTTGTGCGTATCACTTTTAGTTGCTATTCTGAGTGTTGGTATCGTATCAAACTGATCGAACTAATACTGACCGAAACCCGCTGCGAAGCGCGGATAATCCCACTAGTTACAATAACGTAATATAATATAACATAATATATATGATATGATGTAATGTAACATTGTAATATATTGTAATTTGCTGTAATAATAAGACCATTCACACACGTATCTTATAAACGTCATGATGGCGGTGAAAGATGAGGATGTCCAAAGACTCCATTGCATGATTTAGGAATGACAGTCGACGAGTTTTGGTAGACTTAGTCTCATCTATACTATATAATAAAATAAAATATTTATGGGACACATTTCATTAATTGAAGGCATCTATTTTTTAGTTTTCTCACCTATTTATTCTACCAAATTATCAATAATTAATTTAATTAAAAGATAATTATACAACTGAATTTAATATAAATTTAGTTATTAATTTTACACTCATATCTTATCTTCATGAAAACAATTCGTATAGGAGATAATATAATATTTTGAAAATTTCACCAGATTTAATTATTTATCCTTGAAATTTAATATTATGTTATTCAATTAACATAAAAATAATATAATCACAAATTTCAAATCACCGTTTAGCAATCCTTCGATATTATTATTATTATTATTGTTATTATTATTGTTATTATTATCTAATCTAATATTTTGTTAAAATAATATAAATATAATATTCAAACATAGATCATTGTGTAATTTTATCATCATACACATGAATATTAGCCATAAACTCTAAAAAAAATTAATACCATAGTCCCATGTTAACATAAACATTGTGTATCCTCATTATTATTAATTTAGTTTTGAGAAAGTGTAATGACATATAAATATAAAAAAAATTCAAGAAGTATTCTCGCAATCACTTAGCCTTAAACTAAAATTTTTTTTAATACCATAGACCCATGTTAACATAAACATTGTGTATCTTCATTATTATTAATTTAGTTTTGAGAAAGTGTAATGACATATAAATATAAAAAAATCAAGAACTACCTTCGCAATCACTATATCTATCTTGTATCGAGTATATCCATTAGTTTTTTTAAAGATATAACTTTTTTTATTATCTTATCTGGTATATAAAATTAGATTTATTCAACATGTGTAACGCACGAAGTTTTTTTAAAGATATAACTTCTTTTATTATTTATTACACAAAATTACATATATTCAACCCGTGTAATACATGGGGGTTTTAAAAATAATACTTTTTATGATTATTATTTGGTGTATAAAATTAGTTTTATTCAACTTGTGAAATATACGATGTTTTTAATTATTTAATATATAAAATTATATTTATTCAACCCGTGTAATACACGAGGTTCTAACCTAGTACCCTTACATTTTATAACAATATGGTGTCTTATTCTGATCGAATACTTGTTGGTACGAAGCATATCTGTGAATTTCAGGTGTATCCAATAATTTGTGAAAAAACAAAAATTCTCAGATGAGATTTCCAAACACACATTTTTCTTACCAATACAACTTTTATATAATTTTATGTTTTTAAAATAAAAGTATGATAAATTACATTTATCATCACCATTGTAATAATGTTTAAATATCTAAAACATGTAAAATTTATGGTGATATAACTTTCAAAAGATTTTTTTTTAACGGCAAATTTGGATCACTGACGGACCACTGGAGTATCATCGTGCCACCAGCGGAACCACCCGATCATATCCATCTCCACTAGGCATAATGCCTATACACCAATTTAGGAGGAAACCCAATAAATATGGGAAACCCCCCTTTGTGAGAATCGAACCCAGGACCTATTGGTCCAAAGCCTTATCTCAACCCCAAGATTCCACTAGGCTATAAAGCCATGGGCATAACTTTCAAAAGATAGATTCATATTTATACAATATCTATATTTGTACTATCTTCTATCTATACTTTCTATAAAAGGAGAAATCCCAATGACATAAGAAAAGTTGATGTGTCAGCAGGAGAGGCTGTCCAATAATGTTTTTCTTATGTCATTATTACATCATACAGCCTAATATATAAATCACTTTAAAATTCAAACTTGGCCCACATTCAAAATCCAAACGTCTGCTGAGGAAAGGTCTGCCCACATAAAGCCTAATCTATAATATCATTTAAACTTTTGTTTAAACATCTGCCCTCAACATTTTATAATCAAACATCAGTTCCCAATAAACATCTGTCGAGATTCAAAATTCTGGCTCCACATTCAAAATTCAAAATTCAAACCATATATTCTAATCCTATAAATAAGGGTTAATAATCTGGCTCCACATTCAAATCATTATCGCTCATATCTGTGAGAGTATCTCTCTCTCTCAAATGCATCTTTCTCGTGATTCAGCCGCTAATCTCCGATTACACTTCTTTGTTCGAATGTTTGTTGATTATGTTTACATGTTATCGTTCCAGTATCATTGTTCCAACATCGTCGTTTCAATGAAGCTTCCCATCACATATCAACCTTTCAATATCGACGTTGCAGTATCATTGTTGCAACATCGTGAAAAGTTGCATGTGCTACCTTCTTTGATGGGAGAGTTGCATTGTTCGATTTTCGTTAAATCGAAAGTCAGGTTTTCTTGCGTCAGGAAGATTTTCTCCTTTTATAGAAAGTATAGATTCGTGCAATATCGTGAAAAGTCAGATGTGCTACAACAGTTGAGAAGAGACCTTTGCATTTTAGGTTTGTTTCTTATTTTGATTAACTGTTGATGATGTTGAGAGTTTTTATTTACACTGACATTTTGGAATATGTTAAGATGCATGTTTATATTATTAAAATGAACTACTACATAGAAAAATAGAAATTTAATGAAATATTTATAAAGTATTACACGCTAGAGTTAACACTCGTGTCACACCCCGATATTTCCACGTATTACCGCTGGGCCCGGTGGGGAGTATCGTGACGTAGTTGATATCATCATAGTCAAACAACACAATTTTAAATGCACAGCGGAAGCAAAAGATAGATTTATTTCAACCGAATAAATTGTAATATCAAGTATCACAAAATAGTTGAAAAAGATCCACAGGCGGATCAAAAAAAGATGAAAAGAAACTTAGTTCAACAGACTTTAAGGCATCTAAGCTTGCGAGACTTTTATTTGATGCTAGGAGAGGCCAGCCTATTCCGATTAGTACCTGCACTTAGCCTTTTTGGGAAAATACGTCAGTTTGCACTGGTAAATACAATTTAACTGACTCATTTTGAAAACGTTTAATAAAATTGATTTGAATGCACATGGCATAAAACTTTTTATAACTTGGGATAATTATTTATATATAAACTTGTAAAAGAATTACATGTTTCTTATACGTTCAGTACCCCGGGCTGAATGCCGGGTTAAAGATTAATAGACACACCACATGATATAGTCACGCGGCGAGTTATTCCCGAAACCGTCGGTTATACCTTATTATTTATATATGCACTGTCGGGTGTACGCCTACACCCCGTGCTTAGGTCGTGGCCATTTCTTAAAATGATGCCAAGGATATCCGGGACATGGTCATTAACCCCCCAAAGGCTTTAAGCAAACAAAACAATTTAAACGGGTCATATCAATAAATTAACCTTCATACGATCAAAAATTCAATGCCCGACCAAGCGGTATTTTATATACCGTACCCCAAGCCCGTATAGGGAAAATAAGTTAAAAGTATTTACCTGAGCAAGTATAATTCACAAACAACAAATGCAAGTAGCTTTTACCGGGTCTCCTAATATGGAATGAAGGTTTTTAATAACCTATTAGATTCCTAACGGGTCTTTAATTAAGCCTAAACTTAGACCGGTTAGTTTTAAAGGAAGATACGGTTCAAAACGCACGATTAAGCGAAGACCAGAATAAAATGTGATTTAGACCCGACAAGTTTGAAGACTTGTATAATATGGGTAAACTAAACACATTCTGGATTTTGAGACAAATATGATAAGGTTTGACCCGTTTCGGTCAATTTATGCAAACTAGTTACATAAACCGAACCGAACGCGAAATATGCGTAACGGGTAACCATAAGAGTCATATACAGGTTTCCTAAGTTAATATTACTTAAATATGTTGTGACATCAGTAAGATATCTCCTATTATGCCCAAAACGAATTTAAACTCAAATTACGCCCCGTAGGGGTATTTTGGTCATTTTAAAGGTTATAAAAGAGTTTAAACATTAATCTGAGCTACAGGTCTGATATAATCAGTAAAAATATTTATTTTTATAAGTCATAACAGTAGGGTATTGTATATATGTGAAATTTATCTTTTATAACTAAACTATGCACCGTAGGGGCATTTTGGTAATTTCACTTAAGCCTAAAAGGTCAAAACTGGAAATCTGAGTTTAAAACTTTTGCTTACTGTTAGAATATAAAAACTTACTAAAAATATCAGTAGGTATCAAGTCTTATATTTATAAAATAGTTTTTATACATACAATGCGCTTAAAATGCGTAAAAAGGCGGTTTTAAGCGATTTCCGGGTTTTTAAAGAAAAACTGATATTTTTATCATTCCAGAAAGCTTAAAATATTTTATTTATCATATAAAATCAGTAGCAAAAGGTTTGGGGTCAAAATGTTTTGTAAAACTCATTTTATAGGCCAAAAGGGCAAAACCGGCAATTACCGAATCAAGCTTAGAACCCTATGTTATGCTCAGCCTAAAAATAAATAAAAATCTTCAAAAATCCCAAAATATTATTTACATCAGTGGGTAAAAATTTTGGTATAAAAAAATTGGGTTTAGATAGGCTTTATGCTAATTACGCCGTTTAATTAATAAAAAGCTTTCTAATTACGCTATTGAACATAACTCCTAATCTTGACCTCAAACTGATGTCAAATTTTAGGGACAAGTCTATAAATCAGTAATGAAGGTTTTCATTCTTTTACTTTTTCAAAAATCACGTTTTAAGGTCAAAAGGGCATAATAGTCAACATTTAAGCATTTAACGGAAACATGTATATGAATCGGATAACTTAGGATCCAAGTTGTATAACCTCAGAGGGTTATACTAATTTATTTAAAACTAACCTGTTTGACTTTTATTTGACCTGACAATTTAACTAAGTAAACGTGGTAATTAGGAGGTGCCCTTTTGAGGGTTTAACACCTACCTAATTACGCTCACGTAGCCATGTTTTATGCGAACAATGGCTCAACCGTTTAAAAGTCAAAGCGTTTATCGCAAATGCTTGACTTTTCGGCTATAAACGCTAAACAATTAAACTAAGCACGGATGAACACTTACAAAGGGTCCAAAGGACTGAATGGAGGTTCCCACAAGCTTAGAATCCTCCTTGAATCAGAGAACAAGATCAGAATGGAAGAGGTGCAAATGAAAGCTAAGATCAATGGGGTATTTATAGGATTTAGAGGACCGTTAAGATCGTTCCTCGTTAAACGTGATTAAATCTGGACCGTACACCTCTTACCCATTGTTTTTCAATACTATGGGTGCCCAAAATGGCCCATAGTATTGATTAAAACCATGTGCAAACAAGAAACCCAGCTGCTGAAATGAAAACAGCTAGTTTTACTGGTCTGATGGGCTCACGCGGCCAGCGTAGACCCAGGAGGATCTTTACGCGGCCCGCCTCACAGATCAGATCAGCAAACAGGTTTTAAAGTTGTTGTTTTGGCCCCTGCACTTAATTAATGTCGTTTCTGACCCATTTAAGGCCCTTCAACCTCAAATCAAGGCTCTACTATGATGCCTAAACATAATGGACTTGAAACATGCTCAAAAACATGTCGGATGTCGGTTCGTTTGGCCGTACAGTCGCGTTGTTCGACTAATTACGACGAAACACGAACGGATGCGAAAACGATCCAAACTACGCGACGAATGGAATTTTATCAAGCCAAACACTAAAATAAAATATTTTAGTGCTTACATAAATTTTTGGGTGTCCGGAGATATTCAGAATGTGAGATATGCGCGAAAATACAAACTTGTGCACTTTTTGACACTTTTAGTCCCTGCATGACTTAAAAGTTTATTTTTGCGCACGAAACACCTCTAAGCCTATTTCTAAGCTAGGTAAGGGATAATTAGGGCATTTTTAACTCATGGTCATATTCCGGAAGGTCCGATAACATACGAATCGACATACTTTTGCAGTTTGACGCAAATAGTCCTTTAATCGCACAAAGTGGCGCGAAATGTCGTTTAATGATATCCAAGCCTTCCATGACCCATAATGGTCATTCCCAAGCATATAATTAAATATTACTACGCTCCCGTTCGCTTAAATGGTCACCGAGAGGCGTAGATTCAAAAGTTGACGCTTTAGGTCCCTCTATTGCGCAAACTTGAGCATCTCATCATTTAATAGCATTGAAGCCTCATCTAGTCCATATTAGGCATTCTTGAAAGTATTATTAAACATTACGATGCTTCGGGTTCGCTAAAAGGTCATTCAGAGGTATAATTAAACATATTGACACTTTTAGTCCCTCTAACTTGCAAAGTTGCGCGTAACCTTACTTATAGGCATAAAAGCCTTAGACGGCCAATAATTGGCATTCCCTAGAGTATAATCAAATACCATGATGCTCCCGGTTTATTAAAAGGTCACTCAGAGGTAAGAATTAACATGTTGACGCTTTTAACCCTTCATTGCGCAAACTTTCAATTAATTCCGCAAACGGCTACACTCGATCGCCAAGTGGCTCATTTGTGAATATAAGTATCGTCAGAGGTTATTTAGAACTTATTTTAGGGATGCTAACACTTCCAGTCCTTTCATAATCAAAGTTTTCGATTTTTCGAAAAATTAGTCCCTTAAATTCAATGTTTGACTTCATTAGGGTTTATTACACGTGTCAATACATCATTGGACGTGATTTTACGAGGTGTTACATCCTCACCCCCTTAAAAGAAATCTCGACCTCAAGATTTGCTAAAATGCTGGAAGTTCTTTTTGTCGCATAATGGACTTAACTTCTATAGCCTATCTGGAGCCTCTCCAAGCTCCCAAACTGACCTCTATAATATGTACATGTATTCTTTTTGGAGCTTCTTAACCTGTCGATCCTCAATCGATACAGGTTTCTCATCATATCATCCATCTGCATATCATTATGTGATAATGCTTCTCGACTTATTGGTGAAACACATCCTTAAATCATTAGTGTGTAATGTATTGCGAGCTCCGCCAAGCTCCTTAAATAGGTTTTAGCTTATAAGCTATTTGATCTTGATACATTAGATTCCCTTGAATGATTCTATATATTCAGAGCTTAACTAGCCTGATAATTAACAATTGGCACACCCTTCCAGGGTGATATCTTTTGTTGAACCTTATATCTTAACAAGAACTTAGGAGGGTTGCTACTTTCATTAATCCTTGATTTTCTGCCGAATACTGGCAAGTTACAGATGATTATGGATTTGTTTGATCTTATTCGTTGTTTCCAAGGCAACTTTCAGATCCTGATAATTGGACTTTCTAATCTTCTGTCTAACAATAGACGTTTAACATCCCATCTATGCAAGGTCTCTAAAGAAGCAACCTTGATTTTTATATAACATCTATTATAAAAATGCATATTTATGGTGAGATGGTTATTCCAACTATAGCTTAAAACCAATCTTAAGGGATATCTAATCCTTACAGTTAGTCGAACAAATCGACGATCCTGGGCAGCTGATGGGGAATCTTAATTGTTGCCTAAATAGGGTTACGGTAATCATTGCATAAGTGAAATGAACCGTTTTTCTTAATTAACAATACCGAACTTCCCAAAATAATGAATTAGGCTTTATGAATCTCTATCTTAAATCTCATATAATCAGGGATTCGATTATTCAATAATCAACATGGAGTCTTTACAATACTGCAGCCCTAAGCGGGATGTTAATCTTAACTCTACTTGCCTCTCAGAAGGTAAACATGGTAATCTTTGGAGAAGATAACCAAGGTACAAGGAGGTTACAGAGATTTTCCAATTCTCAGGCTCCAGTTCATTTATCCTAGTCTGTGTCAGGTAAGTGACACATTTATGTTACGAGTCCACAAATTCCTTAATCGGAGACATTTACTTGGACAATTCCATTCTGGATATCTTCTTTGAATACCATTAGCTGACTTTAGTACCATATGACCATTGGAATATCCTTGCGGTTCCATGCATTAAACCACCATACTGATCAGGCATGGAAGCAATCTATGGAACTTATTAAGATACATCAATCCTCATGTGGTGCTTTTGTCATACCATCCGGTATTCGCAATCGATAGGGATCAAGTGAAATCAACTATATATGCTGACGCACTTCTTCTAGAGAGAGGATACTTCTAGAATTCTACGATTGGAGGTTTCTGACAGGAACAGAAGGAATGGTTCTTATGATTTCGCCTGTAAGTTTTACCTTACACTTAATATCTGGGGTTCTTACGGGAAAAAATTCTAAAAGTTTGCTAAGCTTATGGTCTTATGAGAGACTTAGCAGTACTTGAACCCAAACGTAACTCCTAGCAATAAAATCACAATAAAGGATTTATCTGGTGTCATTATTAATGTGAACTGCCTCTAATCATACATCAGGAGGGTTAAGCGCCTCCATTCTTAATCCTTTTAAACTTAGCTGCAAAATCTTTGACAAATTTTAGGGCAGTCTCAGCTTTGACTGGTTATTTCTTACTCTATAAAACGTGAGTAGCTGAGGTAGATCCATTATGGATTTATAATAAACAGACTTTGAAACCTTAATGTGCCATTTTATTTTCGATGCTAACCACCAATGATTATTTGCATTAAGCTTAGATTTTTGGGTAGATTGAATAGGGTACTATCTCAACCAATGAATTAAAATTTGTAACATACTGTCTACAGTCTAGAACTTTTATGGTGGGAGTTAGAAAATTTCTTATTCCATCTTTTTCCATTTCGTGACGCGGATGATAGGTTTTTCTAATAAGGTCCTTAAAACTTGGTCCATCCCATATTGTATAAGAGGATCTTTCTTGTGGACTTCATTAATGTCCTCACTAATCAAGGGTATTGCCATCGAATGACTGTGACGCATACCTCACCGTGTCCGTTCCAGCATAACCGCTGATACACCTAATGGTTTCTACTTCATCCAACAATTTCCTGCAATCGATGGCCCCTTTTTACTATTGAAGTCTCTTGACTTCCAAGAGACGAAGTACTTTTAAGTACATCCTAAAAGGAATGGGTTCCTTGCCATATATGATTTTGTTTGGGTTATTCTTTGCATTTGAAGTATGAATAAAGCTCTTCTCATGAGCAGCGACATGTGTTTCAGAGCAAGCGGCATTCGGCTTCTTGAACCTTTTCATGACTTTTCTCATAGCCTTTCTAGCAGCTGCGTTAATTACAGTTTTGGAGATTAACTCCATTAACATTGAGGTTCACATTTGATGCACCATTAACATTTGTCGCATCTCTAGCATCGCGACTTTTGTTTGTCTGTTCTGAGTTTTCCATACTCAAAGCTTTGGTATTAAATACCAAATTCAGCAAGTGCTTAGGCAATCCGTACCATGTGTCTCCTTGAATTGTCAAAGGCTCACCATAAGGAGTCTTGATAACTACTTGCTTCTTATCACACACAATACGGGCTTGGTTACAAGATGACCAATCCATTCCTATCACTATATCGAGTCCCTCTAATTTTAACGGAAACAAGGACAACGGAAAAGAATGATTCCTAATGGATATAAAACATCCATCCAATATTGCTGAAGCAGTCTCTGAGGTACCATCGGCTAATTCTACTTCATACTTAACGCTTAGAGTTTTAACAGGCAGATTTAATAATTTACAAAATCTATTGTCTACGAAAGACTTATCTGTACCCGAATCAAATAATACTCTATCATAAACGTCATTGATAAGGAAAGTACCTGTTGTGATATTGCCATCCTGAACGGCCTCTTGAGCATTCATTTGAGAGCCCCCAGCTTTGGTCTTCTTAGCCTCCCCAGGCTTCTTGGTTTTATTTGGGCAATTTGTCTTGATGTGCCCTATTTCATTGCAACCATAGTAGGTTGCGTCCTTTATGTCTTGGCACTCCAAAGTCTTGTGCCCTTCCTTTTTACAAACCCCACAAGGCCTAGCTTGTGACTCTAAAGTGTATTTCCCTTTAGTTGCCTTCTTTGGACAGCGGTTCTTTATGTGCCCCTTCTCGCCACAACCATAGCTTGTGGCGTCCTTCAAGTCCTTGCATTCATGGGTCTTGTGATCCATCTCTTTACAGATGACACATCCCCTGGTCTGTTCATAGAAACATTTTCCGAAGTGCTTCTTCCCACAGGTTTTACATTTGGATTTTGCCTCCTTTGGCTCGGACTGGTTATAGTTTGAACCGATCTTACCCTTTTTGTAACCTTTATTTGGGGTATTATCGCACTTTCGCTTATGATCCTTTAATGCTCGGTCCACGGCTGTATCTAACATAGCCTGTAACTCGGTGCCCGTTAAGTTTAGTCTTGCACCATTATTCTGATCAACTGGATGATTGTGAGCTTCAGATGAGTCTGCCATGGTGAAGCTTTGAAAGCTACAGACCAAGTAGTAATAATTTGTTTAATTATATAGTGAATTGTCGAATTTGATGATTAAATAGCCATGGTGCAAATAAACCATATACGCCAATAGATAGTATTTAATTTATTTGATTATGTTTTGCCTAGGTTTTTAAATAAACCATCTTTGGCGTTTAAACGGAATATAATCCTTTATGTTTATTAGACAGGGGCATAAGTCACGACTGTCAATGTCGTATCGACATTTTATATAGCACCAGGGCTTGTTCCAAAGGACTTTCTGATGGCACAAAGGCCTTGTCACTAGGGAAATTTTAAAACATAATCAATGATCCTTTGGGTCGGAAAATTTCACAGTTCATTGTCTTGACAAGAAGTTATGAAATAAAACTATCTTTTTCATGTATACATCTTTGCCCGTAGGTATACATCCCAAATGGATGTTTTGATGTGTACATCATGCTCGATGTTTATTAGCCATGATTCCTATTGATCATTTAGGCTAAAGAAGGGGTTTGGAAGTTCCTAATATAAAGATGACAAGTGTGATTTTATCGCATCACCTGTTGTCAGGAGTGTTAACACGTTTTCAGATGTTAACAAGGATTGGAATCTTTTGAATAGGTTTTACCATCTTGGCCATGTCTGAAATGACATCTAGGCTAGGTTTTACTTTTAAGATTCTTTTTAATATTTAACGCATAACCATCCTAAATTGAGATGTTATTAAGGATCTGAATCTAATTGGGGAACTACCATCTTGGCCATGTCTTAAAATGACACATGGGCTAGGTCTTGTCCTTTTTAGATTTTGCCATTTTATCATAATGGTAGATCTTATAAAAGGAATGTTATTATTCATATTTTATGTTCATATACAATGATGTAAATAACATTTAGATAAAACATTCCAAGGATTTTTTAAAAGAGGTACAGAATTGCCCTAAATGGGACTTGAAAGAAATAATGTTGTCCACGAAGGGATTGAAAGATACGCATGCCCTTATAAGGACTTACTAAGGAAACGAACTTCAGTAAAAGGATTTTCTTCTTCATTTTATTTCTGAATGTTTTCTCCTTGGTTGCACGTTTATCCTAGTCGTAGTACAAAGCTCGGCCTTTCATAGGCTTCGAATGGGGAGAATTTCCATTACGGCTTCTTTGCTTGGCGACGTATTAAAAATATATAGAATTGAAAGCAATAATTTTCCGAATAGAGATGAGAGTATTCCTATGTTAAGTCTAGACTCAGAAGGTCAAGGAATGTGTTATTGTGTCATTGAGATTAAACACAAAAGGCTAGTGTTTAATTCACTCAATGTTGGCTCTGATACCAACCTGTCACACCCCGATATTTCCACGTATTACCGGTGGGCCCCGGTGGGGAGTATCGTGACGTAGTTGATATCATCATAGTCAAACAACACAATTTTAAATGCACAGCGGAAGCAAAAGATAGATTTATTTCAACCGAATAAATTGTAATATCAAGTATCACAAAATAGTTGAAAAAGATCCACAGGCGGATCAAAAAAAGATGAAAAGAAACTTAGTTCAACAGACTTTAAGGTATCTAAGCTTGCGAGACTTTTATTTGATGCTAGGAGAGGCCAACCTATTCCGATTAGTACCTACACTTAGCCTTTTTGGGGAAATACGTCAGTTTGCAATGGTAAATACAATTTAACTGACTCATTTTGAAAACGTTTAATAAAATTGATTTGATTGCACATGGCATAAAACTTTTTATAACTTGGGATAATTATTTATGTATAAACTTGTAAAAGAATTACATGTTTCTTATACGTTTAGTACCCCGGGCTGAATACCGGGTTAAAGATTAATAGACACACCACATGATATAGTCCCGCGGTGAGTTATTCCCGAAACCGGCGGTTATACCTTATTATTTATATATGCACTGTCGGGTGTACGCCTACACCCCGTGCTTAGGTCGTGACCATTTCTTAAAATGATGCCAAGGATATCCAGGACATGGTCATTAACCACCCAAAGGCTTTAAGCAAACAAAATAATTTAAACGGGTCATATCAATAAAATAACCTTCATACGATAAAAAATTCAATGCCGACCAAGCGGTATTTTATATACCGTACCCCAAGCCCGTATAGGGAAAATAAGTTAAAAGTATTTACCTGAGCAAGTATAATTCACAAACAGCAAATGCAAGTAGCTTTTACCGGGTCTCCTAATCTGGAACGAAGGTTTTTAATAACCTATTAGATTCCTAACGGGTCTTTAATTAAGCCTAAACTTAGACTTGTTAGTTTTAAAGGAAGATACGGTTCAAAACGCACGATTAAGCGAAGACCGGAATAGAATGTGATTTAGACCCGACAAGTTTGAAGACTTGTATAATATGGGTAAACTAAACACATTCTGGATTTTGAGACAAATATGATAAGGTTTGACCCGTTTCGGTCAATTTATGCAAACTAGTTACATAAACCGAACCGAACGCGAAATATGCGTAACGGGTAACCATAAGAGTCATATACAGGTTTCCTAAGTTAATATGCCTTAAATATGTTGTGACATCAGTAAGATATCTCCTATTATGCCCAAAACGAATTTAAACTCAAATTACGCCCCGTAGGGGTATTTTGGTCATTTTAAAGGTTATAAAAGAGTTTAAATATTAATCTGAGCTACAGGTCTGATATAATCAGTAAAAATATTTATTTTTATAAGTCATAACAATAGGTTATTGTATATATGTGAAATTTATCTTTTATAACTAAACTATTCACCGTAGGGGCATTTTGGTAATTTCACTTAAGCCTAAAAGGTCAAAACTGGAAATCTGAGTTTAAAACTTTTGCTTACTGTTAGAATATAAAAACTTGCTAAAAATATCAGTAGGTATCAAGTCTTATATTTATAAAATAGTTTTTATATATACTATGCGCTTAAAACGCGTAAAAAGGCGGTTTTAAGCGATTTCCGGGTTTTTAAAGAAAAACTGATATTTTTATCATTCCAGAAAGCTTAAAATATTTTATTTATAATATAAAATTAGTAGCAAAAGGTTTGGGGTCAAAATGTTTTGTAAAACTCATTTTATAGGCCAAAAGGGCAAAACCGGCAATTACCGAATCAAGCTTAGAACCCTATGTTATGCTCAGCCTAAAAATAAATAAAAATCTTCAAAAATCCCAAAATATTATTTTACATCGGTGGGTAAAAAGTTTAGTATCAAAAATTTGGGTTTAGATAGGCTTTATGCTAATTACGCCGTTTAATTAATAAAAAGCTTTCTAATTGTGCTATTGAGCATAACTCCTAATCTAGACCTCAAACTGATGTCAAATTTTAGGGACAAGTCTATAAATTAGTAATGAAGGTTTTCATTCTTTTACTTTTTCAAAAATCACGTTTTAAGGTTAAAAGGGCATAATAGTCAACATTTAAGCATTTAACGGAAACATGCATATGAATCGGATAACTTAGGATCCAAGTCGTATAACCTCAGAGGGTTATACTAATCTATAACATGGTCCTAAAGGAATCCTAAGGCATATCTAAACTAAGCTAAATCGGGTCAGAACTGAAAGTTAAAGCAAAAGTCAACTTTCGCGACTTTCGGTTCCGAACCGAGCCTAAACTTAGAATTGTCGGGTGGAACATGCTTAGATATGTTCAACTAATATTTACCAAGTTATTAAAGTGGGAAAAATGATTTTATGGCCTCTATATTAATAGTTATGAATTTTATTTAAAACTAACCCGTTTGACTTTTATTTGACCCGACAATTTAACTAAGTAAACGTGGTAATTAGGAGGTGCCCTTTTGAGGGTTTAACACCTACCTAATTACGGTCCCGTAGCCATGTTTTATGCGAACAATGGCTCAACCGTTTAAAAGTCAAAGCGTTTATCGCAAACGCTTGACTTTTCGGCTATAAACGCTAAACAATTAAACAAAGCACGGATGAACACTTACAAAGGGTCCAAAGGACTGAATGGAGGTTCCCACAAGCTTAGAATCCTCCTTGAATCAGAGAACAAGATCAGAATGGAAGAGGTGCAAATGAAAGCTAAGATCAATGGGGTATTTATAGGATTTAAAGGACCGTTAAGATCGTTCCTCGTTAAACGTAATTAAATCTGGACCGTACACCTCTTACCCATTGTTTTTCAATACTATGGGTGCACAAAATGGCCCATAGTATTGATTAAAACCATGTGCAAACAAGAAACCCAGCTACTGAAATGAAAACAGCTGGTTTTACTGGTCTGATGGGCTCACGCGGCCAGCGTAGAGCCAGGAGGATCTTTACGCGGCCCTCCTCACAGATCAGATCAGCTAACAGGTTTTAAAGTTGTTGTTTTTGGCCCCTGCACTTGATTAATGTCGTTTCTGACCCATTTAAGGCCCGCCAACCTCAAATCAAGGCTCTACTATGATGCCTAAACATAATGGACTTGAAACATGCTCAAAAACATGTCGGATGTCGGTTCGTTTGGCCGTACGGTCGCGTTGTTCGACTAATTACGACGAAACACGAACGGATGCGAAAACGATCCAAACTATGCGACGAATGGAATTTTATCAAGCCAAACACTAAAATAAAATATTTTAGTGCTTACATAAATTTTTGGGTCTCCGAAGATATTCAGAATGTGAGATATGCGCGAAAATGCAAACTTGTGAACTTTTTGACACTTTTAGTCCCTGCATGACTTAAAAGTTTATTTTTGCCCACGAAACACCTCTAAGCCTATTTCTAAGCTAGGTAAGGGATAATTAGGGCATGTTTAACTCATGGTCATATTCCGGAAGGTCCGATAACATACGAATCGACATACTTTTGCAGTTTGACGTAAATAGTCCTTTAATCACACAAAGTGGCGCGAAATGTCGTTTAATGATATCCAAGCCTTCCATGGCCCATAATGGCCATTCCCAAGCATATAATTAAATATTACTACGCTCCCGTTCGCTTAAATGGTCACCGAGAGGCGTAGATTCAAAAGTTGACGCTTTAGGTCCCTATATTGCGCAAACTTGCGCATCTCATCATTTAATAGCATTGAAGCCTCATCTAGTCCATATTAGGAATTCTTGAAAGTATTATTAAACATCACGATGCTTCGGGTTCTCTAAAAGGTCATTCAGAGGTATAATTAAACATATTGACACTTTTATTCCCTCTAACTTGCAAAGTTGCGCGTAACCTTACTTATAGGCATAAAAACCTTAGACGGCCAATAATTGGCATTCCCTAGAGTATAATCAAATACCATGATGCTCCCGGTTTGTTAAAAGGTCACTCAGTGGTAAGAATTAACATGTTGACGCTTTTAACCCTTCATTGCGCAAACTTTCAATTAATTCCGTAAACGGCTACACTCGATCGCCAAGTGGCTCATTTGTGAATATAAATATCGCCAGAGGTTATTTAGAACTTATTTTAGGTATGCCAACACTTCCAGTCCTTTCATAATCAAATTTTTCGATTTTTTGAAAAATTAGTCCCTTAAATTCAATGTTTGACTTCATTAGGGTTTATTACACGTGTCAATACATGATTGGACGTGATTTTACGAGGTGTTACAACTTGCTAGGATTTCATAGACTCTGGTCTTTCTCCATGTGATTTCATGTTCTCTTTTGAATTTCATGTCAGTTAGCATGTTGAAGATTTTCTGATCCTGTTTCAGAAGTTGTGTCAGAAACTCTTCTGCATTCTTCTGGAACTCTGATGGAGGAGAGTGGAGGAATTCATCGAGCAATGCTATGCTGTTCCAGGTTTTGTTGTAATTAGTGTCATTTATTATGTCGACTTTCTTGTTTAGTTCTTCGTCTGTTCTTTTTTCTTTGAGTGACCACATGGAGAACTGTGTGTTAACATCGCTAGTGTCTGACCAGTGGTAGAAGCTGAAGTTTGCCATGTAGATTTTTTGTTGGTTTTCGGATTTGGAACAATTTTTGACAGAAAGTTATTTGTAGGACAATTTGTTGATGTTTTGAATCAAAAGTAATCATCGGTCTTTTATAGAGTTTAAAAACGCTTCTATATGGTAAATCAAGAGGTTAATTGTAATTGTGATAATCTGCTTTTGTTCTTTGAACTTCGAAATTTTGTCCCTTGGGTTTCTTGGTATTTAATTTTATAGTTTTCCCATAAAAGTTGGTGTTTGAAAAGGTTTTTGCATTAAAATATTGCTGTTTTGAAATATACATTAATATGTTTATATTAAATGTACACGTTTTCATAATTACAAATTTCAGTATATAAACTCATAGTCACTTCTTCTGTTTTTCATCACGTTTTCCTACGAAGATATCATACTTTCAGGAAAGTCGAGTAATATAGTTTATTCAAATGGCGTCAATCATAAATGCAAAATCAGATAATTTAAAGCAGCATTTTGTCAAGAAAGTCGAGGAACAGGTGTATGAAGATAGGGCTACTCTTCAAGAGTTGAAGAGATATTTTGATGGATTGCAAGTTGGCCTCTTCACTAGAGAGCAGGTTTCCAGAGATCTTATGTAGATGCCTTCAACTTCCGTTCGTGAGCTTTGTGTTGTCAGTAATATAGAGTGCGGTGATAGAGACGTGGAGTTCATGGCGATGTTGAAGGACATACATCGAGAAGTTCAGCAATCGATGGAGTTGAAGCTAAAGTTTCTTAATTCTTGCTGTTATTGTTAGATTTGAACTTTAATGTTGTTCAGTATGTGATGTAATTATTGGAGTTTTAGTTTTAATGTCATGAATAAATGAATAAATTTTAATTTTATGAATCTATGTTGTGTTTTAGTTTTACTTATTTAGTGTTTGAGTAAGATTTAGATTATGTTGATGTTGAATTGTGTCTGAACATCTGTTTGGTAAGTCAACAGAGGTTTAATAGTGTCAAGGGTTGATTTGATGGTGAACAGGTTATGTTGATGTTGAATTGTGTTTGAACACCTGTTTGGTAAGTCAACAGAGGTTTAATAGTATCAAGGGTTGGTTTGATGGTGAACAGATGAGTGCAAAGATAAAACAAATGTTTAGAATTTGATCATTGATAACAGTTTTTTGAAGAATCTGTGCTCCTGCAAATTACAGAGAGTCAATATTTGGAGTTGTAAAAGGTCTGTTGTAGTTAAAGTTTGGTAAAAGAGAACATCTGCTGATGATGAAACAACTGTGTATTCTAACGACTGTTGATTTACCACTGTTGACTAAAGTTTGACAAAAGAGAGCATCTGCTGATGAATAAATGTCTGAAGATGCAAAGGTCTGCTATGGGTCAATAGATGTTAACGAACAACAGATGATATTTAATCTTAAAATGCTTAACAGAGGATTGATACCAATACTAACAGTGGTTGGGCTAATGATGAATAAGTATTATTATATAATTTTGTTTATCAATAACAATTTTTTGGAAGAATTTTTGGTATATTTTGGTGTTATAAAATGTGTGTTGTAGCTAAAGTCTGACAAAAGAGAGCATCTGCTGATTAATAAATGTCTAAAGATGCAAAGGTCTGCTATGGGTCAACAGATGTTAACGAACAACAGATGGTATTCAATTTTAAAATTCTTAACAGAGGATTTAATACTAACAGTGGTTGGGCTAATGATGAATAAGTATTATTATATAACGTCTGCTATAAGTATTATTATATAATTTTATTTATCAACAACAGTTTTTTGGAAGAATTTACGGTATATTTTTGTGTTATAGAAGGTTTGTTGTAGCTAAAGTCTCACAAAAGAGAGCATCTGCTGATGAATAAATGTCTGAAGATGCAAAGGTCTGCTATGGGTCAACAGATGTTAACGAACAACATATGATATTCAATTTTAAAATGCTTAACAGAGGATTTGATACTAACAGTGGTTGGGGTAATAACAGATGTTAGACTTACCACTGTTGAGTTACACCGATTGAAATAAACTGTTTTTGAAACTTCTGCTTGCCTAAAAATACATCCACTGTTAAAGGGTACCGTCTGTTGTCATAATTTCTGTTTATCCTAATGACTGTTGATTTACTATACTGCTGACTGTCATCCATTATGACAACAGAGGTTCTGACGTGGACAGATGTTAGCTAAAAATAAAACAACTGCTGAAAGTTATCATCTGTTTTCATAACTTCTATTTATCTACAGACTGTTTGACTTACACTGTTCCCAACGACCAACAGAGGTTTCCAAACAACTGTCATCGGTTGTCGCAAGAGAGGTTCTGACGTGGACAGATCTTAGCCATCAAATATTTGTAACTACTGCCACGTCAGCATTCACTTCTTCTCTCTATATAAAAGCTGTTTCATCCCTAAATCGAGGTTCTACCACCGCATTCTCGAATTCAAAATTCTCAAAAACAGTTTCCAACGTATTAAAAACCCTCCAACTTAAACCCTGTTTCATCCCCAAATCACCTTCTTTTCCTATCATGTCTCTGAACATCAAAAACCCTCACAACTACCTCCCCATCTTCGAGAAAATCAACAAAAATATCAGCTATCACTCAATAATTGACCTTTTAACGTCATCGAAATACAAATCAATTCTTACTGCTGATGCTCCGGTTCATACAGAAACACTCCGACAATTTTGGTTTAATGCTGAAATAGAGGCTGAAGATAATAATCCAGTTGCCATCACATCTAAGGTCGGGGAAAGTGTGGTACGAATTTCTCCCTTTACAATTCCACTATATTTGCATTGGACGACTTGGGAGGTAAGAACAACTTTGAAAAACTTGAACTTCATACAGAGTTCATTGAAAGAGGGTATGATGCACAATTAAAGGAAGTTACTATCTACAAACCAAACTTCCCACCGCCAATGAAATTTTTGTTTCATACTCTTTTAACTTGTCTCTCAGCCAAGACCACCGCATTTAATGAGATACCTTTGAAAATTCAGTATTTGGGTTATGCTATTTTAACAAAATCTGATTACAATTTATCACAAGCACTGTTTTCTGATTTGTTGAATAATGTGAAAAAATTGAAAAAAGGTGTTCGTAGTAATGCTTTTCTGTTGTATCCAAGACTTCTAAGCTACTACCTACGAAAACAAGTGTCACAAATAGATTTTGAACAAGGTGTAGCTTTTAAAATAAATAGTCTTACAAGTAAAACTTTTACTAAACTTATGGATAAAGAGTCAAAAGTTTCAACAACTGAAACAAAGGGGGATGAGCCTGTTTTAGATGCGTCCGCATCAGTTGCTCAAACTTCTGTTGTTGAGCGAACTGCTCCTGGTGATCATGACACCACAACCGGTGTTGTGAAACACACACCAGGAAAACGCAAAAAGAAAGCTGTCACATCCAAAAAGCCCATCAAAACCAAACAAAATAAAAAGGTTCCTCTGGAAGATGAGATCCCAGAGGTTTATGCAGTGACAACACAAATGTCATTTGAAACCACTGCTGCTACTTCTTCTTCACAGTTGTTGGAAAAATCTCAACCCATCCAAACTCCTCATGTATCCTCACAAAAGGATCATGTTGTAAGTACAGGGACACCACAACATGAAGTAGACCTTTCATATGAAA
Organism: Helianthus tuberosus; assembly: GCA_030545235.1. Taxonomy (NCBI): domain Eukaryota; kingdom Viridiplantae; phylum Streptophyta; class Magnoliopsida; order Asterales; family Asteraceae; genus Helianthus; species Helianthus tuberosus. Next base: position 4,675,872 of record CM060422.1, on the reverse strand, counting down.
GTATGTTTAAAAGTCCCTCTCCCAGGGCAATCACTCTTTCTACAACACAACCCTCGACTCAAGTTCCATCAACAACATTACCTCTGTTTGAAGCAATTGAATTTCAGAAAGAAAACAGTTCCTCTAATGCACACATTACTGAGAGTAGATCGCAACAAATGACTGTGTCTGAACCAATTCAATCTCCTATCCTACAAACAGTTGAGGATGTTATCCCCGTTGAGTATTACGAAACTCTTGGTGGTAGTTCAAGTGGAGCAGCCACTACAACTGTTGAACCCATTGGTGATCAGTTGGACAGTGGTTACATCATTAAGACTCCCTTGAAGGCAACTACTGATGAGGTTACAACTGTAATCTCTGCTTCAGTGGGAAGTCCCCAGAAGGAAGAAAAAGGGGCATCTGTTTATGATGATATGGAGACTTCTCCTATTATAAAAACAAATACAACCACTACAGGTGGGAATTCAGATGATCCTATTAAAGTAGGTGATGAATTAACTTATAAGGATTTGACGGTTAGAGTGTCTACCATTGAAACAGATGTTGCTGAAATGAAAGAATTGATTAAGCAGATGATAGAGCCTTTTAAAAGTCAACCTACCAGACAGGAAATTGCCAATGAGCTTTGGAATTCTATGCAACCCATCCTTCAAGCTCAGAGGAATTTGGCTGAAAGTAACCGCAATTTCAGTTTGTAATTTATCAGAAATTTGGTTGATGCCAGGTATAAAGACATACAAGCAGACATTATGAACATTAAGGAACATCTGTTGGAACTTACTGGCTCCACCTCTACATCAATCTTTGAGAAAGATGATGATGATAATGATGCCAAAAAAGGGGGATAAAGATTCACTGAGAAAGTTGCCACCAGATTCAAAAGCTAATCCTACAGAAATTGTATCCCCTACCTAACCTAAATCCCAACCTTCTCCAAAAAAACCATCACAAAAGAAGGAGAAAATACCTTCCACACCATCATCACCCATTTTGTCAATAGATGCTGGGAACACAAAAGTATCAGCAGATGTTTACCAAACAGCTGCCGAGACACCAGTTGTTTCAGCAGAAGTTTCTCAAACATCTGCCATGATCATTTTCACTACACCAACCACAATCCAACCATCTCCAACGTCACAAAGATTTCCCATACATTCATCTTCACTACCAAAACATTCTCCTTCACCAGAAATCATCTCAACACGTAAGAGAAAAACTCATATCGATAGAATCACAAAAATAAACAATGATCCTCTGGTAAAGCCAACTCAACCTAATTGGAAGAAAGTCAAAACAGTGGATTCAGATGAGGTATTGAAGTTTAAAAGAATGAGATCAGAGCTTGTGGCTGCTGATTATGGTCCAGTTAGATCCATTGCCAGATGGTCTAAACTGAAGATAGTTGAGACCTACAAAAAGATGGAAGAAGTTAGAGCTGAACATTCAAATGTTCTTCAAAACTCAGTCTATCCTACAACTGCTGCTCTGTCTCTAAAAATCGCTACTCCGAAAAACCTTCTCTCATCATCTGATTTGTCTGAATCAATTGCAAATTTAGTTAGCAGACCACAATCACCAAACTCATCTTCATTATAATTTTTGCCCAAGAAAACCAACTGATCCAAAAATAGTAAAGTGGAAGTCATGCTCAAAAACCCAAGTATTGACTTTGATTAGATCAGATCAGATGGTAGTGTTGAAGAGATTAAAATGGATAGTGCATATAATCTGAATGCATACGATCTCCAAGATTTGTTGGACCTTCAACTTGAGAGGGATGATGAAGAAGACATGTTCTCCCTGGACTTTGAACTACAATTCAAAGGACAAATCAGGGAGATGTTGATGAGAAATAAAAATCAGTAATAAAGAAGGGTTTTCGTATCATCTGTTGTATAGGGAGATTGTTGGATCAGCAGCTGTTACATTGTTTGCAGTAGCATATTTAACCAGATCACAACATGTAGCGAAGGACATGTTGCTGCGTAACAAATTCTTGAGTGAGGTTTGATGTGTGTTGTTTAGGCAGGTGATCGTATGTTCTTAGTTAATGTTTTTTAAAGTTAAGTTGTATTTGAATTTTATTAAGTTTGTTAGACATCTTTCGTATGTACTTATGTTTATAACAATTTATATTGTCAATGGATGGCTACTCTCTTTTTTGAATAAGAGAATGGAAATAATCATATGTAACTGATGAATTTTATTAGGTTTGTTAGACATCTTTTAGACATCTTTTATTAACTTTGTTAAATATCTTTTATATTTACTTATAGTTGTCTTTTAGCTATAATAGATAACACGTTTTGGTACAATATCTATAGACATATCTATATGTTCTATCCATATGTGTTATGCATGGTTTTCTAAGAAACGACATGTGTTTGCACACGGGTCTTACCGCTATTATCTAATAAAAAAAGAAATCTAATTATCACGCGTCCCCTATCCAATGAAGAATTTGGAGGGAAAATATTTAAGCGTATCGCGTGTTCTAAAAAATAATATTTCCAAAAAGTTACCAACTATTATTCAAATTATTAAATTTGATTTTCTTTTCATCTGATCTTTTATCTACAACCAACAAATTTTGCATGGATTGACTTTATTATCTAAGTTTTAACAAAAGATTCTACTTATTAATGATATGTGTAATTGGTATTATGACTACAAGAATATCGACCAATAGCGGCGACATCAATAGCGGCGACATGCCACAAGTCGCAGCTATAATTAGTCGATCCGGTACGCAATGTCCAATGTTAAACCCTAGCCATTCATCTGTTACCTTGATCTAACGGCTGGGGTTGAAAACACTCAATAGCGGCGACATCAATAGGTCAATAGCGGCGACATGTGTCGCCCCTATTGACTTTACGCAGACAGCAACTCTAAAAGCGGGAATTATCCTATTTTCACCCATTTTCCCACCAAACTCTTCATCTCCTTCACGACTTTACCCCTAAAATCGACGATTCTTCATCAATTTCACCAAGATCTACATCAAATCGGTTAGTATTCTTTGTTTAAGTTGATTTTGTTCTTGATTTTGTTATAAATTTTGTTAATTTCTTGATTTTGGGTGTATGTATTTGTGTATGCTAGAGAATTCCGGTCACCCACCACGTCTCCTCCACCCCTTGTGTTAACATAAAGGGAAAGAGGTTTTGGAGGGTAGATTAGTAACTCTACCATTTTAACATTTCTGTTGAATAAAGTTAATCCAAGGAAAACCTAGATGCAATTATGCAAAGACAATATACAAGAACTTTTACTTCTGCATTTTTTACTTCTGCGTAAAGGGTATATTTGTAAATTTACCAACTTTTACTTATGCATTTTTTTAACAATCAACACCCAACAACTTTCACTCTTTGTTTTAGCAACAGCTAGCCAAATGTCAGTTGTACTCTTTATCAAAAACCAACTATTACTACAGCAACAATGAATTTCGACTTTGAAAAACTTGCAACTTTATACTTAAATATGTATATACTTTCTTCTTCTTCTTCTTCGATCACCCTTCAACTTCAATTATTCTCTGACACAAAATTTCAATCATTAACACATTCGAAAGTCATACCAAAAAATTTAACCGATCGATTCAGAACTACTCTACTCGATTCGTGACTTCGATTCTTATCTTTGTTCACTCACAAAACAACCCAGACCTGCAACTCAACACTTTTCTTCTTTAATAAACCTGTGTTTTCGCTGCGTTTTCCCTGCTGTTTTCGCTCCTTTTTCGCTGCTGTTTTCACAGCTGTTTTCTCATCCATTTTAATAAAGAATTCACTTCGAAATCAATGTAATGTATCTGATATGTTCAAAAACGATTTGAAAACCAAATTGAAAATCACTGATTCTATCAGTGATACACAGACAAGACACTGAATCAAACTGTAAACAATGAAAAACTATTCGAAAACATCAGAATTTGATCTGAAACAAACCGAAACTTATCGAAAATCACCGAATCAAACTGAAAGTCGATCAAAACTAATTACTGTTTGAAAATGAAGAAGCTGCTGTTTTGGTGTGATTTTCGCTGAAGTTTCGACAAATTCAGAAAGTTTATATGTTTCTGAATATTGTTCGTTGATATATAATCTTTTTAACAACCGAAAATTGATGTTCATACAGTTCATAGATTTGAAAAACGAGTTTTAGATATGTTTTGAAGTTGTTGTTCAACAAAAATCAAGTCAAATAATTGCAGATTATAAGTCATTCCTCGTCCGATTTTGATCTTTTGATTACGGCTGCAAACGCAGCAGCAAACGGTTGCGTTTTTACACCCGTTTGCTGCTGCGTCTGCAGCCATAAACACACCGTTAAACAGCTGCAAACACGGTAGCAAACGAGTGTAAAAAACGCAGGCGTTTACTGCCAAACGGCTGCGTTTTTACACCCGTTTGCTGCTGCGTTTGTAGCCATAAACGCGCCGTTAAACGGCTGCAAACGTGACAGCAAACGGGTGCAAAAACGCAGTCGTTTGCAGCCTTTTAACGGAGCGTTTACGGCTGCAAATGCAGCAACAAACGGGTATAAAAACGTCGTCGTTTGCTGCTGTGTTTGCAACCGTAAACACGCCGTTAATGTTTTAACGTTTTTATATAATGTTTATTTTTTTTATTTAATTCCTAGGAGAACTTCAAGTTCGATGAAGTTGAACAGGAATTGGACGCTCTGAACTTAAAAGGCGGCATTAAACATGTGCTCATGAATCGGTACTCCGGCCGCAAGCACGACGCTAAAGAAGAATTTCTTCGTAATGGAGGTTATGACGATGTCGAAAGAGTAAGGGCATACCACCCCAAGGATATGCCTTATGAAAACTGGCTGAGAACCATTGATCACTTCTTGGACCCCAAATATATTGCAAGATGTGAGGCAAACACAAGAGTCCGTGAGCTTCAACAATTCGCAAACCGTGGGGGTACAACATCATACAGTAGCACCGCCTACAAACATGTAATGTTTTATATGTGTGTGTTTGTATGTTTATGTTTATTTAATGTCTAATCTAAGTTTTAATGTTAAACAGGGTTTGAAACATCTTGATACGTACCGCAAAACTCACACCGATAATGATGGGAATTGGGTTGACGCGGTAGCCGAGCAGAATTATGTAAGTATCTATCTAAAGTATTATACTCTATAATATATATATATATATATATATATATATATATATATATATATATATTTAATCATCTTCGTAAAATACAACTTAATTTAGAACACGAGATTATGGGCGGAGAAAGCGGCGATTCTCAACTGCCGAATGAGGTTGTCGTGTTTCAAATATGTCATCGAATGTGTTTGGTGCGCAACCTCAAACCCCACAAGCTATACAATTTGACTTTAAAAAGTTATACAAGTCGCTATGAGCGCATGTCACTTTGCTAAATATATGTTGGTAGTATGTTAAATGCTAATATTGGTTTTGATATGTATTAATGTAGGAATGTGTTTCAAGTTTGTTCCAAACCCCGGCATTTTTAAATCAACTTGATTCCTATCTTGCGGCGAAGGGAAAGCAAGCCGCAAATGACTTTGACGATGATGACCTTTTTGACAAGGACGATGAGGATGACGATGAGTATTAAGTATGTAAAGTATCATGTTTATTTAGTTTGTTTGTGTTGTGTAAAACTGGAAAATTGTACGGAGACGTTTTCGGATATTATTTTTTCGGATATTTTAGGATGTTATTGTACGGATACGTTTTATGCGATTTTAGTATGTAAAGTATTATGTTTATTTAGTTTGTTTGTGTTGCGTAAAACTGGAAAATTGGCAGGTTTGTTTATAACTGGAAATACTGAAAATGCAGCAAAAAATTTATAAAAAAATCGACTTTTAGCGGCGACATGTGTCCCCGTTATTAATGTATACCTTTTAGCGAGGACTCTTTAGCGAAGACACGTGTCACCGCTAAAAGTCGATATCAATAGCGGCGACAGGAGGTAATAGCGGCGACAACAGGGCCTTTACCGGCTAACCTTTAGTGGCGACATGTCGCCCCTATTGACTTTAGCGGCGCAGACCATGACTTTTAGCGACGACATTTGTCCTCGCTATTGGTCGATTTTCTTGTAGTGTAGGGGTGTGAAAGAGTTTGATAATGCCCCCACACCATCCCTCATAATCATTATTTGGGTATTAGAAAGGAGAGACATTTATAGAATAATGCCCAATGAGGATGAAAAACATGGAAAGTAATGAATAAAACAACATTAAGGTGCCTTAACCATTATATGGGGTGTTATGGTGTTGACGTGACGAAAAATGCCTTTTAAAATACAAGTTTAACTCCGACCTCCAAATTACACGTTATAGAGGTTGAATTTTACACTATGTAATAATTTACCGTGTATTCCACAAGTTGAATAATAAAACAATCTCTGTAAGATATATATATATATATATATACACTTTAATGAATTATACAGGTAAATTGAAATGATATTTCTTCTCCTTTGAATTATACATATACATATTGAGATTTCCTACCATTCTTAGGATCAATTCGTAAACATTCAGAGAGAGACTAAGATGATGTATCTTTCTTAGGGTCGATTTCTATGTCTCCACTCACATGTATACCACGTATTTCTCAAAAGCGAAACATATAAAACATTTAAATATGCGAGACAACTCTACACGCCTCAAAACATATATAAAAACTATTTGTGGCATCTTTTAAATTTGTATTACAATTATTAGTATATAGCATGTTTGGCAAGCATTTTATTTTCTTTAATTTCAGTATACTCTTTTTATACTTAAAAAAACTGACATTTTATTTAAAGTCAATGTGATGTGCATATAACATGCTTAAATATGAATATACGTAATTATAAATAGGTTGTGTTATTTTCATATAGGTTGCGTAATTATTATCATAGGATGTGTAATGATGTAATTATCGGTATAAGTTGCATAGCTATAAAGTTTTTTTTCCTTTCCTAATTTAATGTATATTCAACCTGTGTAATACAGATGATTTTAACTTAGTTATTATTATATTTGATTCCAAATATTCAAAATTACAAAATTACACGGGTTTTTTAACCTAGTATAAATAATATAATCAAATAAATATCCAAAAAGAAACATTAATGAAGCTACTAAAGTGAAACATTACTACACAAGGGTTAAAAGAAAATAAAAAAAAAGTTATATTTTTTTTTGGTTATGTGGTTTGGGTAAACGAGTATATGGTTTCTGGTAATGAGTCCGGTTATCACCTAGTACCATATTCATATTGAACCCACGATTTTTTGTTTCGGATGTTTTAGGTATTATCACCAACTTCAATTTTTTTTTGACATCCCTAAGGCGAGGTGGTATGGGCTAGACCCTCCTCCCTATTACCTGGGCGCCATTAACCATGTCACCAACACAATAACGACGAAAGAAAGATGTTTTGTGGGGCCACTTCACTTTATACTTTAAACCAAAAGAAAAATAGAGGGGACGGGGGCATTGTGAGGCTTTCACCCATTTCTTGGTTAGTGGAGTGTTCAAATGAGAATAAATTTTTTGTAAGAAGAAAAAAGAAGAAGTTTCAACCAATAAGAATGCTTAATTTCACTTATTTAATATTTGCATTTAATTTTAATGTAAGGGTATTTTTGTAAACTTACATAGATCATTAATTTCTAGTTTTCATATTTAATAGCTAACTACATTAAATTTGTAACTTATTTTCAAGACATATATTATTTCAAAAAAATAAAAAAAATTAATTTAGAGTGTAGGGCAAATTACTAGGTGTGTAGGATAAATTGCGAGTTGTGTAAGATAAATTTAAATATGTGTAGGATAATTTTCGAAATGTGTAGGATAACTTTTTATGTGTGTAGTAAAAAAAATTAGTGTACATAATAATAGTCTTTATGAGTAATTAATTATTTAAAGATAGTATTAAATGAGAAGAAAAAAATACTACTTAATATTTTACAATTGTACCCTTCGTTCCTTTTGTTCTCAATTAAATTTTCTTCTCAAATGAACCTCCCCCTTCTTGGTTATTAGGGGGGGAGGTTATTGCTTACATGTCATTGATGTTGCTTATGTGACGTTGATGTGGCACAATAAAGTCTCTATTAGTTCCATTCCATACCTCGTAGGCTAATAGTTTATCTTTGTGTGTTTGTGACCTCGTCCTTTGTGAGGAAGGAGGTAAAAAGGGGAATAATGGGCCCGTTCAAGTTTTTTAGTTTTATATATGTAAAAATTCTATTTATATATAAACCTCTGAAAAGGTTAGTAAAAATTACAAATACGTAAATTTATTATATTATAACAAATTAATATATGACATTATAAATAAAATTAGGTTTAAATATTTTTAATGTAATTCAAATTTTTATAACTTTCATTTATGTTTAAACTTTTTTTTTGAAAAATTTCAATATTGGTAATTCAGTCATACATGATTATATAATTGTATCTTATACCTGGCCCAACATCATCGGGTAATTACCCTATCAGGCATTTCCACAAGTATGATATATACCCGTTAGTTTATTATTCCATATATAAATTATCAAGTTTTTTGTGCATTAGGAGTTGTACCCTAAGTTTGGAGAGTTTTTTTAAAAAAAAACTTGTTTTTTCACTTTTAACCAAAACATTTCATATATTGTATTTTAACCTCTTTTTTTTTTTTTTTTTTTTTTTTAATTTTAACCCAAAGTTTTCAATCTTTTATAATTTAACACAACACTTTATTATTTACAACTTTGGTCCCCCATACTTTTTATCTTTCGTAAGTTTTTCGTTTTACGTTTCGTTTTAGATTTTGCGAATTAACATGTCGTAGCGTGCATGTGAGGTTCAACGTTTTTTTGCTCTATTTTTTTTTCGTATTTGACAGACCCGTCGTAACGCGTCCATTTTTTCCCTTTTGAAAAATTCGCCGCAACGGGCGGGTCTTAGATTGACTAAGTTATTATTTTCTACGTTTTACGTTTCTGGTTAATTTCTCCGCATTAACACACTGTAATGGGTGTGCGTGGTTCAACGATTTTAGTCTGCTTTTCGTTCAGTGTAATTTTTACCATTTTATCTATTTTATTTTTACGATGTTGAGAGTCAATGTCGTTGTGGCATTGGTGCTACTTGACACGCTTTTACGAACGTTTTTAACCTATTAAATTTTTTACTAATATTTTGTTTCGGATTACCCCTATACTTCCTTTACTTAAAGACTATTTTTTACGTGCATATTTTATGTACGGGTATGTATAAATATGATTTGTTCTACATTCCGACTTAAATTTTTTTTTTATAGACGAGTCAGGTCAAATGTAATGCGTTTTCGTTTAAAGAAACCATTTTTACGTGCATATTTTTATGTACGTTTTGGTATAAATTCAAGTTGTTCTACGTTTGGACGTAAACTTTTTTGGGAAATGATTCAAGTCAAATATAATATGTTTTCGTGTTTATTTATGTATGTTTCGTAAAGTTGAGTGGAGTCAAATTATTGTTTCTTTTTCTCCCTTTTTTTCAAAAGCTCTAATTAATCCCTCTCGATTACATGTGCATATTTTCCTTCATACCCGTTACGTTTTCTATGTATGAGTTGGGTCACATATAATACGTTATGATTGTTCGATACGAAACAAACTTTACCTTTGATCCAATCACAATGCTTATACAGGTTACATTGAGTTCAACTGGATACGTCGAAATGTATGTTTTCATATGGTTAATGCATCATATAACGTTTGGACTAATCCATTCAATGTTTACGATGCACACGCGCCGCAACGCGGGCGAGTCTTAACCCTAGTTAAGGAGTAAATTACAAGTTTTGTCCTTTATGTTTACACCAAATTGCAGGCGCTGTCCTTTAGCGCAAAAGTTGACAAGTTCTGTACTTAATGTTCCAAAATCTTGCACGTTATGTCCTTTAGCCCTAACCCAGTTAGATTTTTTAGTTAAATATGGTCATGTGCCTTGCACATGAGGGTATTATTGTCATTTTATATTCCCGTGGACTATTTGTGTAAAATATAAAAAATAAAAACCTTTAATCTCTCTCTCTCTAAACCAATCTATCTTCTTGTTCTCTCCCTCTCTTCACCGGCACCCCCAAACTTCACCAGCACCACCGGTCGATCGGTATATCTTTTTCTCAAATTTGTTCCACTCTAACCCATCCTCAAACCGACGAAACTTTTACACCAACACAAACACAAAAAAACCCATTTCATTCTTATTAATATTAATAACAATTCTCTCCCATGCAGAAGAAAACCCTAACCTTTATTCTCATTACTCAAATTAGTGTTTCAAACAACCTCTGGGGACTGTTCCATTTGCACATCGACAGAAACATCAGGTGCTACCCCTGAATTATCCATCGACAGAAACATCAGGGTCCCCTGATCCATATTTTGTACCCTGTTTTCAGAGATTTCTAGATCCTCTCTTAGGTGATCTTGATTTTGTCTTAGGGGAAGCACACATACCTGGTTCCACAACATCACACTCCTGGTTAATACCTAGGTCTTCATCAAGATGAGTAGGGGCTTGAACCTCAGTCGGAGACCTAATTGAGGTTTCAATCGTGCCTGAAACGGTTTGATTACACCCCAAATCAGGGTGTTGGGTTACCGATTTCTCTTGATTGGAGGCCGCACACTCCAAATGGCGACCGGATATTGGAGTCTTTCTGGGCCGAACACTCCAATTGTGGAGAAAATATAGGACTCTTGCTACTATCAGATGTAATGGGAGGTAAATCAGGGGGTATCGAGGTGGGGTGGGTGGTGGTGAAGGTTATGGGGAGGTGGGAGGTTGGTGAAGTCTGAGAGTAGGGGTGTTCATGAGCCGATCCGATCCGATCGAGGGTCTGCTCATGCTCGGATTGAATTACAACCGATCCGATCCGAGCGGATCAAATTTGTAAAACCGAGCGCAAAAGTGATGCTCATGCTCGGATTGAATTTGAATCGATCGGCTCGGTTTCACTCGGTTTTTATCAAATCCTAAAAAAAATCGAGCGGATCGTTTTCGCTCGATTGAATGATAAGGCTTCGTTCAACAAAAACAAATTCTAACTTAATTAAAACATGTCCAATACTTTAGTAACAAAAGCAATACATAACTCAAATCATGATTCTAAAAATGTTCTTAACAATATCAAGAAACACAAAATAAAGTGCGAATACAAATTGTCATTTAGTTCAAAAGCCATAAACTTCTTCTTCTATAATATAAATATATATATTAATTATTATATAAAATATATATATTAATTATTAATAAAAATAATTCGAGCGAAACCGAGCGATCGACGAGCGAGCGGAGCTATGCTCATGCTCAGATTGAATTTGAATCGAACCGATCCGATCGGCTCATTTACAAACTGAACGAGAATTGAACGAGCATTTTTCGAGCATTTTTCGAGCGATCGTTGAGCAGTTTGAACAGCCCTATCTGAGAGTGAAAGAGAGAGAGAGAGAGTTCAGAGAGAGGGGGTAGAGAGAGATGGAGAGTGTATATATCATTTTGCTTTATTTTATTAAACAATATTAAAAAAAATTGAGTTAAATGACCAAATTACCCTTATGTAATATGATTTAACCAAAAAAATCTAACTGAGTTAGGGCTAAAGGACATAACGTGCAAGATTTTGGAACATTAAGTACATAACTTGTCAACTTTTGCGCTAAAGGACAACGCCTGCAATTTGATGTAAACATAAATGACAAAACTTGTAATTTACTCGTTTATTAAGCAACACACGTTGAGCTTTTCAAGCACATTTTTTTCTTACCATTTTAATTTTTTGTGTAATTTTATGTTTTCAACAACCACACCAAATTAAAATTTTTTATGAATAACGTATATATCATCATCAACATAAAATGTTAGAAATGTCTAATATTTATATATTTCATTGTGATATAATTATCACAAAAATTTTTAATTCATAGCATACATTATATAAAAAGTATTATCAAATGCATATTATAAAAGGAAAGTTCATTTTTCACATAATGAAGTTACTATAATAAAGCATTATTAGATAAGGGTTAAAGAAATAAAAATAAAAATAAAAATAAAAATGTTTGAGTTAACAGGTGCATGCTTTTGGGTAATTACGTCAGGCATCACCTATTTGTCATACTTTTACCCGAACCTCCTATTTTTATTCATAAGCCTTTCTCAGTTGTTTTTGTCATCCCCGTTTGCTAAGGACTTGTGTTCCTTCTATTGAGGTAATCATGGATATTTTGATTCCTACCCTTTTGGGAACATAATAAGAAACCTTTGTTTTGCTAACTAAATAGACAATGGAATGAAATCCAAAAAAGGATTCGTATTTCATAGTGGTCTGGATCTTAATGACATGAACAATAATGCTGGTTGTACTTCCAACTCCTTAGATTATCCGTAATGGTTAATGCTTCCTAAGGGGCACTTTCCGTCACATTAGCATTATAACGTTTCTCTAAAAAATCTGTAATGGTTAACGCCTCTTAAGACACTTTCAATCATTACTTTCCATTTTTTTCTTCTCATTAGGGATTATACTAGTAAACACCCCTCTCTCTTCAAGCCTCTACAATGCCCAGGCGGCGGTGTTGGGGACGTTATTTCACGCCCTTATGATGCCCATTACACATGGTCTCATTAGCCTATTCTAGTAACTGTCAACACATAGTGGTCTAAATGTTAACAGTCTTGATGTTACAATACTAATGGTTCAAACACGATAAAACCAATGCTCAAGAAGTTAAGATGCAGGACATTGATTGTCCGTGCCTTGGACGACACAACCTTGTGGGCCCGGGCTTTACACCATCGTACCTTGATGGCCCGGGCTTTACACAATGATATCTTAATGATTCTACAACGAGGCTTGAATGGTTTGAATGCAATAATTTGGAGAGTGCAAAGTCTTAAACTTTAGAACCATGGACCAGATAAAAGCATATATTAGGTATAAGGTGTTGACTCGTGGCCTTCAAACCCAAACCTCCCAGATCGTTCCCAACACACAGAATTGCTAAAACTTTTAGCAACACTTTTTATTAAATTGAGAGGATGCAGTTTACAATTAATAATGCCCTATTTATAAGCTACCAACAAACAATACGAAACTTAGTGAACTAGGACTCCTAAATTGACTTTAACTCTATCTAAACTAATCAGATAAAAACTAAAAACTCAATTATTAAAACTAAGTCCCTGGACTTTTAGATCTCCACCGAACCACCTCTCGAGATCCCCCGTACCTCCTTAGCATACGTTAATTGTCTTCGAATTTTGTGTTCTCTTAGGTACAGTGGCGGACCCATGATTTTTTTCTATTGGGGTCCATTTGTTTGTGTTAGAATTTTTCGCAACGAAACATTGAATTTTCGGATCGGTCATCGTAGTCGGGTCGGGTTGGGGCTAGGAAATAATGTAGAAGCATTTAGTGGACATGAAACCACTACATTATTAAGAACCCTTTTTAAGAATCAAGTTATCAAATTGTGGTGATTAATAAGTTGTTTGAAACCAATAGCTAACTAAACAACACAACTACTTCACGTAACTTCAAAATTTTGTTTAAGCTTTTTTTTAACGCCACTATATGTTGGAAGTCTTATTTGGTAATCAAATGTGAAATAAAATCATTCGAAGACATTAAATTTATCATTTTAAAGAAGCAAATTAGAGGGTCAATGGGTGGTTGTGATATTTTAAAACACTAGTTTAATTTTGATGGAAAAAATAAACTAAAAAACAAGAGGTGTAAGACTTGAACTTAAGACCTATTTGTTGGAACACAAGGAGATTTACCACCATACCATCTTTTCTTTTAATACTATGGGGTCCAACTAATTTATTTTATGGGGTCCTTAAAAATTTAACATACCGGTTCTACTATTTTTTTTTTTAAAAACATTGGGGTCCGTGGACCCCGACCCGCACCATATGGGTCCGCCCGTGCTAAGGTATTTATCAAAATTGTGTGCTAATTACTCCCCTCCATTATCGGATAGTAGACACTGGATTTTATTACCGGTTTGTCGCTCGGCTTCTGTTTGGAATAACTTGAATTTTTCAAAAACTTTCGACTTTTCTTTCATGAAGTCTATCCAAACATATCTTGAAAAATCATCTATAAAGGTCACTATGTATCTTAGACCTTTAATTGAGGGATGGTTTACCGGACCGAAGACATCTGAATGAATTAACTCCAAGGGAACTCTAGCTTTATGACTTGATCTTCCATATGGCAATTGGTGTGCTTTTCCATATTGACACCCGGCGCAGACAGTTTCTTTCTTAACTTCGAAACTGGGTAACCCATCAACCAATTCATTCTTCATCATCAGTTCTAATTTATCAAAGCCAACATGACTTAACCTGACATGCCACAATTCTGTTGTTTGATTTGCTTTTGTTTTATCAACATAAGCAGACTCAGCCGATAAAACATAAATTGTATCAGTTCGCTTTCCTTGTAAAATAGGAATAGACGAAGTTTCAAACTTATAAAAAATAAGTACATCGTTAGGACCGAAAAGAATGTACTTACCAGTCGAAGTTATCTGTGGTACTGAAAACATGTTCTTCTTCACTCCTGGTACATGAAAAACCTCTTGCATCATGAACTCTTTCAGGTCTTTTTCAGCCGGAAACCGAACCTCGCCAATATTTGCAATCTGATGCTTCGAGTTGTCAGCAATAACCACAACTTGATTTCCGGTATATTTTTTGCATTTGCTTAGTTTTTCCTTCTTGCCAGTTAAATGGTTTGAACATCTGGAATCAACGATCCATTCTTCAAGCTTATTTGACTTAAGCTCGGTAGTTGTTGTGAGACCCGGAACTTCTTCAACCTGCGCCATGTACGCCTCCACATCCCATGGCTCTTCGTGTTCGGTTGTTGCAGTGTTTCCTTCGGCCTCTGGTTGTGTGCAATCTTTAGCCATATGTACTCGAACCCCACAATTGTAACATTTAAACGGAAATCTACGATTCTTTCCGTTTTTACCCTTTTTCTCGGACTCGGCTTCACCGGATTGTTTTCCCTTGCGATCCCCTTCATTCTGTTTGCTTCGATCTTGGGCTTTGGACCTGTTATGCCAAGGTTTAGAAGCTTGTCCTTTGTTTCTTTTCTTTTCTACAAACAAAGCCTTCTCGTCCTCCGTTTTTATTGAAACACCACCTTGTTGAGCCGCATACGCTTCTTGTCCGGCAAGAAGATTTCCAATCTCGGTAATGTTCGGTTGGTTTGCCCAACCTTGAATAGCTACAACAAACGACCTGTACTCCGGTTTCAGGCCATGAACAAGAGTTCGCTTCATCCTTACTTCACTTACTTTTGATTGCGGGTCGAGGTCTCCAATTTCCCTGCACAGATTCTTGACTTTGCGGAAGTATTGAGCAATTGAGAGATCCCCTTGAGACACACTCATGAGTTCTCCTTCGATCAATTGTAGCCTCACCTCATTCTTTTTAGTGAACAAATATTGTAACAGGTCCCATGTTTGTTTCGAATATTCCAGATATTGAATATGATCCAGAATCTCCTCCTCCATAGTGGTTTTGATTACGAACATCGTGCGACCTGCCTTGACTTGCTACTTACCGACTGCACCATTAACATCGTTCGTGGGTTGCCTTGTTTCAGTCCCATTCGTAACCTGCCATAAGTCTTGTCCTTGCAAATAAGACTTAATACAAGTAGACCACTGCTTGTAATTTGACTGGTTGAGTTTCTTGATGCCACCAACTACTTGCAAATCAGCCATCTTGATCTTCTTCTTCGGTTATTCTTCGAATGGTTTCTGGTTCTAATGATTTGGTAGACAAACTACCAATCTTTGTTCTTCACTCGAGCCTAATCGGTTTCAGCAGGCTCTGATACCACTTGTTGACTAGTGGCCTTCAAACCCAAATGTAACACCTTGTAAAATCACGTCCAATGATGTATCGACACGTGTGCTAAACCTTAATAAAGTCAAACGTTGAATTTAAGGGACTAATTTTGCAAAAAATCAAAAACTTTGATTATAGAAGGACTGGGATTGTTAACATGCTTAATATAAGCCTCTGAATAATGTTACACGACAATCATATTCACAAATGAGCTACTTGTTGATTGAGAGTAGCCGTTTGCGTAATTAATTGAAAGTTTGCGCGTCGAAGGATTAAAAGCGTCAACATGTTAATTCTTGCCTCTGAGTGACCTTTTAATAAACTGAGAGCTTCATGATAATTGATTACACTCTCGGGAATGCCTAATATTGGCCATTAAGGGCTTTTATGCCTATAAGTGAAGTTACGCGCAACTTTGCAAGTTAGAGGGACTAAAAGTGTCAATATGTTTAATTATACCTCTGAATGACCTTTTTACGAACCCGAAGCATCGTGATGGTTAGTAATACTCTCGAGAATGCCTAATATGGATTAGATAAGGCTTCGATGCTATTAAACGATGATATGCGCAAGTTTGCGCATTAGAGGGACCAAAAGCGTCAACTATTAAATCTACGCCTTTGGGTGACCATTTAAGCGAATGGGAGCATTGTAATATTTAAGTATATGCTCGGGAATACTCATTATGAGCCACGGAAGGCTTGGATATCATTAAACTACATTTCGCGCTATTTTATGCGATTAAGGGACTAAAAGCGACGACTTGCGAAACTATGCCTTAGAGGACCTTTTTAATCAAACCAAAGACTTCGCTATGCTCGGTCAAACTCCTGGATGTCTAAGAATGATTATTAGAGGTCCTTGTACCTCGTATTATCTCGACATGATAAATTAGAAAATATTGTGTCATTTATGTTAAGTTTGAAAGTTATATATAAGTGAAAGTGTCAAGGACTGCTCTTGTCAACCTTTAAAGTTGTTTTAAACTTGGGTACTTCTGATTTAAAAAGCTATAGGGACCATTTATGTCGTTGATATAAGATACATAGGCATATAAATGAAGACAGGGACCGAAAACAGCATTCAGCAAACTTTTAGAGCTGGGCAGACCTCGGTCGCGGGCCGCGTAAGCTGGGCTTGAGTCCTACGCGGGCCGCCAGCGACCAGATCTGCAGTTTATATTTTTTTTATTATTTTCTTGGCTGTTCTCCACTTATATCAAACCCATGTGCACATATCTGGACTCTAGGGGCTGCCAACTGATTTTAAAGATGGTATTACACCTGTTTTAATCTGGTTAACCCACTTTAACACTTGGCATTCATCCATGGCTTCCCGAAAACTATAAATAGTGGATGGTTTCATTTGATCAAGTCACACCATCTATTAAAATCTGGCTCTCTCTCAAATTCAAGAGGATCCTGAGTATTATGGAACCTCCTCTGGGTTGATTTCAGTCCATTGGACCCTTTGTAAGTGTCCTTTCGTGACTAGTTAATATTATTTGGCCTAAAAAGCTGAAAAGTCAAGCGTTTGCGATAAACGCTTTGATTTTTAAACGGTCGAGCCATCGTTCGCAACGAACATGGCTACGTGATCGTAATTAGGTAGGTATTAAACCCTCAAAAGGGCACCTCCTAATTATCACGTTTGCTTAGTTAAATGTCGGGTCAAAGTAATTAAAATAAAAGTCAAACGAATCGGTTTTTAAATAAAATTCATAACTAATGATGTAAAGGAAATAAAATCAGTTTTGTCATTTTAATAACTTGGTAAATATTAAATGAACATGTCCAGGCATGTTCAACCCGACAATTCTGAGTTTAGGCTCGGTTCGCAACCGAAAGTTGCAAAACTTGACTTTTGCTTTGACTTTTAGTTTTGACCCGATTTAGCTTATTTTAGATATGCCTTAGGGATCCTTTAGGACCATAATATAGGTTAGTATAACCCTCTGAGGTTATACAACTTGGTTCCTTAGAAATCCTAGTTCATTGCTTGTTTCCGTTAATTGCTTAAAAGTCGACCATTATGCCCTTTTGATATAAAAACAAGATTTTTGAAAATGTGAGAGAACAAAAACCTTTATTACTGATTTATAAACATTTCCTAAAAATTTGACATCAGTTTGTGGTCTAAATTAGGAGTTATGCTCAATATCGTAAATTGAAGCTTTTTTATTAATTAAACGGCATTTTTGGCATAAAACCTATTTAAACCCAAATTTTGACACCAAACCTTTTACCCACTGATGTAATATAATATTTAGGGATTTTTGAATTTTTTGTTGAATTTTAAACTGATCATAACATAGGGTTCTTGCATTGACTCGGTAATTGACGGTTATGACATTTTTGCTAATAAAATGAGTTTACACATCCTTTACATACCAAACCTTTTGCTACTGATTTTATATATTAAATAAGTTATTTTAAACTGTAAAGGCTGTTTAAAATCTCAGATTTCCTTATTCAAGCCAAATATTTTTGTTAAATACCGACTTTTATGCAATTTAGGCGAGTAGTATGGTTTAAAACCATATTTGGCACCTAAAGCATGTTACCTACTGATGTTATGGATAAATTTTTATACTTTAACAGTAAGTAAAAGTTTTAAACCCAGAATTCCCAATTTGACCTTAAGGCTTATGTGAAATGACCAAAATGCCCTTACGGTGCATAGTTTGGCCATAAATGATATATTTCACATATATGCAATATCTTACTGATATAACCTACTATAATAAATATTTTTACTGATCAGTTAGACCAGAACCTCAGATTATTATTTAACCTATTTTATAAACTTTAAAATGACCAAAATACCTCTACGGGGCTTAAATTGGTTTTAAATCCGTTTTGGGCATAATGGAAGGTATCCTACTGATATCACAACATATTTAAGGCATATTAACTTGTGAAACCTGTACATGACTCATTTGGTTACCCGTTATGCATTTTTCGCGTTCGGTACGGTTTATGTGACTAGTTTGCATAAATTGACCGAAACGGGTCAAACCTTATCATTTTTGCTTCAGAATCCAGAATGTGTTTAGTTTACCCATATTATACAAGTCTTCATACTTGTCGGGTCTAAATCACATTCTAATCCGGTCTTCGCTTAATCTTGCGTTTTGAACCGTATACCTTTCTTTAAAACTAACCGGTCTAAGTCTAAACTTAAATAAGACCCGTTAGGAATCTAATAGGTTATTAAAACCTTCGTTCCAGATTTAGGAGCCCAGTAAAAGATATTTGCACTTGCTGATTGATATACGGCTGAGATAAATTTGTATATATTGCTCAGGTAAATACTTTTAACTTATTTTCCGTTATACGGGCATGGGATACAGTATTATAATAATACCGCTTGGTCAGGTGTGTAGTTATTTAAATCAGATTGTGATTAATATATTTACATAACCCGTTTTAATCTGTTTTGTTTGGTGCAATGCCTTTGGGGGGTTAATGACCATGTCCTGGATATCCTCGGCTCATTTATTGAAATGGCCACAACTTAAGCACGGGGTGTAGGCATACACCTGACAGTTACGTATGTATAAATGGTATCCCACAATAAGGAGTTTTCCTTGTGGGCATTATACCTGTGGTGTGTCAGTTAATATTGTCCAGCTCTTCTAACCGGGCCCTGGCGGACGACAAACATATAAAACTGTATACAAGATTATTTTTATAATTGTCCCAAGTTATAAAAGATTATTTGTGCCTTGTGTATTTAAATCAATTTTCTTAAATATTTTCAAAAGAGTCGGTTAATTGTATTTACCAGTGTAAACTGACGTATTTTCAAAAAATGTTAAGTGCAGGTACTATGCGAAATAGGCTGGCTACTCCTAAGTGAATAAATAAAGAGTCTTGCAAGCTTATCACCTTAAAATCTGTTGAACAATATTTCCTTTGTTTTGATCCGCCTGTGGATCCTTTTACATTCCGTTTGTAATACTTATGTTACTTTCATTCGGTTTGTAATATTAATACTTTTAGACTTTCGCTGTGCATTGAACTGTAATAAATTGACTATGATGATATCAACTACGTCACGATACTCCCCACCGGGCCCACCGGTAATACGTGAAAATATCGGGGTGTGACACCAAACCTCCCAGATCGTTCCCAACACACATAATTGCTAAAACTTTTAGCGACACTTTTTATTAAATTGAGAGGATGCAGTTTACAATTAATAATTCCCTATTTATAAAGCTGCCAACAAACAATACGAAACTTACTGAACTAGGACTCCTAAATTGACTTTAACTCTATCTAAACTAATCAGATAAAAACTAAAAACTCAATTATTAAAACTAAGTCCCTGAACTTTTAGATCTCCACCGAACCACCCCTCGAGATCCCCCGTACCTCCTTAACGTGCAACATTGATTAATTTCAATATAAGGCACGTGCAAGTCGAATATTTTGCGTGACTAACACGTGCAAACAGAAATAACGGTAAAGCCACTCACATTAATTGTGGATATAGGCATCGTATGACCAA
Organism: Helianthus tuberosus; assembly: GCA_030545235.1. Taxonomy (NCBI): domain Eukaryota; kingdom Viridiplantae; phylum Streptophyta; class Magnoliopsida; order Asterales; family Asteraceae; genus Helianthus; species Helianthus tuberosus. Next base: position 4,655,445 of record CM060422.1, on the reverse strand, counting down.
ATTTGATCACACAATCAATCACAATATTTAGTATACTACATGCGGCACGTTGTTGGCATGGTAAGAGAAAAATACTACCGGAGAGTGGCTTACCTATGAAGCATTTAAAGCCTTGTCTCGTCTGACAAGACAATGGACTATAGATGAAACGTTTACTACCGGGTATGAGGGAACATACTCACTCTCACGAAGAACTTAGATTGTGGGTCCCCATAGCGAAGCTAACACTGTTGTTTTCTGAAAGTCATATAATCAAGATCTTAGCATGACATGTTAGTGATTTTCGTTGTAGTAACGTCGTTTATAACATATATTTAATGATTTGAACATGTTTGGATCTTAGTTCGAATATTAGACCCAACATTGGTTATGTCTAGATTTTGAAAAACCAAATATGTTATAGGATTTAGTAACACTTTCTAAAATTTAAATTTTAATAAATCACAAGATCTCCGGTAACCTTGGTTTCTTCCGATCACCATTAATTCGAATCACTCTACAGTTTTACGCAACCGCAGACCACATTGTGTCGTTTCCAATGGAAAAATCTGATGGTGAAGCAGGGGTGGCACCTTATGTGCATGACATTAAAGTTATGGAAACATGTCGAAAAATTATAGGGTTTAGAATTTAAAGTTTGAAAAAAAAAACCTCACAAATTATCCTCACCAACCTCATCCTATGCCCTAACAATATATATTAGTTGAGTCAATGAGGTAGTGGTGGAGTGGTTGTGAAAAGACTTAGTGTTCCTTGTGACCAGGTTCGACTCCCACTCTTCCCATTATTTTCTGCGGCAGGCAAGTGTAGGGCGAATACGGGTGGCGCCGGTTCGTCTTGGATGAGAGACGAGGTTTTACCGATTATTTCACTGTCGTGCCTTTGGGCGGGTGGAGGTCGGGTTTCCGCACATCTAGGAGAGCGAAGGGGCTGGCAGCGGTCGAGTAGTCGACCTTGGCCACAACATCCGGTGTCACAGTGGTTGGCATGTCGTTCCTTTCCGTTTAAAAAAAATATAAGTTGAGTCAAAAGGGGTAAAAATAGAAGATTGAGTCTGGTTCACGCAACATAAAGTCATCCTCTTCGCATCTCTTTCTTCTTCTTCTACCCTCATCACTCTATATATAGGACTTCTTCTTCTTCTTCTCAACTCTTTTAAGATGATGTTTTAACAGTTTAAGCACCCTAGCCCTAGAAACCCTTCACTTCTTCAAAACTGAGAAATGGAAAACCGCAAACCCCAATTGCTTCCAGGGTTTAGATTCCAGCCGACTGACGAAGAACTTGTTGTTCATTACCTAAAGCCCAAAATTCAATCCCTCCCTCTGCCTAATCATCCGATTCCTGAAGCGGATGTTTGCGGGTCTGATCCGTGGAACTTACCAGGTCCGTGTTCATGATATTCTTGTTTTCTCCTTTTTCTGAAAATAGTAAATGTGAGTTGCGTTTTAATAATAATAGGTTCTTTTTGTTTGTTTTAGGTGATTCCGAGGAAGAAAGGTACTTTTTTAGCACCGTGGAAACCAAGTACCCTAATGGTAAACGAATCAATCGAACCGCTCCATCGGGTCACTGGAAACCAACTAGTTTAGACAAGCAAGTTGTTGATTCTCAAAACAAACATGTTGGAACAAAGAAAACTTTTGTTTTCCACAGATCCAAATCCGCAAGCGTGTCTAAAACCGATTGGCTCATGCATGAGTACAAACTTGCTAACCCTATTCAAGTAAGAATATTAAAATTGAACTGGGACTTGTTGAAAAAAATGAAAATATTGAAAACTCGATTTCAAATTTTATGCAGGGTGTGCAAAACTGGATGATTTGTAGGGTGTTCACCAAGAAAAGAGCAAAGAAAGATACTATGGAGGATGTAGAGATGGTTCTAGTTCGAAACACAGGGACAATTTTCTATGTCCCAAGAAACTTTGATTTGAATCTGGATGGTGGTGGATCACCAGGTACTGGTTCAAGCGGTGTCACAGATGAAGATGAGGAGAACAATAAATAGATGATTAGAGGATGAGTTTGGTCTTTATGATAGTATTAATGGTGTTCTTAAGGTAGTGTATGTTAATCCAAAAAGCTATAAATGGTGTAAATGTATGGTAAGGATCAATGATAAATAAGACGTTTTCTTTTGTTTTTAAGTACTCATTTGCAATTGTTGTGGTTAAATAATATGATTAGTTATCAATTAACAAACAAAATACCAAAAAATCTAAAGAAATAACTTTCCACTTGTAAATCCATACAAACTAGGTTTATCACCATAGCCGCGTTGCGGCGAACTTCTTTTGTTATTTAGTCTGTGTCTGCATGTGTTTTGAAATCACTACGAGCGCGTTGCGCGCGGAACCACTAACAAGAATAAAAAGAAAATGTAAAAACAGTAAAAAATAATCGACAGAAAATCAACAAAAAAAGTTGTATGTTAATGATGTTATTTGTATGAAACTCGTGGTCAGATATGAGCAAATAATACCGGGTACCGGTATCGAATTTCCCAAACCGAAGGATCCTAAGTACCAATTCGGTACCGACTTTTGGCGTTCCTAGTACCGGTTCGCTACCGATTTTTACCTTCATATGCCGGTACCGTAACCGGTATTTTCAGTATCGGTTGCCACCGAGCTCATCCCTACCCCTGAAACTAAAAAAAGAAATCATTAAAAGTTGAAGAAAATCAACAAGATAAAAAGTTGTACGATACCGTTGTTGTTTGTATGGCACCCGTGATCAGGGATGAGCAAATGGTACCGTGTAGAAGTACCGAATTTCCTGAAACAAAAGATTTTCAAACTCAATCCGGTACCGAATTTTGGGTTTTTCTGTATTAGGCTGATGCCGATTTTTACCTTCATACACTGATAATGAACCGGACCGTACCTGTATTTTCGATACCAGTATTAGTTGACACCAAGCTAATCCAATTGAGAAAGTAAAGAAAATAATAAAAATTATTATTATATTAGTACATTAATATAATATAATAAAACAACTGTTCATTTCAATTGTATTATTAATATATAGTAATAATAATAATAATTGTATTATTAATATATAGTAATAGTAATAATATATAGTAATATATAGTAATGACTATTTAACCCTTTTAGTAATCTGAGTTATCATACAAGGATCATTTCTTGCAAAGGAAAAAAAATAACAAGTAACAATATGCAAGTCCTAACTCCATTAGCCTGATTGTAAAAACTTATCACAATTCACAGATAGTTAATTGGCACAAATTATATCAAATACCTCAATTCCCCTATATATTAAAAAGGAAACGTTTTGAAAAGTAAAACAATATAATAAGTATATTAAAAATGCCACTAAGTAGAAAAGCAGGGGCGCAGCTTTCTTGGGGCGGAAGGGGGCGTCCGCCCCCTGAACTTTTCGACACGTAGTGTTATGAACAGTACCTTCGTATAGAAATTTTTAGGTATATACGTTTTCGACTCCCCCCGAATTGGGAAAAATCGACCCCCCCAAGCTTCGCCAATGTAGAAAAGGTTATAATATTAAATATAGTTTTTTTTAATTATTTTTATTATCTTCTTCACTTTTTAAGTTAGATAAATTTATGTCAACTGGTACTGGTATCAAAAATATCAATACGGTTATCGGTACATGAAGGTAAAAACCGACACCAGCCTGGTACAGAAAACACCATAAGTCGGTATCGAATTGATTTTGAAAATCTTTTAGTTCGGAAAATTCGGTACTGCTACCCGTTACCATTTGCTCATCCCTGATCACGGGTGTCGTACAAAAACAACGGTACCATGCAACTTTTTTTGTTGATTTTCTTCAACTTTTAATGATTTTTTTTTTTTTGTTTCAGGGGTCGGGATGAGCTCGGTGCCAACCAATACTGAATCGGTACTGGTACCGAAAATACCAGTTACGGTACCGGTATATGAAGGTAAAAACGGTAGCGAAACGGTACCAGGAACGCCAAAAGTCATACCGAATTGGTACTTAAGATATTTCGGTTCAGAAAATTCGGTACCGGTACCCAGTATCATTTGCTCATCTTTGACCACATGTTTCATACAAACAACATTATTACGATACAACTTTTTTGGTTGATTTTCTTTTGGTTATCTTTTAGTGTTTTTTCCTATATTTTCTTTTTATTCTTGTCAACGCTTTCCGTGCGCAATGCGCTTGTAGTGATTTCAAAGCACATGTAAACACATACTAAACAACAAAAGACGTTCGCCGCAACGCGGCAATAGTAAAAAAAAACTAGTTGATGTTAAATATACAAATAAAACCAAGGCAGAAATAATATTACAGACGCATACACCTCAAATTAATGTTCATTTACAGATTCTACAAACAAATTAAAAAAATATTCTTTAGAAACAAATTACCAATGTAAGAACATTGAATGATATATATTCTGAATATACTATTTTTTTTTTTATTAAAAGGGTAGTTGGTCAAATCACATGTAATTACCAGGAAAAAATGGATGGAGTTTGTGAATCGGATGAAAATGACAAGAAAATACAAATTTGAAGGGTCCAGTTGTCCAAAAAACTTATTTTGGATGGAACTAACAAATGTGACCAAATCTCAGGGACAATTTTGACATTTTACTCCAAGGAAAATAATAAATAGTTGAGAAACAATAAGCGGAAATAGTTTCATTCGGTTACTTATTTATTACGTATTTGGGCTCACTAAAAAATAAGCGGGAAATTTTTCAGACGGTTAAAAGAATTTCGGGCACACAAAATTATGATACGTAGCCAACCAATTACTTGTTTATTAGATATAGCTTAATGTTAAATATGAGTAATAAAATATATTATTCTGATGACCAATGTTTTAAAATCCGGTTTTTTATACCTTACCGGATTTGGCTCAGAAACGGTTTAACCGAGTGTATCGACGATTCAAACGGGTGTATCGGGTGATTTAACTAGTTCTACCGGTACAACCGGCCGGTTTGAACCGTTTTTAAAACATTGTTGATGACAATATAATAACAATGTATCTAATTTAGGGTGACTCTCAACTGCCTACTTTCACATTTTAGACTACCTTTATTTAATTTTTAACCGTTGGCATACTAAAGATAAAACATAACTCAAATTAACCTATTCATACGAAAATAGGTTAAAGTTGTCACATCTGCAAAATATATATATAAATATAGACGAAGAGCTAAATTAAGCCATGATATAAATCAAAATGAGAATAAAAGAAAATAATTAACTGAATACTTTCTATTATATTATATTACTATTACTATTATTATATATTACTATTATATATATATATATTGTTAAGGAGAGCTGATAAATAGTAACTTTATTTTTATAATAATATATAGTTTTTTTATTATTTTATTATTTAACATATTATAATCGTTTATTATTATATTTACATTTAATAAAATATTTTTCTTTTTTTTAAAACATATATATCCTTTACCTTTTTTAATAATTGTATTTTTTTTTTCTTTTTTTGAACTGCTTTATAACTTTTTCTAATTGATTTCGATGGACGATGAATAGTAACTTTAATTTTATACTAATATATAGTTTTTTATTTTTTTTATTATTTAATATATTATAATAGCTTATTATTATATTTACTTTTAATAAGATATTTTTCTTTTTTTTAAACATCTATTTCCTTTACCTTCTTTTAATAATTATTTTTTCCTTTTTTAACATAAATTAATTTATCTATTAATTTAATACTTCTTTAATAAGTTACGTTTATAACTTTATTCTAAAAACTTAAGTACGTAGTTGTGCTTGATTTCTTTCCCTGACATTCCGTTACAAGTTTTGTTAAAAAGAGGTTATACTCAAAATAAAGTATTTATTTGGTATCATAAAACGGTACGATAATAAACTAAATCGTTCTAATGGTTTAACTTTCTAAACGACATACTTTATTTTCAAATCACGTTTATTTTACATTATCATTTGCTCGGTTTCGCCGCAACGCGCGATATGAAAAACTAGTATATATAAATAGAAAGTGAGCATGAATAGTGAGTTATGACATTTTGGTAATTTATGTAATTTTTTTTAAATCATTTGGTATAATTTATAATACCCCATTCTACCCCCAACTTGCAATAATATCAAAACTAACCCTTTAACTTTTAAATGTCACTTTGATCCCCTAAAAAAACGTAAATTTGGTTCGAAAACGAGTCAGGTTGATTGTAGTCTATATTTTATCATGTCGCGTAGGACCCCAACGTACCTGCTTATTTTATTTACGATTTGACTAGGTCTTCATTTAGACATAAATTTTGTAAGGAAACAAGTCGAGTCATATATAATATATTTTCATTCAACGGTATGAAGTTCAGATTACTCTACATTCCAACGTAACTTGTGACAACTGCCAAAAATTCATGTATCCGTACAATTAATTAATCTTGATTAGTGCCTAATGACTGTGCGGAATTACAATAAATTGCTTTCTGATTACAGCATCATACTTACATGTGCATCACATATTGCCTAATGTCATATCACTTTTACATGCAAACCATATTGACATAAATGATGCACAAAGCACAGTTAGCGGATAACTCAGAAAAATGCTGACGAAGTTCAGTACATAGACAGACAGTGTTTTGAGACCTAGTATGAGCCAGAGACTAAGTACTACACTAGTATAGTGTGTAGGGAAGTAAGGACAACATAACTGCATTTTTAAGAGATAGTTTAAGTGCCGGAAAGTGCCAAAAAACCCACATAAAGTGCTGAATTCAGCATAAATCAGCATTTTAACAAGCTTGTATCATGCAAAAATATGACTAAATGGTCCTGAATACTTTACTAAATGTCGGGAATTAAAAGTGTCACAAAAGGGTACATAAAGAACACTAAACGGTATAGTTTAGCACTTTAACGAACCGGTATCTAACCAAACAACCGGACACTACCCGAAACACCAAAATTACACTAGAAGCATTGTTTTAATATTTCTGAGCTAGTTATGATCCCCGAACACCCTAACACACTACATAACACATAATACACATAACACCTAACCAACACACTTAGAATCTAACTAGATTGCTTAATCATCCATTACAACCCAACCCTATACCCCCCCCCCCCCATGGTGGACGGTCACAAGGGTGTGGCCCACCATTGATTTTCCCTTGATTTCCTTGATCTTATTTGATTTGTTGAAAGATCATGCTTAGTACTTAAGAGACATATTATCCAATGGTTAAAGGATTAACATGGTTATAAGATGATCTTGATCTCATATCTCACACACACTAAACACACACTACTCCCTCTCCTTCCTCCCTTCTTCTTTTCGGCCGAAACCATCCACCACACCACCACCTTCATCCAACATTGTTCATCCAATCCAAGTTCATCACAAGGTGCTAGAAGGTGTCTAAAGAAGCTTGGAGCTCTTGGAGATTGAAGGACCACTTCCATTTGCTTTTACCCATCACATTTGTCACCTTCATCTTCTTGTGTTCTTCCCTAGCCCTTGTGCTAGTAGTAAGCTTCTTTGCACTTGAATTTACTTCTCATTTAGTTGGTTAAAAGATTATATGTGATGAAAATCATGAAGAACATCAAGAACCATGAACTTAAAACTTTAACATAAGCTTAATAACATAAGAATACACATTGTTTAGTGTTGTTTTGCTTCTTGATGATTGATTATTTATGTTTATGATGTTAGACATCATATGAAGCCTACTAGATTGTGATTAAACACATGATCTAGTAAGTTAAGATGATGATCTTGTGAAAAACCAAGATGATCATACTTTGTGCATACATGAACTTGAATAATAAAATTTGCCTTCATATGTGATGATGATTTAAACACAATACAAGACTTGTAAGAGGATGATTTCCAAGATAGTTTTCTCAAGAAACTAAGTTAAATAACAAGATTTACAAAGACTTGGTTCTTACATAAACAAACACTATTTTTAAGGGTTAAACAAGTGTAGAAAGACTTGTGTAACAAAAAGATTACATAAAGAAGCATTTTTAGAAAATGTGTTTGGAAGTTGTAAACACCCAACTTCTTTAAAAATGAAGTTTTTAAAGAAGTAAATACATTTTAAAGGGTAACTAAACCTACTAAACACACTACCAAGTTACTACAAGTTTTTATGAAAGTTCAAGTTCATGTTGTTAGGTAAATTACATAATCTTGGCACTAGGTAAGTGTTGATTGAATTGTTGTTTGTTGGATGATTTTAAAAAGAAAATGATATGCTTTGATAGCATGGACACCTCCATTTTTAGGGGAAACTATGGCAAAATTTTTAAAAAATATAAACACTTAGAAAAATATTTTCAAACAAGTATTTACAAGTGTGTTTTAACCATGAGTTTCCATATAAACCTTGCCATAATTTTTGTTACAAAAATACAAATATTGGAGGTTGGTTTTTATAAATAAAAATGGCTAGATATATATTAAAGACACATGTGTGAATATTTGTATACTTTGTGCAATAATTATATTATTTTAGGGTTAAAATAATATGACATAACAAAATACCAAGAAATTACAATCCAAAATAATACCAAAAATATCATGGAATAAAAATAAAAGTTACACATGTAATATTGGGAAACCAAACTAGAAATGTAACTTACAAAAATATTCCGGAAAGTACATTTATAAATATATTTTTGGTAAATAATATTTTGGACACAAGAAAGGAAAATATGATTTTTCCAATTATTACAAACTTATAACATATTTTTGACAAGGAGAAAATATATTATTTTTGTGAAGTAAAAATATATTTTCTTGGAATTTTTAGAAGACATATGATTTTTGGGAAAAATATATATTTTCTTGGATAAACTGGAAACACATTATGTGGGATAAAAATAAGTTTATATATACTTTCTAAAGTAGACTCAAAAATATATTGTTTTGGAACTACAAATATTTTTGCCAAGAGAAAAATTAGGAATAATTTTTCTAAGAAATACTTCTTGAAATATATGTCTTAGAAATATATATTGGATACTTATTAAAGATAATACATGCCGGAATACTTAACAAATACAAGAATACGATTACATATGTATGAGATACCCCCATCCTTGGGAAGGAAATGAGAATAAAAATACTTGAAAAGTATTTTTACAAAATACTGTTTACCAATTATTCCAAAAATTTGTAAATATAATTTAAGTTGAAATATTAATTATTTTGACAATAATTATATAAATTGGAATAATATTAGAAGCGTAAAGAATCGTAACTCAAAAACATTAATACTAAGACAAGGCACGACCCGTTCGTCTAATAGACGTTAGTACATTGTAGGTAGTCGTGTTTGCTGAAGAAACGTGAGTTACGAGTATTGAAGACGCAAGACATTGAGTTCATGTCAAGCTTTTGTTGATGTTTTTAAACTACATGTATTTCAGGGAATTAAGTTGAAATATTAATTGTTTTTAAAGGTTACTCATATACACAAACACATGAACTCGCTCAACTTTTGTTGATGTTTTTAAACTACATGTATTTCAGGGAATTAAGTGGATCTGGCGGGTGTTTGCATGTTCAAGCTGCGTTATGAATAAAAAAAAGATCCGAAGTCAATAGGGTTTAGGAGATGTATCTTAATCCTGGACGAGATACATGGTTCTAAACTTGGTTTCATTTAAGGTCTTTTGTCGAGTCTTCGTGAACTCATTTAAACATGTTATGGTTGTAACTTAAATTTGGAGTCTACGTCTTAGACAAGTATGTTGTGGTATTTTCAAAACTTAATTTATGGATGAACGTCTTATGATTTTATCATATAGTATTGTTATGATTGAATGTTATGGTATTAAGGAAGTCACACCATAATCACGCTTCCGCAAAAGTCAGGGTGTGACAGCTTGGTATCAGAGCTTCGATCGTAGCGAACTAGGATTCTTTCTCGAGTCTAGACTACGATCATTAGGGCTCTCACGAAAATGTTTTCACAACATATTTTCATTGCATACACGAAACGCCCAGATCCAGGAAACAAACATTTTTACAAATAAAAGACACAAAATACATTTCAAGGAATTCATTTATATTTCAGTCTGAGAGACTGGGTAGTGCAGTCTGAGAGACTGGGTAGTTCAGTCTGAGAGACTGGGTAGTTCAGTCTGAGAGACTGGGTAGTCTAAGAGACTGGGTAGTCTGAGAGACTAGTTGGGATAGTTTGAGAGACTGGGGAGTTTAGTCTGAGAGACTAAGTAGTTCAGTCTGAGAGGTTGGGTGGGATAGTCTGGGAAGACTAGGATGAATACGTGCTTACATTGTTATTGATTACATGCTTATTGATGATTGTTGATATATGTGCATATGTTGTGATTGTTTTGTTACAGACATTATGTCCTCATCTGAGAGTGGACTGTCAGACACTGTAGACCCCATGGCCATTGTTTCGGACGATGAGATTGTCCCAGACCCTGAGATTTTTACCTCTGACACTGAGAGTGACGATGACGATGACTTTCAGCCTTTTGCATTACCCGATTTTGGCGACGATGCACCGCATGCTGATGGTTTATTCGATGAGGATCCTTTTCTTTTTCCTATTCCTGACCAGGACCATCTCATCCTCGGACATCCCGATGATGAGCATGCCGTGGTTCCGATCCTCGCCCCTTTGCCTCTTGCTGCTTTTCCTTTCGAAGATTTGCCTTTTGATGAGCTGTCAGATGATGATGTCGATCTTTTTATTGATGGTCCCCCTGATGCTGCTCAAGGAGATGGAGTTCCAGCTGATGATGTTGTTGTTGTTCCACTTATTGAGATTCCTGTCGTTGAGATTTCATCTGACCATTCTGGTCCTGATTCTTTCGAGTCTGTGTCATCCACTACTTTGCATGCATTGGGATTGCAGCGTTACCCCACTGATTCTGTTTCTGACACAACCATGTCTGTTGCACCTATTATTCCACATGACTTTGATCATGACTTTGAGTTTGATGATGAGCCTGGGCATGAGATTGACTTTGTTCCTTACGATCAGCCTTTCGATGCACCTGCTGATAATGTGATGGATCCCGCTGATCCTGAGATGATACCGGCCGATCCTGAGCCGATGCCTGCTGAGCCTGATCTGGCCCCAGTACCTGAGCCTTTACATGATATTGATCCCGTACCTTTTGGCGTACCTGACATCGCCCCACTTGTACCCGATCCGATCCCTGCACCCGCTGACCATGCGGCTTTTGCTGATCAGATAGACCCCAGATACGCATTCACCCGCAATGGGTGGATAGAGGAGGAGGATGATGATGATATGCCTCCTTTTGTTGAGCCTGTTACTCCCCCACCTGTACCTACACATGCACCTGTTGACGTTGCCCCGTTTCACTCACATGTGTCTGATATACACCGCACTGACTTACCGATCACATTCTTACAGGATATCCCTCCACCCCATCCAGGGGAAGGTCCGTCGATTCAGCAGCCCAGCCATATTCCACACGTGTCAGCCGCATTTCCTTTCATGCCACAGTTTACACCTGCTACTACTTCTGCACCATCAGGCGAGCCACTCATATTGTTTCCGCCGAACACTATGCCAGTTTTCGATCCATATCATCCTTCACATTTCACTGGTTACACAAGGGATGACTTACTCCTATAGTTACAGCTTCAGCAGGAGATTTTGTGTCGTAGAGTCATGGAGCTTGAGAGGATTCCACGTCCTCCACCTTGTACATGTCAGTCACCTTTCGCGACTCCACCTACTCCTCTTCTACCTTACCCAGATTTTGATGTTCGATTTCTTACTATGGAGCAGCAGATCAGCTATCTATTGCGACTCACTTATAGCCTTGAGGATGATCTAGCGCATCTGCGCAGCTTGCTTTTCATTCCTTCACCACCATCAGCATAACCGGTTTTTTGTTTTATGCAGGTAGCATGCCTTTTGATGAGAGTGTCGCTATTGAGCACAGCTTGCACAGCCTTTTGAAGACCACTTTTTGATGACTGTTGTAGTTTGATAGATATTTTGGACAAGGGTAATGTGACCCTGTAGTCCCTTTTGACGTGATATGATACATTTGTAGAACATGTAAAACTGTATTTGTGGTCCGTGATTTATACAAGCTTAATCGCAATATTCTCATTATATATGTTGTTGAATTATACATTGGTGATATGAATGTGATGTTATGTGTTTACTTGCATTGATAAATGTTATTACATACACGTACTACATACTATTATGCATAAGACCTGACCTATACAATCTTCTTCTAGAAGATGCCTCCTCGAAGAGACAACCAACTGCCCACAATAGAGGCCGAGTTACAAGAACGGATTTCACGAGCGATAGCACAACACGAGGCCTTACGCTCCGAACATAGCGGAGGTACCTCGGGAAGCAACCCACCTCTTGGTAATGATTAAGTCACTAAAGACACATTACGTGACTTTTGGATATTCCATGTGCGTTTGCTAATGCTTTATGTGAATGATGTTGCTTGTACAGGCTGCACCTATAAGCAATTTCTAGACTATAAGCCTCTGAATTTCGACGGCACCGGGGGTGCTGTAGCTTTTGTTAGATGGACGGAGAAAACTGATTCTGTGATAAGAATGAGCAAGTGTGCGTCGGAGCACCAGGTCACCTACATCTCTGGATTGTTCTTAGACGGAGCGTTATCATGGTGGAATCTCCAAGTTCAGACCTTGGGAGAAGAGGCTGCTTATGCCATGACATGGGATGATGTAACACCTCGAAAATTCACGTCCTATAATGTGTTGACACGTGTCATAAGTTTGAACGTGTGAAAGAATGTTCTGAAAGGACTAAAGTTGACAATCATGAAAAGTATGTGAATATACGAGTTCTTAATGTCAACATTGAATAAATATATTATACATTATCCCTACATGATGATCAAAACCTTCATATGAATAAATCACGGATCATACGAAGCTAAGTATGAAAGTAAATGAGAGATTACAAACTACAGGGGTTAAATGTGTCAACATGTTTAAGTTATACCTCTGAGTGACCTTTTGACAAACCCGAAGCTTTGTAACGGTTAATTACGCTCACTAGAATGCACGATATAAATTTCATAAAGTTTCGTTATCGTATGAGCAAGTTGTGATCAAATTCGTGTGCGAGGGGTTAAATTGTCAACATTGAAAATTAGGCCTTTTCGGGTAACAATAAAGTTAACCGAGGACTAAAAAAAGTGGGTGTATGTCTTGAAGCCCTTATACGTCAATTACGAGGGCTCAAAATGCAAGAAAATAAGGTCTCTACAAAGTTTGAAGAGCCAAGGACCAAAACTGCAATTAATGAAAATTTGTGTTGTCAGATCATACACGCTCGCGTAGCGCGAGCATGAGAACATTTGCCGTCGCGCTACGCGACGGCCCTATCTGATCAGCCATGACTTGGAGCTGGGTGCCATTGTATTCGCACTGAAGCTTTGGAGGCACTATCTATATGGTGTCAAGTGTGTGATTTATTCTGATCACAAGAGCCTCCAACATCTGTTTAATCAGAAGGAATTAAATATGAGGCAACGCCGCTGGATGGAGACTTTAAATGATTATGATTGTGAAATCAGATACCATCCCGGCAAGGCGAATGTAGTCGCCGATGCCTTGAGTCGGAAGGAAAGGGTGAAACCCATTCGAATCAATGCCAAGCGCATGGAGATAAAGAACAGTTTAATTGAAAGGTTGTTAGCTGCACAGAAGGAAGCTGTGTTGGAAGCTAACTATCCTAATGAAAAGTTAGGAGTAACTGAGGAGCAGTTAACTCTTAGCAAGGACGGAATTCTAAGATTGAATGGACGAATATGGGTTCCAATTTATGGAGGACTTCGAGATGTCATCCTCCAAGAAGCCCATAGTTCCAAGTACTCCGTTCATCCTGGAGCTGATAAGATGTACCAGGATCTAAGGGCAAATTATTGGTGGATAGGCTTGAAAAAGTCTGTAGCCGCTTATGTAGCAAAATGCTTGACATGTGCACAAGTCAAAGCAGAACATCAGAAACCGTCAGGTTTGCTACAACAGCCTGAACTTCCTACGTGGAAGTGGGAAATGGTGACGATGGATTTCATCACCAAGTTTCCAAAGACAAGGAAAGGCAATGATACAATATGGGTTATAGTTGATAGACTGACTAAGTCAGCACATTTCTTACCCATCAAGGAGACTTATAGCTCCGACATGTTAGCCCAGTTATACGTGGATAAGATTGTAGCCTTACATGGCATACCTGTGTCTATTATCTCTGACAGAGATACTAGATACACGTCACATTTTTGGAAGAGTTTCCAACAATCTTTGGGCACGCGTTTAAATTTCAGTACAGCTTACCAACCTCAGACAGACGGTCAGAGTGAGCGTACTATTCAAACGTTGGAAGACATGCTACGTGCATGTGTGATCGATTTGGGTGGTAGTTGGGATAAGCACCTACCACTAATTGAATTCTCCTACAACAATAGCTACCACACCAGCATAAAGGCTGCGCCTTTTGAGGCATTATACGGTAGAAAGTGTAGAACGTCAGTTTGTTGGGCGGAAGTTGGAGATGTCCAATTATCAGGACCAGAGATAGTGTTCGAAACGACGGACAAGATTGTCCAGATTCGTGACCGTCTCAAAGCTGCCCGGGATAGGCAGAAGAGTTACGCTGATCCAAAGCGTAAAGATTTTCACTTCGAAGTGGGTGACAAAGTCCTACTTAAAGTGTCACCCTGGAAGGGAGTGATGCGGTTTGGTAAGAAAGGCAAGCTAAGCCCGAGATACATAGGACCTTTCGAGGTTATCGAACATGTCGGGTCAGTTGCCTATAAGTTAAACTTACCAGAAGAGCTCAGTGGAATTCACAATGTGTTCCACATCTGCAATCTGAAGAAGTGCTTCGCTGATGAATCACTGGTTATACCACACACAGATGTGCATATAGATGAGAGCTTAAAATTTGTGGAAAAACCTTTGTCGATTGAAGATCGACAGGTTAAGAAGCTTCGAAGGAAGCATGTACCTATTGTAAAGGTCAAATGGGATGCCCGTAGAGGTCCCGAATATACGTGGGAGGTTGAATCCACGATGAAAGAAAAGTACCCTTATTTATTTCAGTAAATCTTGGGGTCGAGATTTATTTTAAGGGGGTGAGGATGTAACACCTCGAAAATTCACGTCCTATAATGTGTTGACACGTGTCATAAGTTTGAACGTGTGAAAGAATGTTCTGAAAGGACTAAAGTTGACAATCATGAAAAGTATGTGAATATACGAGTTCTTAATGTCAACAGTGAATAAATATATTATACATTATCCCTACATGATGATCAAAACCTTCATACGAATAAATCACGGATCATACGAAGCTAAGTATGAAAGTAAGAGAGAGATTACAAACTACAGGGTTTAAATGTGTCAACATGTTTAAGTTATACCTCTGAGTGACCTTTTGACAAACCCGAAGCTTTGTAACGGTTAATTACGCTCACTAGAATGCACGATATAAATTTCATAAAGTTTCGTTATCGTATGAGCAAGTTGTGATCAAATTCGTGTGCGAGGGGTTAAATCGTCAACATTGAAAATTAGGCCTTTTCGGGTAACAATAAAGTTAACCGAGGACTAAACAAAGTGGGTGTATGTCTTGAAGCCCTTATACGTCAATTACGAGGTCTCAAAATGCAAGAAAATAAGGTCTCTACAAAGTTTGAAGAGCCAAGGACCAAAATTGCAATTAATGAAAATTTGTGTTGTCAGATCATACACGCTCGCGTAGCGCGAGCATGAGAACATTTGCCGTCGCGCTACGCGACGGCCCTATCTGATCAGCCAGCTCCGATTTCCTTGGGTTCTTGTATGCCTTTGCGCTTGTAGTCGACTTTAATCGATTTTTCACATCCTCCTTGGCCCCTAAACGACCCCTAAACATCTAGGACACTTGTTGGAAGGGTATGGTCAGTTGTAGACTTACTTGTCAACACATTGTGGTGTCTTTGTTCACTATATAAAGCACACAAGTGCAACACTTGATCATTCATCCCTCAAACAAACTTCTGATCAATTGTGGAGCACAAGAGCACTTTCCAGGCCTTCCTAATCAACCATTAGACACTTGTAAGTTTGCTTAACCATCTTTAATTATGATTAGCTTAGTTATTTAGCTAAAAGTCAAACCGTCGTAATTACGGTTTGACTTCGAGATTAATGAATAATAGCTCAGTCAAATCTCGAATTAAAAGTAGTTATAAGTTGGTAATTATGTGGGTAATAAACCCTTAAAAGGGTTCCCCCTGATTACCACTCTAACCAGGTCAAAAGTCGGGTCAAACTTGCTAAGAAAAAGTCAACAGAATGTTTAAATTACAATTTATGCATGATTAGCAATGTAGAACATATACAACCTATTTGATCATTAATACAACTTGGTAATTAGTGTAAGAACATGTCTAAACATGTTCAACCCGACAATTTTCTGTTTAGACCCGGTTCGGAACCGAAAGTCGCATATTTTGACTTATACTTTGACTTTCAGTTCTGACCCGTTTAGGCATGATTTAGAAATGCCTTAGAGCTTAATTTGGACCAGGTAACATGCTAGTATAACCCTCTATGATTATACACCATGGTTCATTAGTTAACCAATTAATTCGCATGATTCCGTTAATTGCTCATATGTTGACCATTATGCCCTTATCACCTTAAAACGTGATTTCTGAAAATGTAAAAGAGTAGAAACTTTAATTATTGATATTTAAACTTGCATACAAAATTTGACATCAGTTTGAAGTGTAGATTAAGAGTTATGCTCGTTAGCGTAAAATGAAAGCTTTATGTTAATAAAACGGCGTAATTAGCGTTTAGCCTAGTTAAACCTACTTTTTGATATCAATCTCTTTACCCACTGATGTAATATATTATTTTGGGATTTTAAATATTTTTAATTAATTTTAGGCTGAGCATAACTCATAGTCGTAGGCTTAATCCGGTAATTGTCGGTTTTGCCCTTACGGGCCATAAAATGAGTTTTACATATCTAAACGACTCCAAACCTTTTGCTACTGATCACATATGATAAATAAATTATTTTAAGCCTTCTGGAATAATAAAAATATCAGCTTTAAGTATCAAACCCGGAAATGGCTTCTAATCGCCTTATTAAGCGTTTTTAACGCATAGTATGTGCTATAACCATATTAAACATACAAGGGTTGATACCTACTGATATTTGAGGCAAATTATAATATTTTCACAGTAAGCAAAGGATGTTAAACTCAGACTTCAGTTTTGAGCTCTTCGGCTTATGTGAAAATTTACCAAAATACCCCTACGGGGCATAGTTTGGTTAAAATTGATAAATTTCACATATATACTTTAACCTACTGATATAACTTAGCAAATTGAATATATTTGCTGATTACATCAGGCCTGTATCTCAGGTTAACACTTAAACCCTTTTACAACCTTTAAAATGACCAAACTACCCCTACGGGGCATAGTTTGCGTTTAAATTCATTTTGGGCATAATAAATGATATCTTACTGATGTCACAACATATATGGAGCATATTAACTTAGGAAACCTGTAAATGGCTCTCATTATTACCCGTTACGCTCATTACGCGTTCGGTGCGGTTTATGTAACAAGTTTACATAAATTAGCCGAAACGGGTCAAACCTTATCGGTTTTATCTCAAAATCCAGAATGTGCATGAAGGACCCATATTAAACAAGTCTCTGAACTTGTCAGGTCTAAATCACATTCTATCCGGTCTTCGTTTAATCGTGCGTACGAACCGTATCTTTGAAACTAACCGGTCTAAGCTTAAGCTTAACTAAAGACCCGTTAGGATTCTAATAGGTTATTATAAACCTTCGTTCCAGATTAGGAGAACCAGTAAAAGCTACTTGCAATTTGCTTATTGTGATTTATACATTGCTCAGGTAAATACTTTTAACTTATTTTCCCTATACGGGCTTGGGTTACGGTATATAGAATACCGCTTGATCGGGCATCAAATCCTCCACCATTGGGTGGGTAATTGAATAATTTGATCGGCTCGTTTAAACAGTCTTGTTACTTAAAGCCTTTGGGGGGTTAATGACCATGTCCCGGATATCCTTGGCATCATTTTACGAAATGGCCACGACTTAAGCGCGGGGAGTGCACAAAAGTATATTGTGGTGTGTCTATTGATCTTTAACCCGGACAAGATCCGGGCTACTGAACGCACAAGGAACATGTAATTCGTTCACAAGATTATAATATTAAATAATTCTCCCAAGTTAAATAAAATGTTTATGCCACGTGCATCCAAACCAATTTTCAATCATTTTCCAAAATGAGTCAGTTGATTGTATTTACCAGTGTAAACTGACGTATTTTCCCAAAAAGATTAAATGCAGGTACTAAGCGTAATTGGCTGGGATTTCTCCTTAGCATCACTAGAAGTCTCGCAAGCTTAAGATGCCCGAAGTCTGTTGAACTATTAATACTATTTTATTTTCGATCCATCTGTGGATAAACTTCCGAATATTGTGACATTTGATATTACAATATTAAATTCGGTTGTATTATATCTTTTAAATTTGCTTCCGCTGTGCATATTGATTATTGTGTTGTTTGACTATTATGTTACCAACCACGTCACGATACTCCCCCACCGGGCCCACCGGTGACACGTGGAAATCGGGGTGTGACAGATGAGATGAAGGAACTCATGTGTAAGAAATACTGTTCCAGGGCTGAAATCCAAAAGTTAGAAACTGAATTCTGGAACCTCAAGATGGATGGTCCGAAGATTGCCGAATATGTGCAGAGATTTCACGACTTATCTCGCGTCGTTCCTTACATGGTTGATCCGGAATTCAAGTGCATCAAGCGTTTTATTTGGGGATTGGCACCCTAAATCATGAGCATGGTGACAACATCAAAGCCTGCAACGATCACTAAGGCTATAGATCTGAGTGTGTCACTAACTGAAGAAGCTATCAAGTTGAACAAGTTCTCGATTTCTGACCAAAAGAAGAAGGAGACTCACGTTGAGTCATCAGGTGAGAGCAAAAGGAAGTTCTCAAACTTCAAGAAGGGTACCAGCAGTGTTAACAAGAAGAAAGAGGCGTACTCACTGATGTGTGCAAAATGCAACATATAAATTACATCAATTGTGGCATAAAACTAACCCTTTTTTAGTACTAATGTTGGAAAAAGTGTGCTTTTGTCTTCCTTTTGTATTTGCAGGATTAAATGAGCTCAAATTAACAAAAGAAGCAAAAAGACAACAAAATCTAACATAAATACAAGAAAAGGAACAAACGTGACATGCCCGACCCCACGACAGCATCTTCCCAAGCAAAACAAGAAGACAGAAGACTGAACACGCCCCGTGCTCAGCCAGCACGGGGGCGTGCCCAAGTGTCAGCAGAAAAGACAAAGTGGTAGAAGCTTCTATTGCCCACCACGGGGCCGTGCTCAGCGGACACGGGGCCGTGGTCAACTATAAGATTCGCACAATCCAGGCAAATCTTCATAGTACAAAGATTCTTCTGCACACGGGGTCGTGCTCAGCGGACACGGGGGCGTGGTCAACTAATAAAGACAACCTGCATTAAATGAAGAAAGGGAGGATGTGGACACAGGGCCGTGCCCACTGGACACGGGGCCGTGCCCGAGCTTCTGTTCAGCCTATAAATAGGAGTGCTTGGCTCAAGCTCAAACCATCCCTTGGCACACCACCTCTCTCTCACTTCACCCACCACCACCATAACACCATCATCCACCACCATCATCCATTGTCCATCATAGAGTGTGTGAGTCGTCTCGGAATCCAAGATTGATCGTAAGAGTTCTTGACAATCAAGGCCATGTTTGCCTAAGTCTCTTACATCACTTGGTGAAGACAAGTGTCTAGTGTAATACTTTTTATTTCTAATCTTTTCGCACTTTTTACTTGGTTTTGTATTAATGACTTTAATAACTAGTTTCTTATGTTGAAGGTGATTCTTCCTTATCGTTTGTCCGTGGTGTCTTGGCATTATTTTACTGTCTATATAAAATAAAAGATTTTCACCATTCATATCTCCACGGTCTATATGGAGGTATGTTGGCTACCTGGTCGGGGGTTAAGGGAACGGTTTGGTAAGAGTCTTGCCGTTGTTCAGCATTTAGAGATCCTGCAAGGGACCTGGGTCAAATTTAGTAGGACCTCCTTCAATACTTAACGATATTGGATGGCGGGGGTCCAAACTCTTTGATCCCCTCATAAGTTAAACTACTATTAATACTATAACTCGGCTATTTAGGACTGTATCCCTGCTGACTCAGACTACTTAGTCGAGGGTAACGTCACCTTCAAAAGAGGGGCCTACCATAATTTGCATTAATAACTTAATTAATTATCTTTCAATAATCCGACCCTTTAGGATTGTATCCTTGCTGACTCAAACTACTGGGTTAAGGGTAACGTTACCTCCAAAAGAGGGGCCTACTACAATAACTAAGATAATCTCTTAAATAAGTGCAAAAGTGCGGAAATAATCAAAGGTTACACAATACACGAGTCGGAACCAAGTGATTCATCTTGTCTATCTGTTTTTCTTTTATTTTTATTTTCAGCATTTTAGTTAGTTTTTATTTTTCTTAGTTTAAAAACCTTTTTCTAAACTTTTTGATTTGATTAGACGTTGAGGATAAACCGGTACTAAAAGCTCTTGTGTCCTTGGACGACCTCGGTATCTTACCAACGCTATACTACGCTCACGATGGGTGCACTTGCCCATATGTGTGTTTAGTGTTAGTAAATATCGTGTTTTATAAATTTAAAACTTGGCTAAAAAGTGTTAAAAAGGGCTTAATAAATACATTAAAAACTAACGACACTACACACGCATCAAGTTTTTGGCGCCGTCGCCGGGGACACAAGGATTTTAAGAAAGTTAGGAATCAACGGCCTAATCGTTTTTCTTATTTTTCATTTTTTTTAGGATTTTTCTTAGTTTTTCAGCTTCTGCAGAACTCAGCACGGGCCGTGCCCACTGAACACGCCCCGTGCCCAATCATTAGAATTGGCAATCCTGTTTTAAGTCAGACAGTAAGCTGAACACGGGGCCGTGCCCACTCAACACGCCCCCGTGCCCAAGTTTCAGTTAATGAAAACAGAACCGTAAGATCCCGACGGTTGGTAATTTCTGACACAAACATGAGTGATACTGATACTTTTTACTTTCGGCACTCTTATGGTACTAAGTGGTGTCAATTATGTGGTGGTACCCATGAGGAATTAGAATGTTATTTTCTAAATTATAAGCCCCACTATATAGACCCATCGTTTCCTTATATCCTTAAGAGGGGCGAAAGTAAAAATAATCCCTATCTCTCCCTCGAATGCTCCCAACCAGATTTTCTAGGAGAAATGCTTCTTGATGAATTATTTCAATTAGAAGATCTAATTCTTAATTGGTTAAAAGAACTTAGGAAAGATTTCAATGATCTATCCCAAGACGATAACCAAGAAGAAGGGTTGGAATCGCATTCAAACAACTTCGTTGTTTCCGACGATACTTCTAACTCTAGTGAGGACTTGAGCGATAGTCGTCCCTGTGTCGATTGTGCCGTGAAGGAATCCCCATCGACTTCGTTCGATGCATACATAGACCTGAGCGATTCGGCATACACCTTCTTTAACGAGAGCCCGGAAAAGGGTTGGACTTGTCCACCTACATATAGCATAGGAATCACCCTCACCGACAACCTCTTGCGTTCTCGTCTTAATCTTGAACAATTAAGGTATCTTAGGCACTTTGGGGTTGTTCCATCCAGTAAGGAACCCCCCGATCCAGAAAAGTTCCTTGAAAATGGACGAATTCCTTAAGACAGCTTCTAGACACGGGGCCGTGTCCAGGTCAGCACGCCCCCGTGTCCACCCAAAGATTCCCTTCTGATTTTGTCAGAATACGGACAAAAATGTGTCAGGATTCCATCTGCACACGGGGCCGTGTCCAGCCGACACGGGGCCATGCGCAACGTACTGTCGTTTTCTATAAATGCAGCCAAGAATCCTGCACATTTGAACCATTCCAGGGACAGAGATTTGGGAAATATTCTCACATACCATCCTAGGTATTTTCTAAAAGAAGCTTCTCAACTATCTTTTTGTCCTTTCCTCTTTTATCCACTATCATTTTCTTTAATTTTTCTTTCCTTATACTTCCATTAAAGCTTGAAACTTGCATAATTTCAAGCTTTGATGAGATGTTTGTTAAATTTTTGTACTTGGAATCTTGTCCTACAACAATGTTTTAAGTTGTTTCTGTTCAAAAATGCTTCAAAAATCATGAAAACAATTTAAAACTCCAAGATTCCTTGTTCCTAAATCATGCAGATGTCTGAACACGGGGCCGTGTCCGAGGTACTGGTCCCATAGAATTGAACTCTTTTCGGTTTGTTTTCTCAGAATGGCAAGCAGAACAAGCGGAAACTCTTCGTCGCATTCCAGAAACAACCGGCAGGGGAGAAGATCATCAACGGTTGAAGATTCTCTTGTAAACTATGTTTACGCCTTAAGAGAGGCCCTTGATGAAGTGACAAGTGTGGAAGAGGCATTGGTTGACCGTATTAATCATTTGACGGTGGGACTAGAGGGATGTCTTCGAGAGGTCAACCTTTTGCACCAAAGGTTGAACATTCTCGCTTCTCCTCCTTTGGTACCAATCATTACCCAAAGGGCATGGAATGTGGTTCCTGAAATCATCATACCAGCCGAGTGGTACGCCATGCATCCGGAGCCCCCTCGAGACATACTACAAGGGGTTCCGATTGGTGTCGCTCCCCCTTCACAAGATGTTGAGGAACATGAAGCCGCCTCCCTTCTCCCGAGGGAGATAGAAGAATGGCTCTAGCAACATCTAAGGGACACCGCTCGGCTTGGAGTTCTACAAGACTTTTAGAAACCGGAAAACTATTTCCGGAATTTTGGTTCT
Organism: Helianthus tuberosus; assembly: GCA_030545235.1. Lineage (NCBI taxonomy): Eukaryota > Viridiplantae > Streptophyta > Magnoliopsida > Asterales > Asteraceae > Helianthus > Helianthus tuberosus. The sequence continues at coordinate 4,632,473 of CM060422.1, read as the reverse complement.
TATTGTATAAGTAGAGCTCCTAGGGATGATTTTACTTATCACTTGACCTATCTAATATTAGGACTTTTAACTTTTATTTTCTGCTTTATTTTTCATTTTTAGGAGTATTATGTAATTCTCTCTATAACTTAATGAATGGTGGTTTTAGTTAATTTGGTGTTTGGATGGTGTTGAAATGAATAAAACACACTTGAGATGGCAAAGGATGCAAGGGAAACTTGAACCAGCACCCCATGCAGGAAAACGGGACCATCCGACAAAATTTCTTCATTACAGTAAGTTCGGCACGGGCCGTGTCCGCCCAACACGGCCCCGTGCTGCACATTCTGCGAAAATACCCAGTTCAGGTACACTGGACACGGGCCGTGTTCACCCAACACGCCCCCGTGTCCAGGCTTCTGTTTCTCTTGATTTAATTTTGTTACTGGCACTTGAACACGGGGCCGTGCCCGGACAACACGGGGCCGTGTTCAGCGCCCAGTAACACAAAATTTTTGCTTTTTCACACCTTTTTACACATTCAACCAACCTAAAAATTTATTTTTGGGACACATTGAGGACAATGTGTAATTTAAGTGTGGGGGGATGCTAAAATCTTGAATCTTGCAAGTCCTAAATACAAGCCTTACACAAAACTCTATTGGAACCGCTAATCACCCCAAATTTTTTCAAAAAAAAAAATTTTCATTTTTCTTACTTGTCTAGGTTTAATTCGGGAATTTCAAATTCTAAAAAGGTTATATTTTTACAAATTTACAACCGATAGCGTCGTGATAAAAAAAACCAATATAAGAAAATTATGAAAAGGCATGGCAAACTTAGTTAAAATTTGATTATATACACTTGATCACATAAAAACCCATTCCCACAAAAGTGAGTTTTGAGCCTTTATTGAGCATACAAATACATATCTTTAAATTAAATGCTCATTTTTCGTTTCTTGTGTGAATAGCCGCTTGGTTCTTACGACTCTAGAACTTGCCATGACGATACATTCCCGGTCCTTACCAACTTAAACCCGAGTAAGTAAATGATGGAGGCATTAGGACTAACCCTTTTTATTTCTACACCATTATTTTTCTTTTCTTTTTTACCACCTACCCAAAATCCCCCTAGTTAGCCCCTTTGCGCCTAAACCTTTTCATTTCATAACCCAAACCAAACACCCTTTCACCCACCAAAACCTTTTTCATTTTTAACCCTTTGTTTTAGTAACTAGCTCGGTTTTTCGTATGACTTTTGAAAAAAAAATGTATTGATGATGAAGCAAAAGAAATAAACAAACAAGTTCATCAAAAATAACTTTGTTTGAATAAAAGCTTCATTAAAATAAAAGTTACAAAAATAAAAAGTCTTTCGAAAACCGACGCTTGTTACGCTTTTTCGCCCTTTTCTACTAACCACTAACCCAACCACCTACCTTTAACCCAAGCCTAACCATTCACCCAAAGGTCCTCTTGATATTTACAAAGGTATAAAGTTAAAAAGGAGGAGGATTGATTGCTTGGCAAGCCTATGGTAGGAGTAAGTTCCATGCCGCTCTCGAGTGATCCACTAAAATACATTTTCGGCCGAGTGTTGAGTGATCCCCCGTGAGGTATGTGAACTTGTATATAAAGAGAATTTTAAAGAGGCATGTTATGCCCTAATAAGTAATTTATCTTATGAAAAGCTTTAAATAAATCATGACGAATAGGATTGTAAATAAATAAAAATAAAACTTAATAAAGAATCTTGGAAAACCCGACACTCTATGACAAGCCCGAAAACTTTCTCTTCTACCCATTCCATTTGGGTGTGTAAAGCCACATTATAAAGAGTTTTGCTTGAGGACAAGCAAAGATTCAAGTGTGGGGGTATTTGATGTGTGCAAAATGCAACATATAAATTACATCAATTGTGGCATAAAACTAACCATTTTTTTAGTACTAATGTTGGAAAAGTGTGCTTTTGTCTTCCTTTTGTATTTTCATGATTAAATGAGCTCAAATTAACAAAAGAAGCAAAAAGACAGCAAAATCTAACATAAATACAAGAAAAGGAACAAACGTGACATGCCCGACCCCACGAAAACATCTTCCCAAGCAAAACAAGAAGACAGAAGACTGAACACGCCCCGTGCTCAGCCAGCACGGGGGCGTGCCCAAGTGTCAGCAGAAAAGACAAAGTGGTAGAAGCTTCTATTGCCCACCACGGGGCCGTGCTCAGCGGACACGGGGCCGTGGTCAACTATAAGATTCGCACAATCCAGGCAAATCTTCATAGTACAAAGATTCTTATGCACACGGGGTCGTGCTCAGCGGACACGGGGGCGTGGTCAACTAATAAAGACAAGCTGCATTAAATGAAGAAAGGGAGGATGTGGACACAGGGCCGTGCCCACTGGACACGGGGCCGTGCCCGAGCTTCTGTTCAGCCTATAAATAGGAGTGCTTGGCTCAAGCTCAAACCAACCCTTGGCACACCACCTCTCTCACACTTCACCCACCACCACCATAACACCATCATCCACCACCATCATCCATTGTCCATCATAGAGTGTGTGAGTCGTCTCGGGATCCAAGATTGATCATAAGAGTTCTTGACAATCAAGGCCATGTTTGCCAAAGTCTCTTACATCACTTGGTGAAGACAAGTGTCTAGTGTAATACTTTTTATTTCTAATCTTTTTGCACTTTTTACTTGGTTTTGTATTAATGACTTTAATAACTAGTTTCTTATGTTGAAGGTGATTCTTCCTTATCGTTTGTCCGTGGTGTCTTGGCATTATTTTACTGTCTATATAAAATAAAAGATTTTCACCATTCATATCTCCACGGTCTATATGGAGGTATGTTGGCTACCTGGTCGGGGGTTAAGGGGACGGTTTGGTAAGAGTCTTGTCGTTGTTCAGCGTTTAGAGATCCTGGAAGGGACCTGGGTCAAATTTAGTAGGACCTCCTTCAATACTTAACGGTATTGGATGGCGGGGGTCCAAACTCTTTGATCCCCTCATAAGTTAAACTACTATTAATACTATAACCCGGCTATTTAGGACTGTATCCCTGCTGACTCAGACTACTTAGTCGAGGGTAACGTCACCTTCAAAAGAGGGGCCTACCATAATTTGCATTAATAACTTAATTAATTATCTTTCAATAATCCGACCCTTTAGGATTGTATCCTTGCTGACTCAAACCACTGGGTTGAGGGTAACGTCACCTCCAAAAGAGGGGCCTACTACAATAACTAAGATAATCTCTTAAATAAGTGCAAAAGTGCGGAAATAATCAAAGGTTACACTATACACGAGTCGGAACCAAGTGATTCATCTTGTCTATCTGTTTTTCTTTTATTTTTATTCTCAGCATTTTAGTTAGTTTTTATTTTTCTTAGTTTAAAAACCCTTTTCTAAACTTTTTGATTTGATTAGACATTGAGGATAAACCGGTACTAAAATCTCTTGTGTCCTTGGACGACCTCGGTATCTTACCAATGCTATACTACGCTCACGATGGGTGCACTTGCCCATATGTGTGTTTAGTGTTAGTAAATATCGTGTTTTATAAATTTAAAACTTGGCTAAAAAGTGTTAAAAAGGGCTTAATAAATACATTAAAAACTAACGACACTACACACGCATCACTCGCCAGTTGAAGTCAAGACTGGTGTTGAAAACAAAGGAAAAGGGTATATGGGCACTCTGCCCAAATGTGATGTGTGCCAGTACCTTCATTCCGGCCAGTGCAGAGTTAGGAAATGTGAGTCTTGTGGGAAGGATGGTCATTCGAATGAGACGTGCTGGGCAGGTACAGGTCGTGGTAATGGTGGTCAGAGAGGTTATGGCAACGGGAATGGAAACTGTAACCGTGGTGGAAATGGGTATGGAAACCGCAACCAAGAAGGAAATGGTGGTAACGGAAACCGAGGAATGGCAATTATGATTGTGAAATCAAGTATCACCCAGGAATAGCGAATGTAGTCGCAGACGCCTTGAGTCGGAAAGAAAGAATCAAGCCCATAAGCGTTCGTGCTTGGGAAATGATTATACAGACAGGCCTCTCGTTGCGCATTCGTGCTGCGCAAAGAAAAGCTCTTAAAGAGGAGAATCTTGTGAACGAATATCTCCGTGGGATGGAGAAACAGTTAGTACCCAATGAGGAAGGAAGGTTGTGCTTCATGAAACGAATTTGGGTTCCCCTTTTTGGTGGCCTTAGAAACGTGATTTTTGATGAAGCTCACAAGTCAAGGTACTTGATCCATCCAGGATCGGATAAGATGTACCAAGATTTAAAGGATTTTTACTGGTGGCCGAGATTAAAAGGTGATGTTGCAACGTATGTTGGCAAATGTTTGACTTGTGCCAAGGTAAAGGCCGAATATTAGAAGCCTTCAGGTCTTCTGCAACAACCTGAAATACCCATGTGGAAATGAGAGCAGATTTCAATGGATTTTATAATGAAGTTACCAAAGACACCCAGAGGTCATGATACGATTTGGGTAATCGTAGACCGTCTGACAAAATCTGCACACTTTTTGCCAATCAGAGAAAAGGATAACACAGGTAAGCTAGCCGAGCTGTACCTCAGAGAGATAGTTGCACGACATAGAGTACCTCTCTCGATTATTTCTAATAGAGACGGAAGATTCGTATCAAGGATTTGGCAATCCTTCCAAGAAGCCTTTGGTTCTCAGTTGAATCTGAGTACTGCATTCCATGCACAGACAGATGGCCAGAGCGAACGAACGATTCAAACGCTAGAAGATATGTTGCGAGCTTGTGTAATGGACTTGGGTTGTAGTTGGGACACTCACCTACCTTTGGTAGAATTATCGTATAACAACAGCTACCATGTAAGCATTCAAGCTGCACCGTTTGAAGCTCTCTACGGACGCAAGTGTCAATCACCGTTATGCTGGGCAGATGCGGGTGATAGACAGCTTGTTGGTCCCGAATTGGTTCAAGAGACGATGGATAAGATTTAACAGATCCGAGAGCGCATCAAGGCGGCTCGAGACCGACAAAAGAGCTATGCGGACCGAAGAAGGAAACCATTGGAGTTTGAAGTAGGAGACATGGTTTTACTAAAAGTCTCACCTTGGATAGGGGTAGCACGCTTTGGGAGGCGTGGAAAGTTGAACCCGCGATATATTGGACCGTTCAAAATCCTGGAGAGGATTGGTCTTGTAGCTTACAAGTTGGATCTACCCGCAGAACTGAATGGAGTTCATGATACATTTCATGTATCTAATCTAAAAAAGAGTCCAACTCAAGAAACAGTTGTCATTCCTGCCGATGAAGTTCACATTGACGACACACTTCACTTTACCGAAGAACCTGTTTTGTTACTGATTGGAAGGTTAACAAGACGCATAGGAGTAGTGTTAAACTCGTCAAAGTTCGTTGGAACGCGCGACACTGCCCAGAGTACACTTGGGAGCGTGCGGATCTCATGAAAGCAAAATACCCACATTTGTTCCCCAACTCCCCTGCAGCTAGTAGCAGAGCTTAAATTTTGGGACGAAATTTTCTTAACAGGGGGAGAATGTGACAACTGCCAAAAATCCAGGTATCCGTATAATTAATTAATCTAGATTAGTGCCTAATGACTGTGCGGAATTACAATAAATTGCTTTCTGATTACAGCATCTTACTTACATGTGCATCACATATTTCATAATGTCATATCACTTTTACATGCAAACCATATTGACATAAATGATGCACAAAGCACTGTTAGCACAGTTAGCGGATAACTCAGAAAAATGCTGACGAAGTTCAGTACATAGACAGACAGTGTTTTGAGACCCAATATGAGCCAGTGACTAAGTACTACACTAGTATAGTGTGTAGGGAAGTAAGGACCACAGAACTGCATTTTTAAGTGATAGTTTAAGTGCCGGAAAGTGCCAAAACCCACATAAAGTGCCGAATTCAGCAAAAATCAGCATTTTAACAAGTTTGTATCATGCAAAAATATGACTAAATGGTCCTGAATACTTTCCTAAATGTCGAGAATTAAAAGTGTCACAAAAAGGTAAATAAAGAACACTAAACGGTATAGTTTAGCACTTTAACGAACCGGTATCTAACCAAACAACCGCACACTACCCGAAACACCAAAATTACACTAAAAGCATTGTTTTAATATTTCTGAGCTAGTTATGATCCCTGAACACCCTAACACACTACATAACACATAATACACATAACACCTAACCAACACACTTAGAATCTAACTAGATTGCTTAATCATCCATTACAACCCAACCCCATACCCCCCCCCCCCCTCACATGGTGGACGGTCACAAGGGTGTGGCCCACCCTTGATTTTCCCTTAATTTCCTTGATCTTATTTGATTTGTTGAAAGATCATGCTTAGTACTTAAGAGACATATTATCCAATGGTTAAAGGATTAACATGGTTATAAGATGATCTTGATCTCATATCTCACACACACTAAACACACACTACTCCCTCTCCTTCCTCCATTCTTCTTCTCGGCCGAAACCATCCACCACACCACCACCTTCATCCAAAATTTTTCATCCAATCCAAGTTCATCACAAGGTGCTAGAAGGTGTCTAAAGAAGCTTGGAGCTCTTGGAGATTGAAGGACCACTTCCATTTTCTTTTACCCATCACATTTGTCACCTTCATCTTCTTGTGTTCTTCCCTAGCCCTTGTGCTAGTAGTAAGCTTCTTGTCACTTGAATTTACTTCTCATTTAGTTGGTTAAAAGATTATATGTGATGAAAATCATGAAGAACATCAAGAACCATTGTCACACCCCCAAAATCCACCCTGCGGAGTATCACCGCTTGGAGGCGTGACGTGACCAGGATCAAGCCACCAATCATATTGAACAAGCATGTAAGTAGTATATAAAAATCCGACACAATACAATTGGTGTCTAAACAAAACATAGTTTAAGTTGCAAGCGGAAGCATAATGTTTAAAACCAAGTCATATATTTAAACGTTTCAAATGTTTAGCATGGCACACAGCTGTCCATATTCCACAACGACTCTTCCCACTCCAATGCAAGCTCCATGAGTACCTAACGACCTGCAAGGCATGCAACAACGAGTCAACAACAAAGTTGAGCGAGTTCACAGTTGGTTGTTTAGTTACAGTGTTCGTAAATCATATGTTTATTTCGTAAACCAGGTACTGTATTAATCTGTATCGCGGTTTCCCAAACATGTGTGCAAAGATTAGTGGGGGCTTCCCATGTGTGTCGTATTAATCCGTATCGCGGTTTCCCAAACATGTTTGCGAAGATTAGTGGGGGCTTCCCATGTTGTATGTTACTAGACTAGTCGTATCCGTACGTGCCCTTCTTGATCCAAGGACCGTAGCAAGTATGAGTGTACGTAGGTTTTACGTATGTGCCCTTCAATCCGAGGACAGTGAAAAGTAGTTTAATAGTAATGATAGTACGAGTAGTTATTCAATCCCATTCCCAACCCACCGGGAATCCCATGCCTTAGGAGTGTGAACTCACCTCGGTTGCTCGGTTTGACTCTCAAAAATAGCTAACAGTCTAGGTCGGTCAATCACGTCCTAGTATGATTACCACTTAGTTTATTAGTGACTTCAAAATAGAGCACAAAGTTCCTACACGTATCTATCACATAACATGCATCACTTTAACCGTTCATGCCCATATAAACTTCCCATCTATTCCCCACTCATAAACAAACATACGACATTTCACATAACACTTTAATTGACATATAACATGTTATATCATTCTCAGATAACCTACCCGACATTTAGACACGCAAATCACTACTTATGTCGTTTCAGCTTTAATCTTCAAAACTGGGCTGTTTTCGGGGATTTTAATAAAATAGTTAACTTATTCCAAAAATTCCCAACTTTTTACAAAAAGTCATAAACGATCCAAATATTATGGTGTAAAAATCTCGGGATCCAATTCATTACCAATATTTTATAAAAATTCATTTTCCGGACTAAACTCAGATTTATCTTTTTCTGACTGCAGTCCACGGAATAATTTATTTAAAATTCATCGAGTGTCTGGTTTACGAAATTCCAGTGGGGTAATTACAAATACATCAGTTGTCATCTACTGTACAAATTTCATGAGCTGATTCATCATAGATTTCCAGTTATGACCAAAAACACATCACCCATTTACTGCAGCAAAAACTCAGCTTCAGCTGCTGTTTTTAAAAGGGTCTTTAAAAATAGTAAAAGAAGTCCAAAAATTATGATTCCAGTGCCATTAGAACCGTATTTCATAATACATAAATCTAGAGTTCAGAAAATACATTTTCTGCTTTATTAAGGTTCGGTTACAGCCAACTGAAGTTGGCTGTAATCACCAAACAGCTTTTTGTTTTTCAGCTTTTACATTCTAATGCGAGTTATTTTGGTTCCGTTAACGTGTTCAGCGAATAACAACATTTCTAGTAATCAATATTAACAAGTAATCAGGAAGAAATCAGCAACATCTCAAGACAAACTCATACTAACATAAATACATCATGTTTCATCTTCTTGTTTAAACCCTTTTTAGTGTTCTTGTAGATTTAACATATTACATCTTTTTTTTTCTACACAAAATGTGCATGAACAAGGGTTAAATAGAGGCTTACTACTAGCTTAAAGCTAGGGATGATTCTTAGTGAAGAAGATGATGAAGAAATGATGATGAAAAGCAAGAACAAAGCTCCTTGAATGCCCTTCAAGATGCAACCTCTATGGATAACCTTCAAGCTTGTATGGAACTTGAATATGATGAAGATGATGGTGGTTATGTGGTGGTGAGGATGGCGGTTTTGGGGTGAACCGAAAGTGAGAGAGAGGAGGGTGATGAGAGAGTGATCTAGGGAAGGTAAGATGAAGATATGAAGAGATTTCATGGTCTAGTAATCATACTTATAAGATTTGCAATATCTTGGCAAGATATGCAAGTAACCAATCTACACAAAATATAGCCATAAAATCTTGTAGTAGGATATGGTGAAGATTTTGGGTGTGGTCCATTGGGACCAAAAATGGGTTGGGGGGGGGGGGGGGGGGTTAGTGTAATATTTTCAACTAAGTTGCAATTCCAAGTTAGATCTCAAGTGTATACTTATATGTATTATTTACTAGAGAAGTTAGTGGGTGTTTGGGGATCATGCCTAGTCAAAAATAAATACAACAATGTATTTGGCAAATATTTGGTGTCCCGGGTAATGTCCGGTTGTCCGGTTAAATACCGTTTCGTTAAAGTGTTTAATTGTTCCGTAAGGTGTCTTATATATATATTTTTGTAACACAATTAATTCCTAACACATAGGAAAATATTCAGGACCATTTAGTCAAGTTTTCTGCATACTACAAGTATGCTAACACGCACATGTAAGTATAACACCGTAATCAGAGAGCAGTTAAATGATTCAACACAATCACCAATCACTTTAATTATCATCAAATAATCGTACGGATACATGAAATTTCGAGGGCTGTCACATTCTCCCCCTGTTAAGAAAATTTCGTCCCGAAATTTAGCTCGTGGTTACTGAGGAAGCTAGTTAAGTTGCGGTGTTTACTGGTTTTCCTGGGGTGTCACAACCATGAACTTAAAACTTTAACATAAGCTTAATAACATAAGAATACATATTGTTTAGTGTTGTTTTGCTTCTTGATGATTGATTATTTGTGTTTATGATGCTAGACATCATATGAAGCCTACTAGATTGTGATTAAACACATGATCTAGTAAGTTAAGATGATGATCTTGTGAAAAACCAAGATGATCATACTTTGTGTTTGTGTATACATAAACTTGAATAATAAAATTTGTCTTCATATGTGATGATGATTAAAACACAATACAAGACTTGTAAGAGGATGATTTCCAAGATAGTTTTCTCAAGAAACTAAGTTAAATTACAAGATTTACATAGACTTGGTTCTTACATAAACAAACACTATTTTTAAGGATTAAACAAGTGTAGAAACACTTGTGTAACAAAAAGATTACAAAAAGAAGCATTTTTAGAAAATGTGTTTGGAAGTTGTAAACACCCAACTTCTTTAAAAATGAAGTTTTTAAAGAAGTAAATACATTTGAAAGGGTAACTAAACCTACTAAACACACTACCAAGTTACTACAAGTTTTTATGAAAGTTCAAGTTCATGTTGTTAGGTAAATTACATAATTTTGGCACTAGGTAAGTGTTGATTGAATTGTTGTTTGTTGAAATGATTTTAAAAAGAAAATGATATGCTTTGATAGCATGGACACCTCCATTTTTAGGGGAAACTATGGCAAAATTTTCTAAAAATATAAACACTTAGAAAAATATTTTCAAACAAGTATTTACAAGTGTGTTTTAACCATGAGTTTCCATATAAACCTTGCCATAATTTTTGTTACAAAAATACAAATATTGTAGGTTGGTTTTTATAAATAAAAATGGCTAGATATATATTAAAGACACATGTGTGAATATTTGTATACTTTGTGCAATAATTATATTATTTTAGGGTTAAAATAATATGACATAACAAAACACCAAGAAATTACAATCCAAAATAATACCAAAAATATCATGGAATAAAAATACAAGTTACACATGTAATATTGGGAAACCAAACTAGAAATGTAACTTACAAAAATATTCCGGAAAGTTCATTTATAAATATATTTTTGGTAAATAATATTTTGGACACAAGAAAGGAAAATATGATTTTTTTCAATTATTACAAAGTTATAACATATTTTTGACAATGAGAAAATATATTATTTTTGGGAAGTAAAAATATATTTTCTTGGAATTTTTAGAAGACATATAATTTTTGGGAAAAATATATATTTTCTTGCACATTATGTGGGATAAAAATAAGTTTATATATACTTTCTAAAGTAGACTCAAAAATATATTGTTTTGGAACTACAAATATTTTTGCCAAGAGAAAAATTAGGAATAATTTTTCTAAGAAATACTTCTTGAAACATATATCTTAGAAATATATATTGGATACTTATTAAAGATAATACACGCCGGAATACTTAACAAATACAAGAATATGATTACACATGTATGAGATACCCCCATCCTTGGGAAGGAAATGCGAATAAAAATACTTGAGAAGTATTGTTACAAAATACTGTTTAACAATTATTCCAAAAATTTGTAAATATAATTTAAGTTGAAATATTAATTATTTTGACAATAATTATATAGTAAGCTAGATATTCCGTACTCGATAGAGCTAGCTAATGGAAAGCTAGTAGAAACAAATGAGGTAATTAGAGGATGTGTAATAGAGCTCGGGAGCAAGATTTTACGCTTGATCTTCTGCCAGTCGAGTTGGGAAGCTTTGACGTGGTGGTTGGAATGGATTGGTTTTCAAGCAACCGATCGGAGATCGTATGTCACGAGAAGATAATCCGAATCCCGTTGGCAAACGGAGAGACGATCGTAGTGCATGGAGAAAAACATGATACGCCTTTAAGGATCATCAGTTGTTTGAAAGCCCGAAGATGTTTGCAGAAAGGATGTGTTGCCTTCTTGGCACACGTCGTGGATAAAGAAGCCGCTGAGCCGAAGTTGGAAGATATCCCAGTTGTGAAGGAATATCCTAAAGTCTTTCCCGAAGACTTGCCAGGATTGCCGCCGCAGCGACAAGTCGAATTCCACATTGACTTAGTTCCAGGCACCGCGCCTGTAGCTAAGGCACCTTATCGACTGCGCCTTCCGAAATGCAAGAGTTGTCGACGCAGCTTCAGGAATTATTAGACAAGGGATTCATTAGACCAAGCTTCTCGCCTTGGGGAGCTCCAGTCTTGTTTGTCAAGAAGAACGACGGTAGTTTCCGTATGTGCATCGACTACCGAGAGCTTAATAAGTTAACCATCAAGAATCGGTATCCTTTGCCAAGGATTGATGACCTGTTTGATCAACTACAAGGTTCGAGTTTCTACTCCAAGATCGATCTTCGATCAGGTTATCACCAGTTGAGAATTCAAGAAGAGAGCATTCCAAAGACTGCCTTCCGAACTCGTTATGGACACTACGAGTTTCTAGTTATGCCGTTTGGGTTGACAAACGCGCCAGCAGTGTTTATGGATTTGATGAATAGAGTCTGCAAGCCATATCTCGATAAATTTGTGATTGTGTTTATCGACGATATTTTTATTTATTCATGGACAAAGGAAGAGCATGATCAACACCTAAGAGTTATTTTAAAGCTGCTCAAGAAAGAGAAATTGTACGCTAAGTTCTCAAAGTGTGAGTTCTGGTTGCGTGAGGTTCAGTTCCTCGGTCAATGTAGTAAATGGAGATGGAATCCATGTGGATCCAACTAAGATCGAAGCGATAAAGAATTGGGAAACTCCGAAGATGCCAACAGAGATCCGTCAGTTTCTAGGTTTGGCAGGGTATTACCGCAGATTCATTGAGGATTTTTCGAAAATCGCTCAACCGTTGACCTCCCTTACTCAAAAGGACAAAAAGTATGAATGGGGAGACAAGCAAGAGGAAAACCCATCCTATCCCTACCCGAAGGCACTGATGACTTCGTGGTATATTGTGACGCCTCGCATCAGGGATTAGGGTGTGTATTGATGCAGCGTCAGAAGGTTATAGCTTATGCTTCACGCCAGTTGAAAATTCATGAGAAGAACTACACTACGCATGATTTGGAATTAGGCGCAGTGGTGTTTGCATTAAAGATATGGCGACATTACCTGTATGGTACGCGCTGTACAGTCTTTACTGATCATAAGAGCCTGCAGCACATATTTGATCAAAAAGAGCTTAATATGAGACAGCGCCGATGGGTGGAGTTGTTAAACGATTATGATTGTGAAATCAAGTATCACCCAGGAATGGCGAATGTAGTCGCAGACGCCTTGAGTCGGAAAGAAAGAATCAAGCCCATAAGCGTTCGAGCTTTGGAAATGATTATACAGACAGACCTCTCGTTGCGCATTCGTGTTGCGCAAAGAGAAGCTCTTAAAGAGGAGAATCTTGTGAACGAATATCTCCGTGTGATGGAGAAACAGTTAGTACCCAATAAGGAAAGAAGGTTGTGCTTCATGAAACGAATTTGGGTTCCCCTTTTTGGTGGCCTTAGAAACATGATTTTTGATGAAGCTCACAAGTCAAGGTACTTGATCCATCCAAGATCTGATAAGATGTACCAAGATTTAAAGGATTTTTACTGGTGGCCGAGATTAAAAGGTGATGTTGCAACGTATGTTGGCAAATGTTTGACTTGTGCCAAGGTAAATGTAACAACTCTCATCAAAAAGTATTATTTTTTATTTGAATTTGACCAATAGAAAACCTTAATTGAGAAACCCAAGTGATTCTGTATAATCCCTAAAATTTTCAGAATAATTGGAATTAGAATCAGGGCCCCTAAAACTCAGGGGGGGGGGGGGGGGGTAAACCCTAATTGATAATTATCTTCGAAATACGCTGTCAAATTTGAGATACGTTCGAATAACAACTCACCAGGCCTATACCAGTGACTAACCTACCCTACCCTACTTTGACACGCCCCGCGACACGCGACAGGAACGGAGACACCCTCCGCGACACGCGGGGGAACCGATTTTCAAGTATAAATACAAGAGTCTGGGACTTGACATTCTGTGTTAATTCGACGTAAAAACTCAAAACGTACGCTGAGTTATAGTATAATCACTACAAAACACACACGATTCCCGAAGTGCTGCCACAATTCAGGGTAATAACTCGATCGCTGATACGATTTAATGTCCGATCGATTAAACTATCCAATGGATGTTTAAGTGCTGCCCACATTAGGGTTTATGCTTTGTCATTCGTTGTTAATTCAATGGATGTTTAAGTATCGCACTTTGTCATTCATTGTGAGGGTTTTAATCTCGTGAGTTATCGTAAATGCTGTATTAAGTTACTAACCTAGTTTGGGTGCATGATTATTTAAACTAGGTTATCAAGGCAAATTAGTAGGCTAAGCTCTGTTCATAATAAATCTGCAATGTGAGTCATTCTCTTTTTATCAAAATGCTTTATAAATTCTTAAATGTTTTCAAAGTTATAATTACAGTGATTAAGTTTATGTAATCACCAAGTTACAGCCGGTATGTGGGGTTTTGTATACATTACTTGATAATCTTCACCATTGGACAACGAGTTAGCCAAGGGGTGATATGACCATAGTCACAGACACCATTGGACGAATGGGCCAATGGGTCGAGTGACAAATACTGTGGGTAGTTGGTTTGATATCTGAAACATTGTAATCTCTCTTAATACTGTAAATTATAACAAACGAGTCATTTTAGTAAATAGAATGATTCACTCAATATTTCCCGCTGACAAAACCTTTTTCAAACATGTTTCAGGTGATCTGTTGTGATCCAGGAAAAGTGCCGAGTAGCACTACAAGCTTAAGGAAGTGGCTCATTATAAAATAAAGAAACATGTTTTGTAAAATAAAAGATTTCTCCGTGAAATCTCAAGATTGTAAATTACCGGGTTTTATCCCGAGTTGTGAAATAAAATAATCGGGAAATATTTCAGTTTTTAAAATGATCCTGAAGAAACTTCCGCTGTTAAATAAGTACCACGGGATTTTCTGTCCCGCGGCTCCTGAAACGGGTCAAACCGGGTCGGGGGCCGTGACAAAAAAAAGGTGGTATCAGAGCCACTGATTTAAGCCTATTAAATATTTAGAAATACTTAATGATTGCCAATTATGTGATTATGTGTTTTATTAACTGATTATTTATTAGTTACAGTATGGGTAAACAAAAGCTGTCAAACATCTATCTTAAACTAGATAGGTCATCCAACGAGAAGGGAAGTTCATCCTAACCCAAATCCTCAAATCACTCAGTAATTCCTGAAGAAGGAATATTTGTGAGAAAGGCACATTATGAGAAACCGCTTTCTCCTAATAAAAGAAGTTTGATTATTAAGAAAAGTCAGGAGGAAATAAGGAAAATCCGAGAAAAGAAAGTTAAACAGGAAACCCAGGAATTAACCAATAAAACACATTGGGAGGACAAGCTAGATGAGAAATGGGCAGATCTTTATATGCTAGCTACTGTAGCGGTTAATGCAAATCTTTAAATAATTTTTCCCAAGTATTAGCACCTTTATTATCTACAAGTCTAGAAACCTTATTCAGTAAATAAATAAATTTACAATAAAACCAAGTGTGTTTTAATTTTCAGTTATTTTGTCGTTACCCAGTCTGAAATAACATTTAAAAAAATTTTGTTATAATTTTTAATTATGGGTATTTTGCTAAACAGCATGAACAACTTGTCTGACGCCCTTCAAAACCTAAATCTCTATCCAGTAAAAATAGAGGTTTCCCGAGATTTCAATAGGTATATACCAGACATAGAAGAACCTATTGAATTCAATGCTTCACCACTTCCAGAGAAACCTAACCCAAGAAGAGGAGGAGATTTGTGGGATGGAGACGTGTGCGTAGGAGGAAGCCTACAACCAGGAAAATTCCTAAAATAGAAAATCCTTTAGACAAAGGAAAAGGGGTCGAAGTCAGTGAAGGTTTTAGGTCACTAGAAATGGAATTGGGAAAAGATTCTAGGCCACCAGGAATGGAATATGGAGGAAGTTCTAGGCAAATCCAGAGGGAAGTCGGAGAAAGTTCTAGACAAGTGGAGGAATTACCTTTTCATGAGGAATTAGATCGGGCATTGGCAAGCTGTAATGTTGTCAGGCCAATTAATAATAATCTGTACCCTACTATTGAAAATCAACTACCAATAAACTTAGAACCAGCAATTCCAGACCCTATAATCCATACTCAACCTCTGGGGATAGACGAATGGTGGACAAATGATTGGCAGTTTCAAAACCTAATCAATAGTCCTTATTCCTTTCTTCCTCAGTTCGACCCAGAACCATTACCAAATCCACCCATGAGTAACGAGAATTTAGCAGAACTCCGCCATTTTGGCGAAGAGTTATGGATGCGGGAAATAGAATCTGGGAGATAGGGGGACAAATTGCCTGGAAGTATGATGAAAGGGAACTTCGTTTTTAGAAAGCCAAGTGACGAGAGATAGTAGGATGGTGAAACTGTGGTTGTGTAATAGTAAAAGTAATAGTGAAATTAGTCTGTAAAATAACTACAAATAAAACTCTGTATGATATTGGTGTGTAGTGATAAATACTATAAAAGATATAAAATGAAATCGAGAAATCGATAATTTTGACTATACGTGTATTATTTGTTTTTGTGTATAATTGTTATTTATCAGATACTAATAAAATTATATATATTAATTATCAGATGGAAAACATTGGTAATGAACCAGTAAATGAGGTTAATCAGTCTGAGCAACATCCAGGGGATCAATATATGACTAGACAAGATATCGAAAATATTGTTGCTCAAGGGATAGCCAATGCTATTCCAGCAATCGTTGCTGCTGTAAAGAATCCAATCAAACCGCAACAAATCGTTCCTAGTAAACGTATTTCTGAAGATAACTTCAGTAATAGCGTAAACGGAGGCAATGATCATGTTAATCATGATAATGAACCACGACAAGCCCCGCTCCCTAAGAAAATGAAAGATGCAACGCCTGGTTGCACTTTCAAAGAATTCCTTGCTTGTAAACCCACTGAATTTGCAGGCAATGAAGGAGCAACTGCATCACTGCGTTGGTTAGAGAAAACCGAGGCAGTAATTGCAATAAGTAAATGTGACAAAGACGACAAGGTCATGTATGCGTCAAATCTTTTTAAAGAAGGGGCGCTAGAATGGTGGAACACAGTATTACAAGCTAAAGGGAGAAATATGGCTTATGCCATGAACTGGGAAGAATTTAAGAATCTTGTAGAAAGAAAATTTTGTCCGAGTACGAAAAAGAACAAATGACAAATAAGTTCCTAAATCATCGTATGATGGGTGTAGATTGTCGCGGTTATACTTCGACATTCTTTGAATATGCTAGAGTAGTACCAACGCTGGCTTCGCCAGAACCGGTACTCATTTCTTGCTATATTTGGCGACTAATTAGCGAAATACGTAACATTGTTAAAGCTGCGAGACCTCGTACTATTGACGATGCTGTGGAATTAGCTAACACCCTAACCGACGAACTGGTGCGCACAAGAGATGAAGACAGAAAGAAAGAACTGGCTCAGAAAATTACCCAAGGATTTCGTACGGGTAATAATAGCAACTTCAAGAGAAGAGGAACAGGGCAACCCTCAAATCCGTCATTCTGCAGAAATTGCAAAAGGAAACATTTTGGAAGATGTAATGTAACTTGCAACTTTTGCAAAATGGTAGGACATCGTGAAGAAAACTGTAGGAAGAAATCCACAATTTGTTACAATTGTGGAGAAACTGGACATTTCAGGCCAGATTGCCCGAAATTGGTCAAACCAGCAGACAACAAAGCTAAACCAGCAGACAACAAAGCTAAACCAGCAGATGGAACTACAAAGAAGAATGTCAGAGCATTCCAGCTAACTACTCAGGAGGCAGAACTCATTCCTGACGTGATAGCTGGTACGTTCTTAGTTCACAACATTTACACAAAAGTATTATTTGACTCTGGTGCTAACCAAAGTTTTATAAATACTTCATTCTGCCAAACTCTTCACTTACCTTTAACTCAACTTAGACAGATTTTTACAGTTGAAACGGCAGACGGAAATTCAGTTAAAATAGATAAAGTTTTGCAGGAAGAAAATATAGAACTTTTAGGACATAAATTCTCTGCAAACCTATTACCTATGAACTTAACCGAATTTGATGTTGTATTCGGAATGGATTGGTTAGTAGCCAACCATGCTCGAATCCTTTGTGATCAGAATTCCATAGAAATTCAATCACCCACCGGAGAAGTAATTAGGATTACAGGAGATAAACCACGTAAGCCCATGAAGTTCATATCAGTAATGAAAGTTGCTAATTATGAACGAAAGAAAGGAATAATGTATATGATTTCGGTAATCATTAGCACTAAGGGTAAAGAACTTAGGGAAATACCAGTAGTCTTAGAATACCCAGATGTATTTCCAGAAGAGTTACCAGGATTACCCTCAGATAGGGAAGTGGAATTTAGAATTCATCTAATTCCAGGAACTACACCGATAGCCAAGGCACCTTATCGGTTAGCACCCACAGAAATGTTAGAACTGAAAAAGCAATTAGATGAATTACTAAGTAAAGGATTCATACAACCCAGTTCATCCCCGTGGGGAGCACCAGTGCTATTTGTTAAGAAAAAGGATGGTTCAATGAGAATGTGTATCGATTATAGAGAATTAAATAAGGTTACAATTAAGAATCGATACCCATTACCTAGGATTGATGATCTGTTTGATCAACTTCAAGGAGCTAGATATTTTTCTAAGATTGACTTACGCTCTGGATATCATCAATTGAAGGTACAAGAAGAAGACATACCTAAAACTGCTTTCCGAACTAGGTATGGTCATTACGAGTTTACAGTCATGCCCTTTGGGTTAACGAATGAACCTGCTGCATTCATGGACATGATGAATAGGATCTGTAAACCATATTTGGATAAATTTGTAATTGTTTTTATAGACGATATACTTATTTATTCCAAAAGTCAGACAGAGCATTGTGAACACCTTCATGCACTCTTAACTTTGTTAAGAAAAGAAAAGCTTTATGCCAAATTCTCGAAGTGTGAATTTTGGTTAAAAGAAGTGCAATTCCTAGGACACATGGTGAATCACGAAGGTATTCACGTAGATCTTGCTAAAATAGAGGCAATCACCAATTGGAAGGTTCCGCAAACCGCAATGGAAATTAGAAGTTTTATAGGTTTAGCTGGATATTATCGACGGTTTATTAAGGATTTTTCCAAAATAGCAGTACCATTAACTAAGTTAACCTGTAAAGCAGTTAAGTTTGAATGGGGACCTAAACAAGAAGAAGCCTTTAGGATTTTGAAACAGAAATTAACAAATGCACCGATCTTAGCCTTACCAGAAGGAACTGAAGATTTTGAAGTATATTGTGATGCTTCAAAATTAGGATTGGGATGCGTGCTTATGCAACGTAAGAAGGTAATTGCGTATGCATCAAGACAATTGAAAAAGCACGAGGAGAACTATACGACTCATGATTTAGAATTAGGAGCCGTAATTTTTGCCCTTAAAATTTGGAGACATTATCTGTACGGAAGTAAATTTACTGTCTATACGGATCATAAGAGTTTAAGATATATATTTGGGCAAAAAGAATTAAACATGAGACAAAGGAGATGGATGGAAATCCTAAGTGATTACGACTGTGATATTCAATATCACGAAGGAAAGGCAAATGTAGTTGCAGATGCTTTAAGTCGTAAGTACCATGAGAAACAACGACGGGTTCGTGCTCTCAGATTAAATCTACAAATAGATTTAATGGAACAATTGAAGAATGTTCAAGCTACAGCAATCAAGGATGATGCTGAAGGAATGAAAGGACGAATAAAGGAATTAGAACAATGAGCAGATGGAATTTGGAGATTCCACAAAAGTAGAATTTGGATACCTAAGCAGGGAGACTTAAGACCTAAGATTTTAGAAGAAGCCCATAAATCTAGATATACTATGCATCCAGGAAACAATAAGATGTACCAAGATTTAAGAAAGAACTTCAGGTGGATAGGAATGAAAAAGGATATAGCGCGATATGTTTCTAAATGTCTTACTTGTTCACAAGTTAAGGCAGAACATCATAAACCTTCAGGGTTACTACAACAACTAGAAATGCCTGTATGGAAATGGGAACTCATAACAAAGGATTTTGTTACTAAGTTACCCAAAACAAGAAAAGGTAATGATGCGATTTGGGTAATTGTAGATCGATTAACCAAATTTGCTCACTTTCTACCAATGAAAGAAACCTTTAGCATGGAAAGATTGGCAAAGTTGTATGTAGATGAAGTTGTATCCTTACATGGAGTTCCACTCTCCATTGTTTCGGATAGGGATAGTCGTTTTACTTCTCATTTCTGGAAAAGCTTCCAGCAAGCTATGGGAACTCGACTAAATCTAAGTACTGCATATCATCCACAAACAGACGGACAAAGTGAAAGGACGATCCAAACTCTAGAAGACATGCTCAGAGCATGTGTAATAGATTTTGGTGGAAATTGGGACGATCACTTACCATTAATTGAATTCTCCTATAACAATAGTTATCATTCAAGTATTGAAACTGCCCCATTTGAAGCACTGTATGGAAGAAAGTGCAGAACTCCAGTTTGTTGGGCAGAAATAGGAGAAAATCAATTGTCAGGTCCTGAAATAGTGCAAGAGACGACTGATAAGATTACTCAAATCAAGGAAAGACTGAAGACGGCTCGCGATCATCAGAAGAGTTATGCAGATAATCGGCTCAAGCCACTTGAATTCCAAGTGGGAGACAAAGTACTATTAAAAGTTTCCCCTTGGAAAGGAGTTGTTAGATTCGGTAAGAAAGGAAAGCTAAGTCCAAGGTACGTAGGACCATTTTCAGTGATCCAACGTATAGGACCAGTTGCTTATCGTTTACAACTACCAGAAGAATTAGCTGGAGTACATGATGTATTTCATGTATCCAATCTTAAGAAATGCTTATCAGACGAATCACTAGTAGTACCTCTTCGAGATATAGAGGTAAATGAAAAGCTGAAATTTGTTGAGAAACCTCTTCAAATTGAGGATCGAAAGATCAAGTTTCTCAAACACAAGCGACTAGTTTTAGTCAAAGTCAGATGGGATTCAAAGAGAGGAGCTAAATACACTTGGGAGCTGGAATCGGAAATGAAGCGAAAGTATCCTCATTTATTCCAGTAAATCTCGAGGACGAGATTTTTATTAAGGTGGGGAGAATGTAACAACTCTCATCAAAAAGTATTATTTATTATTTGAATTTGACCAATAGAAAACCTTAATTGAGAAACCCAAGTGATTCTGTATAATCCCTAAAATTTTCAGAATAATTGGAATTAGAATCAGGGCCCCTAAAACTCAGGGGGGTAAACCCTAATTGATAATTATCTTCGAAATACGCTGTCAAATTTGAGATACGTTCGAATAACAACTTACCAGGCCTATACCAGTGACTAACCTACCCTACCCTACTTTGACACGCCCCGCGACACGCGACAGGAACGGAGACACCCTCCGCGACACGCGGGGGAACCGATTTTCAAGTATAAATACAAGAGTCTGGGACTTGACATTCTGTGTTAATTCGACGTAAAAACTCAAAACGTACGCTGAGTTATAGTATAATCACTACAAAACACACACGATTCACGAAGTGCTGCCACAATTTAGGGTAATAACTCGATCGCTGATACGATTTAATGTCCGATCGATTAAACTATCCAATGGATGTTTAAGTGCTGCCCACATTAGGGTTTATGCTTTGTCATTCGTTGTTAATTCAATGGATGTTTAAGTATCGCACTTTGTCTTTCGTTGTGAGGGTTTTAATCTCGTGAGTTATCGTAAATGCTGTATTAAGTTACTAACCTAGTTTGGGTGCATGATTATTTAAACTAGGTTATCAAGGCAAATCAGTAGGCTAAGCTCTGTTCATAATAAATTTGCAATGTGAGTCATTCTCTTTTTATCAAAATGCTTTATAAATTCTTAAATGTTTTCAAAGTTATAATTACAGTGATTATGTTTATGTAATCACCAAGTTACAGCCGGTATGTGGGGTTTTGTATACATTACTTGATAATCTTCACCATTGGACAACGAGTTAGCCAAGGGGTGATATGACCATAGTCACAGACACCATTGGACGAATGGGCCAATGGGTCGAGTGACAAATACTGTGGGTAGTTGGTTTGATATCTGAAACATTGTAATCTCTCTTAATACTGTAAATTATAACAAACGAGTCATTTTAGTAAATAGAATGATTCACTCAGTATTTCCCGCTGACAAAACCTTTTTCAAACATGTTTCAGGTGATCTGTTGTGATCCAGGAAAAGTGCCGAGTAGCACTACAAGCTTAAGGAAGTGGCTCATTATAAAATAAAGAAACATGTTTTGTAAAATAAAAGAGTTCTCCGTGAAATCTCAAGATTGTAAATTACCGGGTTTTATCCCGAGTTGTGAAATAAAATAATCAGGAAATATTTCAGTTTTTAAAATGATCCTGAAGAAACTTCCGCTGTTAAATAAGTACCACGGGATTTTCTGTCCCGCGGCTCCTGAAACGGGTCAAACCGGGTCGGGGGCCGTGACAGTAAAGGCCGAATATTAGAAGCCTTCAGGTCTTCTGCAACAACCTGAAATACCCATGTGGAAATGAGAGCAGATTTCAATGGATTTTATAACGAAGTTACCAAAGACACCCAGAGGTCATGATACGATTTGGGTAATCGTAGACCGTCTGACAAAATCTGCACACTTTTTGCCAATCAGAGAAAAGGATAACACAGGTAAGCTAGCCGAGCTGTACCTCAGAGAGATAGTTGCACGACATGGAGTACCTCTCTCTATTATTTCTGATAGAGACGGAAGATTCGTATCAAGGATTTGGCAATCCTTCCAAGAAGCCTTTGGTTCTTAGTTGAATCTGAGTACTGCATTCCATCCACAGACAGATGGCCAGAGCGAACGAACGATTCAAACGCTAGAAGATATGTTGCGAGCTTGCGTAATGGACTTGGGTGGTAGTTGGGACACTCACCTACCTTTGGTAGAATTCTCGTATAACAACAGCTACCATGCAAGCATTCAAGCTGCACCGTTTGAAGCTCTCTACGGACGCAAGTGTCGATCACCATTATGATGGGCAGATGCGGGTGATAGACAGCTTGTTGGTCCCGAATTGGTTCAAGAGACGACGGATAAGATTTTATAGATCCGAGAGCGCATCAAGGTGGCTCGAGACCAACAAAAGAGCTATGCGGACCGAAGAAGGAAACCGTTGGAGTTTGAAGTATGAGACATGGTTTTACTAAAAGTCTCACCTTGGAAAGGGGTAGCACGCTTTGGGAAGCGTGGAAAGTTGAACCCGCGATATATTGGACCGTTCAAAATCCTGGAGAGGATTGGTCTTGTAGCTTACAAGTTGGATCTACCCGCAGAACTGAATGGAGTTCATGATACATTTCATGTATCTAATCTGAAAAAGAGTCCAACTCAAGAAACAGTTGTCATTCCTGCCGATGATGTTTACATTGACGACACACTCCACTTTACCGAAGAACCTGTTGAGGTTACTGATTGGAAGGTTAACAAGATGCATAGGAGTAGTGTTAAACTCGTCAAGGTTAGTTGGAACGCGCGACACGGCCCAGAGTACACTTGGGAGCGTGAGGATCTCATGAAAGCAAAATACCCACATTTGTTCCCCAACTCCCCTGCAGCTAGTAGCAGAGCTTAAATTTCGGGACGAAATTTTCTTAACAGGGGGAGAATGTGACAACTGCCAAAAATCCAGGTATCCGTATAATTAATTAATCTTGATTAGTGCCTAATGACTGTGCGGAATTACAATAAATTGCTTTTTGATTACAGCATCTTACTTACATGTGCATCACATATTTCATAATGTCATATCACTTTTACATGCAAACCATATTGACATAAATGATGCACAAAGCACAGTTAGCGGATAACTCAGAAAAATGCTGACGAAGTTCAGTACATAGACAGACAGTGTTTTGAGACCCAGTATGAGCCAGAGACTAAGTACTACACTAGTACAGTGTGTAGGGAAGTAAGGACCACAGAACTGCATTTTTAAGTGATAGTTTAAGTGCCGGAAAGTGCCAAAACCCACATAAAGTGCTGAATTCAGCAAAAATCAGCATTTTAACAAGCTTTTATCATGCAAAAATATGACTAAATGGTCCTGAATACTTTCCTAAATGTCGGGAATTAAAAGTGTCACAAAAAGGTACATAAAGAACACTAAACGGTATAGTTTAGCACTTTAACGAACCGGTATCTAACCAAACAACCGCACACTACCCGAAACACCAAAATTACACTAAAAGCATTGTTTTAATATTTCTGAGCTAGTTATGATCCCTGAACACCCTAACACACTACATAACACATAATACACATAACACCTAACCAACACACTTAGAATCTAACTAGACTGCTTAATCATCCATTACAACCCAACCCTATACCCCCCCCCCCCCACATGGTGGACGGTCACAAGGGTGTGGCCCACCCTTGATTTTCCCTTGATTTCCTTGATCTTATTTGATTTGTTGAAAGATCATGCTTAGTACATAAGAGACATATTATCCAATGGTTAAAGGATTAACATGGTTATAAGATGATCTTGATCTCATATCTCACACACACTAAACACACACTACTCCCTCTCCTTCCTCCCTTCTTCTTCTCGGCCGAAACCATCCACCACACCACCACCTTCATCCAACATTTTTCATCCAATCCAAGTTCATCACAAGGTGCTAGAAGGTGTCTAAAGAAGCTTGGAGCTCTTGGAGATTGAAGGACCACTTCCATTTGCTTTTACCCATCACATTTGTCACCTTCATCTTCTTGTGTTCTTCCCTAGCCCTTGTGCTAGTAGTAAGCCTCTTGTCACTTGAATTTACTTCTCATTTAGTTGGTTAAAAGATTATATGTGATGAAAATCATGAAGAACATCAAGAACCATGAACTTAAAACTTTAACATAAGCTTAATAACATAAGAATACATATTGTTTAGTGTTGTTTTGCTTCTTGATGATTGATTATTTGTGTTTATGATGCTAGACATCATATGAATCCTACTAGATTGTGATTAAACACATGATCTAGTAAGTTAAGATGATGATCTTGTGAAAAACCAAGATGATCATACTTTGTGTATACATGAACTTGAATAATAGAATTTGTCTTCATATGTGATGATGATTAAAACACAATACAAGACTTGTAAGAGGATGATTTCCAAGATAGTTTTCTCAAGAAACTAAGTTAAATAACAAGATTTACATAGACTTGGTTCTTACATAAACAAACACTATTTTTAAGGGTTAAACAAGTGTAGAAACACTTGTGTAACAAAAAGATTACATAAAGAAGCATTTTTAGAAAATGTGTTTGGAAGTTGTAAACACCCAACTTCTTTAAAAATGAAGTTTTTAAAGAAGTAAATACATTTTAAAGGGTAACTAAACCTACTAAACACACTACCAAGTTACTACAAGTTTTTATGAAAGTTCAAGTTCATGTTGTTAGGTAAATTACATAATTTTGGCACTCGGTAAGTGTTGATTGAATTGTTGTTTGTTGAAATGATTTTAAAAAGAAAATGATATGCTTTGATAGCATGGACACCTCCATTTTTAGGGGAAACTATGGCAAAATTTTCTAAAAATATAAACACTTAGAAAAATATTTTCAAACAAGTATTTACAAGTGTGTTTTAACCATGAGTTTCCATATAAACCTTGCCATAATTTTTTTACAAAAATACAAATATTGGAGGTTGGTTTTTATAAATAAAAATGGCTAGATATATATTAAAGACACATGTGTGAATATTTGTATACTTTGTGCAATAATTATATTATTTTAGGGTTAAAATAATATGACATAACAAAACACCAAGAAATTACAATCCAAAATAATACCAAAAATATCATGGAATAAAAATACAAGTTACACATGTAATATTGGGAAACCAAACTAGAAATGTAACTTACAAAAATATTCTGGAAAGCACATTTATAAATATATTTTTGGTAAATAATATTTTGGACACAAGAAAGGAAAATATGATTTTTTCAATTATTACAAAGTTATAACATATTTTTGACAAGGAGAAAATATATTATTTTTGGGAAGTAAAAATATATTTTCTTGGAATTTTTAGAAGACATGTAATTTTTAGGAAAAATATTTATTTTCTTAGATAAACTGGAAACACATTATGTGGGATAAAAATAAGTTTATATATACTTTCTAAAGTAGACTCAAAAATATATTGTTTTGGAACTACAAATATTTTTGCCAAGAGAAAAATTAGGAATAATTTTTCTAAGAAATACTTCTTGAAACATATATCTTAGAAATATATATTGGATACTTATTAAAGATAATACACGCCGGAATACTTAACAAATACAAGAATACGATTACACATGTATGAGATACCCCCATCCTTGGGAAGGAAATGCGAATAAAAATACTTGAGAAGTATTGTTACAAAATACTGTTTAACAATTATTCCAAAAATTTGTAAATATAATTTAAGGTGAAATATTAATTATTTTGACAACAATTATATAAATTGGAATAATATCAGACGCATAAAGAATCGTAACTCAAAAACATTAATACTTAGACAAGGCACGACCCGTTCGTCTAATAGACGTTAGTACATTGTAGGTAGTCGTGTTTGCTGAAGAAATGTGAGTTACGAGTACTGAAGACGCAAGACAGTGAGTTCATGTCCCCCTTTTCTTTTAACTGTTTTCAGTTTTATAACTTCAGGGGTGAAATACATGTTACAATTGTTTACATACGTTTATACATGGTATGGTTAGCTAAGGAAGGTTACTGCTTGATCATGTGAGTGGTGGGTACAACACTTAAGGCCATTAATCCTCGTCGTAGGACCGAGGGACATGAGTGATAGATCTATTTAGGTGTAGCGAGCCCACACCCATGAGGACCAGGGTGGCCCATAGGGTGGCTATGTCTTACAGCCGGAGGCCCGGTACAAATCTGCTAGGTTTGAGTTTTCCTGCATCACTTCACACATATCAATGGCCTTGCAAACCATTGGTGATCTGTTTTTCCTTATTGCTTTCATACCAGGATTTACATACATACAGACATACTTTAAAGGTTACTCATATACACAAACACATGAACTCGCTCAACTTTTGTTGATGTTTTTAAACTACATGTATTTCAGGGAATTAAGTGGATTTGGCGGGTGTTTGCATGTTCAAGCTGCGTTATGAATAAAAAAAAAGATGTCATCCGAAGTCAATAGGGTTTAGGAGATGTATCTTAATCCTGGACGAGATACATGGTTCTAAACTCGGTTTCATTTAAGGTCTTTTGTCGAGTCTTCGTGAACTCATTTAAACATGTTGTGGTTGTAACTTAAATTTGGAGTCTACGTCTCAGACAAGTATGTTGTGGTATTTTCAAAACTTAATTTATGGATGAACATCTTATGGTTTTATCATATAATATTGTTATGATTGAATGCTATGGTATTAAGAAAGTCACACCATAATTACGGTTCCGCAAAAGTTAGGGTGTGACATAACTTTAGTTCGAAAACGAGTCGGGTTGATTGTGGTCCATAATATATCATGTATAGTGTTGCCGCAACGCACGACGGGTAACTAATGATGAATTCTCAAATGGGTCATGTATAGTTGATTTTTTTACCATCACAAACCAAACATATACCGACCAAACAACATCGGTAACGATACCGTATCCGTTTTTTTATAGAATTCTCAACACGGTGGTTTTAAAATTCATTGAACACAAAGTAATATTTGCAATAAAGTATTTTTTGGTATCGTAAGCTATATCGAGTGTCTGTATGATACTGGTATCGTAACAGACCGACACCCACCAAACAACACCGGTACCGATACGGGTATTCATTTTTATGGGTTTTAATCGATGTAAAAAACGTGTCGATTGGCAAAGATTGTTGGGC
The DNA here is from genome assembly GCA_030545235.1 of Helianthus tuberosus. Lineage (NCBI taxonomy): Eukaryota > Viridiplantae > Streptophyta > Magnoliopsida > Asterales > Asteraceae > Helianthus > Helianthus tuberosus. Next base: position 4,604,839 of record CM060422.1, on the reverse strand, counting down.
TAAGTGACGGTATCGTACTGGTGGTGTAATAAACCAGACCGATAATGACCAAAGACCAGCAGTGAAGCGCGCAAAAATCCTACTAGTTATTATAATAATAAAAACATTATTCATTGGTTTTGTTTAATAATATATAATAATAAGATAATATACATATATATATATATATATAGAAAAAGTATATCGTACATTACGGCTTAACGTACTTCACGTACAACAGCGTGCGTGATTTGTTCTATAACATGCATGATTAAGGTTTTCAATATGCGTGATTATTGTGTTTCAACATGCGTGATTTTGGATTTTTGAGTTATAACGTGCGTGATTTTAAAATGAACGTGCGTAAGTACCTGTCGTACGTGATGTACGTTAAGCCGTAATGTACATTAAGCCGTAATGTACTTTAACCTTCCCCTCTCTCTCTCTCTCTATATATATATATATATATATATATATAATTTAGGCATTTTAGTAACCTATGTAGTTTTTTTAAAATCATTTTGTTTAATTTATAATACCCCATTCTACCCCCAACTTGCAATAATATCAAAACTAACCCTTTAACTTTTAAATGTCACTTTGATCCCCTAAAAACACGTAAATTTGGTTCGGAAACGAGTCGGGTTGATTGTAGTCTATATTTTATCATGTCGCGTATGACCCCAACGTACATGCTTATTTTATTTACGGTTTGACTAGGTCTTCATTTAGACATAAATTTTGTTTGGAAACAAGTCGAGTCAAATATAATATATTTTCATTCAACGGTATGAATTCGGATTACTCTAAGTTCCAACGTAACTTTAGTTCGAAAACGAGTCGGGTTGATTGAGGTCTATAATATATCAGGTACTGTGTCGCCGTAATGCGCGACGTGTAACTGATGATGAATTCTCAAACGGGTCATGTATAATTGATTTTTTACCATCACAAACCAAACATATACCGACCAAACAACATCGGTAACGATACCATATTCGTTTTTTTATAGAATTCTCAACGCGGTGGTAATTCATTGAAGACAAATTAATAATTGCAATAAAGTATTTTTTGGTATCGTAAGCTATATCGAGTGTCTGTATGATACTGGTATCATAACAGTCCGATACCGACCAAAAAGCACCGGTACCGATACGTGTATTTGTTTTTATGGGTTTTAATTGATGTAAAAAAACTTGTCGATTGGTAACGATTGTTGTGCCAAGTGTCGGTTTGTACTGATAGTGTAATAAACCAGACTGACAATGACCAAAGGCCCGCAGCGAAGCGCGTGGAAATCCTACTAGTATATATTGTTGATAAAGGACGATGAATAGTAACTTTATTTTTTAATACTATATAGTTTTTTATTATATTTACTTTTAATAAGATTTACGATGAATAGTAACTTTACTTTTATAATAAAGGGAATCTGATGCAAGGGGGTGTGCAATACCAGTTTCCCCCCGAGCTAATTTAACCTAATTTACATAATTAACTCAGTTTGCTTAAAAGGATATAAACGGTTGCATAACATGCTGATTTTAAACATAAAGTGAAATTAAATCTTCTAAAGGCACATATCATAATTCCTGATATACTTAAAGGACACAAAATGTAATTTACTCTAACAAGTAATATAACAATTGTATTCAGTTGTTTCAAATAACATGTAATATACCAAGTTGTATTCATTTCAACTCTAACTCTTATCTAGATTAGTTTAAATCATATATAAATTAGTTTATAGAATTTATTTCATTTTATATGATATCTTTTATTGTTATAGTCTGTAGTGTTCTTCTATAATAATAGTTATCAAATGATTAATATAAAGTAGTTGGATATCAAATGAAATTAAGAACGGAAATGACAACAACTAATGTAAACTATTTTATATCATGTGATGCTTGTCCTACAAAATATTATATAGTTTTAGTGAAAATTTTGTTAACCATATTCGGGACTTTCTTAAGACCACCCGTAGTGGGGCGTGGTTTTTAAAAAAAAATAAAAAAAAAACGCCGGATAACGCCCCCCCCCCCCCCCATTAAGCTAGGCGTTTTGGGGCGTTTTTTTTGAAAAAAAAATGAACATGGCGCTTTAAAAAAAACGCTGAATATTGCTTTGGGCCAAGAGATGACCGTTTGACAACGGTCAATTGTTTTATAATTTTGTTTTTAATCCATAATTTACCCACTATATATATATCACCATCTTTCTCCTATTTTTTATAAAAAAAACCCTCACTTTCTCTCCTACTTCTTTTATATTTTATACAATCATGCATCCATTCCGACCCCCTTTTGGTGTCCCCGCAAGACCCATGAACCCGAACACAACCCAACCGCAACACCCGTATAACCTTCAAGACATGGACCCGAGCTTTTTAACGTATGCGGCTTACTTGAGTGGCGCCACTCCATTCGTGCCTCCCACCTTCGGCTATGGTCAAGCCGGCGGGTCGCAACCGTCACAGCAACAAGCCGAATCCGAACCCGATGTCGATGTCGTGTCGGAGACGCAACTCGAACCGGTGCAAGAGAAATCGAAACGCGGCAGAAGGTCGCATAAGAAGAAGGAAAAGGACGAACCTCGACGTACAAAAACTACCATTAAATGGACGAAGGATGAGGAATTCACGTTGACTCGGGCGTGGCTCGACATTTCGGAGGACCACGAAACTGGTAACTTTTATATTTTTTTTACTTTTTTTTTACTTATATTTTTACTTTTATTTTTAACATACAAGGACATTGAGTTTTTGTCCAAACCAAAACGTTTAACGAGATGCAAGAGGCGAGGCAAATGGAAAAGGACATTGAGTTTTTGTCCAAACCTATCGACCACCTCCAAGGAGATGCGTTGATCCTTGCGCAAATGCGTCGCCAAAAAATTCGAGAAAAATATGGACTCTAGATCATCTTTTTTTTTAACTTTATTTTTTTTTCGGTTTTTTTTATTTTCTGTTTTTTCCGGGTTTTTTTTTTATTTTAAGTAGTGTAATTTTTATTTTAAATTAATGAAGATTTTTATGTTTTAAATTAAAAAAAAATAATTGTGAAATGATTGCATGGGTGTTATTGGAATAATGCCCCACTACACCACTTTTGCAATAATGCCCCATGCTGACTGAACTGACACGTGTCGAATAATGCCCCATGATAGGGACATTATTTTTAAAAACCACTACACACATGGTCTAATAAAATTTGGTTTGGAAAAATAAAATCAGAGTGTCATAGGTCTCTATCCTAGGAGACACATACGTCCTAATAGTAGAGACAAAATCTATTTCATACAAACTTGTCAGACATAGGCCTCAACCATTCTACTCCTTACACGTTTTAGACTATGGGTATGGGGCATGAGTTGGGAATAAACGCAAACGTCACCACCCCGGGTGGACTTGGGTTTGGGCGTGGCCCCTTGGGCGGGGGTTTCAGCCCGGACGTTGGGCGTGGCTACCCACATGACATGGCAGAACCTCATTGGCCAAGAGCACTAACCCTTTGAAATTGGTTTTTTTCCACGCCACCCAACCCATGCCCCACCATACCCCTTTGAAATTGGCTTTTGGTCTTAGGTGCCCCATAGTCCACGTGTCACACCATGCCCTCAACCCACGCCCCACCATACCCCACGGTCTTATGTTATATTCGTTCCAATTATATTATTATTATATTATTATATATATTATTATATATATTATTATATATATATATATATATATATATTAATTAAGACTCATCATGAATAGTAACTTATTAAAATATTTAAGTATTTGTTTTTTTATTTTTATTGGTGTTGTATTTATTTGTTTTTTATAATAACTTAAAATGTTTAAGTATTTGTTTTTTTAAATGGTATTTTTTATAGTAACTTTAAATATTTAAGTATCTGTTTTTTTAATGGTATTTTATTTGTTTTTTTTTTTAATTTTTAGTGGTATTTGATTTTGTTATTTTAGTAGTATTTTATTTATCCAATGTTGGTCGAACTGTATCGGTGAATTCAGTTTGTCATGGTACTAATACCGGTATTCAATTAGCGTCACAAACAAAGTTGTATAAATGAAAAGTTTTTGAAAACGAAAAAGATGAATACAAGTACGAGTATTGATGTTGTTTGGTAAGATACGGTAGCGATATGGTGTCAGTTTATCGAAAAACACACTAAAAATAAATAATGGGTCTAAATCGATGTTGGTCGTTTGGTTTCGGTTGAGTTCACTACGATAGTGGCATAGTATATGTTATCAAACTGAAAACCATAAAAATAAATACATACCGATACCGATGTTATTCGATTCAGTTTGATATGGTATGGTAGCGAGATGGGTGTTAGTTTATCAAAAGCAATAACAATGAAAATAAATTCCGACACAGATGTTGTTCAATCGGCTTCAATTGAGTTTGGTACGATAGCAGCACAATATTCATTTTCAATAAAATTTATATCGCAATGTTGACAAAATAAACTTAGAACGCAATGAACCAAATTGATATCAACAAAACAATATTGGTCCCCATAAAGCAAACGAACTGAATCGTTATCAGCTAAACAACATCGGTACTATTATTGAAAATCGTTCTTATTGTTTTTGATCAATCTAAAGTTTTCTACTTCATTATTATAGCAAGTGTCGGAACTGTAACAAACCGAACTAATACCGATCGAGTTCTCGCCACGAAGCGCAGGTGAAGATCACTAGTTTAATTAGTAACTCATACCTAGGCTAGTTTTATAGAATTTATTTGTTATTATTAACGGTATTATCTTACATAATGTTTGTGAAAAAAAGAAGTTTGTAAACAACTCATGTTATTGAAACAATGACATATTTTGTTAAGAGGAAACTAAAACATAACAACAACTACATTATTAATAGTAATGAATCTGGTTTTGAATTTTTTTAATGAAAAATTAGGTGTACTTCATAAGAAACAACCAACTATAAACAAGTAGTAGATAAACAAACAACAAATTACACTGCAACCCCTTTTTGAATATCAAAACTGATTTTATGAAAACAAAGTTATAGATGTTAGGGGTTGAGAAAAAAATGCATTCTTCCTGAATTTCAAAATGATTAGCTTTTTTCTTGAACTTTGTATAAAGTAGTTTTTTTTTTACGTCGCGCGTTGCGGCGAAACCGAGCAAATGATAATGTAAAACAAACGTGATTCGAAAATAAAGCATGTTGTCTAGAAAGTCAAACCATTAGAACGGTTTAGTTTATCATTGTACCGTTTTGTGATACCAAATAAATACTTTATTTTGAGTACAACTTCATTTTTAACAAAACTTCTAATGGAATGTCGAGGAGAAAAATCAAGCACAACTACGTTCTTAAGTTTCTAGAAAAAAGTTATATAAATAAATTACTAAAGAACTATCAAATTAATTGATAAATTAATATATATTCTAAAAAAAGAATTATTAAAAAATAGAAAATGAAATGTATGTATTTAGAAAGAGAAAAAAAATAAAAACCTGTTATTAAAAGCAAATATAATAATAAACTATTATAATATACTAAATAAAAATAATAATAAAAAGCTATATATTATTATAAAAATAAAGTTACTATTCATCGAGCTTTATCAACAATATATATATAATAGTATGAAATCTACTATAATAATGATAACAATTAGTATTATGAAAAGTATCATTCTCGTAATCTATACTAATAAATTATTTCAGCTAATGACATATGAGATTCTTTCATTTAATTTATTGATATAATAAAGTGATATTATTAATATTTACATTGGTATTATTAATATTTTAGATTAATCTTTAATACTATTAATATATTTCTATACTAATAAATGAAAATATTTTTTTGACACATGTCAATTTCTGGTGTCACCTTATCTTATTTTTCAATTTATTTTCCATATTAAACAATAATTTAACTAAATATAATTTAGATAAGATGATAACTTTTTTATTAAACTTTGAATTAATAATATCCTTATCTTATTTTTCAATTTCTTTTTCCTATTAAACAATAGATTAATTAAATATAATTTAGATAAGGATAATAACTTTTTTTTATCAAATTTTGAATTAATAATAATATGTAATTTGTATATTCTCCTTATCCGTAGGAGATAGAAGAAATTTTATTTTTTTTCTTTGTAGAAACAAACAAATATATAAAGTTTGTTCTCATTTAAATTAGATTCAGTTAAATAATTTTTTTAAACTATTATTATTTAATATTTAATAGGATACAGAAATAAGAAAATAATATTAAATCCAAAACTTCATGGATCTCTCTTATTTGTTTACTAGGTTAGAACCCCGTGTATTACACGGGTTTAATAAATGTAATTTTATATACTAAATAGAAAAACAATATATTTTTATAAACCTCATTTATTACACGTGTTGAGTAAATATAATTTTATACATTAAACAATAAAAAAATGTTATTTTATATATCAAACAATAAAAAAATTATATTTAAAAAAAAACATGTGTATTCATGGGTGGAAGAAATGTACCTTTATATGCTAAATAATAAAAAAGTTATATTTAAAAAACACTCTGTTTATTATACGGGTTTAATAAATTTAATTGTATATAGCAAATAATAAAAAATGTTATATCTTTAAAAATCCTGTGTATTATACGGGTTTATCTATTGTTACAAAAAATCTTTCTAAATCAAAATGGATTTTTTATTATTTTTTAAATTAGGTTAATACTATTTTAAATTTTTGGTTTGATTAATAAGTTGTTTAATATAATTTCTCATAGTTAACAATAATAACATAAACAATAAATAATATGCATGTTTATCTACTGTTAAGTGAAACAATGCTTTTTAATTTAGATAAGATTTTATGACTTGAAGTTTTAGTTTAGATAAGACTGCACTATTTGAAGTTAAGTTTATGCCAATGATTTAGAGTTGATAAGATTTATATTAATTTAATTAATATTTAATAATTTAAATTAAATAATAATTATATACAATTAAGAATGGTCTAGAAAAATGACAAATGTCCATTCATTGGTTTCTTTTATTATATTGTATAGATAGTATATATATAGATATATTTTATTAAAAATGAATTCATTTCAAACATTTACGACTATTGTTCCCTCATATTTATAATTTAATTCTTAAAACGTACACCACTCAATATATACATAACTAACTAACAATTTAACCAAACTAATCATACATGTGTGTTTTGAAAATTAGAATCTAGAAAAATCAAGACGATTGATTGTTACACAATCAACCATGAAGACGTGTTATATTATTCAAGACTTTACAATTTGAAGTTTTAGTTTAGATAACACTTTACTATTTGAAGTTAAGTTTATGTCACTAATTTAGAGTTTGATAAGATTTATATTAATTTAATTAATATTTAATAATTTAAATTAAATAATAATTATCTACAATTAAGGATGGTCTAGAAAAATGAGAAGTGTCTCTTCATTGGTTTCTTTTATTATATAGTATAGATTTATGATTTCTTTTATTTTTTCTATTTATTAATAATCATCTAATATTTCATTGGTTCTATCACGTGTACTACAGATGCTTCGAACCTAATAAAAAAATTAAACTTTTAATAAGTAAATAGTACATCGAATTTATCATTGAAATACATATCTTAACGACCGTATTTTTAATCGATTACATAATATTTGTTTAACTCGTGCAATACTTGAAGTATTTTAAAGATATAACTATATTGCTTATTACGTAAAATTAAATTTATTCAACCCGTGTAAAACACGAGGTTCTAAACTAGTATAATATAATTATAAATATAAACAACTGATATGCATCATTCCGTAACTTTTTGTAGAATTTCTTAACATGTATCTTTTGAAAATTATATGGATATTGTCTCTATCTTCTTATTTTTTCAATTAAAATATTTAAATTATAAATAAAAAATAAATAAATGAGTATTTAAATAAAATTTTATATAATACTTTATATTTAATTGTAAATAGTAAAATAAATAAATGTGTATTTAAATTAAATTTTATATAATCGTTAATTTATATTTTAATTTATGGTTGTATTTGAAGATCAATAATAGTTAAGTTATTTCTTATTATTGTAAAGGATATTTATATAGCATCTCCAGTTTACATTTAATCGGTTGGATACCAATAACAAATATATAACTTAAAGTAACGACTACTAAAATCCACCATGCAATTCAACAGGAATTCGGTTCGATCGATATCGGTTTAGTTTGTTACGGTAACAACACTCTTTATAACAACCAAAAAAAGAAATACAATCGTTAAACCGAACTGAAAACCGTTAATCAAATTTGTGCTCAAGCTTATGTTTCAGATTTAGCAATACTAACATATTATTCATGTTAGCATTTCATTTCAAAATATTTATAATTCAAGTTGTGTAAATTATAAGTTTTAACTTATATATTTAGCTATAATTAGTAATAATTATTAGTTATATATTGGCTTCTTAATATGTGTAAATTTATTTCATAGTTATTCTTTTTTTTTTCAAAATTTCATTTTTTTTTTTTTTGACATTTTCCTGATTATGGATAGTTTTAAGCAATTTTTGTATTCTATTTATCATCTTTTACCTACATTGCATATTGTATTTATTCAACACGTGTAATACACGTGTCTATAATCTAGGAAGAGTAATATAATAATTTAATACAATAAACACACAAAGATAGCCTTAAACTATACTTATTGAATGCTCTAGAAATCGTGAGATAGAGTAAAACTTTTATGCAACAAGATAAAGATGTTGCTCCTATAAGACCCGAAACCCTCCAAAAATACCTTATTTTTCCATTTGCCCCAAAGTGTAGTAAACCAAACCTAATTAGATACAATCATGTAATATAAGTAATATGATGTAATACAATAACGTAACCTAATTAGATACAATCATGTAATATAAGTAATATGATGTAATACAATAACGTAATATAGCGTAATTTGATATAATATCACCATCCATAAACGGTGTCTAAATCCACTATCTGATTGATAACAGTGTCCTATACTCGACTCAATATACCCGTGGAGTAAATGTCAGGTAGTTGCTCGTCGGGTATATAACATATTCGCAGATATCTACTATAAGCGTTAATTTGTTAAACAAAAAATACCTGTTGGGATTTCCATGTGCGTATCTTTTCTTACCATTTTAACTTTTTATATATACTTTTATGTTTTTAAAAACTACGATAAACTATAAATAATGATAAATTACATACATATTATCGTCACAATAATAAGATGTTTTAAATATTTAAAATGTGTTAAGTTTATTATCTTATCAATCCCAAAAGATAAATTCATGTTTTATAACATACAAAATATAAATAATATTATCAAATACATACCACAAAAGAAAAAGAAGCTTGAGTAAAAAATTAAAATTAAAATTAAAAATTACTAGGCATATGAAAATCACAACTTCTTTTTATCAATCTCATACTTAAATGTCCGTCCTGGATGTTTCATAATTTCCGCATTCCTGTTGGGCTCTTGTGCATTTTCCATCCCTAGCCCGGAGAATCTCCATTGCACGGCTTTATCCTTCTTCATATAAGGTCTTGCACGTGGTTTTTGTTATATATATATTCTAAATTTCATTATTAGTAAAGTTTTAACTTTATATATATATATATATATTGCGTTCTCATTTAAACCCTCCCATATATATATATATATATATATGGTAGGGATCCTAAGAGAAGTCCACCCTATTTGAGAAACTTGAGAAGCAATCTGGACCACACATTTTTTCTAAGCAAAAAATGCAAAAAAAGGTGAAAAAATGCAATTTTTTTTTTTTGTGATTTATACACATGTGTATATTGTTAATCTTTTAACTATACATATATGTATATTGTCAATTATACATATATGTATATACATGTTTAAAATTAAAAAAAAATATGTGTTATAAATCCTAAACCTTATACCATAAACCCTAAAGCTAAACCCTAATGCTAAACCCTAAAGCTAAACCCTAATTCTAAACCCTAATGCTAAACCCTAAAGCTAAAACTAAACCATAAAGCTAAACCCTTAATGCTAAACCATAATGCAAACCCTAAAGATAAAGCTAAACCCAAAAGTTAAAGCTAAACCCTAATGCTAAACCCAAAAGCTAAACCCTAATGCTAAACCCTAAATACTATTACTAAACCCTAATGCTAAACCCTAAATCTAAACCCTAAACCATAAATCTAAACCCTAATGCTAAACCCTAAATACTAATGCTAAACCCTAAATAACACTTATTTTTCAATTTTAAACATGTATATACATATATGTATAGTTAGAAGATTAACAATATACACATGCGTATAAATCCCAAATAAAAAATTAAATCCTTAAAGAAAAAGCTGCGATTTTTTCAAAAAAAAAAAATTTGCATTTTTTTTACATTTTTTTTGCATTTTTTTGCTTAGGGAAAATGTGTGGTTCAGAATGCTTCTCAAGTTTCTCAAATAGCCTACTATTTCTCACATGATCCTTATCCTATATATATATATATATATATAGGGGAGGGTTATCTTGAGAACGGTAAATATTGCGAGAACCGTGAGAACGAATAAAAAAACCAATCAAAACCAATTTTTTTTAATACAAAGCTCATTGTAATTAAAATATAACATCAAAAAAGAATTTACAACATCAAATAATTTATTTCTCTTCTCAAAATCACTTTTATTAGAATTATTACACATGTGTAAATTAACAAATTTACACATATGTAAATGGCAAACTTACACATGTGTAAATTTTCTTTATTTACGAATTCACGTAAATTTAAACGTATAAATCAAATTTATAACATTGTATTCGAATAATAATGATAAGTGTAAAAAGAAATTTTGAATTTGAATTGTTTTTGACAAAGTTTTCGCGGTTTTTTGATTCGTTCTTACGGTTCTCGCGATATTTAGCGTTCTCATTTAAACCCTCCCCTATATATATATAGGAGGGTTTAAATGAGAACGCTAAATATTGTGAGAACTGTGAGAACAAATGAAAAAACCGCGAGAACTTGATCAAAAACGAATCAAATTCAATTTTTTTCTACACATATCATTATTATTTGAATACAATATTAGAAATTTAATTTACACGTTTAAATTTACGTGAATTCGTAAATAAAGAAAATTTACACATGTGTAAGTTTGCCATTTACACATGTGTAAATCTGTTATATTTACACATGTGTAAAAAATCTAAAAGAGTGATTTTGAAAGAAGAAATGAATTATTTGATTTTGTAATTTTTTTTATGTTATATCTTATTTACAATGAGGTTTGTATTAAAAAAAATTGGTTTTGATTGGTTTTTTCATTCGTTCTCACGGTTCTCGCAATATTTAGTGTTCTTAAGATAACTCTCCCACATATATATATAGGGAGCCGCTAAAATGAAAACCACCTTCAGTTGTAAGAACCATGAGAACCATTCTCTACCAATCATATGTTGCCATCAAAAAGGGTAGTTTAGTCATTTACCCTAAATGTTTAATCCTACCCTCTCTCTTCATTTAAATCACACCCTCTCTCTTCCTTTTAAATCTCACTCTCTCTCTCTCTCTCGAATCTCACCCCCAATCTCTTCCTTTTAAATCAGTCTTCATCCTCATTTTTGTCTCCACCATATGAGAAACCTTTTCTGCTTTATAATTTCTCAGCCACACTCATAAAGCACAAACTCAAAAAATCATGTTTCATGGCTCTCTCTCTCCCTCTCGCAGCCCTGACCACCGAACTAAGCTCCGGCCGTGCACTCGCCGACAGCCCCCCTTCTCTGACAATGACGCACCTAACCAGCCTCTTCTTCTTCTTCTTCTTCGGTGAGACCACCGGCGACGGTGGTTATTTCCAGCAGACGACGGTGGTGGTGGCGTTGGGGATGGTGGGTGAGTGGAGAGGGTCGGTGGCGGCGATGGTGGTTGAGCCAGGGAAGGCGGTGGCTGATTTTGGGGGTTTGAGTTTTGGGGGTTTGATTTTGGGGGTAATTAATGGCGGCCAGATGTGCCACCAGATCATGTATGTTCACCACTAGAGAGTCGGAGAGAGAAAGAGGACGGAGGCGGGCCGCCGGCAGCGCCGCTGTGAGCGGCGGAGGTCCTGGTCTCCTCCCGACGAGTTGATGCTCTGGTCGACTTGAATGATTTGGTACGTTGTTTTTTATATTTGTTTTGATTTGGTATGTTGGGTATTTTGATCTATGTGTTTTTGAATGTTTGAATGTGTGAAAGTACAGTGATTTTGGTAGATTTTTCGAACAATGATTTTGCTGGGTTTTTGGTGGTGAGTTTGAATGTTTTGAACACTCATTTTGGTAGATTCGAACAGTGATGTTTGCTGGGTTTTTGCTGGGTGATTTTTGAATGTTTGAATCTGTGGGTGTTGCTGGGGTTTGCTGGTGCTTTGTTGGTAGATTTTCGAACAGTGAACTAGGTGGGTTTTGATCCGTTTAGATTGGGGCGGTGATGATGAAAAAAAAAACTCGCATATTTTGATGACGATGGCGCGGCAAGGATGGTGGAGGGTAGGTTTTTTGAACCTGCAACCCCACTTTTGCAGCCTTTTGATTATCGGATATTCTGAGCCAAACGCCGTTTTTTTTTCGAGATACACTTTGTTTTGATGTTGTTGGTTTTTATTTTTTTCCCCTAGTCGATGATGATAACAATAAATCTGAGACACCTCCCGAGTTTGCGATTTCTGGGTGAGTTCGTTTTTGCGTAAAAAAGTTTTTGTAAAAAAAAAAAGTTAAACCGTAAACTTTTTATCGTAAACCGTAAACTTTTTTAATGTAAAACGCAAAAAGGTTTTACGTTTAATGTAAAACGTAAAACGTAAATTTTTTAACGTAAAAAGTAAAACGGAAAAAGTTTTACGTAAAACGTAAAAAGTTTAACGTAAAACGTAAAAAGTCTAAAAAGTTTAACGTAAAACGTAAAGCGTAAACTTTTTAACGTAAAACGTAAAATGTAAACTTTTTAACGTAAAACGAAAACTTTTATGTAACAACTTTTTAACGCAAAACGTAAAACTTTTTTACGTAAAAACTTTTTAACGTAAAACGTAAAAAAAAATTATGTAACCTGTAAAACGTACAACGTAAAACGTAAACTTTAAACGTAAAACGTAAACTTCTATGTAAAACGTAAAACTTTTTTATGTTATTTGTAAAAACGGGACATAAAAACGGAACGCTAAAAAAACGGTGCGTGAAACCGGGAATAAAAAACCGCACGTAAAAACTTGGGCGCAAAAACGGCGTGAAAAAACGGGGCGTAAAAAAACGGCGCGTAAAATGGGTCGTATAAATGGCGCGTAAAAAACGGGACATAAAAACGGGACGTAAAAATGAGGCGTAAAAACGGCGTGCAAAAAACGGCGCGTTAAAACGGGACGTAAAAAACGCCACGTTAAAACGGGACGTAAAAAACGACGCGTTAAAAAAATGACGCTTGAAAAAGTCGAGCGTAAAAAACGGCGTGAAAAAAACGACCCATTTAAAAAACGATGCGTAAAAACAGCGTGCAAAAACCGGCGCGCAAAAAAAATTGTCTTTTGTTAAAAAAACTGAATTTAAAAATGTTTTTAATAAAAAAATCTTTTTAAAAAATAAAAAGTAATATAATAAAACTAAAAATTAATATAATAAAACAAAAAAGTAATTAAAAATAAAGAGAAAAAGACAAAAAAGTGTTATTTTACTAAACTACCCTTTTTGATTAAAATATTAAAGACATAATAAGACAAAATGTATTTAATATTAATTTTTGTTACTTTTAATCTCATCCATCCATCTTGTTGATCTAAAGGCTAGAAAGTGGTTCCTATAGTTCTTACAAGTAGAGGTGGTTTTCATTTTAGCGATCCCCTATATATATATATATATAGGCTAAGTATAGATAGAAAACCCTAAAAATTTGAGAAAACCCTAGAAAACCCAACTTTCCGACTTTTTTTTTTTTTTTGAAAAAAATAACACATGTAATATACATGTTTTTAAGGGTTTTGGGCAAAAAAAAAAACAAAAAAGCGCCGAAGGATAATTTAAAAAACAAAAAACAAATTTCAGCAACTTTTGTGACTAACGTGTGTTAGACAAAAAATGCTGAAACTTGTTTTTTTTTTAAATATTCCTTTGGCCCTTTTTTGTTTTTTTTTTTTTTTTTGCCCAAAACTCTTAAAAACATGTATATTACATGTGTTATTTTTTTTCAAAAAAAAATGTCGGGAGGTTTGGTTTTCTAGGGTTTTCTCAAATTTTTAGGTTTTTTTATATAACCCTAGCCTACCCTATATATATATATATATATATATATGTATATGTATATATGTATATATATTATAACTATATGGGAGATTCATTTGAAAAGAAAATTAAATTAAAAAGAAAAAGAATAAATGGTACAATTGTAAAACATTAAATAGTTTTTCTCATATCTCATTTATTATTATCTTTAACTAATTAGTTAGTTATAAAGACTATCATCTTCCACACCAAAATTTTTGCCTACACACATTAAAATTTATCCTAAACGTTTTGAAATTTATTTTACACAACTCGTAATTTATCCTACACTTTAAATTAATTTTTTTCTTCTTTGAAAAAATATTTTTTTTAAATAAGTTACAAATTTAATGTAGTTAGCTATTAAAAAGGAAGACTACCAATTAATGATATATTTAAGTTTACCAATATACCCTCACACTAATACTAAATACAAAAATTAAATAAAGTAAAATGAACAATTCTTATTCTTACAAAACATTTCTTCTCATTTGAACCCTACACTATATTTATATATATATATATATAAATATATATATATATATATAGGGAGGAGCTCATGCGAGAACCACCATTATTGTGAGAACCGCGAGAACCAATGTGAACACAACTTAAAATAGCTAAAAAAACCTAACCCCCACCCCCCCCCCCCCAAAAAAAACCTAACCCCCCCCCCCAAGCTAAATGCTAAAAACTAAAACCCCCAAAAAACCTAACCCCCCCCCCCCAAGCTAAAATGCTAAAAACTAAACCCCCAAAAAACCTAAAAAAATCTTTAAAAAATCTAAAAAAATAAAAAAAAAATCTAAATTTTTTTTTTATGTTAAAATCGCTACTTTTAGAAGCCAAAAATATATATATATATTTTTTTTTGCTTCGAAAAGTAGCGATTTTTTTATAAAAAATATTAAAAAAAATAAAAATTTGTGTGATTTTTAGCTATTTTTAGGCATTTTTGGTTGTGTTCACATTGGTTCTCGCGGTTCTCGCAATAAGAGGTGGTTCTCGCATGATCTTTTCCATATATATATATATATATATATATATATATATATATATATATATATATATATAGGGTCAGGTTAAAATTGAAAACTCATACAAGTTTAAAGAACTTAGAGAACGCGGCCTTACAATTTTTTTTTCCAAATTTCTTTTTACCGAAAAATCTAGTTTTTTTTTCATTTACGGGCATAAGTGGCCGAAAACACCACTTCGATTTTTACGGCCGTATTTGTAACATTTTAATTTAGGGGTGTGAAAAAATGGGGGCAAAACTCGCACGAGAAGACCGAGTTCCCTAAGTTCTCATAACTCATAGGAGTCGCCCCTTGATCTGAATCCTATATACATAGGGAAGTGATAAATCGAAAAGTCACCTTAGTTAAATTAAAACTAAAAAAACTTCATCTCCATCATCCATCTCATATGATCAATTGTGAATATTAAAAAGGTAGAAAATGGGACTTTTTCAGACAACATAATAGTCTGACAAAAAGTGTAATAAATTTACACTTTTCTCCCTCATCTCTCATCTGACACAAAAGAAATGTAACAACTGCATTGTTACATAAAAATTTCGCTGTAAAAAATATTACATATTTTTATAAGCATTACAAAATAAAAAAAAAATAAGTTCTAAAAGCCATACACTTCATATAATCTAAAAAACTACTACAAAAAAGTGTAATAGGTGAGTTACAAAAAATGTGAACAGCTGAAAAATGTCACTCATTCTCTCTCATGTCGCTCTACTATTACGAAAAGTGTGTCAGTGTCAGTAAAATGTTGCAACCAAAAAATGTAACACGTGGTAACATCTATTCAGTTTTCGGAGTTTTGTAACTCACATGAGATTTCTCCCTATAATTCACACACAAACACACATATGGGGTGGGTTCATTGGGAAACAACAAAAAGTCGGGGAACAATACATTTATGACGTTAAAAATGATTTTTTCAGAGCTTTTACATATAAATACGTAAAAATTCAAAAACTAAAAAAATGCTTCAAAAACAGTAAAAAAAGGTTAAGTTTTTTTTTTACAAAAATGATTTTTTTATTGAAATGACTTTCACACATCTTTATATGCAAAAACTACGAAAAAAATTTAAAAAAATAATGTTTAGCAATTTAAATTAAACGATTTTGCATTTTTTTAGTGTTCACCATTGAACCTCACACACACAGAGTCTAAAGTTGAATAACACTTGGACGGGATAAAAGCATATATCAAGTAAAAGGCACGTACATACAAATTTTACATGAGTTACACATGCAAGGAAAAATAACGATAGAATCGCTCACATTGATTATACATATTGGCATCGTTTCACAATAACCGATATCAGTGACAATAATAAATATAGTATATGTGTCACGTTGTTGGCATGGTAAGATAAAAAATACTTCATGGAGAGTGGCTTACGTAGGAAGTATTTAAAGCCTTGTCTCGTCCGACGACACATTGAACTATACACGCAACATTTCGACGAGATACAATGGAACATGCTCACTCTCTCGTCAATGTTAGATTACGGGAACAAATCCCCACGAGAAGCTAACGATGTTGTTTTCTCGAAGTCAGGTGATCTGGATCTTTGCATGACATTTTACTGATTTATGTTGCAACAATATTTAAACATATGTTCAATGATTTGAACATTATTCGGTCCGACTCCAAATGTTAGACCTAACGTATCTTATGTCTGGACCGTTAAAAAGTAAATCTATTATAGCATCTAGTAACGGGGTCTAAAATTAAAACATTATTGCACCACAATATCACTCGTAACCTAGATTTCTTTCCGATCACCATTAATTCGAATATTCTTTAGTTTAACGGAGCTGTTGTCTACAACGTGTTGTTGATGACTGTACGTAAAATCTGATGGTGGAGCGGTGGTGACACCTCGCGTGCACGACATTAAGGTGACGAAAAACGTCTAAAGTTACAGGGTTTAGAATTTAGAGTGTAAAGCAGAAAAAAATAAAACAACTAGCTATTGTATTCCTATGCCCTCACAAAATAAATGCCGTCAATGGGGAAAAACAAGAAGAGATTGAGTTCGGTTCACGCAAGTTACACTCATCCTTTTCACATCAGTTTTTTCCTCTTCTACCCTCATTACTCTCTATATATAGGACTCCCTTCTTTTCTTCTTACACCACACCTTCTTCTTCCTTAAATCCTTTTTCATAACTGAGAAATGGATTTCAGGCTAAACAACTTCCTCCAGAATCCAGGCTTCAGATTTGAACCAACCGACGAAGAACTTATGGTACATTACCTACAGCCCAAAATTCAATCCCTCCCTCTACCTTATCCGATTCCTGAAGAGGATGTTTGCGGGTCTGATCCATGGAACTTACCAGGTCCGTGTTCATGATTCTTGTTTTTTTCTTTTTTCCTGAAATAAGTAAAATGTGAGGTGGGTTCTTACTTTTTAATGATAAGGTTTTTTTTCTTTGTTTCAGGTGATCCTCAGGAAGAAAGGTACTTTTTATGCCCTGTGGAAACCAAATACCCGAATGGTAAACGAACCAATCGAACCACCCCATCAGGTCGCTGGAAATCAACTAGTGCAAACAAGCAAATTTTTTATTCTCAAAACAATCATGTTGGAACAAAGAAAACTTTTGTTTTCTACGTTTTCAGCCCTGGAAACGGGTTTAGAACTGATTGGTTCATGCATGAATACAAACTTGCTAACTCTATTCATGTAAGAATATTAAATTAAAGTTAAATCTAGACCAGTTGTGAAAAAAAAAATGATAACCAAAATTTGAGTTTTAATGTAGGGTGTGCAGAACTGGGTGGTTTGTAAGGTGTTTTTTAAAAATAGAGCAAGAAATGATGCTGTGGAGGATGTTGAGGAGGTTCAAGTTCAAAACACAGGAGCAGTTTATTATGTTCCAAGAGACTTTGATCTGAATTTGGATGGTGGTGGTTCATCCAGCCCAGAGTCAAGTGTAGTCACAGTAGCAGATGTAGATGAAATGAACAGTAAATAGGTAATTATTAGCGGATGAGTTTAATAGTTTTAATGGTGTTCTTAAGGTTGTTCATGTTAATCCATCCTGAAGCCAGTTAAAGATGAATGATGTGAATGTATGGTGGACATGCGAATAAATGAGAAGTTTTTCTTTTGTTTTTAAGTATTCAATCTGCAAGTTTAATGGTTAAATAATAATTGTCAATTAACAGATAAAATACCAAATTTAATGGTTTAATACTTTATAGTCATCATGATGTAATTAGAAAAGTAGATCAGATGTAATAAGATTACACTTTTTGAATGTAATATGATATACATTCATTAATATAAATTAATGCTGTATATGGTGTTAGTATGTTGTGTCCATAGGCTCTCAAAACAATAAAAATTTTAAGGTTTCATTAAGTTTCACATTCGCCTCGATTATCCTCCAATTAGCCCCCCCCCCCCCCCCCCGCTACTTTTTAATTTGAAAATAAATTGTTATTGTGTTTTAAGTGATTGTGGTAGATTATTTGTTTTATAGAGTAATTTATAACTACACTAGGTTAGAATCTCGTGTATTACACGGGTTGAATAAATATAATTTTATATACTAAGTAATAAAATAGTTACATCTTTTAAAAACTCGTGTATTGCACGATTTGAATAAAACACATATCTTACACGAATAACGTAATCCGTTAACATATTTAGTCATCAAGATGTGTTTTCTAACAAAATAAACTTTGAGTTACTATTTACTTATTGTAACATCACACTTTATTTTTTATTAGGTTAGAGAGTTATGTATTACATGGTTTATAACATTTTACTTTGTTTTTTATTTATTATTAGGTTAGAAACTTACGTATTGCCTGATGTTGGATAATCAGCAGAAAAAAAAAAGAAATATTTTAGTAAAAAATATTAAATATACAAGAGATAAGCTGGATATTATGATTTAGTATTATTATTTCATTGGAGTGTAAAACGGGATAATGAGATCCTTTATTAAAAGTATGATTCTAAATATACCACATGTATAAAAAAATATATATGTTCTACATGTATTGAATAAATCCTTTTAATGAAACAGTTAATTAAAATAAATATTTTTTATTTTAATATGTGATTATGAGTTATCCTTATCCTTGTCATCAAAATATAAAAACAATTAAAACTACCAATTAAATAAAATCTTTATCTTTATAAACATTTAAAACGCTAATATATTTTTTTAGATTTTAATAATTAATATATTATTATAATAACTAATATATTATTATTAGTTATCTTTATCTTTATCATTAAAATCTTCTCTACAAATTTTAAATTTAATATTATCAATAATTGAATTTCCATAATAAATATTTAGAAAAATAATTAAGACCGCCTCGTAGAGCGACATGTGTCCCTAACATGGTTTCTTTTATTATATAGTATAGATCATTCATACTTTAAATTCACTATAATTATTTTTTAGGTTTATTTTTAAATTAGTTGTTTTTTGCTCCTCAACGTTTTCAATTATACCTTTACAACGTAATTTTTTTACTTTACGTTTCCATATAATCTTTTATTCATATACGACTAGCGAAAAAATCGATTAGATTTTGTGTAACTTTTTAACATAATATAGTAAACATTCTCCGAGCGGTGTGGCGCCAAGTTGAACCTTACTAGATGTAAAGTGTTTTTTTTATGTGTAGGTATCTTTTTCAGTTATATCACGACTTTATTTTTTGGGGGTTTTATCTTTCGTTTGCTGTACTTCCATCAAGAATCTATAGAAACCGAATTCCTGTCGCATAGCGCGGGGAAATTTTGCTAGTGGATGTATATACAAGTTCGAAAAGAATTATAAAATTTATAAGTATATAAACTTATGAAATTTTAGAAAATTAATATATTAGTTTAAATAAAACAAAAATTAAGTTATGTTTAAATCTTTTTAATAAATTTAAGAATTCCATAAGATTTCAGTCATGTTGTAGGTCCCTAGAGGAGCAAAGGAGAAAATGATAGTACATCAGTGGTCTGTCGAAACCTCTTTGAACAAAAACATCGAACGATATCAAAAACACAAAAACAATAGAAAAACAAAAATGAGTTTCCTGGTGAGCAAAGGAGAAAATGATAGTACATCAGTGGTATGTCGAAACCTCTTTGAACTTAAAATGAAAAACAATAAGTAGCTCTATATAAGATGTATCGGTAGGCTGACAATCGTTTTAAAGTGTGCAGGGCGATATAAACATAATCGACTGAGCTGAAGACCGTGTGGGAACCGCTTATTGTCATATGGTCTTGGTACCGAAATTTCGTTTGATAGATTGCCGATGTTCTAAGATACGTGGTCTTTATGTTGTTTATCATCTGGGTATCATGGTTGTTTCTTTTACCGAAATCAACAGGGAAGCAAGTCTAGAACTTCCATGATACCATACATACGTGTACATACTATACATATTATACATACATGTATATAATTCATGTTGCATACGATCATCAATAAGTGATAAACTTATCACATCCACCTCTAAATAAGTGATTCTAAATCACATCTATCATCCGAGAGTCAAGTTCGTCTCTTTATTGGTACGAGGGTACTAACATGTTCACGGACTTGCTCTCGTGCCCTGCATGCATCCGAATATCAAGTTCCTCATTAATAAGTGATTTTATCACATAGGACTTGTATTCATCCTCGAATAAGTGAGTATCTCACATCATATACGTCGAAAACAGATGATAAATGGTATACTCACCAGTAAGATGAACTTCGCATACCTTGATACTGGAATGTGCCGTGAGTGCATGAACACAGGTCGGTAAGTATAAATCATATCTTAACGTATCCCCAAGTCATATAATTACATCTGATTGTTGAGTTTAAGTGGACAACAATACCGATAATCGTTATAGGATGCTTATCTAAATGTTAAATAATAGAACAACAAGTGTGTTTTGACATGACCGTACAGTGATATGATACTCTTACCCTCAAAACTAGCAAAAAGAATGTCTGTAAATATTTATTTACGTTTCTTTGTTTCTGCATGTCTGTATATATTTATTTACTGCTTTCCGCATTGACATTTGAAATATTCAAAAATACCAAAAAGATTTTAGGTATGTTTTAATATAAACTTTATAAAAACCAAAAAGATTTTATTTCTAATTTATTTTTGATTGCCCGATGTCGGAACTCGAATCTTTCCACCGAATTCTGATTGAAAACCGGAAAACAATTGCATTTTCATAAACGGTCGAAATTAACAAGTTTTGAAAGTTAAAAAAATCTAAAATTGATCCAATTTTAAAAACTTTCAAACTGTTGTTGGTTGGTAGTTGATTGAAATTTTGTCACATCCGTGTCCTTTGTTTTTATTGCAATCAACTCTTAGTGAGGTTTTCGTCTGAAAACTTTCTAAGGTTGATTAAATTTATAGCAGTTGTTCTCATTACGCGTTTAGCTCTGTTGTGTGTGCAGATGCGACATTCAAACCAGCTAAAGGCAAAGAGAACGTGTCAGATGACAAGTTGTGGAATGACGACACGACATGGATGCAATCAGAGGATCAAGATGACCGAGTTGCAGCTTACCACTCATCAACACCAAGAGGATCTGAAGCTTTGAAGATCAATGATTCACGAGCAGCATTCAAGGGGGAGTTTGTCGATGTGCCTCCCTGTTTGTGACGCGAAGACTTTAAAGATCCTGCCGTGTGAAGAACGAACCATCACCAGCAACATCCAAGGAGGAGTTTGTTGATGCGCTTCTTGTGGATGTAGCAAGGTTTGGTTCGTCGTGGTTCGTCAAGTATCAAGATAACATGCTTAAATTCCTCATGTTAAGCTATGACAACAAAATTCAAGAGTGATACAAGTTTGAAGACATCGAAACATAAATGCCTTGGAATGCAATACATGTCATCGAAACAAAAAGAATTGGAATGGGAGACACATCATAGAAACATACATGATATTACCGCAAGGCCTTAACATCGAAACATAGATAAAGTATTTTAACAGAATGAACTTGTTCATAACTTAGATTTTTATGCAACTTCTCAAATTGTGTCACATTCTGACTAAAATGCCATTATGGTGCATATTTTGGTTTTAAACCATAATGAACAAACAAACTTGATTACCTACTAATGTCATATCAAAATTAAAGTATTGGAAAAATTACAAGTTTTGTCCTTTATCTTTATACCACTTTTCAGGCGGTGTCCTTTTTAACGAATGTTGACAGGCGGTGTCCTTTACTAGGTATTTTGTTGCAAGTTTAGTCCTTTACACCCAACCCAGTTAAAAAACCCTGTTAATTGTTGGGTGTAAAGGACTAAACTTGCAACAAAATACCTAGGTAAAGGACTAAACTTGCAATAAAATACCTAGTAAAGGACACCGCATGTCAACAATTAACAGGGTTTTTTAACTGGGTTGGGTGTAAAGGACTAAACTTGTAACAAAATACCTAGTAAAGGACACCGCCTGTCAATATTCGTTAAAAAGGACACCGCCTGAAAAGTGGTATAAAGATAAAGGACAAAACTTTTAATTTTTCCTAAAGTATTTTGGCATATGAAACTTGTTTATGACTCATCCGGTTACCCGATATCTCTTATATGCATACGGTTGAGCTTATGTAACTAGTTTACGTAAGTTTACCGAAACGGGTCAATTCTTATCAGTTTTATTTCAAATTCCAGAATGTATATTGTTTATCCATATTATACAAGTCTTAGTACTTGTGGGGTTTAAACTACATTCTATTCCGGTCATGGCTTAATCAAGCGTATCGTACCATTTTCGTTAATTTAAGTTAACCTGTCCAAGTCTATGACTTGAATAGGACCGTTAACATTCTAATTGGTTATTATACCATTCATTCTAGACTAAGGCACTTCCGGTGGATTGCAACCAACCTTAGTTAATTGGTTACGACTGTGCTTACTTTATTATCTTGTATTGTAAGATATATTTAAGCCAGGTAAATACTCTTAACCTATTTTCCCTATATGGGCTTGGGATACGGTAAATTATTACCGCTTGGTCGGGTATGAGATCATATGTCGGATTGTGACTACAAAATTCGCATAACCCGTTTTAATTTGTTTTGTATGATAACTTAAACATTGGGGGTTAACGCGACCGTGTCCTGGATACCCTCGACTCATTTAATTTGCTAATGGCCATGACTGAGCACGGGATGTAGGCATACACCTGACAGATGCTAATTCTATTATAAAATGTTTTCTTACCCATATTGGGGATACCCCTTTGTGGGTTAAAGTGGCGTGTCGGTTAATCATGTTATTCAGTTTTTGCACCGGACCCCATATGTATTGACATGCATGTAAAACTGTATACAAGATCATTATAAATTGTCCCAAGTTATTTATGAATATACATGTGCCTTGTGCACTTAATTTTTTTTTGAAATATTTCCAAAATGTGTCAGTTATTTATATTTACAAGTGTTAACTGACGTATCTTCAAAAGACTAAGTGACAGGTTGCAAGGTTACGAAATAGACTGGAAGCGCCGGTAAATGCTTTAAGAGGAATTTGCAACTCCTTTGCATTAGAAGCCTATAGTCTGTTATTTCATTTTTGTACATTTTCGATCCGCATGTGTATCTTTATTACAAGCAGTCTGTATTATTATTTTGGACAATTATGTTTGTAATAATATTTTAAATCCAAGACTTCCGCTGTGCTATTTGTGTATTTGGTATCAATCTCGTCACGTACAACTCAACCGGGGCCACCGGGTGATGTTGAAATACCGGGGTGTGACAATATAGCTTTTAAGTATGTTTATTATTTTAATATGATAATAGTTCATTATTATTTACTTTTAACCTTAAACATATTAAAGAATATTATTTTGGTAATGTAATACTGGTAGCGCAACGAACCGAACAGATATCGATCGAACAACACCGGTACCGGTACAGGTACAGGTATTCGGTGTAACACCCCGTGTTTCGAAAGTCAAAGTCAAAGTCAAGATTGAAGTCAAAGGAAGACAAGATTGCTAATTGCGATCTGCTACTCCTTGCTCAATTCCTGTTTTGACTTCTTTGACTCGTAGATAGTCTATTTTGCGCTTTACGTTAGTTGTATTATGTGGAGTACTTAATAATAATCGAGGTTTATTCGATTTTTATCGCATGATTGATCGCCTTATCGCTTATTGCAATCATGCTCGCAACTCGAATTACGGGTTCTGGATATTGTTTTACGTGTGTGTGTGCCTTATGTGTTACTTGTGCATGTTTATTTATGTTATGTTGTGGTGATTAATCGAAACGCAATCGAAACTCAATCCCAATCAAATTGCAAACGCTAAACGTAAGTTAATTAAGGATGATTGGATGTTGATATAGTAGTTGGAATTAAAAGTAATTTGAATAGGAAACCCTATCGCATCGCAACGCTCAACACGCGAATCGAAATCGCAAAACTCGTCGCGCTGCGCCTCCAATCGAGTGGCCAGCCAATCGAGGTGCCACCCGATCGGGCTGCCATCCGATCGAGGTGCCACCCGATCGGGCTGCCACCCTACCAGGGTAGCCACTCGATCGACCAGCCCTTTCCTTTTATGGTAAGCCTATAAATACCCCTCATGTCAACATCATTTGATGTTGACAGCTCTTTCTCCACCCTACTCGCTCTAGCTCGCTTTTCTTCGGATTTCTCGCGATTCTTATAAGTTTTCCATCTAAATCTTGTACTTTCTTGATCTACACGCACTCCTACACCTTTCTATCTTTTGAATCTTAACTTTTAACCGTCAAATCACTAGATTTGAGGTGTTATAGGATGATGTCATCATGGTGTTCTTATGAACTTCATGTTTTGGCTTCAATCCACCAAGAACAACTTAGACCTAAACGATTTCCACACAAATAAACAAAGATCTTTCATAGATCTGAACATATTCAAGGCGAAAAGGATTGAAAGATGGTTTTCCAACTTTCTTTCAACTCCTTTACACTTAATGCACTCAAAATCGATAGAATCGGAGCTTGTTCTGATCTTCTACTCTTTCTTGTCGAAGTGTTGGTTCAAGATCTGGATTCTATCCACGAGATTACCGATTTCGGGTTGAACATGAAACACCGTCTCGAAATAGTCCACTGAACTGATTTGGGTGGTTCCTGTCCGATCAGATTACCAAGTATGGACAAGGTTTCTGTTGTTCAGCACGTTATCAAATCATCTCGATAAAACTACAAACCATCAAAAAACAACCAAGTGTAAGATGATCAGGCCGACCAGGACGGAGTGCCGCCCGATCGGATTGCTGTCCGATCGAATTGTCACCCGATCGGGTTGCCACCCGATCGGCTTGCACCTTGGGACCCACACTCAACTTTTATTTTCAAACTTTGGGAGTTAAACATTGAACGAAATGCTGTCTGATCGGATAAACACCCGATCGGATTACCACTCGACCATGTGATGTGCTGACTTCCATACTTAAACAATTTTCAACATGTTCAATACCAACAGATTGCCACCCGATCGGACTACAACCCGATCGAGTGACAGACTGCTGTGAACTTGTTCTCCCTAAAGTGTCCAACCAATCGGATTGCCGACCGATCGGACCGCCGTTCGATCGACTGACCTGAATGGTAGAGATACTTCGCTGTTTTCAAAATGCTACAACGAAAACTTCAAAAGTCAAGCCATCATACACAAACACATACTTCCCAAAAGAAGTAACAATCCACTCGAAAGGTCACCCGATCGGATGACCATCCGAGCGGATTGTCACTCGAACGACCGGTCCCCCAATCGGATTGCCATCCGATCGGATTGCTGTTCGACCCACTGACACTTTGCTCAAATTTACGCGTCGCTAATCGCTTATACTCTCGTTCTGATCAGGCTAACCTTACTCTCTAGTGCTCCCTTCAATCCACCAATCGCTGTGAGTATACTCGATCCCTTTTTGCTTTACGCACTTTTGGGTGTTACATACGTTACTTATTCTAATTCACATCGAACACACTACACAATACTTTACACGTTAACCGTTACCGCATGTTATACGTGACTTAATGAATGCTTGTTTGTTATGTTTACACATGGAATGGTGTCTACCTGCCTTAGCAACGATAGTACTATTTATTTGGATTCAGCACCTGTTCACTCAGGGGTTGTTAAGGACAATTTGTTACATGGCTCACAGTGGTGAGTGTGTATTACGAACTGCCTTAGGCAGTCAACCCGCAGTCATTGGTATCGATAGGTTCATGTCGATAACTAACATGCCTCATTTTACACTGTGTACGTGCTGGTTATGCGTAACAATTTCGAACTCTACTATATCTATTAAACTTGTATGCTCACCTTTACACTATGTGTATTGAATTTTACTTTAACATATGTGACAGGTGCTTAGGATGCTTATATGCTTTGCTTGCTGTGAAATCGAGGCTAGGAAAGGTCTAGAAACAAATAAACAATTTTCTATATTATGAAATCTGAGTTGTCAGAACAGAACAATTTGACTAGATCTTGTCTGTAATAATTATGTTATCTTTTATGACATGGTATGGGACATGTTGATTTAAATAATTGGTAATTATAGTTGTTATGGAAACTTTTGGACAATCTGTTTTGCTCAGTGCCACGCCCCGATGATTCCGCCATTGGTTGGGGTGTGACAGATTGGTATCAGAGCCATAACTATAGGGAATTAGGCAAGACTCAACCTAGTCCGGGTCGATGTCTTAGAAACGACCTAGTCTATAGTTAGGTACCAACAGACCGACTTGTGCAATTCCTTAAGGGTTTTGTACGAACTTGCTTGCTATACCTAGCTATTCTCGCCTATGCTACACTAGCACTACACTCTAGTTTTCGAAAATGAACAGGTGATTAGGTTGAGATCAGGTGTGAAAACCACAGACTCTCGACTAAATTGCTTGTTCGACCCATAATTTTTATCTATAAACACTAGAATTTACGTTAAATCAGGAGTGAAATCCGTACTTTAACGCAGATTTTCGCCGCTATTTTATCAAAACAGGAACAAAGTTGTTAAGTTAGGGGTGAAACCCGAACCATGACGACTTAATTTGTTTTACAAAACTCTCACCAAAGTCTCGACGGACTCCAACGACTTGGGGTCACACTGTAACTGGAAGGACGCGTGCCATTCGCCCAGCTTCGAGGCGAGAGCACAGTCCCGAAGGTCGAAGTGTGTACTGCAGGTCCTTGTGAATAGTCGAATCACTTTGGATAGTCGATGTCTATCAGCCGCAGACAATCTACTTCTTGAATTTTTATGTGTTTCGATTCTGAGCTCGCTACTGCCGACTCTGATATTTGCCGATTTTATGTGGATTTTTATGTGTTTATGTGATTTATCTGTTTATATGTTACGATTTTGGTGGTTTATTAGCTTTTCGCTATCGCTTTGATCGACACACACGGCTCGCACTACACTTCTATCTCAATACGCTAACAAATCGCTACTACAGGAGGAACAACCTTACGCTATGCTGCTTGCTATGTTATTCGCTTACACTATACTACTCGATATGTTACTCGCGATCGCTATTCTCGAATGCTCGCGGACTTGAATGATAGGTTTCTGTATTCTGACTGCCTCTTGTGAATATATGCGTATGTGCTTCTGTGTTTCCGTGCCTTATGTGCTTCTGTGCTTACATGAATCTGTGATTATGTGCCTATGTGTTTACGTGATCGTGTTCCTGAGCTTTAGTAGTGTTAGACGTGTGAGGTGAGATTCGATATATTGTGGTTGAGTCCTGTGGCGATGTCTGTTGCTGTTGCAGACAATGTCGTCATCTGGATCTCACGCTACTCAAGCTGCTCGTCGAAAGCAAGCAGATAAATGCCTCGCCGCTATGGTTGCTAAGCAAATGGTGAAGGTTATACCTCAAGTCGTCAGTGAACTGTACGAAAATATGAGCAAATCGTCTGAAGAGTCAAGGACAGACTCTCCAAAATCTGGGTTCAGCTTCAAACAGTTCAAGGCATGCGGACCGAAAGAGTTCACTGGCGAAGACGGCCCTACGGCCTTATTTCAATGGTTTGACTCGGTCGAAGTCACCCTGCGTCAGAGTGGAAGTCCTGACAATCTCCGCACCCTGAATGCTACCGGCGTCTTCCAGTTCCGCGCACTAGACTGGTGGACGGCCGAGAGGAACAAGTGCGGAAATGATGCAGCCTATGGTCTGTCATGGGACGAGTTGAAGAACGTTATGCTCGAAGATTTCTGCCCTCCCCATGAGCGCCAAAAGCTGGAGGATGAATTCTGGCACATCAAGCAGAAAGATGGTGACAATGCTGCTTTGACTGCTTGCTTCAAGCAGCTCAGTATTATCTGCCCCGATCAAGTGAAGACTACTGATGTGCGTAAAATGCAACATATAAATTACATCAAATGAGGCATAAAACTAACCCCTTTTTAGTACTGATGTTGGAAAAAAGTGTGCTTTTGTCTTCCTTTTGTATTTTCAGGATCAAATGAGCTTAAACGAACAAAAGGAACAAATACACAGCCAAAACCAACATAAATACAAAGAAAAGGAAGAAACGTGGCATGCCTGACTCCTCGACAGCATCTCCCAAAGCAAAAACAAGAAGAAAGCTGAGCATGGGGCTGTGCCCAGCTGAGCATGGGGCTGTGCCCAGCTGAGCACGGGGCGTGCTCAGCTCAACACGGGGCGTGTCCAGCGAACACGGGGCGTGTCCAGCGAACACGGGGCGTGCTCAAGAAGCAGCAGAAAAGACAAACTTATAGAAGCTTCTATTGCCCACCACGAGGCCGTGTCCAGTGAACACGGGGGCGTGGCGAAAGTACAGCAGGCGCATTAATTGTAATTACGAATTACAATTAATGAAGAGAGAGAGTGTCAGACAGGCACGGGGGCGTGTCCAGTGGACACGGGGCCGTGCCCAGTCTTCTGTTCAGCCTATAAATAGGAGTGCTTGGTTTCATTTCAACTCATCCCTTGGCACACCACCTCTCTCACACTTCATCCGCCACCCACCACCATCACAACACCATCATCCACCACCATCATCCATTGTCCATCGTAGAGTGTGTGAGTCGTCTCGGGATCCAAGATTGATCGTAAGAGTTCTTGACAATCAAGGCCATGTTTGCCTAAGTCTCTTACATCACTTGGTGAAGACAAAGTGTCTAGTATAATACTTTTTATTTCTAATCTTTTGCACTTTTTATTTGGTTTTGTATTAATGACTTTAATAACTAGTTACTTATGTTGAAGGTGATCTTTCCTTATCGTTTGTCCGTGGTGTCTTGGCATTATTTTACTGTCTATATAAAATAAAGGATTTTCACCATTCATATCTCCACGGTCTATATGGAGGTATGTTGGCTACCTGGTCGGGGGTTAAGGGAACGGTTTGGTAAAGGTCTTGCCATTGTTCAGCGTTTAGAGGTCCTGCAATGGACCTGGGTCAAATTTAGTAGGACCTCCTTCAATGCTTCACGGTATTGGATGGCGGGGGTCCAAACTCTTTGATCCCCTCATAAGTTAACTACTATTAATACTATAACCCGGCTATTTAGGACTGTATCCCTGCTGACTCAGACTACTTAGTCGAGGGTAACGTCACCGCCAAAAGCGGGGCCTACCATAATACTGCATTAATAACTTAATTCATTATCTTCCAATAATCCACCATTTTAGGATTGTATCCTTGCTGACTCAAACTACTGGGGTGAGGGTAACGTCACCTTCAAAAGAGGGGCCTACTACAATAACTAAGATAATCTCTTAACTATGTGCAAAAGTGCGGAAATAATCAAAGGTTATACTAGATACGAGTCGGAACCAAGTGATTCATCTTGTCTATCTGTTTTTATTTTTATTTTTATTTTCAGCATTTTATTTAGTTTTTATTTTTCTTAGTTTAAAACCTTTTTCTAAACCTTTTATTTTGATTAGACGTTGAGGATAAACCGGTACTAAAAGCTCTTGTGTCCTTGGACGACCTCGGTATCTTACCAACGCTATACTACGCTCACGATGGGTGCACTTGCCCATATGTGTGTTTAGTGTTAGTAAAATATCGTGTTTTATAAATTTAAAACTTGGCTAAAAATAAGTGTTAAAGGGGCTTAAAATATACACCTAATATATATAACACTCGACTACGCATCAACTACTGACATGACAATCAAGAAGTACATCCGCGCTCTGCCAGATTATGTTGCAGATTTTGTGCATGCTTCAAAACCAGCAACGATCGAAGAAACTTACTTGCTTGCCGCTGAAATCAACGACAAGCGAGTAAAAGCTGGTTTTTGGGATAAAGCTACAAAGAACCTGCACCAAGCTACCGTCGCACCAACCGCTGACACCGCCGCCTCCTCTCAGACATCGAAGTCCTCTCGCCACAAGAGGAAGAACAACAACAACAACAGCAGCTCCAGCAACAAGAACTGTGTTGTCTCAACCACTTCTGCTCCACTCTAAGCCGTGCCTGCTCAGCAGCAACCCCAGCACCGATCAGCACCAGCACCAGTTACCTATACACCGCCTGCAAAGCGTGCATACACAGGCCCTCACCCTGCCTGCCCAACCTGTACTTATCATCACCCGGCGGGTATCGCCTGCCGATTCTGCGTGCATTGCAACATGTACGGCCACTTCACTGCTAACTGTCGTACTGGTCCCCGACAAGCACCAGCTCAAGCTACTGCCCATCAAGCTCTGCTCCCAGCCCCTCAAGGCCAACAAGCGGCTCAGGCACCCGCGATCAACGCCAGAGTCTGCTTCGCGTGTGGTGATCCCAACCACTTCGCGAACATGTGCCCGAACAGGGTTGTGAAACAAGAGCCCTAGCAGCAGTAGCGTCAGCAACAACAACAGCAGCAGCAACAGCCTCAACAGCAACAGCAACAGCAACAAGCTGCCCGCGCGAGAACTTTCAACATCAATGCGCGCCAAGCCCAAGCCGACAACAATGTGGTTAATGGTACGTTTCCCGTAAATGGTATTTATGCTTCGTGTTTGTTTGATACTGTTTTGTGTCGTTTGAATTCGAGAAGCTCCTTAATCGTAAGCGCTCCCATCTCCCCTCGATGTTCGATGTCGAAGTCACCACCGGAAGAACCGTCGTCGTTAATTCTGTTCTTCGTGATTGTACTCTTGAACTCAACAATCACATCTTTCCGATTTATCTTATTCGAATGCAGCTCGGAAGTTTCGACATCATAGTAGGCATGGACTTTCTTCGCAAAAACCATGCTGAAGTTGTGTGCTTTGATAAGATGATTCGATTTTCGCTCGCTAATGCTGATTTGTTATATGTTTATGGTGAAACTGCTTCGAAGAGTCTCAAGCTCATGTCATGTGTCCAAGCTAGCAAGTATCTCCGCATGGAATACAGAGCTTTCTTGGCTAACATTGTAGTAGCGGAGAAGGAAAAGAAAGGAAAGACCGAGGTGAAAGATGTTCCTGTTGTCTGTGAATTTCCTCAGGTATTCCCTAATGATCTTCCCGGACTTCCGCCAAGTCGTGATATCGACTTTCGAATCGACCTCATTCCTGGAGCAAACCCTATTGCTAGAGCTCCTTATCGACTCGCTCCATCCAAAATGCGTGAACTCTCGAGTCAGCTCCAGGAATTACTTGATAAAGGCTTCATACGCCCGAGCACCTCTCCATGGGGCGCTCCAGTCCTTTTCATCAAAAAGAAGGATGGGTCGTTCAGGATGTGCATCGACTATCGGGAGTTGAATAAATTGACAATCAAGAATCGCTATCCCCTGCCTCGAATTGATGATTTGTTTGATCAGCTACAAGGTGCTACGTGTTTCTCAAAGATCGATCTACGCTCAGGCTATCACCAACTACGCATCCAAGAGGAAGATATACCTAAAACCGCTTTTCACACTAGATACGGCCACTACGAGTTCGTTGTTATGCCTTTTGGTCTAACCAACGCACCCGCGGCTTTCATGGATCTGATGAATCGGGTGTGTAAACCATTTCTTGACCGTTTCGTCATCGTGTTCATCGATGATATCCTGATCTATTCCAAGTCGAAAGTCGAACACGCGCAACATCTACGTTTGGTTCTCGAGCTACTCCAAGGGAATCGACTCTACGCCAAGTTCTCCAAGTGTGAATTTTGGCTAGAGGAGGTTTAATTCCTCGGTCATATTGTCAATAGTCAAGGTATTCATGTCGATCACGTGAAGATTGAAGCAGTTAAGAGTTGGGTTACGCCGAAGAACCCGTCTGAAGTCCGTTCTTTTCTCGGACTAGCGGGCTATTATCATCGATTTATCGAAGGATTCTCTAAAATCACGGTGCCGCTTACCGCTCTCACTCATAAAGACAAGCCTTTTGTTTGGGGAACTGAACAAGAGTCTGCTTTCCAAACTCTCAAGCATATGCTTTGCAATGCTCCGGTCCTCACTTTACCTGACGGAAACGAAGACTTTATCGTCTATTGCGATGCCTCAAACCTTGGTCTTGGATGTGTTCTCATGCAGCGAGACAAGGTTATCGCTTACGCATCTCGCCAGCTCAAGATCCACGAGAAGAACTATACAACCCACGACCTCGAGCTAGGCGCAGTTGTCATTGAGTTAAAGATTTGGCGACACTACCTGTATGGTACCAAGTGTATGATCTTCACCGATCATAGGAGCCTACAATATATATTTGACCAGAGGGAACTTAATATGCGTCAACGCCGATGGGTAGAACTTCTCAACGATTACGACTGCGAGATTCGTTATCACTCAGGCAAAGCAAATGTCGTTTCCGACGCTCTCAGCAGACGAAGCTATCTGCATAGCATACCTAAGATTCCAGCCCAGCATCATCTCGAAACTCTCATCCGCGAAGCCCAGCATGCGTGTTTTACCGAACGCACTTTGAAGAAGGAAAGAATCCACCACGATGGAGCCCATCTTGTTAATAAGTCGAATGGGATATTCCATTATCTGGACCGAATTTGCATCCCTAAGCGGAATGATTTGCGACAGATTTTGATGGACGAAGCCCACAAATCTCGGTATTCTATTCATCCCGGTGCCGATAAAATGTACCAGGACCTTCGCTACAAGTACTGGTGGCCGGGCATGAAGAGGGATATCGCTCTCTATGTCGGAAGATGCCTTACTTGCTCGAAAGTTAAGGCTGAACACCAAAGACCCTCTGGCTTACTCGAACAACCCCCGATTCCTATATAGAAGTGGGAGAGTATAGCCATGGACTTCATCACAAAACTCCCATGCACGCCATCAAGTCATGACATCATCTGGGTTATCGTTGACCGTTTGACCAAATCTGCTCATTTCCTGCCAATACGAGAAGACTACAAGGTAGAACGATTAGCCCGAATCTACACCGATGAGATCATTTGTCAACATGGGACGCCTCGCGACATCATCTCTGACCGTGATGCTCGGTTTACCTCGCGACTATGGGAAACGTTTCAAGCGGCTCTCGGTACCACACTTAATCTAAGTACCGCATTCCACCCTCAAACCGACGGTCAGACTGAGAGAACGATTCGAACCCTTGAAGACATGCTCCGTTCGTGTGTCATAGATTTCAGTGGTAATTGGGACGCTTACCTACCTCTAGATGAATTCTCGTATAATAACAGTTATCATTCCAGCATTCAAATGGCACCGTTCGAGGCTTTATACGGAAGAAGATGTCGATCGCCTATTGTATGGCACGAGATCGGGCACTCACAATTAACCGGTCCTGAGTTATTGTAAGAAACGACTGACAAAGTCCTCCAAATTCGAGACAATATTCTGAAAGCTCGAAGTCGTCAGAAAAGTTACGCCGATAGAAGACGCAAGCCCCTTGAATTCGACGTTGGCGACTACGTACTACTAAAGGTATCACCTTGGAAGGGTGTGGTCAGATTCGGCAAGAAAGGGAAACTAGTGCCTCGATATGTGGGACCTTTTAAGATCCTGGAAAGGATCGGAAAAGTCGCCGACAGACTCGAACTATCGGAGGAACTTAGTAACATCCACCCGACTTTCCATGTTTCAAACCTCCGAAAGTGCCTGGCTGGGCATGATTTAATTGTACCCCTTGATGATCTTCAAATAAACGAAACACTACACTTCGTGGAGAAGCCTGTCGAGATCATGGATAGCCAAACCAAGCAGCTCAGACGTTCGTGCATTCCTATTGTGAAAGTCCGATGGGAAGGCAAACGAGGCACAGAGTTCACTTGGGAACTCGAAAGCGACATGAAGGCGAAGTACCCGCAATTGTTTGTTACGGCTTCGGCCTAATCTCGGGACGAAATTCCCTCAACTAGGGGAGGCTGTAACACCCCATGTTTCGAAAGTCAAAGTCAAGATTGAAGTCAAAGGAAGACAAGATTGCTAATTGCGATCTGCCACTCCTTGCTCAATTCTTGTTTTGACATCTTTGACTCGTAGATAGTCTATTTTGCGCTTTACGTTAGTTGTATTATGTGGAGTACTTATTAATAATCGAGGTTTATTCGATGTTTATCGCATGATTGATCGCCTTATCGCTTATCGCAATCGCGCTCGTAACTCGAATTACGCGTTCTGGATATTGTTTTACGTTTGTGTGTGCCTTATGTGTTACTTGTGCATTTTTATTTTTGTTATGTTGTGGTGATTAATCGAAACGCAATCGAAACTCAATCGCAATCAAATCGCAAACGCTCAACGTAAGTCAATTAAGGATGATTGTATGTTGATATAGTAGTTGGAATTAAAAGTAATTTGAATAGGAAACCCTATCGCATCGCAACGCTCAACATGCGAATCGAAATCGCAAAACTCGTCGCGCCGCGCCCTCCAATCGAGTGGCCAGCCGATCGAGCTACCATCCTATCGAGGTGCCACCCGATGGGGCTGCCACCCGACCAGGGTAGCCACTCAATCGACCAGCCCTTTCCTTTTATGGTAAGCCTATAAATACCCCTCATGTTAACATCATTTGATGTTGACAGCTCTTTCTCCAGCCTACTCGCTCCAGCTCGCTTTTCTTCGGATTTCTCGCGATTCTTGTAAGTTTTCCATCTAAATCTTGTACTTTCTTGATCTACACGCACTCCTACACCTTTCTATCTTTTGAATCTTAACTTTTAACCGTGAAATCACTAGATTTGAGGTGTTCTAGGATGATGTTATCATGGTTTTCTTATGAACTTCATGTTTTGGCTTCAATCCACCAAGAACAACTTAGACCTAAATGATTTCCACACAAATAAACAAAGATCTTTCATAGATCTGAACATATTCAGGGTGAAAAGGATTGGAAGATGGTTTTCCAACTTTCTTTCAACTCTTTTACACTCAAAAACGATAGAATCAGAGCTTGTTCTTATCTTCTACTCTTTCTTGTCGAAGGGTTGGTTCAAGATCTGGATTCTATCCACGAGATTACCGATTTCGGGTTGAACATGAAACACCGTCTCGAAACAGTTCACTGAATGGATTTGGGTGGTTCCTGTCCGATCAGATTACCAAGTATGGACGAGGTTTCTGTTGTTCAGCACGTTATCAAATCATCTCGATAAAACTACAAACCATCGAAAAACAACCAAGTGTAAGAGGATCAGGCCGACCAGGACAGAGTGCCGCCCGATCGGACTGATGTCCGATCGAATTGTCACCCGATCGGGTTGCCACCCGATCGGCTTGCACCTTGGGACACACACTTAACTTTTATTTTCAAACTTTGGGAGTTAAACATTGAACGAAATGATGTCCGATCGGTTTACCACCCGATCGGATTACCACTCGACCATGTGATGTGCTGACTTCCATACTTAAACAATTTTCAACATGTTCAATACCAACAGATTGCCACCCGATCGGACTACAACCCGATCGAGTGACAGACTGCTGTGAACTTGTTCTCCCTAAAGTGTCCAACCAATCGGATTGTCGACCGATCGGACCGCCGTTCGATCGACCGACCTGAACGGTAGAGATACTTCTCTGTTTTCAAAATGCTACAACAAAAACTTCAAAAGTCAAGCCATCATACACAAACACATCCTTCCCAAAAGAAGTAACAATCCACTCGAAAGGTCACCCGATCGGATGACCATCCGAGCGGGTTGTCACTCGAACGACCGGCCACCCGATCGGATTGCCATCCGATCGGATTGCTGTTCGACCCACTGACACTTTGCTCAAATTTACGCGTCGCTTATCGCTTATACTATCGTTCTGATCAGGCTAACCTTACTCTCTAGCGCTTCCTTCAATCCACCAATCGCTGTGAGTATACTCGATCCCTTTTTGCTTTACGCACTTTTGGGTGTTACATACGTTACTTATTCTAATTTACATCGAACACACTACGCAATACTTTACACGCTAACCGTTACCACATGTTATATGTGACTTAATGAATGCTTGTTTGTTATGTTTACACATGGAATGTTGTCTACATGCCTTAGCAACGATAGTACTATTTGTTGGACTCAGCACCTGTTCACTCAGGGGTTGTTAAGGACAATTTGTTACATGGCTCACAGTGGTGAGTGAGTATTACGAACTTCCTTGGGCAGTCAACCCGCAGTCATTGGTATCGATAGGTTCATGTCGATAACTAACATGTCTCATTTTACATTGTGTACGTGCTGGTTATGCGTAACAATTTCGAACTCTACTATATCTATTAAACTTGTATGCTCACCTTTACACTATGTGTATTGACTTTTACTTTAACGTATGTGACAGGTGCTTAGGATGCTTATATGCTATGCTTGCTGTGAAATCAAGGCTAGGAAAGGTCTAGAAACAAATAAACAATTGTCTGTATTATGAAATCTGAGTTGTCGGAACAGAACAATTTGACTAGATCTTGTCTGTAATAATTATGTTATCTTTTATGACATGGTATGGGACATGTTGATTTAAATAATTGGTAATTATAGTTGTTATGGAAACTTCTGGACAATCTGTTTCGCTCAGTACCACGCCTCGATGATTCCGCCATCGGTTGGGGTGTGACATTCGGAAAGGCTTCATGAATAGTAAGTTTAGTTTTTTAATAATATATAGCTTTTTAGTATGTTTATTATTTTAATATGATAATAGTTTATTATCATTTTTACTTTTAACTTTAAACATATTAAAGACTATTATTTTTGTATCATAAGGTACCGTAACGAACTGAATCAATATTGATCGAACAACACCGGTACCGGTACGTGTATTCGTTTTTATGGATATTAATCGATGTAACCACCTGTTAATAGCTATACCGAGTGTCGGTGTCGTTATGGTACTGTAATCAACCGAACCAATTTTAACTAAAAGGCTGTTGCGAAGCACGGGGGAATCCAATTATTATCAAGCAAAAGGCACGTGCATACAAATTTTACATGAGTTACACATAATATGAGAAATAACGACAAATCCACTCACATTAATTGTAGATATAGGCATAATTTGACTTTAACTGATCACACTGTCTGTCAAAATGTTAAATATAATATTTGCGGCACGTTATTGACATTGTAAGAAAAAAATAACTACCTGGGAGTGGCTTATGTACCAAGCATTTAAAGCCTTATCTCGTCCGAAAACATGATGGACTATTAATTCAACGTTTACTAATGGTACGAAGGAACATGCTCACTTTCACGTCAAATTTAGATTGCGGAACACATTGCACAACAAAGCTAACGATGTTGTTTTGTTAAAGTCGGACGATCGGGATATTTGCTTAAGATGTTACAAAATTCCATCGTAGGAATATTTTACATATGATTAATAATTTGAACACATTTAGGTCCGAGTCCAAATGTTAGACCTAACATAGGTTATGTGTAGAGATTTAAAAACAAAATCTGTTGTAGCATTTATAAAAAGCTTTATGAATACTAAGTTTTGTTTTTTTAATAATATATATCTTTTTTAATATGTTTATTATATTGATATGATAATATATTATTATTATTATTATTATACTTACTTTTAACAAACAACATTATAAAGAATATTATTTTGGTATTGTAATATTGGTACCGTAACGAATCGAATCGATATTGATCGAACAACACCGGTACCGGTACGGGTATTCGGAAAGGCTTCATGAATAGTAAGTTTAGTATTTTAATAATATTTAGCTTTTTTCAAATGTTTATTATTTTAATATGATAATAGTTTATTATTATATTTACTTTTAATCTAAAACATATTGAAAACTATTATTTTGGTATCATAACCCTAAAACCGAACCAATATCGATCGAGCAACACCAGTACCTGTATAGATATTCATTTTTATGGATCTCAATCGATGTAAACACGTGTAGTTGCTATAATGAGTGTCGGTATTGTTATGGTAATGTAATCAACCGAACTGATCCTGGCTGAAAACCTACTCCGAAGCGCGGAGGAATCCAACTAGCTAGTATCAAGTAAAAGGCACGTGCATACAAAAGTCTGCATGACTTACACGTGCAATGAGAAATAACGACGGATCAACTCAGATTAATTGTGGATATAGGCATTGTTTGACCTTAACTGATCACACGATCTGTCAAAATATTAAATATAATATTTATGGCACATTATTGACACGATAAGAAAAAAATACTGACTGAGAATGGCTGACATATGAAGCATTTAAAGCCTTATCTTGTCCGACAACACAATAGACTATAAATTCAACGTTTACTACCGGGTAGGAAGGAACATGCTCACTCTCATATCAAAGTTAGTTTGCGGGAACAAATTGCACAACAAAGATAATGGTGTTGTTTTATTAAAGTCGGGCGATCGGGATCTTTGCATGACATGTACTAATTTCCGTTGTAGGAATATTTAAAACATATATTTATTGATCTGAACATGTTTGGTTCCGAGTCCAAATGTTAGATCCGACATAGGTTACGTGTAGAGCTTCAAAAACCATATTTGTTGTAGCATTTAGTAACGTTGTCTAAAATTTAAATAGTATTACATCTGAAGATCTCCGGCGACCAACATTCCTTTTCGATCACCATTAATCCAAATCATTCTTTAGTTTTACTAGACCGTAGACCACAACGAGTCGTTGCAGATGTTCAAGTCTGATGGTTAAGCGATGGTAACACAGATTTTTCGCTCATAGTGTTAATTTTAACGAAAATTTTCAAAAGAAAAAATTGTAGTGCAAAATATTAGATTTTTTTCGAGTCCGGCCCCCACCGATTTGGTTTTTGAGCGTCCGACCCCAGCTGAGTTTACGTAAACTCCGCCACTGCTCGTGTGCATGACATTAAAGAGATGGAAATCGTCAACAAAATACAGGTTTCAGAGTTATAATTACCGGGTTTAGAGTTTATAGTTCTGGAAAAATAAAACCACCAGCTATCGTATTTCTATCCCCTCACCAAATAAATGCCATCAACGGGAAAAAAACAAGAAGAGATTGAGTTCGGTTCACGCAAGTTACACTCATCCTTTTCACATCACTTTCTTCCTCTTCTACCCTCATTACTCTCTATATATAGGACTCCCACTTTCCTTCTTACACCACACCTTCTTCTTCCTTAAATCCTTTTTCATAACTGAGAAATGGATTTCAGGCTAAACGACTTCCTCCAAATGAATCCAGGCTTCAGATTTGAACCAACCGACCAAGAACTTATGGTACATTACCTACAGCCCAAAATTCAATCCCTCCCTCTGCCTTATCCGATTCCTGAAGCGGATGTTTGTGGGTCTGATCCATGGAACTTACCAGGTCCGTGTTCATGATTCTTGTTTTTTTCTTTATTCCTGAAATAAGTAAAATGTGAGGTGGGTTCTTACTTTGTAATGATAAGGGTTTTTTTCTTTGTTTCAGGTGATTCTCAGGAAGAAAGGTACTTTTTATGCCCCGTGGAAACCAAACACCTGAATGGTACACGAACCAATCGAACCACCCCATCGGGTCGCTGGAAACCAACAAATGCTAGCAAGCAAGTTGTTGATTCTGAAAACAAACATCTTGGAACAAAGAAAACTTTTGTTTTCTACATGTCCAAGCCCGGGTCTAAAACTGATTGGTTCATGCATGAGTACAAACTTGCTAACCCTATTCAAGTAAGAGTTTAAATTTAACGCTAAAGCAAGACCAGTTGTGAAAATAAAACGATAACCCAATTTCGAATCTTAAGCAGGGTGTGCAGAACTGGATGATCTGTAGGGTGTTTTTGAAGAACAAAGTTCGAAACACAGGGGCGGTTTTTGATGTTCCAAGAGACTTTGATCTGAATTTGGATGGCAGTGGTTCATCAAGCACCGGCTTCAGTGGAGTCACAGTAGCAGATGATGAAGATGAAATAAACAGTAAATAGATTATTAGCGGATGAGTTTAATGATGTTTATATATAGTAGTGTTAATGGTGTTCTTATGGTTGCTCATGTTAATCCGGAAGATGAATGCTATGAATGTATTGTGCAAATGTGAGACAAATGAGAACATTTTCTTTTGTTTTTAAGTACTCAATAGCAAATTTAATGTTTAAATAATAATTAATTGTCATTTTCTTTTGTTTTTAAGTACTCAATTTGCATACCAAGAAACCAGAATTGTGAGTTCAGAAGATTAATTATCAGTTTATTTTAATTTCTTAATATCAAAATTCCATCTACTGATGTTGCTTGAGAACCCAATAGTGGATAATACTCCATCATTGGCAAAAGCAGTTTGAATGTATCATAAATTCGATTATGTCAATTCAAATTGATGCTGAAAATAAACAGTTTTGTGGTGTTTGACAAATTGGATTTCAATTTTAAAATTCTATGGTCATTATGATGGTTAGAAAATTAGATCAGATGTAATAAGATTACAATTTGTGAAGTAGTATAAATTATGTAATTTTATAAAACCCGTGTATATAATAACTAGATTATAGACCCGCGACGGATTTAAAGATATAAATTATGTAATTTTATAAAAAGGCTTATACAAATTTACATAACTAAATTACTATTATTAAATACTTTAAACCATAGTGATTTAACTTGCATATTTAAATATATAAATATTTTCCCCTGCTTATTTCTTAAAACTAGAAACTGTTAATGATTGCAAAACAATCAGTATTAATAAACATAATAATTAAAATAAAATTCTTATTTCAGTGATTTAAAATTCTTGATAAATGTTACCTTTATAAGTTGTTACATAAATATATATATAATAATTTGATGAAAATAAAATACATAAGATATATATTTGTCTTAATTGTGATGATAAATAAGATTATACATTTACTTAGATGAAATTTTTTTCTATATCTGGAGATTCTAAAGATTATTAATGTTATGATGCCTAATCGTTATATATATATATTAATTTAAATTTAAATTATTATGAGACATAACGATTATATATTTATTTAGTTATATAAACAAAAAAATAAACATCTTGAATTAAGGAAAATGTTGAATGGTAATTGATCCATGAGAAAATATTACACATATTCATGAAATTATGTAAAGCTTATTAATGTAAATAGTTGTGAATAACAATAATATTTTGCAATCAAAGTGAATCATAAATTAAATTAATATGAAATTATATTTTTAAGGGAGGAGGAGAAATTACCATGTGGCATTAAGTGGAATAATTATATATTTCAGAGAGGAGAAATGTCATGTGTCATTAAGTGGAATGCTTTATTAGAATTAGATTAGATTAGATTAATACAATGTAATGATTTTCCTAAACTATAACGTAGATCGAACGATCTAAATCAAAGCAAAGCCGACCGCTTTGACTAGTTTTAGATTCAAATGATATGGTTGACGGTTTGATTTTGACGCTCTAACCATTTAGTCTGGATACTGGTAATTTACCATTTATATATACACATATATATAGAGTGGTAATTTACCATTTATATATATACACATATAGAGAGAGAGAGCGGTAGTCCTGGTAACATTTTTATGTGAATCATACAATGTACCCCTCCTACAAACATAACATACGTAAAAAAACAACACTTTATAAATAATAATGCAACCTCATATACATAATAATGCTAAATTACACACAACACGTATAAGTCATACTATATCCAATTTAAAGAAAATAAAACGCTCAATTTTAGTATAATGTTTTTATATTTAATGCATATAAAATCTATTTGCATTAAATAAATGTTGATACTAGATACACACGCATACCTTTTTTTCTTTTCTTAGTGTAAAAGTGGGGTGATGTGGAGGTTTAGTGTTAGAGGAAAAATATGGTTTGGAATTATTGATATTTAGAATGATGCAATAGATTAAAATTTTGGACTTTGACTAACGTTCTGTTGTGAATGCTCTAATAGATGCTAGTAATAACCCAATCACACGAAATTATTGTATACATGTTTATGGACTAATTAACTCACTTTGGAATCACATTTAGTTTATATAATCCTAAATAATAAAACAAATAGTTATTTCAAGTTTAAATTAATTATAACTATTTAAATATTAGGAAAAAATTTAATTTTTAGTTGGTAGTTAACTAGGTTATAACCTCGTGTATTACACAGATTGAATAATATATGTTATCGAAAACAAATAGTTTTAAGAAATATAATATCGTTAATTTGTTGCATATAATTATTATGAGATCAATAATTAAATAAGTAGATTACTATTTTTGTTACTAAAGACAAAAATAGATATTGATGTTTTATTTAGATAACGATATAATAATTAAGTTTAATTAAAAACAGTTATCCATAATTAAGTAGAAAATAAAAGCTTTAATTAAAAAGTAATTATTCATAATTAATTAGAAAAGAGAAGGCGGGAAAACAAAAAGAAATGGATAACTTCATTGAATACGTGTGTCTTTCATTGATTTATTTGATTATCTAAATTCTAATAAAAGACGCCTATTAATGTCATGTGTCATTTTCTCCTTCAATATTCAACTTTTTAATTATATTTTATTATATATCATTAATCCTTATCTTAATTCTAAAAAATAATTTCAATTTCCCCCGTTTAAAAATTATAATATTGTCATCATTTTAGCTTTTTGACAAATTATGATTTCCTAGTTCAAAATTACGTTTTTGCCCACGGTTCAAAATAGTCTTGCCACCGTTTAAGTGTCTTTTTTTTTTTTTGCATTAGTATAGAAGTTTTTTTAATTGGTTGACTTGAGGTAATTTTTGTTCGTGTCACACAACTGCTTAGCACTCACTTGATAAATTCCGTTT
Source organism: Helianthus tuberosus (assembly GCA_030545235.1). Taxonomy (NCBI): domain Eukaryota; kingdom Viridiplantae; phylum Streptophyta; class Magnoliopsida; order Asterales; family Asteraceae; genus Helianthus; species Helianthus tuberosus. Next base: position 4,561,326 of record CM060422.1, on the reverse strand, counting down.
TGCTCCGGCTCAAAATTGCAGTCTTACTATCGTTTTAGCTTTTTTCTAACAAAACTATGCTAGTGTTTTTTAATTGATTGATAAATATTCGGCCTAACGCCCGGCAACCACGGGCCGGATAAAACTAGTATAGTATATAGAAGTTCATTATAGTGGTTCACGGATGATTAAAAGTTAATTTTTGTGTTTTTATCTTGTATATTTTTTGTTGATTCGACAATCAACGACTAAATTTGTCAGAAATTTTTATCTGTGAAAATAAAATTTGATAAAGTATATCCATAACTTTATTGTGTTTGAAACAACTAAAATATTTAAATTTTATGATGATAAATCATAAAAAATAAGTCATTACTTCTTCAAATACAAATATAAATACTAACATCATATGTATAACTTAAAAATGAAATGGTCTTTGGACTAAAGGTATTGGATAAGGCTTAGTCTTTTCAAGTAGTAAGGGTTCATTCCTAATCAATATGGTGAACATAAATGGAGTAGTTTAGTAATAGAATTGGAGTGTGAGTTGGCGTTCTAAATATATAAACATATACACAAACGTACAAAAAGAAAAGTACATTTTCCAAAAAGCATATAGATGTGTAGGTATATGGTTCGGGTATAAGGTTTCGAGTTATGCGTATCCGAACATGTAAAAATTTTGTTTGTCCATATTTATTTGCTAAACTAAAATCCATTTTATGAATATCTTTATACGTATCCGTTTTGGCTACAAAACATATTAAGAAAAGAAATTTAAATTTAAGTTTTCTTTGTTTTGCGAGCTAAATAGGCAGTTGAATGAATTCCAAAAAATGACTCACGTTTTATGACGGTCTGGATCTTAATGACATTGATGTTATGCTAGGCAATGCATGGACTTCTAACTTCACATTATAAGCCCTCCAAAACACGGTTAACACATAATGGTCTTGATCTTAATGGTATGGATGTTACAATATAATATCGAACCTTAATGGTTTAGACGTGATAACACTGGAACTCAATGCTCTAGAAGCTACACATAAACTTAATCCCTAATACAATCAGTAACTAATAATACTAGTTTTATTGAATTCGCGCGTTGCGGCGAAACAGAGTAAATGATAATGTAAAAAAGTTATTTTAGAATGAATTTTGTTGTTTAGATACCCAAACTGTCATAATCGGTTCAATTCATCATCGTACTATTTTATGATACCAAATATATACTCTAATTTGAATACAAATTCATTTTTGACAATATTTATACTTGAATGTCGAAAAAAACCAAGCAAAACTACGTATTTAGGTTTTTAGAAAAAAGTTAACGAATGTAATTTATTTAAGAAATATCGAATTAAATAATAAAAGACATATGATTTGAAAAAAAGGAAAAATGATGGTTTAAAAAAAGAATCGTTATAAAGGAAATATGATTTAAGAAAAGGAAACATGATTTTAAAATAAAAAATATTCAAAAATTAAAAAAAGTTTACGAAAGTAAAGTATTAAAAATACAAATTAATAAATGATTAACAAATTAAACATTCATTAAAGAAAATATGATTTAATAAAGGAAAAACAATTATTATAAAGAAAATATCATTTAAAAAACAAAAAAAATTATTCGAGAAAAAAAATTAATAAAAAATGAAGGGCCATGTTACTAAGAAAAGGAAACATGATTTTAAAATAAAACAATATTAAAAAAATGTTTACGAAAGTAAGGCATTAAAAAATACAAAACTAATCGATAAAGAAAATATGATTTAATAAAGGAAAAAAATTATTATAAAGAAAATGTGATTTAAAAAGAAAAAAATACATTTGACAAAAAAACAATTATTAAAAAATGAAGGGGCATGTTACTATTCATGGCCCTTTTAAAAAATACAAAACTTATCGATAAAGAAAATATGATTTAATAAAGGAAAAAAAATTATTATAAAGAAAATGTGATTTAAAAAGAAAAAAAAATACATTTGACAAAAAAACAATTATTAAAAAATAAGGGCCATGTTACTATTCATGGCCCTTCACCACTAATATATATATATAATAATAGTCTTATATATTAGGTATGTGAAGCACATCTGATACTTTACACTCTAATAGTTACCTTTGTTGTACTTACTTTACGCCACTAGACCTTGATGTCATGGGTGTTTCATCATCAAATCTTAGATGGTGTTTGTTTTTCTAAAAAAGATTTATGCAGCCTCTTCTGTCTGCGCCGCGCAAACCACGCGTAGACATTGTTATCTGCAGACTGTTTGTTTTTCCAAAGACGTTCCATTAAAAAACATCTGTGTGCTCTCTTCTTGGTGCAGACTTGGCCCAACCACTTCTAAGATCTTCTAAGGTCTACAGAGGGTTAAGCACCACCACCACCACCACCACCCACCACCATCCACGTCCACCACCACCACCTACCGTCCACGTCCACCACCTACCACCAACGTCCAACACCACCACCACCACCACCACCCACCATTACCGTCCGTACACCACCACCAGTTGATTTTAGAAGTCTACATACGTTAAAAAACAAATAGTCTTCTTCTTGCAGACTTCAGAGGTTTGGTCCACTTCTTCTTCTACAGATATCTGCAGATGTGGTCCGCAGATTGCAGATATTTTACATCTTAAAAAACAAACAACATCTTAGTGATTTAGAGGTTACAATAACGGACCTTAATGGTCCCACTACTAGAAAACTTGGGATTTCCTACCAAAAACTCCGACCAAAAAAAATTTAGTCGGAAATTCCGACCACTTACCAACAAAGTTCCGACCAAAATAAAAGCCTAATATTAGCAACCAAACTCCGACCGTTTACCGACAAAAAAAAAAGTCGTCGAAAATTTGAAGGAAAGTTCCGACTAAATTCCGACAATAAAAACAAAAAATAAAGAGAAAAAAAAGTGGTTGGAAAGTTCTCGGAAATTTCCGACCATTTTCCGACTAAAACCTTTATTCTTTTGTTATTTAATCATGTGGAGGTATATGTGTATTTGTAAATGTAAATGTATTTGATTGTGTCTATATATATGTGTATTTGTGTATAAGTATGTATTTGTCTCGGTGTATACACACATAGATATATAAATATATATATATGTGTGTGTGTATATGTATATATAATTATAGAATAATAAAAGTCTCCTTTAAGTAATGGCATTTCATATATAGTTAAAGTGTACAAATATGGAATGGAAAAAACGATGTTTAGATGATTGAAAAACAGAAAAATACGGAAATAATTTCAGACCATTTTCCGACTAAAACTTTTATTCTTTTGTTGTTTAATCATGCGGAGGTATATGTGTGTATGTTAATGTATTAGCTTGTGTCAATATGCATATGCATGTATAAGTATGTATTTGTCTCGGTGTACACACATATATAGATATATATACACATACTTATACAATAGTAAAAACTGTGTATAATATATATAAGTTGGTAAAGTAAAAGTATTTCATGTACAATTAATGTGTACAAAAGATACAATGGAAAAACGATGTTTAAAGGTTGAAAAACGGAAAAATGGAAATTGGTGTCGGAAATTTCCGACTACTTTCCGACGAAACAAAACATTTCGTCGGAAAGTTGTCAGAAATTTCCGACTAAAACATTTATTCTTTTATTATATAATCATGTGGGTGTATATGTGTGTTTGTAAATGTATTTGCTTGTGTCAATATGCATATGCATGTATAAGTATGTATTTGTCTCGGTGTACACACACACACATATATATATATATATACACACACACATAGTTATACAATAGTATAAGCCTGGTTTAAGTAATGGGCCCCGATAATGTATACGCACGTATAAATGTGTATAATAGCCATAAATTGGTAAAGTAAAAGTATTTCATGTATAATTGATGTGTACAAAAGATACAATGGAAAAACGATGTTTAAAGGTTGAAAAACGGAAAAATGAAAATTGGTGTTGGAAAATGGTCGGAAATTTCTGACCATTTTCTGACTAAAACCTTTATTCTTTTGTTATATAATCATGTGGGTGTATATGTGTGTCTGTAAATGTATTTGCTTGTGTCAATATGCATATGCATGTATAAGTATGTATTTGTCTTGGTGTACACACAAATATAAATATAAATATATATATATATATATATATACATACACACATACTTATACTATAGAAAAGCCTGGTTTAATTAATGGGTCCCGAAAGTGTATATACACGTATAAATGTGTATAATAGCCATAAATTGGTAAAGTAAAAAAAAAATCGTCACGGTCTTCGAGAGCAAGTGAAGAGTAGTTTGGCGTTTTTTGTATTTTTTTTCAGAACACACACATATTGGCATTTGGCGTTTTATATATTTTTATATACCATTTTTTAATTTTTTCCCCCAAATTTTTCCACTTTTGGGCATAACATGGGATTTGGAAGTTACATAACAAACGATATAAGATCGGACACACACATAAACGCCAAAAAAAAGAATACATTTTAGTAAATAAAAATACCTTAAACCTCTAATTTGGTGATGATTAACTCAATACTATTTTGTTGAATGAGATGGACAACATTGTTAATCCTCACTTAAGAATGTTGTCCACCCCATTCAATGAAACTTTATTGAGAACAAAACTGAATCTCAAAGAAACAACGTTTGCAATCTGTAGTTTTTGAACATTTTGGCGTTTATAAATTGAATGGTATTTAGTAAAATATGGCGTTTGTTTTTTGTCTGTTCAATGCACTTGTTTTGGTCAAAAATTACCGAAGCAATTAAGTGATCAAATTAGTTTGTGAGGTAGTGTGCTAGTAACGTTTGCAAAAAAATATGTTGGTTTGATTGTTTAAGAAAACAGTTTCAGCATATAGCCTCAGGATTTGAAACTATACCAACAATCAAACAATGAGCTGAAAAAGTAAAAGTGGACACAGGATGTACGAAGAAAGCCCTTGATCAATCTAGATCTCCGGTATAAAACCTCGGGAGCTGACAATCATCGGTTGCCTTGTTCTTCTTATTGCTTGAATATTCAGGATACAATGCAGGATATAGCTCAGATCGCTACTAAGTGATACAATGATTGTAAGTGATGAGTGTTAGTGTGTGATTGCTAGAGAAAGAAGTAAGAGTTCGAGAGCAGAGAGTGAAGTGAAGTGTTCCTACGATCTGTCATTCCTATTTATAGTTACAAATATCAAACAAATTCTCCTATAAACTAGGGATGCTCCGGAATATTCCCTTGTGAACGTTAGTGACCTATTCTTCCGGCTTCAACGTTTATTTTCCAACCAAATAGAGCGAGTCTTCAGAAGAAAGAGTCCACGTGAACGTTACGATCCTTCAGCCATGACCTGCAAGTAAATAATTAGCAACTGCCATGATACTGCATTAGAATGTTACCAATATCCTGATCTGGTATCCTGACCATAATTAGAAATAATCAAATTAAGATATAATTCAGGATATGGGCTCAGAATTCCACCCATAACATATGGAAGGTCTGAGAAGTTGTTTATATAAGATGTTTTTTGCACGTATTTTAAGCGGGAATTTATTATAATAAATGTTAGTAATGAAGTTTCCGTCGTTTCAGTTACTGTTTGTTCAGCTTTATCGATTAAACACAAAGTTTGGCATTTTATATTAATGGCGTTTAGATGAAGATGATGTATTTGGCTTGTAGTTTAAGGCGGGAATTTTCATGCCGCTTACTCATGAGTTTGGTGTTTTGTAGAGAGCAGTATAAAGACCCTTTTACCCTTAATGAAGCGCGTCCACGTAATAAAATTGGTGTTATTTACGAAAACGTCACCGCGCCAATCTAATCCATTGATTGTTTTGATCCAACGGATGAGGGACATTCTTACCGTTTTCACACTTTTAGGCGTTTTCCCTAAATCACATATGGATCATGAGAAAACTAGTTTAAATGAGAAAATAAAAAACTAACTTTGTTTATCCACATTTATATGCTAAACTCAAATCCATTTTAGGAATATCTTTGTACGTATCTTTTTTTCTACAAAACATATTAAGAAATGAAATTTAAATTTTAGTTTTCTTTGTTTTGCGAGCTACATAGGCAGTTGAATGAAATCCAAAAAATGGCTCACGTTCCATAACGATCTGGATATTAATGACATTGATGTTACGCTGGGCAGTAGGCAATGCATGGACTTCTAACTTATCATGATAACCCCTCCTAAACATGGTTAACACATAATGGTCCTTATCTTAATCTTAATGGTATAGATGTTACAATATCATATCAAACCTTAATGCTTTAGACATGATAGCACTGGAACGCTATGCTCTGGAAGCTACACATAATCTTAATCCCCAATACTAGCAGTAACTAATAATGTAGTCTAAGATATTCGGTATGTGAAGGATATCCGGTACTTTACTCTCTAGTAGTTACCTTCTTGTAGCTACTTTACGCCTCTAGACCTTCATGGCATGGATGTTTAATCATCAAATCTTAGTGATTTAGACGTTACAATAACGGACCTTAATGGTCCGAATGATATAATATTGGACATTAAAGATTCTAAAGTTGAATGACATATGGACCTATTAAAAGCATATATCAGGTAAAAGACACGTCCATACAAATTTTGCATGACATACACGTGCAAGGAGAAATAACAATGGATCCGCTCACATTAATTGTGGATATAGGCATTGTTTGACCTTAACTAATCACACGATCTATCAAAATATTAAATATAATATTTGCGGCGCGGTAAGAAAAAAATACTACCTTAGAGGGGCTTACGTACGAAGCATTTAAAGCTTTAATTATCTCGTCCGACAACAACATGTTGAACTATAAATTCAATGTTTACTACCGGGTACAAGGGAACATGCTCACTCTCACGTCAAAGTTAAATTGCGGAAACAAATGCCCACACAAAGCTAACAATGTTGTTTTATTAAAGTCTGGAGATCGGGATCTTTGCATGACATGTAACTAATTTCCATTGTAGGAATATTTAAAACATATGTTTAATGATCTAAACATGTTTGGGTCTGAATCCAAATGTTATAGGTTATGTCTAGACCATTAAAATCCAAATTTGTTGAAGCATTTAGTAAGGTTGTCTAAAATTTAAATAGTATTACATTTGAAGATCTCCGGCGACCAACATTCCTTTCCAATCACCATTAATACAAATCATTCTTTAGTTTTACGGGACCGTAGACCACAACGTGTCATTACAGATTATCAAGTCATATCACTACTAGAAAATTTGAAACTTCTTACACCCGTTTTCGTAGGAAATGCGTCATAAAACTGGCTTTTCTATGCATTTATGACAAACACCTGATGTAGGAAAACACCTCGTAGGAAACCCGTTTTAACGCATTTCCTACGAATCTCCTAAAATATATTTAATTATTATCTTTTAGGATTTACTTTTTTAGCTACACATTTCTGACAAAAAATACAAAAAAATTAACAAAATTTAGTACAACATTATTTGTGACCCACTTCCGACAATAAATTAGAAGTGTTGTTACAAATTTTCGAGGAAACAGAGTATTTTTTGTGACTCAATTCCAACAAATAAATAAGAAGTGTTGTTACAAATTTTCGAGGAAACTGAGTATTTTTTGTGACACAATTCCGACAAATAAATAAGAAGTGTTGTTACAAATTTCCGAGGAAACTGAGTATTTTTTGTGACCCAATTCCCACAAATAAATAAGAAGTGTCATTACATATTATCAAGTCATATATGGTTAAGCGATGGTGACACCTCGTGTGCATGACATTAAAGAGATGGAAATCGTCGAGAGAATACACGTTTCAGAGTTTATAATTATAAGGTTTAGATGTTATAGTACGGGGTTTTGAAGTTTATATATCACAAGATCTTTAGTAACCTACATTTCTTTCCGAATCACCATTAATTCGAATCATTCTTTAGTTTTACGGAGCCGTTGACCAAAGAGTCTCATTGATAGCGGTAAAATCTGATAGTGAAGCTATGGTTACACCTCGTGGGCACAACATAAAAGAGACGGAAAAACGTCAAAAATTATACGGTTTAGAATTTAGAGTTTACGGCTTATAGCGTGGTAAATAAAACCATTAGTTGTCCTATTTCCATGCCCTCACAAAATAAATGCCATCAACGGGGAGAAAATAAGAGATTGAGTTCGGTTTACGCAAGTTACACCCATCCTTTTCACATCTCTTACTTCTTCTTCTTCTGCACTCATTACTCTCTATATATAGGACTCCCTCCTTTCCTTCTTACACCACACCTTCTTCTTCCTCCTCAAACCTTTAAAAATGGCGTTTTAACAGTTCAAGCACCCTAGCCCAAAATACCCTTCACCCTCTTCAATACTGAGAAATGGATTTCATGAACAACTACATCCTCTGAATGCTTCCAGGGTTCAGACTCGAACCAACCGACGAAGAACTTATGGTACATTACCTAAAGCCCAAAATTCAATCCCTCCCTCTGCCTTATCCGATTGGTTCATGCATGAGTACAAACTGGCTAACCCTATTCAAGTAATAGTTTAAAATTAACGCTAAAGCAAGACTAGTTGTGAAAATAAAATGATAACCCAATTTCGAATTTGAAGCAGGTGTGCAGAACTGGATGATCTGTAGGGTCTTTTTGAAAAATAAAGCATGAAATAATGTTGTGGAGAATGTAGAAGTGGTTCAAGTTCGGAACACAGGGGCAGTTTTTTTATGTTCCAAAAGACTTTGATCTGAATTTGGATGGCGGTGGTTCATCAAGCACCGGCTCTAGAGGAGTCACAATAGCAGATGATGAATATGAAATGCACAGTAAATTGATTATTAGCGGATAAGTTTAATGATGTTTATATATATTAGTGTTCATGGTGTTATTATGAACAGTAAATAGATTATTAGCGGATGAGTTTAATGATGTTTATATATAGCAGTGTTTATGGTGTTCTTATGGTTGCTCATGTTATTCCGGAAGCTAGAGATGAATTCTATGAATGTATTGTGGAAATGTGAGATAAATTGATGAGAACATTTTCTTTTGTTTTTAAGTACTCAATTTGCATATTTAATAGTGTAACGCCCTGCTTTTTCATACTTTCCATAATTAGAAAGCTCGCCTTGTAATGCTATTTTTGGAAATCTTGTATTCTTGTAATCGTCTTTTCGTTGTAATCGTTGTAAAATCCGAGACTTGGATCATAAATAAAATTCATATTTCTTTAAATTCGATATATACATACTTCATGCTTGTTCGTTCGTTTAATTTCGTGGAACAATTGATACATTATTCGAAATTCTTGGAAACTACGTGTGTTAAACTTGTAAATTCGTGATATACGTTAATCATACGTTATATGGATACATACGATGCTTATTCACGACATACATACGCTAAATCATACTTCAATATACTTGTTTTATGTGGTTCATACTTGTTTTACCTTATAATATGCATAAATGTCATAAAATACCCTTGTTATACCTTAAAACTATCAATAATAAACATAAGGGACCTGATGTGTCAATATTCGAAACTTGTGCCCAGACCCCACCCCGGGTCGCGGCCTTGTGCTTTGTGGACTTAAAAAAATTTGAAAATACATGTGCCTTGTGTACTTAAGAAAATTTTGAAATATTTCCAAAATGTGTCGGTTATTTATATTTAACAGTGTAAACTAACGTATCTTCAAAAAACTAAGTGACAGGTTGCAAGGTTACGAAATAGACTAGAAGCGCCGGTAAATGCTTTAAGAGGAATTTGCAACTCCTTTGCATTAGAAGCCTATAGTCTGTTATTTCATTTTTGTACATTTTCGATCCGCATGTGTATCTTTATTACAAGCAGTCTGTATTATTATTTTGAACACTCAGACAATTATGTTTGTAATAATATTTTAAATCCAAGACTTCCGCTGTGCTATTTGTGTATTTGGTATCAATCTCGTCACGTACTCCTCAACCGGGCCCACCGGGCGATGTTGAAATACCGGGGTGTGACAATATAGATTTTAAGTATGTTTATTATTTTAATATGATAATAGTTCATTATTATTTACTTTTAACCTTAAACATATTAAAGAATATTATTTTGGTAATGTAATACTGGTAGCGTAACGAACCGAACAGATATCGATTGAACAACACCGGTACCGGTACAGGTACAGGTATTCGGAAAGGCTTCATGAATAGTAAGTTTAGTTTTTTTAATAATATATAGCTTTTAAGTATGTTTATTATTTTAATATGATAATAGTTTATTATCATTTTTACTTTTAACTTTAAACATATTAAAGACTATTATTTTGGTATCATAAGGTACCGTAACGAACCGAACCAATATTGATCGAACAACACCGGTACCGGTACGTGTATTCGTTTTTATGGATATTAATCGATGTAACCACGTGTTAATAGCTATACCGAGTGTCGGTGTCGTTATGGTACTGTAATCAACCGAACCGATTTTGACTAAAAGGCTGTTGCGAAGCATGGGGGAATCCAACTATTATCAAGCAAAAGGCACGTGCATACAAATTTTACATGAGTTACATATAATATGAGAAATAACGACAAATCCACTCACATTAATTGTAGATATAGGCATAATTTGACTTTAACTGATCACAGTGTCTCTCAAAATGTTAAATATAATATTTGCGGCACTTTATTGACATTGTAAGAAAAAAATAACTACCTGGGAGTGGCTTATGTACCAAGCATTTAAAGCCTTATCTCGTCCGAAAACATGATGGACTATTAATTCAACGTTTACTAATGGTACGAATGAACATGCTCACTTTCACGTCAAATTTAGATTGCGGAACACATTGCACAACAAAGCTAACGATGTTGTTTTGTTAAAGTCGGACGATCGGGATATTTGCTTAAGATGTTACAAAATTCCATCGTAGGAATATTTTACATATGATTAATAATTTGAACACATTTAGGTCCGAGTCCAAATGTTAGACCTAACATAGGTTATGTGTAGAGATTTAAAAACAAAATCTGTTGTAGCATTAACAAAGCTTTATGAATACTAAGTTTTGTTTTTTTAATAATATATATCTTTTTTAATATGTTTATTATATTGATATGATAATATATTATTATTATTATACTTACTTTTAACAAACAACATTATAAAGAATATTATTTTGGTATTGTAATATTGGTACCGTAACGAATCGAATCGATATTGATCGAACAACACCGGTACCGGTACGGGTATTCGGAAAGGCTTCATGAATAGTAAGTTTAGTATTTTAATAATATTTAGCTTTTTTCAAATGTTTATTATTTTAATATGATAATAGTTTATTATTATATTTACTTTTAATCTAAAACATATTGAAAACTATTATTTTGGTATCATAACCCTAAAACCGGACCAATATCGATCGAACAACACCAGTACCGGTATGGATATTCATTTTTATGGATCTCAATCGATGTAAACACATGTAGTTGCTATAATGAGTGTCGGTATCGTTATGGTAATGTAATCAACCGAACTGATCCTGACTGAAAACCTACTCCGAAGCGCGGAGGAATCCAACTAACTAGTATCAAGTAAAAGGCACGTGCATACAAAGTTTGCATGACTTACACGTGCAATGAGAAATAACGACGGATCAACTCAGATTAATTGTGGATATAGGCATTGTTTGACCTTAACTGATCACACGATCTGTCAAAATATTAAATATAATATTTGCGGCACATTATTGACACGATAAGAAAAAAATACTGACTGAGAATGGCTGACATATGAAGTATTTAAAGCCTTATCTTGTCCGACAACACAATAGACTATAAATTCAACGTTTACTACCGGGTAGGAAGGAACATGCTCACTCTCATATCAAAGTTAGTTTGCGGGAACAAATTGCACAACAAAGATAATGGTGTTGTTTTATTAAAGTCGGGCGATCGGGATCTTTGCATGACATGTACTAATTTCCGTTGTAGGAATATTTAAAACATATATTTATTGATCTGGTTCCGAGTCCAAATGTTAGATCCGACATAGGTTACGTGTAGAGCTTCAAAAACCATATTTGTTGTAGCATTTAGTAACGTTGTCTAAAATTTAAATAGTATTACATCTGAAGATCTCCGGCGACCAACATTCCTTTTCGATCACCATTAATCCAATAAATAATTTCAAATAATGCTTTGATAAGGTTTAGTTTTAGAAAATCATTATCATTATAAATTAAATTTTAAAAATCTACGAATTAACCCAACCTAAACATGTATGTTTGATATCAGACACAAATTTCCTAAAGTGAATTTTTACCCAAATGCTAAATTATTTAGTCCAATATTACACACATATATAGTGAATAAATATAATATTATTTCTATATATGATTACTGCATGATACCAATTTATTTCGTCCAATATTAATATTAATATAGTGAATATATAATATTATACTTTGCATATGATTATTGAATGTTTTGAATTAATATTATGTTAATAAAATTTCACCCTAAAAATATGTTAAACTTTCTTATAACATTTACTATATATATTTTATTTATATTTATATTTATATACACTACAATTCTAATGAGGGAAGAATCGTGTCAGGCTGCTACATGACACTCCTCTATTGGCCCGAATAAAATAAAATTTTACCCCTACTTTAAAATTACGAATATGCCTCCGGTTAAAAATTACAATTTCCCCCGTTTAAAAATTATAATATTGTCATCATTTTAGCTTTTTGACAAATTATGATTTCCTAGTTCAAAATTATGTTTTTGCCCACGGTTCAAAATAGTCTTGCCATCGTTTAAGTTTTTTTTTTTTTTTTTTTTGCATTAGTATAGAAGTTTTTTTAATTGGTTGACTTGAGGTAATTTTTGTTCGTGTCACACAACTGCTTAGCACTCACTTGATAAATTCCGTTTTGCTCCGGCTCAAAATTGCAGTCTTACTATCGTTTTAGCTTTTTTTTCTAACAAAACTATGCTAGTGTTTTTTAATTGATTGATAAATATTCGGCCTAACGCCCAGCAACCACAGACGGGATAAAACTAGTATAGTATATAGAAGTTCATTATAGTGGTTCACGGATGATTAAAAGTTAATTTTTGTGTTTTTATCTTGTATATTTTTTGTTGATTCGACAATCAACGACTAAATTTGTCAGAAATTTTTATCTGTGAAAATAAAATTTGATAAAGTATATCCATAACTTTATTGTGTTTGAAACAACTAAAATATTTAAATTTTATGATGATAAATCATAAAAAATAAGTCATTACTTCTTCAAATACAAATATAAATACTAACATCATATGTATAACTTAAAAACGAAATGGTCTTTGGACTAAAGGTATTAGATAAGGCTTAGTCTTTTCAAGTAGTAAGGGTTCAATCCTAATCAATATGGTGAACATAAATGGAGTAGTTTAGTAATAGAATTGGAGTGTGAGTTGGCGTTCTAAATATATAAATATATACACAAACGTACAAAAAGAAAAGTACATTTTCCAAAAAGCATATAGATGTGTAGGTATATGGTTCGGGTATAAGGTTTCGAGTTATGCGTATCCGAACATGTAAAAATTTTGTTTGTCCATATTTATTTGCTAAACTAAAATCCATTTTATGAATATCTTTATACGTATCCGTTTTGGCTACAAAACATATTAAGAAAAGAAATTTAAATTTAAGTTTTCTTTGTTTTGCAAGCTAAATAGGCAGTTGAATGAATTCCAAAAAATGACTCACGTTTTATGACGGTCTAGATCTTAATGACATTGATGTTATGCTAGGCAATGCATAGACTTCTAACTTCTCATTATAAGCCCTCCAAAACACGGTTAACACATAATGGTCTTGATCTTAATGGTATGGATGTTACAATATAATATCGAACCTTAATGGTTTAGACGTGATAACACTGGAACTCAATGCTCTAGAAGCTACACATAAACTTAATCCCTAATACAATCAGTAACTAATAATACTAGTTTTATTGAATTCGCGCGTTGCGGCGAAACAGAGTAAATGATAATGTAAAAAAGTTATTTTAGAATGAATTTTGTTGTTTAGATACCCAAACCGTCATAATCGGTTCAATTCATCATCGTACTATTTTATGATACCAAATATATACTCTAATTTGAATGCAAATTCATTTTTGACAATATTTATACTTGAATGTCGAAAAAAACCAAGCAAAACTACGTATTTAGGTTTTTAGAAAAAAAGTTAACGAATGTAATTTATTTAAGAAATATCGAATTAAATAATAAAAGACATATGATTTGAAAAAAAGGAAAAATGATGGTTTAAAAAAAAGAATCGTTATAAAGGAAATATGATTTAAGAAAAGGAAACATGATTTTAAAAATAAAAAATATTCGAAAATTAAAAAAAGTTTACGAAAGGAAGGTATTAAAAATACAAATTAATAAATGATTAACAAATTAAAAATTCATTAAAGAAAATATGATTTAATAAAGGAAAAACAATTATTATAAAGAAAATATGATTTAAAAAACAAAAAAAAATATTTGAGAAAAAAAATTAATAAAAAATGAAGGGCCATGTTACTAAGAAAAGGAAACATGATTTTAAAATAAAAAAATATTAAAAAATGATTACGAAAGTAAGGCATTAAAAAATACAAAACTAATCGATAAAGAAAATATGATTTGATAAAGGAAAAAAATTATTATAAAGAAAATGTGATTTAAAAAGAAAAAAATACATTTGACAAAAAAACAGTTATTAAAAAATGAAGGGCAATGTTACTATTTATGGCCCTTTTAAAAAATACAAAACTTATCGATAAAGAAAATATGATTTAATAAAGGAAAAAAATTATTATAAAGAAAATGTGATTTAAAAAGAAAAAAAAATCATTTGACAAAAAAAACAATTATTAAAAAATAAGGGCCAAGTTACTATTCATGGCCCTTCACCACTAATATATATATATAATAATAGTCTTATATATTAGGTATGTGAAGCACATCTGATACTTTACACTCTAATAGTTACATTTTTTGTAGTTACTTTACGCCACTAGACCTTGATGTCATGGGGGTTTCATCATCAAATCTTAGATGGTGTTTGTTTTTCTAAAAAAGATTTGTCCAGCCTCTTCTGTCTGCGCCGCGCAAACCACGCGTAGACATTGTTATCTACAAACTGCTTGTTTTTCCAAAGACGTTCCATTAAAAAACGTCTGTGCGATCTCTTCTTGGTGCAGACTTGGCCCAACCACTTCTAAGATTTTCTAAGGTCTACAGAGGGTTAAACACCACCACCACCCACCACCGTCCACGTCCACCACCACCCACCGTCCACGTCCACCACCAACGTCCAACACCACCACCCACCATTACCGTCTGTACACCACCACCAGTTTATTTTAGATGTCCACTTCTTCTTCTACAGATGTCTGCAGATGTGGTCCGCAGATTGCAGATATTTTACATCTTAAAAAACAAACAACATCTTAGTGATTTAGAGGTTACAATAACGGACCTTAATGGTCCCACTACTAGAAAACTTGGGATTTCCTACCAAAATCTCCGACCAAAAAAAATTTAGTCGGAAATTCCGACCACTTACCAACAAAGTTCCGACCAAAATAAAAGCCTAATATTAGCAACCAAACTCCGACCGTTTACCGACAAAAAAAAAAAAAAAGTCGTCGAAAATTTGAAGGAAAGTTCCGACTAAATTCCGACAATAAAAACAAAAAATAAAGAGAGAGAAAAAAGTGGTTGGAAAGTTCTCGGAAACTTCCGACCATTTTCCGACTAAAACCTTTACTCTTTTGTTATTTAATCATGTGGAGGTATATGTGTATTTGTAAATGTATTTGATTGTGTCTATATATATGTGTATTTGTGTATAAGTATGTATTTGTCTCGGTGTATACACACATAGATATATAAATATATATGTGTGTGTGTATGTCTATATAATTATAGAATAATAAAAGTCTCGTTTAAGTAATGGCATTTCATATATAGTTAAAGTGTACAAATATGGAATGGAAAAAACAATGTTTAGATGATTGAAAAACAGAAAAATACGGAAATAATTTCAGACCATTTTCCGACTAAAACCTTTATTCTTTTGTTGTTTAATCATGCGGAGGTATATGTGTGTATGTTAATGTATTTGCTTGTGTCAATATGCATATGCATGTATAAGTATGTATTTGTCTCGGTGTACACACATATATAGATATACATACACATACTTATACAATAGTAAAAACCTAGTTTAAGTAATGAGTCCCGATAGTGTATACACACGTATAACTGTGTATAATATATATAAGTTGGTAAAGTAAAAGTATTTCATGTACAATTAATGTGTACAAAAGATACAATGGAAAAACGATGTTTAAAGGTTGAAAAACGGAAAAATGGAAATTGGTGTCGGAAATTTCCGACTACTTTCCGACGAAACACAACATTTCGTCGGAAAGTTGTCGGAAATTTCCAACTAAAACCTTTATTCTTTTGTTATATAATCATGTGGGTGTATATGTGTGTTTGTAAATGTATTTGCTTGTGTCAATATGCATATGCATGTATAAGTATGTATTTGTCTCGGTGTACACACACACACATATATATATACACACACACATAGTTATACAATAGTATAAGCCTGGTTTAAGTAATGGGCCCCGATAATGTATACGCACGTATAAATGTGTATAATAGCCATAAATTGGTAAAGTAAAAGTATTTCATGTATAATTAATGTGTACAAAATATACAATGGAAAACGATGTTTAAAGGTTGAATAACGGAAAAATAAAAATTGGTGTTGGAAAATGGTCAGAAATTTCTGACCATTTTCTGACTAAAACCTTTATTCTTTTGTTATATAATCATGTGGGTGTATATGTGTGTCTGTAAATGTATTTGCTTGTGTCAATATGCATATGCATGTATAAGTATGTATTTGTCTTGGTGTACACACAAATATAAATATATATATATATACATACACACATACTTATACTATAGTAAAAGCCTGGTTTAATTAATGGGTCCCGAAAGTGTATATACACGTATAAATGTGTATAATAGCCATAAATTGGTAAAGTAAAAAAATCGTCACGGTCTTCGAGAGCAAGTGAAGAGTAGTTTGGCGTTTTTTGTATTTTTTTTTATTTTTTTCAGAACACACACATATTGGCATTTGGCGTTTTATATATTTTTATATACCATTTTTTATTTTTTTTCCCCAGATTTTTCCACTTATTGGGCATAACATGGGATTTGGAAGTTACATATCAAACGATATAAGATCGGACACACACATAAACACCAAAAAAAATAATACCTTTTAGTAAATAAAAATACCTTAAACCTCTAATTTGGTGATGATTAACTCAATACTATTTTTTGTTGAATGAGATGGACAACATTGTTAATCCTCACTTAAGAATGTTGTCCACCCCATTCAATGAAACTTTATTGAGAACAAAACTGAATCTCAAAGAAACGACGTTTGCAATCTGTGGTTTTTGAACATTTTGGCGTTTATAAATTGAATGGTATTTAGTAAAATATGGTGTTTGTTTTTGGTGTGTTCAATGCACTTGTTTTGGTCAAAAATTACCGAAGCAATTAAGTAATCAAATTAGTTTGTGAGGTAGTGTGCTAGTAACGTTTGCAAAAAAATATGTTGGTTTGATTGTTTAAGAAAACAGTTTCAGGATATAGCCTCAGGATGTGAAACTATACCAACAATCAAACAATGAGCTGAAAAAGTAAAAGTGGACACAGGATGTACGAGGAAAGCCCTTGATCAATCTAGATCTCCAGTATAAAACCTCGGGAGCTGACAATCATCGGTTGCCTTGTTCTTCTTATTGCTTGAATATTCAGGATACAATGCAGGATATAGCTCAGATCGCTACTAAGTGATACAATGATTGTAAGTGATGAGTGTTAGTGCGTGATTGCTAGAGAAAGAAGTAAGAGTTCGAGAGCAGAGAGTGAAGTGAAGTGTTCCTACGATCTGTCATTCCTATTTATAGTTACAAATATCTAACAAATTCTCCTATAAACTAGGGATGCTCCGGAATATTCCCTTGTGAACGTTAGTGACCTATTCTTCCGGCTTCAACGTTTATTTTCCAACCAAATAGAGCGAGTCTTCAGAAGAAAGAGTCCACGTGAACGTTACGATCCTTCAGCCATGACCTGCAAGTAAATAATTAGCAACTGCCATGATACTGCATCAGGATGTTACCAATATCCTGATCCGGTATCCTGACCATAATCAGAAATAATCAAATTAAGATATAATTCAGGATATGGGCTCAGAATTCCACCCATAACATATGGAAGGTCTGAGAAGTTGTTTATATAAGATGTTTTTTTGCACGTATTTTAAGCGGGAATTTATTATAATAAATGTTAGTAATGAAGTTTCCGTCGTTTCAGTTACTGTTTGTTCAGCTTTATCGATTAAACACAAAGTTTGGCATTTTATATTAATAGCGTTTAGATGAAGATGATGTATATGGCTTGTAGTTTAAGGCGGGAATTTTCATGCCGTTTACTCATGAGTTTGGTGTTTTGTAGAGAGCAGTATAAAGACCCTTTTACCCTTAATGAAATGCGTCCCTTAATGAAGCGCGTCACCACACCAATCTAATCCATAGATTGTTTTGATCCAACGGATGAGGGATATTCTTACCGTTTTCACACTTTTAGGCGTTTTCCCTAAATCACATATGGATCATGAGAAAACTAGTTTAAATGAGAAAATAAAAAAACTAACTATGTTTATCCACATTTATATGCTAAACTCAAATCCATTTTAGGAATATCTTTGTCCGTATCTTTTTTCTACAAAACATATTAAGAAATGGAATTTAAATTTTAGTTTTCTTTGTTTTGCAAGCTACATAGGCAGTTGAATGAAATCCAAAATATGGCTCACGTTCCATAACGATCTGGATATTAATGACATTGATGTTACACTAGGCAGTAGGCAATGCATGGACTTCTAACTTATCATGATAACCCCTCCTAAACATGGTTAACACATAATGGTCCTTATCTTAATCTTAATGGTATAGATGTTACAATATAATATCATATCGAACCTTAATGCTTTAGACATGATAGCACTGGAACGCTATGCTCCGGAAGCTACACATAATCTTAATCCCCAATACTAGCAGTAACTAATAATGTAGTCTTAGATATTCGGTATGTGAAGGATATCCGGTACTTTACTCTCTAGTAGTTACCTTCTTGTAGCTACTTTACGCCTCTAGACCTTCATGGCATGGATGTTTAATCATCAAATCTTAGTGATTTAGACGTTACAATAACGGACCTTAATGGTCTGAATGATATAATATTGGACATTAAAGATTCTAAAGTTGAATGACATGTGGACCTATTAAAAGCATATATCAGGTAAAAGACACGTGCATACAAATTTTGCATGACTTACACGTGCAAGGAGAAATAACAATGGATCCGCTCACATTAATTGTGGATATAGGCATTGTTTGACCTTAACTAATCACACGATCTATCAAAATATTAAATATAATATTTGCGGCGCGGTAAGAAAAAAATACTACCTTAGAGGGGCTTACGTACGAAGCATTTAAAGCTTTAATTATCTCGTCCGACAACAACATGTTGAACTATAAATTCAATGTTTACTACCGGGTACAAGGGAATATGCTCACTCTCACGTCAAAGTTAAATTGCGGAAACAAATGCCCACACAAAGCTAACAATGTTGTTTTATTAAAGTCTGGTGATCGGGATCTTTGCATGACATGTAACTAATTTCCATTGTAGGAATATTTAAAACATATGTTTAATGATCTAAACATGTTTGGGTCCGAATCCAAATGTTATAGGTTATGTCTAGACCGTTAAAATCCAAATTTGTTGTAGCAATTAGTAAGGTTGTCTAAAATTTAAATAGTATTACATTTGAAGATCTCCGGCGACCAACATTCCTTTCCAATCACCATTAATACAAATCATTCTTTAGTTTTACGGGACCGTAGACCACAACGTGTCATTACAGATTATCAAGTCATATCACTACTAGAAAATTTGAAACTTCTTACACCCGTTTTCGTAGGAAATGCGTCATAAAACTGGCTTTTCTATGCATTTATGACAAACACCTGATGTAGGAAAACACCTCGTAGGAAACCCGTTTTAACGCATTTCCTACGAATCTCCAAAAATATATTTAATTATTATCTTTTAGGATTTACTTTTTTAGCTACACATTTCTGACAAAAAAATTAACAAATTTTAGTACAACATTATTTGTGACCCACTTCCGACAATAAATTAGAAGTGTTGTTACAAATTTTCGAGGAAACAGAGTATTTTTTGTGACTCAATTCCAACAAATAAATAAGAAGTGTTGTTACAAATTTCCGAGGAAACTGAGTATTTTTTGTGACACAATTCCGACAAATAAATAAGAAGTGTTGTTACAAATTTCCGAGGAAACTGAGTATTTTTTGTGACCCAATTCCCACAAATAAATAAGAAGTGTCATTACATATTATCAAGTCATATATGGTTAAGCGATGGTGACACCTCGTTTGCATGAAATTAAAGAGATGGAAATCGTCGAGAGAATACATGTTTCAGAGTTTATGATTATAAGGTTTAGATGTTATAGTACGGGGTTTTGAAGTTTATATATCACAAGATCTTTGGTAACCTACATTTCTTTCCGAATCACCATTAATTCGAATCATTCTTTAGTTTTACGGAGCCGTTGACCAAAGAGTCTCGTTGACAGCGGTAAAATCTGATAGTGAAGCTATAGCTACACCTCGTGTGCACAACATAAAAGAGACGGAAAAACGTCAAAAATTATACGGTTTAGAATTTAGAGTTTACGGCTTATAGCGTGGTAAATAAAACCATTAGTTGTCCTATTTCCATGCCCTCACAAAATAAATGCCATCAACGGGGAGAAAATAAGAGATTGAGTTCGGTTTACGCAAGTTACACCCATCCTTTTCACATCTCTTACTTCTTCTTCTGCACTCATTACTCTCTATATATAGGACTCCCTCCTTTCCTTCTTACACCACACCTTCTTCTTCCTCCTCAAACCTTTAAAAATGGCGTTTTAACAGTTCAAGCACCCTAGCCCAAAATACCCTTCACCCTCTTCAATACTGAGAAATGGATTTCATGAACAACTACATCCTCTGAATGCTTCCAGGGTTCAGACTCGAACCAACCGACGAAGAACTTATGGTACATTACCTAAAGCCCAAAATTCAATCCCTCCCTCTGCCTTATCCGATTGGTTCATGCATGAGTACAAACTGGCTAACCCTATTCAAGTAATAGTTTAAAATTAACGCTAAAGCAAGACTAGTTGTGAAAATAAAATGATAACCCAATTTCGAATTTGAAGCAGGTGTGCAGAACTGGATGATCTGTAGGGTGTTTTTGAAAAATAAAGCATGAAATAATGTTGTGGAGAATGTAGAAGTGGTTCAAGTTCGGAACACAGGGGCAGTTTTTTATGTTCCAAAAGACTTTGATCTGAATTTGGATGGCGGTGGTTCATCAAGCACCAGATCTAGTGGAGTCACAATAGCAGATGATGAAGATGAAATGAACAGTAAATAGATTATTAGCGGATAAGTTTAATGATTTTATATCTATTAGTGTTCATGGTGTTATTATGAACAGTAAATAGATTATTAGCGGATGAGTTTAATGATGTTTATATATAGCAGTGTTCATGGTGTTCTTATGGTTGCTCGTGTTATTCCGAAAGCTAGAGATGAATTCCATGAATGTATTGTGGAAATGTGAGATAAATTGATGAGAACATTTTCTTTTGTTTTTAAGTACTCAATATGCATATTTAATAGTGTAACGCCCAGCTTTTTCATACTTTCCATAATTAGAAAGCTCGCCTTGTAATGCTATTTTTGGAAATCTTGTATTCTTGTAATCGTCTTTTCGTTCTAATCGTTGTAAAATCCGAGACTTGGATCATAAATAAAATTCATATTTCTTTAAATTCGTGATATACATACTTCATACTTGTTCGTACGTTTAATTTCGTGGAACAATTGATACATTATTCGAAATTCTTGGAAACTACGTGTGTTAAACTTGCAAATTCGTGATATACGTTAATCATACGTTATATGGATGCATACGATGCTTATTCACGACATACATACGCTAAATCATACTTCAATATAGTTGTTTTATGTGGTTCATACTTGTTTTACCTTATAATATGCATAAATGTCATAAAATACCCTTGTTATACCTTAAAACTATCAATAATAAACATAAGGGACCTGATGTGTCAATATCCAAAACTTGTTCCCAGACCCCACCCCGGGTCGCGGCCCGTGATCCAGCTACATAAGTGGCTCGCGGCCGGTGAGAGCCCCGGATCCGCAGATCAGTCTAAACAGCTTACGAGATTGGGCAAAAGTGTGCTAGTTTCTTGTGTTTCTTGCATTTATTGTCCACCAAACCAACCCTAATTCATACCCTATATAACCCAACACTTCTCCAAGCATTTTTCACTTTCCAAACACTCTAAACTCACTCTCGAACACTCAAAACGTAGCTGAATTCAGGAGCTAAGACAGATTTATATCATCTCACTAAAGTGAGCATAACTTCATCATTTCTTCATCTTTTTCAATGATTCTTCTTCCTAAACACTTGGAACAACCTTAGGTATGTTTCCAACAGGGTTTCCATGGAAAACCAAGGCGGAAACATCACCATATAAGGCTCCAAACTTTCTGTTTTGATTAAATACTTGATTAACTCACTTAACTTGAGGTTTCTCATACACATTCCTATGTCCTTATGCTCGTAATCAAATCTATGGTTAGTTGGGCTTAAAAACAAGGTTGTGACATAAAAATCCATAGGTTTAATCCTCATAAAAATTCTATTCTGACAAGGTTTACCAGTGATGAACAAGCTTAAAGCTTGAAGTTGTGTGATTACTTGGTTTAGCTTGGGCTATCCTACCTTCAATCCACACATCACTTGATGATTTCTTAGCTAGATAGTATATATTTTCATTTTCTCATGTATGTCTATGACCATCCTTGTTGTCTTATGACAACTTGTGTATTGGTGACATGTAACACCTCGAAAATTCATGTCCAATAATGTATTGACACGTGTCATAAGCTTTGAAGGTGTGAAAGAATTGCTTTAGAGGAACTAAAGTTGACAAATAAAGAAAGTATGTGAATATAAGGGTTCAAAGTATCAACAATGGATAAATATATCTTTCAATAACCCTACACGATGTTTATACCCTTAAACGGATGAATCATGGATCATACGAAGCTAATTGTGAAAGAAAGTGAGAAATTACAAACTACATGGGTTAAAAGTGTCAACATGTTTAAAGTATACCTCTGAGTGACCTTTTAGCAAACCCGAAGCTTTGTAACGATTAAATATGCTCACTAGAATAAGTGATAAAAATTTCACAAGGTTTCGATAAAGTATGAGAAAGTTATGACAATATTCGTATGTGAGGGGTTAAAAGCATCAACGTTGAAATTTAAGACTTTTCGGTGATCGTATGAGTTACCGGGGACTTAACAAAGTTGGTTTATGACTTGGGGTCCTTAAAAGTCAAGTTTGGGGGTTAAAAGTGCAAGAAACCATGTTAAAATCAAGTTTGGAAGGACCAGGGGCCTAAATTGCAATTGTTGAAACTTTGTTGACCGGACATGACCCTCATACCAGGCGCGTAAACCCCCTGGGGATCCTTACGCGGGGTGCCTAAGGTGCCCAGATGCAGAAAAACTTGGCAGCTACCTGTTCCAGCAAGTTACACCGACTTAGAAGCTTGGTTTTCGATTCTATGGGCTTGTTTGATGGTTTTAAAGGGCCTAGGGACACTTGGAATGATCAGGAATCATTCCATAGACTTATATGTCATGATCTTGATGAATCAAAGTCCCTATATAAGAAGTTCTTTGTTGCACCATTTGAGCACCTCACTTGGAAACTTCACAACTCATTATCTGGAGGTTCCTGGAGCTCAAGCACCCTTCCTAGTGATCTCTAGTCGTGCTTAGGACCTTTGTAAGTGTCCTTACCCTTCCTTAATTCAGTTTTGATTAGTTAATTAGCGTAAAGTCAAACCGTCGTAATTAAGATTTGACTTCGTCATTAATCTTAATTTGTCCAGTCAAATTTTAAATTGAAAGTACCTATGAGTTGGTAATTATGTGGGCAATAAACCCTTAAAAGGGCACCCTCTGATTCCCACTCTAACTAGGTCAATTGTCGAGTCAAAGTTAATCTTCAAAAGTCAACAGAAAATGAGTTTTAGGCTTGATCCGGTAATTGTCGGTTTTGCCCTTTTATTTATTTATTTATTTTTAGGCTAAGCATAACATAGAGTTCTAGGCTTGATCCGGTAATTGTCGGTTTTACCCTTTTAGGCTATAAAATGAGTTTTACTAAACCTTTTGATATCAAACCTTTTTCTACTGATCCAATATGATAAATAAAATATTTTAAGCCTTCTGGAATAATAAAAATATCAGCTTTTCTTATAAAACCCGAAAATCGCTTAAAATCGCCTTTTTACGCGTTTTAAGCGCATAGTATGTATTAAAACCATTTTAGATATATAAGACTTGATACCTACTGATGTTTTAAGTGAATTTCTATACTTTAGCAGTAAGCAAAAGTTTTAAGCTTAGATTTCCAGATTTGACCTTTAAACCTTAAGTGAAATTACCAAAATGCCCCTTCGGTGCATAGTATGGTTAGAAATGATAAATTTCACATATAGGTTATACCCTACTGATATAACTTAGTAAATTAAGTATTTTTACTGATTTCATCAGAACCGAAACTCAGATTTATGTTTAAACTCTTTTATAACCTTTAAAATGACCAAAATACCCCTACGGGGCGTAATTTGAGTTTAAATCCGTTTTGGGCATAATAGAAGATATCTTACTGATGTCACAACATATTTAAGGCATATTAACTTAGGAAACTTGTATATGACTCTTTTGGTTACCCGTTACGCACTTTTCGCGTTCGGATCGGCGTATGTAACTAGTTTGCATATATTAGCCGAAACGGGTCAAGCCATATCATTTTCTTCTCAAAATCCAGAATGTGTTTAAGTTACCCATATTAAACGAGCATACAAGATTGTCGGTTCAAAACCACATTCTAAACCGGTCTTCGCTTTATCATGCGTTTGAACCGTGCCTTCCTTTTGAAAACTAACCGGTCTAAGTCTAAGCTTAATTACAGACCCGTTAGGATTCTAATAGGTTATTAAAAACCTTCGTTCCAGATTAGGAGCCTAGTAAAAGCTATATGTACTTGCTGATTTGATATATGGCTGGGATTGAATTTATATTTAGCTCAGGTAAATACTCTTAACTTATTTTCCCTATACGGGCTTGGGATACGGTATTATAATAATACCGCTTGGTCGGGTATGTAGTCATTTGAATCGGATTGTGATTAATGTATTTATATAACTCGTTTTATTCTGTATTATTTGGTGTATGGCCTTTGGGGGTTAAATGACCATGTCCCGGATATCCTTGGCATCATTTAAAGAAATGGCCACGACCTAAGCATGGGGTGTAGGCGTACACCTGACGGTTGCATATGTAAAAACTGGTAGTCCACTTAAAGGAATCAACCTTGTGGGTATTATACCTGTGGCATGTCAGTTAATCTAGACCGGCCCTACAAACCGGCCCTGACGGACGACAAATAAGTAAAACTGTATACAAGATTATTTTTGAATAATTGTCCCAAGTTATAAAAGATATTTTTTCCTAAGTGCATTCAAATCAATTTTTTTAAACATTTTCAAAATGAGTCAGTTAAGTTGTATTTACCAGTGTAAACTGACGTATTTTCCAAAAAGGCTAAGTGCAGGTACTATAAGTAATAGGCTGGCTACTCCAGGCATCAATAATCAAGTCTCGCAAGCTCTAGATGTTAAAGTCTGTTGAACAATTTCCTTTTTCTTTTGATCCGCCTGTGGATCTGTTTCAACTATTTTGTGATACTTAATATTACAATTTATTCAGTTGAAATGAATTTATCTTTTGCTTCCGCTGTGCATTTAAATTTGTGTTGTTTGACTATGATGATATCAACTACGTCACGATACTCCCCACCGGGCCCACCGGTGACACGTGGAAATATCAGGTTGTGACAGGTTGGTATCAGAGCCAACACTGAGTGAATTAAACACTAGCCTTTTGTGTTTAATCTCAGTTACACAATTGCACATTTTTTATTCTCGAGTCTAGACAAAGAACATAGGACTAATCCTAATTCGTTTTATTTGTCTTTTATTTGTTTCCTTTGTTATTTTCTGATTAGCCCCTACATGGGCAAGTCATTTCAGTTAGAAGTCCCGTTTAGGGCAACCATATATTTGTTTAAATTTTAAATGGAACGGTTAGATTTAAAATAACATTCCTATTAACATCTACTATTATAATAAAATGGCAAAATCTAAAAAGGACAAGACCTAGCCATGTGTCACCTTAAGACAGGGCCAAGATGGTAGTTCCTCAATTAGGTTCAGATCCATATTAACATCTCAATTTAGGATTTGTTCTGCGTTAAATATTAAAAAGAATCTTAAAGGTAAAGCCTAGTCTCTATGCCGTTGCAGACATGGCCAAAATGGTAAGACCTGTTCAAAAGATTCCAATCCTTGTTAACATCTGAAGACATGTTAACATTGGTGACAGTGATTCGATAAAATCGCATAAGTCATCCTTAAATTGGATTACTAAAATAATCATCCCTCTAAAGATGAAGTGCCTACGGGCTATTAACGTCCTCTGAGACTAAAGACAATGGTAGCCTACAACTCCCTGTCAAGAAAAGGTAACGAACTTTGATTCAAACCTTAATGCCTCGATTCCATAAAATCTGGGCTTATAAATTAAACTTGTCTGCGTGACTAGGCCTTTTGTGTTATTATTAAATTATAACTAGGGATTATAATAAAGATCCTGAATATGTATATACTTAACAAACTAACCAAAAATAGTTATTAAAAACCATGGTTAATAAATCGTCAAGAACGATAGTACTGTATAGGTTTCTAAATAAACCTTGTCATTAAATTTTTCTTTTATGTGGCAATTAAAGCTACATGACTAGGTCAGAAGAGGAAAACAGTCATCCGGTGGAAAACCATGAAAATGCTAAGATACATGTGACCGGTACGGAGCTGCAAGCATTAATAGATAATGTTGTTGCAAAGGCTATGGAGCGACAGTATAATGAATCTAGTGGGACGCATAGTAGAACCTCATCGGTACCCCACTCTAAATCTGTCCCTAAAACTCATTCTGAAGCTCACAGCAAGCCACCCTCTAAGAAAGATGAGCCAAAGAAAGATGATGATCGACATTCCTCAAACCAAAACAGTGTTCTATCCAAGAGGATAGTATTTGATGATAAACCATGTACCAAGTCCTGTACTTATAAGTACTTTGTTTCCTGCAAACCCCGGGATTTCACTGGGGATAAAGGGGCAATCGATTGTATGACCTGGTTAGATGAGATAGACACAGTAGTTGACATCAGCGGTTGTGCTGAAAGGGATGTAGTGAAGTATGTATCCCAATCATTCAAGGGAGAGGCATTAGCGTGGTGGAAGTCTCTCATTCAAGCTGCTGGGAAGATCCCAGTCTACAATTTGTCATGGGATCGGTTCGTTACTCTCATTAAAGAGAATTACTGCCCTCAGCATGAGGTTGAAAGGATTGAGTCAGAATTCTTATCATTGGTGATGAAGAATCTAGATTGTCAAGCTTACCTCACCAGTTTCAATACCCTGTCTAGGCTAGTTCCGTATCTGATAACACCAGAACCCAAGCGAATTGCTTGCTTCATTGGGGGTTTGGCCCCAGAGATAAAAGCCAGTGTTAAGGCTTCAAGACCTACTACTTTTATATCAGCAGCTGATCTATCTCTGTCTCTTACTTTAGATGCGGTCAGGTTGAGATCGCTTAAGAGTTCGGAAGAAAGTAAGAGAAAGCGTGAGGATGATGCCTCACGAAGATCTGAGAAAAAGCACAAAGGTAATACGGACCACAAGAAGGAATATGGGTCCAACAAAGGTAATCAGCAGACAGAGGAAAAGCCAAAGTGCAAGACTTGCCAAAAACGCCACTTTGGAAAATGCAAGCTGGAGTCTAAGTCCCAGTCAGGGACAGCTGCATGTGGGTTATGCAAGTCTAAAGAGCACAAGACTGTGGATTGCAAGAAAATTAAGGATGCCACGTGCTACAACTGCAATGAGAAAGGGCATATCAAGACCAACTGCCCTAAATACGCCAAAAAGCCTGAGGAAGCCAAGAAGACCAATGCAAGGGTCTTCCGGATGGATGCAAAGGAAGCTGTTCAGGACGACAATGTGATAACAGGTACCTTCCTCATAAATGATGTTTATGCAAGAGTGCTATTTGATTCAGGAGCTGATAAGTCGTTCGTAGATAATAAGTTTTGTAAGTTGCTGAATTTACCTGTTAAAACCTTAAGTGTGAAGTATGAGGTTGAATTAGCCGATGGTACCATAGAAACCACATCAACCGTATTAGATGGATGTGTTATATCCATTAGGAACCACTCTTTTCCATTGTCCTTACTTCTTTTGAAGTTAGCCGGTTTTGATATAGTTATAGGCACGGACTGGTTATCGCATAACCAAGCCCAGATCGTCTGCAATAAGAAGCAAGTGGTGATCAAGACTCCGTCTGGTGAGCCACTTACCATTCAGGGAGATACCCAATATGGACTGCCTGAGCAAGTGTCTATGCTCAAGGCATCCAGATGTCTGAAGAAGGGTTGTGTCATTTATATGGTACAGGTAACTATTGATGAGCAGAAGCCCAAGATTGAAGATATTCCAGTCATTTCTGAATACCCCGAAGTATTCCCTGAAGAACTACCTGGTTTGCCACCAGATAGGCAAGTGGAATTCAGAATTGACATCATCCCCAGAGCAGCACCTGTCGCGAGAGCGCCTTATAGATTGGCACCAACAGAGATGAAAGAATTGAGGACACAACTAGATAATTTGCTAGCCAAAGGTTTTATTAGACCTAGTTCGTCGCCATGGGGAGCACCTATCCTACTTGTAAAGAAGAAGGATGGATCGATGCGTTTGTGCATCGATTATCATGAGCTTAACAAAGTCACTATCAAGAATAGATATCCATTGCCCAGGATCGACGATCTGTTCGATCAGTTGCAATGGGCGAGTTATTTCTCCAAGATCGATTTAAGGTCAGGATATCATCAATTGAAGGTTAAAGATGAAGATGTGCACAAAACTGCATTTAGGACTCGTTATGGTCACTACGAGTTCTTAGTGATGCCTTTTGGGTTCACTAATGCACCTGCCGCATTCATGGATCTCATGAATCATGTCTGTAACCCATACCTAGATAAATTCGTCATCGTCTTCATCGATGACATTCTCATTTATTCGAAAAGTCAAGCTGACCATGAGAAGCATCTCCGTTGTATTCTTAAGCTGCTTCAACAAGAAGAACTCTATGCCAAGTTTTCGAAGTGTGAATTCTGGCTTCGTGAAGTCCAATTCCTTGGACATGTTGTTAGTGAGCATGGTATCCAAGTAGATCCCGCCAAAGTTGGAGTTGTCATGAATTGGCAAGAGCCAAAGACGCCTACAGAGATTCGTAGTTTTCTAGGTTTAGCAGGATACTATAGGCAATTTATTGAAAACTTCTCAAGGATTGTTGCGCCCCTAACTTCGTTGACACGCAAGAATATTAAGTTTGACTGGGGCCCTAAGCAGCAGGAATCCTTTGACATCCTTAAGCAAAAGTTGAGCAATGCGCCAGTATTAACATTGCCTGATGGAATAGAAGAATTTGTGGTATACTGCGATGCATCGCACACAGGTATGGGATGTGTGCTTATGCAGAAAGGCAAGGTTATTGCCTACGCTTCTCGACAATTAAAAGTGCATGAGAAGAATTACACCACCCATGACTTGGAGTTAGGTGTTGTGGTATTTGCACTAAAACTGTGGAGACACTATTTGTATGGAACTAAGTGTGTGATCTACTCTGATCACAAAAGCCTTCAACATCTGTTCAATCAGAAGGAATTGAACATGAGGCAGCGAAGATGGATGGAAACTTTGAATGATTATGACTGTGAGATAAGATACCATCCAGGCAAGGCAAATGTGGTTGCCGATGCCTTAAGTAGGAAAGAAAGGGTGAAGCCCATAAGAATCAATGCCAAGAGCATTGAGATAAGGAATAGTTTGAATGAAAGATTGTAAGCTGCGCAGAAGGAAGTTATATTGGAAGCTAACTATCCTGATGAAAAACTAGGAGTAACTGAAGAACAGTTATCCTATGGCAAGGACGGAATTCTAAGGTTAAATGGACGAATATGGGTTCCAATTTATGGAGGACTTCGGGATGTTATCCTCCAGGAAGTCCACAGCTCTAAGTACTCCGTTCATCCTGGAGCTGACAAGATGTACCAAGATCTGAAGGCAAATTATTGGTGGATAGGCTTGAAGAAGTCTATAGCTTCCTATGTAGCTAAATGTTTGACGTGCGCTCAAGTCAAGGCTGAACATCAAAAGCCGTCAGGTCTGCTACAACAGCCTGAACTTCCCACCTGGAAATGGGAAATGGTGACAATGGATTTCATCACCAAGTTGCCAAAGACCAAGAAAGGAAATGATACTATTTGGGTGATAGTAGATAGACTGACTAAGTCAGCACATTTCCTACCCATTAAGGAGACTTATAGCTCCGACATGTTAGCCCAATTGTACGTAGATAAGATTGTAGCTCTTCATGGCGTACCAATATCTATTATCTCCGACAGAGATACCAGATACACATCTCATTTTTGGAAAAGTTTCCAACAGTCTTTGGGCACGCGCTTAAATTTTAGTACGGCTTACCATCCTCAGATGGATGGGCAGAGTGAGCGTACCATTCAAACTTTGGAAGACATGCTTCGTGCATGTGTGATTGACTTAGGTAGTAGTTGGGATAACCACCTGCCATTGATCGAGTTCTCCTATAACAATAGCTACCATACAAGCATTCAGGCTGCGCCTTTTGAGGCATTATATGGTAGGAAATGCAGAACGCCTATTTGTTGGGCAGAAGTAGGGGAAGCTCAGTTATCAGGACCTGATATTGTCTTTGAAACGACGGACAAGATTGTCCAGATTCGTGACCGCCTGAAAGCTGCCAGGGATAGGCAGAAAAGTTATGCTGATAAAAGGCAAAAACCTCTAAAGTTTGAGGTGGGTGATAAGGTTCTGCTTAAAGTATCACCTTGGAAGGGAGTGATGCGATTTGGTAAGAAAGGTAAGTTAAGCCCAAGGTATATAGGACCATTCGAGATCATCGAATGTGTAGGAGCAGTGCCTTATAAGTTAAACTTACCTGAAGAGCTCAGTGGTATTCAAAATGTATTCCACATCTGCAATCTAAAGAAATGTCTAGTTGACGAATCGCTAGTAATACCCCATACGGATGTGCATATAGATGAGAGCTTGAAATTTGTGGAAAAACCTTTGTCGATCGAGGACCGACAGGTTAAGAAGCTTCGGAGGAAGCATGTGCCTATTGTAAAGGTCAAATGG
The DNA here is from genome assembly GCA_030545235.1 of Helianthus tuberosus. Lineage (NCBI taxonomy): Eukaryota > Viridiplantae > Streptophyta > Magnoliopsida > Asterales > Asteraceae > Helianthus > Helianthus tuberosus. Next base: position 4,529,643 of record CM060422.1, on the reverse strand, counting down.
GATGCCCGCAGAGGTCCCGAGTATACGTGGGAGGTAGAGTCCACAATGAAAGAAAAGTACCCTCATTTGTTTCAGTAAATCTCGAGGTCGAGATTTCTTTTGAGGGGTGAGGATGTAACACCTCGAAAATTCATGTCCAATAATGTATTGACACGTGTCATAAGCTTTGAACGTGTGAAAGAATTGCTTTAGAGGGACTAAAGTTGAAAAATAAAGAAAGTATGTGAATATAAGGGTTCAAAGTATCAACAATGGATAAATATATCTTTTAATAACCCTACACGATGTTTATACCCTTAAACGGATGAATCGTGGATCATACGAAGCTAATTGTGAAAGAAAGTGAGAAATTACAAACTACAGGGGTTAAAAGTGTCAACATGTTTAAAGTATACCTCTGAGTGACCTTTTAGCAAACCCGAAGCTTTGTAACGATTAAATATGCTTACTAGAATAAGTGATAAATATTTCACAAGGTTTCGATAAAGTATGAGAAAGTTATAACAATATTCGTATGTGAGGGGTTAAAAGCGTCAACGTTGAAATTTAAGACTTTTCGGTGATCGTATGAGTTACCGGGGACTTAACAAAGTTGGTTTATGACTTGGGGTCCTTAAAAGTCAAGTTTGGGGGTTAAAAGTGCAAGAAACCATGTTAAAATCAAGTTTGGAAGGACCAGGGGCCTAAATTGCAATTGTTGAAACTTTGTTGACCGGACATGACCCTCATACCAGGCGTGTAAACCCCCTGGGGATCCTTACGCGGGGCGCCTAAGGTGCCCAGATGCAGAAAAACTTGGCAGCTGCCTGTTCCAGCAAGTTACACCGACTTAGAAGCTTGGTTTTCGATTCTATGGGCTTGTTTGATGGTTTTAAAGGGCCTACGGACACTTGGAATGATCAGGAATCATTCCATAGACTTATATGTCATGATCTTGATGAATCAAAGTCCCTATATAAGAAGTTCTTTGTTGAACCATTTGAGCACCTCACTTGGAAACTTCACAACTCATTATCTGGAGGTTCCTGGAGCTCAAGCACCCTTCCTAGTGATCTCTAGTCGTGCTTAGGACCTTTGTAAGTGTCCTTACCCTTCCTTAATTCAGTTTTGATTAGTTAGTTAGCGTAAAGTCAAACCGTCATAATTACGATTTGACTTCGTCATTAATCTTAATTTGTCCAGTCAAATTTTAAATTGAAAGTACCTATGAGTTGGTAATTATGTGGGCAATAAACCCTTAAAAGGGCACCCTCTGATTCCCACTCTAACTAGGTCAATTGTCGAGTCAAAGTTAATCTTAAAAAGTCAACAGAAAGCTTATTTTCAGATTTATGCATAATTAGCAATGTAGAAGCTATGAAACTTGTTTTATCATTAATATAACTTGGTAATTAATGTAAGAATATGTCTAAACATGTTCAACTCGACAATTTTCTGTTTAAGCTCGGTTCGGAACCGAAAGTAGCAAAAGTAGACTTTTGCTTTGACTTTCAGTTCTGACCCATTAGAGCATAGTTTAGTAATGTCTTAGAGCCTTATTAGGACCAGGTTTCATATAAGTATAACCCTCTGTGATTATACAACTTGGTTCATTAGTTATCCGATTCATATGCATATTTCCGTTAAATGCCTAAATGTTGACTATTATGCCCATATGACCTTAAAACATGAATTTTGAAAATGTAAAAGAGTAGAAACCTTAGTTGCTAATTTATAAACTTGTCCCTAAGATTAGACATCAGTTTGAGGTCTAGATTAAGAGTTATGCTCATTAGCGTAATTAAAAGGCTTTTTAGTAATTAAACGGTGTAATTAGCGTATAGCCTATCTAAACCCGATTTTTGATACCAAACTTTTTACCCACTGATATAAAATAATATTTTGGGATTTTTGGAGATTTTTATTTATTTTTAGGCTAAGCATAACATAGAGTTCTAGGCTTAATCCGGTAATTGTCGGTTTTGCCCTTTTAGGCTATAAAATGAGTTTTACTAAACCTTTTGATATCAAACCTTTTTCTACTGATCCAATATGATAAATAAAATATTTTAAGCCTTCTGGAATAATAAAAATATCAGCTTTTCTTATAAAACCCGAAAATCGCTTAAAATCGCCTTTTTACGCGTTTTAAGCGCATAGTATGTATTAAAACCATTTTAGATATATAAGACTTGATACCTACTGATGTTTTAAGTGAATTTCTATACTTTAGCAGTAAGCAAAAGTTTTAAGCTTAGATTTCCAAATTTGACCTTTAAACCTTAAGTGAAATTACCAAAATGCCCCTTCGGTGCATAGTATGGTTAGAAATGATAAATTTCACATATAGGTTATACCCTACTTATATAACTTAGTAAATTAAGTATTTTTACTGATTTCATCAGACCCGAAACTCATATTTATGTTTAAACTCTTTTATAACCTTTAAAATGACCAAAATACCCCTACGGGGCGTAATTTGAGTTTAAATCCGTTTTGGGCATAATAGAAGATATCTTACTGATGTCACAACATATTTAAGGCATATTAACTTAGGAAACTTGTATATGACTCTTTTGGTTACCCGTTACGCACTTTTCACGTTCGGATCGGCGTATGTAACTAGTTTGCATATATTAGCCAAAACGGGTCAAAACATATCATTTTCTTCTCAAAATCCAGAATGTGTTTAAGTTACCCATATTAAACGAGCATACAAGCTTGTCGGGTCAAAACCACATTCTAAACCGGTCTTCACTTTATCATGCGTTTGAACCGTGCCTTCCTTTTGAAAACTAACCGGTCTAAGTCTAAGCTTAATTAAAGACCCGTTAGGATTCTAATAGGTTATTAAAAACCTTCGTTCCATATTAGGAGCCTAGTAAAAGCTATATGTACTTGCTGATTTGATATACGGCTGGGATTGAATTTATATTTAGCTCAGGTAAATACTCTTAACTTATTTTCCCTCTACGGGCTTGGGATACGGTATTATAATAATACCGCTTGGTCGGGTATGTAGTCATTTGAATCGGATTGTGATTAATGTATTTACATAACTCGTTTTATTCTGTATTATTTGGTGTATGGCCTTTGGGGGTTAAATGACCATGTCCCGGATATCCTTGGCATCATTCAAAGAAATGGCCACGACCTAAGCACGGGGTGTAGGCGTACACCTGACGGTTGCATATGTAAAAACTGGTAGTCCACTTAAAGGAATCAACCTTGTGGGTATTATACCCGTGGCGTGTCAGTTAATCTAGACCGGCCCTACAAACCGGCCCTGACGGACGACAAATAAATAAAACTGTATACAAGATTATTTTTGAATAATTGTCCCAAGTTATAAAAGCTATTTTTTCCTAAATGCATTCAAATCAATTTTTTTTAAACATTTTCAAAATGAGTCAGTTAAGTTGTATTTACCAGTGTAAACTGACGTATTTTCCAAAAAGGCTAAGTGCAGGTACTATACGTAATAGGCTGGCTACTCCAGGCATCAATAATCAAGTCTCGCAAGCTCTAGATGTTAAAGTATGTTGAACAATTTCCTTTTTCTTTCGATCCGCCTGTGGGTCTGTTTCAACTATTTTGTGATACTTAGTATTACAATTTATTCAGTTGAAATGAATTTATCTTTTGCTTCCGCTGTGCATTTAAATTTGTGTTGTTTGACTATGATGATATCAACTACGTCACGGTACTCCCCACCAGGCCCACCGGTGATACGTGGAAATATCGGGGTGTGACATGACAACTTAAGAGGTTCCTAAATGGAAGATTTATCTTCCTACCTCCTACATGACTTCTATGACATCTTTGTGATAATCTTGGACTAATAACGTATAATATGAACTATATAAGATATATAATACTTATAATAACCAAACTTTTGATGATAACCTAATGGTTATTTGTCAAAATAGTAGGTTACACCACCTAAGAACATAATACTCATCACGATTCTAATGGCATTTTGACGCATGAAAACATTTAAACTCTTTTGAGTTTCATAGTGTCAAGAATGAGTATTTTGGGATTAGATGGTTATTTTCTCCTATGTTACTTTCCATATTCTTTTGATTCCGAATCCTTAATCTTCCGTTATCCTCCAATACTCATACACCTTCGTTTCTTCGTGTAGAAGGACTTGGTGTTCCAACCTCCCACAACAACAACTCTCGCGGATTAACAAGTGGAAAGCTTGCAAAACCGTGAGTATACTCGAACCCCCTTTACGTTTACCACCTTTATGGGGTGTAACATGTTTACCTATGAAACTTACACTTAAACTTTATTCTTAAATGCATAAATATACCTTATACATGCATGCCTACTTGATTACTTGATACTTTAAACTTGGGGTTATACGTTTTGTGTTAGACTTATCATTAACTTCGTACGAGCCTATCCTTGACATATATAGCGCTATAGGATTAACGCACCACCTGTATTCTTGAGGTTATGTTAAGAGCTTATCACGTTTCATCATTGGTTTGATTTGTTAAACACATGTCGATTTGAATGTTTATCTTGTATCAATAGCTTGCCATGTGGAATCGTTTAAACTCATTTTTATGCTATGTATGTATGAAAACTTGTATACTCGCCTTTGCTTTTGCATTGAACTTTATTTTAAACATGTTACAGGTTGAGGATGACGATGCTATGAAATTGAAGTAGCGATGATGCTTAGATACACATATAGACGCCTTAGGTTTTAATATGTTGTATCAATTTTATCTTTATTGTTATGTTGTTTTCTTATGTTGAACATGTTGTATTTGAATTTCCATGTAATGTTTGACAATTTGAATTATGAAATGAAAACGGTTTGATTTAATTATTGTCACAAATAGTGTTATGTGTGATGAGCAATCTTTCTTCGTCCCACTCCGATGTTTCCGCCATTGGTTGGGGAGTGACAAATAGTTCAATAATAATTAATTATCAATTAACAGATAATAATAGTACCTCCACGAGCTGGCGCTGCACCACCACCGCCACCACCGTCATAGCTGCTTATTGTATTTTGGTTTTGTTGTTTTACATTTGAAACATTGTAAATATTTATCTTTTGTTGTTTTAGATGTAAAACATTGTAAATATTAATATTATGTTTACGTTTTATCTTGTTTGTTTAATAATTGTTATCGTATTGTTTATCATATGCACATCTTTTGCTTATCCGATATATATAAAAAATAATACGGCAAATACTATTGTAACATAGACGTTTACATAATAAAGTGGAAAATTATTCAACGTTATTAGTACGTTTAATTACAAACTCGTAAAAAATAATAATAATTATATACGGGATGTGTAACATTATACGACCCGTATACAAGTGTTAAAAACACAAAAACCTGATAAAATCTCACAAAAAAACACATCAGGTCGTATAACATTATATTGCTCGTATACAATTGTATACGGCTCGTATAATGTTATACAGCCCGTATACATGTAAAACAAAAAAAAAACATTCCACTGCATTTATTTTTGTGTAATAACATTCTATACGGGCCGTATAAAGTTATACGGCCCGTATACATCTAGAGATGTGAAAATAAGGAAATAGGGGTATGAGAATAGAAGACCCCAAAAATAAAGACTGGGAAGGAAAATATGGAATCATGGAAAAAAACATATGATAAATTAATTAAACCGAATTTAAATTATTACCATTAAATGGAGATCGTAACTACTAGATGAATTGGTTGATCGGACTGAAGGAGAAGAAGGATTTTGGAACTTAAAGAGTTTGGGATTCAGTGTGATGAAGCGGCGCGTAGGTATAAGTTATTAATTAACGGAAGCCATTATTTTTTTAATATATATAATACAAGTTTCTAACATACGCAACTTTTTAACGAAAGGGTATGACTTAAGTTAGTTTTTGTAGGTATATATAATATTCTATGGTCATTATGATGTGATAAGAAAATCAGATCAGGTGTAATAAGATTACAATTTGTGAATTAATATAAATAATTAATATACGTTAATGATGTTCCTAAACTGTAACATAGATCGAACGGTCAAAACCAAAGCAAAGCAGACCGTTTTGACTAGTTTTGATTCAAATGATATGGTTGACGGTTTGATTTTGATAGTCTAACCATTTAGCCGGATACTGGTAATTTACCCTTTATATATATATATAAGGGCAGGATCCGGAGAAAACGCCTAAAAGTGTGAAAACAGTGAGAACGATTGTGGTGTTGACATGTGGCGTTGATGTTAACTTACACTAAGGGTAATATTGTCAAAAGGCTCATCTACATGCCAAAGACCTTGCACATGCAAATCACATGCATATTTCACCATCTTTTTTAAACTCTCGTAACTTTTCTATATGTGATTATTTTTTTAAAAAAAATTTAAACCATAAAATCAAGTGTTTTATTATATTTCCAACGAGTATACTATTGCTATACTTTTAAATTAAAAAATGACATGAATTGGGTGTTCAATAAAAACGCCATAAAAACACCAAGTTCAGAAAACGCTATGAAAAATACGCAGTTGAAAACGCTATAAAACACCAAGTTCAGAAAAAACACCATGAAAAATTCAGTTGAAAACGCCATAAAAACACCCGGTTCGGAAAAACACCATGAAAAACTTAGTTGAAAAGGCCATAAAAACACCCAGTTTAGAAAAAACGTGATAAAAAACCTAGTTGAAAACGCCATAAAAACATCCATTTCAGAAAAACGTCATAAAACACCTAGCTCGGAAAAACACAATAAAACTAGGTGAAAAAGCCATAAAAACACAAAGTTGAAAACGCCATAAAAACTCAATTCGTTTTTTTTCGAAAAGTGTATCAATAGTATACTCATTGGAAAGATTAAAAAACACTGAGTTTTATGGTGTAATTTAAAAAAAAAATAATCACGTATAAAAAAGTTATTGCCTTTAAGTATGATGGGGGAAATGGCACGTGATTAGCATGTGCACCCTTGTTTGGATCTTCCAATTTTACCCTTCCTGGTAGTTCTAAGGTTCCCATTATTTACAAAAATGTCACCGCATCATCTTAGCCACAAATCACAAATCTCTTGTGGCTGAAATCGTTCTCACCATTTTCACACTTCAAATCCTTTTCTCCTGAACCTATCTCTCTCTCTCTATATATATATACACACACACACACACACACATAGAGAGAGAGAGAGAGAAAGTGTATTGTACAATCTGGCTAAACGTACAATGCGCACGATGTGAGGATTCCGCATGTTATAAATGTCCAAAACCATAAAGCCGCATGATGAAAATCGTTAATCTGCATGTTAAAACCAATTCTGCATGTTTATAACTAATCCCGCATGTTGAAACCCATTCAGCATGTTGAACATTAATCCGCATGTTGAATCATGAATCGGCATGACCCAGTATCCGCATGTTATAAACCCAAATCAACATGTTATCTTTTCACATCGTACGCATCGTACGTTAAGGTCATTTGTACGTTAACTAGCCTCTATATATATATATATATAGGATGAGGTTCATTTGAGAACCACCTTTATTGTGAGAACCGCGATAACCAATGTGAATACAAAATAAAATCTAAATAAATTAAAAAAGCACTCAAAATTTTATTTTTTTTAATATTTTTTTAAAAAGAATCACTATATTTACTTACAAAAAAAACTTTTTTTTCGAGTAACAGTTATCCGTACACATGTGTGCATATGTATCATTACTTCGACAAATTCCGTAATACATTATCAGTAATAGACAATTGCACTTTAATTTACAATATCATTCGTAATACGTTACTTTTTACATTACCAATATTCAAAATGCACATTTGCATCATTATGTATAACCATGATATAACGTGTTTTAGTACAAAAAGTTTGTGATTTTGAATGGAGAAGTAGGCCCATATACATGTTTTTTGGTTAGTTATATCTAGTGGTTGATGGTTTGTTATAGTTGTCACTTTATGATGTAATATGTTAATTAGATGGTATAAATGGTGTTGATATACATGTAACAAAATGAAAATATTGGTAATGGTATTGTATTATAGATGGTAGGAGATAATGGTATTTTATTATGGATGGTAGGAGATAATGGTAGTGTATTATGGATGGTATGATAGATGAAAGGGAAAGTGTATTCAAAGTAGTGTACCAAAACACTTTATTTCATGTTGATACATATAGATGCACATGTGCATTTCTAATATTGGTAATGTAAAAAGTAGTGTATTACATATGGTAGTGTAAATAAAAGTGCAATTGTCTAATATTTGTAATAAATTACAGAATTTATCAAAGAAATGATACATATGCACATGTGCATGGATAACTGTTACTCGAAAAAAAAATTGAATTTTTTTTTTATTATTGACGAAATATAGCGATTTTTTCCAAAAAAAATAGTAAAAAAATTTGGGTGTTTTTTTAGATTTTTTAGGTATTTTTTGTTGTGTTCACATTGGTTCTCGCAATAAAGGGTGGTTCCTAACGGATCCTTCTCCTATATATATATATATATATATATATATATATATATATATAGGGTCGGGATTTAGAGAAAACGGTAGAAAGTGTGAGAACGGTGAGAACGCTTATCAATCGTCCGTTCAAAACAATCTATGGACTAGATTGGCGCGGTGGCATTTTCGTAAATAACATCAATTTTATTACGTGGACGCGCTTCAATAAGGGTAAAAGCGTCTTTTGACTACTCCAAACAAAACGCCATCTCATGAAAATAAAACGCCAAAACAAAAATCACACAGCATTCTGCTAAAAAAGCCATTAGATATAAAACGCCAAACTTAATTATAGTAAAATCCCGCCTAAAAAAACCGCCAAAAAAATCCTATATATACAACAACTCAGACCTTCAATTAAAAAACACAAACAAAAATCCCAAACGCCAAATTTAATATATATCATTCGACTGATAAACGCCAGAAAACCCAAAAATCAAATATATTGTTGTCAATAAAATGTAGCTGTATGGTGTGGACAACATTGTCAGTTATCTTTCTTAACTGAGGATTAACAATGTTATCCAACACCATACAGCAACACTTTATTGATTTTAGCATGATCAAATTTACAGTTTTAATATGCTTTATTTTGGGGCGTTCTTTTTCTCGGTAAAACGCCAAAAAATATAACATTTTGGCTAAAAGAGTGTAAACTCAATAACATTTTGTTGCATGAGATGGACAAAAATTATAGAAAAAAAGGTTGATTCCATACGAAAGTCGAAACAGACAGTGAAGATGCTTCAAAAGAAGAAACAGACTAGTGACAGTGAAGATTTGAAGATCAAATATTTTTTTGTTTAATTTTCTTTTTCAGTTGACTGTTATTTAATTAACAACGTCATATCTAATAAAACGTCAAAAAGGCAAATGTCTTACACCTTTGACGTTTATCAAAACATCATAAAATTAATTTGGACAAGTATTATAAAAAAACTTTTTTTTATGTATTCTTTTTTATTTTCCTTTTGAGTTGATTGTTGTATAATAAAAACGTCATATATAATAAAAACGCTAAAACAGCCAAAATGCTTCTTTAAACGATATCATCCCGTTAAACGCCCCCCCCCCCCCCCCCAAAAAAAAAACTCCAAAACTATAACAAAATTAGTTTGAAAAAAGTATTATAAAAAACCTAAAAAAAATAAAAAACAAACTTTAAAATGTAACTAGAAACAGTAACTTCAAATCAGAAAAACTGAATATAGGGAAAATTTATTATATTAGAATCTAAAACGCCAAACTTGAAAGATGGGACGTGTTACAGACTTCAAAGATAAAGCCTGTAAAAAACAATAATTACAAACAGTAACTGAAAAGACGAATACTTTATTATAATAACGCACCGCCTAACTTAGGCGCCAAAAAGAGATCCTATAAAATGATACATCTCAGCAACTTCCATTTTGACCAAACCAAAAACAAAAAAAATAAACAAACGCCAATACTACTAAATACCACTCACTGTAAAACGCCAAAAAAATCAAAGATGGCTAATATGCTTTCTTGGATATTCAGTATTGTTATTCGTCAAGTTTCACTGAATGAATTGTTAACGAAGGCGAGTAACTCAAAAAGATTTTGCTGCATGAGATGGACAAAAATTCAAGAAAAAAAATACTAATGCCAGTCATAAGGCATTTTGTATTTTTTGTTCTTGAAGAAGGCTTGGATGAGGACAAGAGATCAATGACACTGAAGAGTGGGATGATGATAAACATGAAGATCAACATGAAGAAAAAGCGAAAAACCCACCCACACTTCATAGATCTATGTCCCCAAACATCCACAAAAAAAGCAACTTCAACAGACGAGCAGGCAAAAAAATCAAATCGATGGGTTTGTTAAGTTTTACATAAAACGCCATATTTTGGTGTCAGTTCTTGTACTATTAAAGAACAAAGAAACTGATGACAGTGAATATTTTGAAGAGAGATCCGATTGGAATTTTTAATTTATTTTATTCGCTTGTATTTTTTTTTCTACTGGGGGCTGAAATATATTCCAACAATTGTAAAACGCCAAGATAACCAAAACGCCAAAATGTTTATAAGAAATAATAGAACAATGGGCCAACTTGTTTAAAACGCCTTGAAAAACGTCATTCAAATAGATTTCCTGACCGTGGGTTGCAATGGCATAAGATTTGAATAAACGCCATAAACGCCAAAATGTTAATAAGATGAAACCATTAAACGCCATTAAATATTGAATTTGGTTAACGCCAAAAATCTTAAAAACCAACAATATTGGGAAAAGCGGAACTGGAAAAGCAAGAGATGAAAGGACAAAAAAGCCCCTCCGCCCTTTTCTAAGCGGCGTGACACGTGTTAGGCCAGGAAGCGTTCTCACACTTTTGAGCGTTTTCTCCTGGTCCCATTTCTATATATATATATATATATACACACACTACAAATACTATGGATGAGAGTAGTGTCATGCAGCTGCCTGACACTTCCTCATTAGTTCGGCCAAATTACGATTTTACCTTGTTTAAATTTACAGTTTTGTCACTGGTTTTGTTTTTTACCTCACAGCCAAATTACGATTTTATTCTCAGTTCAAATTTACAGTTTTTCCATCGTTTTTGTGTTTTTTCCCTGTCAAATTACGATTTTACCCCAGTGTAAACTTATAGGCATGCCATCGTTTTAATTTTTTTTACAAAACTATGGTAGCGTTTGTTTTAATTGGTTGACTCGGTGTAAATTTGTATTCTGGCACACACTCTTTTGTCTTGAAAAATTACAATTTTGTTTTCAGTTTATAATTATAGTTTTTCCATCGTTTTATGTTTTTTTAGCAAAAGTATGGTAATCTTTTGTTTAATTGGTTAGCACAATGTAATTTTTTTTAGATCGTGTTATTTGTAGTATGTAGATGTAACTGAAACATAGACGTACATATCGAGAGAGAAATATTCGGCTTAGTGCCCCGCAACACAGGCAAGGCAAAAACTAGTATACTACAAATAACATGGAGGGGAATAGTGTCAAGCAACTGTCTTGCACTTCTCCATTGGTCTAGTCAAATTACAATTTTACCTCGTTTAAATTTATATTTTTGTTATTGGGTCTTTTTTAAAAATAACCAAGACTGCACTTTTTGGTTAAACTACCGATTTGAGATTCCTCTTAATAAGGTAATTCTATATAAAAAAAAATATGATCATAAAATCTCAATTCTTCATCAATACATAAATCCATTATATAGACTTAACATTACAAGTTCGGTTTGGTTCGGTTTGGTTTGGTTGCGGTTATATTATATCAGTTAACAAAAGTTTCATAACCTTAACCATAACTAATTGGTCGGTTAACAAAGTCTCATAACCAAAACCATCAGTTATCTGTTAATAGCTGTCTGTTATGTTGGTTATGATTTTATGATGGTTAATTTGCTTACTCCTATGTCACATTATGTAGTAACCAGTGAATATCATCTACATTTTATCATATAAAATGTATCTTTCTCCTAATATCAAAAATTATAAAAAGAGAAAAATGCCCGAATAGTCCCTGTGGTTTCGCCTTTTTTCACCTATGGTCCTCAACTTTCTAAAACTACCTGAATAGTCTTCAAGTTTTCATTTTTTTTGTTCCCGGATAGTCCCTGGGTCTAACTTCAGTTACTTTTCTCTGTTAAAATGATGTGAAATGACAAAAATACCCTTTCCTTAAAAGGCCAGACCACAGGGACTATCCGGGCATCTTCTTCATATTTATTTATAAAACCCCACCAACACACTTCTCTTCAACCTCCACCCACCATCACCCTCCTCCACCCTCCACCATCACCGCCACAGGGTTCAACCGTACCAGGTGATCCAAACAAAACCCTAGTCGCAGCTCACCCACCACCACCAATGGCATCGCCGGAGAAGCGATGCCTCTACGAAGTCCTCAACCTCCCCCGCGACTGCACCGCTGACGAGATCCGCTCCGCCTATCGCAAACTCGCCCTACAACGCCACCCTGACAAACTCATCAAATCCGGCATCCCAGAATCCGAAGCCACCGCCTCTTTCCAATAGCTCGTCAACGCCTACGAGGTCCTCTCCGACGCGCGTGAGCGCGCCTGGTACGACTCTCACCGCTCCCAAATCCTCTTCTCCGGCACCACTTCCTCCTCTTCCCCCGCCGTTGTCCCCGATCTCTTCACTTTCTTCTCAAATTTCGTTTATTCCGGTTTTTCCGATAAAGGTAAGGGCTTTTATAAAGTGTATGGTGATGTGTTTGATAAGATTTACATGAATGAGTTGAATTATGCCAAGAGGTTAGGGTTAGGTAATGTGGTTAAGGAGGCTCCGGTTATGGGGAATTTGGAGAGTTTGTATGAGCAGGTGAATGCGTTTTATGGTTATTGGTTAGGGTTTGGGACGGTTATGGATTTTGTTTGGGCTGATGAGTATGATGTGATGAGTGGGCCGAATCGGAGAGATAGAGAGAGAGAGCGCGCGCATCGGGGAAAGAGGAACGACGGCGACAGCGGCGGTGATGGTGGAGGGTGGAGGAGGGTGATGGTGGGTGGAGGTTGAAGATGAAGTGTGGTGGTGGGGTTTTATAAATAAATATGAAGAAGATGCTCGGATAGTCCCTGTGGTTTGGCCTTTTAAGGAAAGAGTATTTTTGTCATTTCACACCCTCTTAACAGAGAAAACAAACTGAAGTTAGACCCAGGGACTATCCGGGAACAAAAAATGAAAACTTGGGGACTATTCAGGTAGTTTTAGAAAGTTGGGGACTATAGGTGAAAAAAGGCGAAACCACAGGGACTATCCGGGCATTTTTCTCTTATAAAAAATTATTTAATCAAGCATTCAATTGTTTGCTCTCCTTATTACGATGTATATGTTTTTGGGGTAAGCTTTGAATCCCAAAATTTTTGAGCCCTTGTGTGAAACAAAATCGGGTAAGTTCTTACTCATAGCAAAGCATAAATGACCTCAGGTCTTCTTTACACCTTATCGCACTTTCAATACATGGATGCGCACCTTGTATATTAAAAAAATGTGCAACTTAGAGAGAGAGGGTCGTGACTTGTGGGTTGTGATAGGCTAGACACAAAAAGCTAGAACATGAAAGTTGTGAGCAAAAAAAGGCAGCTTATTGAGATAGGAAGTATACTTGTCAAGCCACATGTCACATGACACATGATGTTATGCCAAGATGCTTCAAGATCATATGCCACCACATCACACATTACGTTGAGGCAAGAGTGAGAAAGTCTGAAAAACACAAAACATGATGCACTCAACACATGATAGAATCTCAAAAAAAAAAAGAAAAGAAAAAAAAACCTTGAAAACAATTTTAGTTATTTCTTATATTATCAACCTTTAAAGTTTAGACCATACTATTTCATATAATTTCGTGTTTTTGTAATTATTTAACTAATTCTATCCCATAGTAATAATTGTTTATTTTAATTTATATTTGATTTTTCTAATGTTGCTGATTAAATTGTTATAATGTTTTTTTTTTTTTTTTTGCAATCTAGCCCAGCCTGTTAAGTCCAGCTTATAACATTGTGCGTTGTGTTATTGGTCTATTCACATGGGCCTCTTGGAGCTTACAATTGAATCAAAGCTCACAGTAAACCCGTACTCCGTGAAATAGCTCATTTATCATTGATAATTCAAATCCAATAACAAAATTTAAGGCCCGACACACAATTTAAAACATTTCCTCTCAGCCCACCTAAATATAGTTTGGTATTATTTTCAAGAAAAAAGTAATTGCAAACTAAGCCTTTGATCCCTCCATGAGAAACCATTTCACCTAATAAAAATTTCATCTCCATCTCATAAAATATAAAGACTTTATGTAGCATATGAAAGTGGTACTCACCAATCACCATTTAGGGGAGCTAAACGGGTCGGGTTGGCGGGTTCAACCCGACCAGAACTCGAAAAATTTAGACGAATTCGAATACGACCCGAATATTCACGGGTTAACCAAAACACGACCTGTTCAAACCGAATTATTTTTATTTTTTAATTTTTTTTCTGCAAAATAATATATGAAAATTTACTAAAATAACACAAATGTATATAATAATACAATTAAATTAAAATTATAAAATATTATGTTAATTTCTTTTTTTTAAATTATAATTATGATATAAAAGGCACACCCGGCTAATTTAATTTATGACATAAAATATATTCTAAAAAATATGATATAATATAAATGGGTTAAACGGGTCAACCCGTCAACCCGATCGGTTTGACCCGAAAAACGGGTTCGCGGGTTCAACCCGTTTAGAAAAATAAATGAAGTTAACGAGTTGGATTAAAATAGCAAAATTTCAAACCTTTTGGATCTAGATGCGAAAAAACAATCCTTTAGACGAAAGTCGTAAAATTGATCAAACATTGGGGACGAAAATGACATTTTACTTTTTGAAGTTTCAAATTAACCATTCACAATAAATAATATACGTTTTTAACCTAGTAATGTTATTTCTCTTATGACATTCTTTCATTAGCTTTTTTTAAACTAAATAGTCGATATAATGTTTTTTAACGGCGTAACACCACGTCACCACCACCATATATCATCCGTTCGTTCGGGCCGCTACACCATATCATAGGTACTACGTCATCATTTTTTTTATTCTATTTATTACGTTTTATTTCGTTTTTGTTGTTTCGCACATTTATACTTTGTAGTTTCATACTAGTCTTTATTGTTTGGTTCGTACGAAGATTCCCCACCGCTACATAGGGTGAGAAAATCCTACTTATTATTATTTTTAACGGTCAACAAATCCTCCAAATAGGTTACTAGCGAAATTCATCACATACTCGTCTCCAAACCAGGCTACTGGCGAAATCCACCACATCGGAGAAAATCCTACTTGTTATTAAATGTATAGATGAATACGGAACATATGGTTAGCAGTTAGCTGTTGTGGATTTAAAATATTTATCAATGTCGTCATAGATCATTTTGAGGTGTAATTGCTTACGTAATAATAACGTATGATGTATGTGGATTCAAAGAGTGTTTGCTGCTGCAGCCTGATGAATGAACACTAAAAGCATTCAGTTGGCCACGCTTGAACACGTTTCTTGATTTTTCTTACACGCGATTTTGGAATTGCATGGCGTCTTCTTTCACTTTAATTTTTTATTTTATAATCATCATAAAAATACTCCCTCCGTCCCATTAAAAGTGTCATATTTTGAATTTTCAAAGTCTTTAATTATGAACTTTGACTTTAATTATATATTTTTTGTGTTATATAAAACTTGATGAAAAATTAACCCGATAAAAACACTTGTAAAACACACTCAAATCATATAACTTTCATCAAGTATTATCTAACACAAACAAAATTATTTAAGGTCAAAGTTTATAAATAAAGACTTTGAAAATTCAAAATATGACACTTTTAATGGGACGGATGTAGTATTTATTATCAAACCATTCAACAATTTATTTTTTAGAGAGAAAAATGCAATTTGCGTCCCTGTGGTATGTCCCAAACATCAACCTGATCCCCTAAATTCATTTTTTGGTTTTTTGCGCCCCTGACCTTATGAATTCATAACACTTTGAGTCCCTGCCGTCAGTTTGACTGTCTAAGGCAGGGGTAAGACCGTCTTTTGGCATATATTAATAACACTTTGCGTCCCTATGGTATGAGTGAAATATCAACATGAGCCCCTAAATTCATTTTTGTTTTTTTCTTAAGTAATCTAATAATTCAAATTAACTATTTTATTTTTAAATAAATGCAATCTAATAATTAAATGTATACTATATATAACAAATTATTAAAGCCTAAATTGTATATTAAATGTAAACTTTTAATACATACAATACAGAGACAAAACGTCATACCAACTTCGTAGACTTGACGGAACTTACAGACTCGATAACAAAAGACCGTAACATACAATACAGAGACAAAACATCATACGACCACAAGCAATTGTGGATCTTTACTGACGGGTGCACTTCGGAATGTAGCAGATATGAATGAATATAACCCCAGTGTAGGTAATTACATATCTGCCACTGGGGTTATATTCATTCATATGAATGAATATAACCCAAGTGGTAGATATGTAATTAGCGAGCTCTGGAATTTCAAGGAAAATCGAAGAGCTCCACTGGGGTTGTATTCATTCATATCAATCACTTCCTTATGTGCACCGCATCTTCTAGGAGGTTGTCAAGTGTTCTCGTCTTCGTAGTTGGTGTTTTGCGTATCTTTACATCCGCAGCCATTCTGTACATCGAATCAAACCAAAACCAAATAACTGTTATCATCGAATAAAACCAAAACCAAATAACTGTTATCATCGAATCAAACCAAAACCAAATAACTGTTATCATCAAAACCAAAAATCAAAATGAGGAACACATTCAAATCATTGAATCAAACCCAAAAATACCCAAATAACACATTCAAATCATTGAATCAAAACCAAATAACAGTTCTCAAACACATTCCTCGAAACAAAAACCCACAAGAATCAAAACCAAAACACATTCAAAACCTCTGTTTTGATACCCAAGACAAAAACCCACAAGAATCAAACCCACAAGAATCAAACAAAACCAAAACACATTCAAAACCGTATATGAGTTATCTAACCCGTATGAAGATAACCCTCTGTTTTGATACCCTAGACAAAAACCCACAAGAATCAAACCCACAAGAATCAAACAAAACCAAAACACATTCAAAACCGTATATGAGTTATCTAACCCGTATGAAGATAACCCTCTGTTTTGATACCCTAGACAAAAACCCACAAGAATCAAACCCAAAAGAATCAAACAAAACCAAAACATATTCAAAACCGTATATGAGTTATCTAACCAGTATGAAGATAACCCTCTGTTTTGATACCCTAGACAAAAACCCACAAGAATCAAACAAAACCAAACCCCTGTTTTGATATCCGAGACAAAAACCCACAAGAATCAAACAATATGAAAATGTGGATTGTTATCGATGAAGATGAAAATGATGAAGAATCTAACCTCTGTTTTACCTTGGATTGTTATCGATGAAGATGAAGATGAAGATGATGAAGATGAAGCTGATGAAGATGATGAACGAAGATGATGAAGATGAAGATGATGAAAATGATGATAATCGAAAGATGAAGATAAAGATGATGATGATAATGGGTGTTGGGAGTTGGGATGTTAAGGGTTGAGAAGTGTGATGAAACTGATCTGATCATTCATATCTTCTATTAATTGTAGATGTTAAGGGTCAAGGGCATAAAGGACTTTTCACAATTGTCAAACGGTCAAACTGACGGAACCCTGACGGCAGGGACTCAAACTGTTATAAATTCATAAGGTCAGGGGCTCAAAAAACCAAAAAATGAATTTAGGGGCTCAGGTTGATGTTTGGGACATACCACAGGGACGCAAATTGCATTTTTCTCTTTTTTAGAAGAATTTGAATATTTAACTATGAACTAGTAAAAACTAAAAATTGATGGTAGTATTAAACAAGGTATTACTGACCTAATAGTCTAGTGGTATGGTGTTTCTCTTTACAAATGTAAGATTAGTGTTAAATTCTGAAAAATGCAAGATAAAGATGGAATTAAAGTGTTAAAAAATTGTTGTTCAAAAAACAAGGTATTACTTGTTTATATTATTTTGATGGTGGGGCTGGGACCTGGGACACAAAGGAACTCAAGTAGGGTCGTGAATTGAGTCGAGTTGGATTAGGATCATGCTTTGACTTGATCGAAGTTAAGCAAGTCACCTCAGCTCGACTTGTTTGTTTTAACGAACTAAAATGTTGAACTCGAGCTTGTAAAAAGCTCGAACCAACTCGTTTATTTTTAAAACTAAAATAAAATTGTATCTTAAACAACCAAAGTTGTATATCCCATAGAACTATTTTTATTGTCTATCCCCTCATTTTTAAACCGAGTTGCTATAGAAGATACATTTCCCAACATCAAACTTGTAAGTGATTATGATCGGACAAAATTTTGTTGATGTTGTAAGTTTTTTTATGGTTTGATCATTTTAGGGTTATGTGTATGTGAAGGGCGGATGCGGATCAAAATAAGATGAATTTAACGTGAGAAGTGTAAGAAGCAACTTGGGACTTTAATTGTTAAGATTAAGAGGATGACAAAAATTCGTAATTAATTACAAGTTAGTAAGGCTTTGTGGTATGGTGATGGTCCTCCATTGGAGGATGATCCACCACGTAAGCGACACGTAGAATGAGTGTGAGGATGGGGCAAAGGGGATGAAACTAAGGAAATGGGGGGATGATCCTAATATAAGTTGTATGTATAGGTGTGTGACGAGGTATGGTACTGGATCCGACCCGAGCGGTCGGACTTTCCTGCTATTTATCACCTTTATGTTAAATATTATTATTATTATTATTATTATTATTATTATTATTATTATTATTATTATTATTATTATTATTATTATTACGCACTAACCTGCGAGGCCCAGCGCATTGTAGTTTACATACTACACTAGGCTGTGGGCTTGTAGAGACAACCCCTAACTGGGCCTGGCCCATTGAGGTTAGGGTTTCCCATATCTCCTATATAAGGAGGTCTCCACCTCCTTATTAGGGCATGCAATATGGGGCAAACACTTTGGTAGCTGAAAATAGGGGATTCTTCCCCTACCGGCCGTCTCTACATCCCCGTTTTTTCTCTTTTCTTCTTATTTGCAGGTATAGGAATCGGACGAAGAAGACGAGATGTGGACATATCCGTATTCATCACCGTAGAAGTACCGACCCGCTCGGGTTCACTCTTTTACAGTGTGTGTGAGAAAGGGGGATGGACGTCGGAAACGTCTGGATGGAGACGCCTAGGACGCCGCTGGAGGGGGGCGAAATGGAGAGGGGGCCGGCCGATGGGGACGGTCCAAAGCCGAAACCTATACCGTGCAGCCTAATTAGTAATGGTTGAAAATGGTAAAATGGAGAATTCGTCTTGCGTTAACCTTT
Organism: Helianthus tuberosus; assembly: GCA_030545235.1. Lineage (NCBI taxonomy): Eukaryota > Viridiplantae > Streptophyta > Magnoliopsida > Asterales > Asteraceae > Helianthus > Helianthus tuberosus. The sequence continues at coordinate 4,510,166 of CM060422.1, read as the reverse complement.
TTTTATTAAATACAAGTCCACTATTTAATTTAAACTAACATTTAAATGCTTCCATTTTTTAAATTATACCAAAAAATATTTGAAAAAAAATTATACCAAATAATCAATAAGGTTGTTAACTTTATTACAAGTAAAATATTATTATACTTTTTTCAGTGTCATTTCTTTTAAAACTGTAAAGCACTATGCGATACAAAGTATTGATATCTTTTGTTATGTTTTGTTAGGGTGAGAGAGGCACTCCTCTCTTAGGGGAGTGACCTCTCTTACACACACCCAATCAGCACGCGCCACATCAACTCCCCTCACACCCTCAATTTGATGGCGGCATTCCTCTCTTGGGGGACTTGTTTTTTATTTTTTTAATTAAGGGGGGGAAATACTTGATTGGTTGAATCAATGGTGGGCCACCCTCTCCCTCTCTCCCTTCATGCGGTGAACACCCACCGAAATCCATCCCCGATTAGGCTCCCCGAGTTGATGGCGGCGGTGTTCCCGCTCAGGGACTCACCTCACCGCATCCCTCCCCGAGAAGTGCCCCGCTCACCCTTATGTTTTGTTATGTGTTGTTATGCGTGGTGTAAATACACTCGCATTTAAACCACTCATATACACATGTTGCCACCTCGTTGCTCAAAACAAATGATTAGTTAAGACAGAGGCGATGATGTTATGTAATTAGCTGAAAATTAAGCAAGGAAAGCCTAAAATATTAATGTTACTCTATTTAAAATTTAGAGGGTGTTTGGGATTACGTTTTGAAGTGATTATTTGATTATTGTGTTAAAATACTAGTATATTTCCAGTATAAATGTGCCTGTTATTTATATATTTTACTTACTTATATATTTATATATTTTATTTTCTTAACAGTTTCTTTTTATTTGTTTCATTGTGAGGTTTGGAGTTTGGGCTCTTCTCTTTTCTCGGGCTTGCTTTGCAACTGGGCTCCTTCACTTGGGCTTGTAGCCGTTTAAAGACAGCTGGTGATTAGCTGGTGTTTAGGGTTTCTAACCCTTATAATGGGCAGAAGGTTCCAGGGCTTACTCACTCGAGCATTTCATTTCTCTTGTTCATTATTCCATCGTTCTCTGCTGAGTTACCCTATCCTCACAAGTTCATTCGTGAGTCTAGGGTTGTTTACCTTCTCTTGTATAAGATCATCCGGCTGGAGATCTTTTGTTCTTTGTTTGATTATTAATCTGTGATGACAGAATTACTTTGTCTTTGTATTTGATACTTCATAATAAAAGTGTCTGATTCTTGGGTTCTGACACGGTATCAGAGCCCCAAGGTTGAATTGGGCTCTGGTTCTTCTTCCGTTGCGGTACAAAGCTCCGGCTGACCTTTTTCTTGTCCGACCTAGGGTTTCTTCCGTTACGGCATCCTATGCTCTGGTCCCTGTTTCCGGAGTATTCCTGCTCAGTGGAGACGGTGTAGATCTGGGAGTGTGAAACCCTAATTTCTAGGGTTTTGGTTAACTTCTGGTTTCCGGTGACGGCGCTGTTGTGGAAACCCTAACTTGGAGTGGTTGCTTTTATTGGAAGAGAAGATCCTCGTTGGTCCCGTTAGGGCAAACCAACAGGAATTTTTTTCCGGTTTTCTGACCTGTGTCTTGTAACCCTAAGTGAAGGTTACAGACCTGGTCCACCTCTGCTGGCACTTACTGTGAGATCGTTCCTCCCTTCTCCCTTTATTTTCTTGTTTGCATCACGGTGTCTTGTGTCTAGGCATTTTTTATACCGGGTTTTAGGCAAGACCGGTTTGATTATTGGGACACAGAGAGGGTTCACTCTGTTGCATTTGTGTCTGGTTTGGTCCGTTGTGTTGTGGCTCCCTGGTCATTGTCTGCGGAGGCACCTTGAGTGACGAACCTCTAATCGGACCTCTGTCCAGGCTTCGCTGGTGTCTGTTTGGTTCTCTGCTCTTTCTGGTTGTTTTTATCTGTTTGCTTGTCTGTTCTGTGGTTATTTTGACTGCTCTATTCTGTGTTTACTTGTCTTGCTATTATGACTGATAAAACTGAATCTGCTGTGACTTTGGTTAGTAAGTTAGATGCTAGTGACCCATTATATCTTCATGCTAGTGACTCTAGTGGGCTCACAATTGTTAGCATAAAACTAAAAGGGACTGAGAATTATGTGGTCTGGTCTAATGTTATGAAACTTGCTCTATTGGCTAAAAATAAACTAGGCTTCATTGATGGAACTTGTAGTAAATCTAAAGACAATGATGTTCTTGCTAGTCAGTGGGATCGATGTAATTCTATTGTGCTCACCTGGATTCTGAACTCTGTTTCTGATGAATTATATGTTGGTCAAGTCTATTCTAAACTTTCCTCAGAAGTGTGGGATGATTTGAAGGATACTTATGATAAAGTTGATGGGTCAGTTGTGTTTAGCTTATATCAAAAAATCAACTCTGTTAGTCAAAATTGATCTAGTGTGTCTGAGTATTATCATAAAATCAACACTATGTGGAAACAATTTGATGCTATGCTTCAACTGCCTTCTTGCACCTGCAATGCTTCTACTAAATTCAATGAGTTCAGTCAATTAATCAAACGTATGCAATTTTTAATGGGGTTAGATGAATTTTATCAACCTGTTAGAACCAATCTGTTGACAAGGGACCCTTTACCAACTATCAAAACTGCTTTTTCTATCATCTCTAGAGAAGAATCTCATAGAGGTTCTAACAGTTCTTCTAAAGTTCCCAATGTAGGATTTGCTACTAAATCTAACAATTTCAATGATAACAAGAAAAAATTCAATAAAGGTCCCAACCCAAATCTAAAATGCTATCATTGCAACAAAATTGGACATGCAGTTGATAAATGTTTTGAACTACATAGTTATCCTCCAAACTATAGACCAAAACCTACTCAAAGCAGTTCACAGTGGGCTAGGTCAAACAATGCTGCTAGTAGTGGTACTGGTTCTTCTATGAATAATGCTGTCAATGATAAAAATTCTAGCTCTTTGAACTCCTTGACTGCTGATCAATTTTCTAAGTTGCTAGGTTTGCTTAATGAGAATAAAACACAGGACACAAATAAGTCCAATGTAGGAGGTAAATGCTTCAATTCCTTCTCTGAATATAAAAATATTTTCTGTTTCAACTCAAAACTATTCTCTTCACAAAAACAAAACTGGATTATTGATTCTGGTGCAAACCAGCATATGGTTATGTCTAGTGAGAATATGTTCAATCTTGTTGATGTTTCTGAATATAATATAACTGTTAAGCATCCCAATGGTACTGATGCTAAAGTCACTCAAATTGGATGTTTTAAACTTTCTGACTCTGTTATTCTAAAAGATGTGTTTGTTGTTCCTGAATATTGTGTGAACCTTATCTCTGTGTATAAGCTAGCCAAAGACAATAAGCTTAAGGTTGTGTTTGATGAAAACTCTTGCTATATTCAGGATTCATGCTTAAAGAAAACCCTGGTGACTGGTAGGCAAACTGAGGGTTTATATTTCTGTGGTAACTCTCTAAGTTCTAGTTTTTCTTGTCTAAGCATGGCTGAAAAAGCAAAGCTCTGGCATTCCAGGCTGGGTCATCCAGCTGAACAAGTGTTAAAGGTTCTTCAACTTAAATCTGAGTCTATTTCTAACCCTTGTGATATATGTCACAAGGCTAAACAACATACGTCCCCATTCCCTCTCAGTGACCATCAATCATCTAAGATTAGGGACCTCATTCACTTAGATGTTTGGGGTCCCTACAAGGTCACTAGTGTGGAAGGATACAAATACTTCCTTACTATTGTAGATGATTTCACCAGATCCGTTTGGGTTTATCTGATGAAATCTAAGTCAGAAGTTTTTGAAAATATAGAAAGTTTTTACAATCTTGTTAAAACTCAATTTGAAGTCAACATCAAAGTGTTTAGGAGTGATAATGGATCTGAGTTCACCAACTCTCAAATGACTGCTTTTGTTAAACTAAAAGGTATCATCCATCAAACCTCCTGCACCTATACTCCACAACAAAATGGTATTGTGGAAAGGAAACATAGACACTTGTTGAATATTGCTAGAGCTCTGCTATTTCAATCCAATGTCCCTCTTAGGTTCTGGTCTGAATGTGTTCTTACAGCATCTTACTTAATTAACAGGCTTCCTTCTTCTGTGTTACATGGGTGTTCTCCTTATGAAAAACTGTTTGGTTTCAAACTTTCTCTTGATCACTTGAAAATCTTTGGTTGTCTTTGCTATTTCACTATCTTAAATAACCCTGATAAACTTGAAGAAAGAGCTAAAAAATGTGTTTTTATGGGGTACTCTAATTTTAAAAAGGGATATAAGGTGTGGAGTCTAGAACAGAAAAAATTCATCTTCTCCAGGGATGTTAGTTTCCATGAAACCACATTTCCTTTTAAAAATGAATCACATTCTGTTCTAGAAGGTACAAATAACTTAAATCAATTAAATTTTTTTGATACCTTTGATTTTTCAAGTGACCTAAATCCCAATGATGAAGAGAAGGTCACCACTGACTCAACTACCCTAACACAGCAACACAGTGATGAGGTTAAATCACCTGTGGATAGTAATACTCAGAAGTCATCAGGGACTGATGACATATCTGAGGGTAATGAGTCCTTAGGAAATGAAACTGGTCCTGTGAGGGCTGAGTCTAGTAGTGTAAATGATGAGTCAAACCTTCCTGAGGGTATCATTCCCACTAGAAGATCTTCTAGATCCTCGACCGCCCCTAAAAGATTTGATGACTTTATTGTTGGCAACGCTAAATATAGTTATGATAAAGTAGTTAATTATTCCAACCTACCTAGTGAAAATATATGTTTTGCTGCCAATATAAATAAAATTAGTGAACCACACACTTATAAAGAAGCCCTTAAAGATAAAAGGTGGATTGATGTTATGAATGAAGAATTGTCTACACTATATAAAAACAATACCTTGGACATTGTAGATATCCCTAGTGGTACTAAACCTATTGGTGTAAATGGGTGTTTAAAGTTAAATATAAGTCAACAGGTGAAATAGATAGATTTAAAGCTAGGCTTGTTGCTAAGGGGTTTAACCAACGTGAAGGGATTGACTTTGAGGAAACATTCTCCCCTGTTGTCAAAATGGTTACAGTTCGATGTGTTGTTAGTCTATCTGTTCAAAACAACTGGCCCCTATACCAACTGGACGTTAATAATGCCTTTCTTTATGGTAATCTTAAGGAAGATGTCTATATGACTCTTCCCGATGGGTTAAATATTGATCAACAGAATAAAGTTTGTAAGTTAAACAAATTTTATATGGGTTAAAACAAGCCCCACGCATGTGGAATGAGCGGCTTGTTCAAACATTAGTCAAAATTGGGTTTGTGCAATCTAAATGTGATCATTCCATGTTTATTAAGTCCGAAAAATCTGTCTTTATTGTTCTCTTAGTGTATGTTGATGATATTGTGTTAACAGGGAAGTGTGAACAGGAGATAACTAAAATCAAAAATCTTTTGAAAAATGAATTTTTAATCAAAGATCTTGGTTTACTAAAGTATTTTCTTGGAATAGAAGTAATCAAATCAAATAACGGAGTTTGCCTTTCTCAAAGAAAGTATTGTATGGATTTGTTAAACGAGTATGGGATGAGTGGTAGTAAGCCCAATAGCTGTCCCATTGATCAAAATCATGTTTTGACCAATCTGCCCCTAAATAACTCAAAACCTATTGATGTCACACAGTATCAAAAACTGATAGGTAAACTTATTTACCTATCACACACTAGACCTGATATTGCCTACTCTGTTCACTATTTATCTCAGTTTATGCATAAGCCTACTGAGGCTCATACTCAAATTGCTTTCAAAGTTTTAAGGTACCTAAAAGGTGCACCTGGGACTGGGATCCTGTTTACAAAAAGCAACACTTTTCAGTTAACTGCATTTGCAGATTCGGACTGGGCTAAATGTGTGGACAGCCGTAGGTCTGTCACTGGTTTCTGCATATTTCTTGGTGGATCCTTAGTTTCATGGAAAAGCAAAAAACAAAGTGTAGTTTCTCGGTCCTCTGCCGAGGCCGAATACAAGTCCATGTGCAGTGCCACTTGTGAAGTTTTGTGGCTGCTGAATATCTTAAGAGAACTGTAACACTCGTCTTATATTTTGAATTTAATTATCATAAAAATATAGTATATGAAAAAGAAAATTTTATAATTATCAAAAACTTAGTTAGTAAACTAAGTTATACTTCGTCATAGAGTTTAACATAGTCAAATAACAGAAATAAACCATTCATCATCCAGTAGTGTTTACAAACAACATAGTTTAATAGATTATATTAATGCGGAAGCGTCCAAAATGTGTGTTCGGTTCTTGAAGCATTGTCTTGATCGTCATCCACATACATGCAATACCTAGAAACTGGAAATTTTTAACAAAAATTAGTATTAGAGTTCTTAGAAATATTACATAATCGAAACTACGCTCAAAAACGGATTCGATTAACCAGGATATACATAATTTAACATAAAGGTCAGGACTCTAGCGTAACTTACGGCAGCCACCGTAAGTTACGGTAGACGATGGATCACCTTGGTCTGCCGTAAGGCAGTATATAACTACCGTAACGTTTTTGTTCTCTACCGTAAGTTACGGTGGAGACCATAACTTACGGTGGACTCTGTAACTTTGTGTTTGTCCCATTTATTCATTTCACCCAAACCCGAATCCTCGGATTTCTCATTCTAACAAACAAGCCCGCTAAATTCTCATATTCTAATATGTCTTTTATTAACAATAACAAAGACCGAGTAACCATATTACGATGCATTAGCCACGCATTATTTGATTATTCGACCCGTTTGGCTCATCTAAGGAATCCTCCATTATGATGACTACCAACGAGATCTAACCAATTCTTGACCTATTATTCAATATAGCGAACATTATCGCTTTAATTCGACTCAACTTTTATTCTACAATTCAACTACACATATGCTAATTATCAAAATTTACCAAATGTAACGAATCAAGTTACATACCTTCAATGCACGCCTTTTAAACGCAAGTCACCACCGGCTTGTCCGCTCGACGCTCCGGTATCCTTTCCTATAGAGTTCAACCATAGCATGTTTAGAACTCCTTTTCAATTATACATTACATAATCCCCCCAAACATCACAATGCGCGTTTTTAACTTAATTTGCAGTTTCGAGCCTTCTTTGAGGCATTTCTACAAACCCTTATAGGGCAGAATTTTATATCATTTATATTCTAGTTCATGGCTTATCTCTTGGCCTCGATTAACATTAATTTAGCTACCACATATAGAATTAAGCATGAATTTTTTATAAATCAGTTTCTATGAATCAATTTACACTAGGATAGCCTTCTAAACTCTAGTGTTCATCATTTTCTCACAAAACCCATGAATCACCTTCAATGTGTTCATGAAATTTTCAGAATTTAGGCATGATTTCACATATTGTTGTCTAGGTTTTACTCCTAGACACTATATCATTCCTATTTTACCCAAATAACAAACATGCATCATCAAATTTCAGATTTCCCAAATTCATGAGAATTTCAAGTAGAGAATTCTCATCAAATTTTACATACCTTATAACCCTCTTGCGATGAGGATGACAATTCTCAGCTCAGATTTCGTTTTGGATCAGATTTGAACCTTCAATTTAAGTGTTTTGTGGAATTTAGGGTTTTGAAAAAGCTTGGTCGCCCCCCCTTGCTTCTGGTTGATCCCCCGTACTCAATTATGGGTTTGTGTTTTAATAAAAATGTTTTTATTAAACATTAGTTTCAGTTTAAACACTTTTGGTCCCTCAATTCTCTTTAGTTGACAATTGAGTGTTTTAACTTACTTACGAGTTAATACAAGACTACTAATTAACGGAGTTATCTAGTCCCCGTTAGTTCGTTCTGGTTTATTTATACTTTATAATTCTAATATAAAGTTTTATATTTTCGGGGTGTTACAAGTCCACCCCCCTTAAAAAGGGTTTCGTCCCCGAAACCGAATTACGTACCAAATAAAGTAGGGTAGAGTCGTTGCATCTCCTCTTCGGATTCCCATGTAGTATCCGCACCCTTTCTGTGTTCCCATTTAACCTTTACTTGATTGATCTCTTTATTCCTTAAGGTTTTTACCTTACGATCCAAAACCGCGATGGGCTTTACCACATAGTTTTGCCTGTCATCCACCTCGATGTCGTCGTAGTGGATATAAATTGTCTCATCCGCTAAACATTTCCGAAGATGTGACACATGAAATGTGTTATGAATTCCGCTTTGTTCCTCCGGTAGTTCAAGGCGGTAAGCTACCTTTCCTACCGGTTCTACGATCGCAAACGGCCCGATAAACCTCGGGCTCAATTTTCCTCTTTTTCTAAACCGGATAACCCCCTTCCATGGGGATACTTTGAGCATGACTTTGTCGCCAACCTGGAACTCGATCGGTCTCCTCCTTTTGTCAGCATACGACTTTTGTCTATCTTGAGCCGCTTTCAAGTGTGCCCGAACCGCATCAATCTTTTCATTAATGGCTCGTACAATATCTTGGTGGGCGAGTTCACGTGGGCCCACTTCACCCCAACATACCGGGGTTCGGCATTTCCTACCATAGAGCATTTCATACGGTGCCATCCCAATACTAGCATGGTAGCTGTTGTTATAAGAAAACTCGACCAATGGTAGATAAACATCCCAACTTCCTCCAAAGTCGATTATACATGCCCGTAGCATGTCCTCCAACATTTGTATTGTTCTTTCACTCTGTCCATCCGTCTGAAGATGGTACGCAGTGTTGATGAACAATTTGGTTCCCATTTGCTCTTGGAAATCTTGCCAGAAATTTGAACTGAACCGGATATCCCTATCGGACACGATGGATACCAGTACTCCATGGCGTGCTATTATCTCATTAGTGTAAACTTCTAACATCTTTTCTGACGTATAAGTCTCACGAATCGGAATGAAGTGAGCACTTTTCGTCAATCTATCCACCACTACCCATATAGCATCAAATCCGCGGTTCGTCTTTGGTAGTTTGGTTAATAGGTCCATCGTAATATGTTCTCATTTCCAAACCGGGATTTCTAACGGTTGGAGTTTACCGTATGGTTTTTGGTGCTCCTCCTTGACTTGTAGACATGTCAAGCATTTTTCCACGTATTTCACAACATCTCTTTTCATTCCGGGACACCAATAGTTTTGTTTTAAGTCGTTATACATTTTGGTTGCTCCCGGGTGGATGGAATAACGGGACTTGTGAGCTTCATCGAGTAGAAGCTTTTTAACTCCACATGTGTTAGGAACCCAAATTCTATTGAAACGTGTTTTCAAACCGTGGTTGCCTACTTCGAGATCTTTAACTTGGCCAACAATCCTTTCCTTTCTCCAGTTTTCCATCTTTACTGCTTCATCTTGTGCTCCTCGAATTCGTTCAAGTAAGCCCGAGGTCACAACGAGCTGCAATGATTGTACTCGTATCGGGGCATAATCTGCCTTTCGGCTCAACGCATCAGCCACTACATTGGCTTTCCCGGGGTGGTAGTGTATTTCACAATCGTAATCCTTGACTGTTTCTAACCATCGTCTTTGGCGCATATTTAACTCCTTCTGATCTAAGAAGTATTTTAGGCTCTTGTGGTCGGTGAATATGGTGTACTTTACCCCATATAAATAGTGTCTCCATATTTTTAACGCAAATACCACCGCAGCCAATTCGAGATCGTGCGTGGGATACTTCTTTTCATGTATCTTCAATTGCCTCGAGGCATAAGCTATAACTCTGCCCCGTTGCATCAAAACGCATCCGAGCCCTGATAATGAGGCATCCGAGTAAACCACTAAGTCTTCGACTCCGTCCGGCAACGTTAATACCGGAGCTTGAGTTAATTTCTCTTTTAGCGTCTGAAACGCCCTTTCTTGTTCAATACCCCAAATGAACTTTTCTTCCTTCCGGGTTAACTTTGTTAGTGGCGATGCAATCTTGGAGAAATCTTGAATGAATCTCCTATAGTATCCCGCAAGCCCTAAGAAGCTTCTAATTTCCGAAGGGTTCTTCGGGGGATTCCATTTCGGCACGGCCTCAACTTTTGATGGATCCACCAATATTCCATCGGCACTTATGATGTGGCCGAGGAATTGCACCTCTCGTAACCAAAAGGCGCACTTCGAGAATTTCGCATATAACCTTTCTCGTCTAAGTGTCTCTAACACCTCTTGTAAGTGGTGTGCGTGCTCAGCTTCACTTTTTGAATACACCAAAATATCGTCGATAAACACGATGACTGATTTATCCAGCATTGGCTTGCAAACCCGGTTCATAAGGTCCATGAAAGCCGCGGGTGCATTTGTTAACCCAAATTACATCACGAGGAACTCGTAATGTGCGTATCGCGTGCGGAAAGCCGTCTTCGGCACATCTTCCTCCTTGACCTTTAGTTGGTGATACCCCGATCTAAGGTCAATCTTTGAAAACCAGTTCGCACCTTGTAATTGGTCGAATAGATCATCTATCCTCAGAAGTGGGTATCGGTTCTTTACCGTGAGCTTGTTTAACTCCCGGTAATCGATACACATGCGCATGCTTCCGTCTTTCTTTTTCACGAACAGTACTGGTGCGCCCCAAGGAGACACACTCGGCCTTATGAATCCTTTATCAAGCAAGTCTTGAATCTGGGACATCAACTCTTGTAATTCCAATGGCGCGAGTCAGTACAGTGCTCTAGCAATGGGTTTTGCGCCCGGAATCAATTTGATTCCGAACTCTACTTCTCGTTCGGGCGGTATCCCCGGTAAATCTTCCGGAAATACATCTTCGAAGTTCCGTACTACCGGTACGTCTCCAATCTTCAGTGATTCTTTCTCGGGCTCATTCGCGTATATCATAAACGCCTTACATCCTTGTTTCATAAGCTTGTGTGCTTTCAACATCGAGCATATTATGGGATTACCTCCTTTTTCGCCATAGATAGTGACGTGTTTTCCGCTCGGAGATGTTAGCTTTATCTCTTTACGGAAACACACAACCTTTGCGTGGTGCTGAGATAGCCAATCCATCCCAACAACTACTTGAAATTCCCCCATTGACATCGGGATTAGGTCTATCAAGTATTCTTCATCATCAATGCTTAATTTGCAGCCTCAACAAATATCACAAACTATAAAACTTTTGTTGTCCCCTATTTCAACTTCTAAGGGCACAGATAATTTCGTCAATACAAATGAAGGATGTCGAATAAATCCATGTGAAATGAAGGATTTATTCGCACCCGTATCAAACAATACACGTGCAGGAATTGAGTTTATTGTGAATGTACCTGAGACCACATCGGGTTCTGTTTTTGCTTCAACTGCTGTAAGTTGGAAGGACCTAGCTTTCGCCTTTGGGGCTTCCGTTGGAGATTCTTTAGTGTCTCTCTTTCCAACCAATTCTGGGCATTCAGACTTTTTGTGGTCGGGCTGATAACATTTATAGCAAACGGAAACCTTTCCGGGGCATAACGATGCGGTGTGTCCCGTCTTTCCACATACCGGACACGGCTTGTCTTTGAAGCGGCATTCACCCTTGTGCCCCTTTCCACACACCTTGCAACTTGGCGACCCGCCTTTAGCATCCACTTTCTTTCCCGATTCCACAGTTCAAGATTTCTTTGTAGGGCTTGGATTCACATCCTGTGCCCTTCGGTCACCCCTTTCAACTTGTTTCTTCAATTCAATTTCCCGTTCCCGAGCAACGTTTATGATCTCGATAAGGGTCTCGTATTTTGAAGGAGTCATAAACTCCCTATACTCGGCGCTCAACATGTTATAGTAGTAGTAGATCTTCTGTTCTTCATTCGTCACCAATTCGTTGCAAAATTTCATCTTATCCATAAACGTCGCCGTGATCTTGTCTATGGTCTCGCCCTTGTGTCTAAGTTGGATGAACTCTTCTTTGATTTTATTAATGACCGCCTTGGGACTATGATGTTTAAGAAACGGCGTCTTAAACTCCTCCCATGTCATGGCCCTCGCTGCTTCGGCTCCTATGTCCTTCTTTTTATTGTCCCACCAATCTTTGGCTTGACCCCTCAGCTGACCCGTTCCGTAAGCAACAAAGTCACTTTCGTCACAATGGGTCCTTTCGAACACTTCTTCAATATCGCTTAACCATCTCTGGCATATTATAGGGTCAACCTCCCCGTTGTAGATTGGCGGTTTACACGCCATAAACTCTTTGTACGAACATCCCTTACGTTCTCCCGATTTATCTTTTATAAGGTTGACACTATCTTCCAACCTTTTGACTCGTTCTTCGACAAGCGACAACACCGTGTTTTGAATTTTGTCTATAAACCCGGATAGACTACCTTCAATTGCCTTTCCCACTTCTTCGGCAATTATCTCTTTCATTTGTTCGGTGCTTGTCGGCACCGGATCATTATCGTTTCCTTTCGACATCTTGAAACTGAAATGTTTACATTAAACATTTCATTTATAACATAGCTTTATTTGCTTTGGTTTAGCCAAGTGCGTGACTTACTTTTACCATTCACATTCGGTGCACTTTCCGGGTTTGAGTGTGTTAACACACCCTTCCCATGCACATTAATTTGCATCTCATTTCTTACATAAGATAGAATCTACTAAAATGATGAATTAATTCTTACCGGACGATCGATCAAGCTTGAACCGAACACTTGTTGACAACCTTAAGCTCTGATTACCAACTTGTAACACTCATCTTATATTTTGAATTTAATTATCATAAAAATATAGTATATGAAAAAGCAAATTTTATAATTATCAAAAACTTAGTTAGTAAACTAAGTTATACTTCGTCATAGAGTTTAACATAGTCAAATAACAGAAATAAACCATTCATCATCCAGTAGTGTTTACAAACAACATAGTTTAATAGATTATATTAATGCGGAAGCGTCCAAAATGTGTGTTCGGTTCTTGAAGCATTGTCTTGATCGTCATCCACATACATGCAATACCTAGAAACTGGAAATTTTTAACAAAAATTAGTATTAGAGTTCTTAGAAATATTACATAATCGAAACTACGCTCAAAAACGGATTCGATTAACCAGGATATACATAATTTAACATAAAGGTCAGGACTCTACCGTAACTTACGGTAGCCACCGTAAGTTACGGTAGACGATGGATCACCTTGGTCTGCCGTAAGGCAGTATATAACTACCGTAACGTTTTTGTTCTCTACCGTAAGTTACGGTGGAGACCGTAACTTACGGTGGACTCTGTAACTTTGTGTTTGTCCCATTTATTCATTTCACCCAAACCCGAATCCTCGCATTTCTCATTCTAACAAACCAGCCCGCTAAATTCTCATATTCTAATACGTCTTTTATTAACAATAACAAAGACCGAGTAACCATATTACGATGCATTAGCCACGCATTATTTGATTATTCGACCCGTTTGGCTCATCTAAGGAATCCTCCATTATGATGACTACCAACGAGATCTAACCAATTCTTGACCTATTATTCAATATAGCGAACATTATCTCTTTAATTCGACTCAACTTTTATTCTACAATTCAACTACACATATGCTAATTATCAAAATTTACCAAATGTAACGAATCAAGTTACATACCTTCAATGCACGCCTTTCAAACGCAAGTCACCACCGGCTTGTCCACTCGACGCTCCGGTATCCTTTCCTATAGAGTTCAACCATAGCATGTTTAGAACTCCTTTTCAATTATACATTACATAATCCGCCCAAACATCACAATACGCGTTTTTAACTTAATTTGCAGTTTCGAGCCTTCTTTGAGGCATTTCTACAAACACTTATAGGGCAGAATTTTATATCATTTATATTCTAGTTCATGGCTTATCTCTTTGCCTCGATTAACATTAATTTAGCTACCACATATAGAATTAAGCATGAAATTTTATAAATCAGTTTCTATGAATCAATTTACACTAGGATAGCCTTCTAAACTCTAGTATTCATCATTTTCTCACAAAACCCATGAATCACCTTCAATGTGTTCATGAAATTTTCAGAATTTAGGCATGATTTCACATATTGTTGTCTAGGTTTTACTCCTAGACACTATATCATTCCTATTCTACCCAAATAACAAACATGCATCATCAAATTTCAGATTTCCCAAATTCATGAGAATTTCAAGTAGAGAATTATCATCAAATTTTACATACCTTATAACCCTCTTGCGATGAGGATGACATTTCTCAGCTCAGATTTCGTTTTGGATCAGATTTGAACCTTCAATTTAAGTGTTTTGTGGAATTTAGGGTTTTGAAAAAGCTTGGTCACCCCCTTGCTTCTGGTCGATCCCCCGTACTCAATTATGGGTTTGTGTTTTAATAAAAATGTTTTTATTAAACATTAGTTTCAGTTTAAACAGTTTTGGTCCCTCAATTCTCTTTAGTTCACAATTGAGTGTTTTAACTTACTTACGAGTTAATACAAGACTACTAATTAACGGAGTTATCTAGTCCCCGTTAGTTCGTTCTGGTTTATTTATACTTTATAATTCTAATATAAAGTTTTATATTTTCGGGGTGTTACAAGAACTTCATGTTGATTTGAATATTCCGGTTGTGTTGAAGTGCGGTAACACAGCAGCATTGTCTATTGCTGCCAATCCTGTCTTTCACGACAGAACAAAGCATTTCGAAGTTGATTTATTCTTCCTAAGGGAGAAAATTGCATCAGGGTTGATCAAAACTCAAGGTGTCAAGACCGAGCATCAGCTAGCTGACATATTTACCAAAGGCTTACTCCCAAAAACCCATGCTGAAATGTGTAAGTCGTTAGGGCTTTCTAATTTATTTGCACATTTAAACTGAGGGGGGATGTTAAAATACTAGTATATTTCCAGTATAAATGTGCCTGTTATTTATATATTTTACTTACTTATATATTTATATATTTTATTTTCTTAACAGTTTCTTTTTATTTGTTTCATTGTGAGGTTTGGAGTTTGGGCTCTTCTATTGTCTCGGGCTTGCTTTGCAACTGGGCTCCTTCACTTGGGCTTGTAGCCGTTTAAAGACAGCTGGTGTGATTAGCTGGTGTTTAGGGTTTCTAACCCTTATAATGGGCAGAAGGTTCCAGGGCTTACTCACTCGAGCATTTCATTTCTCTTGTTCATTATTCCATCGTTCTCTGCCGAGTTACCTTATCCTCACAAGTTCATTCGTGAGTCTAGGGTTATTTACCTTCTCTTGTATAAGATCATCCGGCTGGATATCTTTTGTTCTTTGTTTGATTATTAATCTGTGATGACAGATTTACTTTGTCTTTGTATTTGATACTTCATAATAAAAGTGTTTGATTCTTGGGTTCTGACATATTACGTTTGTAAAACATAAATAATCTAAAAAAGTGTTTGGATGAAAAAATGATTATCTGCCTCCAAAACGCAGTTTTGGAGAAACATGTACCTACATGCTTTTTCAAAACGCACGTAAAATCTATTTTGAAAACGCATAATCTACTTTGAAAACGCAACACCAACACCCCCTTAAACGTCTATAACTTTTATATAATTCAATATTTCTTTTTCTTTATTTTAATCATGCCATATTTTTCACTTGTGTTTACTTTTTTTATGAAATTACGTTTCCACCATTTTTATAGCTCAAATACTTTTATATACTTAACTTATTTAAGTTAAAAAAAAAAAAGCTTATACCATAAATCAAGCATTTTTTTCTGTTTAGTATGTTTATAATATTAACGGATTTTATATAAAAAGTAGTTTTTTAGTGTAATACATTGTGTGAATAACTGTGTTGTTATACTAATTTACAAGGTAATATTGTGTGCTCAAGTCCATTTACAAACGCATGTTTCTGATGTCACAACAACGCCAAGTAAAATGACATAATAACACAGTTATTTACTTGGTGTGTTTTTTGAAAAAAAAAATCGTTTTTAATTGTAAGGCCCGCATTTGCGTCTAACGGAAGTGACAACCAAAAGACACTAGAAACATAAACTTTTAAAAACGTCCAAACTTTTCGCAATTGAAAGGTAAATATACTAATAACATTAATACGCAACTTTGACAAAATTTGGGCATGACCCGTCCATAGGATGAGTGTATCCCTGTTTTAACTATCATCTATATAAAAAGTCTACAACCCATTTAACAGACGCGACCAAAAACCATAACATCAAGTTTAAAAAGTATACCTATTAACAAGGTTATACACAACAAGTATTTTGACCCATAATATTACTACAAAATAGCGGAAGCGCTTGATGGTCATAGCATGTATATGTGTTCACTCCAACTTGCCAAGTCGCCTAAGATGAGGATTTACCTACATTCAACATAAACAAATAAGTTAGCATTTCGTTACTAACCAAATTATCTAAAAAATCAATTCGTCTCTATCACGGCCTTACATCATTCAATTACATTACTAACCGTTAGACGGTTCATTACATGCTCGCCTCAATGTAGAGACTAGCATACTTTTCTTAACTTACCCGCTAACAACGGGTACTAATATTTCTAACATAACTTCCATTCGATTCTTTCATGAAGAACGAATATATTCTTTACATATACTTACACTCCAATCCGAGAAGGACGGATAGAGTAGACTTTCATTCGTTACATACTTAACTTCCCATACCCGGTTCGACTAGAAGGAACCGAGTATGATGCATTCTCCTTCATAACTTATTCATTTCTCACGAACCGTTTATGACGGATCTTACTTTTTACTTTCAACAACTATAGATTCAAATATCACAATTTATCATAACGACACAAAACAATTGGGATTAGCATACACATGACAACATAATGGAAATATGGTGTACACGAACGTACCTCGATCTTGTGAACCTTCCGACTTCCTAGTATTGGAACCTTCTTCACTCACGCCTATATCAACACATTCATTCATTTATTTAGTATCCCACCATTTCATTCAATTATCTTGCAAATTACACATATTTATTCTTTCAAGCATTTCATCAAACACTTGGCGGGTTTCGTATTTGTGGGACACTAAGTACAAGCTTTTAAAGCACAATTCCTACTAGTTCATTTCAATATTCATCAACAAACAATCAAGTTCATAATATTCTCTTGTCCTATTCAAATTTGTTTAAGATTCAAGTACTACAACATCATCTTATATCAAATTCACACATAATCACTACTAATTTTCCACCATTCTACACCTCTAATAATTCATATCAAATGGGTTATGCAATTATCTTTTCAAATGATCGAATTCACGCATAAATACACATGATTCCTGTTCTATAGAAAAGTCCTAACTCCAATCTACACACTTTCTTGTTTAAAATTCAAGATTGGGTCATAACCCACTTCCTACAAGTCATGATTTCAAGAAATTGAACTTACCTCCTTAAAATCGAGCTTAGATGGGTGTAGATTCGAGTTCATGCAGTTGATTATCTTCTAAATTTCTACCCAATTTGATTGAATTTGGTGAACAAGGGTTTCACCCTTGGTTCCCTGTTTTGATCGATCCCCAGAACGCACATATGTGTGTTTTTGGGGTTTTCCTCCCTCTAATACCCATACTTTACAATTACTCATGTTTAACCCCCATAGAATTTCATTTCTTTAATTAAACACTTTCCACCCTTTAACTAGCTTTTGCAACATTTTTACTAACTAAGTTAATTCTTTTAATTATTTGAACTTAGTTTCATGTTATTCTATTTTGGGGTGTTACAAGTCTACCCCCCTTAAAAGAGGTTTCGTCCCCGAAACCTGGGCACATAACAAATTTAAACATTTACATACCGAAGAGAAAAGGGTAGTGCTTCCTCATTTCATCTTCCGCTTCCCATGTGAGTTCCGACCCCTTTCGGTGTTGCCATTGAACCAACACTTGTCTAACAGCCTTGTTGCGGAGATTCTTCACCTTGACGTCTTTAATGGCTATTGGTCTTTGGACATAATTTAACCCCTCGTCCAACTCGATGTCATCGAGAGGTACTAATGTTGTTTCATCCGCAAGACACTTCCTCAACAGCGATACGTGGAAGGTATTGTGAATCTCGTCTAGTGTAGACGGTAATTCTAATCAATATGCAACTCTTCCAACTGGAGCCAAGATTTTAAACGGTCCAATATAACGAGGACCTAACTTACCCCGTTTGCGGAAACGGATTATACCCTTCCATGGAGATACTTTCAGCAGAACTTAATCTCCGACTTGAAACTCGATAGGACGCCTTCTCTTGTCCGCATAAGCTTTTTGCCGATCTTGGGCTGCTTTCATTCGAGCTCTAATCAAATCGATCTTTTCATTCGTCACTGCTATTAAATCACTTGGCGCAAGTTCTCTCTGTCCAACTTCCCCCCAACACACAGGAGTTCTACATTTCCTCCCGTATAATAATTCATAGGGAGCCATTTGAATACCACTATGATAGCTATTATTATAAGAAAATTCTGCTAGTGGTAAATGGTCATCCCAATTTCCGCCAAAATCTAAGGCACAAGCTCTCAACATATCAACAAGCGTTTGGATGGTTCGTTCTGATTGACCATCAGTCTGAGGGTGATAGGCTGTGCTTATGTGTAGCTTCGTGCCCATACTTTCATGAAATTTCTGCCAGTAACGAGAGGTAAATCTAGTATCCCGATCTGAAACGATTGACACGGGCACCCCGTGTCGAGATACAATCTCATTCATATTCCGCCATTCTCTCAGAAGAGTAAGCTTCTCGAATTGGTAAAAAGTGGGCGCTTTTTGTGAGTCAGTCTACAATTACCCATATTGCATCGTGCCCCCTTTTTGTTCTAGGAAGCTTGGTCACCAAGTCCATCGTTATTTCTTCCCATTTCCATACCAGAATATCCAATGGTTGTAATTCCCCATATGGTTTTTGATGTTCCGCCTTTACTTGGGAGCATGTTAAGCACTTCGCAACATACTTAACAATATCACGTTTCATACCCGGCCACCAATAATTGGTCTTCAAGTCCCGGTACATCTTGGTTGCCCTGGGATGAATTGAGTATCGTGATTTGTGAGCCTCGTCGAGTAGAGCGGTCTTGACTTTTCAAAATCGCGGTATCCAAATTCGACCGAATCTTGTTTTGAGTCCGGTCGAATTTTCTTCTAATTTATCGGCTATACCTTTCATTCTTTCTTTCTTTGGGTCTTCTGCTCCAAGCGACTTTATTTGGGAATCTCGTATCATATCAAGTAAACGTGGCGTAACTATCATCTTCATGGATTTAACTTGAATGGGAGGTGGATACTCTTTTCGGCTTAACGCATCAGCTACCACGTTCGCCTTTCCCGGGTGATAAAGGATATCGCAATCGTAATCTTTGATAAGTTCTAACCATCTCCGCTGCCTCATATTTAAGTCTTTCTGCTCGAAGAAATATTTGAGGCTTTTGTGATCCGAGTAAATTGTACATTTTGCACTGTAGAGATAGTACCTCCAGATCTTTAAGGCGAAAACTACTGCCGCCAACTCTAAGTCGTGAGTTGGGTAGTTTCCTTCGTGCGGTTTAAGTTGTCTCGATGCTTAAGCGATAACCTTACCCCTTTGCATTAAAACACACCCTAAACCTTGATGTGAAGCATCTGAATAGACAACCAAATCTTCCATTCCATTTGGGAGTGTTAAGACTGGAGAACTAGACAACTTTTCTTTTAACACGTGAAAGGCTTCTTCTTGATCTTTGCCCCACACAAACCTCTCCTTCTTCCTTGTCAACTTCGTTAAGGGTATCACTATTTTTGAAAAGTCTTGAATAAACCTCCTATAATAGCCAGCAAGGCCTAGAAAGATCCTTACTTCAGTTGGAGTTTTTGGGGAAACCCACTTCATTACTGCCTCAATCTTGATGGATCAACCAAAACACCTTCCGAGTTTATTACGTGGCCGAGAAACTGTACCTCTCTGAGCCAAAAGGCGCATTTTGAGAATTTTGCGTAAAGTTTCTCCTTACGGAGAACTTCAAGTATTTCACGCAAGTGTCTCGCATGTTCAGTCTTGCTTCGCGAGTAGACTAGAATATCATCTATGAACACGATCACAGATTTATCTAACATGGGTCGGCATACCCAGTTCATAAGATCCATAAACGCAGCCGGCGCGTTCGTCAATCCAAAGGACATGACTAAAAATTCATAATGCCCATATCGGGTTCTGAACGCGGTCTTTGGAATATCTTCTTCCCATATTATAACTTGATGATACCCCGAACGCAGGTCTATCTTAGAGAACCAACTCGCCCCTTGTAATTGATCAAAAAGATCGTCAATTCTAGGCAAAGGGTAGCGGTTCTTCACGGTCAGCTTATTTAATTCTTTGTAATCGACGCACATGCGCATCGACCCATCTTTCTTCTTAACAAATAAGACAGGCGCTCCCCAAGCCGACACACTCGGGTGTATAAAGAGCTTATCTAGTAGATCTTGTAATTGTGTCATTAACTCCCGCATCTCGGTGGGAGCCAATCTATAGGGAGCCTTCGCAACCGGTTTTGCACCCGGATACAATTCGATGCGAAACTCTATTTCTCGTTCGGGAGGGAGTCCCGGCAATTCCTTCGGAAATTCGTTTACGACCTCAACATCTTCAAGCTTCGGGAGGCTTTGTCGAGCGTCTACTACATAAGCTAGGTATGCTCTACTCCCGTTAAGTACGTATTTAACGGCTTGAACAAGGGTGCATAATTTTGTTTCCACATTTCTCTCCCCTTGAATACTCAATTGCCTTCCGCTTGGAGATTGGACAAGCATTACCTTATTTTCACAATTAATCTCAACACGGTGTCGTGCCATCCAATCCATACCTACTATCATTTTAAATTCCCCCAAAATCATAGGTATGAGGTCGATATC
This sequence comes from Helianthus tuberosus, assembly GCA_030545235.1. NCBI lineage: Eukaryota > Viridiplantae > Streptophyta > Magnoliopsida > Asterales > Asteraceae > Helianthus > Helianthus tuberosus. The sequence goes on along the minus strand of CM060422.1, from coordinate 4,489,319 downwards.
GAATTCTTCATCTTCTATAGTGAATTTGCAGTTTCTACAAATCTCGTGTAACACATAGTTCTTACTATCGGCTATTTCTACTTCTAAAGGTATCGGCATTCGTTCAATCTTAAATGAAAGATATTGTATGATTTCATTTGAAATAAACGACATAGTGGCTCCGGTATCGAACAAAACATAAACCGGTATGGAGTTTAATAGAAAGATACCTGAAACCACATTCGGATGGGACTTGGCTTCTTCGAATGTGATTTGAAACATCCTCCCCTTCGCCTTAGAGCTTTCCTCATTCTTTCCCTCCTTCTTTGATCCTTGCTGAAGTTTAGGACACTCCGACTTAACATGCCCTTTCTGGAAACAGTTGAAACAAGTCTTCGGGTTGTTAGGGCACTTGTAGGATGTATGCCCTTCTTCACCGCATTTATAGCACCCCTTCTTACCCAAAAGGCATTCCCCAGTATGGAGCTTCCCACGTGTCTTGCAAGGAGTAATACCACCCTTCGACTTATCTTTCCTTCCCTGATCTTGGAACCTCGCCTTTTTAGATGGACTTGCATTTGTTCCCTTTTCTGTCGACCTCTTTTCACCACGTTCTTCTTGCCACTTAATTTCAATTTCTCTATCCCGTGCCAGATTGATAAGCTCGTCAAGGGTTTCACACTTTGAGGGAGTGATGAACTCCCTAAATTCTGCCTTCAGTATGCCATAAAAGCGATTGATCTTCATTCTTTCAGTCTTCACAAAATCTCCACAAAACTTTATCTTATCCATGAAAGTGTTTGATATTTCGTTTATCGTCTCGTTTTTCTGTCGGAGGCGTAAGAAATCCTCCTGAATCTTATCAATGGCTGACTGAGGACAATGATATCTCATGAAGGGTTCCTTAAATTCTTGCCAAGTCATCATTTGGAGTCTATCCTCACCTATTTCCTTGTTATACGCATCCCACCAATCTTTCGCCTGGAAAGAGAGTTGACCAGTAGCGAACATCACTTGGTCTTCCTTATCATACCTACTTCGTATAAATACTACCTCTATATTGGAAATCCATCTTTGGCATGCGATTGGATCAATTTTACCATCATACGTTGCAGGATTGCATGCCATGAAATCTTTATATGTGCATCGTCGTTCCTTGCTTTTAACTTTAGAACCCTCAATCAGTTCCTTCAATTCTTCTATCTTGCTAGTCATCATTGCATCCACAACTCCCAACACCCGACTCTCCACTTCTTGAGCTAATCGTGGAAGATTAGCTTGCATAACCCCTTCCGCCACTTCTGTGACTTTGCTATTAAATGCTTCTTGTCTAGCCATATCATCGTCATCCTCATTAACGTTTCTTGCATCGGCCATCTACACATTGTCATGTTTACGTTTAATACAAATCACAAGCTTTCAATACATCATAGTTCATTAGTCCGTATTTACTTCATTCGCATTCTTACATTTTAAACTTTACTCACTTTTTAAACTTTCATCATTCATTCGTGTCATTTGAAACATTACTTTCGACCTTTACAAATTTCTTTCCATCGTAACCACTAATTGTGGTTACATACATCTTATTAGGCCTTATATGGACCCTACATAAACATTTAATAGGCCTTCGGACAATTCGGAAACTCAAAATGCGAAAATAATACAAAACAAAAATTTTCAGCGGATTTAATTTCCGCTGGCCGTCGGCGACGGCCTCACACCCCGTCGGCGACGAGCTCAAAAAATGTGGCGTCGGCCACTTTGTCCGTAAACAGCAATTTAGGGCGTCGGCCCAAAGGGGGGCGTCGGCGACGGATGGCAGCCCGTCGGCGACGGCCTCCCAATTGCTGAAACGTTGCTGCACTCATATTTGGCTGATTTGACTATTTCCCAGGTCCGTTTTCAGCCATGCGGTTCCTAGAACTCCCCGTATGGCCCCCATATTTACTCCTTCAAGTACTTAACTTAAATTTTATATCCCAAGCACATTACACATACTAGCATTTTACCCAAAACTTAAATTGTTACCTCATTGGCGATCTTGGAGTGAACACACCTTCGAACGAGCCGTCAGTTTGAGTTCAAGCATCTCAACATATGCTTGAATCCCTCAAACCTCGGCTCTGATACCAACTTGTAAGGCCCGCATTTGCGTCTAACGGAAGTGACAACCAAAAGACACTAGAAACATAAACTTTTAAAAACGTCCAAACTTTTCGCAATTGAAAGGTAAAAATACTAATAACATTAATGCACAACTTTAACAAAATTTGGGCATGACCCGTCCATACTACGAGTGTATCCCTGTTTTAACTATCATCTATATAAAAAGTCTACAACCCGTTTAACAGACGCGACCAAAAACCATAACATCAAGTTTAAAAAGTATAGCTACTAACAAGGTTATACACAACAAGTATTTTGACCCATAATATTACTACAAAATAGCGGAAGCACTTGATGGTCATAGCATGTGCATGTGTTCACTCCAACTTGCCAAGTCGCCTAAGATGAGGATTTACCTACATTCAACATAAACAAATAAGTTAGCATTTCGTTACTAACCAAATTATCTAATAAATCGATTCGTCTCTATCACGGCCTTACATCATTCAATTACATTATTAACCGTTAGACGGTTCATTACATGCTCGCCTCAATGTAGAGACTAGCATACTTTTCTTAACTTACCCGCTAACAACGGGTACTAGTATTTCTAACATAACTTCCATTCGATTCGTTCATTAAGAACGAATATATTCTTTACATATACTTACACTCCAATCCGAGAAGGATGGATAGAGTAGACTTTCATTCGTTACATACTTAACTTCCCATACCCGGTTCGACTAGAAGGAACCGAGTATGATGCATTCTCCTTCATAACTTATTCATTTCTCACGACCCGTTTATGACGGATCTTACTTTTTACTTTCAACAACTATAGATTCAAATATCACAATTTATCATAACGACACAAAACAATTGGGATTAGCATACATATGACAACATAATGGAAATATGGTGTACACGAACGTACCTCGATCTTGTGAACCTTCCGACTTCCTAGTATTGGAACCTTCTTCCTTCACGCCTATATCAACACATTCATTCACTTATTTAGTATCCCACTATTTCATTCAATTATCTCGCAAATTACACATATTTATTCTTTCAAGCTTTTCATCAAACACTTGGCGAGTTTTGTATTTGTGGGACACTAAGTACAAGCTTTTAAAGCACAATTCCTACTAGTTCATTTCAATATTCATCAACAAACAATCAAGTTCATAATATTCTCTTGTCCTATTCAAATTTGTTTAAGATTCAAGTACTACAACATCATCTTATATCAAATTCACACACAATCACTACTAATTTTCCACCATTCTACACCACTAATAATTCATATCAAATGGGTTATGCAATTATCTTTTCAAATGATCGAATTCACGCATAAATACACATGATTCTTGTTCTATAGAAAAGTCCTAACTCCAATCTACACACTTTCTTGTTTAAAATTCGAGATTGGGTCATAACCCACTTCCTACAAGTCATGATTTCAAGAAATTGAACTTACCTCCTTAAAATCGAGCTTAGATGGGTGTAGATTCGAGTTCATGCAGATGATTATCTTCTAAATTTCTACCCAATTTGATTGAATTTGGTGAACAAGGATTTCACCCTTGGTTCCCTGTTTTGATCGATCCCCAGAACGCACATATGTGTGTTTTTGGGGTTTTCCTCCCTCTAATACCCATACTTTACAATTACTCATGTTTAACCCCCATAGAATTTCATTTCTTTAATTAAACACTTTTCACCCTTTAACTAGCTTTTTAAACATTTTTACTAACTAAGTTAATTTTTTTAATTATTTGAACTTAGTTTCATGTTATTCTATTTTGGGGTGTTACATTAATAAAATAAATATGCCAATACACACTAATGATTTTTTTTCTAACTTTATATGCTATTATTTTTTAAATAATTAGGAGTATGTATATAAAAAGTTATTTGAAATTAAAATATTGGTTGCACTAGTAAATAGACGTAAATACCCTTTTTCATAAAATCCTCACACATACACGTGTCGCCTCATCAATCATCGTTGCTTCCTATGTCTTTTAGGTTAACTTTTTTTTTTTTTGAATTGCAAACTCGCACACCTCTAAATCTACTCCGAAATCTACATCTTTTACTAACATTAGGACTTGAACCATCATCACTTAAAACTTAAAAGAGATACAAATTTTAACACCTTGATATTATTTAACTACATGTCTTTTTGATCAAATCTATACTATATAATAAAAGAAACTAGCTTTGGGACACGTGTCACTCATTGAAGGCGTCTACATTTTAATTTCCTGCATTTTCATACTTATCTTATATCAATTAATTAAATAATAAATAATCAATTAATATTAAATCTTATCTTACTTTGAATGTTGGATATAATCATTCTATTTAATCTAATAATATATTATCTTCGAATTCAAATTAAAAATTAAAGATTTTTTAAATAATAGCACAAAACAATAATCTTAAACTTAAAAAAAAATAATACGCTCATATAAAAATTTTTAAGTACAAACAAAATATACAAAATAACTTATTAGACATTAGATCAAACTTTAAAAAAACACTAATTAGGAAGAGAAGCTTATAATATAATTCTGTTTTAGATTTTCCAAATTGGGGTTCTAATCAATTCGAATTAAATTTAACCAAGTTTATGACTTGATTCGAATTAAACCGAACCAAATTTATGCTTTTTTAAACGAATCCAATAGCATATTATTTACTATACAAAATTACATTTATTTAACCCGTGTAATGCATGGTGTTTTTAAAGATATAACTTTTTTTTTATTATTTAGTATATATTCGCCCCGCTGGTTTATAAAGATATAACTTTTTTATTATTTAGTTTATAAAATTACATTTATCCAACCCGTGTAATATACAAGGTTACAAAATTGCATTTATTTAACACGTGTAATACACAGTGTTTTTAAAAATATAACTTTTTTATTATGTAGTATATATAATTAGATTTATTCAACCCGTACAATACACGGGTTTTATTATTTGGTATATAAAATTACATTTATTCAGTACAATACATGGGGTTCTTAGATATATAATTTTTTTATTATTTAATATATAAAATTACATTTGTTCAATCCGTGTAATAAACGAGATTTTTAAAGAATAATTGTTTTAATTTAGTATATAAAATTACATTTATTCAATCCGTGTAATACACAGGGTTCTAACCTAGTATACTTTATACAAAACTTAAACCTACCCATGTATAAGTAATTTTCATGTAAAAATATATTATATGATCCATTATTATTTCCAAGGCTGCGAAGTTCATGTAAAAATATATTATATGATCCCTTATTATTTCCAAGGCTGCGAAGAAATATTTTACTCTTAACCATACCCAATCCCACTACTCAAAAGTTTAATACTATTTACTTTGTAAACAAACCATGCTCTCTAATCCAGCCAAACCAACGTTCAACTTACGCGGTGCAATCCACAAACAAACACGTTTGATATGATGCAACCCATTTTTATTTCATAAATGTTTTATGTCACAATCCCTGACCCTATTCTGGGTGGGAGCCAAGAGCAGATACAAAAATAGTACCGGTGTTTATTAAAATTATCACAGCGAAAATTTATTAGAACCAGATATCAGGAAAAAATATCAGAGTTTTCAAAACACTGTAGTTTTCTTTTCATAAACTGTAGGATAAAACTCATATTTACATAAGTGATTTTCACCGGGATAAACTCTTGATTACAAAACACATTTTATTCAGGTTTACATAGCCACTTATTTAAGCTTGAGTGCCTTATAACACTGTTTCTTCTCTTCACATTAAATCACCTTAAACGCGTTTTAAAAACATTTGATCAGCGAATAATACTGGTGAGTTCATTCAATTCGTATAAAAGACACAGTTTTGTAATTACAGCATTAAGAGTTTTTACATTTGTTTATATCTTACTATTACCCAAAGGTATTTGTCACTAGGCAATTCCCATGACTGTGGTCATATCACTGTTGGTCATTCTTCCAACTAGTGAAGCTTATCAAGTAGTGTATACAAAACCCACATACTGACAGTAAGTTCTCAGTAAGAATACAAAAACTTAATCACTGTAAATACAATTAGAAAACATTTAGGGTTTTGAAAGCATTGGATAAAAGAGAACGTCTCACATTGTAGATTTAGGGTTTTTAGTGATAGCCTTCTGGTCTATGTCTTGGGTTCCTAGTTAAGCACACAATGCAACACATATTAGTGTATTAACCAATTCAAACTTTAACGATAATCACGAGATCAAAACCACAACGTAGACAACAAAGTATAACCTTATTCAGGTAGTACTTAAACATTCGTTGATTTGGTTTCAGATCAATCGAACAGGGTATCGTACCCGTGATTAGGGTAGCATGCTGATTACGGGGCAGAGTTTTAGAGCTTCGGGTGGTATAGCAGTACTACGAGAGAAAGAAAAGAAATGAGCAACTTCGAATGTCCAGAACGCGTCCAATTTATAGTTTTAGTTCGTCCTCGTCGCGTCACGCGACCATGATCTTGGTTCACCTTCGTGTAGCGCGAAGGGGGTAGCTAGGGCTTAGGTGTCTTGAGTCACCACGTGGCTGCCATGTGGTGCTATGTGTCCGCCGGCGCTCAAGAGGGTGTCGCGTCACGCGACCGTATTCTTTTATCGTCGTCGCGTAGCGCGACGTGACGCAAACTGGTTTTTCTTCGTTTTTCGTGTTGGTTTCCGTCGTACGTGTTCGAAGTCTTGATTATAAATTGTTATGGCCTTATTCGAGGGTTGTTATATTTTAAGATGGCGATTATTAAAAAAAAAACTAAATGTTAACGGGAACCTTAATCAACACAGTAATATCGATCTTGTGGAATAAATAATTTCTATGAGTAAGGTACCAAATTCGAAAAGCCCCACATTTGAATCATTGCATCAAACACAGTTCTTAAACTGATAATAGTTTTTCAAATAGTAACAAAAAATACATCAATACCTCAATATATCAAATTTACAAATTCAATAAGACAATTAATTATTAAATAAACATAATAGGTCATCTAGGCTCGGTAGGATGTTAGCATAAAGAGTATGGGAGCCTTCAATCCATGTCGTGGACCTCCTATTAAGCATTAACATGTTCAACCTGACATGCGTGCTAAAAGTCAGTTGCACTTAGTAGGACGTAGTTTTAACTTTTAATAAAACAAAGAGTTAATCATTTTAAATAAAACATTTTGTAATTATCATCAAACCACATTTTGTCATCAAACATGCACATCAACTTCAATCGCAAGTAAACATCAATTAGCAAATATCACCATCAACGACCCAATACCATGTCAGACAGGCTTACACCGCCGTCGTGCTCACAAGACCACGTCAATAATGCTAGCAACAAATTTTAACTATCAATCGTTTAACGTCAATCATCAGTCATTTAGACTTACAAATTTAATCAATCAGTATTAATAACGTAGCAACAATCGAGTACTTCGGTAAGTAATACCATTTATCATAGCATGTATATTAACCCAAAATAGTAATAAAAGAGGCATCTAAAATTCACCTGTGAGTTAATTTCGTGTACCCTTTAAACGTACAATCTTACCCTCAGACTCCCAAATAGCTAGTCAAAGATACATATATAACTCATCAACAATCCGCTCTCAACACAAGCGCAAAGTGAGACTTTGTGTTTGGGCAACATTACGCCATCCCATAAGACACATTGCGCTAAACAGCATTACGCTACACTAAGCATTACACGTTACTCATTTTGCGCTCATCATTGCGCATGTGAGGATTACTATGAGCGCTAGCAAGCCAAGCGCAACTCAACACATTGTGTGTCATTGATCAAGAAGCGTAAAGAGGCGCGCAACGTACCCGAGGAAAACCCTAGTCGCGCAAAGTGGTTGCTAATCTAAAATCTAAATTTGTTTCACATCAAGACCCTGCCTTTTTCATTGGAAATTCATTATAACCGATCCATACCATCATTATGTGCATCAAACATAAAAAAAAAAACATAACAACTTTTAAAGGACAACAAAAACTCGTTCCACGTCATCTCAGGTTGCTTCTTATGCTTTCTTTAATCTTTTTTTTTTTTTTTCGTTTATCGTTGATCAAAAAGCTTTTTTTAACAAAAGTAGCCTCTTTTGGGTATATCTCATCAGCAATACAATATTCATGCTTGTATGTGATTCATTAACTTCAAATGGACAATTGTGTGTGGTTCCATTTAGCACATGTGTAATAAATGACGCTTGATTGAGGACATTGGTGTCCTTAAGTTCATGTACTGACACCGTCATTCTATTGGACGATTCATTCATTCCCAATGTGTATATAGCATTCCAAGGAATCAATGTTTGAATTCATGTGCCACAAACCATATTTGTATATCGCTTTCAGCCGGTTTTTCCCGAATTTTTGCGTCCATACATGCGAATAACACATGTACAAAAGAGGTTTAAAACTTTAACGTGAAACTCTTGCAAACATCTTCAAATATTCATCACATTCGTCAGGAACTATCTCGTGTGCTAGTTAGCGTAATGCAGATGTACACTTCTTTAATGGAGTGAAGTAGTGAACGACCGTTTGCATCTAGCATCCCATGCTTGTATAATACTCTAAAAAATAGGTATTCTCTTTCCATGCCATCAACAAATTGTAACACTAATTCTTTTCGCATCTAAAACCCTATCCTGAAAATGTTGACACCATAGAGACAAGTTTTCGTGCTTGAAATCGTGATAAAAACAAGGAAAATGGTTTGACCACTTGTTGTCGCGACTTAGTTGGTAACTTCTAATGAACTAGCCTCGTCTCCGTTCGATGACGACATAAAATCTAAACTTTTTGATGATGAATCAATATACTATGAAATCTAGCGGTGACAAAAAAAAAATATATAAAACTAAAAGAAAGAATATTGAGATAAAAGAAGATTGATATGTATTAGTTTAAAATTATATGTTGCTTAAAAGGAACCGATGCGCAAGGGTTCTTTTGGCACCAGTACACCACCCCACCGTTCACCTTAGACAATACGGCCGGGGGGGGGGGGGGGGGGGGGGGGTTGAAAATGTGACGTTTTGGCGACATGTGGACGACACGTCAACACGCGTTAAAAAAGTGGCGTGGTGCAAAAAGGGAGAAGCGAGGCGGGGCTTAAAGAATGTGTTATTCGACACGTGGCACCAATTTTTTATTATTAATTTATTATTCAAAATTATATAAAATCTATTTAACTTTAAAAAAACATTAAAACTAATCAAACAAATAACATTAACAATAAAACATTACATAATTTAAAAAATAAAAACATTTAAAAAAAACACATTACATAACTTAAAAAAAACGCATTACATAACTTAAAAAAATGCTACTAACATAACGAAAATTAAACGTTAACCTAAACATACTTAACCAAAAAAATCTTAATATTTGTCATGCCGTGACATGTTTGAAGTCATGGCCGTACATGGTATTGTACTCAACGAGGGCGACTTGGATGGCATCGTCTTCATTGAGCTCATCATCGTCATTGTCCACATCGTTGACAACCATCTCAAATATCGAACTATCAATATGAATCATCTGAAAACGTGAACAAAACGCGTCCATGGTTTGTATGGCCTCACCCCTATGCATATAAAATTGTTGAAAAACTCGTTCCTAAAATAGATACGTGGGTAATGGAGCCCCATTGTTTTATAAGGCGTTATCCCACTACAAGCAAATTAACAATGAAGCCCCTACGATTAGCATTGATGTGACATGATAATTGATAAAGCCACCGCCCGCACCCAAACCACGCTAGATGAGGCGGTGTTCCTCAACCATGTCGGCTAAGATGGCACCACCCAGTCACCCACCCCTCCTCACCCACACTTTTTTTTTTTGAACGGTGACTTTTTGTTAATGAGTGACCCATTGTCACTGAACCCCGTCATAGACGGTTTCCCCCAGCCAAGATCTGCCGACGATGTTCTATCGGGCCCCGTACGGTATCAGACTTGGATGGCGTTCCCCCGGAAACCGTACTGCCTCCACACGAGTTGCCTCGCTGGAGTAACAGCCGGGTGAAAACCGGGGTGACGCTCAGGATCAAACCCTCCTCGGTGGGTTTTTCACCATCATTGCGCACGGGTGTCCCTACCCCCTTTCGCCACAAGCGGGAGTCGAACCGGTGACCTCTAGGAGGACAAACCGGCCCAACACCACTGGGCTATGAGGGCGGGTACTCCTCACCCACACTGGTTACCGAAATTGGTTAAAAAACCGTTTTATGTGATAAAAAAACAATATATTATTCTTTTCCTTTCTTTAACAAATAAATAATTATTATTATTAACGTATTGATGTGACAAGAGAAACCAGAGTCTTCTTCCCCTTCCAATCCAAACAAAGAGAATAACGAGTAAATAAATAAAACCAAACCCTTTCTTGACTGACGACTCTCTAACTTTGATCTTTCATTCATCTCTTCGTCTTCCACCATCTCTCTCATCATCATCATCTTCTGCAAATTATTATTCTTCAATCAATCGTCAAACTCAAACTAACCGATCATGAAGAGCCCGTTCAGAAAAGTCCGTGGCCTAGGGCTACACAAACGACACCGTATTCAACGCTCTTCCGCTCAATTAGACGAGCTCACGCAAGCTACTCAGGTTTTGATTTGATTTACTCCTGTTGTTGTTACAATTACCACTTCATTAACAATATATCATCGGTTTCTATCAGATATTTGTTGGCTGATTTAAATCTAGCTGTTATTTTAACCTTTATGTTTGTCTGTATGATTAAATCTCAAATCGGATTTGTGTTTTTTTCTTAATGGAACAGGATCTTATTTATTTATTTATTTATTTAGTTGCAATTGATTGGTCAATTATGCGTACTGAAAGTTGAATTGAAAGGCTTTTTTTACACGTTGAGGTGTCTAGTTTTGTGAATTTTGTTAATTTTGTTTTTGCAGGATATGCAAGATATGAAAAATTGCTATGACAGTTTACTTACGGCTGCTGCGAGCACCACCAACACTGCTTATGGTAGTTAATTGATGCTCTCTTTTTATAAGGAATAGATGAATAATTGAAGTTTTTTCATTGAAGATTGATGTTGTTTTATGCATTTTTTTTATTTGAGGCTAACTTAAATGGAATTTAGTGATGAAACAAACTAGCCGCATGAGAACATTACAGTTAGTGATTTATGATTGTCTTTCTGGTTATAGGAATGACGTAAGGGTTACTGCATTTTAAAATGCTAAATCTTTCTGGTTATAGAAATGACGTAAGGGTTACTGTGTATTTGTGATTTTGCGTCGCATCCTGCTGATTTGATAGGTAGGGCTGCAAACGAACCAAACGTTCGGCAAACAGTTTGTGAACCGTTTGACGGGAAGTTCATTTGTGTTCGTTCGTTTATTAAACAAATGAACACGAACAAGAAATTTCGTCCGTTTAGTTAAATGAACGAACATGAGCAGAGTCCGCGTTCGTTCTATATGTTCGGTAACATGTTCGTTTGTGTTTGATAGTTCATTAGTGTTTTTTGTTTATAAATATTATTTAAATACTTCAAAATTCCGACAAATGAAATATTTAATAAGTGTCGGTGTATTATATGTTATGTTCATGAACGCTTGTTTGTGTTCATGAACATTAGTTTGTGCTCATTTGTGTTCATCAACGTTTGTTTTCGTTCGTTACCTAAAATTAACAAACAAACACAAACGAACGCGAACAAGTTCATTTCTGTAACAGACGAACACGGTCATAAAATCTCGTTTGGTAAGTGTTCATGAACAGTTCGTGAACACATATATTTCTGAACAAACGAATACGAACAAGGTCTTGTCTGTGTTCGTTCGGTTCGTTTGCAGCCCTACCGATAGGTGTCTACATGGTTCTAACTTTTACTTTGTTACGTCTCCAAATAACTGCCTAAATATTAATGTTACTGGGAGCATTGAGAATTTCAATTCGGTGCTACGGGTTAAAATCGTCTATCTGTCGTTAAGAAACATTTGACTCGTATCTAGTTCTTAGAAGTATGATGGTTATGCATGCCACCTCAGCTGTCCCCAAATTATCGTCTTTGTCTTCATGCATCTTGCTGACACTGGCTATGTGTTTCAGAATTCTCAGATTCGTTACAGGAAATGGGTAGTTGTCTTCTTGAGAAAACTGCGCTAAGTGATGATGAAGACAGTGGTGAGTATAACCTGATGATGTTTCTATTTACAGCAGATTAATCTTTCATTTGAATATCGTATAGCGGATGTGTTCAACTCTTATCTTTTTCTAGTCTTATTCATGCCCTCATAATTTGTTACACACATGCTCGACTTGCAGGCAGAGTGTTGCTAATGCTTGGAAAGGTGCAGTTTGAAATCCAGAAGCTTATTGATAATTACGTAGGTTCTCAACTTGTTGTACTATACATGTGAAGCATTTTTCTATTTTTTTAAATGATAAAGAGTATTTATAACCGTCATAATTTACTTTTTCAGCGAACACATATTTCCCAAACAATCACGGTTCCTTCACAATCTCTTCTAAACGAATTGCTTAATGTTGAGGTCTGTAATTTCTAATCTCATAATCGTTACATACATGTATCATTTTATTTATATACATATTTCATACCCTGTCCTACCTTCTGCAGGACATGAAAAGACAATGTGATGAAAAAAGGTACGAAATGATCATTTCCCTTTTCCAATACATTTGCTCATTTAATTTTATATAAATTTACACCTTTTATTTGTATCTGCAGGACACAATATGAAGCGTTGAAAACACAATACGAAAAGGGAAAGATGAAAGGCAGTAAAGTAGAACATGTTTCTTCTCGCCAGCTGCAAACAGCTTGCGATGAATTTGATGAGGGTGCTACTGTATTTATTTTCCGCATGAAATCTTTGAAAAATGCTCAATCTCGTAGTCTTCTAACACAAGCAGCTCGCCACTATGCTGCTCAGGTTTTTGTCTTTAATATTCATTAATATAAATAATAAACTATATGATTTATAAGTTCATCTATTGGTTACACATCTAACACGTTGGAAAACAGATGTCGTTTTTCAGAAAAGCGCTCAAATCACTTGAAGCAATCGAACCACATGTTAAGTCAACGACTGAACAGCAGCATATTGACTACCACTTTAGCGGGCTTGAAGATGACGATGATAGAGATTCTGTATTTCTTTCTGACGATGAAGATGAAGATGACGATAGTGATTATAATGACACATTTGAAGACACTGAATTGAATATTGATCCCCACACGTGTGTTACGAAGAACGACGTTTCTACCTCAGGAAACTCAGTAGAGGCAAGAATTTTGTTTTTACTACGACCCACCAAGCTTTATAGTTTATACATACTTATATGATACTGATTTGCTACTCTCTGTGGTTTCTTTTCTGTAGGTGGGTGATGAAGACATTACATTTCCGCAAGTTCCTGTGAAATCGGCAATGGTAAAAGAAGCATCTTATTTTCTTGTGTTTGAATATTTTGGTGAATTAAATTTTGCTTGTCTTTTTTTTATGAGTAAAATGCCATATTCGTCCCTGAGGTTTGGCCAGTTCTGCGGCTTTTGTCCAAAGGTTTGTTTTTCCGCATCTGGATTCAAAATGTTTGAACTCTTGTTATTTTCACCCGGCTTGTTAACTCCGTTCATTTCTCTACGTCAAGTCATGGGTGTTTTCGTCTTTTTACCTATATTATTTTTGTTTTTTATTTAGCAAGGGTATTTTGAATACTTGTACATTATGCTAAATGCTTGTACATAAAGCGAAAAAGAACGAATTGCCCTTTAAGTTAACAAAAAAAGACGGAAATAGACTTAACGGAGAAAAATGGATGGAGTTAACGAGCCGGATGAAAATGGCAAGATTTCAAACCTTTTGGATCCGGAAAAAACAAACCTTTGGACGAAAGCTGCAAAATTGACCAAATCTCCGGGACAAAAATGACATTTTACTCTTTTTTTTTCTTTTTTTACACCACAAAATGTTTATACTTTGAGACTTGCAGGTAAACATGACCAGAAGTAACTCAACTATTGATATTAACAAAGGATACAAATCCGCTCCACTTTCGATGGAGAGTAATTTAGACCCATCTGAACGGTACCGTCAGATGCGACAGTCGTCTGCACGAAAGCTGAACACATACGTTCTCCCGACACCACTCGAGAAAAGATCAGTTACTTCAGGAATCGAAAGTCAAAGTCAATGTTTAGCACCTAAACCGAAACCACCAACCAATATATATCATTCAATGCCACTAGAAAAGATGTCAGGAAAACCGACTCCACTACCCGCCCCTCAAACAGTACACTCCTCATCTCAAATTGATCCACACACAGCAAAGAAAATTAAAAGATATGCTTTTTCTGGACCGTTGACTGGTAACTCACATTCAAACAAGATTCCGTTATATGCCAGTGGTCCTATTGGGTCTACAGCACGGCATATGCCTGTATCTGGTTCGGTTTTACCGACTAGTTTGACTCAGCCACTATCAGCTTCAGAAGCGTACCCGTTAAGTGCTAGTATGGCGTCATTACCTGTGATCAGTGAACTCCATGAACTCCCGAGGCCGCCTGCGAAAGTGGACTTTAAGAAACCTTCGAAAGTCGGGTTTTCTGCTCCTTTGATCACGTACAAATATGGGCCGGATACAAGCATGGTTTCACCTCCTCTGTCACCGATAGACTTTAAAGTTATCTAATGATCACTCCTGCTGAAAATTATACTTTATCCATCATGGGTAAGCATGCTTCTACTTTACATTTGTTAATATTTCATGTATTGGATTTTAAAACTTTATCTTTATATATGAAAGAGTAAAATGCCACTTTCGTCCCTAAGGTCTGGTTAATTTTGCGACTTTCATCCAAAGGTTTGTTTTTTCGCATCTGGATCCAAAAGGTTTGAAATCTTGCCATTTTTATCTAGCTCGTTAACTCCATCCATATTTCTCCATAAAGTCCGAGGTATTTTTTTTTTTTTTTTTTTTTGGTTAACTTAAAGGGCAATTCGATCTTTTTAGTACCAGTACATTATGCTAAATGCTTTGTACATAAAGTGAAAAAGACCGAATTACCTTTTAAGTTAACAAAAAGATAGAAATACCCCTGGCTTAACGGAGAAAAATGGATGGAGTTAACAAGCTAGATAAAAATGACAGATTCAAACCTTTTGGAGCCAGTTGCTAAAAACAAACCTTTGGACGAAAGTCGCAAAACCGGCCAAACCTCAGGGACGAAAATGGCATTATACTCTATGAAATTTGAAATATTTCAACTTTAAGGTTTAAAGTAAATTACAGACTAACAGTAGGTGTCAAGTTGGATACATTTGGTTTTATGTACTATCATAAAATGTTAGAACATATAAGGATTTATAAACTCACTGTTAGATTTGTATTCTGGATCTTGATGGTGATTTAATTCGAGGTTTCTGTTGAATTGACAGGTCGTCGGGTATGATATAATTTGGCGCTAAAAGTTATGGCAGGAGCTGTGTCGGAAGCGTTCTAAATTACTATTGAATAGAGACATCAAAATGTAAATAACTTCCATCATCCAAGGAAGCAACAGCCTTCTCTTTAGACCTTTTTTTGTAGTAATATCCTAAAGCTTCTAGTTTTATTATGTAAGTATGCACACAAAGTAACCTTCTGTCACATATCATGTTATCTTTATCTTTATATATAATATAAGAAACTATGTTGACATCAGCAGCATTTCTAATATATGGATACAGCAATTCTAATATTTTACACTGTAGAAAATCTGAATCTTTTCAGTGCGTTGAAAATGAAGCTAACCTTGATTTTTTTTTCTATATATTGGGGTTTGTTATGCATTTAAAAGATGTCTAATAAAAGTAGTCAAATTGTATACATTTTGTCAAAAAACTACACCCATAGAGGAAAAGAGTCTAAAACGGCCAATCATATTTAGGTTCAAATCAAGTCGAACATTATTTCCTGTAAAGCACCACGTGAAAAGGTTGGTTTATTTCTAATACCATGTGTAGTGGTAATGTGTTATAATGCCCCATGGGGGCATTATCCGACACGTGGCGTCCTAGTCAGCGATGGGGCATTATAGCAAAAGTGGTGTAGTGGGCATAATGCCTTATAATGCCCCCTTCCAATTATTAAAAAAAAAAAAAAAAAAGGAAAGTAGTTGCTGCAGGTCAAAGTCCTCCTCATTGGCTAGTCAAAGTCCTCCTCACACTCCATTGGCCACAAGCCACATCCATTTTCCTTCCAACCCATTTAGCGTTATAATTAAAACGCTGGCTTGCAAATTTTCAAAAAATCACGCCTCATAACGCCTAGTGTAGTGGGGGAGGGGGCGTTTTTTTTCAATTTTTTTTTAAAATCACGCCCCACTACGGGTACTCTAAGAGAATGAAATTTTTTCAATGTAGGTATTAGATTTACCTAATTATTTGATTTTAATTATTAAAGTTCTTAACAATAACTTTGAATAACTATCACTAAACGCGCTCATAAATCGCAATCAACTCTAAAAAAAGATGTTGGTTATATTACTTTTAATCAAATTAACACAGTGGATAATTGAGAAAATAGATTAGTCAAGAGATATGTGATAGAAAATATGTAAACATCTAAAGTTCTATATCGTAAGCAACGATTTATGGTATTTGAACAAAGGTAATAATGATGTAACAGGTTAACTATGAAAACACCAATATAACAATATGTATAGATGATTTATTTTGGAGTATGTATTTTTAATTTGTAAAAGTGTTATTACTGGGTGGGTTGTCAAAATTATGTACTTTCAAGAGCTCTAATCGTCTGATAATTGTACATTAACCCGTCTCTATCATAAACGATATAAAGTTATACTTCACATGATACTACATACTATGTTATATAATAAAACTCTGGAATGCATCGAGGCACACGAGACCAAAAAAAAATAAACATATAAAACGAGACATGCACGTAACAGCAAAGTCGTTCAAGAAATGAAACGAAGTCTTAATATGCCCGACTTTCAAACATTAGATTTCTCGACAATAGACGAGTAAAGACGTCAGAAATAAGAGCATACATACCCGCCGACAAAACAAACACAGAATAAAGATCCTGAGCATTCTAGAATCTGTTTAAGCAAACAAGAACTGAGCCCAACATACTAAGATTCTGAAGTCTCAAATAACTTCTCAAGATCAGCAACAGTGCTTTCAGCTTCAGTCACTTCAGGTCCTTCCTTTTGATTTGCTTCTTCCAGCTCAGCCTAGTATACACTTGATCGTAAGTCCATAGCATATTTTATCACACAAATATATAGAGGTGCAAATCGAACCAACTTAAAATACAAGTATCACATAACAAGGTAACATAAAACTCAAATAACAGAACTACCAAGATACAAGTAAAATAATGGATATAAATTTATTCGAGTGAGCTCCCTTAAGCTTGACAAAAACTAAATAAAGACCCAAGTAACCAAACGTATGAAGCCCATCCAACATCGCTTATTCTTGCAAAACATCTGGTCCATCCATTTTAGTGCTTATGTAGTGCGCTAGAGCCTACTTCCTGATCATATTAGATGCAAAAATGGTGGATGGCCGCAGCGATACTGATGTGCAAATCGTTCATCTGACTTGGGTATAGAGCATAGTTGTCAATAGTGGTCTCTATAGCGAATAGCGTAGCGTATAGGTCGAAGGTCGCTACGCGGGGTATGTATAAATAGCGGGATTTCAGTTTATTTTTTTAAATATAAATAGTGATTAAATATAGCTATAAAATAGCTGGATTTTAGGTTTTTGTTAAATATACATCTAAAATAGTGTATATACCAGGGTATTTTGATATAATATACATATAATTTTTTTTTTTAATTTTCTAGTGTATTGCTATTTATAAAATAGCGCATGCTATTTATCGCTATATAGCATATAGGTACCTTATTGCTATTCGCCATTAACAACTATGGTATAGGGGTGAAAGACTAATCGAACCGTCTAGTAGGGTGAAAGTCACCTAAAGTGCACTTTCAATGAACACCACCTCTTATATCCATTGTTACAGGAAAACAATATCACTATTGTAATAACACTGTCGATAAATATTGTTATGTTAAGTGATATTTTAGTTATACAGATTTCAATCTAACATGTGTCCAAACAAGAAAGGTTACGCTTTTATCCTATGTAGGGCTGCAAACGAACCGAGCGAACACGGTTCGTGTTCGTTTGTTAAGAAATATATGTTTTCACGAACTGTTCACACACACTTACCGAACGAGATTTTCTGTTCGTGTTCGTTTGTGTTTGTTTGTTAATTTTAGGCAACGGACAAAACGATCGTTGATGAACACAAATGGAAACAAACGAATACAAACAAGCGTTCATGAATAGAATATATAATACACTGACACTAATTAAATATTTTATTTGTCGTAATTTTGAAGTGTTTAAATAAAATATAAAAACTAAAAACACTAATGAACTATCAAACACAATCGAACATAAATGAACACGCTGCCGAACATTCACAAACATAAATGAACGAACGCGGCCTCTGTTCATGTTCGTTTGTTTAATAAACAAACGAACACAAACGAATTTCCAGCCGAACGGTTCACGAACTGTTCGCTGAAAGTTTGGTTCGTTTGCAGCCCTAATCCTATGGCATTCTTTTTCTGAGACATTTCTCTATAGCAGACACCAAGCTTTGTGCAGACATTTATCATCTCATATAGTCATATGCAGACAAGGTATAACAATATAATCAGCAAAAACCATATTAAACTCATAGAATTTATAAACCACACTACAATAACAAAAACTAATAATAATAATAACCAAATACCAGTATTCCTTTTAGGTCAGCTAGTGAGGACTCCAAGCGTTTACGACAATCAGGAATCATCATCCTTGATTCCGCCAACACATTTTCCTGTTCAAATAAACCATTAAGAAAAACAAAGTCTTACAAATACAATGTCTTTTAAACAAGCATATGAAGTTGACCTGCTGCTTAAGATCATAAGGATCAGCACCCTTCTCCTTCATGTCAGCCGTCTTGGCTGCTTCCCTCTCAACCTCTTTCTCGTAAGAGTGTAGCTCCTTCACAATACGTTTGCATGAAGCTGTTTTGATTTTCAGATTTCTAATAGTTGCCATATTTCCTTATTACACTACCTGTTGGCTGTTGTCTATCAAAAAAAAAAGTTAAGTTATTGTACAAATGGGTCTTAATAAGAAGTGAAAGAGAGATTTTTTTTTTTTTTTGAAATTTTATTTCCATACTTGTTAACCACGTATTTTAGTCCCAGAATTAAAAAAAAAAAATCATGATTTTACACTAATAGAGTAATTATGTAATTTTGTAGAATTCTACTGCAGTAAAATCACGATTTTTTATTTTATTATTTTCGTTTTTATTTTTTACATTTTGCAACTAAGGGGTTGGTTGATAACTTCTGAATGGTTAAGGGATGAACCACAGTAAGAGGTTTGAACCATTAAGAGTCAGTATAACGCTTAACCGTTCAGAGGCAAATGTCTGACCAATTCAGATTAGAGGTTTTAACCATTCATACTCAGTATAATGCTTAACCATTCAAAGGCAAATGTAAGAACCATTCAGACATCTACTCGCGAAACAAACAGTCTGAACAATTAAGTGTTGAACCAGAGCTAAACAAACAGCCCCTAAACGTCATTCTTAAGTAGCAGGGAAAAAAATCAAAAAGAAAAAAAAGTTCCTTCTTCACTTCTTACCTTAAGTTGAGGTAAGAATATTTTTTCTCTGTCACTTGTATTTGATCTTTACACATAAAAAAATTAACACAAAATTACTTCACTTTTATAAACACAATTGCTTCAGATCTTATAACTTTAAGACTTCTGTTTATTTTGAAATGGAAAAATGAAAAGTATCCAAATATTACAAAAACCTAATTTTAATATTTTTAAGAATATATTACAAAGACCTAATTGTAAGAAATACGCAATATAATGAACGACAAATTACTTATATTCGTACAACAAATGATATAAATAGGAAGATGTGTACCTGCAATTGTGAATCGGGTGATGATCGGCTGTTGCTATTTGGCTCTACTCCCTCACGCTTTTCATTTCGAATTCATTGGATTTAGATTTCATCCGACCCGAGCAGAATGTGGGCCGGACTCTGAGAATCTGGGTTGTTGGTGTTATAGGTGTAAAAAAACCGGTCTGGGCCCGATGAACCGGTTTTCAACCTGGCCTGATCCCATAAAAACGGTTTGCGCTCCGATCCAACCCGACGGTTTGGCATAGGTTTGGGACTTTTATGTTGAGAACCGGTTCCAATCCAAATTGATTTTAGCCCGATCCAAAAAAATGGTTTTAAGGCTCCAAAGCGGTTTAAAACCAGATACAAATTGGTTTGAGTGGGTTGGGTTTTTCAACCCTAAAATCGGTTTATAACCCGATAGCCGATACGGTTTGACCTGTTTAAAAAAAATCGGTTCGGTTTGGGCTCAAACAATTTTTTGTACACCTCTAGTTTGTACTTTTCCTTTTCTTTTCTCGAAAAATAATTTATATTAGTCAACCGGATGATTTCAGGCACAACTTGCATTAAAAAAATCGATTCACATGATTTTGCAAATCAACCAAAGTATTGAATTTTGCTTTACACAAAGACCTATTATGTATTCTTAATCATACTTTAGTACTTTACTGATTATGATTAGGAATAGGGGTCTGCACGGTTCGGTTCGGTTATTAGCATTAACCTAAACCCTAATCGAAGTCATCGGTTAATCGGTTCGATTTATTCGGTTAATAACCAAATCAAACAAGGGCTAATTTTTTTTTTTTTACTTAGAAATACATGTAATGGAGGTATAAATACATGAAATAGATATATAAATACATGAAATGGAGGTATAAATAAATGAAATCGAGGTATAGATGCATGAAATGAAAGTATAAAACATAAAATACATGAAATGGAGGTATAAAAGCTAGATACATGAAAATATAAATGGTTCGGTCAAGTTAACTTCAGTTAACCAGTGGTAAAAAAAATAACCGATAACCGACTTTCGGTGAATTCCATTTCGGTTAATTTCAGTTCGGTTTCGTCGGTTTTTAGTTCGGTTTCAGTTAACGATTCGGTTATTGCTCACCCCTAATTATGAATCTCTTTTGTGTAAAAACTTAAAACTATTCATAAATTTGCTTCGTTTTTCCGGATTGTCTCAAAACTTTTTCACAATATTTGTTGCGAGACATCATTGTATTAAAGTTTAAGGCTATCAAAATGATCCATCCATTACATAGTAAAGTTATAGGTTCTATCATATTGAAACTTATGTTAGGTTTTTGTCTATATGAAAAATGTGCCCATCCCACATCGGTGCAAGGATGAAAGCTTGGGAGGACTCCAAACTTATAAAAGGAGTCCAAGGCTTTGGTTTCAAAGTGCCCCAACCAAAAATACACTTGAAGTGTTTGGTTCCTTCTTTCTTTTCTAGTTCTCTTGTCTTAGAGTGTAGGAAGGTTTTAGTTAAACGCTTCGGAGAGTGTGGTTGTAATTGGGCGGGGGGAGGCTTGAGAGATTAGTCTGTGTGATTGTAAAAATTTGTCGCATAGTGGATCTTTCTCTCTGGAGGCCCGTGGTTTTTCTCCGGTTTTGGAGTTTCCACGTATATTCTTGTGTTCGGTTGTATTTCTCTATTGTTAGCTTTGGGAGGGTTGTTGGGAATCCTGAGACCGCTTGTTTCCCAACAAGTGGTATCAGAGCTCCAGGTTTTGGGGGAGGTCTCGGTTTAGAAGGTTCGTAGTATGCTCTGTGGTTGCAGCTTAGTCTGATCTTCCACATCAGAAACGAGTTTTCTTGGAGGGTGTCTTGGTATTTTGAAGGTTCGTAGTATGCTCTGTGGTTGCAGCTTAGTCTGATCTTCCACATCAGAAACGAGGATTCGGTTGACTATTTTGTATACGATAGAATTATACAGGAGCTGGATATACGCATTTTATCCTGGGAAGGTTCTGGCTAGGAAAGACTTGGTACTTAAGTGTGTCCATTGTGACCCACCTCTCTTTCCTGGGAATCCTTTGTTGGGTGTACTGCTTATAGGCTTGGTGCATATTTTCTAGTATACAATATTGGTTTTGAAGATACGGATACGATGTCAAAATACAGTCCCATGAGGTTCGACGTAGAGAAATATGATGGAAGAATCAACTTTGGTTTGTGGCAAGTTCAAGTCAAGGATGTGTTGATTCAATCTGGGTTACACAAGGCGTTGAGGGGGAAACCGACCCCTGTTTCAAGCAAGGATTCAAGCGGAACCAGTAAAGACGATGATGAAGAATGGGAAGATTTGGATTTGAGAGCGGCAAGTGCGATTCGTTTGTGTCTAGCAAAGAATGTTCTTGCAAATGTGCATGGGATATCAACTGCAAAGGATTTGTGGGAGAAGCTTGAGCAGTTGTATCAAGGCAAAGGCATCTCAAATCGGTTGTATCTCAAGGAACAGTTTCATACCCTTCGTATGGATGGAGATACAAAAATTTCAGATCATCTAAGTGTTCTTAATAATATCGTGTCAGAACTGGAGGCTATTGGAGTGAAGGTTGAAGATGAGGATAAAGCACTGAGGCTCATATTATCTTTAACATCTTCCTATGAGCATATGAAGCCCATTCTGATGTATGGGAAAGAGACCCTGAAGTATGTGGATGTTACTGAGAAGCTATTGTCTGAAGAGAAAAGACTGGGTAGTAGCGGTCATACTTCGTCAGAAGGAACGGTTTTAATATGCGGGAACGGGAAGAAGAAGCACTCACAGAAGATTCCTGTATGCTGGAAGTGTGGACAGTCTGGGCATGTCAAGAGAAATTGTCCAGGTGGAGCAGATTCGGCAAACAGCTCCAAGACAGCTAACAATGTCGCCGTCGTTGACGGTGATGATTTCTTTTGAAGTTATGTCATCCCTATGGTATGCCCGCGCTACCATGAAAGGGGATGCAATTTTGTTAGCGGGTTCACGGATTTACACATGGGCATTGGGTTGGCATAGATGCTAGATGTGTGGTGAAAAATTGATGTTGATGGCTGATGAACTTCCGGGTATGCCAAGCGGGGAAGTTGCACCATAAATTTTCAGCAGGTTTTTCAACATGTGCCGAGAAGAAATTCTTAGAATGGTCTATTCTAAGTGGAGATACTCTTTTATGGTGGAGTATGATCGTCGGTTGAAGACGGTGTTCCTTTGATGTGGTTGTTTTTTTTTCATATATCCAAGGTGGAGATTTGTTAGGTTTTTGGCTATATGAAAAATGTGCCCATCCCACATCGGTGCAAGGATGAAAGCTTGGGAGGACTTCAAGCTTATAAAAGGAGTCCAAGGCTTTGGTTTCAAAGTGCCCCAACCAAAAATACACTTGAAGTGTTTGGTTCCTTCTTTCTTTTCTAGTTCTCTTGTCTTAGAGTGTAGGAAGGTTTTAGTTAAACGCTTCGGAGAGTGTGGTTGTAATTGGGCGGGGGGAGGCTTGAGAGATTAGTCTGTGTGATTGTAAAAATTTGTCGCATAGTGGATCTTTCTCTCTGGAGGCCCGTGGTTTTTCTCCGGTTTTGGAGTTTCCACGTATATTCTTGTGTTCAGTTGTATTTCTCTATTGTTAGCTTTGGGAGGGTTGTTGGGAATCCTGAAACCGCTTGTTTCCCAACAACTTAAGCATATAAGGCTGTCCAAACTGCTCGACGATCGAGGATCGCTCGAAAAATGCTCGAAAAATGCTCGTTCGATTCCCGCCCAGTTTGTAAATGAACCGCTCGGATCGGTTCGATTCAAATTCAATCCAAGCATGAGCAAAGGTCCGCTCGCTCGTCGATCGCTCGGTTTCGCTCGAATTATTTTTATTAATAATTAATGCTTGTGTTTATAGGTTATATGTTGATTTGAAGTTGAATTTTGTGGATGGAGATGATCAAGCTTAAAAAAGAAGTTTATGGCTTTTGAACTAAATGACAATTTGTATTTCGCACTTTATTTTGTGCTTATTGTTAAGAACATTTTTAGAATCATGATTTTAGTTATGTATTGCTTTTGTTAGTAAAGTGTTGGACATGTTTTAATTAAGTTAAGATTTGTTTTTGTTGAACGCAACCTTATAATTCAATCGAGCGAAAACGATCCACTCGATTTTAGTTAGGATTTGATAAAAACCGAGCGAAAACGATCCGATCGATTCAAATTCAATCCGAGCATGAGCATCACTTTTGTGCTCGGTTTTGCAAATTCGAACCGATCGGTTGTAATTCAATCCGAGCATGAGCAGACCCTCGATCGGATCGGTTCATGAACACCCCTATATATGCCCAAAAATCTTTTATATATTCTCACTAGTAATTATAGACACTAACATAGGATTAGACTTATGTAATGGTTTCACTAAAAAGTAAAAAAAATGACTGACATGTCACTACCATTTTTCTTCCTCTAAAGTGTGTAATGGTTTCACATAGAAATTAATTAAGAAAATAATAAAAATTAAATAAAAGCGAGGCGTCTACATATGATTGGTGAAAGTTGAGAGACCCTACACTTATCATTCATCCCATCCGCCCCCACGCCCATGATTCGGCTAACGGAGAAGGGGCACGCCCACAAAACCGCTCACCCGGGTTGGTGTGGTGGCGTGAATATGGTAACATGGGGGGGGGGGGGGGGGGGGGGATATTGCAGGGTCCTCCCAACCGCTGGGGTGATCCCACTCCACAAGCTAGTTTAGCCCCATAGCTGCCTGGCAGTTAATATCTAACCGGAAGCGAAAGCCTGGAGGTATATACCTGCCAGGATTCGAACCTGGGTCCTCTGGAAAGAGGTGGGTGAGGCTGGCCACTAGGACACCCCAAGTGGTTATGAATATGGTAACATGGCTATGGTCATTTCTGCGTTAGCCGATTACCGAAGGCCTTTGCTGTTAAATAATAATATTGCCCAAACGAAACTCTTTTCATGTGTTCCAAATTTAGTGTTCTTTAGTTTTGATTCATGAATTAATTTAATTTTTTGTTTGTGTGCACATAAATAGGAAACACAAACCTACACACTTGAGTAGTTGAGTGTGTAGTACCAATTGGTTGCAAGTTCAAGTTCCTTAAAAAACAAAAAGAACACACTTGACTTATTGACTTATTGGTTGCAAGTTCAAGTTCCTTAATAAACTCAAGCAAGCTATACAATATGCAAGTTCTAATCATTATTCACTCAAAACTTACAACACAATACAAGATCAAAGCGCTCATCCAAACATAACATAGCGAGTTGCAGCGTGCTTATATTTCACGATTATGCAGGCAATGCAAAACTCTGTTGACACCAACTAGGAGGATCCACCACAGCGCACGCATCATTCTTCTCAAATTCAGCAAGCTGCATCCACAACAATGATTATAATTCGCTCTTCACGTTAAAAGTAACAACTTATGAGCGAAAAGAAAGTAAAGAAAAAAAATGCATACCTTCTCGTTACAGTGAGGA
Source organism: Helianthus tuberosus (assembly GCA_030545235.1). Lineage (NCBI taxonomy): Eukaryota > Viridiplantae > Streptophyta > Magnoliopsida > Asterales > Asteraceae > Helianthus > Helianthus tuberosus. The sequence goes on along the minus strand of CM060422.1, from coordinate 4,463,672 downwards.
CAAAAGTGATACTTGTGCCAAAGGCAATCCATTGAAGGGCAAAGAAAGCATACTCCAAGCATGAATGGCATCATGCAACCAACTAAAGCAGCCAGACTTATTTTTGATCTATTACAGTATAAAAAAAAGTATTAGAATTGTTTAACTGAGGCTAAAATGATAAAAGGATAGTCATCTATTCAACAATATAAAGAAAAAGTTATCAGATTAATTAATTGTGGCCAAAATGATATAAAACCCAAAAAGGGTCAATTAGTGATCTATTAAACAATATATAAAAAAAGTATTTGGTATTCAAATTTATTAATAAAGTATGTTATTCTAAAATGATATGCAACCAAAAAAGGATGAGTCAGAAATCTTGCATCAATGAAGTATGTTTTAGAACATTTATAGTTCTCAAGAATTACATGATTACAACTCCTTGAACAATAAAAGAGTTTTTATCATGTTTAAGGATGATTAAAATGTTAGCACGCGCAACAACAGTGGTTCTTGAAAAAGAAAATAGGGTCAGGTTTTCCCAAGAAATCTGTTCAACAAATCAAGTCTAACTTTTCACTACACAAGCAAAATAACATAAAAAAAAGATCAAATCCATAGTAAAAAGAGTAAAAATACTACACGCATAAGAGTGCCATAAATATATCCGTCAACGTTATCTTCGATAACATTTTAGACAATTTCTTAATGTTACACGCACAAGAGATGGCAATGATTTTTCCAACTTTTAAGTTTCTCTAAATCCTTAAAACAGAAAGCCAATTCGTGGCTAGAGTCAGTATACAACTAAATGTAACAGTTAATTAAATAGTTAACAATCATAGACCTTCATAAGTCATTTCTTCAAGAAAACAAGAAACCCCAATTCCCAACAGACTAAGGGGCTATTTGTTTACCTCTTAATGGTTCAGACCTCTTACTGGTTCAGCACTTAATGGTTCAGACTGTTTGTTTCACGAGCAGATGTCTGAATGGTTCAGACATTTGCCTCTGAATGGTTAAGCATTATACAGAGTCTGAATGGTTAAGACCCCTAATCTGAATTGGTCAGACATTTGCCTCTGAACGGTTAAGTATTATACAGGCTCTTAATGGTTAATACCTCTTACTGGTTCAGCACTTAACCATTCAGATGTTGCCAAACAGCCCCTAAGTAAGGCTACATGGTGTGGTTTAACTAGCATAGGTTAGTTAGAGCGTCACGTCACTACCACTGGGGTTTTAAGCATAGTTACCTAAATCGCTCATGATGCCACGATCCACGTATTGGATCGCGGTGTACCAAATCGCAATTCGCTAGCGTACCGGAACGATGTGGTACGGCGTTCCCGATTGAACTGGTTTGGCGTTCCCGATTGAACTGGTACAGCGATCCGTTTCTGGTTCATCTGCGTTCCCCATTGAACTGGTACGCCGTTCTAAATCGTTTTAGGTACAGTGATCCCTGACGAATTTAGGCGGGAAACAGGAAGAATCGATTGGGGTACAACATCCATAGCTATTTTAGGCGGGAAACAGGAAGAAAGGGGAAGAAGAAGAAGAAGACTAGCGGCTGCGTTGTGTGTTATCAGGTTGTTTTGGCTTTTTAGGTTTAAAGAAGTTTGGTTATTTCAATATTTAACCCCTCTATGTTTTTTAGTTTACATTTAAATCCTAAAATTTATAGTTTTTACATAAAAAGTGTAAAAGTAATTTGTGTATTTAAACATTTAACCCTCCTCTATCTTCACTAGTTTACGTTTGATCCTTAAACTTATAAACTTATACATAAAAAGTATAAATTAACATTATATATATAACATTTAACCAAATTACATCAATTTCTACTCCTATTCAATTTCAATTTATGTTTTAATCTGTGTACACCGAACCGAACTCTATGGTACACTGTACCGGTTCGTACCGAAATGAACCTACCCCCCTCCGTACCGAAAACGTCACCACTAGCGAATCGCGTACCCGAACCACGTACCCGTACCGGAGCGAACCGCGAATTAGGTAACTATGGTTTTAAGTAACCCATTGTGGTTTAACTGTTATATTGTGATAACTGTTAAGCATGTTTGTTTACCCTTCATAAGCAATAAATTTTTAACATATTTGATCTTCTAACCTATTTATTTAATATCGCGATATATCACCATCGGTTATTATCAGTCCCCTGGTGAGATATCGGTCAAAATATCAGTACCGATATTATCGGCGATATTGATCGATACTTGACCTATACATGACCGATTTTCCCGATTTCAGTACCTTTCTTCTTTGTTCTACCTTTCACCTTTCTTCTTATTGGTGCTATTAGTGATTTAAGTCTTAATTGTTAATTGTTAGTGTTAAATGTTAGTGTTTTACGTCTTAATCAATCTACTTAGCTTCTAACTATCAATCTAGGCACTTCACCATGGAATTCTCCACATGAAATTAATAAGCAAAACCACATGTACCCTGCCTCTAATAGATCAATTGTCAAAACCCAATATTGTATCATAATAAAATCAATGAATCAATCCCCCACCCAATTACATTACAATTAATATGAATTATTATGTGGGAAAGAAAAGAAAAGAAAACCTGACGGTAGTGAGACCGGAGGTGCCGCAAAAAACGCAGTTAATGGGAGCAGGAGTATCTCTATAAATGGTCTGCTGAAGAGGAACACCTTTGGGATCTCCGACGACGGCGTTAGGGGGGATCTTGCCGGCTTGATACGTGTTGTTGTTACCCACATGATAGTTTGGGTTGTACGGGATCCCCATCACCGGCGCATCGTTCTTCTTATTCTCCATTGTTGCCGATCCGATCAAAGTCGCCTTTTTTTTAAATCAAATCAAATCAAATCAAATGATGGAAATTTTGTGGGTGTAGGTCAGCAGCGAAGATGGTCGTGGTTTTCACAAGTCTGGTTTCGTCTTCTGCTTCAATTTTTTTGTGAATGAATGTTCCACCATCGAGAGTTTTAGGGTAGTGATGAAGCGTATAATTTTCCATTTTCGTAGCTTGGAGGAAATGGAAACAGTTTTTATTAGAATAATACTACAATTTTATTTTTGTAACATTGGTTGGGATAGGGGTGTCATAAGGAGGTGGGGGTAGTCATCACTCATAACACTTAATCAAGTTCCGTCATGTTATCAATCATTTTTTCATCACTCACAACCATTTTTAGTGGCAATGGTTATCACTCACAACACCCAACAATAAACCCCCACACCCCTTCACATGTTCCATCACTCAAACCTTTGTCACGCGTGAAGTTTTTCACAGAACAAAATTGTCCACGCGTTGAACTTTATGCTGGCGGTGGTCTTCACAATTCTCCACGCGTGGTATCATCTTCATCACGGACTATAACTTAACCACCCCCACTGCCCTAACGGGTCAATCTAATTTGTTAAGACACGAACCTGAAACATGTAAACACGAAATCTTATCGTGTCAGATTTTGGAAACACGAACACAAACCTGTTAATAAACAGGTTACACAAAACGATCTGTTAAGACACGAAAAAATTGCCAACGTATCATATGACCTGTTTAAGACATAGACACGACCGGTTAAGACACGAACACGACCTGTTTAAGACACAGACACGACCGAATTGGGGAAGCTGTGAACCGGATTGGAATGGTGGTGTTTGTGAGAGAGATTTAAAAATTAGGATTTGGATTGTGGAAAAGGAACCACGTGTGTTTGTGTATAATTCATCCCAGATCTCATGACTGATGACCCCATGTCCACACCCACATATAATATATTTTTTAATTTTTAATTATTAGCATGTACTTAACGGGTCTTAACAGGTTAACGGGTTTTAACCTGTTTAGACACGAAACATGTTAAGGTCTTATCGTGTCGACCTGTTTTAGACACGAAACATGTTAAGGTCAAGCACGAAACATGATAACTTCGTGTAGGTTCGTGTTGTGTTATTGTATTCGTGTCAGAATTGTCAGCCCTAGGTTGGGAGCGGTTCGTAAATATTGCAGACTTATTTCCAAGACTTCAATAATTACAGAGTTGGTCTTAGTGGTTGCAATTTTTAAAGTCGGGTGATTCCTTTTACTAATCTATGTTAGATTTCTTAGTTAAGTATATGATAAACGTCCATTTTACCCCTCATCTTCTTCTTCCTTATCTTTCCACCTCTAAAAAACCCAACCACCACAACACAACTGCAACTAACCGGAAAACATGTTTTAGGTCTCCCTTTTTTTATCCAACTAAAACTACCTCCCACAACTCCACAAGAAACCCTACCTAATTTAAAAAATTCCAGCCGCCATACCATACCCTCTGTTTTCTCCCTAAAAACACAACAACAACAACAACAAGCTTTATGTCTTTTTCCTTCAGAAGTTCAAACACAACAAGCTTTCTACATTTCTTTGAAAAACACAAGAAAAGTTGTTTATGGTAATTATATCGGAGGAGGGTGGTTACGGAGGTGGTGTGATGATATTGGTGGTCGGAGGTTGAGGCCGGTGGTGACGAGGTTTTGACGCAGGAGGTTGACGCCGATTGTGATGGACGCTGGAGGTTGACGTCGATGTGATGTTATCGGTGATCAGAGGTTGACAGATGGTGTTGAAGGTGGATGAGGTTTAAAAGGGTGGGTAGTTGTGATTTCTGGTGGTGACGAGGTGAGCAGGCGGTGGTCAGGTTGTTCCATAATGGTTCAAATAGTGGAAGTGAGTGTTGGAGATGGTGGATGAACATAAAAGGTTGTTTAGAATAGTGGTTAACAGTGGTAGATAGGAGGTGCAGGTGTGTGGTATGGTAGGGTTTTTTGGAGAGAGTGAGAAAGAAGGAAGAATGTCAGGGGTAAAATAGACATTTATCATATACTTAACTAGGAAATTTAACATAGGTTAATGATTAGGATCACCCGAGTTTAAAAACTGCAAGTACTTGGACCAACTCTGCAATTATGAAGATGGTGGATGAACATAAAAGATTGTTTAGAATGGTGGTTAACAATGGTAGAAAGGAGGTGCAGGTGTGTAGTATGGTAGGGTTTTTTTTGGAGAGAGTGAGAAAGAAGGAAGAAGATCAGGGGTAAAATAGACATTTATTATATACTTAACTGGAAAGTTTAACATAGGTTAGTGATAAGGATCACCCGAGTTTAAAAACTGCAACTATTGGGACCAACTCTGTAATTATGGAAGTCTTGGGACCAAGTCTAAAATATTTGCAAACCACAATGACCGACCAAAAATTTAACTCTTTTTTTAATGTTGCAATAGTTAGTTACTCCTAATTTACACCAAAAAAAAAACTTCTGATCTACCCCTTGCTTAAATTGAACTCAAAGCCTCCTACTAAAAGACAATAGTCTCTGCCAAGTGAGCTAGCCCACATTGGTGAATTATACAATTATATCGAGAGTAAATTAAACTTTTTTTGTTATTAAGGTATACTGGTCATTAAGCTAAAGATTAAACTTTTTGTTAAAAAAGAATATTGGTCATTAAGAGTAAACTATTAAAATTGTTCCTAACGTTTAGATACAACCATCAAATTTATTCAAAAACTTTTTTTTCCTCAACTATACACTACTGAGGTTTCAAAATTGTTGTTAGATGCATCCACTTTTCTAACCTTATTAAAAATAAACCTTAAATATGGGGTATTTTTGTCATTCTCATTAACTCCTATTTGTTTAACCCTAAATTGACCCATCGAAACGACAAACATCAAAATCTCCCTCTTCAGCTCCTTCCTTTTCCCTATAATCGCCCTAAATTGAAGAGCAAAGTTAGAGGTATTCCTGACGGTAGTCGAATTCGTTGGCAAGAAGAGTAAAGTTAGAGGATAGTGGTCGCCGGAAGAAGATGTAATTCTGAGCGAACTCGTCGAAATTTTTGCACGAGAAGTTGGTTCTTAATCGCTCGAGGTATTCCCAATTTTTATAGAAAATCATGCTGGTTACGGTCGTGTAATCAGCTAGATCCTTCCGTTGAACAGAAACACCAAGAATGCGAGACATAGGCGGTGGCAGTGTGCGACGCCGAGTGGGGGTGAAGCGGCAGGTGGCTGACGGCGGAGGTGGTGCCGGTTCGGCGATGTCCGGACGACGGGGCCAGTGATGTCCGACGAGGGGAGAGGTAGAAAGGAGAGGTGGCTAGGGTTTTTGCCTAATCTCCTGTAATGTGTATCCGATGTTGACCAGTTCTGTTTAGATATAATGGAAAACATGAAAACATACCTTTAATTGCATCAGCACAGGCCAGCAGAGAATCCAGATATAGATGTAGCAATAAGGTTTGACATGATTGTCAGCTTTGTCTGGTTCCTCCTTAGGGTGCAATCTAATGATGGTGATTATGAAAACCGAATAAGGGAGTTCGGCTATGGAGATGGAGGTCGATATTGATGTTATGATTATTAGGTTATGTGTCTAACCTTAGAACCTCTACATAAGTCTCCTTATATATGCACCCAAGAGGAAACCCTAATTAGTTAATAAGAGTAATTAGGCCCATCAACAATTACCAACTAATTATTTAATAGGATTGTTATATATTTTGATCCATATAATGTAAATGATTATAATGGCTACTAGATTAAATATAATATAAAAATATATTTAATCTTACATTCTCTCACTTAGCCGAGTAATCATTTACTATGAGTATTAGGTAAGCCTGATCAGGAGTTAACACTCATTTTAGCCTTAAACAAGTACTATAGTAGAGAAATACAGCCGTTGAATCATTATGCGACTCAGGACCCCCATTAATCATACTATAGCCTTAATTTAAAAGCTAATCGTTATGATCAAAATACGCATAAGCCCTTTGTTTGATTTGTAACTTTATTTGTCTATATGCCATTATGTCGACTTGACATATTCTTAGAGACATACAAAATCAAACTGATGAGGAAAATTAACTAATACTTAGTCATTCATAGTACGATATGCAATTGCGCATGGCCATTAATTAATACCCGTCTATGAGCTCTCTTAATAAGACTTATGGGTAATAGCCCTTCAGTTATAGGATCCTTAAGCATATCATGAATGTATTCGATACAAAACTTAGTTTCCTCAATTCGTTCATAAACGAATAATTAATTGCGTATCGAAAATTAATGCAGCACCTCTTGAACTGTTACTGTTCAAGGAGTCATGGTAGCTGACTTTATCACACTAAGTCTTCAAAACATTAATTATATGGAGTTAATAAACTTATGAGTCCACTGATAAATTTCCAACAACATTCAGTGACTATATTATGTCGTTATAACTTAGGTTGTTAATATCAGTGCATTATGACTCCTCCATGAAATAGGTTTTGTCTGCTACAATAAAGATATACCCGAAATTACATTTTGTCAACTTTGAATATCTCAAAGTTAGAGTAATAAACCGGTTTTAATTCTCACTTCTTCTTTAAATTATAGCTTCTCGTTTCTTTTAAAGATATTGTAATACTCCATTAGATGCTTCACATTAATCTAGACATATCTAGTGTATTGCAATGTGAGTAATATCTAAACGAGTATAGGCTTAAACTTACATAAGGCTTCCAATTAATGAAGCGTAAAAAATAATCTCATTTACCATATTATCCTCTGAAGGAGAGCAGTATTGATTGTTACATATGTAAGGACCCATTTAATGTTAAACTTATGAAACGGAACTAATATCCCATTGGGTCTATCTCAGTATGTTATGATATCAATCACGTAAGAGATATCTCTGAGATTTATTATATCAAAGTTTGTGTTAACAATGCTTTGACTTATGTAACATATACTTGTCAAAAGAATGTCATCTATTTAGACAAGTTTATTTTAGTTGCTCCCACTCATCTTGAGGTAGGTACATTAATCCACTTGATTGTTGATGAAAATAATTACGTTAAGATTTCATCACATTATAATGTTTGCATTAACCCATACATGGATTTTATTGACTTACAAACAAAGTGTTCCTTAACCTTCAGTATAGAACTTTAGGTTGTTATCTAATGAACATGTAAATGTGTCAGCCAGTTTGTTAGGGAAAATTGTTTTTAATGTTTATCTAATGTAGCCTTAAACTATTATAAGCTACTAGAACAGTGATGATCCTCAAAGAAAACTTTGATAATTTATCTCTTCCTAAGTATAACCTTTGACAATCAATCATGTTTCTTAGTGTCTTAACGTTTATATTAGGATTTGTTTTAGTTATGAACACTCTTAGGTAATTCAATCAAATCCCAAACGTTATACGAACACACAAAATCAGTTTTACTAGAAAACTGTTTTATTCCATTTAGAAGATTGATTGACACTAATGGCTTAATTAGAAGAGATTGGATCAGTAAACTTTTCCATAATCCATTTCAACTTCAGTTAGGGAGGCTATGTAATCATCAAAGTTAGTAGGTTTTTAAACCTAGATGACCTCCTGAGTTGATTATTGGGTTTGTTAGAAGTTTCAGTTTTATGGATTAGCTCTTGGTTAGGTTGCTATCATTTTCAGGATTCTAAGTTTGTAAGAGTTGGTGCAGTATGGTGTACAAGAGGTGTAATTGGAGTTAAATTTGGAGTGAAATTTAATGACACTCTTCCCCCCGCCTCTTGTATTCCTTGCAAGTCATGATAAGGACTTTGACTGCTCCCACTGACCTTAGAAAACTTTAGGAACTCAGCATGCTTAGGGTCAATGTTTAATGACCAACAAATTCTAATAGAGAAACAAGTTAATGACGTCAGTCATTGTAGTTTCTCTTGTTGAGGATTATGTTAGTTTAGGTAAGAAATCTAAGTGTGCCCACAATTAAGCAACAATGAAACTTTTGTAAGAGTAGCTTTAGATTTAAGGAGACAAGTTTTGATAGAACAGTGTCATAATGGAGCAGTGTCTTGTACAAGAGGTGTAAATTGAAGTAATATAAAGTTTTCACTCCCCCACCTCTTGCAACTATTGCAAGTTATTATTAAGACACTTAATGCTCCCACTGATCTTTAATATCTCTAGAAAAGCTAAAAGAGAAGTTTCAATGAGGTACGTGATGTGGGAACCTATCATATATATGTTAGACTTTATTTGATTTCTTTAATGTCCAAATGTCATAAGAAAACTCAGGGACATATTTAATAGAAATCTTAGTAAGTACATATATGAATAGATTTCTTCTAAGACCGTGGGCCATATGCGACAAAATTTAGATACAAGTTGATAGTCTTTTAAATGATAAAAGAATTATGTTTGAATATTCCATTTGAAATAAGTTCCACGAATGTCAATGAATGACTTATGATGGACCCATACTTATTCCTTAAGCCAAGTAATATTTAGGGCTGTAACGTCATGATTTAAAATCACTTAGAATGAGATTAGATGAAAAAATCATCCTCATAACCAAGTCATGATTTCTCATGAATTTTGGTTGTAATTGATGAAATTTATAAGTCTCATTTTCCTTTTGTCAAATTCTCATTTACATGATGACAAAAGTTGTGAAAAAAAAAATGTAAGGTATCATCTAGTTTTATCTTAGTAATGTTTCAATCCAGATATTTAGAACAAATAAGATGAGAGTTTAAGATAAGTGTGACTTTATGTTGACTATGCAAACCTCACAATCTTCATAACATTGCTTAATTATGATACTATATTCTTATTAATCTTCAGAATATATAAGGTGTCGAAAAGCGTTGTTAGAAGATTGCTTATTATGGTTCCTATAGTCTTAACATTTAATTTTGTCACTAACTCTCGTGTTAGTTATTTGTCGAGTTCTGGTAAGGAAACGTATGGAACTAGAGTCAACTAATCATGTGTTAATTGGAATATTAAAAATTACCAGACTTAAATATCATTAGTAAGTGACTACCTAATTAACTTATCCAACTGTTCTTTGGAATAATGGATAGTCTCGTTGTTTATGCCTAGTCTAATGACATAATTATGCAGTGAGATTTTCCCTTGAAGAACCTTAAAGTTGGAATTAGCACTTGTAATTTGTTTATGGACCTTAGAACAATCCTCTTTTAAACTATTAGTGGTTGTAAGGTGAATAACATCTTATTTTCCAGTTTCAAACATTTATTTCTTTGTACATATGTTGCTTGTCAACACACTCATTATACTTTGGTACTTTTGAGTGTTATAGTTGATTTATAAGGCATCAAATTGTACAAGTGAAAATCTTAGTATGTAATGTACTGGAAAAATGTACTTATTTCCATGCGTAAGCCCTTAACTTTATGGGTCATGGTATTGTACATTATTATGTATTCACATATACCACTTAGCTTTATAGTTTATAATTTTAAATGAAGGCATGCATCTTAGGAGTTCTAGTGATTGTTCCACAATTATAGATTAGTCTTAGGAAAGACTTAATCTGGAATAACCTTTTAGTGACAGCACTTATTCTTGATTATCATAAGAGACATCATGTTCGATTTATCCTAATCATCATGCTCTACTTTTCTTCTATAGTGCTTTATCAGAAGAGAGCAATAGGATTATCGTGTCTTAAGATATAATCAAGGATTTAATTTAAGAGCTAATTCTTATAGAAACTTTAAGCAAAACATATTAGATTTAGGAATTAGAGTGGATAAGATATAGACTTATAGAAGAAAATTATAGTGAGTAAAATTATGGGTACTAAGAATAAGGCAGACGAAATGATCATAAAAATTAATTAAGGATCATTAATATAAGGATCATTGTGTGAAGAGGTTGTGATATGTCTATTACTAACATCAAAATAATAGACTTATTTAAAGTTCTACTTAAATGAAGACAAATCAGCTTTGGCCAGAAATGTAATCATTTAAGCATGTGTGCAAAGTATTTGTGACAAATCAGCTTTGGCCAGAATTGAAACAATCACTTTAGTTATGCACTCGTTAAGTATGCCATCTATGAAGGAATTAAATCAGCTTTGGCCAGATATTAAGACATTCATGTTTATGATGCACACTTAACATAGCTTTCGTAATACTTGAACGATAAGTAGATGCATCAAATCAACTTTGGCCAGAAGTGATACATCAGAAGCTCATTCAAGTTAAGCCATTTTGGTTTTGTGAAACATTATTTGATCCTTATTAATTAACTAAGTATTTACAAAACCAATTATTTAGTAGCAAACCTCACATTAAACAGCCTAAAATAATGAGGTTTCAAGTGAGATCTCGACTCAGTTATGAGGTCTCGAGTGAGATTTCGAGTCAAGTCTCGACTCAACTTGTAAAATTATGAGGTCTCGACTCATCAAGGTCTCGAGTCGCAACCTCAGTCTCGAGTCGTAATCATGGTCTCGACTACTGTGTTCTATGAGATCTCGAGTGCTTGATGAGATCTCGAGTCGCAACCATGGTCTCGAGTGATTAAGATTGAAGCCCTTGGTCGAAACCTCAGTGGTCTCGAGTCGAGACCCTGTGGTCTCGAGTCGAAATCGTTGTCTCGAGTTGTGAAGATTTGAGAACACTTATTGTAACACCTCGCAAATTTCGGGTTTTATATTAAAACGACACGTGTCATGTAAGACAAAAACGCGTTGAGAACCCGGATTTAATAAAGATGTTTTCGGTAGGATTTAAAGTGGCGTCATGTTAAAATATTACCTCTGAACACCTCAATTATAAATCCCAATACCCGATATAATATTTTACACATCTATGCACCCTCAATTCAGGGAATTATTGCCAATAATGGAATTGCAAAAGTATGAGGTGATCCCACGATGAAAAGCAATGGTAAACCGATGTTTTCGGGTCTTGTATATGCAATCAAGTGAAATAATGGATGATGGTAGGGTATGTTACAAGTATTAGACACTTATTGGAGGTCCCCTATTGATAAAATAAGTCCACAAGTCGTATATAACGGCTGCCCCTTCGAAACACAACAAACAAAAAATCAAAAATCTGATTTATATGTCTCAGGCGGCCCGCCTGAGACTTGGTTGTTCGGAACGCGGGCCGCTTCCGGCCTACAGATACGGGAAAAACAGGCAGCAGCCTGTTTAGTGCGATTGTGACCCTTTCAACCGGTTTCTCTGCATGTGCATGGCCCCTAGACATCCCTACATACTACTTACAAGTGTTGATCAATTGTGGATGGCCCTAGACTTGGTTGTCACTCTCTTGTGGTGCTTGATTCTTGTATATAAAGGACCTTCAAGTGCAACATTCATTCACACATCATATTCAAGCATTCTGATTATTTGGGGAGCTTGCAAACTGATCAAGAGCCTTTCTAATCATCATTAATCATCTAGTAAGTGGTCTAACCCTTCTAATTTAGTTCTAGCTTTATAATTAGCATAAAAGGTCAATATATCATAGTTTACGGTTGACTTCTTGATTAAGTAACGATAGTTCAGTCGTATGTCAAATTGAAAGTACCGTTAGATAGGTAATTATATGGGTATTAAACCCTTATAAGGGCAAGTACCGAATCCAGACCTAACTAGGTCGTTTGTCGGGTCAAACGTTGACCGAAAAAGTCAACAGAATTACAAAATGCGATTTAATGCATGATTAGCAATCCGCAAGGCGTGTAATCTGTTTTAAACCTAATATAACTTGGTAATGAGTATAAAAACTTGTCTACGCTTGCCCGACTCGACAAATTTCTGTTAAAACCCGGTTCGGAACCGAAAGGCGCAAAACCTTGACTTTTGCTTTGACTTCGGTTCTGACCCGTTTTAGTTTGAATTAGACATGCCTTAAAGTCTCATTAGGATTGGGTTACATGCTAGTATAAGTCTCTGTACTTGTTTCATTGTTTATCCGATGCATGCACACGTTTCCGTTAATCGCTTAAATTGGACCATAACGCCCTTATGACCTTACAACGAGAATTTTGAAAAGGTGGAAGTACAATAATCTTAGTTACTGATTAATAAACATGTACGTAAATTTTCACGTCAATCGGAGGTCTAGATTAGGAGATATGCGCATTAGCGTAAATAATAAGCTTTTTATTAATTAAACGGCGCGATTAGCGCATAGCCTATCTAAACCCGATTTTCGGTACCAAAACTTTTACCCACTGATGTTAAATAATATTTTTGGATTTTTGAAGATTTTTAATTATTTTTAAACTGATCTTAAGCTAGGTTTATCGCATTGATTCGGTTAATACCGAATATGCCCTTTTAGGCCACAAAACGAGTTTTACGAATCCGATTGATACCAATCCAATTGCCACTGATTTAAAATAATAAATAGAGTGTTTTGAGCCTGTTTTTCTGATCAGAAAACCCAGAATGGTATTTTAAACAGTACGTCCCTTAAAACGGCTTTATACGCGTATTATACGCGTAGTTTGGTATTAAAACCATTTTTGCCACGTAAGACTTATTACCAAATATTATAACCTGTTAAAATTAATAATTTTGCTGATTAAATCAGACCCGTATCTCAGAAGTATTATAAATCCCTTTTATGGTCGTTAAAATGACTAAAATACCCCTACGGGGCATAATTAGGGAATAAACTCGTTATGGGCATTATGGAAGATATCATAATGATATCACAACATATTTGAAGCGTATTAACTTAGGAAACCTGTTCACGACCCTTTCGGTTACCCGTTATGCATTTTACGCGTTCGGTTCGGTTTATGTAACTAGTTTGCATAAACTAGCCGAAACGGGTCAAACGATATCATTTTTATCTCAAAATCCAGAATGTGAGTAGTAAACCCATATTAAACAAGTCTTCAAACTTGTCGGGTCTAAATCACATTCTATCCGGTCTTCGCTTAATCGTGCGTACGAACCGTATCTTTGAAACTAGCCGGTCTAAGCTTAAGCATAATTAAAGACCCGCTAGGATTCTAATAGGTTATATTTAACCTTCGTTCCAGATTAGGAGAAACAGTAAAAGCTACCTGCTATTTGATTATTGTGACTATACTTTGCATCAAGGTAAATACTTTTAACTTATTTTCCCTATACGGGCTTGGGTTACGGTACATAGCGTACCGCTTGATCGGGCATCAAATCTTCCACGCTTAGTGGTTAATTGAATAATTTGATCGGCTCGTTTTAAACAGATGTGTTTACTTTACAGCCTTTGGGGGGTTAATGACCATGTCCCGGATATCCTCGGCATTATCTTACGAGATTGCCACGACCTGAGCACGGGGTGTAGGCGTACTCCCGTGTATAACTCACTTACAGTGGTGTGTCTATTGATCTTTAACCCGGATACGTCCGGGCTACTGAACGCATAAGTAACATGTAAATCGTTAACAAGATTATCATATAAAATAATTCTCCCAAGTTAAACAAAATGTTTATGCCATGTGCATCCAAACCAATTTTCAATCATTTTATAAAATGAGTCAGTTGAATGTATTTACCAGTGTAAACTGACGTATTTTCCCAAAAAGATTAAATGCAGGTACTAGGCGAAATAGGCTGGGAGTCTCCTAAGCATCACTAGAAGTCTCGCAAACTTAAGATGCCGATGTCTGTTGAACCATAAACAATATTTTTATTATTCGATCCTACTGTGGATAAACACCGGATAATTGTGACTTTGTTTACAATAAATAAATTCGGTTGTATCTTATTTAAATTTGCTTCCGCTGTGCATTATTATATTGTGTTGTTTGACTATTACGTTGCCAACCACGTCACGATACTCCCCCACCGGGCCCACCGGTGACACGTGGAAATCGGGGTGTGACAGGTTGGTATCAGAGCCAACACTGAGTGAATTAAACACTAGCCTTTTGTGTTTAATCTCAGTTACACAATTGCACATATCTAAACTTTTGAGTCTAGACTTATAACATAGGACAAAATTCCACCTTATTCGGTTTTTTTTTTGTTTTGTCCTTTAAAACGTGATATTTTTGTTATTGTTATCTTATGTTTTATTGACAGGAATAACAAAGATGCCTCCGAGATTTTTACGTACACGAGGGCGTGGAAAGGGGCCGGTAGCCGCCCCCAACGATCACGAAGCCGGACCTTCGAATACACGAGGTCCTATCCCCGCCGAGAGTGATGGTACTCGACGGAACCAGAGAGGTCTATTTCAACCAGCAAGACGATCGACTTCGAACAGCTCGACGACTCCCGCCCAGGACTCCTACGGGCCACACTCGGAAAATGAGCCTGGAGACTCGCACCGTTCGCACATACCGTTACAGCGATCCATGTCGCACCGCCCTTTTGGAGACCCCACTCCATTCTTTCAAGGCCAGTTTAACCCAGCGAATTATATACAAGAACCAGTGGGTTTCAACCCATTGGGACCGGAGGACCATTTCTCTGGAGGAAATGATATGGACGAGGAAGACGACCCTGTCGAGCCCGCATCAGGAACTCCCAACCACCCAATCGAGGTCTCGGATAGTTCAATTTATCACGGACCACCCTATGATGGTCCAGATAGCTTCCAGGCTATCTTTACTCGGCACGAATGGTATTATACACCTTCGCACCATTCGTCGCCGCTTGGGCAGCAGCAGCCTCACTATTCTTCGCCGCATGAGCAGCAGCAGCAGCAGCATCATCAAGATTCCTCTGGGAATCACCAGTTTGTGGCAGTTACGCCACCGCCTCCACCGCCACCAGTTCAACCGGCGCCTCCGCAACCGCAAAGACATAGGAGAACAGGAGCCCGGATGTCCACACGAAGAGAAGAGTTTCATTTCAACTCTCCTCTACAATCAAGTGGCAGAAACTATCAGTCGCTTCCAGAAGATCCACAAATGGGTGGACCATCAAACCCCTTCGCGCAGCAACCGCCACCAATGGGTTTCGATAATCAGATACCAGCATACACGGGTCCTTCGATGTATAACCCGTTTGAGCTACCAACCCACACTAACCCCGGTTACGCTGAAGCCGACCCATACCTGGTAGCTGCTAATTACAACGCTCTTAACCCTGAAGGACCGTATGGGGGTCCTTGGGGAGTAGGGTACCCAGTCCAGGGGTACCAGATGCCTACACAACCCCCGTTTTACCAACAACCCCCGCCGTCTCTACAAATGTCGCCACCACTGCATCAGGAGATCCTGCAAAGTATTAGAGAGGTGCGACATGAGGCACGGGAAGATCGACGGCCCAACCAGGGAATGTTCAAGACCTTGACGAACCTAATCAAGGGAAAGAGCAAGAAGGATCAGTAAATCCTGTATGTGTATATGTCTACTTTAAAATTAAGTCCCTGCGTGGACATTTATGTGTGTATGTTTGTTGTGTGTATTGACCCCTACGTGGGTCTATCTTTCCATAAACCCCTACGAGGGTAAGTTGTATGTTTAGTCCCTGCGTGGACTTATGTTTGTTTATGTCCCTACGTGGACAATTGTTAGTATGTTAACCCCTACGTGGGCATGTCTTCTGTAAGACCCCTGCGTGGGCATGTTGTTATGTTGTAGCTCCTACGTGGGCAAATTTCATGTGTGAAAGACCCGTTTAGGGCGATATGTAATGTTGTTATAAATTATTGGAGTGTTGTTTTATAAATTTCATGTTTGCCATTTGTGCATATATAATAATTATAAATGAAATAAATAAATTAAAATCATTCCTTTTAATCTGCCTAAGTAATTATTTAATTAAGAATCTTAAAGTGTGGAACCTAGCCTCGTGTCAAATATAAGACCGGGCCAAAATGGTAATACCGGTTTAAAAGATTCAAATTCTTGTTAACATCTTAAAACATGTTAACACTCCTGGCAGAAGTGATTCGTTAAAAATCACATGTCATTTTTTTAAAATGAATAAGGATTCTTTAGAAGTTTCCTAATCCAGTATAATGATCTCTGAATCCTGGATTTACATCATCAATTAAGGTGATCATATTCAACCATACGTGGTAAAATAGCGCCTACGGGCCATGCTCATTTCTATATAAGCCAAAAGACGGTGGTAGCTAGGACTCCCTGTCTAATAAAGGTAATGAACTAGGTTCAAACCTTAAAAGTCTTGATTCTCAGAAATCATAGTATATTAAATTGTCCATGTGACCAAGCCTTATGTGCTAATATATATATTGTTATTGTTATATGTTTAGGATAAATTTAATTGAAATCCTAAATTAATACGATTAATGAGTTAACCAAGTAGGGTCTCTGTTACCATGGTTAACGAGTTACCCTAAGGGGGTAATTCTATAATAAACTTTCAAATAAAATATTGTTCTTGTTTCTGTAACAGTTCAATACAAATGGCAAATTCTAATGAAGTCAATAGCCCTACAGCGGCGCCAAATGAAAACGCCCAGATTACATTGACGGGCGCCGAACTAAAAGCTATCATTGATGGTGCTGTCACTCAAGCCTTGGATAGGCAATATGAAGAATACAGTGGTACCAGGAGTAGGACCCACTCCGTATCACACTCAAAGCCAAGAACACATTCTGAGGCTCATAACAAGCCTCCTCCCAAGAAGAACGGACCAAAGAAAGACGGTGATGACCGTCAGTCCACCAACAATCAAAGTGACCCATCCCAGCATTTGGTACTGCATCAAGGACCCCGTAACAAGGGTTGCACTTACAAATACTTCGTGTCTTGCAAGCCCCGGGATTTTACAGGGGAAAAGGGGGCCGTTGATTGCATGACTTGGCTGGATGAAATGGACACAGTGGTGGACATCAGCGGGTGCGCTGAGCGGGATATTGTTAAGTTTGTGTCGCAGTCCTTCAAAGGTGAAGCATTGGTCTGGTGGAGATCTTTGATGGAGGCCTCCGGAAAGATCCCGTTGTATAGCATGACGTGGGATCAATTCATTGCCTTGATCAAAGACAATTACTGCCCTCAACACGAGGTGGAAAAGATTGAATATGACTTTCTGTCATTGGTAATGAAGAACCTCGACTGCCAAGCTTACCTGACAAGCTTCAATACGCTGTCCAGGTTGGTTCCCTACCTGGTAACCCCCGAGCCAAAGAGGATCGCTCGTTTTATTGGCGGGTTGGAACCCGAGATCAAGGCCAGTGTTAAAGCTTCTCGGCCAGTTACCTTCAGGTCTGTAACTGACCTTTCCTTATCCCTCACACTTGATGCGGTCCGTCAGAGATCGCTGAGGAATAAGGATACTGAGAAGAGGAAGCGAGAAGATGATGGTTCGCGTAGGTCGAACAAGAAACACCGTGGGAACGGTGATCGAAAGAAGGGATCGGAGTCGAAGAAAGATGGGCATCGTTCTGATGAGAAGCCCACGTGCAAAACTTGCAAGAAAAAGCACTTTGGAAAGTGCAGATTTGGATCAAACTCGAATAACGAGTCAAGGTCTTTTGCTTGTGGTTTGTGCAAATCCAAGGAACACAAAACCTTGGATTGCAAGAAGATGAAAGATGCGACGTGCTATCGTTGCAATGAGAAGGGCCACATAAAGACTAACTGCCCCAAGAATAACAAGAAGCCTGAGGAGGCTAAGAAGACTAACGCCAGAGTCTTCAGGATGGATGCGCAGGAGGCTGTGCAAGATGATAACGTCATAACAGGTACATTCCTTGTAAATGATGTCTTTGCAAGAGTACTTTTTGATTCCGGTGCAGATAAGTCTTTTGTGGATCAGAAGTTTTGTAAATTGTTGAATTTACCTGTCAAAACCCTAAGCGTAAACTATGAGGTAGAGTTAGCAGATGGTACCATAGAAACCGTCTCTACTGTGTTAGATGGATGTACTATATCCATTAAGAACCATTCTTTTCCTCTGTCTCTACTTCCGTTTAAATTAGCTGGTTTTGACATAGTGCTGGGTATGGACTGGTTATCTCATAACCAGGCCCAAATCGTCTGTAAACAGAAACAGGTAGTAATAAAGACTCCGTCTGGTGAGTCACTTACCATTCGGGGAGATACCCAGTACGGACTGCCTGAGCAGGTGACTATGCTCAAGGCTTCCAAGTGTTTGAAGAGGGGATGTGTCATTTACATGGCGCAAGTGATTTTGGAGGAACCTAAACCGAAGTTAGAAGACATCCCTGTCATTTCTGAATACCCAGGAGTGTTTCCTGAAGATCTACCTGGCCTACCACCAGATAGACAAGTCGAATTCAGGATCGATATCATTCCCGGAGCGGCACCAGTTGCCAGAGCACCATACAGATTGGCACCCACCGAAATGAAGGAGTTGCGGACGCAGCTAGATGAACTGCTGGCTAAGTGTTTCATTCGACCTAGTTCATCTCCTTGGGGAGCGCCAATCCTGTTTGTCAAGAAGAAGGATGGATCGATGCGTCTATGCATCGACTATCGCGAGCTTAACAAGGTCACGATCAAGAATAGGTATCCATTGCCCAGAATCGACGATTTGTTCGATCAGCTTCAAGGGGCAAGTTACTTCTCAAAGATTGATTTGAGGTCTGGATACCATCAGTTGAAGGTTAAGGATGAAGACGTTCACAAGACTGCATTTAGGACTCGTTACGGTCACTACGAGTTTCTAGTGATGCCTTTTGGGCTCACCAATGCACCGGCTGCGTTCATGGATCTCATGAATCGCGTTTGCAAGCAGCACTTAGATAAATTCGTCATCGTTTTCATCGACGACATTCTCATTTATTCTAAGAACAAAGCTGACCACGAGAAACATCTTCGATGTATTCTCAAACTTCTGCATAAGGAGAAGCTCTATGCCAAATTCTCTAAGTGTGAATTTTGGCTACGAGAAGTCCAATTTCTTGGACACGTGGTCAGTGAGCGTGGTATCCAAGTGGATCCCGCTAAAGTTGAAGCTGTTATGAACTGGCAAGAGCCAAAGACGCCAACAGAAATCCGTAGCTT
The DNA here is from genome assembly GCA_030545235.1 of Helianthus tuberosus. Lineage (NCBI taxonomy): Eukaryota > Viridiplantae > Streptophyta > Magnoliopsida > Asterales > Asteraceae > Helianthus > Helianthus tuberosus. The sequence goes on along the minus strand of CM060422.1, from coordinate 4,443,941 downwards.
CCTAGGGTTGGCAGGATATTACAGGCGCTTCATTGAAAATTTTTCAAGGATTGCTGCACCCCTAACTTCCCTGACCAAGAAGAAAGTAAAGTTCGTTTGGGGTCCTAAGCAGCAAGAGTCCTTCGATGTTTTGAGACAAAAGTTGAGCAACGCTCCTGTGCTTACCTTACCTGAAGGCGCTGAAGAATTTGTAGTTTATTGTGATGCATCACACACTGGCATGGGGTGTGTGCTTATGCAGAAAGGCAAGGTGATTGCCTATGCATCACGGCAGTTAAAGGTGCACGAAAAGAATTACACCACCCATGACTTGGAATTGGGTGCCGTTGTGTTCGCACTAAAACTGTGGAGGCATTATCTTTATGGAATCAAGTTTGTGATCTTTTCTGATCACAAGAGCCTCCAGCATTTGTTTAACCAGAAAGAATTAAACATGAGGCAACGCCGTTGGATGGAAACTTTGAATGATTATGATTGTGAAATCAAATACCATCCCGGCAAAGCGAATGTAGTCGCTGATGCCTTGAGCAGAAAGGAAAGGGTTAAACCCATTCGCATTAACGCCAAGCGTATGGAGATAAAGAACAGTTTGATAGAAAGGGTGTTAGCTGCACAGAAGGAAGCTGTGCTGGAAGCTAACTATCATAATGAAAAGTTAGGAGTAACTGAGGAGCAGTTAACTCTTAGCAAGGACGGAATTTTACGGTTAAACGGACGAATATGGGTTCCAATTTTTGGAGGACTTCGTGATGTCATCCTCCAAGAAGCCCATAGTTCCAAATACTCCGTTCATCCTGGAGCGGATAAGATGTACCAGGATTTAAAGGCAAATTATTGGTGGATAGGCTTGAAAAAGTCTGTGGCCGCCCATGTAGCAAAATGCTTGACATGTGCGCAAGTCAAAGCCGAGCATCAGAAACCGTCAGGTTTGCTACAACAGCCTGAACTTCCTACGTGGAAGTGGGAAATGGTAACTATGGATTTTATTACCAAGTTACCCAAGACAAGAAAAGGCAATGATACGATATGGGTTATAGTTGACCGACTGACTAAGTCAGCTCATTTCTTACCCATCAAGGAGACTTATAGCTCCGATATGTTAGCCCAGTTATACGTTGACAAGATTGTAGCCCTACACGGCATACCTGTAGCTATTATCTCTGACCGGGATACTAGGTACACGTCACATTTTTGGAAGAGCTTCCAGCAATCTTTGGGCACACGTTTGAACTTTAGTACGGCTTACCATCCTCAGACTGACGGTCAGAGTGAGCGTACTATTCAAACGTTGGAAGACATGCTGCGTGCATGTGCGATTGATCTGGGAGGTAGCTGGGATAAGAACCTACCCTTGATCGAATTCTCCTACAACAATAGCTACCATACCAGCATAAAGGCTGCGCCTTTTGAGGCATTATACGGTAGAAAATGTAGATCGCCAGTTTGTTGGGCGGAAGTGGGAGAAGTCCAGTTATCAGGACCAGAGATCGTGTTCGAAACGACGGACAAGATTGTCCAGATTCGTAACAATCTCCAAGCTGCCCGGAATAGGCAGAAGAGTTACGCGGATCCAAGTCGTAAGGACTTTCACTTCGAAGTAGGTGACAAAGTCCTACTTAAAGTGTCACCCTGGAAGGGGGTGATGCGATTTGGTAAGAAAGGCAAACTAAGCCCGAGATACATAGGACCTTTCGAGGTTATCGAACGTGTCGGGTCAGTTGCCTACAAGTTGAACTTACCAGAAGAGCTCAGTGGAATTCACAATGTGTTCCACATTTGCAATTTAAAGAAGTGTTCCGCTGATGATTCACATGTCATGCCACATACAGATGTGCAAATAGATAAGAGCTTAACGTTTGTAGAAAAACCTTTGTCGATTGAAGATCGACAGGTAAGGAAGCTTCGAAGAAAGCACATACCTTTTGTAAAGGTCAAATGGGATGCCCGAAGAGGTCCCGAGTTTACGTGGGAGTTAGAATCCACCATGAAAGAAAAGTACCCTTATTTGTTTCAGTAAATCTCGGGTCGAGATTTATTTTAAGGGGGTGAGGATGTAACACCTCGCAAATTTCGGGTTTTATATTAAAACGACACGTGTCATGTAAGACAAAAACGCGTTGAGAACCCGGATTTAATAAAGATGTTTTCGGTAGGATTTAAAGTGGCGTCATGTTAAAATATTACCTCTGAACACCTCAATTATAAATCCCAATACCCGATATAATATTTTACACATCTATGCACCCTCAATTCAGGGAATTATTGCCAATAATGGAATTGCAAAAGTATGAGGTGATCCCACGATGAAAAGCAATGGTAAACCGATGTTTTCGGGTCTTGTATATGCAATCAAGTGAAATAATGGATGATGGTAGGGTATGTTACAAGTATTAGACACTTATTGGAGGTCCCCTATTGATAAAATAAGTCCACAAGTCGTATATAACGGCTGCCCCTTCGAAACACAACAAACAAAAAATCAAAAATCTGATTTATATGTCTCAGGCGGCCCGCCTGAGACTTGGTTGTTCGGAACGCGGGCCGCTTCCGGCCTACAGATACGGGAAAAACAGGCAGCAGCCTGTTTAGTGCGATTGTGACCCTTTCAACCGGTTTCTCTGCATGTGCATGGCCCCTAGACATCCCTACACACTACTTACAAGTGTTGATCAATTGTGGATGGCCCTAGACTTGGTTGTCACTCTCTTGTGGTGCTTGATTCTTGTATATAAAGGACCTTCAAGTGCAACATTCATTCACACATCATATTCAAGCATTCTGATTATTTGGGGAGCTTGCAAACTGATCAAGAGCCTTTCTAATCATCATTAATCATCTAGTAAGTGGTCTAACCCTTCTAATTTAGTTCTAGCTTTATAATTAGCATAAAAGGTCAATATATCATAGTTTACGGTTGACTTCTTGATTAAGTAACGATAGTTCAGTCGTATGTCAAATTGAAAGTACCGTTAGATAGGTAATTATATGGGTATTAAACCCTTATAAGGGCAAGTACCGAATCCAGACCTAACTAGGTCGTTTGTCGGGTCAAACGTTGACCGAAAAAGTCAACAGAATTACAAAATGCGATTTAATGCACGATTAGCAATCCGCAAGGCGTGTAATCTGTTTTAAACCTAATATAACTTGGTAATGAGTATAAAAACTTGTCTACGCTTGCCCGACTCGACAAATTTCTGTTAAAACCCGGTTCGGAACCGAAAGGCGCAAAACCTTGACTTTTGCTTTGACTTCGGTTCTGACCCGTTTTAGTTTGAATTAGACATGCCTTAAAGTCTCATTAGGATTGGGTTACATGCTAGTATAAGTCTCTGTACTTGTTTCATTGTTTATCCGATGCATGCACACGTTTCCGTTAATCGCTTAAATTGGACCATAACGCCCTTATGACCTTACAACGAGAATTTTGAAAAGGTGGAAGTACAATAATCTTAGTTACTGATTAATAAACATGTACGTAAATTTTCACGTCAATCGGAGGTCTAGATTAGGAGATATGCGCATTAGCGTAAATAATAAGCTTTTTATTAATTAAACGGCGCGATTAGCGCATAGCCTATCTAAACCCGATTTTCGGTACCAAAACTTTTACCCACTGATGTTAAATAATATTTTTGGATTTTTGAAGATTTTTAATTATTTTTAAACTGATCTTAAGCTAGGTTTATCGCATTGATTCGGTTAATACCGAATATGCCCTTTTAGGCCACAAAACGAGTTTTACGAATCCGATTGATACCAATCCAATTGCCACTGATTTAAAATAATAAATAGAGTGTTTTGAGCCTGTTTTGCTGATCAGAAAACCCAGAATGGTATTTTAAACAGTACGTCCCTTAAAACGGCTTTATACGCGTATTATACGCGTAGTTTGGTATTAAAACCATTTTTGCCACGTAAGACTTATTACCAAATATTATAACCTGTTAAAATTAATAATTTTGCTGATTAAATCAGACCCGTATCTCAGAAGTATTATAAATCCCTTTTATGGTCGTTAAAATGACTAAAATACCCCTACGGGGCATAATTAGGGAATAAACTCGTTATGGGCATTATGGAAGATATCATAATGATATCACAACATATTTGAAGCGTATTAACTTAGGAAACCTGTTCACGACCCTTTCGGTTACCCGTTATGCATTTTACGCGTTCGGTTCGGTTTATGTAACTAGTTTGCATAAACTAGCCGAAACGGGTCAAACAATATCATTTTTATCTCAAAATCCAGAATGTGAGTAGTAAACCCATATTAAACAAGTCTTCAAACTTGTCGGGTCTAAATCACATTCTATCCGGTCTTCGCTTAATCGTGCGTACGAACCGTATCTTTGAAACTAGCCGGTCTAAGCTTAAGCATAATTAAAGACCCGCTAGGATTCTAATAGGTTATATTTAACCTTCGTTCCAGATTAGGAGAAACAGTAAAAGCTACCTGCTATTTGATTATTGTGACTATACTTTGCATCAAGGTAAATACTTTTAACTTATTTTCCCTATACGGGCTTGGGTTACGGTACATAGCGTACCGCTTGATCGGGCATCAAATCTTCCACGCTTAGTGGTTAATTGAATAATTTGATCGGCTCGTTTTAAACAGATGTGTTTACTTTACAGCCTTTGGGGGGTTAATGACCATGTCCCGGATATCCTCGGCATTATCTTACGAGATTGCCACGACCTGAGCACGGGGTGTAGGCGTACTCCCGTGTATAACTCACTTACAGTGGTGTGTCTATTGATCTTTAACCCGGATACGTCCGGGCTACTGAACGCATAAGTAACATGTAAATCGTTAACAAGATTATCATATAAAATAATTCTCCCAAGTTAAACAAAATGTTTATGCCATGTGCATCCAAACCAATTTTCAATCATTTTATAAAATGAGTCAGTTGAATGTATTTACCAGTGTAAACTGACGTATTTTCCCAAAAAGATTAAATGCAGGTACTAGGCGAAATAGGCTGGGAGTCTCCTAAGCATCACTAGAAGTCTCGCAAACTTAAGATGCCGATGTCTGTTGAACCATAAACAATATTTTTATTATTCGATCCTACTGTGGATAAACACCGGATAATTGTGACTTTGTTTACAATAAATAAATTCGGTTGTATCTTATTTAAATTTGCTTCCGCTGTGCATTATTATATTGTGTTGTTTGACTATTACGTTGCCAACCACGTCACGATACTCCCCCACCGGGCCCACCGGTGACACGTGGAAATCGGGGTGTGACACTTATGATTTCGAGTAGAGTCCTTATGGTCTCTAGTAGAGACCTTATGGTCTCGAGTAGAGACCTTATGGTCTCGAGTCGTTAAACAAATGATCTCGAAACTTCTGTTAACAGCTGTTAGTGTGATAAGTTTGAAATTCGAATTTTAAGGGATTTGGTATATTTTATTTCCTGTTTTAAAAGATATTTTATATTTATCCAATAATTTCGAAAATTATATCTAATAACATTAACAGATTTTTTGAAATCTTAAGGGATAAAAATTAATCAAATACAGGAAAAACACCTTCTAATCCTTAATTCATTCCAAAATAAGGGAATTTATTCGAATTTCACTAAGAACATGAAGAACCCTTATAAATAAAATAATAATTCTGGAACCCGAAACCTGAATTTTTTAAGAGTTTTATACAGATTTCGGACAATTAAGATTTACCATTATGATTCCGAGTCATTAAAAAAACATTCTTTTTCCCCGAAACAGTGGACTCGGGTTATGTGACTCGAAACCGGCTATGAATTTAATTAGGCTTTCAAAATTCCGTTTTCCAGATTTCAATCCCAGAATTAATGGATACGAAAACAGAACTAATTAATCAACATATGCTCTGATACCACATGTTGATCAGTTCTGTTTAGATATAATGGAAAACATACCTTTAATTGCATCAGCACAGGCCAGCAGAGAATCCAGATGTAGATGTAGCAATAAGGTTTGACATGATTGTCAGCTTTGTCTGGTTCCTCCTTAGGGTGCAATCTAATGATGGTGATTATGAAAACCGAATAAGGGAGTTCGGCTATGGAGATGGAGGTCGATATTGATGTTATGATTGTTAGGTTATGTGTCTAACCTTAGAACCTCTACATAAGTCTCCTTATATATGCACCCAAGAGGAAACCCTAATTAGTTAATAAGGGTAATTAGGCCCATCAACAATTACCAACTAATTATTTAATAGGATTGTTATATATTTTGATCCATATAATATAAATGATTATAATGGCTACTAGATTAAATATAATATAAAAATATATTTAATCTTACATCCGATACCATTAGAGTTTTTTTTTAACGGCCAACAAACTCAATCCCGAGCACTCTCGGGGCACCCACTGGACAAACGGAGTACTCCGAGAGTAACCCGAGTCCACCACCAATTCCGGAGAAAACCCGGTAACCCACCCGCCCGTAGGCACGACAGTGAAATTACCAGTAAAACCCGTTTGGCTCAAGGATCCAACCCAGGTTTCCCTAGGTCTCCTATCATTGCCCACCAGTGCCTCACTCTGCACCAAGTGGGAGTCTAACCTGCATCTCTCAAGAGAAATGCAAGCCCTCTAACACTTGATCTAGGGATCATTGGTGATACCATTAGAGTTTTAAGTTAAGGTTCTATTTATAAATTATTAACTTACGCTCACTAGTTATTAAGGTTCTATTTTAGCCTAATCTCCTATAATGTGTATCTGATACCATTTGACTTTGTTTTATTATCTAATAATAAAAGCAATTCTCTTTAATTATTATATAATAATAACTAATCCACGTCTCCGTTGAATAACCATTATTCATCGTTAATTAATTGTTTCGTAAACAATTAATATTTCTTAGTATTTCATTAAATACTCGTTCTCTACCCGCTCTTGTGATTCATAATTTTTAGGGTGTAAGGGGCGCTCTACCCGTTGGAGTAGTCCCCTCTCCACCCCAGCTAATTATACTCTGTCATGTCAACTCACATCTCCACTTCCCATTTTGCACTCAAACATTGACAACACTCCACCCAAACAATTTTTTCTTTAAAAAAATAAAAATTAATAAAGATAAAAGTGTTATTGGATGGAAGAGAGTGAGGCCCACTATTAACCCTCTCTGTCTTCGTTCCTTACCGGTAAACAATCCTTGGTTGTTTGGGTGGGTGAAAGGAGTTGGCGGCAGTGAACCCGCGAAGTACGCCCTTAACAATTAAACATCATTCTTTGTTTGTCGTCCACAGTGTAACTTTTTGTATCGTACCTTAATAGTAACGTTAAATAATCGATAATTGGGCATCCATCTCCAACAGGTTGAACATCAAAAAGACACTTAATTTTGTAAAAAAATTATAACTTTTGTTCCTACATTATGTAGTGTTATTGGTTGAAGCCTACAAGGTTGTGAACACACATGTAACATATCGTTGTGCAACAACCCCGTATTGCCAAAGGGAGGGGGGGGGGGGGGGGGTCTAACCCTTTGTTAAAGGTATTTTTGGTCTTTGCTTTCTTCATTTTCCTTACTTTGTTGATTTATATTGTATTACGTTTTGTATAAAAATGTCGTGTACTACAAACTAAAAATACGTAGCAACAGTTAACGGCACTTCTATGTCACAAAGAAGTTTGAAATAAACGTGTCTACGGTGCAATAGGTGCGGACATAATTCTAGTTTTGATAAAAATGGAATAATATTAAACCATTGCCTTGACCTTATTGTCTTTATGCTACTGTTTCAAAAGGTTCTAGAGTTTAGTTTAATTTGATTTAATTTAACTACTAACATAGAAATCTTTCTTTGAAATTTAAAAATTGAATTGTTTTCTAACTTTCTTTTCCACGTTCACGCCGCCATCATCTAGACCATTCATTTGGATCCAATGTATGTCGTAGTTGATTTTTGTATTTCCCTTTTTGTTTCGTGATACTAACGTTTAAGGTTTTAGGGCAAAAGTAAGAAAGCGAATATATTAGATGTGTTTTAGCAAACGTGGATAAAACCCAAATTTAAATAAAAGTCTATTAAATTACAAATAACTCTTGTATTATATGTGGTCCTAAGTAATTACGCTTTCCACATTCCCAAAGCTCTTTGTGTAGGTTAACAACTTTATTTATTTGTTTCACATCAATTTTTGAGTCGTTTATCTTGTTAATTTATCATGTATCATTTTCCTATACTTGAAAAGAACCCGTTCTCAATTTCTTATAATAGCATCGTATGAAGTGACATTAATTTTTCTATTTTCAACTCCACCGCTACCAATAAAATTTTCATTAACTTTTAATTTCATGAGGCTAATTTCATCATTTGGCACTTCCAAGTTCCAACAATGTGTGATTGAGGCTTATTCACTCTTGGTATCAATTTCATTACATTATTTCAAGGTTTTTCCGTTTGTTTTCATGGTATTCAGTAGCGATCAATAATCACCCCTGGTGCAACCAACATGTTTCTTTTATTTAGGATGTGTCATATAAGATTATAGTAGTCAACCTGACAGCTTCGTAGACCTTTTCGCCACCGATGATCATTATATGTAGTTCTTCATGTTTCATATCTATTTTGTCAACCCTAGTAGATTGACCTTCAACTGCACACACAAATCATGAACCTCACTTGTCCAAATAACAATTTATGGGTTGACTTATTCCAATTCCTTAAAGATATCATTATGCTAACAATCTCTAATACCACACAATACATGACACATTAATTGAATATCACACATAAAAAAGAAAGCTGAATAGCTAGATACCTGTTACAAATCTCAAATCCAAAAGAAGGCACTGGTTTATTCAAATGAAAACAAGAACAGTTACAGCGAAGCAATCAACCAGTCATCACAGATTGACTGGTGAATCATATGTTGAACAAGATCACAAGACAGAAACAATAAGCCCTAATATTCTCACGTATTTTACTTGTGAGGAGCAAAGGGGACAAGAGACACAAATGATTGAGAAGAGAGCTGATGATGCTCGAATGAAGACAGCAGCAGCAAGAACTCCTTTTAAGGAGTTGCAACCCTATCCAGGATGGAGACAGCTGGAGCCCAATCTTAAGCCCAATAATCAGCAGGCCAGTGACACAAGGGGAGCGGCCCAAATACAGCAAAACCAAGCAACCTCATAAACAAAATAAAATAAAAAAGGATTAGAACAATAGGATAAAAGTATAAAAGGAGAATCACATTTACACTGTCATTTTAACACCCCCTCATTTTAAATGTGCAAACAAGTTAATGAGACCTAGGGACTTACACATTTGAGCATGAGCTGTTGGTAAGAGCCCTTTGGTGAAAAGATCAGCCAACTGATGTTCAGTTTTGATACCACGAGTCTTAATCAGTTCGGAAGCTATCTTTTCCCGTAAGAAGAACAAATCAACTTCGAAATGCCTGGTCTTGTCGTGAAACACAGGGTTTGCGGCAATGGATAAGGCTGCTGAACTATCACAGTTTAGTGTGATAGGAATGGAGACATCAATGTGCAGTTCACGAAGGATATTTATCAGCCATAGTACTTCACAGGTGGCACTACACATAGATCGGTATTCTGATTTGGCAGAAGATCTAGACACAACACTCAGTTTCATGCTTTTCCAAGAAACCAATGAACCCCCAAGAAAGATACAGAACCCAGTGACAGACCTTCGGTTGTCAGTGCATTTAGCCCAGTCCGAATCGGAAAAGGCTGTGAGGTGAAAAGAATCAGCTTGTTTAAACATAATTCAAGTCCCAGGTGCCCCTTTGAGTTACCGTAAGACTTTGAAGGCTATCTTAGTGTGAGCTTCAGTGGGTTTGTGCATAAACTAAGATAGATAGTGCACAGAATATGCGATGTCAGGTCGAGTATGGGATAAGTAAATTAGTTTACCAACCAATTTTTGGTATTGTGTAACGTCAACCGTATTGGTTTCCTTTTTTGTTAAATTCGTTAAAACATGATTTTGTTCAAAAGGACAACTAGCAGGTTTGCTCCCGCTCATCCCATACTCATTTAGAAGGTCCATGCAGTATTTTCTTTGTGAAAGACACAACCCATCGTTGGTTTTTATAACTTCAATGCCAAGAAAAAATTTCAATAATCCAAGATCTTTAATCAGAAATTCAGTTTTTAAGAGGTTTTTGACTTCCTTTATTTTTTCTTCATTGTTCCCAGTTAGAACAATGTCATCCACATAGACAAGCAAAACAATAAAGAAGCCATTTTTAGACATGATAAACATAGAGTGATCACATTTGGACTGATTAAAGCCAAATTTAACAAGGGTTTGAACAAGTCTCTCATTCCACATGCGTGGGGCCTGTTTGAGCCCATACAAGGACTTGTTCAATTTGCAAACTTTGTTTTGGTGTTCGACACTTAGACCATCAGGTAGACACATAAAGACTTTTTCCTTAAGATGCCCATAAAGGAAGGCATTATTAACATCAAGTTGGTACATTGGCCAGTTATTTTGAACAGATATGCTGATGACACATCTAACAGTGACCATTTTAACAACAGGTGAGAAGGTTTCTTCAAAATCTATGCCCTCTCGTTGGTTAAAACCTTTAGCGATGAGCCTAGCCTTAAACCTATCGATCTCACCTGTGGATTTGTATTTGACCTTAAACATCCATTTACAACCAATGGGTTTTTTACCACTTGGTAGATCAACTATTTCCCACGTGTTATTTCGGTGAAGAGCTGATAACTCTTCATTCATTGCATCAATCCACCGTTTATCCTTAATGGCATCTTTATAGGTGGAGGGTTCAATAATTTTATTAACATTGGCAGCCAAACAAATATTCTCCCTAAGCAAGTTGGAATAATCTACAAATTTATCATAACCATACTTAGTGTGACCAACAACAAAGTCATTAAATCTTTTTGGGGCAGACACAGGTCTAGATGATCTCCTAGTAGGTTGAGTACCCTCAGGAAGGTTTGATTCGTCATTACTACTGCTTGACTCAACCCTCACAGGACCAGGTTCAACACTTGTGGACTCATGGCTGTTATACATACCATTAGACCCTAAGGACTGATGTGTATCGTTCACAATAGTCGATTCAACCTCATCACTGTGTTGCTGAGTCTCAACAGGCGAATTAGTGACAACCTTCTCTTCATCATCGGGATTTGCATCACTTGAAGTTTCAAAGTTGTCAAAAAATTTAGTTGGTTTAAAAGGTTTGTGTTGATTTGAACCGGACGGTTATTTTTGAAAGGAAAAACAGTTTCATGGAAGCTCACATCTCTAGAGAAAATGAACTTCTTTTGGTCTAAACTCCAGACCTTATATCCCTTTTTAAAGTTTGAATACCCCATGAAAACACATTTTTCAGCTCGTTCCTCAAGTTTATCAGAATTGTCTAAAACAGTGAAAAAACAAAGACAGCCAAAAACTTTCAAGTGATCAAGAGAAGGTTTGAACCCAAACAACATTTCATAAGGAGAACTACCATGCAGCACAGAAGCACAGAAGAAGGAAGCCTGTTAATTAAGTATGAAGCAGTAAGCTGTAACGCCCTAACACGTTTTAACCAAATTTAACGCAGCGGACAACACATACTAAAAATTTCTTTATAAATTATTCTTTCTTTCACTTACCTACATTAATCCCTTTTCATAATTAATCAAAAACTAACATACTAATATCAAATTACGTGACCACATACACTCCCACGTACAATCCATGTATTGACTCGATCTTCAACCGCTTACCACCTGCAGTCACCACATACAATTACTTCGTTAGCAACCGGTGACATAATACATATACTTTAAAACATGCATAATCATGCATCAACATCTCTTATCCCTTGCTTATATAAATCCATTCGTCCATCCATTCGGACACTCTCATCCGACTTTCATACTTAACCTTCATACTCCATTATTAGTATACCTGCATGTCCATTTCATCCTTAACCGAAAACGATTAATATCATTAGACTTATCTCATATGTGTAATTTCAAGTATACATATAAACAAATCTCATTCATTTGTGCATCCAACTCACTTCCATTTTATGCATAAATACCTTACCATTCATACTCCCTTCATTTACAACTTACATCTTACCCATACGTATAATTACTTATTTCCTCTTTGTGCATAATATGATTCACAATAATCATTATACTACAATACATTTTACATCTAAAGTGTAAGTCCGGGATTCACTTACCTTAAGCATCCGTATTTGCATTCGCTTACTTGAGTCTTCTTAGCCCGTTAGCCTTCCACGCTCCCATCCATCTTGACATGATTCCTATACTTTCATGTCATTACATTTACATTCATGTTAGCACATATGATTGTGCATATAAATGATCATATCAAATTCATGTCTCACATTTCATACATGACTACCCATTACTTGCATACAGTTTCACATTTTATTGTCATTTAGACATTTCATCAAACACTTGGTGTGCGTACTACTTTCTAAGCATAGTGTACAAGTATTTCATGCTTTTCTTTCTAATTATCCATTTCATTCATCAACACAAGTAAACATCATACAATTTCCATACCATACTTAGTCTATATACGAGTACACATCACATACTACACATATTCATGATCCACTTCATACCATTTCATAGATTGAACATAAACCCACTTAGCTAATTATGTTAATTCATCCAAACCCCTAAATTATAACAATTCACTAAGATTCTTCACATAGGGTTTGTTTCTAAACGAGCATACATCGCCAATTTGGCCATAACCTCCATGATTCATACATAAATCACCACTAATGATGATCACCAAGATTTCTCAACTTTATTAAACCTCAAAATTCGACATACCTTATGATCCCCTAGCTTGGGAGATCGTTAATTCATGTTCCTTCCTGAATTTGAGCCCCAATTCATCCTTCAATTTGATGAATTTGATGATGTAGGGTTTGGCTCCTTGGAGCCTTTTCTTGAACGATCCAGAACATACACACGAGGTGTGTGTGTGTGTGTGTTTTCATTTAATTATACATCTTTCAAGTTGTCCCACTTTGGTCCCTTATGTTTCGTTTTAATTAAACAAGGCCACAACCCTTCGTTTAATACCCACGATACTAATATTCAACTAGGTTAGTCATACCTAGTTAATATTCATTTACGGGTTCAATTTTGCCCCTAAAGGTATTTTTACCCGCTCCTTTATATTAACCGGGTTTAAATTACCAAACCCATTTTTTGGGGTGTTACATAAGCACACATTCAAACCAGTATTTAAGTGGAACTTTTGACTGAAATAATAAGGCTCTTGCAACATTTAACAGGTGTCTATGTTTTCTCTCCACAACACCATTTTGTTGTGGAGTATACGTACATGAGGTTTGATGTATGACTCCTTTAGCTTTAACAAAATTAGACATTTGAGAGTTAATGAACTCTGAACCATTATCACTCCTAAAAACTTTGATGTTGACTTCAAATTGGGTTTTGACAAGATTGTAAAAACTTTGTATATTTTCAAAGACTTCAGATTTAGACTTCATTAAATAGACCCATACAGATCTGGTAAAGTCATCAACTATGGTGAGAAAATATTTGTATCCTTCTATGCTTGTAACCTTGTATGGACCTCAAACATTACGATTTTACCCCCCCGCCAAAATTACGTTTTCGCCCCAGCTCAAAATAAAAATATGTTTTCCCTTATCTCAAAATTACGCTTTTAAACCAGTTTATTATTTTACACCCACTTTAAAATTAGGTTTTTGCCCCCAGTTAAAATTACGTTTTCGCCCCTAGTTCAAACTAAAATTATGCTTCTGCCCCCAGCTAAAAATTACGATTTTCCCCTCGGTTGAAAATTACGCTTTCACCCTCAATTCAAAATTACGTTTTTTCCCCCAGTTCAAAATAAAATTATGGTTTTCCCCTAGCTAAAGTTTACGATTTTACCCCCACTAAAAATTACGATCTTCTCATCATTTTAGTTTCCCTTTCAAACAAAACTATAGTACTGTTTTTTTAATTGGTTGAGAATTATTCGACTATCGCCGCGCAACGCGGGCGGGGCACCAACTAGTTATGAACATTTAGCGTATGTAGTAGGTATATGTCGCTCGTCTTTAGCAATAAAGTTATAACTTTAGCCTTTGGATAACATTTATATTTTATTTTACAGTTATTTTAGATTTATCCTTTTTGGTCAATGAGTTTATCCAACTTCTACGGCCTCTTGAGTAGCTTTTTCAACTTATTAAACTGGATTAGGTCAATTTTGTTGATGTAAGATAACCAAATCCAACAACGTTCCAACAATTTTTTTTTTTTTCTGAAGTCCCTCCTCTACTTTCCACATGTTTCTAGAAAATCGGAATCAAAGAATGACATTTTTGGTAAAATTGGGTTATAACTTTTAACATGAAGTGAAAATATAGCATGAATATGATATGAAAATAAAGTGAATATGTCGTGTTTAAGTTAGCATGTCTAACCCAAATAATAAATAGTTCATCGTGTTTTAGTCGTTACAACTCGATGGGCTTGACAACATGTTTGAAAAGTTTAGTTATACGAGTTACAAAAGTCATGTTTGAGTTAAATTGTATTGGTAGTACTATAAAGTATAAACAAGTTACAACTTGATTAGTGATTACACCTCATCAACTCCTTCGGCTTGACAACTTGTTTAAATGGTTCAAAGAAATAAGTTACACAAGTAATAGTTACACAGTTATAACCGTACCATGCTATAGATCATCAATTCCAATAATTCAACCCGGAAACAGTTGTAGCCAGTGGCGAAGCTTGAGATTTCCAATGGGGGTCGAAAACGTATATACCCAAAAATTTCTATACGGAAGCTACATATATAACCCTACTAAACGAAAAGTTCGAGGTCCCCCCCCAAACGGACCCTTCTAACTTGCACCACTGGTTGTAGCATGTCCAAGTATATCTGTATATGCTTAAGAATAGATTAAAACACATAAAAGAATTAAAACTACATCACATAAGGGACTGCATAAGGGACATGATGTGATAAATATCTCGTCTCGTTAAATAAATAAAAGTAAATAATAATACTACATCAATCCATTTATTTACATTAGAGAGTAAAAATGAATACAACTGAATTAAGATATGAACAAATAAACTAAAAGTGACATATTACAAGAAGAATATAAAAACACTATAGTATGATATATAGGGCATGTTTGGCTAAGCTTTTTGAAAAAACTTATTGACTTATTGGCTTTTTGAAAAGTCATAAGCTCCAAAATGATGTTTGGCAAACAGGTTGTATATGAGGGAAAAAGTGACTTTTCCAAAAAGTCACTCTATACTGGCTTTTCCAAAAAGCCAATAAGTCAATAAGTTGTTTTCAAAAAGCTTAGCCAAACATACCCATAGTGATGATACATATAGATGAATTTAAGCAGCAACTGATGCTGCCACTTTAGTATGGAACTCCGACAAGCTGTTCATCAGATGCCTAGAAGCTTTCTCGTAATTAACAAATCCCATAAACCAGAAATCATGACCATCCACTGTCACAATCTGAATGTATCTCTCCGACGGGTTCTCCCTCATCGTCACCGGATTCACCGTCCCAATATTCTCCAACGGTATCACCACCTATTCAATTCAAAACCAAAAGTTTATTATAGAGATAGGTTTATTGAAAGTAACGCTTGCTTTAAGTACTAACCTTTTTTTTTGTAACATGTTAAGGTTTTATGATTTTGATTTTGTAACACATTTAAGTATTGAGGTTAACTACCGTTAATTTATTTATTAAATCAATGTAAAATGACTAAAGTATCCTTATAGTTTTATGCTAGTACCTAAATGTGTTGCTTTCAATAAACAATCAGGACTATTTCTGTAATTAACTCTAAAAAACTCATTGTATTTGTAAAAAAAATATACCACAAAATATGTTACATAAAAATATTTCTAAAATTAATATATATACAATTACCAACCACAAAATATGTTACATAAAAATATTTCTAAAATTAATATATATACAATTACCAAATGTCTATTACGAGGAAAACACTGTAATAGGAACAATGTTTAGTTTTTTTAATTATCGGATCGATTAACTTACAAAGTGTCGAAAAAAAAAAGAAATGACTTACCTTGTAGTAACACCAGGTTTCTTGACCAGAAGGTGCGGTAAAACACAACGGCCGATCACTACAGAACGCAACACGAGCGGTCGACAGATAGATGGTGCCTGCAACTGGACCAGTGGTGGTGGAAAGATAACAAGCAAACGTCTTCTTGAGCTTCTCATTTGGATCAGACGGTTCGAAAATCTGTTTAAACATAGACTCGAATCCACCCTCTGTGATCGCCTTAGCTGTTAAATTCACTTTACCCCACGCAGCTCCGGTCACAGATGGTCCCGTCTTCACTGCAATCCAATTTCAATAACCAATTAACAATTGAGCAAGACAAAATATATGTTTGGTAATTGTGATTGTATTGTAATTGTACTCCAAAAGTAGGTATAAGTGTATAACAAACAAAAGGTATTTATACACGTAAATATCTACATAATCTACACTATACTATGATTGAAATTAGGGGTGCAAATAGACTCACTCGCGAGCTACTCGAGATCAGCTCGGGAAAAAGCTCTAAATGAGCCGAGCTTTATCGAGCTTGAGCCGAGCTTGAGTGTAAAATAAAGCTCGTTTACTCATCGAGTCCGAGCTCGAGCATGACATGTGAAGCTCGTTGAGCCTTATCGAGCTTTGATATAATATTAGTTCTTATTAATATTTAATAGTATGTACCCCTTATTTAAATTTTTCTAGTAAATGTGTCGAGCTTATTTGTGTGGACCTAAAATAACCTTGTGTAGTAAACGAGCCCCAGCCCAACCATTACTTATCGAGCTTGCAAGCATAAATGAGCATATTGTTATGTAATATATTAATTAATAGATAATAAACAAGCCGAGCCCAAACTCGAGCTTGAGAAACTACCAATGAGCCGAGCTCAAGCTCGAGCTCTCATAAGTTAATCAAGCTCGGGCTCGGCTGATTTGCGCCCCTAATTGAAATGAAATACTTACGATTGTGCCAGATGTTGCGAGCGATGGAATCAGCTTTGGTGGTCCAGGAATTGAAGAGGTGGATGACGGGTTCGAGTGGATTGGTGGCGGGTTTATCTACGGGAGTGTAAACTAAGTAGGGTGATTGTTGGTGGTAGATTTGTTGCTGGTCGGATGCTTTCCATAAGGCTGCTTTTTGATTGTCGGGGTGTTTGGTCGGGATTGCGGGTTGACCCATGAGATGGGTTCCCCACTTCTCTGTGTCCTCTGGTTGTGTTGTTTTTGAAGGTGATGATGATCCTGGAGGTGTAGCTGCCATGATTGTGAATATATGATCGTGTGTTTGTATTCGATTGAAATTGAAATTGAAATGATGTGTGTTGGTGTATATATAAATTGTAAATGAAAAACGCGTGTGGAGTTATCTTTTAGATTAAGGTTCAGAGGTGGGATCGGACCGTTGTTTCTAGAAAGTGAAAGAAGGCACAGGACGAGTCTTGCTTTAGACCATGTGTAGTGGTAATGTGTTATAATGCCCCTACTATGGGGCATTATCCGACACGTGGCGTCCTAGTAAGCGATGGGGCATTATAGCAAAAATGGCGTAGTGGGGCATTATGCCAATAACCCCCATTCAATCATTTCACAATCATTACACAAAAAAAAAAAACAAAAAAAAAAACAAAAAGCAAAGAGATGGGATTGGCTTGTCTTGATTAAAAAAAGAAAAAGGAAAATAAAAGTAAACTATATGTCAGAGTATTTTATTAGTCAAACTTACTTGTCTTGATCCCGTTGGCCACATGCAAACAACATGCAAACCACTTCAGCCCCCTTCAGCGTTTTCTTAAAAACGCCCGGATGCAATTTTTTCAATTATAACGCCCCAAAACGCCCGGTGTAATGGGTGGGGGGCGTTTTAAGGCGTTTTTTTTCAATTTTTTTTAAAAGTAACGCCCCACTACGGGTGGTCTTATAGGAAGGGTGATACTATTCCCACCCCCCTAATTCCTGATTACACCCCCCCCCCCCTACAAAAACATCACATCCATCAATCCATCAATCAATCATTTGCTTTTTGTTTTTAGTTTTTTTTTGTCTTTTTGTTGTCTTTTTAGTATATTTTAGTGTTTTTTTTGTTATTATTATTATTAGGGGACCGCTAGAATGAGAACCACCACGAGTTATGAGAACCGCGAGAACCACGTGCCACGGAGGGGCGTTGAGCACGATTTTTTTTTACAACTAGATCCGTATATTTTAACAACATTCGTAAAAAAAAAAAATTCAAACGGCGCGCCCGAGGGGGTAGTTTTTTACACCCAAAGTTTGTAAAAAAAAAAAGAAAAAACAAAAAAATAATAAAAACACCAAACTTTGGGTGTAAAAAACTACCCCCTCGGGCGCGCCGTTTGAAATTTTTTTTTACGAATGTTGTTAAAATATACGGATCTAGTTGTAAAAAAAAAATCGTAGTCAACGCCCCTCCGTGGCACGTGGTTCTCGCGGTTCTCATAACTCGTGGTGGTTCTCATTCTAGCGGCTCCCTATTATTATTATTATTATTATTAAAATTGAAAAAAAAAAACGTGTAAAAGGGATCATATAATTGGTGCTATATTAAAATTGAAAAAAAAAACGTGTAAAAGGGATCATATAATTGGTGCTACATGGTGCCTCAAATTATTGTTTAGGGCTGTTCATTTCAATCTCTTTTAAAAAGGAACACTTTATTCTTCAATCAATCGATTTTTCTATTCTTCAATTTCATTTCAATCGATTTTTTCTATGCAAAACCAGTAATACCCATTTCTTTACACTCGTGGTTAAAATCTTCATCGCGATACTATCATCTTGGAGGTAGAATTATAATTTATTCGTTGTGTAATTTTTTCTTATCTTTGATTTATGTTCTTATTTTTTCTTATTCAACTTTTATGGTTTAATGTTTCGTAAGCTTCATTTCTATCGGTGCTACAACTAATGATAATGAAGATGATCATATTCTCATACTATCGGTGATATTATTGTTTTCACTTCAGTGCATTCGCTTCATATACTTGAGAAAGCTATTCAAAGAGCTGCATAAATTTACTTGTTCAAAGAGTGATCTATTTATGCTTCATCATAGCATTCAGAAAAGTTAAAGAGATGTCTGGATTTTCAACAGATCAGGTATAGTTTTTAATTCCCATGTTTCAAGTTTCAACTTAGTTATATAATCTAGCTAGGTTAAGGGTCTTGTTTTAGTTTAAATGAGTTTGTTTGGATAATATATATTTTGTAACTACTCAAGCTTGTTCACCTAATATTTTGTAACTAATATTAGTTCACTTTTAGGTGTTCAAGTCTCGTGAAGAGTTGATGGAATGGGTTAGAAACACCGGACGTAGTCTTGGTTACGCTATGGTGACTAAAAGATCGAAAGCTAAAAATGGCTACGTGTCTAAAGTTGTACTTATGTGTGATCGTGGTGGTGTGTATAAATCAGTTAAAGATTCAAGTAGAGAGACCGGCACTAGAAAGATAAATTGCCCGTTTGAAATGGTAGGGAAATTTTCAAAAAAGAATGGTTCTTGGACGTTAAAAGTAAAACCTGGTGAGCATAACCATCCACCCGGAGAATATATGGAGGGACACCCAATCCTCAAACGATTGACACCTAATGAACACCAATTGGTGGCAGAGTTGACGGGGAAGGGTGTGTTCCCAAAAGATATTTTAGGTGTTATGAAGGAGCGTGATGAAAATAATGTCTCTACAATTAAAAACATATATAACGCACGTGATAAAATTCGAGCAACGGATCATAAAGGGAAATCTTTGATGGAGGTGCTAATGTCTCATTTAAATGATAAAGGGTATACTTTTGAAATTTCTACCAATAGAGTTTCAAACATGTTGGAAGACTTATTCTTTGTTCCTAAAATATCATACAAGTATTTCCTTGATTTTCCACATGTGTTGCTTATGGATGTCACATACAATACGAACAAGTATAAATTGCCTTTTCTTGAAATTGTTGGTGTAACTTCTACCAACAAGACAATCTCCATAGCTTTTGCAGTTATGCGTAAAGAAACAGAGGAGAAATATCTTTGGGCATTAAACTGTTTAAAATCAACTCTAGATGAGAGGAGCATGCAACAACCACGTGTTATAGTTACGGACAGGGAGTTAGCTCTGATGAATGCATGCGAGAAAGTTTTTCCGAATGCTACCCGATTACTTTGTAGGTGGCACGTTTCTCAAAGTGTATTTAGAAACTGCAAATCATTTTTCACCACGGATCATGATTGGAAAATCTTCAATATAATGTGGAATGCACTCGTTGAATCTCAAACGTGGACATCATTCCTCCAAAATTACAAGCAACTTCAGTCAATGTTAATCCATCATCAAGGTATGTATTATTACTATAATTCTGTTAGTATTATTGTTACCATCGTTATCATCATTATTATCTTTGCAGATGTTTTGGATTACTTGAAGTAGTGAACTCGCAATATACAATTGTTAAAGATAGCTTCGAAAAAAGTAGAACTGTTCTAATGCATAAACATAACCTACTAATGTTGAAGCTATTACATGGCTCTGTTTCTCATGAAGCACTTGATATAATAATAGAAGAGCGTCATTTAAAGCGTTCACATTGTCGTTGTCAAGTTCGTAAGTGTTATGGATTACCATGTGCTTGTGAAATCTCAAAGTATAAGAAAGCAGGTCAGTGTATTAAACTAAGATTCGGTCGATGTGCTTGGTAATATTTAAAAGCTGACAACTTATGTTTTAATGCAGGTCAATCTATTCCTTTAGATTCGGTCGATGAATTTTGGAGGAAACTCGAGTTACGAGTATATTGTGAGGATATTACTTGTGACGTCGAGTTGGAAAGTTTTAAACAAGCCTTCGATAATCGATCCAAGTCTGGAAAGAAAAGTTTACTACAAAAGTTAAAAGCATTAACCAATCCAAGTATACCTTTTGTTGAAGAACCTGATGTTAAAAAAAATACTTGTGGACGACCAACTACAAAATCTAAACAACAAACAATACCGAACCCTGCAATTGCTAAACCGCCCCTTCAACGAACCTACTCTCAGAAGCCTCCAAGGCACAGTCCGTTTGGGAACTCCCAAGATCATGATTACACTCAAGAGCCTGCAAGGCATAGTTCATTTACGAACTATCAAGAGCAGGATTACACTCAAGAACCTGCAAGGCATAGTTCATTTGTGAACTCCCAAGATCATGATTACACTCAAGAGCCTTGGAGACATAGTTCATTTACGAACTATCAAGAGCAGGATTACACTCAAGAACCTGCAAGGCATAGTTCATTTGTGAACTCCCAAGATCATGATTACACTTAAGAGCCTTGGAGACATAGTTCATTCGGGTATCTAGAGACTGATGATTATGTTGGTTACATCAGTCCAGGCGTGAACTATCAAGTGCCTGGTGAAACAAGTCCGTTCATAAATCAAGATATTTACGGAAAAAAACCATTCAAGGACGATCCTGGTGAACCAAGTCCGTTCATGACACAAGATACAGACGGACAAGGTTTTTTTACCAACCTTTTAAACACACCGGGATATGATTTCATGGGGTTGAACCAAGATATTGTCGGACAAAGTTCTTTCGCCAACTCTACAAGTGCGCCAGGCTATGACTTCATGGGGTTGAACCAAGATCAAGCATCACAGGTGATACACAACTATATTCATCTAATTCCAAAAATCTTACATGCGTATGTTACACGCATACATAACGTGTTAGGTGATGGAAATTGTGGGTTTCGGGCAACAGCTTCTGCTCTCGGGTACGGTGAAGATGAATGGTTATTTATCCGGAGATCACTGATGGAAGAGCTACTCGAGTTTAGAAATAAGCACACTAAGGCTTTCTTAGGCTCATTCAAAGATGTGTTCACGTCCTTGGCTTGGTCAGGATCGGGGTTTGCACCTGAAAAACACTGGATGATTATGCCAGAGGCAGGATTCTTGATTGCGAACAAGTTTAATGTGATCGTTCATTTTTTATCTCAAGAAAAAAGAAACAGTTCTACTTGTTTTTCGCTTTGGAGAGGCCCTCACGAGTTCCCAGAAAAAAAAATAATTACAATTGCACACGTGAATGGTAACCATTTTATAATGGTAGAATTGCAAGGAGAGTATCCAATTGCCAGCACAAACAACCTATGGAAATTAATGAGAGAAAATGATGCAGCTGGCTGGGAGAATATATTTGAATCACGTCAAAATATGTATAAGTCTTGGATAGCACAACCTGCTACATTTGGGGGGTGTATAGATTAAACCTCGGTATGTAAATTATTAAATGATAATAATTTTGTAAAAAAAGTACTTATTTTTATATAGCTTTTGTTACAGCTATAAATATAATTTGATAAATTATAACAATAAAAACTAATAATAAATAATATATCATTACTACTACTAATAATAAATATAATAATAATAATAATAACTAATTAAATAATAAACAAATACTAAATAACTAATAATTAAATAAAAGAATAAAAAAAAGACAACAAAAAGACAAAACAGGCTAAAAACAAAAACCAAATGATTGATGGATGTGACATTTTTGATAGGGGGGGGGTGTAATCAGGAATTAGGGGGGGTGGGAATAGAATGAGCCTTTAGGAAACTTGGTTTGAATTTTGCAGCGTATTGAATTATCAAATACTTTTCAAGTTTCAATACCGCATCATGTCCCTTTCGTGTTATAAAAAGAGATTTGGTTAGACCATGCGTAGTCGTTGGAGAGAATAATGCCTCACCCTACAGCGCTTTGCGTTATGTGACAGCCCAGTCAGTAATGGGGCATTATTGGGCGTTTTTACAAAATGGGTGTAGGGGGGATTGGGACATTATGTTAAATGAGATGTAAAATAATTAAATAAAACAAAAACCCTTAAAAAAATCTTATTGGATAACAAAAAGGGAGATGAAAGATGATTGGACAAGGAGAGGGGGCAAGGCGTGCTTCAAAAAACGCCAAGGGGGCTTTTTTCGCGAATAATGCCCAATAACGCTGGGGTGTAATGGTTTGGGGGCGTTTTTCGGCGTTATTTTTGAATTAAAAAAAAAGCCCCACTACGGGGGGTCTTATAGGGGATCAACAAGTCAATAAACCGTCTTACAACTTGCGACAAGTATGTTATAATGGCATACGGGGTGAGTTAGACAAGTGTATTCGGTATAGTGTTTGCCGATAGGCAACACTGTCGCCACCGCTATTTGCCGAGCCGCACAATCAAATATCGGCGAACAATTTTCGCATGGGGGAAAGATTTTGGAACGTTGGAAAGGGACAAATGGCACGAATTTTGGAATGTTTTAATTGTTTTGAACAATAATATTACCGTTAGTTTAAATAAATAAAATAATAATAAGTAAACATCCTATAAATATCATTCCATTCAATAAAATTTTCACCCCATTCTAAAATATTCGCACCCAATTTTAAAAGTTCTCAAGCACATCATAGATAGACAAAACAAGAGCGATGCCAAGAAAAAAGTATCGGGTTCGGGTTCGAGAGGGCGTGGCTCGCAAAGTAGACGAGGCGGATCAAGTGTCTACCAACCCAACTTCCCACCACAATTTTATTCATTACCGCAAGGTCCCACAATGGTTGCACCGGGTGTATACGAGTATCCTACCGAAGCCCAAAACGCTTTTGACTCGTTTGCTTATTGGAGTCCACCGTCTCAATCTCCAAGAGATAATGTTGAACACGTGCTCCCCATATACGATAACAACGAAGATGAAGAAATTGTACACGAAACTCCACAATTAGATGACGATGAAGGAGTCGAAGAAGAGGAAGATGTTCAACATGAAGTAGAAAGGAAAGGAAAGGAAAAGAAAGGAAAAGGGAATAGGACGGATCCGCAAAGATTGACGAAGAAGCAAGAAGAGGCATTAGCGATGGCGTACGTGCATTGTATTCTTAACAAGAAAAAATGAAATGCACAAAAAGCAGAAAGTTTTTGGAAGAATGTTCTCGCACACTATAATGCAACCGTTGGAGGAAGCTCACGGGCCATTCATCAAGTCCGTCCAAAATGGAAAAATATGCAATCAAGATTGGACGAATTAAACGGTTTTTGGCTTGGGAGGTGGTTAGAAAGCATGAGAAATGGACTCCAGTGCCATTGGTGGGTGAGGATAGTGGTGGTTTAGGGCAAAAAAGAAAGTCATCTGATTCGGATAACTATCAAGAGAGTATTGATCTACCCGACATAAACGTAGACCCCTCACCAACAAGGAAAAAAAAGAAAGATAAAGGACCCGCAACATCGAGCGAAAAGTCAGTTGGTATGTTTGACAAGCTTCAAGAATACACAAATATGAAACAAGAGTTGGTGGCAATTAAAAAGAAACTAGAGGAAAAATATATCGAGTTAGCCGATGAACAACGAGAGGCGTTGAAATTGATTCGGTTTGATAAAGATCTCGAGACGTTTAACAGGCCACACGACAATGTTCCACCGGAGATGTTGGAAATCACACTAGCTCGAAAACGCGAGATCGCAAAAAAAATATGGATGGCCGTGTAGTTTTTAAATTTTATGTAATGTTTTTTTTTTAAATTTAGTTAATGTTATTTTACTTAGTTTATTTTAAAATAATGTTTTTCATTTACTAATTAGGTAGTTTAAAAAAATTCCTTTGCCAAATCTCAATTTAGGCATGCATCCCTTGTATTTTTGGGTAATAGGCAAAAACTTTAAGTAAATTTCATGGCACAATGTAACACCCCGTGTTCCTGAAGTCAAAGTCAAGGTCAAAGTCAACGACCAATGTCGCAACTTGACTTGTAGTGAATTTCTTTTATGTGTTTATTTTAGTTGTATTATGTGGAGTAAGTGTCAATAATTACAATAATCGACGTGTGTTATTCGCTATTTTATTGACATACGACTATGAACTATAGGAAGTAACAATGCGATAAAGTCTACTAAACGTTAATCAATCCAATTTAATCGACATCGAATCGCAATCGCACTCGCAACTCGAAATGCGCGCTTTGATTATTGTTATACGTGTGTGTGTGCCTTATGTGTTACTTGTGCATGTTTATTTATGTTATGTGTGGTGATCAATCGAAACGCAATCGCATCGCAATCGAACTCAATCGCAAACGAAATGGTATGATAATTGGTGGAGAAGAGATAGCGCGAGATATGAATAGTTGGGATTAAAAGTAATTTGACTAGGAAACTCTATCGCATCGAAGCGATCGCAATCGAAATCGAAACAATAAAAATCGTCGCGCCGAACACACAAACCAAGTGCCATTCGGCCGGATTGCCATCCGACCGGGCTGTCACTTGATTTGGTGCCAGGCTGCCATCCG
This sequence comes from Helianthus tuberosus, assembly GCA_030545235.1. Taxonomy (NCBI): domain Eukaryota; kingdom Viridiplantae; phylum Streptophyta; class Magnoliopsida; order Asterales; family Asteraceae; genus Helianthus; species Helianthus tuberosus. The sequence goes on along the minus strand of CM060422.1, from coordinate 4,418,498 downwards.
ACCGAGATGACATCCGACCGGATTGCCATCCGGGCGAGATGCCATCCGACCGACCAACACTTTCCACTTTGGGTATCCTATAAATACCCCATGTCACTATCATAGTTACCACTTTTGGCAACTGACGTCCGAACAGCCCGTGCTCCTCATCTTTTCTTCGATTTCTCTCAATTCCGGTAAGATCTCGTCCTAAATCTTGTACTTCCTTAATCTATGTTGGTGCATCCGTCTGTCGACTTCGTCTTGTATCGAGTCTTGTATTGTATTAGATAAATCAGAGCACACAAAACGAGAAAATAGGTTAACAGGCAATTTCAAACGAAATTACAAAGTGTAATTTCGCTTGAAATCATCCAATGATCTCAAACGAAATCACCTTGTTAATTCTGTTTGAAACTGTAATTCCGTATGAATTGTTTCCGTTTGAACATGTTCAAGCGGAATTAGCCTGTCTATAAATAGGGGTCGTTTGATTTCGTTTGGAGAGATCTTGTATGTGTGATTCCGGAGCCGAAATGCTGCCGAAGTGTCATTTCGCTGTAAAACTTTGTCAAATCAATCAGAAAGACAATTAAAGTGAATTGCAAGCTGAATCGAACTCGATATGTCTGTTTCCGCCTTTCATATTGAGTAGAACACCTCTGAACGACTCGTTTTGGTCGGTAAAATGATCCTACAAGTGGTATCAGAGCTCAGGAGGAGGATTTCATCAGATTTTCTAACTTCTACACCTTCTTTTCTAAATTGAACAAAATTTAATGGTTAAAATGGTTTGAATTTCACATATTATATGCGAAATTGTGTTTTAACAAACCCTTGAAAGTTTCAGATCTTAAAACGGCTTAAAACTTGATCAATTTGACAAAAGTTTGACCGAAATGATGACATCAGCATAATTTCGCTTGAAATTGTTGTTAATTCCGTTCGAAATTAGTATTCCGCTTGAGTAATTCCGTTTGAAATCACTATTCCGCTCCAATTTGGTATTTCGCTTGAAGTATTTCGAATGAAATCAGTAATTTCGCTTGAAAAAGGGTATTCCGTTTGAAGGCCTTATTCCGTGTGAGTTGGTATTCCGTTTGAAACTGGTTTGCAGGTATTTTCGGTTCAACATGTGATTCCGTTTGACAGGGTATTCCGTTTGAAGAGGATAATTTCGCTTGAAGAGTTAATTCCGTTTCAAAGTGTCTGTTTTGTGAAAAAGTTTATCGAATTATGGAAGAGGAATTCTATAACGCGTTTGCTACATCCCCGACTACTCCAGCTGCCATTGCTCAAAGCATGAACATGGAAAATGAGACCGGAACATTGCAAAAACCCCCGAAGCTAATGGGTATTGAAGAGTATTATGGTTGGAAAGATCGTTTCGAAAACTGGGTTCAAGCGAATCATTTGAGATCTTGGGAATGCATCGAGAAGAAATATGTTAAACCGCGTACAGATTTGCAAGTTATAAAAACAATTTTTGAACTGAATGACAAAGAGAGAGATATGTACAAAGCTGAAAAGATGATGATTACTTTGTTACAGCAAGCTATTAAAGAAGACATCTTCATTTTGCTTCAACATGATGGTACATCACGATCGATCTGGGATGCGCTTAAGGTTAAGTTTGAAGGTAGTGAGAAGATGATCAGGAGTAAGAAAGCATTGCTAAAGAAAGAGTTTGATTTGTTTTCAAGTTTGTCGGGAGAATCGTCAAAGAAGCTGATTGAAAGATATTTTCACTTAGTGCGATCTATGTCTTTATTAGGAATTGAGAAAAGTCAAGATGAATGGGTTGATAAGTTAGCTGATGCTTTGCCTCAGAAAGAGTGGGGAACTTATTTGATGATATTGAAAAATACTGGGGAATATGACAATTTGACTATTTCGCAGTTCATTGAGAAGATTGAGGGTCAAGATCTTGAACAGCAAAAGATTGCGAGGATGAATAATCCGAGTGGTCAACAAGATGTCAAAATGTATTACAAAGGCAGTGTTCAAGAGGTTGAAATGAGTTCGAAAATTCAAACTGCTTTTAGTGCTGGAAACTCATCTAGAAATGTTGATCAAAGTTCAAGCAGCAGCAGTGGTTTTTCTTCGTACCCAAATGTGAATCCAAAGAGTTCATCTTCAAGCCATCAATTTCAAAGCTCAAACAGCAGTAATGGTCAAGTGTTACATTGCAATATCGCGCTACATCTTCAGAATGGTCAAAATTTTTCTGAAGAAATTGCTAAAAGTCACATGTCATTACTTGCTACTGTGTTGGAATCATATGAAGGATTAGTTGCTGGTAGAATCGGAAATCCTATGCTGACAAAAGAGGATTACGATCAGATAGATGCAGAAGAAATGGAACTTATGGACATCAAATGGTGCTTAGCTAGTGTTTTGAGAAGAGCAGAAAAGTTTAAGATGATTACAGGAAGAAATGATTTCTTGGATGCAAATGTCTCTACTTTAGGTTTTGATAAATCTAAAGTTACTTGTTTTCGATGTAGGGAAAAAGGACATTTTAAGAGAGAATGCAAAAATCAAGAAGCTAGTGGAGCAAAGAATCCATTGGGTGGCAATGATTACTATCGGAAAGCAATATACCAACAAGTTGCTCATCAACCGCATCAACAAAAGGAACCACAAACTGCACATGCTAAAATGATCGAAGATGCAAATAAGAAAGCTTATTATGTATTATTGATCAAGATGATGAGAAAGTGGCTGAAGGTTTTAGTTGGGACAAATACATTCCACCTGATTCAAAAGTTGTCGCTTTGATTGCACAAATAGTTCAAAAGCCTGATTTGATGAAGGAATGGATGAAAATATTTGCCACTAATGAGTCGAGCCAAGAGGAAGAGTCTGTGTCTTCAGATGATAGTTCAGAGGATACACAAGTGTTTGATCAATTATCGTCTGATGACAGTGATGATGAAGAAGAGAAACAAATAAATATTGGAAAATTTTCTTTATCTCCTGAAAGTTTTCAATTTTATTTGGCAGATCGAATGGAGAAGCTGAAGGAGAGACGAGTTGCAAGAGAGTTGAAAAAGATGAAAGTTGAAGATGTTGCTGAAACAAAGAAAAATGAAAAATGTGAGGAAGTTAAAGTCGATGAGAAGATAGTTGAAGTTGAAAAAGTCATCGAAGTTGAGAAGATAGTAGAAATAGAAAAGATTGTGGAAGTCATCAAACCTTGCTTAAAGTGTTTAGAATCTTGCAAGCAGTGTACAGAAAAGGATGAGAAGTTGAATGAGCTTGACAAGATGAAAGAAAAATTACTGTTTGACCTTAATTATGTGAAGGAATCATATGATGTATTGAACAGGACAGTGATCAGATGGTAGAACACTCTTGTTCTTAATAAATACCTGATACGAGAGAATAAAAAGGAATCCAAAATTTCTGCTAGATCTCTTCTTATTTCCCTGGGATTGTAGTTCAATAGGCAAGAGCACCGCCCTGTCAAGGCGGACGTTGCGGGTTCGAGCCCCGTCAGTCCCGACGGATCCAATAAGTACATCAATTCGCCTCTCCATTTTCTGTGAAATCTGTGAAAGAAGGGACAGAGAGCATAATTGAATTCCGAAGGGGTTTCCCTTCTTTTTTTCAGGATTCTGTCGAAGAAAGAACAAACCCCTAAACTAAAATGAAAATAACTAAAATAGTGAAGTTGATAGAATATTCCATCTTTTCTCCTGCGACTCATCTTTCTCATACTTCCTTGTCTTCCAAAGAAATTTAGATAATTAAAATTTAGAACCTAATTCCTCTCTTTTTCCACTTCGTTTGTATTGTTTGTTGGGGTTTTGTAGTTCGGACGGGCGGTTAGATTTCGTTTCGTTTGATGGTTCTATAAGGAAGACCTAAGGTAGGTTATAGAAAAGAAAGAACAGAAAAGAAGGATACAGAAAGTAAAGCAACTTTTGGTCTGGTCTGCAAAAGACAAATTCGGAAAGAGAAGATGCACTGACAATGTTAAATGCTGTGATGATGTCAAAGCAGAAAGCTATCAAGTTTTACATTGAAGAAAGTGCAAAATGGAAGCAAGAGTTGGAAACAGAGAAAACAGAGAATGAAAGAATCAGACGGTTATTACAAAGTTACTCTAGTTCTGATATTCTGATTGATCGAATTTATCCAACTGTTGCAGGTCTTGAAGCATTTCAAGATGAAAAGCCAAAGAAGAAGGATACTGGTAAGAAACAGAGTGTCAGTTATAACAAGTGTCCACCTCCGATTTGGGAAGGGTATTCTCCTAGAAAACCGAATGAGGAGCAAGTCAAAAAGGCTGTCAATATAAAGTTAAAATCCGAAACAACTGATGAGTTACCAGAAAACATTGACGTCACGTTCACATCGTCTGACACTAATTATGAGTCTGAGTTAATAAAAAAGGTGGTCGATCAGGTGTTGGATACAGATGAGGAGTCAGAGTCAAAGTCTGAGTCTGAAAGTCTAGGATCGTCATCAGTTGACAGTCCAAAGTCGTCGGTTAAACGGGTTTATAATAAATAATTCCTGTTATCAAAATCTAATTTGAACAGGGCCGGCCCATGGGCCAGTGTACTCAAGCTAGGGCTTTAGGCCACAAAATTTATAGGGCCTCCAATATTTTTTTCTATTATAGAGCCATCTGTTCGAATTGGGCCTTAAAACAAAGCATGCTTAGAAGTGTATTGGGCCACTATTCTGTTGGAATTGAAACAAGTAAACAACACGCGTGAATACAGCCATCTGATGTAATCATTTAGGGTAAAATTAGAACGTTTGAAGAAAAGCGTGAATACAGTCGCGATTCCCAAGTCCCAATCACAGCCAAGATGTAATCAATCAGCCGTTTGGGAAACGAAGCGAAGCAGATTGTAGCGACGATTTCGAATGATGGATGCTAGATTGTAGCGCCGATTCATTGCCTCACTGGTATAGTCGTCTTTTATATTCACGTTTCTTGGTTCTTCAGTGTTCAGTTTACTCTATATATATTCATTAATCCGAGATTTGTTCTTCTAAACTGAATCAAGTGATAGTTGATTTTGCAAAATTGTTTTTGTTCCGAGTTCTTCTGACAAGCAAATTCGGAATATAAAATACAGGGCGACTGAGGGAGCCGTTGTTGGATGTTGGTTTGGACTTTGGAGTCTGCCAATTTCAAAGTTGGTAGAGATTTGATTCCTGTTGATTTTGAGATTACTGCCAATTAATCCGACATTTGTTCTTCTAAGGTACTCTTACAATACTTGCCCTAATTTGTTTCCTGTTGATTTTGGGATTACTATTGATTTATTTGATAATTGAATTCTTAGATTAGATTTTGTGTGGATTGTTGATAATTGTTAGGTTTTTGAATCTATAATGTCTAATAGATATAGAAAGCATGAATCGGGTCATTCTAAGAGAAAAAAAGAAACAAAAATTAGAAGCTCAGATGGTTTTTAAACTATTTAGGTTTTTAACTCTGCCAACTATAAACTATTTAGTTTATTTTGCCGGTCCCAAGCCCGGATAAAGGAGGAGGGTTTTTATCAAATAGTCTTTTATCAAGGTATGTTTTTCATTCTTAACTTTACAACTAGTTTTTTTTTTTTTTTTTTTTTTTTTTTTTTTTTTGTACTTCGCTTAAGGCCACCAAAATGGTTGAGCCGGCCCTGAATTTGAATGATGAACTATTCAAAGTGGCTTATACTTTAAATGATTCAGACAAATTATATTCTGATGAGGAATTTTCAATAAGAAGTGTTCAAGTTGAAAAGATCAAAAAGGTTTTCAAATTAAAAGAAATTAACATTTCTGAAATAAAAGATTTAAATCTTAATGAAAAACCTAAAAAGTACACTTCAAGAGATCAACAAAAAATGAACAAAATATTAAACAAGAAAAAGAATTATGGTTCTGGCTCTGGTTTTCAAAAGAAACCAAACCATAACGGTAATATAAAAAAGAAAGGTCTTGGTTTTATTCCAACAGAAAATCATAAAAATGAGAAAATTTATAAACCAAAAACAAAATTTGTTGCAGGATCAAGTTCGGAAGAAGAAGCAAAAAGCTCATTCTGGAACCAATCGCATCGAGAATTCTTTGCAAAGAGGCAAGAAGGAATAAAGAATGGAGCGAGTCAAAGGAAGGAAACAAGAACCTATTATCGGTGTCAAGAAGTTGGTCACATAGCATGGAACTGTCCTAAAGCTACCAACATCAAACAGGAAGTTGTTTCTAAACTTAAAGAAAAAGTTGTTGAGAAAATTGAACCTCCAACTGAAAGATTCAAAGTTTTTAAAAATTCAACATATGAAGTTGGAGAGTGTTCAAAAATATTTTACAGAAGGAATGTGAATTCTAACAACCACACATGGGTTGTTACGAAATCAGATGTAAAATCTGGCGATGAATCTGATTCCACAAAGTCAGAGGAGCCACAAGCTGAGCTAAAAATAGAAACATCAGTTCCGCCAATGGATGATGTCAATTTTCCACCATTGAGGGCTGAAAATTTTAAATCAAAAGTTTTTAAGATTGAGATCTTAAATCAATTCTATTCTGAAAAGAAAGAATTTGATGTTGAAAAAGTTTTTAATGGAAATGTGAAAAAGATTTTTGGAAAAATGATGGATGGGAAGGTCACAGGGGTTAAAGAGTTTTATGAAACTAAGAAGGCAACTTACACCCCAAGTGAAAGTGAAGTTGAGGAGGAAACATCCAAGTTTGGTCAGGCTTGGATGTCTGTTTTTCACAAGTGAAAAATTCTGACCTGCCGGAGCTCCCAAGTTGGTAATCGTGGAGCAGGAATCGGCATCTTTCTTGAGAAATTCACGTTTGTGATATTTTGACTTATAAGTGGTAAATCAGGGACATTAAGTTGTACTTGATTTTCTACAATTGGTATTTTTTGATTGAAATTAAAATTCTTATATTTTTCAAATGGTTGAGAAATCAAAGTGATGAGTTTATCCCCAATTTTTACTAGTGATAAAATCAACAAAACTAATTTTCCGGAAAAAACATTTGATTAAAACAAACTTAAGTGTTTTGAAATCAATGGGAAAATAGTTTGTTGTAAGGGGGAGTTCTGATTGTTTATGCCAAATGGATGGCGATTTGAAGTGATTTGATATCAGTTGTCACTTTTTGTATAGTTTATGTTCAAATTTCCTTAAATGATTTTGAATTTTAGGGGGGAGTAATTTTCTGAAAATCCAAAAACATTTGAAAATTTGAAAAAGTAAAAAACATGATAAAATCAAAAATGAGTTTTGTTGTGAAAAAGAGGAAATGATAGTATATCAGTGGACGATCATAGCATGCTAAATATTTGGAAAGAAAAATGTGATAAACGGTCTCACTGATGATGTGCCAGTAGGTTTTTGTACATTTAGTAGATAGTGACGAAATATAAACCTAAATTCAAACTTGCTTATATCGTGGGGAACATCTCTCAGATATATGGGTAACCCCCGAAATCTTGTTTGAAAGGTCCCTCTTTCTGAGATACTAGGTCTTTATGCTTAGTGATATGTGGGGTATTATCCCGGGACTTCTGATTTTGCGGAAGCAATGGCCTAGTCCCCGTATAATACTTTACGCTTGCTTGAAATATAGCCCACCCTTAGCATAAAAAATGATGAAACATTGAAAAATGCTAATCATGTGCTGTTGAAGAAAAGATTCTCTAAAGGGAACACACCAAAAGTCGAAGCCGTCATCTCTCTAATTTTGCGGAAGCAATAGCCTAAGCTCTCACGGCCCTCGCATATAACCCCTTACAGATATCATCTAGGTATACTCACCTGTAAGACTGAATATTGAGATCTGGATACGGGAGTATATTCTGAGGTGGGACACGCGAATAAGTTTAATTGCTTAAAAGATTAATCTCGTATCTCGAAACAGTTGAACTTTGTGTGAAAATTTATGTGGATCAGTATACTGACAATCTAAGTGAATCGTTTAGAACTTAAAATGTTTAAAGCTTAACGGTGTTGGTGATTTGTCTCATAAACTGATATGATTCTCTTACACAAACTCACAAAAATATTGTTTGTAAATATTTCTTTACGATATTTCTTTAAAATCAAGAGTTCAAAAAGATTTTTGGAGTGTTTTAGCATAAATTTTGAAAAATTCTAAAGATTTTCGACAACTGATGTTGGAGAGCTGATTTTCAAAATTCCAAGTGCTAAACATGATGAACATTTCGTGAGGGGGAGTATGTGTTTAAATGAGAAAAGATTTTGTATTTTTTACTACAAGTGGTCATCAGAAGCTTTTAAAGTGTTAAATCATTCTGGAAAGATATCTGCAAATGATATATAAATTTGTCAAATTTTAAATTTGTGAAATTTATTTTTGGGTAGAGATTTGTGCAGGAAACAGTAGAGCAGGTCACAGATCTTGGGATAAAAGATTGTAGCGCCAAGTTCAGATCCTGATATTCACGCAAGCTGATGATGCTGATGAACTTAAGGAATCAAGAGATCTGATCAAGAGAATTAGAATGCTCAAGAGCCAGGTTGCGATTATGGAATTGAAATCTAGATCAACATCCGAGGGGGAGATTAGTTGATAAAGAGAAGAGAGAGATTGGAGGAGGCTTTACATTGTTAGATACTTCGGAAGAGATCTAGTGGACTGATAAAGACTGAAGATTGAAGACTCGACACCAAAGACTTCGTCAACATCCGAGGGGGAGTCTGTTGGTGCATCCATCTGTCGACTTCATCTTGTATCGAGTCTTGTATTGTATTGTATTAGATAAATCTGCGCACACAAAACGAGAAAATAGGTTAACAGGCAATTTCAAACGAAATTACAAAGTGTAATTTCGCTTGAAATCATCCAATGATCTCAAACGAAATGACCTTGTTAATTCCGTTTGAAACTGTAATTCCGTATGAATTGTTTCCGTTTGAACATGTTCAAGTGAAATTAGTCTGTCTATAAATAGGGGTCGTGTGATTTCATTTGGAGAGATCTTGTATGTGTGATTCCGGAGCCGAAGTGCTGCCGAAGTGTCATTTCGCTGTAAAACTTTGTCAAATCAATCTGAAAGACAATTAAAGTGAATTGCAAGCTGAATCGAACTCGATATGTATGTTTCCGCCTTTCATATTGAGTAGAACACCTCTGAACGACTCGTTTTGGTCAGTAAAACGATCCTACAATCTACACTCACTCCTACACCTTTCTATCTTTTGAATCTTAACTTTTAACCATGATATCACTAGATTTGAGGTATTCTAGGATGATGTCATCATGGTGTTCTTATGAACTTCATGTTTTGGCTTCAATCCACCAAGAACAACTTAGATCTAACCGATTTCCACACAAGTAAACAAAGATCTTACATAGATCTAAACACATTCATGGTGAAAAAGGATTGAAAGATGGTTTCTAACTTTCTTTTAACTCTTTTACACTTAATGCACTCAAAACCGATAGGATCGGACCTTGATCTAGTCTTCTACACATTCTCAGTGTTGTTCTAGCTCAAGATCTGGATTCTACTCACGAGACTACCGATTTCGGGTTAACTAAGAACAACCGTTTTGAACCGGTTAACTGGTCGAAGTAGGGTGATTCCTGTTTGATCGGGTCACTTGGGTCAAGATAGGGTTATGTTGGTTAACACGTTGTCAAAACGTCTCGATAAAATGACAAACAATCAAAACGGCCAAGTGAAAGACGAACGGTACAACCGGGATGAAGAGCTATCCGACCGGACTACTGTCCGAACGGATAGCCACCCGAGTGGCCGGCTGTCCGAACGACCTACATCTTGGGTCCCACACTTAACCAATTTTATCTGAAGTCTGAGTGTGGAACGAGTTACTATCCGGTCGGACTACCATCCGACCGAATTACCATTCGGATCATGAGATACTTGGACTTTAACACTTAAACAATTTTCAACATGTTCAATGCACCAAGGATGCCACCCGATCGGACGACCGTCCGAGCGAGTGACACCTTGCTGTGAATTTGTTCTCACTGAAGTGCCCAACCGAATGGGTTGCCGTCCGATCGGACAACCGACCGACCGACCTAAAAGGTAGAGATACTTCAATGTTTTCAAAATGCTACAACGAAAACTTCAAAAGTCAAGCCATCATACACAAACACATCCTTCTCATAGGAAGAAACAATCCACTCGAATAGTCATCCGACCAGACTACCGTCCGACCGGATGACCATCCGAACGGATTGTCATCCGCACGAACTGGCCGTCCGATCGGATCACCATCCGACCGAACTGCTGTTCGAGCCACTTACACCTTGCATCGTTTTATGCGTCACTTATCTTTATGTTATCGTCCTGATCAGGCTAACCCTACTCTCTAGCGCTCCCTTCAATCCATCCATCGCTGTGAGTATACTCGATCCCTTTTTGCTTTACGCACTTTTGGGTGTTACATACGTCACTTATACTAAATCACAAAACACACTACGCAATACTTTCAACGCTAACCGTTATCGCATGTTACACGTGACTTAATGAATGCTTGTTTGTTATGTTTACACATGGAATGTTGTCTACCTGCCTTATTAATGATAGTACTATTAGTTTGGACTCAACACCCGTTCAATCGGGGGTTGTTAAGGACAATTATTTGCATGGATTACAGTGGTGATCATGTATTACGAACTGCCTTGGGCAGTCAACCCGCAGTCATTGGTATCAATAGGTTCATGTCGATAACTAACATGCCTCATTTCACTCTGTGTACGTGCTGGTTATGCGTAACGCTTTCGAACTCTATATGCTATTATCAAACTTGTATGCTCACCTTTACACTATGTGTATTGACTTTTACTTTAACGTATGTGACAGGTGCTTAGGATGCTTATCTGCTAGGAAATCGAGGCTAGAATAAGGCTCTAGAGGCCAAGAAATAGTTGTCTGTACAAATGAAATCAAGAGTCTCTAGAAGCAGATAAACAATTGGACTATTTGAAAAATCTGAGTTGTCGGAATAGAACTATTTGCCTAGATTTTGTCTGTAATAATTTGTTTACCTTTTGAGACATGGTATGGGACATGTTACTTTAAATTGATTGGTAATGATAATTGTTATGGAAACTTCTGGACAATCTGTTTCGCTCAGTGCCATGCCCCGATGTTTCCGCTATCGGTTGGGGTGTGACAGATTGGTATCAGAGCCATAACTATAGGGAATTAGGCAAGACTCGACCTAGTCCGGGTCGAAGTCTTAGAGACCTAGACTATAATTAGGAACCAACAGACCGACTTGGGCATATCCAGTAGGGGTCATGTACGAGCCTATTTCTCGCTATTCTCGCCTATACTACACTATCACTGCACTCGAATTTTCAAATTGAAGACAAGCGATTAAGTCGAGATTAGGTGTGAAAACCGCAAACTCTCGACTAAAATTTGCTTGATCAACCCGCATTTTATTTTCTAACGGGGAGAATTATACCAAATCAGGAGTGAAATACATATTATGATGAATAATCTCCTCTATTTTATTAAAAATAGGAATGAAGTTGTTAAGACAGGGGTGAAACCCTAACCTTGATGACTTGTTTCGACCTTTACTTGGTTTTACAAAACTCTCACCAAAGTCTCGACGGACTCCAACGACCTGAAGTCACGATATGACTAACGGGATGCGTGCTAAATGCCCAAGAATCGAGGCAAGAGCACAAGTCCTGAAGGTCAAAGAGTGTACGATAAGTCCTTGAGAATAGTCGAATCCCTTTGGATAGTCAATGTCTAATAGCCCCAGACGATCCATTTCTCGATTTTTATGTGATTCGATTCTGAGCCCGCAACTGCTGACTCTGATGATTCGTTGATTTTGTGTGTTTTATGTGAAATTGCCTGTTTATGTGTTTAAATTTTGGAGACTTATTCGATTTTTGCTTTCACTTCGACCGACACGCACGAGTCACGCTTCAATTCTATCTCAAAACGCTGACAAATCGCTAAACTTTGGGCGACCTTATGCTATGATATACGCTTATACTACACTACTCGATATACTAAACGCGATCGCTATATCACAGACTTTGAATGATAGGTTTCTGTATTCTGACTGCATCTGGTGACTAAATGCGTATGTGCTTCTGTGCTTTCGTGCCTCTGTGCTCTACGTGCTTATGTGTTTACGTGTATATGTGCTTCTGTGCTTATATGGATCTGTGATTATGTGACAATATGATTATGCGACTGTGTTCCTAAGCTTTTGTAAGTATTAGACGTGTGAGGTGAGATCCAATTATGATGTGTCTGAGACCTAGGACGATGTCAACTGGACCGTCATTAGGATCCCGTCACCCACCACTTTCTCGCCAAGAAAAGAGAGACAAACGTCTTGCTGCTATCATCGCTAAACAAGTAGCAAAAGTTGTGAGTGATGTCTACGAGAACGTCAGCAAATCATCAGAGGAGTCGAGAACCGAAGATCCTAAAGCAACCCCCCAAAGCTGCCTTCAGTTTCAAGCACTTCAAGGCTTGTGGGCCAAAGGAATTCACTGGCGAGGAAGGCCCTACAACGTTGTTCCAATGGTTTGATTCCATTGAGGTCACTATACGACAGAGCGGTTGCCCTGACGATCTCTGCACTCTAAATGCTACTGGCGTCTTCCAGTCCCGCGCACTAGACTGGTGGACGGCCGAGAGAAACAAACGAGGGAATGATGCAGCCTACGGTCTGTCGTGGGACGAACTCAAGGAGGTCATGCTGGAAGAATTCTGCCCTCCTGATGAACGCCAGAAGTTAGAAGATGAATTCTGGCACATAAAGCAGAAGGATGGTGAAAACGCTGCTCTAACTGCTTGATTCAAGAAGCTCAGTATCATCTGCCTTGATCAAGTGAAGAATTCTGACATGGCAATCAAGAAGTATATCCGAGCCCTGCCTGACTGTGTTGCAGATTTCGTGCAAGCGGCTAAGACTAAGACGATCGAAGAGACCTACTTACTGGCTGCTGAAATCAACGACAAGCGGGTCAAGGCTGGTGTCTGGGATAAAACTTCGAAGCACCTGCATCAAGCTACCACCGCCGCTCTAACTGCCAAAACCGCCGCCGCTCAACCGTCAAAGTCCTCACGCCGAAAGAAGAAGAACAACAACAACAGCTCCAGCAACAAGAACTGTGCTGTCACTACCACTGCTGCTCCATTTCAGGCCGTACCGGCCCAGCGTCAGTTTCATCACCGACCAGCACCAGTTACTTATGCATCGCCAGCAAAGCGTGCATACACAAGCCCCCACCCGGCTTGCCCGACATGTTCTTATCATCACCCGCTGGGTCTCGCCTGTCGTTTCTGCGCTCACTGCAACATGTACGGCCACTTCACCGCTAATTGCCGTACTAGTCCGTGTCAAGCCCCAGCTCAAGCCACCTCTCATCAAGCTCTACTCCCAGCCCCGCAAGGCCAACAAGCAGCTCAGGCACCCGCGGTCAACGCCCGAATTTGCTTTGCATGTGGTGATCCCAACCACTTTGCGAACATGTGCCCGAACAGGGTCGTGAAACAGGAGCCCCAGCAACACCAGCAGCAGCCGCACCAACAGCAGCAGCCTCAGTAGCAGCAACAAGCCGCACGTGCCAGAACTTTCAACATCAACGTGCGCCAAGCCCATGCCGACAACAACGTGGTCAATGGTACGTTCCTTGTGAATGGTATTTATGCATCATGTTTGTTTGATACTGGAGCCGATAACTGCTTTGTTTCATTCGAATTCGAGAAGCTTCTTAGTCGTAAACGCTCCCATCTCCCCTCGACGTTCGATGTTGAAGTCACCACTGGAAGAACTGTCGCCGTAAATTCTGTTCTTTGTGATTGTACTCTTGAGCTCAACAATCACATCTTCCCAATCGATCTTATTCCGATGCAACTCGGAAGTTTTGACGTCATAGTAGGCATGGACTTTTGTCACGGCCCCTCGTCCCGGTTTGACCCGGTCCAGGTGCCGCGGGACAAGAAACCCGTGGTATTTATTATTTGAGTTGACAGCGGAAGATTTAGCAGGATCTTTTAAAACTTAAAATGCCCGATTATTTTATTCCATAATTCGGGATAAGCCCCGTACTTTACAATAGAGGAATTTTTCTAGGAAATTCCCTGTTTTACAAAACATGTTTATTTGTTTAACTGAGCCACTACTTCAAGCTTTATTAGTGCTCCGTAGCACTTTTCCTTAGTTCACAGTAGTCACCTGAAACATGTTTTAAAAATATTTTGTTAGCGGGGAAATACTGGTGAATCATTCATTTTGATAAAACGACGCATAGTTATAAATTACAGCATAAGAACGATTACAATGGCTTCTATCTTATTTTAATCTGGCGCCGTGTCACCTCCTGGTGACGATGGTCATGCCACTATTGGGTCCTTTCACCCATGTAGTGACGATTATCACTGTTAGGTTGATGAACCTAACCGTGAGAAAATTAGTAATGTGCACAATACCCCACTAGCCAGTGATTCAAGATAACCACGACTTAATCCCTGTAATTATAACTTTTGAAAATGTTTGGAGTATTGTAAAACAATGTTAGATAAAAAGAGAATGACTCACATTGCAAGTTTAACGGGCAGAGTTTAGCCTACTGATAAGCCTGATAACCTAATTTAAACAACAATGCACACGAATTAGGTCAGTAACTAATACAGCATTTACGATAACTCACGAGATTAAAACCCTCACGAAAAATGACAAAGTTCAATACTTAAACATCCATCGAATTCACGACGAATGACAAAGTATAACCCTAATTTGAGCAGCACTTAAACATCCATCGGATAGTTTAAATCAATCGGACATTGAATTGTAGCAGCGATCGAGTTAATACCCTGTATCGTAGCAGTGCCTCACTATTGTGATTTTTGAGCAGAATATAAGTGCTTTTGAAAGTTTTTTCGAGCACAGACGAAAGCCCCATGCATGGGCTATTTATAGCCGGAAAATGGGTTTTACGCGGCCCGCGTAAACTCATACTTAACTCTTACGCGGCCCGCGTGGCCACCTAGTCTACGTGTAGGTCTGATGGGTCACGAGTAGGGTCGCCATGTGGACAATACGTGGTCCAGATGCTTATCCGGTCAAACTTCAAGTTGACGTGGCCTGCGTAAGGCTATGCTTACCCTTATGCGGCCCGCCTGAAACTCATTTTTCTTGTTTTCTTGGTTTTTCATGTACGTCAGGGTTTCAGGGGTCCGGGTTTTTACTTACGGGTCGTTTTAGGACATTTTTGAAGGTCCTTACATCCTCCTCACCTTATTTAAATAAGTGAGGATACTTTCGCTTCATTTCCGATTCCAGCTCCCAAGTGTATTCGGGTCCTCTTTTTGAATCCCACTTGACCTTAACTAGCACTAATCGCTTGTGCTTGAGAAACTTGACCTTTCTGTCTTCTATTTGAAGTGGTTTCTCTACGAACTTCAACTTTTCATTTACCTCTATGTCCTGAAGAGGTATTACCAGCGATTCGTCCGATAAACATTTCTTGAGATTGGATACATGAAATACGTCATGTACTCCAGCTAACTCTTCTGGTAGTTGTAAGCGATAGGCAACTGGTCCTATACGTTGAATTACTGGGAATGGTCCTACGTACCTTGGGCTCAACTTTCCTTTCTTACCGAACCGAACTACTCCTGTCCAAGGAGAAACCTTCAAGAGTACTCTGTCTCCCACTTGAAACTCTAGTGGCTTGCGTCGATTGTCTGCATAACTCTTCTGGCGATCTCGAGCCGTTTTCAATCTTTCCTTGATCTGAGTGATTTTTTCGGTGGTTTCTTGCACAATTTCAGGACCTGATAATTGACTTTCTCCTATTTCTGCCCAGCAATGGAGTTCTGCATTTTCGTCCATACAGTGCTTCGAATGGGGCAGCTTCGATGCTTGCATGATAACTATTGTTATAGGAGAATTCGATTAAAGGTAGGTGGTCATCCCAGTTTCCTCCAAAATCTATCACACATGCTCGGAGCATGTCTTCCAGTGTTTGGATCGTCCTTTCACTTTGTCCGTCTGTTTGAGGATGGTATGCAGTACTTAAATTTAGTCGGGTTCCCATTGCTTCCTGGAAACTTGTCCAGAAGTGGGAAGTAAAACGACTATCTTTATCCAATACAATGTAGAGCGGAACTCCATGTAAGGATACTACTTCGTCTACATACAGCTTGGCTAATTTTTCCATGCTAAAGGTTTCTTTCATGGGTAGAAAATGAGCTTATTTAGTTAATCGATCCGCAATTACCCAAATCGCATCATTACCTTTTCTGGTTTTGGGCAACTTAGTAACAAAGTCCATTGTTACGAGCTCCCATTTCCATACAGGCATTTCTAATTGTTGAAGTAGTCCCGAAGGTTTCTGGTGTTCTGCCTTAACTTGTGAACAAGTAAGACACTTAGAAACATATCTAGCTATGTCCTTTTTCATCCCTATCCACCAGAAATTATTTCTTAAGTCTTGGTACATTTTATTGTTACCAGGATGCATGGTATACCTAGATTTATGAGCTTCTTCTAAAATTTTATCTCTTAATTCTCCTTGCTTAGGTACCCAAATCCTTTTCTTATGGAATCTCTAAATTCCATCACTTCCTTGCTCTAATTCCTTTAATCTTCCTTTCATTCCTTCAGCATCATCCTTGATCGCTGTTTCCTAAATATTCTTCAGTTGTTCCATTAAATCTAACTGTAGATTTAATCTAAGAGCACGAACTCGTCGTTGTTTATCATGATACTTATGACTTAAGGCATCTGCAACTACGTTTGCTTTTCCTTCGTGATATTGGATATCACAGTCGTAGTCACTTAGGATTTCCATCCATCTTCTGTGCCTCATGTTTAATTCTTTTTGCCCAAATATGTACCTTAAACTTTTGTGATCCGTATAAATAGTAACTTACTTCCGTACAGATAATGCCTCCAAATCTTAAGGGCAAAAATTATGGCTCCTAACTCTAAGTCATGAGTCGTATAGTTTTCTTCGTGCTTTTTCAATTGCCTTAAGGCATACGCAATTACCTTCTTGCGTTGCATTGGCACACATCCTAATCCTAGCTTAGAAGCATCACAGTAAACTTCAAAATCTTCAATCCCTTCTGGTAAGGCAAGAATTGGGGCGTTTGTTAACTTTTGCTTTAAAACCTTAAAGGCCTCTTCTTGCCTAGGTCCCCATTCAAACTTAACAGCTTTACAGGTTAGCTTAGTTAATGGCACAGCTATCTTAGAAAATCCTTAATAAAGCACCTATAGTATCCGGCTAACCCTAAAAAGCTTCTAATTTCCATAGCTGATTGTGGAACCTTCCATTTGGTGATTGCTTCTATTTTGGAGGGATCTACGTGAATACCTTAATGATTCACCATGTGTCATAAAAATTGCACCTCCTGTAGCCAAAATTCGCACTTCGAGAAATTGGCATAAAGCTTTTCTTTTCTTAATAAAGTTAAGAGAGCATGCAGGTGCCTACAATGTTCATCCTGGCTCTTGGAATAAATAAGTATATACGTCGATGAAGACAATTACAAATTTATCCAAGTACGGTTTACAGATTCTATTCATCATATCCATGAATGTTGCAGGTGCATTCGTTAGTCCGAAGGGCATGACTGTAAACTCGTAATGACCATACCTAGTTCTGAAAGAAGTTTTAGGTATGTCTTCTTCTTGTACCTTCAACTGATGGTATCCGTAGCGTAAGTCGATCTTAGAAAAGTATCTAGCTCCTTGGAGTTGATCAAAGAGATCATCGATCCTAGGTAGTGGGTATCGATTCTTAATTGTAACCTTATTCAGTTCCCTATAATCGATAGACATTCTCATTGACCCATCTTTCTTTTTCACAAACAACACTGGAGCTCCTCACGGGGATGAACTAGGTTGTATGTGTCACGACCCCCGACCCGGTTTGACCCGTTTTAGGAGCCGCGGGACAGAAATCCCGTGGTATTTATTTAATTGAGTTTAACAGCGGAAGTTTAACATCAGGATCGTTTAAAGCTAAATTTTCCCGATTTATTTTATTTCATAATTCGGGATAAAACCCCGATAATTTACAATATTATGTTTTTACTATGAAATCGTGATATTACAAAATTTATTTCTTTATTTTATAATGAGCCACTATCTTAAGCTTGAAATGCTCTCCAGCACTTTTCCTGAATTACAACAGATCACCTGAAACATGTTTGAAAAAGGTTTTGTCAGCGAAAAATACTGAGTGAATCATTCTATTTACTAAAATGACACATTTGTTATAATTTACAGTATTAAGGAAGATTACAATGTTTCTGATATCAAACCAATTACCCACAGTACTTTGTCACTCGACCCATTGGCCCTTCCGTCCAATGGTGTCTGTGACTATGGTCATATCACCCAGTGGCTGCCCCAATGGTGAAGATTATCAAGTAATGTATACAAAACCCCACATACCGGCTGTAATATGGTGATTACATAAACTTAATCCCTGTAATTATAACTTTAAAATAAATAGGGTTTTGTAAATAGATTTGATAAAAAGAGAATGACTCACATTGCTGATTTACTACGGACAGAGTCTAGTCTATGAATTATCTTGATTAACCTAATTTAGATAACAATGCACACAAAACTGGGTTAGTAATCAATACAGCATTTACGATAACTCACGAGATCAACCATCACAACGAGTGACAAAGTGCTATGCTTAACATCTGTCGAATTAACGACTAATGACAAAGCATCACCCTAATGTGGGAAGCACTTAAACACCCGTTGAGTACATTGATCAATCGGAAAATGAATCGTAGCAGCGATCGTGCTAATACCCTGTTTTGCGGTAGAATTTCGAGATTAGTGTGTGGATTTAGAGTATACTGTTCGTATCTCAGTGAATATTGCGAATTTTTACGTCGTTGTTCTTCCAGAATTCAAGTCCCACTGTCCACTATTTATAGGTAAAATTTTACCCTGAGGCGGCCCGCGTGAGAATTAAGCAAACCTGAGGGGGGCCGCGTGAGACCTATTTTTTAGGTATAGGTTGCCACGGTTGGGACTAGCTTTGCTGAGTTGACAGTTTTCGTAAATTCTGTTTCTACAGCTCACAATTTGGATAATCGTTACTTAGGGTATTACCCCCCCCCCCCTGAGTTTTAGGGGCCCTAATCCTGATTCTGAAAATTATGAAAATTTTAGGGTTTGTTCAGAATCACTTGGGTGTCTCAATTAGGGTTTCCTATTGGACTAATTAATTTAATAATTATGACTTTTGATGAGAGTTGTTACATTCTCCCCACCTTAATAAAAATCTCGTCCTCGAGATTTATTGAAATAATTGAGGATACTTTCTCTTCATTTCTGATTCCAGCTCCCAAGTGTATTCAGGTCCTCTCCTTGAATCCCACTTTACTTTAACTAGCACTAATCGTTTGTGCTTGAGAAACTTCACTTTTCTGTCTTCTATCTGAAGAGGTTTCTCCATAAATTTTAACTTTTCGTTTACCTCTATGTCTTGAAGAGGTACTACCAGAGATTCATCTGCTAAACATTTCTTGAGATTAGATACATGAAATACATCATGTACTCCAGCTAATTCTTCTGGTAGTTGTAAACGATAAGCTACTGGTCCTATACGTTGGATCACTAAAAATGGTCCTACATACCTTGGACTGAGCTTTCCTTTCTTTCCGAATCTAACTACTCCTTTCCAAGGAGAAACTTTCAACAGTACTCTGTCTCCAACTTGGAATTCTAATGGCTTGCATCTATTATCAGCATAGCTCTTCTGGCGATCTCGAGCTGTCTTCAGTCTTTCCTTGATTTGAGTAATCTTATCAGTCGTTTCTTGCACTATTTCAGGACCTGATAATTGACTTTCTCCTATTTCTGCCCAACAAACTGGAGTTCTGCACTTTCTTCCATATAATGCTTCAAATGGAGCAGTTTCAATACTTGAATGATAACTATTGTTATAGGAGAATTCAATTAATGGTAAATGATCATCCCAACTTCCACCAAAGTCTATTACACATGCTCGGAGCATGTCTTCAAGAGTTTGGATTGTCCTTTCACTTTGTCCGTCTGTTTGGGGATGATATGCAGTGCTTAGGTTGAGTCGAGTTCCCATAGCTTGCTGGAAACTTTTCCAGAAATGGGAAGTAAAACGACTATCCCTATCCGAAACAATGGAGAGTGGAACTCCATGTAAGGATACAACTTCATCTACATATAATTTAGCCAGTCTTTCCATGCTAAAGGTTTCTTTCATTGGTAAAAAGTGAGCTGATTTGGTTAATCGATCCACAATTACCCAAATCGCATCATTACCTTTTCTGGTTTTGGGTAACTTAGTAACAAAATCCATTGTTATAAGTTCCCATTTCCATACTGGCATTTCTAATTGTTGTAGTAACCCTGAAGGTTTCTGATGTTCTGCCTTAACTTGTGAACAAGTAAGACATTTAGAAACATAGCTGGCTATGTCCTTTTTCATTCCTATCCACCAAAAATTCTTTCTTAAATCTTGGTACATCTTATTGTTTCCTGGATGCATAGTGTACCTAGATTTATGAGCTTCTTCTAAAATCTTAGGTCTTAAGTCTCCCTGCTTAGGTACCCAAATTCTATTTTTATGGAATCTCCAAATTCCATCTGCTCCTTGTTCTAATTCTTTCATTCGTCCTTTCATTCCTTCAGCATCATCCTTGATTGCTGTAGTTTTAACATTCTTCAATTGTTCCATTAAATCTATTTGTAGATTTAATCTGAGAGCACGAACACGTCGTTGTTTTTCATAATACTTACGACTTAAGGCATCTGCAACTACATTCGCCTTTCCTTCATGATACTGAATATCACAGTCGTAGTCACTTAAGATTTCCATCCATCTCCTTTGCCTCATGTTTAACTCTTTTTGCCCAAATATGTATCTTAAACTTTTGTGGTCTGTGTAGAGAGTAAATTTACTTCCGTAAAGATAATGTCTCCAAATCTTAAGGGCAAAAATTACGGCTCCTAATTCTAAATCATGAGTCGTATAGTTTTCTTCGTGCTTTTTCAATTGCCTTGATGCATACGCAATTACCTTCTTGCGTTGCATAAGCACACATCCAAATCCTAATTTTGAAGCATCACAATATACTTCAAAATTTTCAGTTCCTTCTAGTAAGGCTAAGATTGGTGCATGGGTTAGTTTCTGTTTCAAAATTCTAAAAGCTTCTTCTTGTTTGGGTCCCCATTCAAACTTAGTGGCTTTACAGGTTAGCTTAGTTAATGGTACAGCTATCTTGGAAAAATCCTTAATAAACCGTCTATAATACCCAGCTAATCCTATAAAACTTCTTATTTCCATTGCTGTTTGTGGAACCTTCCATTTGGTAATTGCTTCTATCTTAGCAGGATCTACATGAATACCTTCGTGATTCACCATGTGTCCTAAAAATTGCACTTCTTTTAGCCAAAATTCGCATTTCGAGAATTTGGCGTACAACTTTTCTTTTCTTAACAAAGTTAAGAGTGCATGAAGATGTTCACAATGCTCTGTCTGACTTTTGGAATAAATAAGTATATCGTCTATGAAGACAATTACAAATTTATCTAAATACGGTTTACAGATCCTATTCATCATGTCCATAAATGCTGCAGGTGCATTTGTTAATCCGAAGGGCATGACTGTAAACTCGTAATGACCATACCTAGTTCTGAAAGCAGTCTTAGGTATGTCTTCTTCTTGTACCTTTAATTGATGATATCCGGAGCGTAAATCTATCTTAGAAAAATATCTAGCCCCCTGAAGTTGATCAAAGAGATCATCAATCCTAGGTAATGGATATCGATTCTTAATTGTAACCTTATTCAATTCCCTATAATCGATACACATTCTCATTGAACCATCCTTTTTCTTTACAAACAACACTGGCGCTCCCTAAGGGGATGAGCTAGGTTGTATGAATCCTTTACTTAATAATTCATCTAATTGCTTTTTCAGTTTTAACATTTCTGTGGGTGCTAACCGATAAGGTGCCCTGGCTATCGGTGTAGTTCCTGGAATTAGATGAATCCTAAATTCTACTTCCCTATCTGGAGGTAATCCCGGTAAATCTTCTGGAAATACATCAGGATATTCTGAGACTACTGGTATTTCCTTAAGATCTTTACCCTTAGTGCTAATGATTACTGAAATCATATACACTATTCCTTGTTTTCGTTCATAATTAGCAACTTTCATTACTGATATGAACTTCATGGGCTTACGTGGTTTATCTCCTGTAATCCTAATTACTTCTCCGGTAGGTGATTGAATTTCTATGGAATTCTGATCACAAAGGATTCTAGCATGGTTGGCTACTAACCAATCCATTCCTAATACAACATCAAATTCAGCTAAATTCATCGGCAATAGTTTTGCAGAAAATTTATGTCCTAAAAGTTCTATGTTTCCTTCTTGCAAAACTTTATCTATTTTAACTGAATTTCCGTCTGCTGTTTCAACTGTAAAAATCTGCCTAATATTGGTTAAAGGTAAACTAAGAGCTTGGCAGAATGAAGTATTTATAAAACTTTGGTTTGCACCAGAGTCAAATAATACTTTTGCGTACACGTTGTGAACTAAGAACGTACCCGCTATCACATCCGGAATGAGTTCTGCTTCTTGAGTGGTCAGCTGAAATGCCCTGGCATTCTTCTTAGTAGTTCCTTCGGTCGCCTTGGGCTTGTTATATACTGGTTTGACCAATTTAGGACATTTTGTTTTATAATGCCCCGCTTCTCCACAGTTAAAACAGATTACGGT
This sequence comes from Helianthus tuberosus, assembly GCA_030545235.1. Classification (NCBI taxonomy): domain Eukaryota; kingdom Viridiplantae; phylum Streptophyta; class Magnoliopsida; order Asterales; family Asteraceae; genus Helianthus; species Helianthus tuberosus. Next base: position 4,395,764 of record CM060422.1, on the reverse strand, counting down.
TTTCTTTCTGCAGTTTTCTTCACGGTGTCCTATACCCTTGCAAAGGTTGCAGGTTAAATTACATTTTCCATAATGCCTCCTTTTGCAATTTCTACAGAAAGGTGGATTTGAATATTGCCCTGTTCCTCTTTTCTTGAAATTATTACTATTACCCGCCCGAAATCCTTGGGTAATCTTCTGAGCTAGTTCCTTTTTCCTATCTTCATCTCTTGTGCGCACCAGTTCATCGGTTAGAGTATTGGCTAATTCTACCGCATCATCAATAGTGCGAGGTCTCGCAGCTTTAACAATATTGCGGATTTCGCTAATTAGCCCCCAAATATAGCGAGAAATGAGTACTGGTTCTGGCGAAGCCAGTGTTGGTACCACTCTAGCATATTCAAAGAATGTCGAGGTATAACCGCGACAATCTACACCCATCATCCGATGATTTAGAAACTTATTCGTCATCTGTTCCTTTTCATACTCGGGACAGAATTTTCTTTCCACCAAACCCTTAAATTCTTCCCAAGTCATAGCATAAGCTATTACTCTTCCTTTTGATTGTAACACAGTATTCCACCATTCGAGTGCTCCTTCTTTGAACAGATTGGATGCATACATGACCTGATCATCTTTACCACATTTACTTATTGCAATGACTGCTTCGGTTTTCTCTAACCAACGCAGTGATGCAGTTGCTCCTTCATTGCCTGCAAATTCAGTGGGTTTACAAGCAAGGAATTCTTTGAAAGTGTAACCAGGCGTTGCAGTTTTCATTTTCTTGGGTAATGGAGCTTGATGTGGTTCCTTATTATGATTAACATGATTATTGCCTCCATTTACACTATTACTGAAGTTATCTTCAGTAATCTGTTTACTAGGGACAATTTGTTGCGGTTCGATTGGATTCTTTATAGCAGCGACGAATGCTGGAATAGCATTGGCTATCCCTTGAGCAACAATGTTTTCGATATCTTTCCGAGTCATATATTGATCTCTTGAATGTTGTTCAGACTGATTAACCTCATTTACTGGTTCATTATCAACGTTTGCCATCTGATAATATATATATAAATTTTATTAGTATCTGCTAAATAACAATTATATACAAACAATCAGAAAATTCTACAATACATGTATAGTCAAAACAATCGATTTCTCGATTTCATTTTATATCTAGTATAGTATGCATCATTACTCGCCAATATCTTACAGAGTTTTATTCGTTATTTACAGACTAACTTTACTATTACTATTATACAAACACCTTCTAACCATCCTACTATCTCTCGTCACTTGCCGTTCTAAAAACGCACTTCCCTCTCATCGTACTTCCAGGCAATTTGTCCCCCTATTTCCCTGATTCTAGTTCCAGCATCAAACAACTCTTCACCAAAGTGGCGAAGTTCAGCCATGTTTTCATTACTCATGGGTGGATTAGGTAGGGGTTCTGGATCGAATTGTGGAAGAAAAGAGTAAGGATCGTTGACAATATTTTGGAATTGCCAATCGTTTGTCCACCATTCGTCCATTCCTATGGGTTGGGAGTGGACTATTGGGTCTGGAATTGCTAGTTCCCAATTCATAGGGAGTTGGTTTTCAAGTGGATAATTAAAAATATTATTATTATTAGTATTGACAGGCTGAATAGTTTCACAGCTTGCCAATAGGAAATCTATCTCATCTTGAAAGGTCCTTCCCTGGTTTTGATTGGAGCTCTCTCCGATTTCTATCTGAGTTGGTCTAGAGCCTTGCCCAACTTCCATTACTATTTCTTTAGTAACCTCCTCCATCTGTATTCCTATCTCCTTAACCTCCTCCTTGTCTTCAGTTTCCATTTCCGGCTGTTTAGAACCCTCTCCAATTATAATTTCTTTTCCCTTTTTCAAAGGATTGTTTATTTTGGGAAGTTTTGTAGCTGACTTTTTCTTACGTATACGACTTCCCCACACATACTTCCTTCTTTTCTTGGGTTTTGGCTTTTTCAAGGGTGGAGCACTGAATTCTACAGGTTGTTCTATATCAGGAAAGTATCCAGTAAATTCTTTGGAAACTTCGATATTCACCGGGTAAAGATTAAGGTTCTGAAAGGCTTCAGATATCCCACTCATGCTGATGTAGCATATATGCAAAATGCATAAAATACTAAGTTAAAATTCATAAATAACCTTTTAATTTATTACATACTGTGTACTAATTTATTACAAAGATAACTGAAAAACACACTTAGGGTTTCAAATTTTATTTATTGCACAGGGCTTCTAAATTATAAGGGTAAGGTGCTAAACCTTAAAATATTTAAAGATTTATATTTTCTGCTACTGTGGCTAGCATATATAAATTTGCCCATTTCTCATCTAGCTTATCTTCCCAAGGTGATTTATCAATTAATTCCTGAGTTTCCCGTTTAATCTTCTTTTCTCGGATTTTCTCTTTACTTTTCTTAATAATCATCTCCTTCCTTCTAGGAGAAAGTGATTCCTCGTATTGTGCCTTTCGCACAAATATTCCTTCTTCAGGAATTTCAGCCTGATTTGAGGATTTGGTTCGGGATGAACTTCCCTTCTCATTGGATGATCTATCTAATTTAAGATAGATGCTTGACAGCTTTTGCTTACCCATACTGTAACTAACAAATAATCAGTTAATATCACACATAATCACATAATAGTAATCAGGAAAAATTAAGTATTTCTAAATACTTAATTAGCTTAACTCAGTGGCTCTGATACCACCTTTTTCTGTCACGACCCCCGACCCGGTTTGACCCGTTTCAGGAGCCGCGGGACAGAAATCCCGTGGTATTTATTTAATTGAGTTTAACAGCGGAAGTTTAACATCAGGATCGTTTAAAGCTAAATTTTCCCGATTTATTTTATTTCATAATTCGGGATAAAACCCCGATAATTTACAATATTATGTTTTTACTATGAAATCGTGATATTACAAAATTTATTTCTTTATTTTATAATGAGCCACTATCTTAAGCTTGAAATGCTCTCCAGCACTTTTCCTGAATTACAACAGATCACCTGAAACATGTTTGAAAAAGGTTTTGTCAGCGAAAAATACCGAGTGAATCATTCTATTTACTAAAATGACACATTTGTTATAATTTACAGTATTAAGGAAGATTACAATGTTTCTGATATCAAACCAATTACCCACAGTACTTTGTCACTCGACCCATTGGCCCTTCCGTCCAATGGTGTCTGTGACTATGGTCATATCACCCAGTGGCTGCCCCAATGGTGAAGATTATCAAGTAATGTATACAAAACCCCACATACCGGCTGTAATATGGTGATTACATAAACTTAATCCCTGTAATTATAACTTTAAAATAAATAGGGTTTTGTAAATAGATTTGATAAAAAGAGAATGACTCACATTGTTGATTTACTACGAACAGAGTCTAGTCTATGAATTATCTTGATTAACCTAATTTAGATAACAATGCACACAAAACTGGGTTAGTAATCAATACAACATTTACGATAACTCACGAGATCAACCATCACAACGAGTGACAAAGTGCTATGCTTAACATCTGTCGAATTAACGACTAATGACAAAGCATCACCCTAATGTGGGAAGCACTTAAACACTCGTTGAGTACATTGATCAATCGGAAAATGAATCGTAGCAGCGATCGTGCTAATACCCTGTTTTGCGGCAGAATTTCGAGATTAGTGTGTGGATTTAGAGTATAATGTTCGTATCTCAGTGAATATTGCTAATTTTTACGTCGTTGTTGTTCCAGAATTCAAGTCCCACTGTCCACTATTTATAGGTAAAATTTTACCCTGAGGCGGCCCGCGTGAGAATTAAGCAAACCTGAGGCGGGCCGCGTGAGACCTATTTTTTAGGTATAGGTTGCCACGGTTGGGACTAGCTTTGCTGAGTTGACAGTTTTCGTAAATTCTGTTTCTACAGCTCACAATTTGGATAATCGTTACTTAGGGTATTACCCCCCCTGAGTTTTAGGGGCCCTAATCCTGATTATGAAAATTATGAAAATTTTAGGGTTTGTTCAGAATCACTTGGGTGTCTCAATTAGGGTTTCCTATTGGACTAATTAATTTAATAATTATGACTTTTGATGAGAGTTGTTACAGTATGAATCCTTTACTTAACAATTCATCTAATTGTTTCTTTAGTTCTAACATTTCGGTGGGTGCTAACCGATAATGTGCTTTGGCTATCGGTGTAGTTCCAGGAATTAGATGAATCCTAAATTCTACCTCCCTATCGGGTGGTAATCCCGGGAGTTTTTCTGGGAATATGTCTGGGTATTCTGCTACTACTAGAATTTCCTTAAGTTTCTTACCTTTCATGTTAATGATTATTGAAATCATATACACTACTTCTTGTTTTCTTGAATAACTGGCCAACTTCATTACTGAAATAAATTTCAGTGGCTTTCGTGGCTTATCTCCTGTAATCACCACTAATTCTCCTGTAGGTGTATGAATTTCTACGGAATTTTTATCAAAAAGAATTCGAGCATGGTTGGCTACTAACCAATCCATTCCTAACACAACATCGAATCCAACTAAATTCACAGGTAACAGGTTTGCAGAAAATTTATGGCCAAAGAGTTCTATTTTTTCTCCTGGCAAAACCTTATCTATGTTAACAGAATTCCCATCTGCTGTTTCGACTGTAAAAATCTGCCTAAGGTTGGTTAAGGGTAAGTTAAGAGCTTGGCAGAATGAAGTATTTATAAAACTTTGGTTTGCACCAGAGTCAAATAATACTTTTGCATAAACGTTATGAACTAGGAACGTACCAGCTATCACGTCAGGGATTAGTTCGGCTTCCTGAGTTGTCACACCCCGATATTCCCACGTATTACCGGTGGGCCCTGTGGGGAGTATCGTGACGTAGTTGATATCATCATAGTCAAACAACACAATTTTAAATGCACAGCGGAAGCAAAAGATAGATTCATTTCAACTGAATAAATTGTAATATTAAGTATCACAAAATAGTTGAAACAGATCCACAGGCGGATCGAAAGAAAAAGGAAATTTGTTCGACAGACTTTAACATCTAGAGCTTGCGAGACTTGATTATTGATGCCTGGAGTAGCCAACCTATTACGTATAGTACCTGCACTTAGCCTTTTTGGAAAATACGTCAGTTTACACTGGTAAATACAACTTAACTGACTCATTTTGAAAATGTTTAAAAATTGATTTGAATGCACTTAGGCAAAAATATCTTTTATAACTTGGGACAATTATTTAAAAATAATCTTGTATATAGTTTTACTTATTTGTCGTCCATCAGGGCCGGACAAGATTAACTGACACGCCACAGGTATAATACCCACAAGGTTAATTCCTTTAAGTGGGCTACCAGTTTTTACATATGCAGCTGTCAGGTGTACGCCTACACCCCGTGCTTAGGTCGTGGCCATTTCTTTGAATGATGCCAAGGATATCCGGGACATGGTCATTTAACCCCCAAAGGCCATACACCAAATAATACAGAATAAAACAGGTTATGTAAATACATCAATCACAATACGATTTAAATGACTACATACCCGACCAAGCGGTATTATTATAATACCGTATCCCAAGCCCGTATAGGGAAAATAAGTTAAGAGTATTTACTTGAGCAAAGTATAAATCAAATATAGCAAGTGCATGTAGCTTTTACTGGGCTCCTAATCTGGAACGTAGGTTTTTAACAACCTATTAGAATCCTAAGTGGTCTTTAATTAAGCTTAGACTTAGACCGGTTAGTTTTCAAAAGGAAGACACGGTTCAAACGCATGATAGTGCGAAGACCGGTTTAGAATGTGGTTTTGACCCGAAAATCCTGGACACTTGTTTAATATGGGTAAACTAAACACATTCTGGATTTGGAGATGAAAACGATATGGTTTGACCCGTTTCGGCTAAATTATGCAAACTAGTTACATAAGCCGATCCGAACGCGAAATGTGCGTAACGGGTAACCATAAGAATCATATACAAGTTTCCTAAGTTAATATGCCTTAAATATGTTGTGACATCAGTAAGATATCTTCTATTATGCCCAAAACGGATTTAAACTCAAATTACGCCCCGTAGGGGTATTTTGGTCATTTTAAAGGTTATAAAAGCGTTTAAATATAAATCTGAGCCTCGGGTTTGATGTAATTAGTAAAAGTACTTAATTTACTAAGTTATATCAGTAAGGTATAACCTATATGTGAAATTTATCATTTCTAACCATACTATGCACCGAAGGGGCATTTTGGTAATTTCACCTAAGGTTTAAAGGTCAAATTTGGAAATCTGAGTTTAACACTTTTGCTTACTGCTAAAGTATAAAAATTTATTTAAAACATCAGTAGGTATCAAGTCTTATATATCTAAAATGGTTTTAATACATACTATGCGCTTAAAACGTGTAAAAAGGTTGTTTTAAGCGATTTTCGGGTTTTATAAGAAAAGCTGATATTTTTATTATTCCAAGAGGCTTAAAATATTCTATTTATCATATTAGATCAGTAGAAAAAGGTTTGGTATCAAAAGGATTGGTAAAACTCATTTTATAGCCTAAAAGGGCAAAACCGACAATTACCGGATCAAGCTTAGAACTCTATGTTATGCTTAGCCTAAAAATAAATAAAAATCTCCAAAAATCCAAAAATATTATTTTATATCAGTGGGTAAAAATTTTGGTATCAAAAATCGGGTTTAGATAGGCTATACGCTAATTACACCGTTTAATTACTAAAAAGCTTTCTAATTACGCTAATTAGCATAACTCTTAATCTAGACCTCAAACTGATGTAGAATCTTAGGGACAAGTTTATAAATCAGTAACTAAGGTTTCTACTCTTTTACATTTTCAAAAATCATGTTTTAAGGTCATATGGGCACAATAGTCAACATTTAGGCATTTAACGGAAATATGCATATGAATCGGATAACTAATGAACCAAGTTGTATAATCACAGAGGGTTATACTTATATGAAACCTGGTCCAAATAAATCTCTAAGGCATTTATAAACTATGCTCTAATGGGTCAGAACTGAAAGTCAAAGCAAAAGTCTACTTTTGCGATTTTTGGTTCCGAACCGTGCTTAAACTGAAAATTATCGAGTTGAACATGTTTAGACATGTTCTTACATTAATTACCAAGTTATATTAATGAAAAAACAGGTTGCATAGCTTCTACATTGCTAATTATGCATTAATTTGAAAATAAGCTTTCTGTTGACTTTTTAGGATTATCTTTGACCCGACAATTGACCTAGTTAGAGTGGGAATCAGAGGGTGCCCTTTTAAGGGTTTATTGCCCACATAATTACCCACTCATAGGTACTTTCAATTTGGAATTGACTGGACAAATTAAGATTAATGACGAAGTCAAATCTTAATTACGACGGTTTGACTTTAGACTAATTAACTAAGCAAAACTGAATTAAGGAAGGTTAATAATACTTACAAAGGTCCTATCCTATGCACGACTAGAGGTCACTAGGAAGGGTGCTTGAGCTCCAGGAACCTCCAGATAATGAGTTGTGAAGTTTCCAAGTGAGGTGCTCAAATGGTGCAATAAAGAACTTCTTATATAGAGACTTTGATTCATCAAGATCATGACATATAAGTCTATGGAATGATTCCTGATCATTCCAAGTGTCCCTAGGCCCTTTAAAACCATCAAACAAGCCCATAGAATCGAAAACCAAGCTTCTAAGTCGGTGCAACTTGCTGGAACAGGCCGCTGCCAAGTTTTTCTGCATCTGGGCACCTTAGGGCTTACGTGCCCGGTATGGCTCCTCCATCCGGTTTCTAAGTTTGCCATGATTGCACTTTTGGCCCCTGGTCCTTCCAAACTTGATTTTAACATGGTTTATTGCACTTTTAACCCCCAAACTTGACTTTTAAGGACCCCAAGTCATAAACCAACTTTATTAAGTCCTCGGTTATTCATACGATCACCGAAAAGTCTTAAATTTCAACGTTGACTCTTTTAACCCCTTGTATACGAATTTTATCATAACTTTCTCATACGATAACGAAACTTGGTGAAATTTTTATCATGCATTCCAGTGAGCATAATTAATCGTTACAAAGCTTCGGGTTTGCTAAAAGGTCAGTCAGAGGTATACTTTAAACATGTTGACACATTTAACCCCTGTAGTTTGTAATCTCTCACTTTCTTTCACAATTAGCTTCGTATGATCCATGATTCATTCATTTAAGGGTATAAACATCGTGTAGGGTTGTTGAAAGATATATTTATCCATTGTTGACACTTTGAACCCTTTTATTCACATACTTTCCTTGTTTGTCAACTTTAGTCCTTCATAAGAAATCTTTTACACGTTTAAAGCTCATGACACGTGTCATTACATTATTGGACATGATTTTTTTTCGAGGTGTTACATCCTCACCCCCTTAAAAGAAATCTCGACCCCGAGATTTACTGAAATAATTGAGGGTGCTTCTCTTTCATCGTGGAATCTACCTCCCACGTATACTCGGGACCTCTGCGGGCATCCCATTTAACCTTGACAATAGGCACATGCTTCCTTCGAAGCTTCTTTACCTGTCGATCCTCAATCGACAACGGTTTTTCCACAAATTTCAAGCTCTCATCTATGTGCACATCTGTATGTGGTATGACTAGTGATTCATCAGCTAGACATTTCTTTAAATTGCAGATGTGGAATACATTGTGAATACCACTGAGCTCTTCAGGTAGGTTTAATTTATAAGCCATTGTTCCTACACATTCGATGATCTCGAATGGTCCTATATACCTCGGGCTTAACTTACCTTTCTTACCAAATCGCATCACTCCCTTCCAGGGTGACACTTTAAGCAAGACCTTATCACCAACCTCAAACTTTAGAGGTTTTCGCCTTTTATCAGCATAACTTTTCTGCCTATCCCTGGAAGCTTTCAGGCGGTCACGAATCTGGACAATCTTGTCCGTCGTTTCAAGGACTATATCAGACCCTGATAACTGAGCTTCTCCTACTTCTGCCCAACAAATAGGCGTTCTATACTTCCTACCATATAATGCCTCAAAAGGCGCAGTCTGGATACTTGAGTGATAGCTATTATTGTACGAAAATTCAATCAGTGAAAGGTGTTCATCCCAACTTCCACCTAGGTCAATAACACAAGCCCTTAACATATCTTCCAGTGTTTTAATTGTTCGCTCACTTTGACCATCCGTTTGAGGATGATATGTTGTGCTGAAGTTCAGTCGAGTGCCTAGGGATTGCTGAAAACTTTTCCAGAAGTGCGATGTATACCTTGTATCCCTATCAGAAATGATAGATACTAGCACCCTGTGGAGAGATACAATCTCGTCCACGTACAGCTAAGCTAACTTATCTGAGCTATGTGTTTCCTTAATAGGTAGGAAGTGAGCTGACTTAGTCAGTCTATCCACTATCACCCAAATAGTATCGTTTCCTTTCTTTGTTTTGGGTAACTTGGTGATAAAATCCATTGTCACCATTTCCCACTTCCAGGTGGGAAGTTCAGGCTGTTGTAGTAAACCTGACGGCTTCTGGTGTTCAGCTTTGACTTGCGCGCATGTCAAACATTTGGCTACATAGGCAGCTATAGACTTCTTCAAGCCTATCCACCAATAGTTCGCCTTCAGATCCTGGTACATCTTATCAGCTCCAGGATGAACAGAATATTTAGAATTGTGGGCTTCCTGGAGGATAACATCCCGAAGTCCTCCATAAACTGGAACCCATATTCGTCCATTTAATCTTAGTATTCCGTCCTTGCCATAGGATAACTGCTCCTCAGTTACTCATAACTTTTCATTCGGATAGTTAGCTTCTAATACAGCTTCCTTCTGCGCAGCTAACAACCTTTCATTCAAACTATTCTTTATCTCAATGCTCTTGGCATTAATTCTTATAGGCTTCACTCTCTCTTTTCTACTTAAGGCATCAGCGACTACATTTGCCTTGCCAGAATGGTATCTTAACTCACAGTCATAATCATTCAAAGTTTCCATCCAACGTCGCTGCCTCATGTTCAAGTCCTTCTGATTGAACAAGTGTTGAAGGCTCTTGTGATCTGAATAGATCACACACTTGGTTCCATACAAGTAGTGCCTCCAAAGTTTTAGTGCAAATACAACGGCACCCAACTCCAAGTCATGGGTGGTGTAGTTCTTCTCGTGCACCTTTAACTGTCGAGAAGCATAGGCAATAACCTTGCCTTTTTGCATAAGCACACATCCCATATCTGTGTGTGATGCATCACCATATACTACAAATTCCTCTATTCCATCAGGCAATGTCAATACTGGAGCATTGCTCAACTTTTGCTTAAGGATGTCAAAGGATTCCTGCTGCTTAGGACCCCAGTCAAACTTAATATTCTTACGCGTCAATGAAGTTAGGGGTGCAACAATCCTTGAGAAGTTTTCGATAAATCGCCTATAGTATCCTGCTAAACCTAGAAAGCTACGAATTTCTGTCGGCGTCTTTGGCTCTTGCCAATTCATGACAACTTCGACCTTAGCGGGATCCACCTGGATACCACGCTCACTAACAACATGTCCAAGGAATTGGACTTCACGAAGCCAGAATTCACACTTTGAAAACTTGGCATAGAGCTTTTCCTGTTGAAGTAGCTTAAGAATGCAACGGAGATGCTTCTAATGGTCAGCTTGACTCTTGGAGTAAATGAGAATATCATCGATGAAGACGATGACGAATTTATCCAAGTAAGCCTTGCAGACGCGATTCATGAGATCCATGAACGTGGCATGTGCATTAGTGAGCCCCAAAGGCATCACTAAGAACTCGTAATGACCATAACGAGTCCTAAATGCAGTCTTGTGCACATCATCTTCTCTAACCTTCAATTGATGATAGCCTGACCTCAAATCGATCTTAGAAAATTAGCTTACCCCTTGCAATTGATCGAACAGATCGTCGATCCTGGGCAAAGGATACCTATTTTTAATAGTAACCTTATTAAGTTCGCGATAATCGATGCATAGACGCATCGATCCATCCTTCTTCTTTACAAACAGGATAGGTGCTCCCCATGTAGACGAACTAGGTCTAATAAAACCTTTGGCTAACAAATCATCTAGTTGTGTCCTCAGTTCCTTCATCTCTGTTGGTGCCAACCTATAAGGTGCTCTTGCGACAGGCGCTGCTCCAGGGATGATGTTAATTCTGAATTCTACTTGCCTATCTGGTGGTAAACCAGGTAGTTCTTCAGGAAAAACTTCAGGGTATTTAGAAATGACTGGAATATCTTCAACCTTGGGATTCTGCTCGTCAATGGTTACCTGTGCCATATTAATGACACAACCCTTTTTCAGACAACTGGATGCCTTGAGCATAGCCACCTGCTCAGGCAATCCATACTGGGTATCTCCCTGAATGGTAAGTGACTCACCAGACGAAGTCTTAATCACCACTTGCTTCTTATTGCAGACAATCTGGGCTTGGTTATGCGATAACCAGTCCATGCCTATAACTATATCAAAACCGACTAACTTCAAAGGATGTAGGGACAATGGAAAAGAGTGGTTCCTAATGGATATAACACATCCATCTAACACAGTTGAGGCTGTTTCTAAGGTACCATAAGCTAATTCCACCTCATATTTCACACTTAGGGTTTTAACAGGTAAATTCAGCAACGTACAGAACTTATTATCTACGAATGACTTATCAGCTCCTGAATCAAAAAGTACTCTTGCATAGACATCATTTATGAGGAAGGTACCTGTGATCACATTGTTGTCCTGAACGGCTTCCTTTGCCTCCATCCGGAAGACCCTTACATTGGTCTTCTTGGCTTCCTCGGGCTTTTTGGCATACTTAGGGCAGTTGGTCTTAATGTGCCCTTTTTCATTGCAGTTGTAGCACGTAGCATCCTTAATCTTTTTGCAATCAACAGTCTTGTGCTCTTTAGACTTGCATAACCCACATGCAGTTGTCCCTGACTGGGACTTGGACTCCAGCCTGCATTTTCCAAAGTGGCCTTTTTTGGCAAGTCTTGCACCTTGGCTTTTCCTCTGTCTGCTGGTTACCTTTGTTGGACCCAGATTCCTTCTTGTGGTCCGTATTACCTTTGTGCTTCTTCTCAGATCTTCGTGAGGCATCATCCTCACGCTTCCTCTTACTTTCTTCCGAACTCTTAAGCGATCTCAATCTGACCGCATCTAAAGTAAGAGACAGAGATAGATCCGCTGCCGATCTAAAAGTAGCAGGTCTAGATGCCTTAACATTGGCTTTTATCTCTGGGGCCAAACCCCCAATGAAGCGAGCAATTCGCTTGGGTTCCGGTGTTATCAGATACGGAACTAGCCTAGACAGGGTATTGAAACTGATGAGGTAAGCTTGACAATCTAGATTCTTCATTACCAATGATAAGAAGTCTGACTCAATCCTTTCAACCTCATGCTGAGGGCAGTAATTCTCCTTAATGAGAGCAACAAACTGATCCCATGTCAGATTGTAGAGTGGGATCTTTCCAGTAGCTTGAATGAGAGACTTCCACCATGCTAGTGCCTCTCCTTTGAATGATTGGGATACATACTTCACTACATCCCTTTCAGCACAACCGCTGATATCAACCACAGTGTCCATTTCATCTAACCAAGTCATACAGTCAATTGCCCCCTTCTCTCCAGTGAAATCCCGGGGTTTGCAAGAAACAAAGTATTTATAAGTACAGGACTTAGTACGTGGTTCCTTGTCAAATACTATTCTCTTAGATGGAACACTGTGTTGATTTGAGGAGTGTTGAACATCCTCTTTCTTTGGTTCATCTTTCTTAGAGGGTGGCTTGCTATGAGCTTCTGAATGAGTTTTAGGGACCGATTTAGAGTGGGGTGCCGATGAGGTTCTACTATGCGTCCCACTAGATTCATTATACTGTCGCTCCATAGCTTTTGCAACAACATTATCTATCAGTGCTTGCAGTTCCGCACCGGTCACATGTATCTTAGCATTTTCATGGTTTTCCACCGGATGACTGTTTACCTCTTCTGACCTAGCCATGTAGCTTTAATTACTACATAAAATCAAATAAGACAAGGTTTATTTGGACGCCTATACAGTACTATCGTTCTTGACGATTTATTAACCATGGTTTTTAATAACTATTTTGGTTAATTTGTTAAGCATATACATATTCAGGATCTTTATTACAATCCCTAGTTATAATTTAATAATAGCACAAAAGGCCTAGTCACGTAGACAAATTTAATTTATAAGCCCAAATTTTATGGAATCGAGGCATCAAGGTTTGAATCAAAGTTCATTACCTTTTCTTGACAGGGAGTTGTAGGCTACCACTGTATTTAGTCTCAGAGGACGTTAATTACAGCCCGTAGGCACTTCATCTTTAAGGGATGATTATTTTAATAAAGAAAATTGGAGTAATCCAATTTAAGAATGACTTATGCGATTTTATCGAATCACATTTTGTCACTAATGTTAACATGTCTTCGGATGTTAACAAGGATTTGAATCTTTTGAATAGATTCTACCATCTTGGCCATGTCTGTAGCGACATTTAGGCTATGTTTTACTTTTAGGATTCTTTTTAATATTTAACGCAGAACAATCCTAAATTGAGATGTTAATATGGATCTGAATCTAATTGAGGAACTACCATCTTGGCCCTGTCTTTAGGTGACACATGGCTAGGTCTTGTCCTTTTTAGATTTTGCCATTTTATTATAATGGTAGATCTTATAATAGGAATGTTATTTTAAGTTTAACCGTTCCATTAAAATTTAAACAAGTATATGGTTGCCCTAAACGGGACTTCTAACTGAAATGACTTGCCCATGCAAGGGCTAATCAGAAATATAACAAAGGAAACAAATAAGGACAAAATAAAACGAATCAGGATTTATCCTAATTTCTTTGTCTAGACTCGAGAATCAAGGAATGTGCAATTGTGTAGCTGAGATTAAACACAAAAGGCTAGTGTTTAATTCATTCAGTGTTGGCTCTGATACCAACCTGTCACACCCCGATATTTCCACGTATTATCGGTGGGCCCGGTGGGGAGTATCGTGACGTAGTTGATATCATCATAGTCAAACAACACAATTTTAAATGCATAGCGGAAGCAAAAGATAGATTCATTTCAACTGAATAAATTGTAATATTAAGTATCACAAAATAGTTGAAACAAATCCACAGGAGGATCGAAAGAAAAAGGAAATTTGTTCAACAGACTTTAACATCTAGAGCTTGCGAGACTTGATTATTGATGCTTGGAGTAGCCAGCCTATTGCGTATAGTACCTACACTTAGCATTTTTGGAAAATACGTCAGTTTACACTGGTAAATACAACTTAACTGACTCATTTTGAAAATGTTTAAAATTTGATTTGAATGCACTTAGGCAAAAATATCTTTTATAACTTTGGACAATTATTTAAAAATAATCTTGTATACAGTTTTACCTATTTGTTGTTCATCAGGGCCAGTTTGTAGGGCCGGACAAGATTAACTGACATGCCACAGGTATAATACCCACAAGGTTAATTCCTTTAAGTGGGCTACCAGTTTTTACATATGCAGCAGTCAGGTGTACGCCGCACACCCCGTGCTTATGTCGTGGCCATTTCTTTGAATGATGCCAAGGATATCCGGGACATGGTCATTTAACCCCCAAAGGCCATACACCAAATAATACAGAATAAAACACGTTATGTAAATACATCAATCACAATATGATTTAAATGACTACATACCCGACCAAGCGGTATTATTATAATACCGTATCCCAAGCTCGTATAGGGAAAATAAGTTAAGAGTATTTACCTGAGCAAAGTATAAATCAAATACAGCAAGTGCATGTAGCTTTTACTGGGCTCCTAATCTGGAACGAAGGTTTTTAACAACCTATTAGAATCCTAAGGGGTCTTTAATTAAGCTTAGACTTAGACCGGTTAGTTTTCAAAAGGAAGACACGGTTCAAACGCATGATAGTGCGAAGACCGGTTTAGAATGTGGTTTTGACCCGACAAGCCTGGACACTTATTTAATATGGGTAAACTAAACACATTCTGGATTTTGACATGAAAACGATTTGGTTTGACCCGTTTCGGCTAAATTATGCAAACTAGTTACATAAGCCGATCCGAACGCGAAATGTGCGTAACGGGTAACCATAAGAATCATGTACAATTTTCCTAAGTTAATATGCCTTAAATATGTTGTGACATCAGTAAGATGTCTTCTATTATGCCCAAAACAGATTTAAACTCAAATTACGCCCCGTAGGGGTATTTTGGTCATTTTAACGGTTATAAAAGAGTTTAAATATAAATCTGAGCTTTGGGTCTGATGTAATTAGTAAAAATACTTAATTTACTAAGTTATATCAGTAAGGTATAACCTCTATGTGAAATTTATCATTTCTAACCATATTATGCACCGAATGGGCATTTTGGTAATTTCACCTAAGGTTTAAAGGTCAAATTTGGAAATATGAGTTTAACACTTTTGCTTACTGCTAAAGTATAAAAATTTATTTAAAACATCAGTAGGTATCAAGTCTTATATATCTAAAATGGTTTTAATACATACTATGCGCTTAAAACGTGTAAAAAGGTAGTTTTAAGCGATTTCCGGGTTTTATAAGAAAAGCTGATATTTTTATTATTCCAAAAGGCTTAAAATATTCTATTTATCATATTGGATCTGTAGAAAAAGGTTTGGTATCAAAAGGATTGGTAAAACTCATTTTATAGCCTAAAAGGGCAAAACCGACAATTACCGGATCAAGCTTAGAACTCTATGTTATGCTTAGCCTAAAAATAAATAAAAATCTCCAAAAATCCCAAAATATTGTTTTATATCAGTGGGTAAAAAGTTTGGTATCAAAAATCGGGTTTAGATAGGCTATACGCTAATTACACCGTTTAATTACTAAAAAGCTTTCTAATTACGCTAATGAGCATAACTCTTAATCTAGACCTCAAACTGATGTCGAATCTTAGGGACAAGTTTATAAATCAATAACTAAGGTTTCTACTCTTTTACATTTTCAAAAATCACGTTTTATGGTCATATGGGCATAATAGTCAACATTTAGGCATTTAACGGAAATATGCATATGAATCGGATAACTAATGAACCAGGTTGTATAATCACAGAGGGTTATACTTATATGAAACCTGGTCCAAATAAAGCTCTAAGGCATTTATAAACTATGCTCTAATGGGTCAGAACTAAAAGTCAAAGCAAAAGTCTACTTTTGCGATTTTCGGTTCCGAACCGTGCTTAAACTGAAAGTTGTCGAGTTGAACATGTTTAGACATGTTCTTACATTAATTACAAGTTATATTAATGACAAAACATGTTGCATAGCTTCTACATTGCTAATTATGAATTAAATTGAAAATAAGCTTCCAGTTGACTTTTTAGGATTATCTTTGACACGACAATTGACCTAGTTAGAGTGGGAATCAGATGGTGCCCTTTTAAGGGTTTATTGCCCACATAATTACCCACTCGTAGGTACTTTCAATTTGGAATTTGACTGGACAAATTAAAATTAATGACGAAGTCAAATCTTAATTACGTCGGTTTGACTTTAGACTAATTAACTAAGCAAAACTAAATTAACGAAGGTTAATAATACTTACAAAGGTCCTATGCACGACTAGAGGTCACTAGGAAGGGTGCTTGAGCTCCAGGAACCTCCAGATAATGAGTTGTGAAGTTTCCAAGTGAGGTGCTCAAGTGGTGCAATAAAGAACTTCTTATATAGGGACTTTGATTCATCAAGATCATGGCATATAAGTCTATGGAATGATTCCTGATCATTCCAAGTGTCCCTAGGCCCTTTAAAACCATCAAACAAGCCCATAGAATCGAAAACCAAGCTTCTAAGTCGGTGCAACTTGCTGGAACAGGCAGCTGCCAAGTTTTTCTGCATCTGGGCACCTTAGGCACCCCGCTTAAGGACCCCTTGAGGGCTTACGCTCCCGGTATGGCTCCTCCATCCGGTTTCCAAGTTTGCCATAATTGCACTTTTGGCCCCTGGTCGTTCCAAACTTGATTTTAACATGGTTTCTTGCACTTTTAACCCCCAAACTTGACTTTTAAGGACCCCAAGTCATAAACCAACTTTGTTAAGTCCCCGGTTATTCATACGATCACCGAAAAGTCTTAAATTTCAACGTTGACGCTTTTAACCCCTCGTATATGAATTTTATCATAACTTTCTCATACGATAACGAAACTTGGTGAAATTTTTATCATGCATTCTAGTGAGCATAATTAATCGTTACAAAGCTTCGGGTTTGCTAAAATGTCACTCAGAGGTATACTTTAAACATGTTGACACATTTAACCCCAGTAGTTTGTAATCTCTCACTTTCTTTCACAATTAGCTTCGTATGATCCATGATTCGTTCGTTTAAGGGTATAAACATCGTGTAGGGTTGTTGAAAGATATATTTATCCATTATTGACACTTTGAACCCTTTTATTCACATACTTTCCTTTTTGTCAACTTTAGTCCTTTATAAGAAATCTTTTACACGTTTAAAGCTCATGACACGTGTCAATACATTATTGGACATGATTTTTTTTCGAGGTGTTACATGAGTAGTTAACTGGAAGGCTCTTGCGTTTCTCTTGGTAGTTCCTTCTCCAAGTTTAGCTTTATTGTCAGCTGGTTTGACCAATTTTGGGCAGTCTGGCCTAAAATGTCCAGCTTCTCCACAGTTAAAGCAGACCGTTGCTTTCTTCTTCCTGCAATCTTCTTCTTGATGCCCTGGAATTTTGTAGAAATTGCAATATCCTTTGCATCTTCCAAAATGCTTTCTTTTACAAGTATTGCAAAATGGAATGATGGAAGTTTGCCCAGTTCCCCTTTTCTTGAAATTACCACTGTTACCCACACGAAATCCTTGGGTAATCTTTTGGGCCACTTCCTTCTTCCGGTTTTCTTCTCTTGTGCGTACCAACCCGTCTGTCAAAGTGTTGGCTAATTCCACTGCATCATCAATTGTGCGAGGTCTCGCGGCTTTAACTATATCACGGATTTCGCCAATCAATCCCCAAATATAGCGGGAAATAAGTACCGGTTTTGGCGAAGCCAGGGTTGGTACTACTCTAGCATACTCGAAGAATGTCGAAGTATACCCTCGACAGTCTACACCCAACATCCGGTGGTTCAGGAATTTGTTCGCCATTTGTTCCTTTTCATATTCGGGACATAATTTTCTTTCCACTAGCCGCTTAAATTCTTCCCAACTCATGGCATAGGCCACATCGCTTCCCTTGGCTTGAAGTACCGTATTCCACCATTCTAGCGCCCCTTCTTTAAAAAGATTCGACGCGTACATGACCTTGTCTTCCTCGGCACATTTACTTATTTTAATGACCGCCTCGGTTTTCTCCAACCAACGCAGCGCCGCAGTCGCCCCTTCATTGCCCGTGAACTCAACAGGTTTATAGGCAAGGAATTCCTTGTAAGTGCAACCAGGCGTTGCAGCTTTCATTCTTTTGAGAATTGGGGCTTGCCGTATATCATTATCGTTGTTAGTATGGTTGCCGCCACCGTTTACGCTATTACTGAAGTTATCTTCATGAGTACGTTTGCTAGGAATAATTTGTTGAGGTTCAACTGGGTTTCGAGCAGCAGCTAGGATTGCTGGAATAGCATTGGCTATTCCTTGAGCAACGATATTCTCGATATCTTGCCTATTCAGAAATTGATCTTCCTGGTGTTGCTCAGATTGGTTAACTTCGTTAACTGGTTCATTACTAGCGTGTTCCATCTGGTAATTAATATATATATATATATATATATAAATTATTAGCATAGAATAAATAATAGCTATATGCAAAACAATCACACAAATTTCACAACACACGTATAGCCAAAATTGTCGATTTCTCGACTTCCATTTTTATATATTATATTATGCATCCATACACACCGTTATCTTACAAAAGTTTTATTTTTAGGTTATTTTATAGAGTTATATTGTTATTATTATTATTATTATTATTATTATTATTATTATTATTATTATTATTATACAACCACAGCTTCACAACCACACTATCCCTCGTCAGCTGGCACCTTAGAAGCGACGTTCCCTCTCGTCGTACTTCCAGGAGATTTGTTCTCCCACCTCCCGGATCCTATTCCCTGCATCCACCAGCTCCTCGCCAAAATGGCGGAGTTCAGCTAAGTTTTCATTGCTCATTGGTGGGTTTGGTGCGGGTTCTGGGTCGAACTGAGGGAAAAAGGTATAAGGATTATTTAGGAGGTTCTGAAACTGCCAGTCGTTGGTCCACCATTCGTCCATTTCTCCTAGAGGTTGGGTGTTGACAAGGGGACCTGGAATAGCCGGTTCCAAGTTTATTGGAAGTTGGGTTTCAGCAGGATAAGGGAAGAGGTTTTCATTGATAGGCCTAAGGATATCACAACTTGCCAGTATGCGATCTAGTTCCTCCTGCAGTGGCAATTCCTCGGCTTGCCTAGAACTTTCCCAAATTTCTATTCCTGCTTGCCTAGAACTTTCCCCGATCTCGATCCCTTTTCCTTTATCCATAGGATCCTCCGTTTTGGCAACTTTCCTAGTTGCTGGTTTCCTCCTGCGTACACGCCTCCAGCCCACAAATCTTCTTCTTTTCTTAGGCTTTGATTTCTCCGGAGGTTGAGCTTGGAATTCCATAGGTTCCTCAACATCGACCAAGTAACCAGTAAAGTCTCTGGAAACTTCCACTTTCACAGAATAGAGATTGAGATTCTGAAGAGCTTCAGATAACTCATTCATGCTGTTTAGCATATATGCAAAATGCGCACAAAATGCTAAGTTAAAATTTTATAATAAAAATTTCATAGACGAATATTTAGTACAACTATTCAAGTATTATTGCACACAGTGCGACTTTTATATATATGTCTAATACAAAGTACAACTGAAATTCAAAATATACTAGGGGTTGTGCATTTATTGTTTATCTAATAGGCAAAGTTTCTTTAAAGTTTCTGGCTTGCAAGTGATATGGGTGCTAGTACTGGGCCAGGGTATTTAAAAGTAAGCATTTACTGCTGTAGTGGCTAACATATAAGGATCTGCCCATTTTTCATCTAATTTATCTTCCCATGGTGGGTTATTGCCTATTTCCTGAGTTTCCTTAGGAATCATCACTTCTTTTGGTTGTGATTTCTTTATTTTCTCTTGACTTTTCCTAATGATCCACCCTCTTTTCTCAGTGGTAAGTGGTTTATCAAATTGTGCCTTACGAACAAATATTCCTTCCTCAGTATCTGCTGAGTATCTTGAGGATGTAGTTCCCTTATCTTTTGGTGAACTATCTAATTGACGATAGATGTCTGAAAGTCTTTGCTTACCCATACTGTAAACAAATAGTCAAATAACAAAAACACATAATCACAGAATAGCAATCAGTAAAATTAAGTATTTCTAAATACTTAATTGGAGTAAAGTCCTTTTTGAGTCCCTGTGGTTTGTGCATTTTAACTATTTGAATCCAAAAACCAAACTTGTCTTGATTTGAGTCCCTGTGGTTTGTATTTTTAACCCTTTGAATCCAAAAGGCAAACCTCATCCAAATCATGGACTAAAAGGGTTGGATTCAAAGGGTTAAAAATACAAACCACAGGGACTCAAAGGGTTGGATGAGGTTTCATTTTGGATTCAAATGGTTAAAAATACAAACCACCGGGACTCAAATCAATACAAGTTTGGTTTTTGGATTCAAATAGTTAAAATGCACAAACCACAGGGACTCAAAAAGGACTTTACTCACTTAATTGGCTTAAATCAGTGGCTCTGATACCACCTTTTTCTGTCACGGCCCCTCGTCCCGGTTTAACCCGATCCAGGTGTCGCGGGACAGAAACCCATGGTATTTATTATTTGAGTTGACAGTGGAAGATAGCAGGATCTTTTAAAACTTAAAATGCCCGATTATTTTATTCCATAATTCGGGATAAGCCCCGTACTTTACAATAGAGGAATTTTTCTAGGAAATTCCCTGTTTTACAAAACATGTTTATTTGTTTAACTGAGCCACTACTTCAAGCTTTATTAGTGCTCCTTTGCACTTTTCCTTGGTTCACAGTAGTCACCTGAAACATGTTTTAAAAATATTTTGTCAGCGGGGAAATACTGGTGAATCATTCATTTTGATAAAACGACGAATAATTATAAATTACAGCATAAGAGCGATTACAATGGCTTCTATCTTATTTTTATCTGGCGCCGTGTCACCTCCTGGTGACGATGGTCATGCCACTATTGGGTCCTTTCACCCATGTAGTGACGATTATCACTGTTAGGTTGATGAACCTAACCGTGAGAAAATTAGTAATGTGCACAATACCCCACTAGCCAGTGATTCAAGATAACCACGACTTAATCCCTGTAATTATAACTTTTGAAAATGTTTGGAGTATTGTAAAACAATGTTAGATAAAAAGAGAATGACTCACATTGCAAGTTTAACGGGCAGAGTTTAGCCTACTGATAAGCCTGATAACCTAATTTAAACAACAATGCACACGAATTAGGTCAGTAACTAATACAGCATTTACGATAACTCACGAGATTAAAACCCTCACGAAAAATGACAAAGTTCAATACTTAAACATCCATCGAATTCACGACGAATGACAAAGTATAACCCTAATTTGAGCAGCACTTAAACATCCATCGGATAGTTTAAATCGACCGGACATTGAATTGTAGCAGCGATCGAGTTAACACCCTGTATCGTAGCAGTGCCTCACTATTGTGATTTTTAGCAGAATATAAGTGCTTTTGAAAGTTTTTGCGAGCACAGACGAAAGCCCCATGCATGGGCTATTTATAGCCTGAAAATGGGTTTTACGCGGCCCGCGTAAACCCATACTTAACTCTTACGCGGCCCGTGTGGCCACCTAGTCTACGTGTAGGTCTGATGGGTCATGAGTAGGGTCGCCATGTGGATGATACGTGGTCTAGATGCTTATCCGGTCAAACTTCAAGTTGACGCGGCCCGCGTAAGGCTATGCTTACCCTTACGCGGCCCGCCTGAAACTCATTTTTCTTGTTTTCTTGGTTTTTCATGTACGTTAGGGTTTCAGGGGTTCGGGTTTTTACTTACGGGTCGTTTTGGAACATTTTTGAAGGTCCTTACAACTTTCTTCGCGAAAACCATGCTGAAGTTGTGTGCTTCGACAAGATGATTCGATTCTCGCTCGCTAATGGTGATTTATTGTGTGTCTACGGCGAAACTGCTTCGAAGGGTCTCAAACTCATGTCCTGTGTCTAAGCTAGCAAGTATCTCCAGAAGGAATACAGAGCTTTCTTGGCTAACATTATAGTAGCGGAGAAGAAAAAGAAAGAAAATGTGGTTAACCAGGTACTTGTTATCTGCGAATTCCCCAACGTTTTTCCTGACGATCTCCCAGGACTCCCACCAAGTCGTGATATCGACTTTTGTATTGACCTCATTCCTGGAGCCAATCCTGTTGCCAAAGCTCCTTACCGACTCGCACCGTCCGAAATGCGTGAACTCTCGAACCAACTCCAGGAATTACTTGAGAAAGGCTTCATTCGCCCGAGCACATCTCCTTGGGGCGCGCCAGTCCTTTTCGTCAAAAAGAAGGATGGGTCATTCAGGATGTGCATCGACTATCGGGAATTGAATAAGTTAACTATCAAGAACCGCTATCCCCTGCCTCGCATTGACGATTTGTTTGATCAGCTACAAGGTGCTACGTGCTTCTCCAAGATCGATTTAAGCTCAGGCTATCACCAACTGCGCATTCAGGAGGAGGATATACCCAAAACCGCCTTTCGCACTCGTTATGGGCATTGCGAATTCATTGTTATGCCTTTTGGTCTAACCAACGCACCCGTGGTTTTTATGGATCTGATGAATCGCGTGTGTAAACCATATCTCGACCGTTTCGTCATCGTGTTCATTGACGATGTCTTGATCTATTCCAAGTAGAAAGCCGAACACGCGCAACATCTACGTTTGGTTCTCGAGCTACTCCAGGGGAATCGACTCTATGCCAAGTGTGACAACTCTCACTAAACCAGGTATCCGTACAATTAATTAATTTTAATTATATGCTTAATGACTGTGCTGGATTACAACTGACAACTTAAACTGCTTTATGATTTCTGTAACATACATACATATGCATTATGTTTCATACAGTCACTCCATTTATTACATACAAACTTTAGTGACATACTTGATGCACAAAGCACAGTTAGTGCACTAACCGGATAATTCAGAAACAATGCTGACAATGCCAGCACATGGACAGACTATGTTTTTAAGGCCAGTATCAACCAGGGACAGGGTACTACACTAGTATGGAGTGTAGGGAAGTGAGGACCATAAAACTGTGTCACTAGGTGATAGTTTGAGTGCCGGGAAGTGCCTAAAACTCACTTTAAGTGCAGAATTCTGCATTTATTAACAAAATTCAGCATTGTAACATGCTAGTAAGGTGCAAAAATATGGCAGAATGGTCCTGTATGCTTTCCTAAGTGCCGGGGATTAAAAGTGTTACAAAAATATATATAAAAGACACTTTACGGAATAATTAAACACTTTAACGAAATGGTATTTAACCGAATAACCGGACATTACCCGGAACACTAAAATTTTTGCCAAACACATTGTCTTATTATTTTTGGCTAGTCATGGTCCCCGTACACCATAACACCCCCTAATATCAACTAACTAACTTATGTAAGTATACACTTGGATTTCAACTTATATTTACCCATTACCAACAAAAATTTACATCTAACCCCCCCATACCCGATTTCGGTCACCAAGAGGACCTACAAACATCACCACCTTACCCCATATCTTGCTCCTAGATTTAATTGTATATTATATTGGATTGTTTTCTTGTTGGATTGAACAAGATATTAGACAAAGATTATAAGTATGGTTTCCATAGATCATTCATCATTCCATATCTTCACACCCCACTCCCTCACTCTCTTCCCCTCCCTCTCGGCTCACCACAACTGCCACCATCACCACCATATCAACACCATCTTCTTCCATTTATAATCTTCATTTAAGACTAGAAGGTGATTTAAGGGAGCTTGCAACTTGTGGAACTTCAAGGAGCTTTATTTCTTGCTTTTCACCATCATTTTCTTCATCTTTCTCACTAGAGATCATCCCTAGCCTTTGTACTAGTAGTAAGTTCTTGTTTAACTCTTGATCATCTTATTTTTATGGTTAAAAGTTGTAGTATGATAATTATGTTTAAAACACTAAAGAACAAGAACTAAGAAGATGAACATGAAGCTTTACATAGAGTTTACATAAGAATGAAACATGAAGATGGAATGTTGTTAGTAGAATCTTGTTAATTGCATGATGATTCTTGGTTATGTGGTGTTAATCACCATATGGATCTAGTTAAATGATGTTTAGAAACATGATTTAACAAGACTAAGTAGATGATTATGTGAAACATAAAATAATCATCTTCTAGTTTAAACATAAACTTGAAAGAAAATGATTTTCTTGGAATATGAATAAACAAGTAGGTTGATGATCATGTAGATCCGAGTTCTACAAAAGACTTTTCTAAATAAACCAAGTTCAAGAACCGATTTTTAGAAAATCATGACTTGTACATACACTTACACCATTATTAGAACTAAAACAAGTGTGAAAATAATTTATTTACAAGAAGAGTTCAAAAGGTTAATTTTTGTAAAAATTGTTTACAAGTTGTAAACACTAAATTCTTTTAAGTGAATGATTTTTAAAGAAATAAATACACTTTGGAAGGTAACTAAGTCCACTAAAAGCCTTACCAAGTTACTACGTGTTTTCGGAATGTATCAAGTTCATGATTAGTATGTAACACACATAGTTTTCGCTCTTGGTGATGTAAAATTGTTTAAGGATTGGTTGTTGGTTGATTTTGAAAAGAAAACGATATGCTTAATAGCATGGACACCTCCGTTTTTAGGGGAAACTCTGGCGAAATTTTCTAAAAATCCCAAGACTTAGAAAAAATATTTTCTAACAAGTGTTTACAAATGTGTTTAACTTTGTTTTTCGGAAATAAACTTCGCCATAAGTTTTGTTACAATGTTTCAAAGTGTCGGAGGTGGGTTTTCATAAATAAAGGCGGACAAATATATATTTAGAATATATATTTCATACTAAAACGCTTGTGTGAATATTCGTATGATTTGGGAACTAGTTATATTACTTAGAGAAAAATAATATAACTTAACGAAATACCGTTACTAGCATATTTTGGATGGATAATATTTTGATAACGAAAAATATGATTTATCACAAGGTATAACATATTTTTGTACAAGTAGAAAATACATCATTTTGAGAAGCTATAATATATTTTCCTAGTATATTTGGAAAATATATAAATTTTGGGACAAATGTTTATTTTCTTGGAAGCACATTATTTTTGACAACTAAGTTATTATATATTTTCTAGAGTGGGACTTAAAATATATAATGTCAATACTTTAATCACAAAATACATGTATAAAATACTCCCATCATTGGGAAGGAAATACTCACATAAAATACTTGAGAAGTATGAATACGAAATAGTTGTCTAACTATTATTTCAAGATCTAAAAATATAATGTAAGTTAAAATAATTATTATTATTTTAACAATAAGTTATAACTTGGAATAATATCAAAGTAACGTAACTCAAACCGTAAATACAAAAGCAAGGCACGACCCTTTCGTCTAATAGACATTAGTACGGTGTAGGTTATCGTGTAGCTGACAAAGTTTGAGTACGAGCACAGGAGACGCACTACAGTGAGTTCATGTCCCCCTTTTCTCTTAACTGATTTCAGTTTTATACTTCAGGGGTGAAATACATGTTACAATTATACAGACATTTTTATACATGGTATGGTTAGCGTAAGGAGGGCATACTACTTAGATCATGTGAGTGACGGGCGCGACACTTAAAGCCATTAATCCTCGTCGTAGGGCCGAGGGACATGAGTGATAGATCTATTTGGGTGTAGCGAGCCCACACCCATGAGGCCGGGGCGGCCCATAGTGGTGACTGTGTCTTACAGCCGGAAGCCCGGTGCAACTCCGCTAGGTTTGAGTTTTCCTGTATTCACTTCACACATACCAGTGGCTTTGCTACCCATTGGTGATCTCTTTTTCCTTATTTGCTACATACCAGGGATTTTTATACATACATATTTCAAAGGTTTATACATACTCACATACACATGAACTCGCTCAACTTTTTGTTGATTTTTCAACTACATGTATTTCAGGGAATTAAAAGGGATCTGGTAAGTGTCTGCATATGTGTCAAGCTGCGTTCGAATAAAGGATATCATCCATGGTAGATGGGAGTTTAGAGGATGTATTCCTTACCTGGACGGAATACATGTTTCTAAACTCGGGGTTTTATTTTAAGTCTTTGTGGAGTCTTATGAACTCGGTTAAACACTTTCATGGTTTGTAATACATTTTGGTAACAACATTTTCAAGACAAGCATGTTATGGTATTTTCTAACTATATTAACGGATGAACATCATGTGTTTTTATCATATAGCATTGTTATGATTGTTGCTATGGTATTAAAAAGTCGCACCAAATAAACCCACGCTTCCGTAAAAGCCAGGGTGTGACACCAAGTTCTCCAAGTGTGAATTCTGGTTGGAGGAGGTTCAGTTTCTGGGTCACATTGCCAATAGTCAGGGTATTCACGTCGATCCTGCGAAGATTGAAGCCGTTAAAAGTTGGATTACACCTAAGAACCCGTCTGAAGTCCGTTCTTTTCTCGGACTAGCGGGCTATTATCGACGATTTATCGAAGGATTCTCAAAGATCGCTGTGCTGCTTACCGCTCTCACGCATAAAGACAAGCCTTTTGTTTGGGGAACTGAACAAGAGTCTGCCTTTCGAACCCTCAAGCACATGCTTTGCAATGCTCCTATTATCACGTTGCCCAACGGAAACGACGATTTCATTGTCTATTGTGATGCTTCCAACCTTGGTCTCAGTTGTGTTCTTATGCAGCGGGACAAGGTTATAGCGTACGCATCTCGTCAGCTCAAAATCCACGAGAAGAACTATACAACCCATGATCTCGAGTTAGGCATAGTTGTTTTTGCGTTAAAGATTTGGCGACACTACCTGTATGGTACGAAGTGTATGATCTTCACCGATCATAGGAGCCTACAACATATCTTTGATCAGAAAGAACTTAATATTCGTCAACGCCGATGGGTAGAACTTCTCAACGATTATGACTGTGAGATTCGTTATCACCCAGGCAAAGCAAATGTTGTTGCCGACGCTCTCAGCAGACGGAGCTATTTGCTCAGCATTCGCAATGTCCAAGCCCAATACGATCTCGAAACCCTCATCCGCAAAGCCCAACATGCATGTTTTAATGAACGCACCTTGAAGAAGGAACGAATCTATCACGATGGAGTTCAACTTGTGAACAAGTCGAATGGGATCTTCCACTTACTGGACCGAATTTGGATCCCTAAACGGACCGATTTGCGACAGATTCTGATGGACGAAGCCCACAAATCCTGGTATTCTATTCATCCCAGTGCCGACAAAATGTACCAGGATCTTCGCTACAAGTACTGGTGGCCGGGCATGAAAAGAGATATTGCTCTCTACGTTGGAAAGTGCCTGACTTGTGCAAGAGTCAAGGCTGAACACCAAAGACCCTCTGGCTTACTCGAACAACCGCCTATCCCTATGTGGAACTGGGAGAGCATAGCTATGGATTTCATAACAAAGCTTCCGCACACGTCATCAGGTCACGACAGCATCTGGGTTGTTGTTGACCGTTTGACCAAATCTGCTCACTTTTTGCCAATACGGGAAGACTACAAGGTAGAACGATTAGCCCGAATCTACACCAACGAGATCATTTGTAATCATGGGACGCCTCGCGACATCATCTCTGACCGTGATGCTCGGTTTACCTCGAGACTGTGGGAAACGTTTCAAACGGCTCTCGGTACATCGCTTAATCTAAGTACCGCATTCCACCCTCAAACCGACGGTCAGACTGAAAGAACGATTCGTACTCTTGAGGACATGCTCCGTTCGTGTGTCATAGACTTCGGTGGTAATTGGGATACATACCTGCCGTTAGTCAACAGTTATCATTCTAGCATTCAAATGGCACCATTCGAGGCTTTATACGGAAGAAAATGCCGATCGCCTATTGTATGGCACAAGATCGGTCACTCGCAATTAACCGGTCCTGCGCTATTACAAGAAACGACTGACAAAGTCCTCCAAATTCGAGACAACTTGTTGAAAGCTTGAAGTCGACAGAAAAGTTACGCCGATAGACGACGCAAGCCCCTTGAATTTGATGTTGGCGACTACGTACTCCTAAAGGTATCACATTGGAAGGGTGTGGTCAGATTCGGCAAGAAAGGGAAACTAGCGCCTCGATATGTTGGACCTTTTAAGATTCTGGAAAGGATCGGAAAAGTCGCCAACAGACTCGAACTACCGGAGGAACTTAGTAACGTCCACCCGACTTTCCATGTGTCAAACCTCCGAAAGTGCCTGGCTGAGCATGATTTAATTGTACCTCTCGATGACCTGCAAGCAAGTAAACGAAACACTACACTTCGTGGAGAAGCCTGTCGAAATCATGGATCGCCAAATCAAGCAGCTCAGACGCTCGCGCATTCCTATTGTGAAAGTCCGATGGGAAGGCAAACGAGGCGCAGAGTTCACTTGGGAACTCGAAAGCGACATGAAGGCGAAGTACCCGCAGTTGTTTGTTACGGCTTTGGCCTAATTTCGGGACGAAATTCCCTCAACTAGGGGAGGCTGTAACACCCCGTGTTCCTGAAGTCAAAGTCAAGGTCAAAGTCAACGACCGATGTCGCAACTTGACTTGTAGTGAATTTCTTTTATGTGTTTATTTTAGTTGTATTATGTGGAGTAAATGTCAATAATTACAATAATCGACGTGTGTTATTCGCTATTTTATCGACATACGGCTATGAACTATAGGAAGTAACAATGCGATAAAGTCTACTAAACGCTAATCAATCCAATTTAATCGACATCGAATCGCAATCGCACTCGTAACTCGAAATACGCGCTTTGATTATTGTTATACGTATGTGTGTGTCTTATGTGTTACTTGTGCATGTTTATTTATGTTATGTGTGGTGATCAATCGAAACGCAATCGAAATCGCATCGCAATCGAACTCAATCACAAACGAAATGGTATGATAATTGGTGGAGAAGAGATAGCGCGAGATATGAATAGTTGGGATTAAAAGTAATTTGACTAGGAAACTCTATCGCATCGAAGCGATCGCAATCGAAATCGAAACAACAAAAATCATCGCGCCGAACACACGAACCAAGTGCCACCTGGCCGGATTGCCATCCTACCGGGCTGTCACTTGATTTGGTGCCAGGCTGCCATCCGATTTAAGTTGTCGCACGTAAATAATTCGCTAGAAGCTACTATGTAAGTAACCGTAAGAAGATTACTCGAGGCCAAAGCACAGATAAAAATAGAATACTATTTAAGGATCAAGTTAGTAAATAGTATAATAATTCAATCTACAAGATAAATAAAAGTACAGGTTTATTTATGTTGTAGATTGAATTATTATGTTCGGAAATTGGAAATTCTGAATCAGCGTTTGATGTTGTTCTTGTTCGCAGCAGTGTCTGAGATGAGTGATGATGTTTGTTCGTCCTTTCAGATTCCAAGAAATTTTCGAAGTTGGAGACAGTATTGCCGTCGTGATTTATTATTTTTATTAAAATCATATTAGTATTGGGTCTAATAAACCTAATGTTAAGTGGGCTAAATTCTAAATCATAAAAAAGTATTTGAAAATGGACCTGTATTGGAATTGGCATGTGTTTACAATTTTTTTAAATAACATATATATATATATATATATATATATATATATATATATATATATATATATATATATATGGGGTAGGTTCTAGAGTGAACACTAATGTATTTGCGAACTGAGTGAACAAATCTTGGCCATTGATTTACACACGTGGATGGCTAGGATTTAATCATCAAATCGTAAAATACACTAGTGTATTTAATCATCAAATCATGGCCATTGATCTATACACATGTATGGCCAGGATTAGTTCGCTCAGTTCGCAAACTACACTAGT
Organism: Helianthus tuberosus; assembly: GCA_030545235.1. NCBI lineage: Eukaryota > Viridiplantae > Streptophyta > Magnoliopsida > Asterales > Asteraceae > Helianthus > Helianthus tuberosus. Next base: position 4,365,603 of record CM060422.1, on the reverse strand, counting down.
GTTCACTCTTGAACCTAATCCTATATGTATATATATATAGATTTTCTTTTTAAAAGAAATCACGTGCACCTCGAAATCACAAGCCTTGTGCGGAGGTCCTCCCCGCACACCATCATAGCCGGCTCTGCATGTTGCTTCTCAAAGTCGTGGTTGATCCTTGGTTCTTAAATCCATAACATTTCTTGCATCAAGCTTCTTTCTTTTTTTTTTTTTTTTTAACATGTATGCTATTTCACATAAATCAAATTTGCCCAAATTTCCGGGTTACTCTTTTATAACCTGCACAACCATTAACTCGGTTTAAAAACCGCCAACACCAATGGAAGATTGTGAATGACAACATTTGGATGCCATTTGAGAGTGTTTTAAAGATATTAGTGAGTTTCTTTTTGCATTTTGAGAGTTTTGAGAGTGTTATAATTGAACCAACACATCAAATATCTATACGTACTAGTTCATGGGTGGAAATGGGCTAGAAAAGGGTTAACCGAGGTTTCGGGTTCTAACCTATCTATAACCGATATAAACCAACACATATAAACCAGTTCATTAAACGAAAATCCTAACCTATCTATAACGATGTTTCGGGTTCTAACCTAACCAGTTTTTGCCTAACCAAAGTATTTTTTGGTTTCGGGTTGGTTTATGAACTTGTTTCTTTTTAGAAACCGGTTTATATGATAACATGTTCACCTCTACTGGCTCTGCATGAATGATGGGGATGGGGGGCAGTGAATTGGATCAGGCTTGATACATAAATCATTTGTAAGCCCATGCCCTAACGTTAAGCCCAACGAATGACTTAGTCAACCAAAACAAGTTGTATAAGTACTAGATGACGTGGTGAATAACCCTAATATAATAATTTAACGGTAAACTAATTTAAAAAACATGTAACTAGATGACGTGGTGAATAACCCTAATATAATAATTTAACGGTAAACTAATTTAAAAATATGTAAAAAGAATGGATATATTACTTCAGTCTAACCCATTTTAACCCTCATATAATAATTACATTTTCATACCACTCTTTTAATATGTTACGTCTCATTCACTTTTCATACCAGACCTTCCCCGCAACTTCTCCTATCATAGTATTATATTTAATAACCTGAAACATGTTAGATGTACTTTACAATTTTAAGTACCATATATGTATTAGAAAAAAAAAAAAAAAGACAGGCGGTTTTAAGGGGAAAGTAGATGTGATAATGGGAATATATTTCATGTAGTTTTATTTTATACAAACATAATGATTCACATTCCACCAATTTATGATTTATAAAATATTATATATACTTGCACAAAATAAATAATATCATATAAATATAATTAATCACATGTAATATGTGGTGATCCATATGGCTAAAAAATCAACCTAACAATAAGCACAGCTAGCGAATTAGTAGTTGGGATTGGGGCACATGCATGTCTAAAAAGAAATGGCATAAAATTGCTGAATCATATGCAAAACGATTAATATATCAAGAGTAAACTGCCATTTTGGTCCCTGTAGTTTGGGCACTTATGCCATTTTAGTCCAAATCTCAAACTTTTTACATCTGGGTCCCTGTGGTTTGCATTTTTTTGCCATTTTAGTCCAAAATCCAAAAACCCTCTACTTTGACTGTTGAAAACTGATTATTTTGTCCTTTAGTGCAGGGGCATTTTGGTCATTTATGTTTAGTTTTTTTTAGCAATAAAACCCAAATAAATCATCATCATCCCCAACACAATCAACTCTCTCTCTCTTCTCTCTCTCTCTCTCTTCTCTCTCTCTATAGCACCACCGCCACCTCCTCCCCCTTCTCAACACCGCCACTCCGCCGTCGTCCCATCCAACAGTCACACCCACTCCGGCGGCGTCCCCCTTCTAACCACCGACACTCCGATTTCAGGCCTACACACACGTATGTTCAGGAAATCAGAGAGAGAGAGGAGAGAGAAAGGAACTCCGATGACGGCGGCTCCGCCGCTATGACGATAGTGTTGGTGAAATTGATGATGATCGATGACTGAGGTTTTTGGTTATGATGATGAATCGCTGAAGTTGTCTGTTAGTTCTGATATGTTTATATCAAATCTGAGTTTGAGTTGTATTTGTTGAGACATGGAAGTTTTAGATCTGAATTTGTGTTGATAAATTGCAAGATTGTTGTGTTCATCAATCTGAAAGATTTGCTGGTTTTTGTGTTGTTGATCGACTGGTTTTGCAGATTGTTGTTTCTGATTAAGAAGGAGTAGGAAGTCAAATCGATTTGGTTGTTGTTTTGTGAGAATCGTATAGTTTACAGGTTTGATTATTGCAGAAATTTATCGAAGTTACAGGTCAGTATTGTTGTTTGCTGTTGCAACGAAGAAGAACACAAGTTGCAGGTTTTGTTTGCGGCTGGTGTACTGAAAAAGACGTAGAATTACTGAACGTTGTTGTGTTGCTTAATTATTCAGATCTGATATTGAGTGTATTGTTGAATTTTCAAATCTTGATATCATAGAATGTTACACAAATTTGAAGAAGAGAAGCAATATATAAGACAAAGGGTTGTTAACAGCTGATTGATTGATGCTGATGAAGGAGGTTTGAAGTTTCCCCAAATAAATCATCATCATCCCCAAATAAAACCCTAACTAGAGAGAGATGGGTGTTTGGAGAGAGAAAGAGAGAGTGTGTGTGCAGGTTTTAGAGAGAGAGTTCACGGGGATGGTGGTGTTGGCGGCAGTGGGATGGTGGTGGTGGGGATGATGCGGTGGTGCGGGTGGTGGTGGTGGTGTGGTGGTAGTTCAGAGAAGAGAGAGAGAGCAGAGTGTATATGTATGTCTGTGTGTGTGTGTGTGTGTGTATATATATATATATTAATTTTGGAATTAGGAAAATGTTAAATGAAAAGCAAAATGACCAAAATGCCCCCCTTGAACTAAAAGACAAAATAGGAGGTTGCAACAGTAAAAAAAATAGTGTTTTTAAATTTTGGACTAAAATGGCAACAAAATGCAAACCACAGGGACCCAGATGTAAAAAGTTTGAGATTTGGACTAAAATGGCAAAACTGGCCAAACCACAGAGACCAAAATGGCAGTTTACTCATATATCAACCATATTTTAAATGAACAAGTCTCTCTTATGTACCAATTTAAAAGAAAATTGTGATTTATAATAATGTATAAAGAGATGGCCCAAGTATCTAAAAGTTATCATAAGATCAGTCATATGTGTGAACTTCGAAAAAATTGTTTTAGTGTCGCTTCTAATAAATATCATGTAACAAAACTATAGAGTAATAGTTATTAAATTTAATTTATCTCATATCTAATATCTTGGTCCACGCTACGTTCAGAGTTTGCGAGAAACCATACGGCCGACTGCCACTTGGCAGTCGTTATGCCACCACAAGAGCAGAACTTGTTAGGGGTGGATTTTCATAATGTATGGATCACGGATCCTCAAGTGCAGCCAGGATCACGGATACTCAGTTCGGTTTGAATTAAGGATCCCCAGAAGACGTTGCAGGGTTAAGGATCCCGGATCCTCATTATTATCCTAACATTAACGATTGTTTCCTTTGTATTTGAACTTGTTTTGCAGAGTATTCGAGTGGGACTTGGTCTTGCCGAGATTCCAGGGGAATATACCTTCTAATTCTGCACGTGCATGGCCTTCGTGACCGTTATGGAGATCGTGGGAAGCTAGCATCTTTTGCGGATTGTTAGTTAGCTAGTTTATTTATATTTTTAATGGGGATAACAGGCTTGATAGAATTATTATTAGCAACACACACTACTCTCGTGAACTCTCTGCAACTTATTGGCGATTACACACTTTTTGCACACTAGTGATCCTTGTAACAAGCTTGTTATCATCCCGATTTGTAACATTGTTTGTTTAATATAGTTGGTGATCGATAGTTTCCATCACCCGAGGTTTTTTGTGCCTGAGATCATACATTGATCAAGGGCTTTTTCCTCGTATAAATCCTTGTGTCCAACATTCATTTCATTCATACATTGTTCATACATTTGTTCATTAATTCAAGCATCACATCTCACAAAATCGGATTTGGTTGCATTATCCTTGTGTGATTTTTTTGACCAAAACAGTTTGGCGCCCACCGTGGGGCAATTGGTGCTTCATTTCTGAGAAATTTTGTTCATTTCGATCATTTCGGTTCATTACCTTCAACCACATGGCTTCCCAGGGAAAAAACACTTCAAGCTCCATGCCGGCGATCACCTCTTCACAGGGCATTCCACCTTTGCCTACTGCACCTTCTGGATCCCAGAAGAATGCTGAGAATGCTGCGAAGAAACAAACCCCCATTTTCCCAAAACCAACTTATGCTGCTTCTTCTGGTCCTACTAATAATGATATTTATTCTTTGATTTTGCAGATGAAGGATCACATGCAACAGCAGGACAGAACTAATGACAGTATCCTTCGAGAGATTTATGACATCAAGAAATTGAAGAGATCAGCGGAGGATCACTCTCCATTTGTGCCCAGATCACTGAATTTTGATTCTCCAGCCATAACATCCCAGCACTCCACAGCATCAGGCACTCAATACCAGGGTGGATTGTTGAGTATACGTTATGGATCGTTGGCAATGACTCAGGCTCAAGGATCCTACTTTCATCCTTCAGGATCCTCTCTTCAGCCTCAAGGATCCTCCTCCCAGCATCAAGGATCCTTCTTCAGTTCTGGAGGATATATGGGAGCGCAAACGGTTCAAGTGTAAGGACCTGCAAAAAATGTCCCTAAAAGACTCGTAAGTGAAAACCCGGACCCCTGAAACCCTAATGAGCATGAAAAACCAAGAAAACAAGAAAATTGGGTTTCACACGGGCCGCGTAAGCCATAAGAGAAGCCTAAGCGAGCCGCGTCAACTCAAAGTTGACCGGATAAGCGATACAGGCCACGTGTCGCACACGTGGCAGACCTAGGTGTGACACACTAGCCCTAGTCGTAGACTAGGTGGCCCTCGCGGGCCGCGTAAGTTTTAAGTGTGGCTTACGCGGGCCGCGTAAAACTCAAAAATTTGCTATAAATTGCTGGTGCATGAGCAGTTCATCTGTGTCGAAAATTTCAATCAAAAAACGAAATAAACTGCTCAAAATTGAAGTTCTAAGTAGTGAAACGCTGCTCCAAATACAGGGTATTAACTCGATCACTGCTACGATACAATGTCCGATCGATTGAAACCAATCCGATGGATGTTTAAGTGCTGCCCAAATCAGGGCTATACTTTGTCATTCGTCGTGAGGGTTTTAATCTCGTGAGCTTATCGTAAATGTTGTATTAAGTTACTTACCTTGTTTCGCATGCATTGTTATTTAAACTAGGTTACAAGGCTTATCAGTAGGCTAAACTCTGCCCGTCTAAACTTGCAATGTGAGTCATTCTCTTTTTACCAAAAGTGCTTTACAATACCCAAATGTTTTCCAGTTATAATTACAGGGATTAAGTCTTGGTTATCTTGAATCACTGGCTAGTGGGGTATTGTGCACATTACTAATTTCTCACGGTTAGGTTCATCAACCTAACAGTGATAATCATCACCACTTGGGTGAAAGGACCCAATAGTGGTATGACCATCGTCACCAGGGTGTGACACGGCGCCAGATAAAAAAATAAGATAGTAGCCATTGTAATCGCTCTTATGCTGTAATTTATAACCATGTGTCGTTTTATCAAATTTGAGTGACTCGCCAGTATTTCCCCGCTGATAAAATATTTTTAAAACATGTTTCAGGTGACCTACTGTGAATCAAGGAAAAGTGCTACGGAGCACTAATAAAGCTTGAAGTGGTGGCTCAGTTAAATAAATAAACATGTTTTGTAAAACAGGGAATTTCCTCGTGAAATTCCTCTATTGTAAATTACGGGGTTGTCCCGAATTATGAAATAAAATAATTGGGCATTTTCAAGTTTTAAACGATCCTGTTAAACTTCCGATGTCAACTCAAATAGTAAATACCACGGGTTTCTGTCCCGCGGCTCCTGGACCGGGTCACACCGGGACGGGGGCCGTGACAGAAAAAGGTGGTATCAGAGCCACTGATTTAAGCCAATTAAGAATTTAGAAATATTTAATTTTTCTGATTTCCATTCTGTGATTTTGTGAAAATTTACTTTTAACTTAAGTTTGTGTGTATATTCATGTGTGCTAACAGCATGAATGAACTATTGGAGGCACTCCGAAACTTTACTATCCATAGCACAGATATGGATACCACTGGTACATTCACTGGCTACCAGGCTGATACTGAAGAGCCAATGGTATTCCAAGCCCAACCTCAGGAGAAACCAAAGCCGAAAAAGAGAAGAAGACTTGTAGGCTGGAGGCATGTGCGTAGGAAGAAACCAGCAGTATAGAAAGTTGTAAGACTGAGGATTTGAAGGATAAAGGCAAAGGAATAGAAATCGGAGAAAGTTCATGAGAAGCCCAGGAAATGCCACCCTGGGGGGAGCTGGACCGCCAACTGGCAAATAGTGACATCATCGGACCTGCCGATGAAAACCTCTTCTATTACCCAGCAGAAGCACAACTTCCAGTTAATCTGGAACCTGCTATCCCAGATCCTATTATCCACCCCCGACCTCTACCAGGAGAGCTGGAAGAATGGTGGACAACTGACTGGCAATTTCAGAATCTCTTGAATAACCCAAATACCTTTTTCCCCCAATTTGACCCTGAGCCTCCACTACATCCACCTATGAGCACAGAAAATCTGGCTGAACTCCGCCACTATGGCGAGGAGCTGGTGGACGCAGGAAATAGAATCTGAGAAGTGGGGGAGAGGATATCATGGAAATACGACGAGAGGGAACGTCGTTTCTGAAGTGCCAGCTGACAGGGATCGGTTGTGGTTGTGGCTACATGTTTAATAATAATCATAATAATAAAAATATAATCATGTAAAATAACCTAAAATAAAACTTTTGTAATATAACGGGTGTTTAATGATGCATACTAATATATATAAAAATGGAAGTCGCAAAGTCGACAATTTTGGCTATACGTGTTGACATGATCATGTGCATTTATTTTATTGTGTGATTGTTATTTATTTTATGCTAATAACTTATATATATTAATTACCAGATGGAACACGCTGGTAATGAACCAGTTAACGAAGTTAACCAATCCGAGCAAAACCATGAAGATCAATTTCTGAATAGACAAGATATAGAAAATATCGTTGCCCAAGGAATAGCCAATGCTATTCCAGCAATCCATGCTGCTGCCCGAAATCCAGTTGAACCTCCACCACCTATTCCCAGAAACGTACTCGTGATGACAACTTCAGTAATATTGTAAATGGAGGCAGTAACAATAATAACGATGATGTGATACAAGCCCCATTTCTTAAGAGAATGAAAGCTGCAACGCCTGGTTGCACTTATAAGGAATTTCTTGCCTGTAAACCAATCGAATTTGCAGGCAATGAATGGGCAACTGCAGCACTGCGTTGGTTAGAGAAAACCGAAGCAGTAATTAAGATAAGTAAATGTGCCGAGGAAGATAAGGTCATGTACGCGTCGCATCTTTTTAAAGAAGGGGCACTAGAATGGTGGAACACAGTACTACAAGCCAAGGGAAGCGATGTGGCTTATGCCATGAATTGGGAAGAATTTAAAAGATTGGTGGAAAGAAAATTTTGTCCCGAATACGAGAAGGAACAAATGACAGATAAGTTCCTCAATCACCGGATGGTAGACGTTGATTGTCGAGGGTATACTTCGACATTCTTCGAGTATGCTAGAGTTGTACCAACCCTGGCTTCGCCAGAACCGGTACTTATTTCTCGCTACATCTGGGGTTTGATTGGCGAAATTCGTGACATTGTCAAAGCTGCGAGACCCCACACTATTGACGATGCTGTGGAATTAGCCAACACCCTAACCGACGGGCTGGTACGCATAAGAGAAGAAAATCGGAAGAAGGAAGTGGCCCAAAAGATTACCTAAGGATTTCGTATGGGTAATAGTAGTAACTTCAAGAAAAAGGGAACCGGGCAATCTTCCACTGCTCCATTTTGCAGTACCTGCAAAAGAAAGCATTTTGGAAAATGCAAAGGATATTGCAATTTCTGCAAAATTTCAGGGCATCAAGAAGAAGATTGCAGGAGGAAGAAATCAACAATCTGCTTCAACTGTGGAGAAGCTGGATATTTTAGACCAGACTGCCCTAAATGGGTCAAACCAGCTGACAACAAAGCCAAACCAGCTGAAGGAACTAATAAAAAGAACGTACCTTTCAGCTGACTACTCAAGAAGCAGAACTCATTCCAGACGTGATAGCTGGTACGTTCCTAGTTCATGACGTTTATGCAAAAGTATTATTTGACTCTGGTGCAAACCAAAGTTTTATAAATACTTTATTCTGCCAAGCTCTTAAACGACCCTTAACCAACCTTAGACAAATCTTTACTGTTGAAACGGCAGATGGGAATTCTGTTAAAATGGATAAGGTTTTGCGGGAAGGAAAGATAGAACTCTTAGGCCATAAATTTTCTGCAAACCTGTTACCTATGGATTTAGCCGGATTCGATGTTGTGTTAGGAATGGATTGGTTAGTAACCAACCATGCTCGAATCCTCTGTGAAAAGAATTCCATAGAAATTCATGCACCCACAGGATAGTTGTGCCATTAACTTAGCTAACCTGTAAATCGGTTAAGTTTGAATGGGGACCTAAGCAAGAAGAGGCTTTTAAGATTTTAAAGCAAAGGTTAACAAATGCCCCAATTCTTGCCTTACCAGAAGGAACAGAAGATTTTGAAGTCTACTGTGACGCTTCTAAGCTAGGATTAGGATGTGTGCTAATGCAACGCAAGAAGGTAATTGCATATGAATCAAGACAATTGAAGAAGCATGAAGAAAACTATACGACTCACGACTTAGAATTAGGAGCGATAATTTTTGCCCTTAAGATTTGGAGGCACTATCTGTATGGAAGTAAGTTTACAGTCTATACAGATCATAAGAGTTTAAGATACATATTTGGGCAAAAAGAATTAAATATGAGACAAAGAAGATGGATGGAAATTCTAAGTGACTACGACTGTGATATTCAATATCACGAAGGAAAAGCAAACGTAGTTGTAGATGCCTTAAGTCGTAAGTATCATGAAAAGAAAAAGCGAGTTCGTGCTCTTAGATTAAATCTTCAAGTAGATTTAATGGAACAACTGAAGAATGTTCAAGTAACAGCGATCAAGGATGATGCTGAAGGAATGAAAGGAAGAATAAAAGAATTAGAGCAAGGAAGTGATGGAATTTGGAGATTCCATAAGAAAAGGATTTGGGTACCTAAGCTAGGGGAATTAAGAAATAAGATTTTAGAGGAAGCCCATAAATCTAGGTATACCATGCATCCTGGTAATAATAAGATGTACCAAGATTTAAGAAATAATTTATGGTGGATAGGAATGAAAAAGGACATAGCAAGATACGTTTCGAAATGTCTAACTTGTTCACAACTTAAGGCAGAAAACCAGAAACCTTCAGGATTACTCCAACAATTAGAAATGCCTGTATGGAAATGGGAACTCATAACAATGGACTTTGTTACTAAGTTGCCCAAAACCAGAAAGGGGAATGACACGATTTGGGTAATTGTGGATCGATTAACCAAATCAGCTCATTTTCTACCCATGAAGGAAACTTTCAGCATGGAAAGATTAGCCAAGCTATACGTAGACGAAGTAGTATCCTTACATGGAGTCCCACTCTCTATTGTATCGGATAGGGATAGTCATTTTACTTCGCATTTCTGGACGAGTTTCCAAGAAGCCATGGGGACGCGGTTAAATTTAAGTACAGCCTGCCATCCCCAAACAGATGGACAGAGTGAAAGAACAATCCAAACCCTGGAAGACATGCTTAGAGCATGTGTGATAGACTTTGGTGGAAACTGGGATGACCACCTACCTTTAATCGAATTCTCCTATAATAATAGTTATCATTCAAGCATCGAAGCTGCCCCGTTCGAAGCACTGTATGGACGAAAGTGTAGAACCCCAGTTTGTTGGGCAGAAATAGGAGAAAGTCAATTATCAGGTCCTGAAATAGTGCAAGAAACCACCGACAATATCACTCAAATCAAGGAAAGACTAAAGACGGCTTGAGATCGCCAGAAGAGTTATGCTGACAATCGACGCAAGCCACTAGAATTTCAAATTGGAGACAGGGTACTCTTGAAAGTTTCTCCTTGGAAAGGAGTAGTTCGGTTCGGTAAGAAAGGAAAGCTAAGTCCAAGGTACATAGGACCATTCCCAGTAATCCAACGCATAGGACCAGTTGCCTATCGCTTGCAACTACCAGAAGAGTTAGCCGGAGTACATGACGTATTTCATGTATCCAACCTCAAGAAATGTTTATCTGACGAATCCCTGGTAGTACCTCTTCAAGATATAGAGGTAAATGAGAAGTTAAAATTTTTGGAGAAACCATTACAGATAGAAGAAAGAAAGATTAAGTTTCTCAAACACAAAAGATTGGTACTAATCAAAGTCAAGTGGGATTCAAAAAGAGGACCGGAATATACCTGGGAACTGGAATCGGAGATGAAGCGAAAGTATCCTCATTTATTTCAATAAATCTCAAGGACGAGATTTTAAATAAGGTAGGGAGGATGTAAGGACCTGCAAAAAATGACCCTTAAAGACTCGTAAGTGAAAACCCGGACCCCTGAAACCCTAATGTGCATGAAAAACCAAGAAAACAAGAAAATTTGTGTCACGGCCCCCGTCCCAGTGTTACCCGGTCCAGGAGCCGCGGGACAGAAACCCGTGGTATTTATTATTTGAGTTGACAACGGAAGTTTAACAGGATCGTTTAAAACTTGAAAATGCCCAATTATTTTATTTCATAATTTGGGATAAACCCCGTAATTTACAATAGAGGAATTTCACGAGGAAATTCCCTGTTTTACAAAACATGTTTATTTATTTTTACTGAGCCACCACTTCAAGCTTGTTAGTGCTCCGTAGCACGTTTTTCTTGATTCATAGTAGGTCACCTGAAACATGTTTTGAAAAATATCTTATCAGCGGGGAAATACTGGCGAGTCACTCAAATTTGATAAAACGACACCTAGTTATAAATTACAGCATAAGAGCGATTACAATGGCTCCTATCTTATTTTTATCTGGCACCGTGTCACCTCCTGGTGACGATGGTCATACCACTATTGGGTCCTTCCACCCAAGTAGTGATGATTATCACTGTTAGGTTGATGAACCTAACCGTGAGAAATTAGTAATGTGCACAATACCCCACTAGCCAGTGATTAAAGATAACCACGACTTAATCCCTGTAATTATAACTTTGAAAATAATTGGAGTATTGTAAAACATTATTGATAAAAAGAGAATGACTTACATTGCATATAACAACTCTTATTAAAAAGTCCTATTTATTACTTTAATTGTCCAATAAGAAACCCTAATTGAGAAACCCAAGTGATTCTGCATAAACCCTAAAATTTTCAGAATAATCGGAATCAGGATCAGGGCCCCTAAAACTCAGGGGGGGTAAATCCTAGTCGGTAATATCTAAACAGTTTAACGTGTAAATCGAATTTTCATGCGAGACCAACTCAGCTGAGCTACCTGGACACGAAGCTACCCTAGGGTAGAATAGGGTCTCTCACGCCACGTGACGCGCACAAGAAGATCTCTCGCGTGGCACGAGGGGGACAAATTTTAGGTATAAATACAGGGGCTTGGGACTTGACATTCTGCGTTAATTCGACGTAGAAATTCAATACGTATGTTGAGATATAGTAGAAACAGTCCATAAACACACACAATTCACGAAGTGCTGCCGCAATACAGGGTAATAACTCGATCGCTGCTACGATTTAATGTCCGATTGATTAAAACTATCCAATGGATGTTTAAGTGTTGCCCACATTAGGGTTATGCTTTGTCATTCGTCGTAAATTCGATGGATGTTTAAGTATTGCACTTTGTCATTCGTTGTGAGGGTTTGATCTTGTGAGTTATCGTAAATGTTGTATTAGTTACTAACCTAGTTTTGTGTGCATTGTTATTTAAACTAGGTTAACAAGGCTAATCAGTAGACTAGACTCTGTCCGTGTTAAATCTGCAAAGTGAGTCATTCTCTTTTTATCAAAGTACTTTATAAATTCTTAAATATTTTCAATGTTATAATTACAGTGATTAAGTTTATGTAATCACCAAATTACAGTCGGTATGTGGGGTTTTGTATACATTACTTGATAATCTTCACCATTGGACAACGGGGTAGCCAATGGGTGATATGACCATAGTCACAGAAACGAGTCGAGTGACAAATACTGTGGGTAGTTGGTTGATATCGGGAAACATTGTAATCTCTCTTAATACTGTAAATTATAACAAACGTGTCATTTTAATAAATAGAATGATTCACCAGTATTTTCCACTGACAAATCTTTTTCAAACATGTTTCAGGTGATCTGTTGTGATCCAGGAAAAGTGCCGAGAAACACTACAAGCTTAAGGAAGTGGCTCAATATAACAAAACATGTTTTGTAAAATAAAGATTTCTCAGTAAAATCATATGACTGTAAACTATCGGGGTTTATCCCGAATTGTGAAATGAAATAATCAGGAAATTTCAGCTTTAAAAAGATCCTGATGAAAACTTCCGCTGTCAACTTAATTAAATAAATACCACGGGATTTTCTGTCCCGCGGCTCCTGAAACGGGTCAAACCGGGTCGGGGACCGTGACAGAAAAAGGTGGTATCAGAGCCACTGAGTTAAGCTAATTAAGTATTTAGAAATACTTAATTTTTCCTGATTACCATTATGTGATTATGTGTTTTATTAACTGACTATTTGTTAGTTACTTTATGGGTAAGCAAAAGCTTTCAAACATCTATCTTAAATTAGACAGGTCATCGAATGAGAGGGGAAGTTCATCCCAAACAAATTCCTCAAAATCTTATGTAAATCCTGAAGAAGGAATATTTGTTCGAAAAGCCCAATACGAGGAACCACTTTCTCCTAATAAAAGAAGTTTGATTATTAGGAAAAGTCTGGAGAAATTAAAGAAATTCAAAGAAAAGAAAGTTAATCAGAAAAACCAAGAAATAGGCAGTAACCCACCATGGGAAGACAAGTTAGATGAAAAATGGGCAGATCTCTATATGCTAGCTACTGTAGCAGTAAATGCAAATCTTTAAATACTTTATCTCAGTTTTAACACCCTTATCACCTACAATTCAGAAACTTGATTCCGTAAATAAATAAATTTACAGTAAACCCTAGTGTGTTTTAAATTTCAGTTGTTTTGTAGTCACAAGGTATGCAATAATATTTGAAGGTTATCTGTGAAATTTGTTATAAAATTTTAACTTATTATTTTACATATATACTAAACAGCATGAATGAATTATCTGGAGCCCTAGAGAATCTCAACCTCTACCCTGTAAACATAGAAGTTTCTAAAGAGTTTACTGGGTACTTTGTTGATATGGAACAACCTATAGAATTCAACGCTCCACCTCTGGAGAAACCCAAGCCTAAGAAGAGGAGAAGATTGGTAGGATGGAGGCGTGTGCGTAGAAGCCACTAGGAAGATTCCTAAAATAAACAATCCTTTAGAAAAAGGAAAAGGAATTGAAACCGGGAAAGTTCTAAACATATAGAATTGGAAATTGAGGAAGATTCTAGGCAGACAAAGATGGAAATTGGAGAAAGCTCTAAGCCAACCCAGGAAATGACATTGCAGGAGGAGTTAGATTTTATATTGGCAAGCTGTGATACTATTAAACCTGTTAATGAAAATGTTTTTACTCATCCTATTGAAATCCAAATTCCAATGAACTTGGAACCAGCAATCCCAGAACCTATAATCCACACCCAACCTCTAGGAATGGACGAGTGGTGGACTAATGATTGGCAGTTCCAAAACCTTCTCAACAATCCCTATACGTTTTTCCCTCAGTTCGATCCAGAACCTCTACCAAATCCACCGATGAGTAATGAGAATATGGCTGAACTCCGCCATTTTGGCAAAGAGTTGATGGATGCTGGGAATAGGATCCGAGAGATAGGAGGAAAAATCTCATGGAAATATGATGAGAGGGAACATCGTTTTTAAAATATAAGTTGACGAGGGAGAAATGGGTTATAAATCTGTGTTTGTAATAATATTAATAAAAATCAGTATGTGTAACATAAACAATAAAACGGTTGTAAGATAAAAATGTATATGGAAGCATAATATAATAAAACAAATGAAAATTTAGAAAATTGACAATTTTGGTTATATATTTGTTTACGTGATTATGTGCGATTAATTGTCATATTGGATTGTTTCTTATTCTATACTAATTATTTATCTATAAATTAATTATCAGATGGCAAACATTGGTAATGAACCAGTAAATGAAGTAAATCAATCTGAGCAAAATCAGGAAGAGCAATTGTTAAATAGGCAAGATATAGAGGATATCGTTGCTCAAGGAATAGCCAATGCTATTCCAGTAATCATTGCTGCTGCCCAGAAACCTGTTAAACCTCAATCAATCATTCCTAGTAAACGTACACAAGGCGACAATTTTAGTAATAGTATAAACGGAGGCGGTAACCATATTATTAACAACAATGATGAATTGCAAGCTCCGCTCCCTAAGAAAATGAAAACTGCAACACCTGGTTGCACTTACAAAGAATTTCTTGCTTGTAAACCCAATGAATTTGCAGGCAATGAGGGAGCAACTGCTGCACTGCGTTGGTTAGAGAAAACCGAGGCAGTAATTGCAATAAGTAAATGTGCCGAGGAAGATCAGGTCATGTATGCGTCAAATCTTTTTAAAGAAGGGGCGCTAGATTGGTGGAACACAGTGTTACAAGCTAAAAGAAGGATTGTGGCCTATGCCATAAACTGGGAAGAATTTAAGAATCTTGTAGGAAGAAAATTCTGTCCTGAGTATGAAAAAGATCAAATGGCGAATGTGGACTGTCGAGGATATACTTCGACATTCTTCGAATATGCTAGAGTGGTACCAACGCTGGCTTCGCCAGAGTCGGTACTCATTTCTCGCTATATTTGGGGATTAATTAGTGAAATCCGTAATATCGTTAAAGCTGCGAGACCTCGCACTATTGACGATGCGGTAGAATTAGCTAATACCCTCACTGACGAATTGGTACGCACAAGAGATGAAAATAGGAAGAAGGAACTGGCTCAGAAAATTACCTGTAACACCCTAAATTTTACCCTTGATATTTATAATAGTTTGTACTATTTCTAGTAAAATATTGTTTACAAAACCTGACCTTCATAATAAAGTTCATATGAAACAAACTTAATCGCTAATAACTACACTGTAACATTTGAAAAGATGTTCAAAACATGTGTTTAAAACCCATACACAAGAACTACAAAAGATTCAAAACACAGCGGAAGCTTCATGAGTCGTGTTCGGTTCTTTGACGTTGCTTGACCTCCGTCCGTAAAGTCCATCTAGTCTCCTAGGGTCAAAAACCAATGAAATATTAGTTTTTGACTTAAACATATAAGACTTAAACATATGATTCAACATCGAATAAAAAAAAAAGAAATAGAAGATTTCAGGTCCCACCGTAAATTACGGTGTTACCGTAATTTACGGTAAGTGCTGGAAGTCTCTAGTCCACCGTAAATCAGTGGGAAATCACCGTAAGACACATGACCTCTACCGTAAATTACGGTATAACCGTAATTTACGGTAGTTCCTGGAAAATTATGTTTTTGTTTGGTTTGTTTATCTTACTCAAACCAATTTCCCGGACTCCGCTTTTCTAAGAAACCGTTGCATCAAATTCTCATATTTCCAACATATTATACCTAAACCAATATCAAAGAGCAAATCATCATACTCTAAAACATTAACCACGCTTTACATGCTTATTCGACCCGTTGGGTCGTCTAGAGAATCCTCCCATATGACGACTACCATCGAGTTCCAACCGAGTTTGACAAATATTTTAATATAGTACTTCTCTGCTTAATTCCAACCATTTTTGTTCTAAAATTCAAATACGTATATACAATCATCAAAATCTACTAAATGTAACGGATCAAGTTACATACCTTAGCGCACGCCCTTCAACCGTGAATCACCACCGGCTTGTCCACTCGACGTTCCGGTATCTTGTCCTATAGAGTTCAATTCAAGACATGTTTAGAACTCTCTTCATATCATAATTCGCATAATACACCGAACATCATGATTATGCGTTTAAACTCGAAATTTCAGTTTTTAAGCCTTCATAGAGGCATTTCAACAAACACTTTATAAGCAGATTTTTACATGATTAAACATCACATCTTTAGTTTATCATTTAACCCTATTTTCATATAAATCAATCAATTTACATGAATGTTAGCTTCTAATTGCTGAAATCACTTCCAGATTGCTAAATTATACTAGATTAACAATTTACTTTCTAGTGTTCATCCAAATACACATGACCCACTAACCACCTACCATGGTGATTATGGATTCACCCAAAATTTCTTATGATATCAACTTCTATTGATCTAGGGTTTGTCCTTAGACACTATAATTGTTCCACAATCATCATAACATACACATGCAACCCTAATTCCAGATTTTTCCCAAATCATCAAAATTTCAAGTTGAGAGAAATCCTTAAATTTTACATACCTTGTAATCCTCTTGTGATGAGGATCACGATTTTATGCTCGGATTTTCGTTTGGACCAGATTTGCTCCTTCAATTTGTGAATTTTAGTAGAATTCTAGGTTTGATAGAAGGTGGGTGTCGCCCCTGATAGTTCTGGTCGACCAGGGATTTCAAGTGGGGGTTAAGTTTGTGTTTTATTTGTTTATTAGAATTAAAGTTTCAATTTTAACAACTTAAACCCCTCTACTTTGATCAACATTGTTTTTAGTGGATTTTAACTCTACTTTATGGTTATTTCTAGACTTTTAACTAATTAGGTTAAAATTCCTAGTTAGTAACTTCTCGTTTATTTAAACCTTACTAATTCCAGTTTAAGGTTTTTTACATTTTTCGGGGTGTTACAAGTCCACCCCCCTTAAAAAGGGTTTCGTCCTCGAAACCGTAATACGTACCAAATAAAGTAGGGTGAAGACGTCGCATCTCCTCTTCGGACTCCCATGTAGTGTCCGAACCCTTCCTATGCTCCCATTTGACTTTGACTTGGTCAATTTGTTTATTTCGTAAACGTTTGACCTTTCTGTCTAAAATTTCAACCGGTCTTACCGCATAATTTAGACTATTATCCACTTCGATATCATCGTAATGGATATAGGTCGTTTCGTCTGCTAGGCACTTTCTTAATTGCGATACGTGAAACGTGCCATGGATCCCACTTAGCTCCTCCGGTAATTCAAGACGGTAAGCTACCTTGCCAACTCTCCCGATAATTTTAAATGGCCCGATAAACCTTGGGCTTAACTTCCCCCTTTTTCTGAATCTAATAACGCCTTTCCATGGGGACACTTTTAGCATGACCATGTCACCGACTTGAAATTTGATTGGCCTTTTCCTTTTATCAACATACACCTTTTGCCTGTCTTGAGCCGCTTTCAAGTGTGCCCGAACTTTATCGATCTTTTCGTTCGTGGCTCGTACTATATCTTGGTGGGCGAGTTCACGTGGACCCACTTCACCCCAACAAACCGGGGTTCGACACTTCCTACCGTAAAGCATTTCGTATGGGGCCATTTTAATACTAGATTGGTAACTGTTGTTATACGAAAACTCGACTAACGGTAGGTGAACATCCCAACTGCCACCAAAGTCGATTATACACGCCCGTAGCATGTCTCCCAATATTTGTATTGTTCTTTCACTTTGTCCATCCGTTTGAGGATGGTACGCAGTGCTAATGAACAATTTGGTCCCCATTTGTTCTTGGAAATCACGCCAGAAATTCGAAGTAAACCGGGTATCCCTATCGGACACGATGGACACCGGCACTCCATGACGTGCTATGATTTCATTGGTATAGACTTCTGACATCTTTTCTGACGTATAAGTCTCACGAATCGGAATGAAGTGAGCACTCTTCGTCAATCTATCCACCACTACCCATATGGCATCAAAACCACGATTCGTCTTAGGCAACTTGGTTAACAGGTCCATTGTAATATGTTCCCATTTCCAAACCGGGATTTCTAACGGTTGGAGTTTGCCGTATGGTTTCTGGTGTTCCGCCTTGACTTGTAAACATGTCAAGCATTTTTCCACATATTTCGCCACGTCCCTCTTCATTCCGGGCCACCAATAATTTTGTTTCAAATCATTGTACATCTTGGTTGCACCCGGGTGAATCGAATAACAGGATTTATGAGCTTCGTTAAGTAGAAGCGCCTTCACTCCACAAGTATGTGGGACCCATATCCTTCCGGATCGAGTCTTCAACCCATGATTCCCTTCCGACAAATCTTTCAATTGACCAATTATTCTTTCTCTCTTCCAATTCTCTTCCTTTACTGCCTCTAACTGCGCCTCTCGAATACGTTCAAGTATACCCGAGGTCACCACGAGTTGCATCGACCTCACTCGTATTGGGACATAGTCCGCTTTTCTGCTTAGAGCATCCGCTACCACGTTTGCTTTTCCGGGGTGATAATGTATCTCACAATCGTAGTCCTTCACCGTTTCCAACCATCGCCTTTGTCGCATATTTAACTCCTTCTGATCAAAGAAGTATTTCAAGCTCTTGTGATCGGTGAATATGGTGCACTTTACCCCATACAAGTAATGTCTCCATATTTTTAATGCAAACACTACCGTTGCCAATTCGAGATCGTGCGTGGGGTATTTCTTCTCGTGTATCTTCAATTGTCTCGAGGCATAGGCTATTACCTTGCCCCGTTGCATCAACACGCAACCGAGCCCCGATAATGAAGCATCCGAATAAACCACCATGTCTTCGACTCCGTCTGGCAATGTCAGTACTGGAGCTTGGGTTAGCTTTTCTTTTAGCGTTTGAAACGCTTTTTCTTGATCAATTCCCCAAATAAACTTTGCTTTCTTTTGAGTTAGCTTGGTTAGCGGTGACGCAATTTTAGAGAAATTTTGAATGAATCTCCTATAATACCCCGCAAGCCCCAAAAAGCTTCTAATTTCTGAAGGGTTCTTCGGGGGATTCCATTTCGATACTGCCTCTATCTTTGACGGATCCACCAATACTCCGTCGGCATTTATGACATGGCCTAAAAATTGAACCTCTCGTAACCAAAAGGCACATTTAGAGAATTTTGCATATAACTTCTCTCGCCTAAGTGTCTCTAACACTTCTTGTAAATGGTGTGCGTGTTCAGCTTCATTTTTCGAGTACACCAAGATATCATCGATAAACACGATGACCGACTTATCCAACATTGGCTTGCAAACCCGGTTCATGAGGTCCATGAAAACAGCGGGTGCGTTTGTTAGCCCGAACGACATCACGAGGAATTCGTAATGTCCGTACCTCGTGCGGAAAGCCGTCTTCGGCACATCTTCTTCTTTGACCTTTAGTTGGTGATACCCCGATCTAAGGTCAATTTTGGAAAACCAATTCGCACCTTGTAGTTGGTCGAATAAATCATCTATCCTCGGGAGCGGGTATCGGTTCTTTACCGTGAGTTTGTTTAACTCCCGGTAATCAATACACATACGCATGCTCCCGTCTTTCTTCCTCACGAACAATACCGGTGCGCCCCAAGGAGACACACTCGGCATTATGAATCCCTTGTCAAGCAGGTCTTGGATTTGGGACATCAACTCTTGTAGTTCCGACGGTGCAAGTCGGTACGGGGCTTTTGCTACAGGTTTCGCGCCCGGAATCAATTCGATCCCGAACTCTACTTCCCGTTCAGGCGGTATCCTCGGTAAATCCTCCGGAAAAATATCTTCATAATCTCGTACTACTGGTACATCTTCAATCTTTCTTGATTCTTTCTCGGGCTCATTTGCATATATTATGAATGCCTTGCATCCTCGCTTCATTAGCTTGTGAGCTTTCAACATCGAGCATACTATGGGGTTGCCTCCTTTTTCGCCATAAATGGTGACGTGTTTCCCGCTCGGAGATGTTAGTTTTATCTCTTTATGGAAACACACGACCTTTGCATGATGTCGAGATAGCCAATCCATCCCAACGACTACTTGAAATTCTCCCATCGACATAGGGATTAAATTTATCGAATATTCTTCATCGTCAATGCTCAGTTTACAATTTTCACATACATCACAAACAATAAAGCTTTTGTTATTACCTATCTCTACTTCTAAAGGCACAGGTAATTTTGTTAGAATAAACGAAGGATGTCGAATAAGTCCATATGAAACAAAGGATTTATTCGCACCCGTATCAAATAACACGTGTGCAGGAATTGAATTTACAGCAAATATACCTGAGACCACGTCAGGTTCAACCTTTGCTTCTGCGGCAGTTAGTTGGAAAGATCTTGCCTTTGCTTTCGGGGCTTCACCTTTCGATTCTTGCCCATCCTTCTTTCCAACCAATTCCGGGCATTCCGACTTCTTGTGACCCGTTCGATAACAGTTGTAACAAACCGTCACTTTCTCTGGGCATGACATAGCCATATGTCCCGTTTTCTTGCATATGGGACAAGGCTTATCTTTGTAACGACATTCGCCCTTATGACCTTTCCCGCAGATTCTACAACTTGGCGACCCGCTTTTCGTATCAGATTTCTTTGTGCTTTCATTTGTTCGTGCCTTCTTAGTAGGGCTTGGATTCGCATCTTGTGCCCTTCGTTCACCCCGTTCTATGCTCTTTTTCAATTCGATCTCCCTTTCCCGAGCAGCATTGACAATCTCGGTAAGGGTCTCGTATTTTGAAGGGGTTATGAACTCTCTATACTCCGCACTTAGCATGTTATGGTAGTAATAGACTTTTTGTTCTTCGTTTGTCACCAAATCATCACAGAACTTTATCTTGTCCATAAACATTCCCGTGATCTTGTCTATGGATTCACCATTGTGTCTGAGTTGCATAAACTCTTCCTTGATTCTATTTATGACCGCTTTGGGACTATGGTGTTTAAGAAACGGCGTCTTAAACTCCTCCCATGTCATGGCCTTAGCCGCTTCACTTCCAATCTCCTTCTTTTTGTTATCCCACCAATCTTTCGCTTGACTTCTTAATTGACCCGTACCATAAGCTATGTAGTCGTTTTCATCACAATGGGATCTCTCGAATACTCCTTCGATATCACTTAGCCATCGTTGGCACACAATTGGATCAACCTCTCCATTATATAATGGTGGTTTACATGCCATGAATTCCTTGTATGAACAAGGCTTTCGTCCACCATGCTTTTCCTTTGCTGAATTGGAATCATCTTCCAATTTCTTGATTCTTTCTTCCACTATTGATAAAACTGTGTTTTGAATTTTATCAATAAAGCCCGACAAACTGTTTTCGATCGCCTTTCCAACCTCTTCGGCAATCACTTCTCTCATTTGTTCGGTGACTCTTGGCACCGCATTATCATTACCTCCATCAGCCATCTCGATTTCTGAAATGTTTACATAGATTGTTAAACATTCCATTTATAACACATGCTTTACTTGTTTTGATTTAATCAAGTTCATAACTCGATTTAATCATTCTTGTTTCAATTTAATCAAGTTCGTAACTTGATTTAGTCATTCTTGTTTCAATTCAATCAAGTTCGTAACTTGATTTAATAATTCTTGTTTCATGCATTTCTTGTTTTTTTTTTTTTTTTTTTGAGTGAGCTTATACACACTCTTTTCATTTTCATGCATATTTATTCATTTCTCATTCAATACGTAATACATAATTTATTAACAGAATAAGTTAACACTTACCGGACGATCGATCAAGCTTGAACCGAACACTTATTGACAACCTTGAGCTCTGATTACCAACTTGTAACACCCTAAATTTTACCCTTGATATTTATAATAGTTTGTACTATTTCTAGTAAAATATTGTTTACAAAACCTGACCTTCATAATAAAGTTCATATGAAACAAACTTAATCGCTAATAACTACACTGTAACATTTGAAAAGATGTTCAAAACATGTGTTTAAAACCCATACACAAGAACTACAAAAGATTCAAAACACAGCGGAAGCTTCATGAGTCGTGTTCGGTTCTTTGACGTTGCTTGACCTCCGTCCGTAAAGTCCATCTAGTCTCCTAGGGTCAAAAACCAATGAAATATTAGTTTTTGACTTAAACATATAAGACTTAAACATATGATTCAACATCGAATAAAAAAAAGAAATAGAAGATTTCAGGTCCCACCGTAAATTACGATGTTACCGTAATTTACGGTAAGTGCTGGAAGTCTCTAGTCCACCGTAAATCAGTGGGAAATCACCGTAAGACACATGACCTCTACCGTAAATTACGGTATAACCGTAATTTACGGTAGTTCCTGGAAAATTATGTTTTTGTTTGGTTTGTTTATCTTACTCAAACCAATTTCCCGGACTCCGCTTTTCTAAGAAACCGTTGCATCAAATTCTCATATTTCCAACATATTATACCTAAACCAATATCAAAGAGCAAATCATCATACTCTAAAACATTAACCACGCTTTACATGCTTATTCGACCCGTTGGGTCGTCTAGAGAATCCTCCCATATGACGACTACCATCGAGTTCCAACCGAGTTTGACAAATATTTTAATATAGTACTTCTCTGCTTAATTCCAACCATTTTTGTTCTAAAATTCAAATACGTATATACAATCATCAAAATCTACTAAATGTAACGGATCAAGTTACATACCTTAGCGCACGCCCTTCAACCGTGAATCACCACCGGCTTGTCCACTCGACGTTCCGGTATCTTGTCCTATAGAGTTCAATTCAAGACATGTTTAGAACTCTCTTCATATCATAATTCGCATAATACACCGAACATCATGATTATGCGTTTAAACTCGAAATTTCAGTTTTTAAGCCTTCATAGAGGCATTTCAACAAACACTTTATAAGCAGATTTTTACATGATTAAACATCACATCTTTAGTTTATCATTTAACCCTATTTTCATATAAATCAATCAATTTACATGAATGTTAGCTTCTAATTGCTGAAATCACTTCCAGATTGCTAAATTATACTAGATTAACAATTTACTTTCTAGTGTTCATCCAAATACACATGACCCACTAACCACCTACCATGGTGATTATGGATTCACCCAAAATTTCTTATGATATCAACTTCTATTGATCTAGGGTTTGTCCTTAGACACTATAATTGTTCCACAATCATCATAACATACACATGCAACCCTAATTCCAGATTTTTCCCAAATCATCAAAATTTCAAGTTGAGAGAAATCCTTAAATTTTACATACCTTGTAATCCTCTTGTGATGAGGATCACGATTTTATGCTCGGATTTTCGTTTGGACCAGATTTGCTCCTTCAATTTGTGAATTTTAGTAGAATTCTAGGTTTGATAGAAGGTGGGTGTCGCCCCTGATAGTTCTGGTCGACCAGGGATTTCAAGTGGGGGTTAAGTTTGTGTTTTATTTGTTTATTAGAATTAAAGTTTCAATTTTAACAACTTAAACCCCTCTACTTTGATCAACATTGTTTTTAGTGGATTTTAACTCTACTTTATGGTTATTTCTAGACTTTTAACTAATTAGGTTAAAATTCCTAGTTAGTAACTTCTCGTTTATTTAAACCTTACTAATTCCAGTTTAAGGTTTTTTACATTTTTCGGGGTGTTACATTACCCAAGGATTTCGTATGGGTAATAATAATAACTTCAAGAAAAGAGGATCAGGGCAATCCTCAACTCCTCAGTTCTGCAGAAATTGCAGAAAGAAACATTATGGAAGATGCAATATAACCTGCAACTTTTGCAAAGCTGTAGGACATCGTGAAGAAAATTGCAGAAAGAAAACCATAATCTGCTTTAACTGTGGAGAAGCAGGGCATTTTAAAACAGAATGTCCTAAGTTGGCCAAACCAGCAGACAACAAAACCAAGGCGGCCGACGGAGCTACTAAGAAGAATGTCAGAGCATTCCAGCTGACCACTCAAGAAGCAGAACTCATTCCAGATGTGATAGCTGGTACGTTCCTAGTTCACAACGTGTACGCAAAAATATTATTTGACTATGGTGCAAACCAAAGTTTTATAAATACGTTATTCTGCCAAGCTCTTAATTTACCTTTAACCAATCTTAGGCAGACTTTTACGGTCGAAACGGCAAATGGGAATTCAGTTAAAATAGATAAGGTTTTGCAAAATGTAGAAATAGAACTCTCAGGCCATAAATTTTCTACAAACCTATTACCTATGAAATTAGCTGAATTCGATGTTGTGTTAGGAATGGATTGGTTAGTAGCCAACCATGCTCGAATTCTTTGTGATATGAAATTAGCTGAATTCAGGCACCTACTAGAGAAGTAATCATGATTACAGGAGATAAACCACGTAAACCCATGAAGTTCATATCAGTAATGAAAGTTGCTAGTTATGAACGAAAGCAAGGAATAGTATATATGATTTCAGTAATCATTAATACTAAGGGTAAAGAACTTAAGGAGATTCCTGTAGTCTCAGAATACCCAGATGTATTCCCAGAAGAACTCCCGGGATTACCACCCGACAGGGAAGTAGAGTTTAGGATTCATCTAATTCCCGGAACTACACCGATAGCCAAGGCACCTTATCGGTTAGCTCCTACAGAAATGTTAGAACTGAAAAAGCAGTTAGATGAATTACTAAGCAAAGGATTCATACAACCTAGCTCATCCCCTTGGGGAGCGCCAGTGTTATTCGTAAAGAAAAAGGATGGTTCAATGAGAATGTGTATTGATTATAGAGAATTGAATAAGGTTACAATTAAGAATCGATACCCATTACCTAGGATTGATGATCTTTTTGATCAACTTCAAGGAGGTAAATATTTTTCTAAGATCGATTTACGCTCCGGATATCATCAATTAAAGGTACAAGAGGAAGACATACCTAAAACTACTTTCAGAACTAGGTATGGTCATTACGAGTTTACAGTCATGCCCTTTGGGTTAACAAATGCTCCTGCAGCATTTATGGACATGATGAATAGAATCTGTAAACCGTATTTGGATAAATTTGCAATTGTCTTCATCGACGATATACTTATTTATTCCAAAAGTCAGACAGAACATTGTGAGCACTTGCATGCACTCTTAACTTTGTTAAGAAAAGAAAAGCTTTATGCCAAATACTCGAAGTGTGAATTTTGGCTACAGGAAGTGCAATTTCTAGGTCACATGGTGAATCACGAAGGTATTCACGTAGATCCCTCTAAAATAGAGGCAATTACCAAATGGAAGGTTCCGCAATGGAAATTAGAAGTTTTATAGGTTTAGCCGGATATTATAGACGGTTTATTAAGGATTTTTCCAAAATAGCTGTACCATTAACTAAGCTAACCTGTAAAGCAGTTAAGTATGAATGGGGACCTAAACAAGAAGAAGCTTTTAGGATTTTAAAGCAAAAGTTAACCAATGCTCCAATCCTAGCGTTACCGGAAGGGACTGAAGATTTTGAAGTTTACTGTGATGCTTCAAAACTAGGATTAGGATGTGTGTTAATGCAACGCAAAAAGGTAATTGCGTATGCATCAAGGCAATTGAAAAAGCACGAGGAAAATTATACAAGTCATGACTTAGAATTAGGAGCCGTAATTTTTGCCCTTAAAATTTGGAGACATTATCTGTATGGAAGTAAGTTTACTGTCTATACAGATCATAAGAGCTTAAGATATATATTTGGGCAAAAAGAGTTAAACATGAGGCAAAGAAGATGGATGGAAATCTTAAGTGACTACGACTGTGATATTCAATATCACGAAGGAAAGGCAAATGTAGTTGCAGATGCCTTAAGTCATAAGTATCATGAGAAACAACGACGGGTTCGTGCTCTCAGGTTAAATCTACAAATAGATTTAATGGAACAACTAAGGAATGTTCAGGAAACAGCAATCAAGGATGATGCTGAAGGAATGAAAGGACGAATAAAGGAATTAGAACAAGGAGCTGATGGAATTTGGAAATTCCATAAGAAAAGGATTTGGGTACCTAAGCAAGGAGAATTAAGAAATAAGATTTTAGAGGAAGCTCATAAATCTAGGTATACCATACACCCTGAAACAATAAGATGTACCAAGATTTAAGAAATAATTTCTGGTGGATAGGCATGAAAAAGAATATAGCTAGATATGTTTCTAAGTGTCTTACTTGTTCACAAGTTAAGGCAGAACACCAGAAACCTTCAGGTCTACTACAACAATTAGAAATGCCAGTATGGAAATGGGAACTCATAACAATGGATTTTGTTACTAAGTTTCCCAAAACCAGAAAAGGTAATGATGCGATTTGGGTAATTGTGGATCGATTAACCAAATCAGCATATTTTCTACCCATGAAAGAAACCTTTAGCATGGAAAGGTTGGCAAAGTTGTATGTAGATGAAGTCGTATCCTTACATGGAGTTCCACTCTCCATTGTATCAGATAGGGATAGTCGTTTCACTTCTCACTTCTGGACAAGTTTCCAAGAAGCTATGGGAACTAAACTAAACTTGAGTACGGCTTATCATCCACAAACTTGTGCGTACCAGCCCATCAGTTAGGGTGTTGGCTAATTCCACAACATCGTCAATAGTGCGGGGTCTCGCAGCTTTGACAATGTCACGAATTTCGCCAATCAAACCCCAGATGTAGCGAGAAATAAGTACCGGTACTGGCGAAGCCAGGGTTGGTACCACTCTAGCATACTCGAAAAATGTCGAAGTATACCCTCGACAATCAACGTCTACCATCCGGTGATTGAGGAACTTATTCGTCATTTATTCCTTTTCATATTTGGGACAAAATTTTCTTTCCACCAGCCGCTTAAATTCTTCCCAACTCATGGCATAGGCCATGTCACTTCCTTTGGCTTATAGTACCGTATTCCACCATTCTAGTGCCCCTTCTTTAAAAAGATGTGACGCGTACATGACCTTGTCTTCTTCGGAACATTTACTTATTTTAATTACTGCCTCGGTTTTCTCTAACTAACGTAGTGCGGCAGTTGCCCCCTCGTTGCCTGCAAATTCAGCCGGTTTGCAGGCAAGAAATTCCTTGTAAGTGCAACCAGGCGTTGCAGCTTTCATTCTTTTAAGAAATGGGGCTTGTATCACATCATCGTTGTTATTATTGTTGCTACCTCCATTTACACTATTACTAAAGTTGTGTCACACCCCGACTTTCCACGTGTTACCGGTGGGCCCGGTGGGGAGTATCGTGACGTGGTTGGCAACATAATAGTCAAACAACACAATATATAAATGCACAGCGGAAGCAAAAGATAATTATATTACAATCCAAATATAACGTAATATCAAGTATTACAATGGAAAGTAAAGGATCCACATGCGGATCTTAAAATATAAACATTTGTTCAACAGACTTTAGACGCCTAGAACTTGCAAGATTCCTTATTTGCGCCCTGAGCTTCCAGCCAATTACGTTCAGTACCTGTCACTTAACCTTTTTGGAAAATACGTCAGTTTTCACTGGTAAATACACTCAACTGACCCATTTGAAAAGAGTTTAAGAAATTGATTTAGATGCACCAGGCACAAAATATTCTGACACTTTGATTAAAATGCACAAAGGCAAAATTAATCTTTTATAACTTGGGACAATTATATTTATAATCTTGTATACAGGTTTACATGTTCGTTGTACGTTCAGGGCCCGATGTAGAAACCGAGTCAGATTAACAGACATGCCACAAGTATAGGCCCACGAGAGAGTGAGATACCGTTATTCCTTAAGCAACTGTCAGGTGTATGCCTACACCCCGTGCTTAAGACGTGGCCATTTTATAATACAATGATGTCAAGGATATCCGGGACATGGTCATTAACCCTTAAAGGCTTTTATTTCAAACAATGCAGATTAAACCGGGTTACCTCAATAATTTAATCACAATCCGATTAAACATTCAATACCCGACCAAGCGGTATCATTATACCGTATCCCAAGCCCGTATAGGGAAAATAAGTTAAGAGTATTTACCTGAGCTAGCTCCTGTCTTAAATAGCAAGAATTATAATAACTCAGCCGTATTCACTTAAGTAAGCGTAGGTACCATTTACCGGAAGGCTCTAGTCTGGAATGATGGTATAAATAACCAATTAGAATGCTAACGGGTCTTTTAATTAAGCCTAAGCTTAGACCGGTTAGTTTTGAAGAAAGATACGGTTCAAACGCACGATAGGGCGGAGACCGTTTTAGAATGTGGTTTTGACCCGGCAAGCTTGTTTAATATGGGTAATCTAGGCACATTCTGAATTTTGGGGTGAAACCGATAAGGCTTGACCCGTTTCGGCTAATTTATGTAAACTAGTTACATAAGCCGAACCGAACGCGTAAGAGGCGTAACGGGTATTCATAAGGGTCCTAACCAGGTTTCCTAAGTTAATATGCCTCAAATATGTTGTGATATCAATAGGATACCTTCCATTATGCCCAAAACGAATTTAGACACAAACTATGCCCCGCAGGGGTAATTTGGTCATTTATAAGGTTATAAAAGAGTTTAAGTATTAACCTGAGTTGCAGGTCTGATGTAATCAGCAAAAATACTTAATTTGATAAGTTATAATAGTAGGGTAAAGTATATATGTGAAATTTATCAATTATAACCAAACCATGCACCGTAGGGGCATTTTGGTAATTTCACATAAGCCGTAAAGCTCAAAACTGAAGTCTAAGTTAAACAACTTTTGCTTACTGTTAAAATATTATAATTTACCTAAAATATCAGTAGGTATCAACCCTTGTATGTTTAAAATAGTTCTAGTACATACTATGTGTTAAAAACGCTTAAAAAGGCGATTAGAAGCCATTTCCGGGTTCTATACATAAAGCTGATATTTTTTTATTATTCTAGAAGGCTTAAAATAATTTATTTATCATATTTAATCAGTAGCAAAAGGTTTGGAGTCAATTAGATATGTAAAACTCATTTTATAGCCCGAAAGGGCAAAACCGACAATTACCGGATTAAGCCTACGACTATAAGTTATGCTCAGCCTAAAATTAATTAAAAATCTTTAAAAATCCCAAAATAATATATTACATTAGTGGATAATAAGTTTGGTATCAAAAAGTAGGCTTAGATAGGCCATACGCTAAATATGTCGTTTAATTAACATAAAGCTTTCAATTTACGCTAATGAGCATAACTCTCAAACTACACCTCAAACTGATGTCAAATTTTGGGTGCAAGTTTATATATCAGTAGCTAAGGTTTCTACTCTTTTACATTTTCAAAAATCACGTTTTAAGGTGAAAAGGGCATAATGGTCAACATATGAGCAATTAACGGAATCATGCGTATTAATTGGTTAACTAATGAAGCATGGTGTTTAATCACAGAAGGTTATACTAGCATGTAACCTGGTCCAAATAGAGCTCTAAGGTATTTCTAAATCATACCAAAACGGGTCAGAACTGAAGTCAACCAATTTCAGGTTTTACAACTTTTTCAGGTTTTACAACTTTTTCAGTTTGCATCCTTGGCTCTTGGCTCTTCGAAAGGTCGACCACACTTTATTTCTTGCATTTTGAGCCCCTTAACTTGACTTATAGGGGCTTCAAGTCTTATACTCACTTTGTTAAGCCCTTGATCACTTTGTTATTACCCGAAAAGTCATAACTTTCAACGTTTACGCTTTAACCCCTCGCATACGAATTTGATCATAACTTTCTCATACGATAACGAAACTTTATGAAATTTATATCGTGCATTCAAGTGAGCATAATTAACCTTTACAAAACTTCAGGTTTGTCAAAAGGTCACTCAGAGGTATAACTTAAACACGTTGACACATTTAACCCCTGTAGTTTGTAATTTCTCACCTTTAGCTTCGTATGATCCATGATTTATTCGTTTGATGGTATAAACATCATGTTGGGTTATTGTAAGGTATATTTATTCATTGTTGACAATTTGAACCCTTATTTTCACATACTTTTCATGTTTGTCAACTTTAGTTCCTCTAGGGTATTCTTTCACACGTTAAAGCTTTTGACACATGTCAATACTTTATAGGACGTGAATTTTCGAGGTGTTACAAGTTGTCATCACGAGTACGTTTGCTAGGAATAGGTGGTGGAGGTTCAACTGGATTTTGAGCAGCAGCAAGGATGGCTGGAATAGCAT
This sequence comes from Helianthus tuberosus, assembly GCA_030545235.1. NCBI lineage: Eukaryota > Viridiplantae > Streptophyta > Magnoliopsida > Asterales > Asteraceae > Helianthus > Helianthus tuberosus. The sequence continues at coordinate 4,335,379 of CM060422.1, read as the reverse complement.
TGGCTATTCCTTGAGCAACGATATTCTCTATATCTTGCCTATTCAGAAATTGGTCTCCATTGTTTTGCTTAGATTGGTTAACCTCGTTAACTGGTTCATTACCAGCGTGTTCCATCTGGTAATTAATAATATATATAAGTTATTAACACAAAATAAATAATCACCAAACACAACAAAACAATTGCACATAATCATGTCAATACGTATAGCCAAAATTGTCGATTTTTTGACTTCCATATTTTATATATTAGTATGCGTCCGTACACACCAGTTATCTTACAAAAGTTTTATTTTAGATTATTTTACATGATTATATTTTTATTGTTATATTATTATTAAACACACATTCCCACAACCACATTCGATCCCGTCAGTTGACATTTCAGAAACGACGTTCCCTTTTGTCGTACTTCCAGTATATCCTCTCCCCTACTTCCCGGATTTTGTTTCCTGTGTCCACCAACTCCTCGCCATAGTGGCGAAGTTCAGCCAAGTTTTCGGTGCTCATTAGTGGATGTAGTGGAGGCTCAGGGTCAAATTGGGGGAAAAAGATATTAGGGTTATTTAAGAGATTCTGAAACTGCCAGTCAGTGGTCCACCATTCTTCTAGCTCTCCTAGAGGTCGGGGGTTAACAAGGGGATCTGGAATAGTAGGTTCCAGATTGACTGGAAGTTGGGCTTCAGTTAGGTAATTGAAGAGAGTCTCATCGGCAGGTCCGATGAGGTCGCTATTTGCCAGTTGGCGGTCCGGCTCCTCCCAAGGTGGCATCTCTGGGGCTTGCCCTGAACTTTCTCTGATCTCTATTCCTTTGCCTTTATCTTTGGGATTCTCAGTTTTTATAACTTTCTGCGTTGCTGGCCTCTTCCTACGCACACGCCTCCATCCTACAAGTCTTCTTCTTTTCTTCGGTTTAGGTTTTTCCTGAGGTTGGGCTTGGAATACCATTGGCTCTTCAGTGTCAGCCTGGTAGCCAGTGAAGGTACCGGTGGTATCCATATCTGAGCTATGGATAGAAAAGTTTTGAAGTGCTTCTGATAGTTCATTCATGCTGTTAGCATACATGAAGAAACACACAAAATTCTAAGTTAAAATTTTGTAAATTAAATTTTAACAGAATCATAGAATGGCAATCAGAAAATTAAGTATTTCTAAATACTTAATTGGCTTAAATCAGTGGCTCTGATACCACATTTTTCTGTCACGGCCCCCGTCCCGGTGTTACCCGGTCCAGGAGCCGCGGGGCAGAAACCCGTGGTATTTATTATTTGAGTTGACAGCGGAAGTTTAACAGGATCGTTTAAAACTTGAAAATGCCCAATTATTTTATTTCATAATTTGGGATAAACCCCGTAATTTACAATCGAGGAATTTCACGAGGAAATTCCCTGTTTTACAAAACATGTTTATTTATTTTTACTGGGCCACCACTTCAAGCTTGTTAGTGCTCCGTAGCACGTTTTCCTTGATTCATAATAGGTCACCTGAAACATGTTTTGAAAAATATTTTATCAGCGGGGAAATACTGGCGAGTCACTCAAATTTGATAAAACGACACCTGGTTATAAATTACAGCATAAGAGCGATTACAATGGCTCCTATCTTATTTTTATCTGGCGCCGTGTCACCTCCTGGTGATGATGGTCATACCACTATTGGGTCCTTTCACCCAAGTAGTGATGATTATCACTGTAAGGTTGATGAACCTAACCGTGAGAAATTAGTAATGTGCACAATACCCCACTAGCCAGTGATTCAAGATAACCACGACTTAATCCCTGTAATTATAACTTTGAAAATAATTGGAGTATTGTAAAACATTATTGATAAAAAGAGAATGACTAACATTGCAAGTTTAAACGGGCAGAGTTTTAGCCTACTAATAAGCCTTGTAACCTAATTTAAATAACAATGCACACGAACTAGGTCAGTAACTTAATACAACATTTACGATAACTCACGAGATCGAAACCCTCACGACGAATGACAAAGTATAGCCCTTACACTACAACAAAAATGGTTTTTTAGGACCTTTTCTGTGGGACGCTTGTAAAAAAGGGTCCTAAAAACTATTTAATAGGACTAATGAACTTTTAGGGTCCTTTTATAATATACTTTACTAAACCGGTGTCCTAAAAAACTATTTAATAGGATGGATAATTTTTTGGGGTCCTGTTATCATATAATTTAATAGGACACTTAAAATGTAGATCCTAATAAAGTACTTTATAAGACATTTAATTGTTAGTGTCCCATTATGTGGTACTGTATTAGGACACTTGACCATCTTGGGTCCTATTATAACATAACTTAATAGGACACGTTGTAGTTAAGTCATAAATGTTCAGTGTTATAGGACCCCTTCTAGTCAAAGTCATATTAGAACTTAACTTAATGGGACACTTGGGTCTTATAACTTTAAACTTTATAGGATGCTTAATCATTGTGGTGTTATTATAATCAACCGTAATAGGACACTTGATATTTGAGTCATAAAACATTAGTTTTATAGGACGCTTATTCGCTACAGTTTTATTATAACATAAATTAAAAAGACACTTGACACTTGGGTCTTATAAATTTAACCTTTACATGGATGGTTTATTTGTAGGTAGTCAATGAGGATTGAGGTCGCATGATGACTCAAGATTTTATGCTTCTTATTTATTTAATTGCTTTTAATTTCTTTGTTAAATGTTAAGACTTTATGTTAGATAATGTTATAACTTATTTCTGGTTAGTGTTTTTGTTATGAACATGCTTATTTGAAATATAATGAAGTTTTATTTCTTTCATTAGTTGATGTTATACAATAATTATTAGAATGTTATATGTTGATGGTCTGATTATAAAATTGGTTTTATAATCTTATTTGTGATATTAGGACCATTTTCTTGATATTAAAGTAGCTATAACGTTACATCATAATGGTCCTATAAATTAATTTTAAGGACGATTGTATGTGTATCAAAAGATTAAAAGTATGTAATCACATATTAGAACATTGTAAAAGTGTTCTAATATGTTCTTTTTAGGACGCTATTTAAGTTGTTTATAGACATATTATGCGACCATAAAATTGGTTTCATAATCTTATTTGGTATATTAGGACCCTTTTCCTGTTACTTAATTAGCTATAATGTTACATCATAAGGGTCCTATCAATTAATTTCTAACGACGCTTATAAGTGTATCAAAAGATTAAAAGTATGTAAGCACATGTTAGAACATCGTAAAAGTGTCCTAATATGTTTAATTGGATACTATTTTGGTTGTTTAAAGACATATTACGCGACCATAAAATTGGTTTCGTAATCTTATTTGAAATGTTAGGACGCTTTTTTAGTTCCGGGACTTATTACGACCCCTTTACATGAAACGCTTTTACCGTTGGTCCTATTAAATGAAAGGTCCTATAAAATAGCATTTTAGGACGCTTTTGCGCGTGCTAAAAACCCAATTTTCTTGTAGTGTTATTTTGGCAGCACTTAAACATCCATCGGATTGGTTTCAATCGATCGGACATTGAATCGTAGTAGTGATCGAGTTAATACCCTGTATCGTAGCAGCGTCTCTCTACATAAAAGTGTGATTTTGAGCAGTAGAACTTCGTTTTTTATCAAAATATTCGACACAGGTGAACTGCTCATGCCCTAGCAATTTATAGCTGAAAAATGGGGTTTACGCGGCCCGCGAGGGCCACCTAGTCGTAGACTAGGGCTAGCGTGTCACACCTAGGTCTGCCTCGTTTCTGCCACGTGGCCTAGCATGCTGATCCGGAGATTTTATGAGTTGTCGCGGCCCGCGTAAGCCTAGGCTTACTCTTACGCGGCCCGCGTGAAACCAAAAAATCTTGTTTTCTTAGTTTTTCATGCACGTAAGGTTTTCAGGGTCCGGGTTTTCACTTACGGGTCGTTTTGGGACATTTTTGCAAGTCCTTACAATTGGGTTTCACGCGGGCCGCGTAAACCATAAGAGAAGCCTACGCGGGCCGCATCAACTCAAAGTTGACCGGATAAGCGATACAGGCCACGTGTCGCACACGTGGCAGACCTAGGTGTGACACGCTAGCCTTAGTCGTAGACTAGGTGGCCCTCGCGGGCCGCGTAAGTTTTAAGTGTGGCTTACGCGGGCCGCGTAAAACTAAAAAATTTGCTATAAATTGCTGGTGCATGAGCAGTTCATCTGTGTCGAAAATTTCAATCAAAAAACGAAAGAAACTGCTCAAAATCGAAGTTCTAAGTAGTGAAACGCTGCTCCGAATACAGGGTATTAACTCGATCTCTGCTACGATACAATGTCCGATCGATTGAAACCAATCCGATGGATGTTTAAGTGCTGCCCAAATCAGGGCTATACTTTGTCATTCGTCGTGAGGGTTTTAATCTCGTGAGCTTATCGTAAATGTTGTATTAAGTTACTTACCTAGTTTCGCGTGCATAGTTATTTAAACTAGGTTACAAGGCTTATCAGTAGGCTAAACTCTGCCCGTCTAAACTTGCAATGTGAGTCATTCTCTTTTTACCAAAAGTGCTTTACAATACCCAAATGTTTTCCAGTTATAATTACAGGGATTAAGTCTTGGTTATCTTGAATCACTGGCTAGTGGGGTATTGTGCACATTACTAATTTCTCACGGTTAGGTTCATCAACCTAACAGTGATAATCATCACCACTTGGGTGAAAGGACCCAATAGTGGTATGACCATCGTCACCAGGGTGTGACACGGTGCCAGATAAAAAATAAGATAGTAGCCATTGTAATCGCTCTTATGCTGTAATTTATAACCATGTGTCGTTTTATCAAATTTGAGTGACTCGCCAGTATTTCCCCGCTGATAAAATATTTTTAAAACATGTTTCAGGTGACCTACTGTGAATCAAGGAAAAGTGCTACGGAGCACTAATAAAGCTTGAAGTGGTGGCTCAGTTAAATAAATAAACATGTTTTGTAAAACAGGGAATTTCCTCGTGAAATTCCTCTATTGTAAATTACGGGGTTGTCCCGAATTATGAAATAAAATAATTGGGCATTTTCAAGTTTTAAACGATCCTGTTAAACTTCCGATGTCAACTCAAATAGTAAATACCACGGGTCACATCGGGACGGGGGCCGTGACATCAAGGATCCTAACTTCAGGGTCAAGGGTCCTCTTCTCAGGTTCATGGATCCTCTCAGGTTCAAGGATCCTCCTCTCAGGTTCAGGGATCCTCATCTCAGGTTTACGGATCCATGGATTATCCTCCAAGACCCCCAGTCTCAGTGCATCAGGGATCCAACATCTTTCAGGATCAAGGATCCTTAAGGAGTGTACAACCCGGAAGTTCAGAGGTTCATTTGGGAGACTTCATCCTTATGCAGACTATTGCTTCGTCTGGTCCCTCGATCATGCCAGAATCACGTTAATATGGATTCACATCAGGAGTTCCACCCTTGAATCCATCAGGAGGTAACACTTTAAATACTACTTATAATACTAACCATGGTTTTGTGCAGGATACAGGAATCAACCAAGCTATGGCTAGAGAGTTACAGAAGCTCAAGGATATGATATCCAGTGTTTCGGGAGTGGTCAAACCCATTCCACAAATTCCAGATGGGGGTCACATGATATCTCGATTTGCACCACCTATTTGTGATGCAGAAATATCAAAGAGGTTTCAAACACCAAACATGAAGTTGTATGATGGCTCTACTGATCATGAAGAGCATGTAGCCCAGTATAGAGAAAGGATGGAGATCAACCCCATCCCTGAGAGGTTAAAAGAAGCTTGTCTATGCAAGGGCTTCGGATCCACACTGACAGGATCAGCTCTTAAATGGCTACTAAGTCTTCCCCCTTACTCTATTACTTCATTTGCTAATCTAGTTAATTTGTTTAATAGCCAATTCTCATGTAGTAAGAGGTTTGAACGTTTAACTAATGATCTATACAGGGTAATACAAGTTCAAAATGAATCACTTAGAGATTATATTACTAAATTCAGTAAAGAATCCTTGGAAATTCTTAACCTGGATATAGCTACGGCTGTAGAAGCCTTCGAAATGGGTTTACTTAAGGATTCTTTGTTCTATGATGATCTTGTCATGACCCCTTGCAGGAATCTTGATGAAGTGAGAACCAGGGCCCTTAGATTCATCCGCTTAGAGGATGATAAAAGGATCCAGGAAAGACTGGCAGGATCCTCAAAGCAAGAAAAGCAAGGATCCTACTTCAGGAACAACAAATCCAAACCATACAACAGATCTGATAACCAGAACGTGCATGCAATGGAGCAAGAAGAGGACGATGAGGATTATCCTCCCATTTCTGAATATTGTTTTTCTGTTGATAACAATGAACTAATCCTTGCAATGCAGAATCTAGGTGAAAAAGCAAGATGGCCCAGAAAGAGTGATAAGACAGCTGCAACAAAAGACAAATCCAAATGGTGTGCATATCATGAAGATTTCGGCCATCTCACTGAAGAATGCATAGCACTCAGGAAGGAGGTTGGTTATTTGTTAAGCAAAGGGCATTTGAAGGAGCTTCTTAGAAGAAAAAAGTCAAGGATCCAGGATCCTGAAAAAGTTTCGGAAAGAGCTCCTGCTCCCCCAGCAGATGCACAGATTATCAACTTCATATCTGGAGGATCAGACATATGTGGCACTTCCTTTTCAGCAGCCATGAGGCATGCCAAAGAAACAAAGATGGATAATGGGGACAGACCCATTCGAACCTCGATCCTTAAACAGGAGAAAGTTATAACCTTTGATGAGGATGATCGTGTGGACATTCAGGATCCTCACCATGATGGTCTTGTTATTACTTTATTTATATCTAACCATTTTGTTCGTAGGATTCTCATAGATGGAGGAAGCTCAGTGAACATCATTCAACTTGATGTCCTCAAAAAGATGAACATCCCTGAATCAGAAATTATCCCAAGATCATCAGTCCTTGTGGGATTCAGCGGAGAAACCAAGAACACATTGGGGGACATTAAACTTCCAATTTACATAGAGGGAGTTAATTCTTTTCAAAAATTTTGTGTTATAGATTGCTTATCCTGTTGCAATGTTATCCTTGGCAGGCCATGGTTACATGACATGAAAGCAGTTCCATCTACCTATCATCAATGTGTTAAACTCCCTACTCCATGGGGTGTGGTGAAGATTGAAAGTGACCAACAAGAAGCTAAAAATTATTACACTTCATCAATGAAGCCAGCCTCAAGACCTAGGGAGCAATAGCAATTAAAGTATCCTCCAAGAGATGTCCTGGAGGCAAGAGAACAAGATGTCAAGGATATCCTGATGGATCCTCAGGATCCTGAATCCAAAGTTTTTATAGGATCCGGGATCCTCAACAATATTGAAGAGGATCTAGTATCCTTCCTGAAGTGAAGAAAAACTACCTTTTCCTGGAAGCATGAAGACATGACAGGTATCTCCAAAGATATTATCACTCATAAACTTGGCATTGACAGGTCATTCAAACCCATACATCAAAAGAGGGGGAAGTTTGCACCTGAGAGAAATGTCATCATCCAGGAGGAGGTAGATAAGCTGCTCAGAGCATGTATTATTAGAGAGGTTAAGTATCCAAGGTGGTTAGCCAATGTGGTTGTTGTTCAAAAGAAAAATGGAAAGTGGAGGGTATGTGTCGATTTTACTGATTTAAACAAGGCATGTCCCAAGGATCCTTTTCCATTACCCCACATTGACTCCATGGTGGATGCTACCGTGGGTCATGAGTTGTTGACTTTCATGGATGCTTCATCTGGATTTCAACAAATTCAGATGGAACCATCTGATCAAGAGGATACAGCCTTTATGACCCCTATTGGTATCTTTTGTTATATTGCTATGCCATTTGGACTAAGAAATGCAGGTGTTACATACCAAAGGCTAGTCAATATGATGTTTAAGGAACAAATAGGACACACAATGGAAGTCTATATAGACGACATGGTGGTTAAGTCCAAGAGAGCTGAGGATCACCTTAGAGATTTGGAGGAAGCATTTGATATCCTTGATAAATTCAATATGAAATTGAATCCTTCCAAGTGTCACTTTGGTGTAAAAGCAGGCAAGTTCCTAGGTTACATGGTGACAAAAAGAGGCATAGAGGCAAGTCCAAAGCAAATCAAGGCGATTATGAATATTAAGTCTCCTGCCAATGCCAAGGATGTGCAAAGATTGACAGGGAGGATCGCAACCTTGAACAGGTTCATCTCAAAGTCATCAGAGAAATGCAAGGAATTCTATGACATCCTGAGAAAGAACAAGAAATTTGAATGGACTGAAAAGCATGAGAATGCTCTCAAGGCCCTTAAGGATTACCTATCCTCGGCTCCTGCCTTAATGAAACTAGAAAAAGGGGATATATTATCCTTATATTTGGCAGTCTCTTCTAAGGCAGTAAGGGCAGTCCTTGTTAAGGATCATGAAGGTACACAACACCCTGTATATTATGTAAGTAGAAGTTTCTACACTTCTAACCAAAATATTGGGGTGGGCGGATGCACCCCCGAGCACCCACTATCCTTCGCCTCTGGTTGTCGCGACACGAGACCTATTACTTCATGTTTTTGAAATGTTGCAGCCACCACCAATGAATAGGATCCGCAACATACAACCACATCGAAAATTGATCGATACACCTAAATACACCAAATGGAACACAACTTGTATAAACATTCATAAACAAATATGAAAGCAATCAAATCTGATTAAAAAGTTAAAAACTTACGCTTTTTTCGTAGCATACAAAGGATCAAATGGGATATATTCATAGCACCAGAACCAATATTCGCAATAGTCTTTTTTCCTCTTCAACATTCCAGGCAACACAGCTTGTGTGACCTTAGTTGTCCCTTCAACGTTAACTTTAATCAAACTATTCAACAATTCATCATCCACTTTTTCATTAATTGGATCAAAAATTTCATCAACTTTGCCTTTGGGTGGTTTAGTCGGTTTCACACTGTTTTCCGCTCTCGTGCCCGTACTTATTTCATCAGGTTTAGATTTTGAGTTCTCATATTCAAGCACCGAAGTCTTCAAGTGTTTACCATCACCGTCAACCTAATTGCAATTTCACAATTTTTCATTCGTAATTAATAAATCTTATCATATACAAGTTATAGTTGGTAAACCGCTACCATTTGCGTGTTGTGAATTAAGTTTATAACGAACCAATAATTACATAACTTCCACCTGCATATTCGCACATAAGCCCGATAAAATTCGGGAACAAAAAAAAACAAAATCACGACAAAAGAACAAATACCTTTATCTACAATTAAAAGACAAAGGATCACCGATCCCTCCAGATGACAAAGTCGGTAGCTGGAATGGCTAAAGTTAATGGGTTGGAGGAAGATATACCACTTTTAACTTCCACTCTTCCACTGCATTGCGTAAATCCTTGGTAAAGTATAACACAAACCATTGTAGAGTAAACACATTGCGTAAATCAATACATAGCAACTATACTCATATAATTTCTACATTCATAACTAGACTTTAAACTCGTTACTAAAACCACTGTACTATATTCATATAATCTAACAATCAACCCTTTTTACAGTAGGTAAAAACGTTAGGAATCTTTTTTTTTTAATGCAAAAAAAAAAACACCTCTGATTCGAAACCCCAACAAAAAGTATGCCGTAAACCCCAAATTATGGAAACAGGCAAAATCATAGGAATTGAAAATTGCAAGTGGTAATTACCACCGACCCCCTCAACTTTTTTTATTTTTTTCCTTTAAATCGAGATGTCAGTGATTGATTTAGGGTTCAATGGAACGGTTGCAGACACAGTAGTGGTGGAAAGATACACCTTCATAAAGTCGTGTCTAGATCGAACCAACACATATACTAATCTCAACCCTAGCATCACTTATAATTACATTTATCTAATCCTAGCAACATAATGTGACATATGTGCTTGTAATCATTGTATTAAATCTAAACAGTTTAATTATTAATAAAGCAATGTGATTTGACCCCAATGATTGTTTATTTATGTTTGACATTTTGCACGTTTTGATTTTTTTCAATTTCAAACTCTATATCGCTTTCTGGAAAGTTATACGCAAACTTATGCGTAAACGTAATTAGTTTAATGAGACAAACACTACGGAACATCAACATAAGCATAACATACCCTAAATAACCTTTACATAACTTAGAAATAAGTTTTGAAGGGTTTGGTATGGCAAAAACAAGTTTATTCGCTTACAGGGACTATTTGCGACAAACTGCAAAAGTCTGCCGATTCGTATAGTAATGAACATTCTGGAACATGATCATAAGTTAAACATACCATAAATATCCTTTACATAGCTTAGAAATAGGCTTTTAGGGGTTCGGTATGCGAAAATAAACTTATTTGATCAATAGGGACTAAAAGCGTCAAAAAGTGCATAAGTTTGCATTTACGCACATATCTTACGTTCTGAACATATCCGGACATCCAAAAAAAAATTTAATCATTAAATTTTTTTTTTAGTGATTGGAATGCTAAAATTTCATTCGTCGCGTAATTTGGATCGTTTTTCGCGTCCGTTCGTGTTTCGTCGTAATTAACCGAATAACGTGACCGTATGGCCAAACGAACCGACATCTGAGATGTTTTCAAGCATATTTCTTGTTCCCTATACTTTGACATAATTATTGAGCCTTGAAAATGGGCTAACGGGGCTTAAACGTGTCAAAAATCAACTAATATGCATGCAGGGACCAAACTGTAAACTTTGAAACTGTTTCTGATCTGCTGCTCGCTCGCGGGGCTCGTAGACTCATGCTGAGTCTTACGCGGGGCGTGACAGCCCCTATCTGGGCAGAAAATCAGTTTTCAGCAAACAACAGTTGATCCTTGGGTTTTAGACATAGTTTTAAGTAATGGTTGTAAAAGTCGCTAGGCGCTCCCTGGTTGGTCGACCGGGGAGTTGAGAGTACTCGGTCTAGCCGGAGAGTACACAGGGAGTACTCGGAGATGCCAAATTATAAAGAAATTAGTTTTCAGAAATTAAATATATGTCAAATAACATAAATTTGCTAAGATTTATAACAAAATACGTGAAATTGATATTCATTCTTTAATATGATAGGCAAAGAAATTATTTTTATTTTATTTTAAGTCATACTCGGCCTGAGTTGACCTACTAGATCCGCTTTTTGGCCAATGTTGACCGCATTTGATCGATTCCAAGTAATTAGTCAGAGTTGAAGAAAGTCCCATCGGCCGCTTACCTTGTAGCGACTAGTCGGGGAGTACTCGGCCTTGGAGACCTTGTTTTACAACCATACTTTTAACACTCTATGGGCTGATATTTGGACTCCCCTAGTATCTAAATCAGTGGGTAAAAAATGTATGGCTATGATCAAAGCTCTAAACACTTGGAAAGATCCTAACGGTTCTTGAATTCCGATATAAACCCATCAATTTTTCCATTTCAACTTGCTCACTTCAGAATTTCTTCTCCATCTGCTCTTTGGGGCTATCCCTTCTTGGTTGAAGGCTCCTTTCTTCAGTTTTCTTGTTCTTGATCCAAGCTTGGACCCTTTGTAAGTCTCCTTCATGCTTGGTTATGCATTTCAAGCATGAAAGTCAAACAGTGTTTGACTTTCTGCTTTGACCATGGTTTGGTCAACACAAAGTTCGTTTGAACTTTGCAACGTGAGCATAATCACGATGGTTATAGTCCCTTGTGACTATACCTACTGATTATCACGTTGATTAGGCGTAGTGACGAGTCAAAGTTTCGGTCAAAATAAGTATTTATGCGTATTTTGCAACGAATCTATTTTTTGGTATCAAAACACTTTGTTTTGATATCAAACTTGTTCTCTAACTTAGTTAAACATGTTTTAACTCGTCACTTTTAGTCTAGTGCTTATATAGGGTCGTAAGTTAAGCAGTCTAAACAACCGCTTAGACTTTCGAACCCGACACGTTTGGTCGATCATTAGGATCCGACCAAACATGTTTTGTGACCATAGTTGTATAGGGAATAACCTTCCGAGGTTATACCTTATGGTCACTTAGTTTACTTAGTTGTATGATAGGTAGATTATATGCCATAGGAAAATGACTAAAATGCCCTTTTTGTGCATAATTTCATTTTAAGCATATATAACCTAATTTTTGCCATATAAACTGATTATTAAACATGTCAGGGCATATAATACTTGTCATAGGACTAGTTAGGCTATTCGTTTTCGCTTTCGCGCAAATGACGCGTTAAAGTAGCGTAAGCTACCTAAACGGGTCATAATGGGTCATAAGCACTTAGGTTAGGTTCCGTTTTAGAATGTAGGCTTTGTTAAACCATATCATATGAGTTCCAATACTCATTTAGTTTACAAGACCTCATTCTATCTGATCTCCCGATTTAGGTCCGGTTTATTAACAAAGTTACCTATATTAGGTGCCGATTGATTTCGTGATCCTTCAAGCATTGTTTGATTGTCATTTCAAGACTATAAGCAATATCAAGTGAGTACATAGTCCCCTCTTTTACCGCTTTCAAATATTTTGGGGTGATACACATGTGCCTACTTGTTACTTTCGTGCTTTTCGTGCTTTCATGACATAAACTTGCTACGTTCATTAGTACGCATATAGTACATGATTTCAATTATGCTTTGCTATTTATGTTGACTGAGCATGCTAGCACATTGATTTCACATTTGTTTCATATGTTTAAATCAGCATATGTACACATTGATTTACATTACATTTTTGCTATGTATGTTCATTTAGCATACTTAGTACATTGTTTTCACATAACATGCTTACATATGGTATGACATTTGGTTTGTTTAACGGGTCAAAAATACATTCATTAACATTGATCACACCGCTCGGTAGTATGTAGTGGTATCATAGGAATTGACAACTCCCATTCCTAGAATCCTAGGTTTGTTTGGACGTAAGGAATGACAGAATCCGAAAACATTTTTGATAAACCTTTGATTTGTTTAAGGGTTTATCCGACAGTCTCAAGGCTTGAATGTATGCGAAAAACATTACCGCATAGATGTTTGTATCAAAATAGCTTTGATTTGTTTTTGCAAAACATAACATTTTGATTTAAACTTAGATTTATTCAAAAGCTTTATTTTGTACATTTTACATACGGGGTTGAGTAAATTCTTTTATTCACCGTACATAACATTTGATTATACATTGACACTTTACATACGGGGTTGAGTAAACACTTTTATTCACCGTACATGATATTGTTGTTACTTGACATTTACTTTACAAGACATTTTTTGGTGGTTTATTTATAAGTGATTTAAATAACGAAACGTGTGTAATATAATAAATGCATGGTGGATACGCCGCTAATACTTCCTATATATAAATGCTTTTTATGATATTACATATCGTAGCGTTATCTAAACCACTTAGACAAAGACATGATACATTTTATACAAACGACACATTTTCACAAGACATTGATTTACAAACGACATATTTTATACAAGAAAACATTTCTTTTATAACATCTGATTTCCTTATCGAATTTTGTATGATATATAAAAGAAAACACTTTTAATAAGATTCATGACTAACTTTTTGTTAAACATTTCTTTCAACTACAAGTCATGAATCCTTCATCAATATAACCTATGTATCTCACAGGCATTTTTATGCTGACGTACCTATTTTCGCATGTGTTTTCAGGAGCTAATACATAGGGTTGATCAAGATACATTTAGGCGGACTCGGGCCTTAGTGACATAAAAGATGCAAGAATAGTTTATCTTATTTTGTATTTTTTTAATTCCCAAGACAATGTAATCATGTTTAATAAATAAAACCGAACTTTAATTACCATGGTTATGAAACAATAATTATGTGGCTCCACTCCTCGACGTTTCCGTCGCGGTTTGTTGTTTTACGCGGTCGAGGTGTGACACATAAACTGAAATCAGAGGCAATAAAATTGTGTCATAGAAGATGTAGACGAAAATACTGATCAGCAATCACTTTGCGAGCTTGCTTATTGATTTAAGCGGGAAATCATTGCCGAAGGTGGAGGTGGTGGCAGAGGAACGACTATCTCTGAGTAAAATGTCTTTAGGAAGTGATATGGTTTCAAAAGAGTTAAATAACAATATTGTTAAAGCTTGTGGGTACATATAGAAAATGCACCGACATTTCAGTTTAAGATAGATAACTAGTATCTTCAACTACTTATCATCGCTCAACATATTCCGTCAGCAACTACCAATTGAAAAATATAAAAAATAGACAATTGAAAAATAAAAAACCCCTCAGTAATCAATGACATATCATTTATGGTTACCATAACCTAGGATGTTGATATCATCACCGATGAATTATCAACATACCATCGACATTGGTAAATCTTAAACTCGGTTGTTATTGGTGGGAATTGTTTTCCCAATTACAATCACATTAACTAGTAATAAGACCCGCGCGCATTGCGGCATGGGTACTTCACAAATATCAGACAGATTAGTCCAAGAGTTATGTGATGTGTTAACCATATGAAAACGCACGTTTTGACGTATCTAATTGAACTCAATGTACCCTATAGCTGCATTGTGATTGGATCAAAACGTAATATAAATCAAATTTATATCGTACATTCATAACGTATTATACGCGACCCGACTAACTGGAATTTATATCGTCAAGCCAAAAACTCTCGAGGGGATCAAAGTGGCATTTACAAAGTTCATAGAAAGTTAAGTGGTTAAAAATTGCATTTCCTAAACTTAAGAACTAAGAAATGGTAAAGATAAAATTTGATAAAGTTTTATGGTAAGAAAGAAACTATAACAAAGTTGGGGCTGAAAAGGAAACTACCACAAAGTTGGGGTGTCAAAAGCAAACTATGTGTAACATGAAGTAGTAGTTTAGGGACTAAATTTGCTATTTTATGGAACTTTGAATGTACCAAAGTCAATGGGCTAAAATTGCAACATCGTGAAAGTATAGGGATAGAGGCAAAGCCGGTGGGGTTTCCACGACTTTGTCTTTTAAGCTATAGTATAATATGATCAGGATTGTGCTTTTTTCTTCTCTTATCTCTCATATCACTCTTAGGGTGGTAGGGGCACTTGCGGGGAGAAGGGGCGGGGTGTGTAGTCCCCGCGTGGGCATACTACCGCCACCCCTTGTTTAAGTGGGATTCGGGTGATAGTCACCGATGTGGGGAAGAGGAGAGATGGGGTTAATGGTGGGTTCAGTTTTTTCCATCCAATCACACATTTATTTTTATTTTTTTAAGAAAAAATTGCTTATCACTCCCCATGTGGGAAGCACCCCTAGTGTTTAAGTGCAAAATGAGGAGTGGAGAGGGGAATTGACATGGCATGAGGTGATTGGCTAGGGAGAGAGTTTACAAATCCCTACGTGGGGAACACTCATTCTACCCTTAGGGTGAACGGGGTGGAAGCGGGGTGAAGGGCGATGAACCCTTTCACCGCACGGGGAACACCGCCGCCGATCCCTGACACCGCGCGAGAAAGTGAAAAAGCGGGGAAGACTCACCGTATACGAGGAAGAATAGGGGAAGGAGAGAGAGATGAATAATGGTGGGGCTCACTCTTTTCATCCAAACACGATATTTTTTATATTTAAAAAAAAATAGTTTACCCCTTCTCAAGAGTAGTGACCACCTCTTATGTTTTTTAGGCAAGAGTGGTGTATAAGAGAGGAATTGACATGACAAATCATGATTGGATGGGTAGAAATTTCTCCCATCTCATAAGACCGGAAGGTATGGGGAGGCTCATACTCAAGGGGATGGGCCGCCACGTAAGCGGATGTGAGGATGAGCATAAAGGGGATGAACCTTGGGGGCGGGGGATAAACCCCTTTATATGTGTGTATGTATGTATGTATGTATGTATGTATGTATGTATGTATGTATGTATGTATGTATGTATGTATGTATAGGTGTGTGTGAGGGGGTGAGGCCCGGCTTGGGCGGCTGTGGGCGGACGGAGGGGACGAGCCTGGGGCGGCGACGGAGCAAGGGGGTGGGGTGACTGGGGCGGCGGCAAAGGGATGGGCCTGGGGCCGTGCCCCATACCGTCCAGTCTATGGGGTGCACCCCTTCACCCTGATGTATTTACTACAACTGGATGACGGTTGGTTGCCATCCATCTTTCACGTTGACTTTTTTTTTTCTTCTTCTTCTCCTTTGTCATATGTCATACCTCATGGACACACATACAAAGATTAATTTTAATTTTCTTCTTCTCTTGTGGCTGTCATATCGCTGTAATTTGATCCCTTAGTATCGTAGTTATTTTGTTGTGCCTCTTTTAACCGTGTGTGTATATATACATGGATTGAGGGCGATCATTGACGCTTCCAAGACACAAATTCTCGTTACTAAGTTACTTAGATTGTATGTTCTTGTTGTACCAACATATCCAATGTTCGTCACCCCAATTTAGGCGTTCGGTTTTCTCCCGCTAGAACTACAATGAGTATTAGATTTAGATGTAATGTATATTAGTTAGGATTTGTTATTCAGATAAGATTTGATTTGATTATCTTTATCGTAACGTGGAGTTGTGAATATATTAAGTTTCTTTTGTAATTGTTATTATTGTACTCTTACATATTGTTGATCAATAACATGCATAGTAACTTATCGTAAAGTTTTTATTATCATGTATATTGTCTCTTTTTAAGTTGTAACATCCTAACTTTCATTAAAGACGTTAAATTGACATTGTTAATGAAATTCGCATTGGCATTCTATTAATGTTGATATAATATATATATATATATATATATATATATATATATATATATATATAGGGGAAGGTTCATTTGAGAAGAAATTTAATGTGAGAAGAAAAAGAAAAAAGGGCATAATGGTAAAATATTAAATAGTTTATAACTCCTCCCATTAATTATGTTCTCTCTTATTAATAAAGCAAAAAAAAATAACATTTTGTCCTACACATTTCAAAAATTATTCTACATATATCTTACACTTACCGGAATTTACCCTACGCATATATAAATTTATCATACACATTTAAGAATTTATCCTATACATACTAAAATTTATCCTACACAAGTCGAAAATTGTCCTTCACCCTAAATTATTTTATTTGAAAGAATATATTTAAATTGGGAGTTACAAGTTTAATAAGTTAGCTAATTAATTACAATTAGAAATTTACCTATATGCTCTTATTAATAACATTAAATACACATATTAAATAAACTAAAATGGAGCATTTTTATTGGTTTAAAACTTATTCTTTTTATTCTTACAAAATTTTTCTTCTCATTTGAACCTTTCACTATATATATATATATATATATATATATATATATACACATTGTTTTAAGGTATGTGGAGCGAGAATAAAAACCAAATTGAGTTAGGTGGTTCTTGTTTTTTGTGAAAAGTACTTCAGAGCCTCTTATGTCTGCCCCACGCAGACCACGCGCAGATGTTTATATCTGCAGCGTGTTTGTTTTTTGGAAGACATTTCATTAAAAAAGGTCTTCAGGAGCTCTTCCTCGCGCATATGTGGCCTTACATCTTCAATCCTCTTCAAGACTCTTCAAAACAAAAATATTCAAACCCTAGGTTCTTTCTCCAGCCAAACTTCAACCTCTCCAGCTGCACATCCACATCCTCCTCCACGACCTCCACCTCCACCTCTGCCGCTCCCACGTTCTCAGTCGACCTTGCTCCGCCTCCTCCGCCGTCCCCCACATTCACCCTCGACGTCAGCCCTCCACCTCCGTCGCCCTCCACCTCCGCCGGCCTCCACCTCCGCCGCCCTTCCACTCCAACCGACACCCACCTCCTCCGCCATCTTCTCCACCACAGCAGTCGACACTCCAGCCGACACCCACCTCCATCAGGTATGTTTTAAGTTTTATTTTTTTTCAACTCTTTGTTAATTTAATTTTGTTAATTCAATTCTAAATTCTTGTTAATTTAATTCTAAATTTGTTGATTATTTTGTTAATTAAATTCTGAATTTTTGTTAATTTAATTATGAATTGGTTGTTAATTTAATTCTGAATTTTTGTTAATTTAATTCTGAATTGGTTGATGATTTTGTTAATTTACTTCTGAATTTTGTTTATAATTGTTAGTTTATTTGTTTGATTAGTTGTTCAACTTGATGAAATCGGTTGATTAAAGATTGTGTGATTAGTTTATAATTGTAAAAAAACTAACAGTCTTCTTCTTGCAGACTGCAGAGGTTTGGTCCAGCTCTTCTGCTGCAGATGTAGTCCGCAGACTGCAGACGTTTTACCTCTGAAAAAACAAACAGCACCTTAGGTTCTGTTTGTTTTTTGGCCAGAAGTACTTCTGGCCACTTATGTCTGCGCGACGCAGACGCGCGCAGACGTTTGATGTCTGCAGCTTGTTTGTTTTCTCGCAGACCTTTCATTAAAAAAGGTATGCGAGACCTCTTCTTGGAGCAGACATGGACCCAAGTCTTCTCCTCACAGACGTTTACCTCTTCTTGGCACCACCTCCGACACCACTGCTCCGCCACCACCTCCACTCTGCCACCACCTCTACCTCCGACACCCCTACTCCGCCACCACCTCCACCTCCGACACCCCTGCTCCGACACCATCATCGTCATCATCTGTTATCATCATCATCATCAATGGGAAACAAAAACCCCAAATCGAACCAAAACCCTAAATCGAACAAACCCCCAAATCGATGGTGCTACCAGATCGGAGATCGGTGGTGGTGCTTAAACCGAAACCCTAAATCGAACAAACCCCCAAATCGATGAGAGAGAGATACCGTAGAGACTAGAGAGAGAGGGGGGAGCAGCAGGAGACCATCATCATCATCATCGGAGATCGGTGGTGACTGTGGTGACGGTGGTGATGAAGGCAGAGAGAGAGAGATCGAGGGAGGAGAGTGTGACGGGGGTGGGTGGTTGCGACGGGGGAGGTTTGTGGTGACGGTGGTGCTTGGTGGTGGTGATGAAGGCAGAGAGGAGAGAGATCGAGGGAGGTGTGTGTGAAAGTGTGTTTGTGTGTGTCTGAGAAGAGAAGATGTTTTTATAAAATAAAAAAAAACAAACCCTTTTTTCCTTGCAGACTGCAGACATTTGGTCTACCTCTTCTTCTGCAGATGCCTGCGGATGTGGTCCGCAGACTGCAGACCTTTTCCCACAGAAAAAACAAACAGCACCTTAGTGTATATGATATAATAATTAAAAAAAAAGTTAGCGGGCCCTTTCTAACACAATTCAAAAGTTCAGTTTTCTAGAGACGTTAAGATCATGAAAATTTTAGTTTTGACTATAGGGGTACTTATTATCGGACACGTACTCATCTAGGATGAAGTATCACCGGACAATATAATATAATATGTTTGCATCTGCCGACATTGATAGTGATGAACTTTTCCTACATGTTAAACAAAAATGATTTATTTTGTTAAAAGTTATTTAGGAAAATTTATTATTGTAGTACTTGTTTTAATAAACATCAATTTTTAGACGTATGAAAGAGTCCCATTAATACATCTTAAAGAGAGTGTCATTTTGATATATTTGCCACAATTTAAACGTACATGCCTCTAAGAGCATCCCTAATAAGAGGTATTTTTTCTTATTTTTGAGGATGCCTAGTTGGCACATGCCCAACCAATCATCCTTTTTCTCACTTGCCCCTCTCACAAACACATTTCTTCTCTCTCTCATCTCTCCTCTCTACACTCACATAACTCACACCTATCTATTTTTTCTCATTTTTCCTCACAAACATCTTCACACCATCTCTCCTCCACCTCACATTCTCTCTCCTCCACATCACTTTCTCTCTCCCTAAAAACACCAACATATTCCCTTATTGTGGATGCTCTAACAACAATGCTACTTGAAATATGTAAATCCATATTTCAGAGTTGCTTACTCTTGTTCATTGTTTTATTTCTTTTTTCTTACAATTAAACGTGTTTAATATAAGGAACTTTTTCCCGGGCATCTGGTTTAAACTCATTCAATCCTTCACAAACCAGCTTAACCTAACAATGACAATTTTGTTATGTTAACAAAAAAATCACACAAGTTATCAATTATTTATAACTGATCAAACTAACAAAACGAAAGCATCGGCTATAAAGAACCGGATCTATTAGTCGAAACTTAGGGTACTCGGTATGATGTCGGGGAGTTTGTTTGCCGAGCGGTGAATGATCGCTGGCTTCAAATCGGTGAGTGGGGAGTGGTGATTTTGGTGTGTACTCACCGCTGCGGAGAAGAGGAGGAAAGGAGGAGAGAAGGGGTTTAATGGTGGGTCTCAATCCCTTTTAACCAATCACAATTTTTCTTTTTAAATTCTTTACCACTCTGTAGGTGTTTGAATCATTTCCAGTGATTGAATGCAAAATGGGAAGTGGAATGGGGACTTGACATGGTATGATGTCATTGGGTAGATAATGACTCAAACACCCTAAAGTGATTGAATGATACCCTCCATTGTTATAACTGAACAAACTAACAAAACTAAAACACCGGCTATAAAGAACTGGATCTATTAGTCGAAACTCTTAGAGGGTGTTTGGGGTTGAGTTTTGAAAATAAATTATGCGTTTTGAATAATCAGAATCAGATAATTAACTGTAACAAAACGTGATGTTGAAAGATAGTGTTTGGATTTGATTATGTTGCTTGATATCACAATAATCAAATGGAAAAATTACAAGTTTTGTCCTTTATCTTTATAGTACTTTACAGGCGGTGTCCTTTTTTTCAAATGTTGACAAGTTTTGCCCTTTACAAGGAATTTTGTTACACGTTTTGTCCTTTAAGCTTAACCCAGTCAGATTTTCTTGTTAAATCTTGTCACCCAAGGGTATTTTAGTCTTTTTACCCATTTATTTATATTATTTAAAAGAATAAAAAAATTATTTTTAAAAATAATAATAATAATAATTATTATTATTACTATTATATCTTTATGTTTCTGCAACCACCACCATCAAGCACCACCGTTCACCACCCTGAATCACCACCTGCCATCATCAACCACCACCGGCAAGTTTCCAATTTCCCCCAATTTTCATCAATCTCCAATTTCATCGAACAATTACTAGCAGTTCTTGAAAAAAAAAACGATTTGTTAATCATAACAAAAACATTAAATAATGCCTTAATTTTCAAAATTTTACAAACCCAAATCACTAATTTGTCTTTTAATCATACCCACAAAAAATGTTACCAAAATCTTAACTTAAGAAACTATTGTTCATTTTCTTCAGAACAACAAACTGAACAAAACCATCATAAACGGATCATTTTCTTCAGAACAACAAACTGAACAAAACAATCATTCATGACTTTCAAACTTCAATAATCATCAAAACCCAATTACCAATTCCACTATCCAATCATAAACGGATCAGATTTCCAGGTCGGAGGTGGGTGGTTCGATTAGGGCTTCAAGTGAAATGACGGTAAAACGACGGTGAAACGACGATCTCGATCTGGATGCAGAGTTGTTGACGGACGGACGGTGAAACGACGTCGTTGTGGCTGTTGTTGGTGTCGGATTTCTTTTTCCGGTGGAATAGGTTCTTCAGTCCCATGGATTTTGACTGTTGAAAGATGAATTTATGAAAGATGGATTTATGAAAGATGAATTTGGACATCTGAAAGGATTTGGGGATGGATCTGGGAATATATAATTCTAAAAAAGGATTTGGGGATGGATGGATCAGCTCAGCATTTAACCGAAACCAGCATCTTCACCGCCTATGGTGGCCGCCGCACCTGAAGACCAGATTCATAGCATCTAATTTGTGGGTTCATAGCTTTAAATCAGATTCAAAGGATTTGAAGATTGAAAAAAAAAACGGGCTTCTAGATTCGATGGTGATGATGAACAATGAATGGGCATGAATTTGTGGGCATGAATCGATGGTGATGATGAACAATCAGGGGGAAGAAGATATAACAGAGAAAGAGATGGAGAAGAGTGAAGGAAATTAGGGTTTCTGAGGGATTATAAAAGCGGGGAAATGAAGTGGTGGGGTGGAAAAGACATAATTACCCTCATGTGCTTATCATGTGCCACAAATTAACTGAGTTTTTTAACTGAGTTGGATGTAAAGGACAAAAGTTGCAACAAAATACATACTAAAGGACACCGCCTGTCAACATTTGAAAAAAAGGACACCGCCTGTAAAGTACTATAAAGATAAAGGACAAAACTTGTAATTTTTCCTAATCAAATAATCAACTATTGAGTGTTTAGCAAATATATATTTAAAAAAATAAATAAGTGAAAATCCTTTTCTAAACGCAAATAGTTAATTTTTGGAAAACTGCGTTTTGTAACTTTCTAAACGCAAATAATCAATTTTTTTACCCAAACACTCAAAACTGATTATTTACGATTTCAAAACTCAATAATTTAAAAATCTTCTTCAAAACTCAACCCAAACATCCTCTTAGTAACACATCCATCCATACTCAAAAGATTTCATAATGTGTTAAAAAGTTATATATTATTATTTTAACAAAGTGGTGTAAACGCATAAAAGTACGAAAACAAAATAGACACTTATAAGTATTGTTTTTATTTTTATATATAAGATGATTATCTTAAGGGTTAATGGATTTAAACACCCCCAACTATTGCCATTTGGCAGATGGCACTCTCAACTTTCACTTTGGCTCAGACCACTCTCAACTTAACACTTAGGTTGCTGTATCACCCTGTTGTTAAATAAACACTAACTGAGTTAGTTCTTTTTGCTGACGTGGCCAATATTTGCTGATGTGGCATGCTGATGGATCCAATATACACACACATGCTGATGTGGCACTGTATTTAAAAAACCATACCCACACACAGATCCAATATACACACACATGCTGATGTTGCTACTCTCCTCCCTTCCCCTTTCGAAAATCCCCTACACCCACACCCGGAACTGGCGTTGATGCCGGTGGTGTTTCCGGCCAGACGATACCCCCCTCTCAAAACAACATCAGAGCTCTTACCCTTATCCCTCACTCTCGGATGAACAGTTGGCCGACACCTACTCTCTCCCTCGATCTCTCATCGGCGACCGGAAATGGAATGTTCCGACCGGCGACAACACTCCTCCGACACACAACACGCACAGCAATAACCTGTAACCTCTGTTCTCTCTCACCGTCGGTTAATCGCAAGCCGACAGCCCGCCCTGACGAATTCTCGACGGCGAACAACCACCGTTGCGGCGGCGGTGGTGTTGGTTCGATAGAACGAGAGAGACAGAGCAGCGGGTTTGAGTGATAAGGTTTCAGGTTTCAATAAGGTATTAAAGGAAAAACCCCTATGTATCTTGTCTGTGTTTGCAGTTCCATTTTCATTGGCCCGAGATTTTCACTGGACCGACATGTGACCCGATCTTATGGTGATGATGGATTAGATCCAAGGTGCGTCTGATTTTGTTATGATTTAGGATTAGGGTTTTTCAAATGAGTTCTTGTTAGGGATTGAGGGTTTTAAAGAAGATAATGAGTATATGTGATTCGGTCGGTATTCATTGACGATGATGATGATGATGATGATAGGCAATGCAATTTCTGGATGAGCCCATAGATCCAATCTAAGTATGACTATAATCAGCATGCACATGAGTCATTAGTGGCCTGAATGAGTATAATTGACACGTAGGACATGTCACATCAGATAAAATTGACACATAGGCTAATTTTACTAACTTGGTTAGTGATTATTTAACGAGGGGTGCCATGACAAACAATGTGTTAAGTTGAGAGTGGTCTGAGCCAAAGTGAAAGTTGAGAGTGCCATCGGCCAAATGGCAATAGTTGGGGGTGTTTAAATCCATTAACCCTTATCTTAACAACTTTCTTCTCCCTCTCACTATTAAAAATGTTAAATATATTTATCTCTCACAAAACATGGTAAACCTCCTTTATTAAAAAAATTAATATCCCTTTTATACGAGAGCCACGTTTAAGGGTTACGTTTAGCCATCCCCTAATTTTCTTTAAATCCATTTTTTTATACACACTAAACTTGAGTTTAACTCTTTCTGCGGCTTTTCCTTTTTTTATTTTTTTGACAATATAAATCCATTTTTTATACACACTAAACTTGAGTTTAACTCTTTCTACGGCTTTTCCTTTTTTTGTTTTCTTGACAAAAAAAAAATATTTTTTGCTTTCTTTACTAAAAATAATAATAAAAAATGAAAGCCGTGTTTGCAAGTGTGGAGGAAGATTCAAAACAAACACTCACGGGATTCACGGCACCACCACCCACATTTATCTCGTGCACAATTACTCCTCAAACGGCAACACTCTTTTCATTCTTTTTAATATCTTTATATATCAGCCAAACTGACCATTTCTCCTCTCAAATTCGTTTCATTCTCCCCCATCTAAATTCAATCAATAGCTTCATTAAATCTCTATACAATCATGTCAGACTCACCAGCTGTTGAAATTGATTTCTTCCGTCTCAACGAAGAAGCATCTTCAAAAAAACTCTCTCCTCGTAAAAGTAAGTTTAATTGCTTAAATGCTTATGTTATGTATGGAGTTTTGTAATTTGCGTTATTTAACAATCTACAATTCTGCAGATATCCAAGACGTGATATCTAAAATCAATCCGGAGCTTCTGAAATCAGCATTCGCAAACAACGGTTTCGTTGCTAACAAGTTGTCATATGCATCCCACCCGCACCTTCAACCACTACCGGTTTATAATCAGGAGTGTAGCCGTGTTAACACGGCTGCAACCGCTACTCCTTTGACGATTATTTACAACGGAGTCGTTTCGGTTTTTGATGTTTCTCCTAATCAGGCAGATAACATCATGAAACTTGTTGATGCTGTGAATCCGGTTTCCAAAACCTCCGTTGAACCAGTAACCGTGAAGAATGAAAACATTCAAACTCCGGTGCTCGCCGGAGGAATCAGCAAAGGTACGCAATACACGATTAAACGTTTAATAAAAGAGTTAATTACTGTTTTCATCCTTATGGTTTGTCAAAAATCACTATTTTAGTCCATTAGTTTAAAAATTACGATTTCAGTCCTTGTGGTTTCACTTTTATAACCATTTCAGTCCCTGTGGTTTCACTTTCGTAACCATTTTAATTCATTATTCTGTTAAGTACAGGGACTGAAATGGTTACGAGGTGGACCGAAATGGTTACGAAAGTGAAACCACAGGGACTGAAATTGCAATTTTTAAACTAATGGACTGAAATAGTGATTTTTGACAAACCACAGGGACGAAAACAGTAATTAACTCTTAATAAAAAGTACAGTAAATTTAATAAAAGTACTGTTTAATAATAAAACATATAGTTCATGTTATAAACATGAGATATAAAATAGTTAAACAAGTTGTATGCATGTAGTTATGTTAATTGTGTCATGTATCTGACATGTTTAGCACGATTAGACCTGTTTTTAATTAATTATTTTGGTCATTTTACGCAGATCTACCGATGTCACGGAAGAAATCGTTGAAGAGGTTTCTAGAGAAGCGTAAAGAAAGGTATGTAATCGATACAAATATTGATTATATCTTCGGATCTGAAAACAAGTTTTACAAATCATAACTATTATTCACCATTTTTGCAGGAAAGAGTCCATATCTCCATACGCGTCTTTGCATTAAACAATAATTCTCGAGAAGACCAAGACGAAAATATTGGATATATAATAATAACTTATAAACGTGACTTTTGATTTTAGTAATATTTTTTATTTTTTTTTTCTGAAGAAAAGGGGTGGGTGGTAATCTACGGAGCCGTGGAGTTTGGCAGGTTTCAGAAAAGTAGTTATTTTTTCTTTTTTTTAAATTTGTAGTTGGACTTTTTGTTGGTCAACAAAAGTTACGTATGACCAAAGTTGTTTTGTTGTTTATCATGGCCAATTAATGCACTTATTTTGACCAGTTCATATACGTAAACGTGACAATTTGTTTTCTTATTCAACTTGTTTATTATTCTATTTGATACGGTTGATATGTGATTATTTGTTTAAAAGCTATATGTTGTATTGTGTGAGTATCGTTACACCCAAAGGTAGGGTCCGTTTAATCAATGGTCTATGTTTTTAGAATTTTGATACGTAGATTATTCCCACAATCATGTAGATTAGACCACCCGTAGTGATAAGGATTCTGATGTTTTTCTCCCCCAGTAACGCCCAACAACGCCAAGCCCCCACCCCTGGGGGCGTTTTCCGACGTGTTTTTGCAAAAAAAAAAAAAAAAAAAAAAAAACCACCGGCGTGATTTGAAACACGCTAGATGAATTTTGAAACCACCAATCACAGCTATCTTCTTTAGGTTTGACCAATACCTTTTTTGGTTAGTTTTTTATTTTATTTAATTGTTTACACCCTTTTAACATAATGCCCACATCCCCACTATACCCATTTTAGAAAAAACGCCCAATAATGTCCCTTGCTGACTGTACTGCCACTGTGCCACATGACGGAAAACGTCCAAAGGTGGGGGCATTATTCACCGTTACCACTACGCATGGTCCCATAAACAAGCATCAACCTAATTTATTCATGTATATATTTTTGTTATGTATCATTCATCTGAACACGGATTATAGTTGTATATATAAATAAACAATAAAGCTAATCTCTATTTAAATTTAAATATATATTTTATTACTTAAATATAAATATATATTTTGTTTACAAATTTTAATAGTTTAGTCTTGTTTCCTCTTAATAAATAAACAATCTATATGATAAAATTCAAACTAAATTAAGAGTGGTGATTTATTATTATTAAATTAGAATTAGAATTATTTAAAATTAGAATGAATAGTAACATCATTAAGAGATGAACAAATGGTATCAGATATAGGTACCGGTCTCAAATTTACCAAACCGGTGTATTTTCGGTACCGGTTCTGCACAGGTATTCACCGGTTTTTACCTTCAAATACCGGTGTCGTACCAGACCGGTACCGAACCGTACCATACTAGGTATATTCGGTACCTGTACCCACTTTTGGGGATTTCGGTAACGGTTGGTACCGAGCTCATCAAATCCTGTAGCAACGCAGCAATGCAAGTAATTGCACCGTTTAGATTACTTTTCATACACAAAGTAAGTAAACTGTATTTCGTTTGAATGAAGTTTTATAACACAACAACTTATTTTGCTTTCTTTTTTGTCTTTTTCTGTAATGAATGAATTGTAGCATGTAAAATTAACTTGGATATTTAGAATATTGATGAGCAAATCGTATCAAATCCTGTAAACGAACCGGTATCGTATCGGTACCAAATTTACTATACCAAATCATTTTCGGTACCAATTTGGTACCCACCTTTTGGCGTTTTCAGAATCGTTACTTTCGGTTCGACACCGGTCTAGCACCATACCTGTATTTATTGATTTTTACCTTCAAATACCATACCGTATTGTACCGAGCATTTTCGGTGCCGGTACCTAATTTCGATGATTTTCCGGATCGGTACTTTCGCTGCCGTTACCGGTACCGAGCTCATCCATATTTTAACGTGTTAGTACCGTAATAACTGAACTGAAAACAACCGAATTTCCAACGTGTAGGACGTGTGGGTCATATTATTATGTATTAGGTTATTTAAAATCGTTTTTTTATGACGGAGTGACCATCCTTACCACGTCATTTTATTTATGTTTTGATATTCGGTATCTGTTTGCTGTTGCTGACACGCCTTTTGTAGTCATTGGGTCCCGTCGCAACGCGCGGGCGGAAAATAACTAGTTAAGCTAATTTCTATTTAAATTTAAATATATATAATTTATTTGAAAAAATAATAGTTAGTCTTGTTTCCTCTTAATAATACCTGTGCGGATCACTCACATATTTCGAATTATATTACACTTTCACATGTTTAAAGAAGAAATAAGGTTTATTGAGTTATATTACACTTTCACATGTTCAAAGAAGAACTAATTAAGGAACTAATTAAGGTATATTAAAAAAAATTAGTCAATGGAGTGAAGTTCTTCTAACTTGTTGTTGTCCATACATTCCCTCTGGTGTTTTAGATTAGGAGGCTATGTATTTGACAACCACAAAATGCAAAATTCTTGATACCTGGTTTGTATGGGTTGTCCTTACATTCTTTATAAAGTTTTAGCAATCATAGGATATACATAAAATCGTTGTCGACTCCATGAAGAATATATTCTTGTAGATAAATTAGGAATATTTCTAAGCTTCAACAGTCCAGAGTTTATGTATTTTGATTTATGAATCTTCTGAGGTCTTTTAGAAAATACTTGGTCAAATTGAGTGTTTTTAGGTCAAATGTCTTTTAATGTCAACATCTGAAATCTTTGCAAGTGGATTATTCTTTAGGTGTCTTTACTTGAAATACCTGTCAATGGTTTTATTTGTTTCTTACTATGTTGGACCAGCTGATTTATTGAAATGAAGTTACATCAAACTAGTTTAATGACTCTTGTTACAATCCTTTGTCATTATATGTTTGATACCAAGGATATGAAAGTTATATATTTGTCTTTAGGATATAAAGATGCTCATTACCACCCAGACACCAGACTAGGATATGAGGGGGCGTTTGGTTCGCGGAATGATCTGGAATTGGAATTGGAATTGGAATTGGAATTTGTATAGGAATTAGAATTTGAAGGAATTGGATTTGGAATTTAAACATTCCACTTGTAATTGGAAATTGTTGGAATTGGAATCTCAATTCCATTTTTGTTGTGTTTGGTTGTCAAATAAATTGGAATCCATCACCTCAGCACCCACAACCACCAGTTCTGGTCGAAGCGGTTCGATTCGAAACGGTACGGGTCGAGACGGTTCGCGTCGAAACGGTTCGCTTCAAAACGGTACGGGTCGAAACGGTTCAGGTAGAAACCGTTCGCTTCGAAACGGTATGCGTCGAAACGGTTCGCGTCGAAGCGGTACGGGTCGAAACCGTTCGCGTCGAAGCAGTACGGGTCAAAACTGTTCCGCTTCGGGTCAAAACTGTTCGCGTCGAAGCGGTACTGGTCGAAACGGTTCGGATCGAAACCAGTATGGGTCGAAACGGTTCAGATCGAAATGGTACGGGTTGAAACGGTGCGGGTCGAAACGGTCGAAGATTCCAATGAATTTACTTTAATTCCTTCACATATAGGAAGGATTTTGAATTCCTTTAGTTAAAGGAATTTGAAGGAATTCATGCCTAATTCCAATTCCAATTCCATTGTCAACCAAACACTTGAAGATTAGACTTGGGATTCCAATTCATCAAATTCTGTGAACCAAACATATTAAGAGATGGAATTCAATTTCCATTTCCCTTAAATTCCATTGAATTCATGTGAACCAAACGCCCCATGAGTGTTTGATGTTGTATTGCTTTCCATTATTGTGTAATCTTTTTAGTTTGGGGGGGGGGGGGGGGGGATTTTGTAAGACTATCAATTTGGTAGATCATAATTTGTGTTGAGGGATGAATTAATAGACTTTAAATAGGTTATGTATATGTAGCATAATTGAATGCCTTTTCAATAACTAATTAACCTGAAAATCCGAAATACAAGTTGTCGTCATCATCATCATACTCAGTAAATCCCATCAATAGCAAAGCTAAGGTAGGCTCTGATGAGGGTAAGATCTGAAATACAAGTGATCGCTTTTATTTTCACGTGTTACATACAAAACACAATCATTTTGTTTTCAAGTGAATGATATTGATATAAAGGTATTTGGTTCTTGTATTTTAGTCTTTATATCAATTTACCAAATTAAAATAAATATATAAACTAAACACATGATTTTGGGGGATACAATATCTTTATGAGGAGCAAAACGAGTTTGGGTTCAAACAGGTCAAACTGATTCGGATCGAAAGAGGTTCTGTGAGAGGAGGTTCAAAGTTATATATGTTTGTATGACGGCTAATAGCGACAACGGTGATGGTGCTGACAGGAATCATAGGTGGTGTCTACTCCGATGGTCGGAGGCGACAACAATGAGGAAGACAACGGTGGGGAGGTAATGCTATAGGAAGTGTTCACTTCCACTCATTCTGGGCCATTTTTCTGTTATGCTTTGTTTTTTTCTCAATGGAGTATAATTCGTTACGGTTGTTACCTGAATATTTGAAAGTCTTTTTCATAAATATCATCTTTTTTCACATTTTAAGTAAATAATTTGACTGTAAAGGAGATTATGATTATTTGAAAGTTTAAAGCGAATAATTTTTTTTTTCTTTTTTTAAGGTGCCACAAGGATACCATCCGATTAAATTTTTGTTTATGGTTTTTGACCGATGTAAATCATGTGTGAATATCCTCTTTAGCATACTAGCAGGATGCCCGCACGATGTGGCAGGAGCAACACATTGTATTATGATACTCGTTTGTTGAAGTTTTCTTATTCATATAAGATTTATTGTAGCATCATTGTGATAGATATACATCAAAAATGAAGTAATCGAGTAATCCATTTCATTGTGTTGTGCATGGTTTGGTCGGTTCGGTTATTATCCTCAACCGAAGCCGAAACCAAAGTCATCGATTAGTGTATTTTATTAATCAATCGGTTTTCGGTTAATCACTTCGGTTTATTAGGTTAGATTAACGGTTTTTGGTTTAGTTTATTTAATTTCATTTAATAGCAAAAACCAAACTTGGACTAAAACTTTTGTGTAGAAATATATGAAATTGAGGTATTAATACATGAAATTAAAGTATAAATATATGAAATGGAGATATAAAATATGAAATATATAAACTTGATGTATAAAAGCTAGAAACATATGAAAACATGAATGATTTGTTTCGATTAAGCTAATTTTGGTTAAATGAGAGTACAAAATATTGATAACCGGTTTTTGGTTAATTAGATTTTTAGTTTTCAGTTAATTCAGTTTCTGGTTGATTTCGGTTCGGTTTCGTCTGTTTTCGGTTTGGTTTAGGTTAACGATTTAGTTGTTGCTACCAATAACCGGTTTTGGTTAATAACCGATAGGTGCGCGCGCGAAACAAGTAGAGGTTTCACACACGTCAATACTGACCAAGACAACTATCGAAACATCGACAAAAATGAGGAAGTCGTCATGGTACTTTTTAATTTTTTCTTAAAACATTATAGTTTTAAGATATGACAATAATACGTAAAATAATTATAAGTTTGTTGTGGGGAGGGAAAAGTGTAACTAATTACCTATAATTATGTTAAAACTTAGGGATTCAAGTGCAATAAGATGAGGAACTAAAATATAATTATTGTTTAAAAGACCAATTTACCCCTTACTTTAGGGGTGTATTTATAAATTAAAAGAGAAAAAGTTATTAGTTTTTGGGTATTTTAAAACCTCTCCCTCACGTAAAATAATATAGTATAGATAATAGTAGGGTTCCCGCGCGATGCTGCGGGGCAGACAAATGTTAAAGTATATTATGATGGATGTAACATGTTAATGGTTTTCCGAAATTTAACCATTTTCCAACAATTAACTCCCTCCGGTTGCAAATTCCAATTTGACCGAAAACTTATAACATCTAACTGTTTGACCCACAAACTATTTTTATGGCTGCCCATTATATAAATCCAGTTTTACTTTGAAATTCTCTTAGGGGTGAGGGGGTGCCCAGCCCACATACCGTAAGTCTTGCCATTTCCCTTGCGTCACATCACTCGGTCCATCCACTACCCTATACTACTCAATTTAGTATTTCCACCCTAAAACATAGACCCTACCATTTTACCCCACCCTCTATCTCCGTACACACAACTCTCTCTATCTCTCTCCTCTATAACACTTAAACTATCGGGTAATGTATAACCTAACCCCTACCCGTCGGACACTACCCTGACCACCGGCGGTGTTTGGGTTACGGGTAGGGGTACCCGCTAGCCAAGCCGCTTACGCCCCTTCCCTGTTTACTTTGGCATTTCCCATTATTCATCCAGATTTGGCCATAGTAAAAAGTGTTGTCAATCTTACTTTGTAGATAACAAAACTAATTTACCATTGACTTGAGAATAACCATTGATATATCAATCTTTGGATTCAATTACATGGAATCAATAAAACCAAGAATCTAGATTTTAACGGACACTTAAACAAAGAACTAAATCATATAAATCTTCTTGCTCAGCAATACTCTCAACCATCCATCATGCACTTTATCTGCAAATCAGCAACATATGACTCATTTCATAATAATATTAACTAAAATGTCAAAATATTTAATAATACATACAATGATGATTTTCCCACAAGTCGTGACTTCACCTCGTTTGCTACAGCATCAATGAAATATATACTCAGGATTAAAAAAAAAAAAAACTAATTTCAATATAAATTCATGGATCCATGAATAATGAGTACAAGATCCTTGGTAATCTCCCCAGATTCAACATTTCCAATACATGTTGGCAGGGGCGGACCTAGAGTGATAGAAGGGGTAAGCTTCGTTGCCCCTTGACGCTCCGGTGACGCTCCGATGGTAGTGTAAATTTTGGAAAAATTTGACGTTTTTTCGATTTTGTTACCCCTTCTTATTGAAACTTTACCTCTATGCGGATTTTCTAGATCCGCCACTGCATGTTGGTTTGGATTTCTTAGTGAAATCCAGAAGCTTAGGGTATAGCTTCTTCATTAAGTTGACAAGTTTCCCAATGAACCCTCTCATTGCCCTCTCCACTTGTGTATAGCTTCTTTCTTAGTAAATTAAATTTCTTGTACATATGAAAATTGTAAAAAAATCATAAAAAGTGAAGAATTAAGATCTTAAATGACTAATTATCAATTCAAAACTAATGTTAGAAACATACTTCAAACAAGTTTATTCTCCCAAACAACACTAAGGTAAGGCTAAGGTTAATACAAACAAAAGGATAGAAAAAGCCAAGGCCACAAGACAAATCTATACACGCCTCACGCAAAATCTGAAACTAACAAATAAGGTGTTACCTGACACAACTGTTACAATTGAACACGCAATGGCAATAATCTAGTACAAGAATGTGAAGCACAATGGCAAGTCAAGCGACGTAGCTCTTACTAACATACTGAGAAATAACTATAAACAAATTATTGCCTCCAAAGATCAAAATTAAAAAGCAAAAAAATAAGTCAGCCCACTAAGAAAACTTGCATTAGATGTATATAAAAAAAGAAAACACTACACTGTAAATTGCAACCATCAACAATAATATACACAGAAATACTTTGCAAGGATTAGATTTAAGACTTTATAAAAAAGATACTGAAGTGTTTTTTTTTCCTCTGGGTTTTTATCATTTTCAAACGATGGACTACCTACAATGGTATCATACTTGTTAAACATTCACACTTGTTAACTATTTTTATTAGCATGCTCAATGATCAAGGATGAACTATGATGCCTAATTATATAGGCCACTGACCGCAAGACAAAGAGACAAATATAAGGTTCTCTAGTTTCTTCATCAGTCTATATGAAATATTGTGTTAAATAAACTAAAGATGAAATACGATATAAATAAAAAAATGCAGACCATACCAGTCACCTCTGAATTGGTACGAAGTGAACAAATCTGGTGATGTAAAACCTATACATATTCAAGGCTCACAACAATTAACAAATACTTTACAAGTACTTTTGATACATAAGAGAGAAGTAATTATGTACATTATAATATATAAATAATAAAGAATTGGTAATTACCTGGTCATAAGGTAGTAGAGTTCTAAACACAGCTACATAATTAGACAGAATAAATATGAGAATTCAACCAACAAAGTAAAAAGATAATAAGTCAGATGCATTTCTGAATCAAAATAATTAACATAAAATAAAAGCTTCACATGTTCCCATTGTACTTCCCTAAAAAAGATACACAATTGAGATGCCTTTTATTTGCTTCTCTAATGTATCTAGATACGTATTTTGCAATGTTTCATGTAAGTGCTCATTGTGTTCCAACATACAGTGGTTCATCATCTTCTTTATCACCCGTAAGGGCTTCAATCACACTAAGCATGCTCCTTTGTAACTTCACCTCTATGACATTAGTGAGCACCTGCATATTAGTTAAAAAAATAAAAATAAAAAACAGACAAAATCCTCATAAACAAATATGAAGTTGCTGATCTTGAAATTGTTCAAGAGACTTCCTTTTGATTAGTGCAAATGAAGATGATATAACCTAAAATCAGATTAAACAGAACCATAAAACAACCTTTATCTTTACAATCCATGAAAAACAAAAAGAAACAACATTGCAAACCAAAACGTTAAAGTTTGAGATTAATCATAAGTTGTTCATAAACATTTATGATTATAAACACGTAAATGACAGGGGATGTTCATGAATCCTAGTTGTCCACATTAAATATACATATAAATCCACAAAATCACAATCATGCAATACACTTGAAATAACATTAAAAATCACAAACAAAATTACAACCTGCCACCACAGCTACTACTGACCAGTTGGGACCCACACTGCTACTATCGAAACCATGGCAGCGACACCTTCCCCTCCTACGTCTCAAAAACCACCGTCAAGCATCATAATTCACCGTACTGGAGCCATGGAATCATGAAATCGAAAAACAGAACGATTCTACTGGTGTCGGTTCTTACTTTATTGCCTAAGAAAGCTTGTTTAAGCCCTACATCGCCGGAATCTCCGCTTACCAAACCCTAGTGGCAATTTCAAATCGGCAATGGAACAAGTTGTAGATAACACCGTCGTCGTCTCTCTGGAGAATGATCTCTGGTCGTCAAACTTTGTACTGTTCTGCAACTGAGCTGATGTATCCCCCTTGCTCGCACATTCATCAAATCGCCATCTGCACATCGAACAATCAAATTTGAAAACCCTTGATTAAAGTTAAAAGAGAAGTGTCAGAATAACATTGTAAATAATATCAAATATCTTTTGGAGTTAGGTACCATCTTAATATCCCTAATTGCAAAGATTCCAATGCAAGCTTCCCCATTCACCATCCACTGGTCTGAAAGAACACAAAATATGTGGTAATTTGACAAATTAAACACATAGCACTACAGTTGTTTAGTAAACCCTAATTTAGCATTCTTATACATGATAATCATGACACGGACCTTGATCCTCCATTTGGTGCATAATATTGAACCCTAAGCAGGATCTAGTTCTCACAAACCACAAGATTATCCAGCAGTTTGATAAAACTGCTACTGGAAGTTCAGATCTACAAATAATAAATAAATAATAAATCACATAAATTAGCATAAGTAGAAGCTAATCATCATCTCTGTAAATGCTTAACAAAATTAGAAAACATAAAACACAACTGAAGCTGATGAATCAGTGTAAAGAATGAATGTCATACCAGAAGTTGAACCAAGGGTGCTAATGAGAGTCTTGTTGCCACACTAAAGAAACCACAGATTAACCTAATGCCTGATCGTTCCGAGCTGAAATCGCTATTCCGCGCCCATCTTCTTTATAGGTAGATCTTGATTTCAAACCCTATATGGTACAACACAGAATCTTAGATGAAGATCAAACTGAGTTTTTGTTTGAGTAAATCCAAAATAGAACTTGCCTCATTCAAGTGTCATGGTAAAATGCTATCAGAAAATCCAACGTAAGTGCAGAAATTGGGTATTGGAAAACCTAGATCTGCATTAAATATGAGAGCGCGAGAGAGAAAGTCTGGATTTGAGTTTTGAAATGGGGGTAGGGTTTGCTGATTGAAGGGGGAATTCAAAATCAAAGTTGACTTTGTCAAAAGCCCGCCCAAGAAAAAAATTGGATGAAAGATTTGGCCGCCAAAGAGTATTGAGGTTGTTCCTAATGCATGTATGTATGTTTAAACTACTAACTAATTATCGAAATTATTAGGATTTGACTAAAGATTAGGAATAAAAATGTAACTATACGAAGGATTAAAATATAATTAGTGTTTAATGACTAATGTACCTTTATTTTAGGTTGTACATTATGTATTAAAACAAAAAAAAAATCTTATTTTTAGGGTATTTTAAAATACACATCCCTCATGCATTATAATATAGTATATAGATTTAGTTAGTATAGAACTATAGATTATCAAGTACGTGGGCTTTAATCACTTGTACACTAAGGCATCATTGTAACACCCTAGATTCTAATTAACAGTTTATCTGTAAATTACCAACAATTAGATGCGTAGTTAAAACTACACATATTGTAAAAATGCGGGTTTATTAAAACTTTTACACGTCATAAGTTATTCTACATAACGTGGTTGAATTCGTTGTTTAAGATTTACAATTTATCAAAGTGCGGAAGCGTGTGTCATTATCGTGTTCGGTTCTTCGCTGAGCTTGATCGTCTTCCGGCATCCCAGAAAGTACCTACATTTCATAAACATGAAATGCTTTAGTCATACGGTATTTAAAACGTATCTAAACGAGTCCGGAAAACAAAACTGATAAAAACATACATGTTTGTACAAGGTCCACCGTAAATTACGGTGGACACCGTAATTTACGGTGGTCCTTGTTTCGATTTGTTTTCACCGTAAATCAGGAGGGTTTCACCGTAACCCATTTCAGGTCCACCGTAAATTACGGTGGCACCGTAATTTACGGTGGCACCTGCATCCCACCTTTCCATTTTGCCGTAAATTGACACGAATTCTTTCGTATCTTTCAAACCGTTTATCCGTTTGACCTACCGTTTCTTCCTACATGTTTGTAATTTAATTCTCCATCATATGGAGTTAAAACCCGACATTCGGCTTAACAAAATTTAAGACCTTTAAGTCTTCGGCTTATTACTCTTTTACCAAAATTTGGTCCGTTTACGCATTTTATCAAACAAACGTAATTGTTTGATTCCTATATCACATACAACTCTTTAATTTAATATTACCTACCATTATAGGTTCTAGTTATAGGTTTATTACACAATTTAAACCCATTTTCACTCGTATGCTTATTTTGACCCGTTAAGGATATTTTAAGCACTTTTAAACTCAAAATTTGCTTTTATTCCAATCTAGCGTTGTAACCTATATTTCTTATCTAGTACTCTTCCATCACAACTAAATGTGTGTTGGATTTAAAGTAGATATCTATGTGTTCCGGATTTATTTCCCTTGAAATATCATTTTACGGCAAAGACTCATATGGAGTCTTTTAGCCTAAGAATTACATCTTTCACTACCTATACTCGTTCTAAACTTTTGTTTAATCATAAGACTCCTTTCCAAACAACCTCTAAGGGTTGTTTGTTCAATTTAGCCTACAAGGGCGTTTTGGTCGATTTTGGTCCTTCTTTTACCATAAAGGGCTATCACCAATTATTCGACCAAATTAGCACTTTTACATACATCATAAATATGCGTACCTGGCTCGGATCAACAAATAGACCCGATTGTAATACCTTGCTTTATATTCGCTAATTAAGAACGATGCGAATACCCATTGGATATCTATTCCTGTAAGCATATAACTCGACAAAAGAATCATTAGTCTATATAGTCAAAAGGTGTTGTCTACACCTTTTGACCCGTTTGGCCGAATTGACCATTTATCTTTGCGAGATGATATTTATTATCATCTCATCTACATGATTCGTTCCGTTTAACACCGTACGGTCATTTTAACTTGTAAACCGTTTATTACCTTCGACTTGATATAACCGAATTATTGATTTACTTCTTTTTAAACCATCAACATGGCTTCTAATTATGCTCGACTATCTTGTTCCGTACGTCTACACGCCGGAACATCATACCTCGATTTTGTATTTAACTTATTCATAACTAATACGATAAGAAAATATTCTGAAGTATAAGACTAGTGTAAGCTATACTTACCTTGCATCTGAATTATGCTTTTCCGTCATTCTTGCTTCGTTTGACCCGCTTCCTCTTCAAGCTTCCACCTAGCTTGTTACGCGTCAAACTATCATCATCGTTTTCAAGGTGGTTAGTTTAATCATAATCTAATACGATTATTCCACCTTATGCATTTCATATCAAAATTACTATTTATCGTATTATAGGTCAGTTTGACCTTTTTTTTTAAAAGTCAAATGCCCATTAGTACGCTAATTGCATATTCGAGTTTATCAACTAGTTTTAGCATTCTTTGATTAGCCGGTAGGCGTTATCTTCAGACTACCGTTTTGACCACGTTTATCATATTTAGTACTCTTTTTAATCACATTTTGCATAATAGCCGAAACATCACAATTAGGTGTTCTAACTACACAATTTTAGTTTCGAGCCTTCTTTGAGGCATTTCAACGAACACCTTAGGGGCAGAATTTTTACATGTTCATTTATCAAGTCTCTAGCTTACCTCTTAGCCCTAATTTCTCATAAATCAACCTTCTTACAAAGTTGTTAGCTTTTATAATTCTGAAGTCACTTCAGAATTGTCAATTTACACTAGAATATCACCCAATTTCCTAGTGTTTATCAAAATCTACATAACCCACTAACCACCTACAATGGTGTTTATGGATTCTACTAAATTTTCACATGAATTCAACTTGTATTTGTCTAGGGTTCGTCCCTAGACACTATAGTAGTTCCTAAATCATCATAACATACACATGCAACTAGAATTTCAGATTATTCCCAATTCATGAGAATTTCAAGTTGAGAGTTTTCACTAAATTTTGCATACCTTGTAATCCTCTCGTGATGAGGATCAATAATCTGTGCTTGGATTTCGATTTGGACTTGGTTTGATCCTTCAATTTGTTGATTTGTTGAAGGTTAGGGTTTGAGCTTTCCTTGGCTCCTGTGGGTTACGACCAGAACACGCACACACACCTAGTGTGTGTGTTGTGTTATATTTTTAAGTTTATAATTCTATTTTTCAGTTACCCGGCTTTGGTCCCTCGTGTTTGGTTAGTTATAAAATAGGCCACAACCTACTTATTTTCAACAATATTCCCACTTATTAACTAGGTTAAATATTCCTAGTTAACTTAGCGGGTTCGAGAATATTTATGACTAAGTTTATTTCAGGTCCCGTTAACTCGGGCCTTCTAAGCTTTTATTTTCTTAAAAGCTTTTATTCACTTTTTATTTATTATTAGGATTAATTATTTAAATCCTAATATTTACCGGGTAATTTT
Source organism: Helianthus tuberosus (assembly GCA_030545235.1). Lineage (NCBI taxonomy): Eukaryota > Viridiplantae > Streptophyta > Magnoliopsida > Asterales > Asteraceae > Helianthus > Helianthus tuberosus. Next base: position 4,296,307 of record CM060422.1, on the reverse strand, counting down.
GCCACTAACGGTACTTTACCCGTCTTTTAGTATTAACGGAGTTTGATTACCAAACCCGTTTTCGGGGTGTTACAAGTCTACCCCCCTTAAAGAGGTTTCGTCCTCGAAACCTTTTCTTACTTAATTTATCGAGTTCAATTCCATGTATTTGTTCTCGATAACCAATTAAGCATTTCTCATATCTTAATTGATTGTTAGTGTTACCGGAAAGTATGGTAATATTCTTTTGGTTATTAATCATCTACGTATTTTACATGACATAATGCGACTTGAAATAACGTAATCTCGTTATTTTCCACTAGTTTAATTAAATTAGCGATATTCCTCGCTTTCATATACTATCGAATTCTTTATGAATCCATTACCTTGACCCGTTTAAAGGTCTCTAGTGAAATCTTTCACTTCTAGCAACAATTTCTTTTATTTTCAAATTTATTCATTCGGTTTAGTTATACCGAATTTACCGTTTACAAGCGAACCCAATTTCTCAACTTGAATTGCTGACTTTAACCGGTTTCACCAACTAAACTTATTTGTCCAGTTCCTTTTTACCGCTTGTTTGGTCATAATGTGATTCTACTTCACATTACATTTCTTGACCGTGATTGTGTTACTTCTTGTTCAATTTGTATCAACCTTTCATTTTTTTTTTTGAGAATATCACTTTTCGAATATATCATCTTGCGCCTATCAGTGCCAAGACTTGTATCTTTCATGCTTACTATTTAAATTCCTAACAGAATTTATGTTTGTAAAAACATTATTTCTTACTAAAACCGAAGTTTTAGTTTTAGGATCTTTTCTTTAACTTGTGTCAACTATCCATACCGGGATATTGACAGCCCGTAATTTAATCCTTTACAGTCTTAGGTTTTTTTTTTTTTTTTTTTTTTTTTTTTTTTTTTTTTTTTTGCGGGGATTCTCAATTTATCCATCGCTTTGTCTAATTAACCCCGTAAGTTTTATCATTTTGCTCTATAGGCTATTTTATTAGACTTTTACCTCTTTAAGGCTAGGTCCTTATAGTCTATTTCTTTCTAGTCGTGACCCGTAGGTCATATTAGTCTCGTAGACTTTTCCATTGTTTATAACCCCAAGGGTTATATTGATCCCGTAGATCATTCTTTACGCATGTCTATATTGAAATATATATATATATGGTGTCAAAGCACTCTTTTTATGTTTGAAAATCATTTGTTTTCACCCTTGAACTTCATTTGACCTTGACCGTAGTCTAAGGCTCCATTTGTTTACTTCCGGGCTAATCCATCCGACATTTATGACTTCTGACGTATTTACGCGTCAGTTTGTCTCAAGCTTACTGTTATCCTGCTTGCGCTTACTTATGCCATTAAGCATTTATACTTTATTCAACCCATTCAACCTCAATATGGTTGGATATAATTATCAAAATTTCTGTTTACGAAATTTTATGGCCTTTTAGTCATAACTCATAATCTGAGTCTTTTGACTTTAAATTCATGTTCTCGTCTCTCGGTTTACGCATGTGTTTAAATCCTTACCCATCAACCGGGTGTTTTATCGAAGTCGTTATTATTGCAACCCTCCCGATATGCATTAAGACCTCGCTTCATTTTTATATTCCGACTTTGTCTTTAAGTTGGACGTTTTACAAAAACGACCCGTTAAGGGACTCATTTGCAAATTCCGGGTTCGAGCGTAAGTACACTCCCTCCCAATACTTGTCTAATCATGCTTGCGTTTTCTGGGTTCGAGTGTAAGTACACTCCCTCCCAATACTTGTCTAACATGCTTGCGTTTTCTGGGTTCGAGTGTAAGTACACTCCCTCCCAATACTTGTCTAACATGCTTGCGTTTTCTGGGTTCGAGTGTAAGTACACTCCCTCCCAATACTTGTCTAACATGCTTGCGTTTTCTGGGTTCGAGTGTAAGTACACTCCTTCCCAATACTTGTCTAACATGCTTGCGTTTTCTGGGTTCGAGTGTAAGTACACTCCCTCCCAATACTTGTTTAATCATGCTTCTTTGTCCCTTCACTCGGGCTCATTATCCTAATGTAATACGCTTCCGTCACTCGGTTGTGCGTTTACATTATTATCAAATATTTTGCTTGTCTGATTCATTTGGGTACTTTTTACTTAGTCCCATTCACCCCTCCCTTACTACATCGGACATAACTGCGTTCATTATAAGAAGCTCATGCTATCATGTGTTCACTACTTACTTGGCCAGAGTAAGCGATCAACACGTGGTACGCGTGACCTTATTATAATTACCACATCACGTCCCATGTAAGTAACTCCTCAATTTATCTTCATGTTTATGGTTTCATTTGGTAAAACTTTATTTAATTGTTAGTCAACAATTATTAGTTTTAATCGTTTATCCTTGAACATGTACAATGTCCCTTTTTATAAACATTTATTCACATTCATTGTTGTGATCATTAATTTTTCTCAATAGGATTTGTATTGAGAATACTTACTTGGATGATCACTCTCGTCCAAGTTTCTATATAAACAAGTCTTGTTATTCATTTGTTATTCATCATTGTGAATAACACATTTCCTATTAAATTTCTCTTGGAAATCAGGTTTTCCAAGTTCTGTCATATGTGTATGCAACCGTTATTACTTACGTGTTTGTTGCATATAACGACTCATGCGATTAAATTTAAAAGTGTGCACCTGGTGATGCTTGCCCTAACGGGCTTCTCTTGTCATTAGTCTTGTTCGCGACCATTACGCGATTTTGGTCCTTAATGAGTATGCTCTTTCTGTCGTACCCCGGACCGTTCCATCATCATGTCCATAATTTGTTTGACTCTCGTCGTCTTCAAACGCGAGTGTCCTTCATTTAAAACATTCACAAAAGTTAGTAAAGTCAACTTCAATAATCGCCCGTATTATAATACAAGGCATTTTCTACTATACACGTCAACGCGCGTATTTTCGTCAACCCTAACAGTCATTTAAATTGGGGTAACGTATACCACACGATAGCTCTATGTGTTGTTTACAACACTTAAGCATACTAACTAATAACGTACTTGTACTTACCGGATTTGCGATCAAGCTTCGAACCGAACACTATTCTTTGTCAAGAGCATAAGGTTTAAGTCCAAGCATGGTTCCTCCCAACCATACTCGAATCTCTTAAACCAAGGCTCTGATACCAACTTGTAACACCCTAGATTCTAATTAACAGTTTATCTGTAAATTACCAACAATTAGATGCGTAGTTAAAACTACACATATTGTAAAAATGCGGGTTTATTAAAACTTTTACACGTCATAAGTTATTCTACATAACGTGGTTGAATTCGTTGTTTAAGATTTACAATTTATCAAAGTGCGGAAGCGTGTGTCATTATCGTGTTCGGTTCTTCGCTGAGCTTGATCGTCTTCCGGCATCCCAGAAAGTACCTACATTTCATAAACATGAAATGCTTTAGTCATACGGTATTTAAAACGTATCTAAACGAGTCCGGAAAACAAAACTGATAAAAACATACATGTTTGTACAAGGTCCACCGTAAATTACGGTGGACACCGTAATTTACGGTGGTCCTTGTTTCGATTTGTTTTCACCGTAAATCAGGAGGGTTTCACCGTAACCCATTTCAGGTCCACCGTAAATTACGGTGGCACCGTAATTTACGGTGGCACCTGCATCCCACCTTTCCATTTTGCCGTAAATTGACACGAATTCTTTCGTATCTTTCAAACCGTTTATCCGTTTGACCTACCGTTTCTTCCTACATGTTTGTAATTTAATTCTCCATCATATGGAGTTAAAACCCGACATTCGGCTTAACAAAATTTAAGACCTTTAAGTCTTCGGCTTATTACTCTTTTACCAAAATTTGGTCCGTTTACGCATTTTATCAAACAAACGTAATTGTTTGATTCCTATATCACATACAACTCTTTAATTTAATATTACCTACCATTATAGGTTCTAGTTATAGGTTTATTACACAATTTAAACCCATTTTCACTCGTATGCTTATTTTGACCCGTTAAGGATATTTTAAGCACTTTTAAACTCAAAATTTGCTTTTATTCCAATCTAGCGTTGTAACCTATATTTCTTATCTAGTACTCTTCCATCACAACTAAATGTGTGTTGGATTTAAAGTAGATATCTATGTGTTCCGGATTTATTTCCCTTGAAATATCATTTTACGGCAAAGACTCATATGGAGTCTTTTAGCCTAAGAATTACATCTTTCACTACCTATACTCGTTCTAAACTTTTGTTTAATCATAAGACTCATTTCCAAACAACCTCTAAGGGTTGTTTGTTCAATTTAGCCTACAAGGGCGTTTTGGTCGATTTTGGTCCTTTTTTTACCATAAAGGGCTATCACCAATTATTCGACCAAATTAGCACTTTTACATACATCATAAATATGCGTACCTGGCTCGGATCAACAAATAGACCCGATTGTAATACCTTGCTTTATATTCGCTAATTAAGAACGATGCGAATACCCATTGGATATCTATTCCTGTAAGCATATAACTCGACAAAAGAATCATTAGTCTATATAGTCAAAAGGTGTTGTCTACACCTTTTGACCCGTTTGGCCGAATTGACCATTTATCTTTGCGAGATGATATTTATTATCATCTCATCTACATGATTCGTTCCGTTTAACACCGTACGGTCATTTTAACTTGTAAACCGTTTATTACCTTCGACTTGATATAACCGAATTATTGATTTACTTCTTTTTAAACCATCAACATGGCTTCTAATTATGCTCGACTATCTTGTTCCGTACGTCTACACGCCGGAACATCATACCTCGATTTTGTATTTAACTTATTCATAACTAATACGATAAGAAAATATTCTGAAGTATAAGACTAGTGTAAGCTATACTTACCTTGCATCTGAATTATGCTTTTCCGTCATTCTTGCTTCGTTTGACCCGCTTCCTCTTCAAGCTTCCACCTAGCTTGTTACGCGTCAAACTATCATCATCGTTTTCAAGGTGGTTAGTTTAATCATAATCTAATACGATTATTCCACCTTATGCATTTCATATCAAAATTACTATTTATCGTATTATAGGTCAGTTTGACCTTTTTTTTTAAAAGTCAAATGCCCATTAGTACGCTAATTGCATATTCGAGTTTATCAACTAGTTTTAGCATTCTTTGATTAGCCGGTAGGCGTTATCTTCAGACTACCGTTTTGACCACGTTTATCATATTTAGTACTCTTTTTAATCACATTTTGCATAATAGCCGAAACATCACAATTAGGTGTTCTAACTACACAATTTTAGTTTCGAGCCTTCTTTGAGGCATTTCAACGAACACCTTAGGGGCAGAATTTTTACATGTTCATTTATCAAGTCTCTAGCTTACCTCTTAGCCCTAATTTCTCATAAATCAACCTTCTTACAAAGTTGTTAGCTTTTATAATTCTGAAGTCACTTCAGAATTGTCAATTTACACTAGAATATCACCCAATTTCCTAGTGTTTATCAAAATCTACATAACCCACTAACCACCTACAATGGTGTTTATGGATTCTACTAAATTTTCACATGAATTCAACTTGTATTTGTCTAGGGTTCGTCCCTAGACACTATAGTAGTTCCTAAATCATCATAACATACACATGCAACTAGAATTTCAGATTATTCCCAATTCATGAGAATTTCAAGTTGAGAGTTTTCACTAAATTTTGCATACCTTGTAATCCTCTCGTGATGAGGATCAATAATCTGTGCTTGGATTTCGATTTGGACTTGGTTTGATCCTTCAATTTGTTGATTTGTTGAAGGTTAGGGTTTGAGCTTTCCTTGGCTCCTGTGGGTTACGACCAGAACACGCACACACACCTAGTGTGTGTGTTGTGTTATATTTTTAAGTTTATAATTCTATTTTTCAGTTACCCGGCTTTGGTCCCTCGTGTTTGGTTAGTTATAAAATAGGCCACAACCTACTTATTTTCAACAATATTCCCACTTATTAACTAGGTTAAATATTCCTAGTTAACTTAGCGGGTTCGAGAATATTTATGACTAAGTTTATTTCAGGTCCCGTTAACTCGGGCCTTCTAAGCTTTTATTTTCTTAAAAGCTTTTATTCACTTTTTATTTATTATTAGGATTAATTATTTAAATCCTAATATTTACCGGGTAATTTTGCCACTAACGGTACTTTACCCGTCTTTTAGTATTAACGGAGTTTGATTACCAAACCCGTTTTCGGGGTGTTACAATCATCTACTTGTACCTTTTAATCCGCACGTCAATAGTGACCAAGACAAGTATCGAAATGTCGACAAAAATTAGTAGGTCGTCACGGTACCTTTGGATTTTTTTTAAACATTATAGTTTATAAGATATAGCAAGAATACGCAAAAGAATTATAAGTTTGTTATGGAGGGGGGAAAAGTGTAACTAATTAACCATAATTTTGTTAAAACTCGGAGATTTTAGTGTAATAAGATTAGGGGCTAAAAAATAAATAGTGTTTGTGTTAGTGCATACGTCTGTCGACTTCGTCTTGTATCGGGTCTTGTATTGTATTAGATAGAACAGGGCACGCAAAACGAGAAAAAAATAGGTTAGAAGGTAATTTCACACGAAATTACATATTGTAATTTCGCTTGGTAATTTCGCACGAAATTGTATTTCGTGTGAAACTAATTCCGTTTGAACAGGTCCATGCGAAATTAGTCTGCCTATAAATAGGTGTCTTGTGATTTCGTTTGAGTTGTTGTAACTTTCCGGTTTGAGAGCCGAAGTGTCTACTCGCTGTAAAACTTTGTCAAATCAATCAAAAGACAGTTTAAAGTGTATTTCTAGCTGAATTGAACTTGATACGACTGTTTCCGCCTTTTGTATTGAGAAAAACTCTTCTGATCGACTCATTCGGGTCAGAAAACGATCCTACAAGTGGTATCAGAGCTCAGGAAGAAGAGTTCATACCAATTCAGCTGAAAATTCTGACTTCTACACTTTCTTTTCAAAATTAAACAAGTTTTTACGGTTAAAATGACTTGAATTTCACACATCATAAGCGCAATAGTGTTTTAACAAACCCTAGAAAGTTTCAGATCTTAAATCGGCTTAAAACCTGATCAAATTTGGCAAAAACAGCTCGAGATGATGACTTCAACAGTATTTCGCACGAAATAAGGTTCTAATTTCGCACCAGTTTATATTTTCGTTTGAGAGGTCCACACGAAATTAGCTATTTCGCATCAAAGTTGTAATTTCGTTTGAGTATTTCGTACGAAATCACCTATTTCGTTCGAAACCACCTTATTTCGCTTGAGATCAGTATTTCGTTTCAAAGGGTATTTCGTGTGAAGAGGTTTTTTCGATTGAGATTGGTTATTTCGTTTGAAAGGATATTTCGTTTGAAGGAGTAATTTTGTTTGAATTGACTGTTTGTGAGTTCTTGAAAACCGAAACATGGAAGAAGAATTTTATAACGCATTTGCTACTACCCCGACTACTCCGGCATCTGTTACTCAGAACTTGAACATGGAAAATGAAACAGGCACTATGCAAAAACCGCCTAAGCTCACGAATATTGAGGAGTATAAAGGATGGGAGGAACGATTTGAGAATTGGGTTCAAGCAAATTATTTAGATGCTTGGGAATGTGTTGAAACGAAATATATTAGACCATTGAATGATGATGAAGAGGAGATTGCTATTAAAGATCTAAGTGTTGATGATAGAAAGAAATACAAAAATGAAAAAATGATGATTAGTCTATTGCATCAAGCAGTTAAGGAAGATATCTTGGTTTTACTGCAACACAATGGAAGTGCATATTCAATTTGGAAAGCTTTAAAATCAACGTTTGTTTGAAGTAAAGAAATGATCAAGAACAAAAAACCACTTTTGAAAAAGGAATTTGATCTATTTCGTGGTTTGAAAACTGAGAGCACCAAGCAGATTATTGAAAGATACTGCAATCTGTTAGTCCAAATGAAGAGAGTGAGCATCACAAAAGATAATGAAGAGTTGATAAAAAAGTTAGCTGATGCATTGCCACATGAAACTTGGGGCACATATCTCATGATGTTAAGAAATAAGAAAGATTTTAGTAATTTGACACTGAATAAATTCATTGAAAAACTTGAAGCTCAGGAAATGGAACAAAGGAAGATCTCAAGAATGAAAGATTTTGATGGTGAACAAGATATAGGTCTTTATTACAAAGGAAGTGTTAGTGATAAGGCCAATATGTCACCAAAAGTTGAAACAACATTCAATGCTAAGAGTTCGTCTGGAGGGTCATCTAAAGGATCAAACAACAAAACAAGTTTTTCTTCATATACACCATTTGATCCAAACTTGTCAACAACAAAGAATGGCAAGATGCTTCAATGCAACATTGTATTAAATCTTGAAAATGATCAAAATTTTTCGGAAGAGGTTGCAAAAAGTCACATGTCTTTGTTGGGAACTGTGCTGGAATCATATGGAAGTCTAGTAGCGGGAAAGATCAGGAATCCAATGCTGACAAAAGAGGATTACGATCAGATTGATGCTGAGGAGATGGAATTAATGGATATAAAGTGGTGTTTGGCAAGTGTTTTGAGAAGAGCCGAAAAGTTTAAACAAATTACAGGAAGAGATGATTTCCGTGATGCAAATGTTTCTACTTTAGGTTTTGATAAATCTAAAGTTACTTGTTTTCGTTGCAGGGAAAAAGGACACTTCAAGAGAGAGTGCACAAATCGCGAAGCAAGTGGAGCTCAAAATCCATTCAACAATAATGACTATTATCAGAAAGCAATTTATCATCAAGTTGCTTAACAACAACAAGAACCACAAACTGCACATGCCAGGAAGACAATCGAAGAGTCATCAAAAAGAGCCTGTATGGTGAATCAAGAAGATATAAATTCATCAAAAGGTTTCAGTTGGGACAAATATGTTTCAGCTGGGAGTAAAGCATGTCTGATAAATCAAGATGATGAAAAATTACCAGAAGGGTTTAGCTGGGAAAATTTTAGCTGGGATAATTACTGTCCGGATAAAGAAATTTTAAAAGCCAAAGCTTTTGTTGCTCGAGTTGCTGAAGACAGTGATAATGATGATGATTATTATGCAAGGAGAATGAAAGAGCACTTAAAGTTGATGGAGGAGAGTGACAATGATGATGGAAAAGTTAAAAAGAAAAAGAAGAAAGTAAAAAAACCCGTCAGCAGTGATGATGAAGAAGTTCGTGTGATAAGAAAAAAGGTCAAAGACATTCCAGTTTTCACAGTTGAAGCTGAAGCTGATGCACAAAAGATTCCGGTGATATGTGAAAACTGTGAAGCAGTAAAGAAGCAAAACAGTACTTTGATTCATAACATGAATAGATTGAAAGAATCTTATGATGTTTTGAATAAAGCAATGAATCAGTACAATCAATTAAGCAGTGAACAAGCAACATCATGAAGACACTTCAAGGAGCTTTCATGACAAAGCAGAAAGTGGTCAATAATTACACTGAAAAATGTGTTGTGCTTGAACAGAAACTGGAAACTCAGAGGATTGAAACAGAGAGAGTTAATAGATTGTTAAAAAGTTACTCATGTACTTCTTATGTTATTGACAGGATTTATTCAACCGTTGAAGGCATGAAGGCATTTGATGAAGAAGAAGTATATGAAGACAAGAGTTCTGAAGAAAAGAAGAAGGATACTGAAGTGAATGATTCTGGTAAGAAAAAAGGTTTCAGTTATACAAAGTGTCCGCCTCCGCTTGAAAATGGATATTCTCCTAGAAATCCAAATTCAGAAAGAGTCAAAAAGGCAACCAACTTAGTGTGGGAATCTGAACCATCAGATAATTTGCCAGACAACATTGATGTCACTTTTACGTCGTCTGATACTGATCATGAGTCTGAGTTAATAAAGAAAGTGGTTGATCACGTGTTGGATAAAGATGAGGTTGAGGAGTCAAAGTTGGAGTCAAATTCAGAGTCAAAATCTGAAACGTCAATTCCAACAGTAAAAAAAGGAGAAACGGGTTTACAATAAAGAGTTTTTGTTATCAAAATCTAATTTGAATGATGAACCAATCAAAGTGGCATATACTTAGAATGATTCTGACAAATTATATTCTGATCAAGAATTTCCAATAAGAGGTGTTAAACCTGACATGATCAAAAAGGTTTTTAAACTAACAGAAATTAATATTTCTGAAATAAAAGATGTAAATCTTTATGTAAAACCGAAAAAGTACACCTCAAGAGTTCAACAAAGATTAAACAAGAAAAAGGGTTACAGTTCTGGTTCAAGTTTTCAAAAGAAACCAAACCATAACAGTAATTTTAAAAGAAAAGGTCTTGGATTTATTCCACCGAAAAATTATAAAAATGAGAAAACTTATAAACCAAAAACTGTTTTTGTTTCAGGGATATCATCTGAAGAAGAAAAGGAGCGATTGTTCAGAAAGCAGACAAACAAAGAATTCCTTGCAAAGAAGCAAGAAGAAATGAAGATGGAAGTTGCTCAAAGAAAGGAAATGAGAACCTGTTTTAAATGCAAAACAGTTGGTCATATTGCCAGGAATTGTCCAAAGGCATTCCAAACAAAACAGGGAGTTTCTCTTAAACTAAAAGAAAAGATGGTTGAGAATGAATCACCAACTAAACAATTCAAAGTTTTAAAAAATTCGAAGTTTGAGGTTGGTGAATGTTCAAAAAGGTTTTACAAGAGAAAAGCAAATCTTGACAACCACAAGTGGGTTGTTAAGAAATCTGATGATAGCTCTAGCAATGATTCTGATTTGTTAAAATCAGAGGAGCTATTTTTAGGCGATGAATCTGATTCCACAAAGTCAGAGGAGCCACGTGTTGAGTTAAAGTTGGAAACATCAGTACCGCCAATGGATGATGTCAATTTTCCACCATTGAGGGCTGAAAATTTTAAACAAAAGATTGGTAAAATTGAGATTTCAAATCAATTTTTCTCTGAAAAGAAAGAATTTGATATTGAAAAAGCTTTTAACCCCACAGTTCAAAATATTTTTGGAAAAATGGTTGACAGGAAGGTCAAAGGGGTAAAGGAATTTTATGAGAAGAAAACGAAGAAACCAGGTAAAAATGGGTCATCCCAGGTTTGTGACTGGGATGGAACTTATTATTATGATTGAAAACCAGGACTTGCCGGAGCTTCCAGGTTGGTAAGAGTGGAGCAGGAATCGGCATCTTTCTTGAGAAATTCACGAAAGTGATTTCGACTTACAAGTGGTAAATCAGGGACATTAAGTTGTACTTGATTTTCTACAAGTGGTGATGTTGTTTGAGTTTAAAACTGTTATATTTTTCAAAAGGTTGAAGTTGGAGAAACAAAGTGATGAATTGATCCCCTAACCTACAAGTGGTTTTATGAAATCAACAAAACTAATTTTTTTGGAAAAACCATTTGATTAAAACAAACTTAAGTGTTTTGAAATCATAATGGGAAAATAGTTTGTTCTAAGGGGGAGTTCTGATTGTTTATGCCAAGTGGATGGCGAATTGAAGCAATTCACAACACTATCACGTTACTTGTATAGTTTGTTTTCAAATTTCTTTTAAATGATTTTGAATTTTAGGGGGAGTAAGAAATTTTAGAAAAGCCAAAAACTGATAAAAATTCAAAAAGAGTTTTGTTGAGAAAAGAGGAAATGATAGTACATCAGTGGACTATCACAGCATGCTAAAGAATTGGAAAGTCAATTGTGATAAACGGTCTCACTAATGATATGCCAGTAGGTTTTTACACATTTAGTAAATTGTGACGAGATATAAACCTAAATTTCAAACTTACTTATACCGTGGGGAACATCTCTCGGATATATGGGTAACCCCCGAAATCTTGTTTGAAAGGTCCCTCTTTCTGAAATACTAGGTCTTTATACTCAGTGATATCTGGGGTATTATCCCGGGACTTCTGATTTTGCGGAAGCAATGGCCTAGTCCCCGTATAATACTTTAAGCTTGCTTGAAATATAGCACAACCCTCAGCATAAAAAAATGATGAAACATTGAAAAATGCTAATCATGTGCTGTTGAAGAAAAGATTCTCTAAAGGGAACACACCAAAAGTCGAAGCCATCATCTCTCTGATTTTGCGGAAGCAATAGCCTGAGCTCTCATGGCCCTCGCATTTAACCCTTTACAGATATCATCTAGGTATACTCACCTGTAAGACTGAATATTGGGATCTGGATACGGTAGTATATTCAAGTGGTGGGACACGCGAATAAGTTTAAGTTCTTAAAACACTAATCTCGTATCTCGAAACAGTTGAACTTTGTGTGAAAATTTAAGTGGATCAGTATACTGACAATCTAAGTGAATCGTTTAGAACTTAAAATGTTTAAAGCTTAACGATGTTGGTGATTTGTCTCAGAAACTGATATGATTCTCTTACACAAACTCACAAAAATATTGTTTGTAAATATTTTTTTAATGCATTTTCTTTCAAGATTCAAAAATCCAAAAAGATTTTTAGTGTGTTTTAGCATAAATTTTTTGAAAATTCAAAAAGATTTTTGACAACTGATGTTGAAGAACTGATTTTCAAAATTCCGAGTGCTAAACATGATGACAAAAGGTTTAGGAAAGTTTGTTTGAGATGAAAATTGTTTGAAAAGAAAAATGGTATTTTTACAAGTGGTTCATCAAAGATTAACATTGTAAAATCATTTATTGATTTGATTAATACCTGCAAGTGATGTATAAATTTGTCAAATTTTAAATATGTGAAATTTATTGTGAGGTAGAGATTGTGCAGGTTAGCCAAGTTCAGATTCTGAGCAGAATGTGAGCCAGGTCACGATCTTGAATCTGTGAAAGCCAGACTACGATCCCAAGTACAACTTAAGGGGGAGTCTGATGATGTAAGAGCCAGTCACAGATCTTGGGATAAAATATTGTAGAGCCAAGTTCAGATCATGCAAGCTGATGATGCTGATGAACTTTCTGATCAAGAGAATTAGAGTGAAGATAGAGCCAGATCGAGATTCTGGAAATGAATAGAAGAAAGAGAATTGAGGATGTTTTACATTGTTAGACACTTCGAGATAAAGTGAAGATTGATAAAGACTGAAGATGTTGAAGACATGTATTGAAGACTCATCGACATCCGAGGGGGAGTCTGTTAGTGCATTCGTCTGTCGACTTCGTCTTGTATCGGGTCTTATATTGTATTAGATAGAACAGGGCACGCAAAACGAGAAAAAATAGGTTAGAAGGTAATTTCACACGAAATTACACATTGTAATTTCGCTTGGTAATTTCGCACGAAATTGTATTTGGTGTGAAACTAATTCTGTTAGAACAGGTCCATGCGAAATTAGTCTGCCTATAAATAGGTGTCTTGTGATTTCGTTTGAGTTGTTGTAACTTTCCGGTTTGAGAGCCGAAGTGCTGCCGAAGTGTCTACTCGCTGTAAAACTTTGTCAAATAAATCAAAAGACAGTTTAAAGTGTATTTCTAGCTGAATTGAACTTGATACGACTGTTTCCGCCTTTCGTATTGAGAAAAACTCTTCTGATCGACTCATTCGGGTCAGAAAACGATCCTACAAAAAGACCAAATTACCCTCGTTTTAGGGGTCTATCTATAAATAAGGGGGGGGGGGGGTAGAGGAGGAGTTCTTATTTTTTGGGTATCTTAAAATACCCCTCCCTCATGCATTATTATAATATAATATAGAAGTATAGATTTCTATCGGTTGCTTTACCAAATGCATGTGCCTTACAAAACGGACCAATACCAACCGTAACCCTATTGCGTAACACGACTGCACGAGCATTCTTACTAGTTGTATCTATATATTAAAAGGTAACTTTAGCAAGAGTAATTTTTTTTTTCTTTCTATTTATTAGGTTGGCCCAACAAAAAATTGTTTGTTACAACCCAATAACATAAGTGCAGGGGATCATTAGTAAAACTTATTTTACTGTTTTTATTGGTTTATTATTTTATTAATATTATAATTAGTTTAACACATGTTTTTATTTATTTTAAAAATTTAAGATACGATCTATTAAAAGTTTCGAATATGTCGTTACAACGTTCTTATTTTTATTTACGTCTCGATATAAATTTTGTCCAAAACCGAGTTGTTAATATTAATGTACAAGTTATTGAAACATAAACGTACATCTCATCAAGGTTACCTTACGGTTTAGTTTTCTTTTTGTATAAAATGGGGATGTTTACCTTTTTCGTTATTAAATTCCGAATATGCAGGTGTGAAGTGTTTATTTTATATATGTTTCGATTAAGGTTTTGTTTAAAATCGATTGGGTCAAATATAATTGATTCTTTTTCTTTACCGAGATGAATTAACCAGAGTGATATCATTTAAATAATATTAGTACCTGTAACACCGTCAGAATCGCCACCATCCCACTTCCAATAGTCATTATCGTTGGAGAGCGTAACCCGATTTAGAACTTCTAGGCACTTTTGCCACTCTCTATGCTCAGTGATGTAAGACCCTTACTAGAGTCGTGAATATTTCATGATTAAAAAGTTTGCATTTTTATACAAAATTGTCATTTTCAAAAACATCAACATAACGAAGTTCACATAAGACTTAAAATATTCAAAAATATACTTTTAAGTGTTTGCACAAGTCTTAACTAACAAAAGAACTAAGATAAACACGGAAGCTTCAATTTTTATGTGTGTCCGGTTCTTGTACAAGCTTGATCGTCATCCGAAAGTTTGTAGTAACCACCTATATTCAAAAACCATTATGAACGTTAGTTATGAGGGATTTATAACATGCCTAATTGAGTCCGTAAGACAAAACAATTAAAATAAACATCTTTTGCCAGTTCCGGAGTCTGTCGCGGCCCGCGACAGAATTGGTCTAGGGTTTCGCGGGTAGCAAAAGCCTATGGCTGGGTGCGGCACTAAGGGCTTTACCCGCCGCGGGTGGCGAAAGCCATATTTTTACAGAAAGTTATGTGGCTAGAGCTGCAAAACTCCCAGCACTACCATTTTTAAGAAAACCCTCATAACTTCTACAATTTTTATCCGTTTTGCATCAAACTTGTTTCTAAATAACCGCAAGACCTTTGTCTACGTAATTAACCCTTCGGGTTCGCAACAATCTTAATTTATAATCTCTCGGCTTATAAATTCTTTATAAAATTATTCGACCCGTTTACATTTAACACCTTTTTCATATCTTATGGCAAGGATTAATCCTTTACCATTTTACCCATTCCTCGGGCTAATTAAAACTAGTGTATTTAGCTCCCACTACATTGTTTGCATACGCATTAATGTTTCGCTTGACAAATTTCAATCAAGCACAAGATTTACCATCAGTAACTTAAAGAAATTCCAATTCTCTAAGTTTCAACCCAGTCTAAAGTTCATCAATCAAATTTAACTTTTCCGTTACTCGGCTTTCGCATCCAATTTATCGGTTTGTTTACATGACATTCAAATCACTTAAAAACCACCAATTAACTATCTTCTTTATTTTGACCCGTTTGGTTGTTTAAGTGAAACACGTCACTTCATTAACATACCAAACACATCCAAATTCGCTATGTTCTTACATAACACATATCAATGATCAAACTCATCTATAGAAATGTAACGAAACAAACAAGTCACGTACCTTAAAGCTTATCCTTCAAACGCGCATCCGTTCCGACTTGACCACTTGATGCTTCACCCGATTTGCCTATAGAGTTCAATCAACTTTACCTTTAGAACTCATTTTACAATATATAACACGCAATTTGCCAAACTAGTCAATTACGTGGTTCTTTCATATTTTCTATATTTCAAGATCACTTAGGCATTTTATCGAGCATCTTGTGGGCGAGATTTTTATACAACTATTGTCGAGTTCATAATTAGCTAATAAGCATGTTTTAGCAATCTTTTTTTTCAAGCTTTTATGTCTAGTGTATGTAGTTAACTTCTAGAGTTTACATCATAACATCAAATTCCACCAATTTTCAACCATAATTCAAGTGTTCATCACTTCACACAAAAACTCATTTAGCACATACATGGTTAGTTATTCAATCACTTAGATTATGATATTTAATCATTAAATTCTCACCTATGGTTTGTCCCTAGACTTGTATTCATTACAATCTTGCTATAACATCTAACATTCACTCTAGAATTTCTTCTATGAATGTTCATCACAAAATCATAACACCACCAAATATAAAAATTTAACATACCTTGTGATCTCCTAACTTGGGTGATCACGAATTTAGCTTAGCACTGATTTTTAAATCTGTTTTCCTCTTTGGTTTTGATGGATTTTGTGAAGTTAGGGTTTTGAGAAGAACCCCCCCCCCCTTTTGCTCTGTGTTTTAATCGACCATAACACATACTCTGTGTGTTTTGTGTCAATTTCCTTTTATCAATATTAGTTTCTAACTTACTCATTTTAGTCCCTTAAATTCTTAAGTTTTATAAAAAGGAGTCCATTTCATGTTTTTCATTAGTTAATCAACATATTATTAACTAGGTTACATATTCCTAGTTATATTTCATAAGTGTATGACCAACATATGTCTATTTATATACATATATACAAACATATATATATACACATATATATGTATTTAATATTTTTGGGGTGTTACAAGTGACCGACTCAAGCTGTCTAGACCAATTCCAAGAGAAACCGCCATTTTATTGATCCATAGTAAGTCTCTCCGCCATCCTGCATGTTTTATACATTTCTAGACCAAACATAGGCCATCTTTCCATGAATGGAAGATCGCCCACACATGTGTCAATCCAAAACCGAATCTCAGTCCCATTCCCCACCTTTCTCAGAATCATATGGTTTAAACCCTTCCCATTTATCTTTGTTTTGGAAATCAGAGTCACAATGCTTTTCCAACACCCTGAGATTTTTCCATTAGGCGGGAGAAAGTTCCTTTGATTAATATTAAAATGACAGGCGTCCACCACTTTCCTCCATAGATTGTGTAATTCCACCATATACCTCCAACCCCACTTAAATAAAAGAGATTCGTTGACCGCTTTGAGTATGTTTATACCCAACCCCCCCTTTTTTCTTCAGCCAAGTTACCGTATCCCAAGCCACCCAATTCATTTTGTTTAAAACACTGGACCCCGCCCATAAGAATTTTCTCATTTTAGCATCAAGAATCTTAATTATTCCGCAAAAGACCTTATATAATGAAAAATAATAAATAGGAAGACTTTCTTGCACCAAGTTGATCAAAATAAGTCTCCCCCCAATCAAAAGAGTTTTTGCTTTCCAAACCGACAATCTCTTATCGAACACCTCAATTAACGAAATCCAATTTAAAATTCTATTCATATTAGCTCCCACCAGAATTCCCAAGTAAGTAAGCGGAATGTTATCAGTGCACAAATAAAAAATCCTAAGACATCTGGCCACATTGACCACGTTTACCCTGTCATAATCCCCCAAAATGAGAGCGTCGTCTGCATAAAAAAGGTGAGAGATAACCGGGCCATTATTTGGGGTTTGAATCTCATTGAACAACCCTTCTACTCTTGCCTTACAGAAAATGCAGGACAAAGCTTCCATAACCATAAGGAACAGAAAAGGCGACAATTGGTCACCTTGCCTAATTCCTTTGAAGCATTTAAATTCGAAAGTAGGAGGCACGTTTACTAACACATACGAACTTGCTGAGGTATTTGACCAAAAAAGATCGTTTAGAACCTATCACTAAAATACCCCTAGAGAGAGATAAGGCCAAGCGGAGCGAAAATGGTTTTCCATGAGATGGGAAATGAAAACTATTAGCCCCACACGAAGTTTGTGAATAAGTGATTGTCTGATAATGAGCAAGGAATATCCATTTTGAGCATAATTCAAGTTAAATATACTTTAACTAACTTATGGAGCTTAAAAATGGGGTTAACTGGTGTTAGAAGTGCCAAAACGCGACAATACAAGTCCATGGGCTAAATCTGCCAAAAATGGAAAGTCTGCCCCTGCCAGGTCCATACGGACCGTAAAGGAAAACCCCATACGGTCCGTAAGGGGTCCCCAGCAGCAAAAATTTTGTGTGGCCTCCAATTAAACCTCCTACTGGAAACTATGGGCAATGTGGCTGCTTGTGACACGTCCCTAGACACTTGTAATGATCTCCAAAGGGTTCATAACACTTGGAATGATCACATTAAACCTCCACAAGTATAAATAGGTGCTTGATTTCATTCTTGAACTTGCACCTCTTCTTGTTTTCCTCCTATCTTCCCTATTGGAAGTTCCTGAGCAATTGGGAGCATCCTCTAAGATTTATTCAGCCACTAGGACCACTTATAAGTGTTCCTTTCGTGGCTAGTTATTTTATTTGACTTTTAAAGCCGAAAAAGTCAATCGTTTACGATAAACGCTTTGACTTTTAGTTAGACCTTAAATGGTCGACTCATTGTTCGCAACGAACATGGCTACATTGTCGCAACCCCCGCCCCCTTATCTGTCCCGGGAACGGGCGGCCGCGAACATTCGTTTGTGGTGGTATCAGTTATTAATTTGGCAGCGGAAATTACATCAGGACCGTAGTTAGGAAATGTTTATCAGAGTAAAACCACCATATTTTATATTAATAATCTCATGGGTAAAACCCAAGTTTCTTTATTACAACATGTTTATAGGGATAAACCCTATTTTATTGAATTTAAAACATCGTCTTTTTTGTAACTTTTATAGCCACATTTTTCCAAGCCGTCAGTGCTCTCCAGCTGGCTTTTTACTAATTGGCTGTCACATTGTGTTACCTGAAACGCGTTTTAAAAACATTTGTCAGCGGGAAATACTGGTGAGTGAATCCCAGTTTAATCAAGAAACATTTTACCAATTAACACAGTATTGAGAGCGATCACATTGTTTATTTCTACACAATTACTCATTTAGTACTGTCAATCCTGACTGGTGGGTCATATTACACATTGGCTAACTCGTTGTCCAATGGTAACGTGTTCCACATTTTGTATACAAAACCCCAACATACCGGCATCAATTGAAGAACTACAAAGACTCAATCACTGCTTAATCACATTGTAAAACATTTAAGGTTTTGTAAAACAGTTACAAAAAGGTTTACAAAAAGAGGATAAACTTACATTGCTGTTTTAGACTTCTTCTAGGGTTTCCTGGTATTAATCTATAATTTACACAAATGTACATATGTTAGTATAATAACCCTTTATTTATATTAACGATACCCTCCCCGAGACGGTATTCCAACAACTACGTCGGGCAGAACCACGACAGTTGTTACGGAACCCTGGATCAATCGGGCAGCGTATCTAATACGTAACTGGGGTTATAATACTTACAACGGAGCAGAACCTCGCTAATTAGGGGGATATAATACTCGTATATTATGCCTATTACTTCAGAATTCGCTTAGAAAGAAAAAAATTGAACGAGTTTGCTGAAGATCCGATGCCTGCTACTTATAGGGCTAAAAAACGGGTTTCTCGCGACCCGCGTAAGGTTAGGCCAAGGCCTACGCTGCCCGCATCGTAGGGAGTTTAGGCTGTAGCTGATCCGGGTCATGACTAGGTTCAACACGCGTTATGACACGTGTCAACACAAGGTTTCGCCTGACCTTTAAGTTGTCGCGGCCCGCGTAAGGGTTAGCCAATGGCTAAGCAGCCCGCGAGCGACTAAAAAATCTTGTTTTTTTAATTATTTAAAATGACATTTCATATTTTGGGCTCGGTTTTCACATACGGAGTGTTTTTTAAGACATATGGGGGTATTTTAAAATATATTAGGGTGTGAGAAAAATTTCAGGAGGGTTGTTATATACATGATCGTAATTAGGTAGGTGTTAATCCCTCAAAAGGGCACATCCTAAGAATCATGTTTGCGTGGTCAATTGACGAGTCAACGTATTGACATTTTAAATAGTCAACGGGTTAGATTTTAAAATAATTGCGATCTGAGTTTAAGAGTCTTCTAAAATATGTTTTATCACTTAAACAACTTAATAATAATTATTAGAACATAGGTAAACATGTTCGGCTCGTCAATTCTAGTCTTATGGTCGGTTCGCAACCAAAAGTCGCTTAATTTGACTTCTACGTTGACTTTTGGTTATAAACCGAATTAGACTAGTATTATAACAACCCTCCAAAATAATTTCCGACACCCCTAATGTATTTAAAATGTCCCTATATGTCCTAAAACAGACCCCGAATACCTTTACTTTTATTAAATTTAATTAAAAACCAGATTTTTAAGTTTGTTGCGGGCCGCGAAGCCCTTGGCTACCTCCTACGCGGGGCGCGACAGCCAGTCACCAGGGCGACACCCTGAGCTGCCACGTGGCAGCAACGTGTTGGACCTAGTATGATAGCCCGGACAAGCTAGGCCCTACTACCCCTAAGTCGCGGGCCGCGTAAGAAGACCTTTGAGTCTTCGCGGGCCGCGAGGAACTGCGAATCAGGCCCTATAAATAGAGGCCATCAGCCTTCAGTCCCACTCGCTCACAATCTTTTCTTTCTCTCGAATTCTCACATAGTTGAAGTGATTTTCGGGTATTATACCCCCCTAAATAACGAAGTTCTGCTCCGTTGTAAGTATCATAACCTCGGTTACGTATTAGAACCGCTGCCCGATTGATCCAGGGTTCCGTAACGGCTGTCGTGGTTCTGCCCGACGTAGTCTTTGGAATACCGTCTCGGGGAGGGTATTGCTAATGTAAATATTGAGTTATTATACTAACGCGTGTGCATTTGTGTAAATTATAGATAATTACCAGGAAATCCTTAAAGAAAACCTAAGACAACAATGTGAGTAATCTCCTTTTTGGAAACTGTTTTTACCAAACCTTAAATATTTTACAATGTGATTAAGCAGTGATTGAGTCTTTGTAATTCTTCAATTACTGCCTGTATGTTGGGGTTTTGTATACAAAATGTGGAAAACGTTACCATTAGACAAAGAGTTAGCCAATGGGTAATATGACCCACCAGTCAGGATTGATAGTACTGAATGAGTAATTGTGTAGATATAAACATTGTAATCGCACTCAATACTGTTAAATTGATAAAACTCTTCTTGATTAAATTGGGATTCACTCACCAGTATTTCCCACTGACAAAATGTTTTTAAACGGGTTTCAGGTAACAAAATGTGAAAGCCAACATAGAAGCCAGCTGGACAGCACTGAAGGCTTGGAAAAGTGGCTATAAAAGTTACCTAATTAAAAGAAGATGTTTTATTCAATAAAACAGAGATTATCTCTATAAATCTGTTGTAATAAAAACTTGGGTTTTATCCCAATACGTTTAATATTATAAAAGTGTGGTATTTACTCTGATAAAATATTTCCTAACTACGGTCCTGATGAAATTTCCGCTGCCAAATAATGATAAACACCGATACCACCAAAACTGGTCTCGCGGCCGCCCGTTCCCGGGACAGATAGGGGGCAGGGGTTGCGACAGAAGGTGGTATCAGAGCTAAGCCACTGATTCAGCCACATAAGTGTTATGCTGACACCAAGATATTATTCAAAATGTTAGGAAATTAATTACGGAAATACGTGCATATCTGTATATTATTGTTGTGTGTTATTTGACTATTTATTAGTTTACAGTATGAGCTACCAAGGACCTTCCGACGCCTACCGTTAGTTGTCCAGCTCACCTAGGGACGAAGGTACCTCTTCACAACCTGCCCTCTCAGGGTATTCTGCTGATAATGAAGAAGGGATATTCGTGTTCAAGGCTCAGTCTGAAGAGCCATTCCCTCCTAAGAAGAGAGGATGGTTCAGCAGAGGTGCGCATGAACGTAAGAAGAGGATGAAAAAATTGCAACAGCAGCGAGCTTTAGCAGCCATTAAGAGAAAAACAGATGCTCACACCCAGGATATGCTCAATAGGAGTTTAGCAAATTTCCATATCCTAGCAACCACGGCTCCCGACCCTAACCTGGAGCAACTGATAGCACCCCAACCATTACCACTGTTTCCCACACAGCCAATGGAAATCGAGAACAACCCAGAAAACCAAATCCAAATGCCTGAGTTTGACCCAATAGAGATACCTAGGGTACCAGCACCCAATCCCTTAGACCCAGACTACGATCCGTGGTTAGATGACAATAGGGACTATGTGTAACGCTACCCAACACCAGAAAATGAACCCATGCCAAATCTAGCAGCCTACCCAGGTTTGGACCCTCTAGATCCCTTTTATGATAGTGATCAATACATCAGGGAAATTTTAGAGAATCCATACCCTTACCAGGAACCCATGCCCCAGTTCCCAAACGCAGTACGGACCTGCACCCCCAATGAGTGCAGAAAATGTGCAAGAACTCCGAACTTTCGGAGAAGAGATTTTAGAAAGTAGCGAGAGGATGAGGTAGGGAGGAGAACGACTCGTCTGGAAGTATGACGAGCGTAATATGGAGTTCTGGATGAACCCATATCAGTGAAGGTGATAATGGAGGTAGTAATAATAATAATATAATATAATAATATATAATATGTGTGTATGTTTGAAAAAAAATCTAGATAATAGCTACGGATGCCTACTAGTAGTGCAATTTCAATTTCAGTTGTATTGTAATATATATGGATGCATATTATAAGAAAGAGTAAGTCGCAATGTTCGACGCTTTTGATCAATATGCGTATCATGTGATTGATTGTATTAAGACATTATCTTGTGATATTAATATGTGGTAAATGTTTAAAAATTCAGATGGTCGACCAAGTGAATCAAGAGAACCCGGATAATAACCCGTAAAACCAGAATAACGATAACCCGAACAACAATAACAATGGAAACCCAGTGGATAACAGTGCCATCCAACATATAGTGGCACAAGGAATAATAGATGTGATGCCATATATTATTCAAACAGTTAGGGAAGCTGATAATAAAAGTAACCGTGATAGTAAACGACCCACTGAACCTGAAAACAGCGTAAACAATGGACCCATACTTCAAGTGCCCATTCCCAAAAGAAGAAGAACCATGTCTTATGGTTGTTCTTATAAAGAATTCTGGTCTTGTAAACCAATGGAATTCTCGGGCAATGAAGGGGCCGTTGCAGCTCTACGCTGGATAGAAAAGACTGATGCAGTCTTAAAAATAAGCAAGTGTGCAGAAGAGGATAAGATCATGTTTGCTTCCAATCTATTTAAGAACTCAGCATTAGAATGGTGGAACACTATCCTCTAGTCTAGGGGAAGTGACATAATTTACAATATGGAATGGGAGGAATTCAAAAACATGGTAGAAAGGAAATTCTGCCCTCCCATTGAAAAGGAACAGATAGCAAATAAATTCCTAAATCTTAGGATGACTGGAGTGGATAGTAAAGGTTACACTATGTTATTTTTTGAATATGCTAGGATAGTGCCAACCCTTGCATCACCTGAACCAGTATTAATCTCCTGTTACATCTAGGGATTAATCAGCGAGATTAGACATGTAGTCAAGGCAGCTAGACCGCCAACTATAGAAGAAGCTGTAGAACTAGCAAATACCTTGATAGATGAATTAGTGCGTACACGAGAAGAAGACCAGATAAGGAACCTAGCTCAAAGGCTTACCCAAGAATTTCGCTCTAGAAATTCCAACCGTGGGAAAAATGTAGGTTCTACTTCTGCACCTTACTGCAAGTATTGCAAAAGGAAGCATTCTGGAAGATGCTCTATATATTGGAATTTTTTCAAAATATCTGGACACAAGGAAGAAGACTGCAGGAAGAAACCTAACAACAGGATATGCTACAACTGCGGAGAACAAGGTCATATCAAGCCAAACTATCCGAAACTAGCTCCAGCTACTGATAACAAGAATACCAAAAATGCTAAAGCATTTGTTCTGACTGCAGATGAAGCCAAGATGATTCCGGACGTGATAGCCGGTTTGTTTCTAGTTAATGATGCTTTTGCTAAAGTATTATTTGACTCTGGTGCGAACCAAAGTTTTATTAATACTTCATTTTGTAAATTACTCAATCAACCATTAACTAAACTCCCACAAGAATGTTTGGTAGATACAACAAATGGGGAAACCATTAAGATTTCTGAAATCTTGCAGGGAACAAGAATAGAATTTCTAAATCAAAAGTTTATTGCAAACCTTTACCCAATGAATCTGGCAGGATTTGATGTTGTATTAGGAATGGATTGGTTAATAGCCAATAAAGCCAGTATTCTATGTGATCAAAAGTCAATCCAAGTAAATTCACCAAGGGGTGGAAAGATCACAATTAAAGGAGATAAACCATCTAGATCCACGAAATTCATCTCTGTGATGAAAACAACAAGTTATGTAAGAAAAGGATCGTTAGTGTATTTGATTTCCATAATCATTAACACTAAGGGAAAGGAATTAAAAGACATTCCTGTAGTATCTCAGTTTTCAGATGTATTTCCAGAAGAATTACCAGGACTACCTCCAGACAGGGAAGTTGAATTTAGAATCCATCTGCTACCAGGGACAGCACCAATTGCCAAA
The DNA here is from genome assembly GCA_030545235.1 of Helianthus tuberosus. NCBI lineage: Eukaryota > Viridiplantae > Streptophyta > Magnoliopsida > Asterales > Asteraceae > Helianthus > Helianthus tuberosus. Next base: position 4,271,858 of record CM060422.1, on the reverse strand, counting down.
GCACCCTACCGTTTGGCACCCGTAGAAATGCAGGAACTGAAAAAGCAATTGGACGAATTGCTGGAAAAAGGATTCATACAGCCAAGTTCATCCCCATGGGGAGCGCCGATTTTATTCGTTAAAAAAAAGGACAGATCGATGCGTATGTGCATTGATTACCGTGAATTGAACAAAGTCATGATTAAGAACCGATATCCATTACCGAGGATCGATGATCTGTTCGATCAATTGCAAGGAGCTCGATTTTTCTCTAAAATCGATTTACGATCAAGATATCATCAATTAAAGGTACAGGAAGAGGACATTCCTAAGACCGCTTTCAGAACAAGGTATGGCCATTATGAATTTACTGTCATGCCATTTGGTTTAACCAATGCCCCAGCTGCATTTATGGACATGATGAACCGAATATGTAAGCCATATTTGGATAGATTCATAATTGTCTTTATAGATGATATTCTCATTTACTCTCAGAGTAAAGAGGAACACGCAGCGCATCTGCACGCACTTTTAAGTTTATTAAGGAAAGAAAAGCTTTATGCTAAGTTTTCAAAGTGTGAATTTTGGTTAGAACAGGTACAGTTTCTTGGGCATTTAGTTAATCATGAAGGAATTCATGTGGATCCCACCAAGATCGAGGCAATTACTAACTGGAAAACCCCTGAGTCACCAACCGAGGTTAGAAGTTTCTTAGGATTGGCCGGTTATTATAGAAGATTCATCCAAGATTTTTCTAGAATAGCCATTCCCTTAACTAAGTTAACTTGTAAATCTATTAAGTTTGAATGGGGACCAAAACAGGAAGAAGCCTTTAGAATTCTTAAGCAAAGATTAACCAACGCACCCATACTAGCGTTACCAGAATGAACTAAAGACTTTGTAATCTATTGTGACGCTTCTAAATTAGGCTATGGATGTGTATTGATGCAACGTCAAAAGGTTATAGCTTACGCCTCTAGACAACTTAAGAATCATGAATAGAATTATTCAACCCATGATTTGGAATTAGGAGCCATAATTTTTGCTCTGAAAATTTGGAGACATTACCTTTACAGTAGTAAGTTTACTATTTTCACTGACCATAAGAGTTTAAGGTATGTTTTCGGGCAAAAGGAGTTGAATATGAGACAAAGACGCTGGATGGAGATACTTAGTGATTACGATTGTAATATCCCACGTCAAACCCTGGTCAACGCGTAGCTTGGCTGGGTCAACGACTAGACTTGCCGGGTGTTGGGCCACGTGGCCACACCGGGCTGCGCCACATCTTGGGCCTCTCGCGGCCCGCGTAAGGATTGGGGTGGGGTTTACGCGACCCGCCTCAATCCAAAAATCAGAATTTTAATTAAATTTAATAATATTTAAGGTATTCGGGGTCTGTTTTCACGTATGGGGTGTATTTTGGGACATATTGGGATATTTTAAAATATATTAGGGTGTCAGAAATAATTCGAGGGTGTCGATTTTCTTTAGGGTTGTTATATCCTCCCTACCTTGTTTTAGAGCTCGTCCTCGAGATCTACTGGAATAAGTGAGGATATTTTCTTTGCATTTCAGATTCAAGCTCCCATGTGTACTCAGGTCCTCTTTTGGAGTCCCACTTCACTTTGACCAGAACTAGTCTCTTATGCTTGAGGTTCTTGACTTCCTGTCTTCAATCTGTAGAGGCCTTTCTACAAACTTGAGTTGTTCATTTACCTCTATATCCTTAAGAGGTACCATTAGCGATTCATCGGCTAGACATTTCTTGAGATTAGATACATGAAATACATCATGTATCCTTGCCATTTCCTCTGGCAGTTGTAGGTGATAGGCTATAGGTCCTATTCTTCTAATAATATCAAAAGGTCCAACATACCTGGGGCTTAGCTTTCCTCTTTTGATGAATCTTACTACTCCTTTCCAAGGAGAGACCTTTAACAATACTTTATCTCCTACTTGAAATTCCAAGGGTTTGCGTCGGTTATCAGCATAACTTTTCTGTCGATCACGCGCTGCTTTCAGTTGTTCCTTGACTTGAATAATCTTGTCAGTTGTCTCTTGCACTATCTCAGGTCCAGATAGTTGCTTTTCCCCAATTTCTGCCCAATAGACTGGGGTTCGGCACTTTCGTCCATAAAGTGCTTCGAATGGTGCAGCATTGATACTTGTGTGATAACTATTATTATAAGAAAATTCTATTAAAGGTAAGTGATCGTCCCAATTACCTCCGAAATCAATTACACAAGCTCTAAGCATGTCCTCCATTGTCTGAATTATCCTTTCGCTTTGTCCGTCCGTTTGAGGATGATAAGCTGTGCTTAGATTTAACTTGGTTCCCATTGCTTTTTGGAAACTTGACAAAAAATAAGAGGTAAAATGACTATCTCTGTCAGAAACAATTGATAAAGGTATTCCATGTAAAGAAACAATTTCATTTACATACAATTTAGCTAACTGTTCCATACTGAAAGTTTCTTTCATTGGTAGGAAGTGAGCTGACTTGGTTAGTCTATCTACAATCACCCAGATTGTATCATTGCCTTTTCTTGTTTTAGGTAATTTAGTAACAAAATGCATTGTTATTAATTCTCATTTCCATACTGGCATTTCTAGTTGTTGTAACAAACCTGAGGGTTTCTGATGTTCAGCTTTAACTTGTGAGCAAGTTAAACATTTAGAAACATAAGTTGCTATATCCTTTTTCATTCCTATCCACCAGAAATTCTTTCTTAAATCCTGATACATTTTATCACTTCCAGGATGCATCGTATATTTAGACTTATGGGCTTCTTCTAATATGCGATGACGTAGGTTTCCTAATTTAGGTAGCCACATTCTCTTTTCATGGAATCTCCAAATTCCATATGTTCCTTGTTCTAATTCCTTAATCATTCCTTTTAATTTTTCAGTATCATCCTTGATTACTGATTCTTGTGCTTTTATAATTTGATCATTTAAATCTACTTGTAGATTTAATTTAAGAGAACGTACCCTTTTTGGCTTTTCATGATACTTTCGGCTTAAAGCATCTGCCACTACATTTGCCTTTCCTGCATGATACTGGATATCACAATTATAGTCACTAAGCATTTCCATCCAACGTCTTTGTCTCATATTTAATTCCTTTTGTCCAAAAACATATCTTAAACTTTTATGATTAGTAAATATGGTAAACTTACTACCATAAAGATAATGTCTCCAAATTTTCAAAGCAAAAATTATTGCTCCTAATTCAAGATCATGGGTTGAATAATTTTCTTCATGATTCTTAAGTTGTCTAGAGGCGTAAGCTATAACCTTTTGACGTTGCATTAATACACATCCATAACCTAGTTTGGAAGCGTCACAATAGACTACAAAGTCTTCAGTTCCTTCTGGTAACGCTAGTATGGGTGTATTAGTTAATCTTTGCTTAAGAATTCTAAATGTTTCTTCTTGTTTTGGTCCCCATTCAAACTCAATGGATTTACAGGTTAACTTAGTTAAAGGAATGGCTATTCTAAAAAAATCTCGAATAAATCTTCTATAATAACCGGCCAATCCTAAGAAACTTCTAACCTCGGTTGGTGACTCAGGGGTTTTCCATTTGGTAATTGCCTCGATTTTTGTTGGATCCACATGAATTCCTTCATGATTAACTAAGTGTCCGAGAAACTGTACCTGTTCTAACCAAAACTCACATTTGGAAAATTTAGCGTAAAGCTTTTTCTTTCTTAATAGACTTAGAAGTGCGTGCAAATGCTTTGCATGATCTTCCTTACTTTTAGAATAAATGAGAATATCATCAATAAAAACAATTATGAATTTATCCAAATATGTGTTGGTGCATACGTCTGTCGACTTCGTCTTGTATCGAGTCTTGTAATAGAAATGTTAGATCAGGGCACGTTGTACGAGGAAATTAGGGTTTGGGTGTGATTGAGCTATTTCGCACGAAATAGCAAGATGTCATTTCGTGCGAAATACTCACCACTATAAATACCTGTCATGCCTTGTCATTTGTAACGTTCGTGATTCTGGTACCTAAGTGCTGCCGACGTGTCGTTTGATCTGTAATCGTGTCAAATCAATAAAACAAGACAATTAAGTGTGATTCAAGCTGTTACAAAGTCTAATCAATGAATTCCGCCTCTGATTAGACCGAGAACTCTTTTGATAGACCCATTTCGATCGTCTCACGATCCTACAAGTGGTATCAGAGCTCAGGAGGAAGAGTTCTTACCAAATTCAGCTTATTTTCTTAAAAATTCTGACTTCTACACCTTCTTTTCAAAATTAAACTAGATTTAACGGTTAAAATGGATTGAATTTCACATATAATAAGCGAAACAGTGTTTTAATGAATCCTTGAAAGAATTAGACCTTAATTCAGCTTAGAACTTGGTCAATTTTACAAAAATCAGATCGACATGATGACATCAGCAGTATTTCGCACGAAATAGGCAATTGATTTCGCTTGAAATTGCTATTTCGCTTGAAATATACACTTGATTTCGCACGAAATCACTGTATTTGATTTATTTCGCACGGAATCAATTCAGATTTGTTATTTCGCACGAAATCAGCTTGTCATTTCATACGAAATCACCTTATTTCGCACGAAATCAGGTCATTTCGCACCAAGTTGTCATTTCGTGTGAAAGTTGATTTCGTTTGAAATCTCTATTTCGCATCAAACTGATTTCGTATCAGTGTGTTATTTCGTGTGTATTCTCATTTCGTTTGAATCTTTGTGGTTTAAACTTTGTGAATTTGTGAAACAGGTTATTGAAACATGGAAGAGGAATTTTACAATGCGTTTGCTACACAAGTTGCTCCTATTACAGCTGCTGAAACTGTTTACAGTGAGAATGAGACGGGAACTTATCAAAAACCGCCGAAGCTTATGTACATTGAGGATTTTAGAGGATGGCAAAATCGATTTGAAAACTGGGTGCAAGCTTATAAGTTTGACGCATGGTGTTCATTAGATGTTGATTACGTTAAAACGAAAAATGAACGTGGAATTGAAAAAGCTTTCAGTGATTATTCAGATGTTGAGAAATTGAAATACACTAGTGAAAAAATGATGATTAGTCTTCTCCAACAATCCGTAAAAGAAGATATTTTTGTGTTGCTTTAACATGACAATACTGCTAGATCTATTTGGTTGGCATTGATTAACAAGTTTAAAGGATGTGCTGATATGATAAAGAACAAACAAGCTTTACTAAAGAAATCATTTGATATGTTTGTAGCTCTTGAAGGTGAAACAACAAAAATGACTATTGATAGATATTGTCATCTTGTTCTGGAAATGGGAAGAATGGAAATAAAAAAGGATGACGATGAATGGGTTGATAAGCTAGCCGATGCATTACCGCAGAATAAGTGGGGAACATATTTGTTGATCTTGAAACACATGAGAAAATCTGAGAATATGAATCTGGCAAAGTTTATTCAGAAGATTGAAGAACATGAATTGGACATTCAGAAAACGGCTATCATGAGTAATCCAAATGCGCAACAAGATGTCAGTTTATACTATAGAGGAGATAAATTTGAAACTACTCCAAGTCCAAAGATTCAGACTACTTTTAGTACTGATAGTTCTTCTGGAACAAAGGGTAGTACTGTAACTCAGAGTGGTGTACATTTGTCTTCGTATTCAAGCTTTGATCCAAATTTCACAACACCAAGTCCTCAACGACAGAATTCAACAAATTTGCAATGCAATGTTACTTTGAACATTCAAAATGGTCAAAATATTTCTCCAGAAATAGCTAAGCAACACATGGCATCACTTGTGGCTATGTTAGAGTCGTATGAAAGCTTAGTTGCTGGTCGTATTGGAAATTCGATGCTCACCAAAGAGGATTATGATCAGATTGATGCTGAAGAACTTGAATTGATGGACATCAAGTGGTGTCTAGCTAGTGCAGTAAGAAGAGCAGAAAAATTCACACAAGTCGCTGGAAGAGATGAGTTTCGTGAAATGGGTGCATCTCCAATAGGGTTTGATAAATCAAAGGTTACCTGTTTTTGTTGCAGAGAAAAAGGACATTTTAAGCGAGAATGTAAAAATAAAGAAGTAACTGGAAGACAAGATGGAAAGACTGATTTTTATCAAAAATCAATTTTTCATCAGATCACACAACAACCATCATCATCTCGTGCCATTGAAGTTGAGAAAAAGAAAGCTTATCTTGTTAATCAAGATGATGAAAAAGTAGCAGAGGGTTTTAGTTGGGACAAATACATTCCAGCTAATTCAGGCCTGGTTTCTCAAATCTTGAAAGAACAAGAAGTCAAATCTAAGCCAAAAAGAACAAAGATTTTCAAATCATCAGAAAGTGATGATGACACTGATGATGAGGAAGAATACATCAATACAGCTCAGAAAATTTTGGACTCATTCAGTTTTAATTTGTTTTTTGCAGATAAAATTGAAATGTTGAAAGAAAAAAGAGCTGCTCGACTGAAGAGTGAGTTAGAGGAATTGGAAGTAAGAAAGATTGCTGAAGAAAAGGCAAAACTGGAAGCTAAGAAAGCAGAAGTTGAAGAAAGTTCAACAGAGAAGGTTGAAGATGAAGAATGTGAAATAAAAGTAGAGCTTGATGAAGAACCAATGATTGAGAATGTGGTAGAGAAAATTGTTGAAGTTGAAAAATTAGTTGAAGTTGAGAAGGTTGTCGAGATTGAAAAGATAGTTGAAGTCATAAAACCTTGTTTAAAATGTTTGGAATCTTGCAAACATTGTGAAGAGAAAGACAAGAAGATTCGTGAACTTGAAGAGATGAAAGAAAAATTGTTGTCTGATGTGAAGTATGTGAAAGAGTCGTATGATGTGCTGAACAAAATGGTTGATAGTCTGAACAAGACAAATTTAGAAGTTGATGCTGCTATGACAATGATGAGTTCAACACTGATGACTAAGCAGAAAGTTATTAATGAGTATATTGAGGATTGTGCAAAACTGAAGCAGGATTTGGAACTCGAAAAGATTGAAAGTGAAAGAATCAAAAGATTGCTATTGAGTTATACAACTTGTGATTATTTGATTGATCGAGTTTATCCTACTGTTGCAGGTCTTGAAGTTTTTAAAGAACAAAAGAAGGAAGAAACGGATACTGGCAAGAAACAAAGTGTCAAGTATAACAAGTGTCCGCCCCCGATCTATGAAAGTTATTCTCCCAGAAAGCCAAATGAGGAACGTTTAAAAAATGCGCTCAACATAAAGTTAAAGTCTGAAACCATTGATGAGTTACCAGACAATATTGATATTACATTCACAGCATCTGACACTGATCATGAGTCTGAGTTGTTAAAGAAAGTGGTTGATCAGGTGTTGGATATGGATGAAGAGTCAAAGTCAGAGTCTAAATCTGAAAGTTCGAGTTCGTCAGACAAGAGTCCGAGTTCACTAGTCAAAAGGGTTTACAATAAAGAATTCCTGTTATTAAAATCTAATTTGAATGACGGACCAATCAAAGTGGTATATACTTTGAATGATTCAGACAAATTATATTCTGATGAGGAATTTCCAATAAGAAGTGTCAAATCTGAAATGATCAAACAGGTTTTCAAATTAACAGAAATTAATTTTTCTGAAATAAAAGATTTAGAACTTGTTGAAAAACCTAAAAAGTACACTTCAAGAGTTCAACAGAGATTGAATAAGAAAAAGGGTTACAGTTCTGGTTATGGTTTTCGAAAGAAACCAAACCATAACGGTAATTTCAAAAAGCAGGGTTTAGGTTTCATTTCACCAGAAAATTATAAAAATGAGAAAAATTATAAATCAAAAACTAAATTTGTTTCAGGTACAAGTTCAGAGGAAGAGAAGGAAAAACTGTTCATGAAACAGTCAAATCAAGAATTTTTCGCTGAAAAGAAGAAGAATCTGATGAAAGAATCTGAGAAAAGAGTTGAACGAAGAACATGTTTCAAATGTCAAAAAGTTGGACACATTGCTTGGAATTGCCATATGTCTAACGATAAAAAACAGGGAGTTACTTCTAACTTAGAAAAATTCAAAACGTTTTTACAAAAGAAAAGTTGATTTGAACAAACAAAGATGGGTTGTTAAAACAGAAAGTAGTTCTGACAATGAATCTGATTCCATAAAATCAGAGGAGTCATTTGTTGAGAAAAGTGAGAAGAATTTCGTTCCAGAGATGAATGATGAAAATTTTCCGCTATTGTCAAAAGAAAATTTGAAATTGAAAGTTGGAAAGATTGAGCTTTCAGATCAATTCTTTGCTGGTAAGAAGGAATTTGATGCTGAAAAGGTTTTTAATGGTAAAGTAAAACATATTTTTGGAAAGATGGTTGACGGTAAGGTAAAGGGTGCAAAAGAATTTTACCAATCAAAAAGATGGTGGGATAGATGTTAGTCAAAATCACCCAAGGTTGGTCAGGCTTGGGTGACAGGATTTCCAAACTAAAATTCTGACTTGCCGGAGTTCCCAGGTTGGTAAAAGTGGAGCATGAATCGGCATCTTTCTAAAAGTGATATTTCATCTTACAAGTGGTAGTTTTCTTGAAAATTGTTATATTTTGATTTTACAAGTGGTTATAGTTGATAAGTGAACCTACAAGTGGTTAAAGAAGGTTTTCACTTACAAGTGGTTGATCAAGGTCATTAAGTTGAACTTGATTTAATCTTCATACAATGTGATTGAAAAACAAAGTGATGATCATAACCCCGATATTACAAGTGGTAAAATCAACAAAATTTATTTTCCGGAAAAACCATTTTTGATTAAAACAAACTTAAGTGTTTTGAAATCATAATGGGAAAATAGTTTGTTGTCAGGGGGAGTTCTGATTATTTATGCCAAATGGATGGCGAATTGATGCTTGAAAATCAGTTGTCACTTTACTTTGTACAGTTTGTTTTCAAATTTCCTTTAAATGATTTTCAATTTTAGGGGGAGTAAGAATTTTCAGAAAATCCAAAAACATTAGAAAATTTGAAAAATCCAAAAACATGATAAAATAAAAAATGAGTTTTGTTGTATAAAAGAGGAAATGATAGTACATCAGTGGACTATCACAGCATGCTAAAGAATTGGAAAGTCAAATGTGATAAATGGTCTCACTGATGATGTGCCAGTAGATTTTTACACATTTAGTAGATTGTGTCGAGATATAAACCTAAATTTCAAACTTACTTATATTGTGGGGAACATCTCTCGGATATATGGGTAACCCCCAAAATCTTGTTTGAAAGATCCCTCTTTCTGAGATACTAGGTCTTTATGCTTAGTGATATCTGGGGTATTATCCCGGGACTTCTGATTTTGCGGAAGCAATGGCCTAGTCCCCGTATAATACTTTTCTCTTGCTTGAAATATAGCACCACCCTCAGCATAAAAAATGATGGAACATTGAAAAATGCTAATCATGAGCTGTTGAAGAAAAGATTCTCTAAAGGGAACACACCTAAAGTCGAAGCCATCATCTCTCTGATTTTGCGGAAACAATAACCTGAGCTCTCATGGCCCTCACATTTTAACCCTTTACATATATCATCTAGGTATACTCGCCTGTAAGACTGAATATTGGGATCTGGATACATGAGTATATTCTGAGCTGGGACACGCGAATAAGTTTAAGTCTCTAAAACACTAATCTCGTATCTCAAAACAGTTGAACTTTGTGTGAAAATTTAAGTGGATCAGTATACTGACAATCTAAGTGAATCGTTTAGAACTTAAAATGTTTGAAGCTTAATGGTGCTTGTGATGTGTCTCAAAAACTGATATGATCCTCTTACACAAAATCACAAAAATATTGTTTGTAAATATTTCTTTACTGCATTTCTTTTATATCAAAAATCCAAAAAGATTTTCAGAGTGTTTTAGCATAAATTTTGAAAAATACAAAAAGATTTTCGACAACTGATATTGGAGAGCTGATTTTCAAAATTCCAAGTGCTAAACATGATGAACAGGTTTGGGAGAGTGTTGTGAGAAAAATGTTTTTTCTACAAGTGGATTAAGAGAATTTGTGAAATGTCATATTATTATAAGATGATGTTTTGAATTTAATTATACAAGTGGTAAGCAGAAAAGTTTAAATTTGTCAAATTTACTTTGAGGTAGAGAATATGCAGGTTATGGCTATGAGAGAGCCAGGTTGAGATTTTAAAATCTGTGAAAGCCAGACTGTGATCCCAAGCATTCTTTAAGGGGGAGTCTGATGATGAAGAGCTTAAGGACTCAAGAGATCTGATCAAGAGAATTAGAGTGAGAAAAGAGCCAGGTGGAGATCCTGGAGATGAAAAGAAGAGAGGATGAAGGATGCTTACTATGTCAGATAATTTGAAAGAGCCCGAAGTCTGATCAAGACTGAAGATTGTGAAGACTCGACACCGAAGACTTCGTCAACATCCGAGGGGGAGTCTGTTGGTGCATACGTCTGTCGACTTCGTCTGAATTCAACTTCTCTATCCAGCGGTAGTCCTGGTAATTCCTCTGGAAATACATCTGAAAACTGAGACACTACTGGAATGTCTTTTAGTTCCTTTCCATTAGTGTTAGTGATTATGGAAATCAAATACACTAATGATCCTTTTCTTATATAACTTGCAGTTTTCATTACAGAGATGAATTTCGTGGATCTAAATGGTTTATCACCTTTAATTGTGATATTTTCACCCTTTGGTGAATTCACTTGAATTGACTTTTGATCACATAAAATATTAGCTTTATTGGCTATTAACCAATCCATTCCTAAAACGACGTCGAATCCTGCCAGATTCATGGGATAAAGATTTGCCATAAACTTTTGGTTTAAAAATTCTATTCTTGCTCCCTGCAAGATTTCAGAAATCCTAACCGTTTCTCCATTTGCTGTCTCAACTAGATATTCTTGTGGAAGTTTAGTTAATGATTGATTAAGAGTTTGCAAAATGAAGTATTAATAAAACTTTGGTTTGCACCAGAGTCAAATAATACTTTAGCAAAGACATCATTAACTAAAAACGTACCGGCTATAACGTCCGGAATCATCTTGGCTTCATCTGCAGTTAGAACAAATGCTCTAGCATTTTTAGTGTTTTTGTTGTTCGGAGCTGGAGCCAATTTTGGACAGTTTGGCTTGATATGACCTTTTTCTCCACAGTTGAAGCATAGTCCGTTACTGGATTTCCTCCTGCAATCTTCTTCCTTGTGTCCTGGTAACTTACAGAAATTGCAGTGAGTGGAGCATTTTCCCGAATGCTTTTTCCTGCAGATCTTACAGAATGGTGCAGAGGTAGAACCTATATTCCTACTGTTGTAATTCCTAGAACGGAATTCTTGGGTAAGCCTTTGTGCTAGGTTTTTCCTCTGGTCTTCTTCTCTAGTACGTATTAATTCATCAGTCAAGGTGTTTGTTAGTTCTACAGCTTCTTCTATAGTTTGAGGTCTAGCTGCCTTGACTACATGCCTAATTTCTCTAATTAATCCCCAGATATAACGGGAGATTAATACCGGTTCTGGTGATGCAAGGGTTGGTACTATTCTAGCATATTCAAAGAATAACTTTGTGTACCCTTTACTATCTATTCCATTCATCCTAAGATTTAGGAATTTGTTTGCTATTAGTTCCTTTTCATTAGGAGGGCAGAATTTCCTTTCTACCATGTTCCTAAATTCTTCCCATTCCATATTGTATACCCTATCACTTCCTCTAGATTGGAGGATAGTGTTCCACCATTCTAAGGCTGAATTCTTAAATAGATTAGAAGCAAACATTATCTTGTCCTCTTCCGCACATTTGCTTATTTTCAGAACAGCCTCAGTCTTTTCTATCCAGCGTAGAGCTGCGATAGGTTCTTCATTGCCCGAGAATTCTATCGGTTTACAGGACCATAATTCTTTGTAAGAACAACCATAAGGCATGGTTCTTCTTCTTTTGGGAATGGGCACTTGAAGTACAGGACCGTTGTTCACGCTGTGTTCTGGTTCAATTGGTCGCCTACTGCTATGTTTACTTTTATTATTCGCTTCCTGAACCGTTTGAATAATAAATGGCATTGCATCTATGATTCCTTGTGCCAATATATGTTGGATAGCCCTATTATCCACTTGATTTCCATTGTTATTGATGCTTGGATTCTCATTAACTAAGTTAATGTTACTCTGGTTATCGTTATTCAGATTTTCTTGATTCCCTTCGTCGGCCATCTGAATTTTAAACATTTACCACATATTAATATCACAAAATAATATTTTGATATAGCAAATCACATGACATGTATTTTGGGCAAAAGCGTCGATCATTGCGACTTTACTCTGTTTATATAATATGCATCTATTACACACCAGTACTGAAATTAAAATTACAATACCAACTGAAATAAAATTATACTAATAGTAGTAGGCATCCGTACACACATATTTTATTTTATTATTATTATTATTATTACTATTACCGTCTCAACCATCACATTCATAGATATGGATTCATCCAGAAATCCATATTGCGCTCGTCATACTTCCAGACGAGTCTCTCTCCCACCTGTCTCATTCTTTCACTATTCTCTAAAATTTCCTCACCAAATGTCCTAAGTTCTTGGACGTTTTCTGCACTCATTGGGGGTGCAGGTTCTAGGACTGGGTTTGGAATCTGGGGTGCGGGTTCCTGGTATGGAGGTGTAGGTGCCTGAAATTGGTAAGGATCTTCTAAAATCTCCCTAACGTATACATCGTTATCGTAATAGGGATCTAGAGGGTCCAAACCTGGGTAGGCTCCTAAGCTTGGCATGGGTGTGTCTTCATGTATCGGGTAACATTGCACATAATCCCTAACATCATCCCACCATGGGTCATAATTTGGGTCTAGGGGGTTTGGTGCTGGTACCCTAGGTATTTCCTCCGGGTTGAAGTCATGCATTTCTATTTGATTTTCAGGGTTTTCTATTTCCATTGGTTGATCAGGAATTGGTGGTTGTGGTTGGGGTGCTATTAATTGTTCCAGATTAGGGTCAGCTGCAGTGGTTGCTAGGATGTGGATGTTGGCTATACCCCTATTGATCATATCCTGGGCATAGGCATCTGTCTCTCTCTTGGCTGCTGCTAGTGCTCTCTGGTCTTGTAACTTTTCATACGTTTTCTACGCTCGTGTGCCCCTCTACGGAACCATCCCCTCTTTTTATGAGGAAATGGCTCTTCTGACTGAGCCTTAAACACAAAGATTCATTCTTCCGTATCAGCAGAATACCCTGAGAGGGCAGGCTGAGAAGAGGAGGTGCCTTCGCTTTTAGGCGAACCAGACAATTGACGGTACGCGTCAGATGGTCCTTGGTCACTCATACTGTAAACTAACAAATAGTCAAATAACACATAACAAATAAATACAATTACACACGTATTCCCGTAATTTATTTCCTAACAGATTGAATTTTTGATGTCAGCAGAACACTTCTGTGGCTGAATCAGTGGCTTAGCTCTGATACCACCTTCTGTCGCAACCCCCGATCCCTATATCCTCGGGAACGGGCGGCTGCGAGCCAGTTTCGGTGGTATCGCGTGTTTGTCTAATTTGGCAGCGAAATTTTCGTCAGGACCCTAGTTAGGAAATATTTGATCAGAGTAAAATACCACATTTTCATAATATTAAACACATGGGATAAAACCCAAGTTTGCAATACACACAATTTCAGAGGAATAAATCCTATTTTATTTGATAAAAACATCTATTTTATTTTGGGTAACTTTATTGCCACTTTTCCAAGCCTTCAGTGCTGTCCAGCTGGCTTCTATTTGGCTTTCACAGTTTGTTACCTGAAACGCGTTTTAAAAACATTTGTCAGTGGGAAATACTGGTGAGTGAATCCCAGTTTAATCAAGTTTAAATAAAACCCATTGTACAGTATTGAGGGCGATCTCGCAATTACATTTGTTCCCAAGTTATATCAATTAACATCCATGGTACTGTCAGACCCGACTTGTAGAAATGTTACTCCTTGACCAGGTGGTAACAAATTTTGTATACAAAACCCCAACATACTCATGATAATTGTATTCTTACAAATACTCAATAACTGCTTAATATACATTTAATTGTATGAGGTTTTGTAAAAACAGTTAATAAAAAGGTTTACAAAAAGCGGATCAACTCACATTGCTGTCTTAGATTTTCTGTAAGGGTTTCCTGAGAATTATCTATAATTTACACAAAAGCACATGTGTTAGTATAATAACCCATTTTAACATTAGTAATACACTCCCTGAGACGGCATTCCAACGACTACGTCGGGCAGAACCACGACAGCCGTTACGAAACCCTAGATCAATCGGGCAGCGTATCTAATACGTATCCAGGGGTTATAATACTTACAACGGAGCAGAACTTCGCTATTTAGGGGGGTATAATACCCGAGTATTATGCCTATTACGTAATATTGAGAGAAAGAAAAAAAGTTTTGAACAAAATCGACTAAAGACCCGATGCCTCCTTTATATAGGGCTTCACTTCAACTTTTACGCGGCCCGCGTAAATGTAGACAAGGGTCTACGCGGCCCGCGTCAAACCCTGGTCAACGCGTAGCTTGGCTGGGTCATCGACTAGACTTGCCGGGTGTTGGGCCACGTGGCCACACCGGGCTGCGCCACATCTTGGGCCTCTCGCGGCCCGCGTAAGGTTTGGGGTGGGGTTTACGCGGCCCGCTTCAATCCAAAAATTAGAATTTTAATTAAATTTAATAATATTTAAGGTATTCGGGTTCCGTTTTCACGTATGGGGTGTATTTTGGGACATATTGGGATATTTTAAAATATATTAGGGTGTCGGAAATAATTTGAGGGTGTCGGGTTTCATTAGGGTTGTTATACATTCTAACAGATAATAAATCTATTCATTGCGGACTATAGTACCCCTAAGATAATCGGACTCGGGTCAATAATACTTAGACTTGTGACTTTTGCCAAATATAGTCTTATTGATTGGAAGCTAGCAAAAAGGTAAATACTCTTGACTTATTTTAGTGTAAACTTGGGATGGCAAATATGCTTCTTGGGGCGGTTATTACATAAGTAAGTCGCCTATGATTGTGCAAAAATGTATGAATACGGTTTAATCCGTTTACTTGATAATTATCATAATTAGGGGTTATTGATACCATGTCTGGACAACCCAATGGGTTAAATCAAGTATATAATCTCGTAACTAGAAAAAAAAATCCCAAGATGTATTTAAAAGATCACCTTCGGGTTATCTATATGTATAAAACTCTTTTTGAAAAATTATTTTCCAATGAGTCAGTTAATTGTATTTACCAGCTTTGGCTGACGTATTTTCAAAAGATTGAACAGCAGGTACCGAACCTTATTATAGGCTGGGATTATGGGTCGGCTAGAATGAAGGCTAAGGAATTCGCACTCCTGATGCTTAAGGCCTATGATGTCTAAAGCTCTTTTTATTTGGATCTTGCCCGTGGGTTTGTATCGAACGCTTGTAATACTTTTATACATTCAAGATTTAATTTAATAATTTTAATCCAATACTTCCGCGCATATTATTATATTGTGATAACTGTTATCCAACCATCACGATTGTACTCATCCGGGCCCACCGGAGATCGGGGTGTGACAGGTTGGTATCAGAGCTACAGTTTGAGTGAATTAGACACTAGCCCTTAGTGTCTAATCTCAAATATCACAAATGCAGATTCCTTTAAAAACTCCGAGTCTAGACCTGAATATAAGACTACTCTAAATCTATATAGCAGTTATTGATTTTATACCGCCAAGATGTCGCGGACAAGATGAAGAATCTATGATAGGTCGCGGACTCAAGGATCCCTACCATTGAGTAGCTTGAAGTTCCATATGGTGAACTACATATGTTTTGGAGACGATGACTCCGATACGAGGATGATAAACCTCGTCACCTGATGATATATCTTTTGATATTCTTGTGATATCCTAATATCATGTATCTAAAGTCTATCATATTTGATAGACATTCCGGTGATATCTCACCAGCTGATTGAAACAGCAACAATTGTGGAAAGCCGTATCATGGCAAAGATATATGTGTACTTTGCACCAAAATTTCCTATTCTATGATTCAAATGTTCTCTCATTCTAGAGAATAAGCAGAAAAATGAATCACTTCTTCTGATTCATGCTTAAAGCATATAATTTCGAGTCTTCGAGCTCGATTAATTCAAACCCATCTGGATATATATTATATTATATAAATTCGGCAACTCTCGCCAGCAATTTCTCCAACTGGAGTACGACAATGATTTTTTTTATTTCATTGATTTTTAACAATTACGAATGCCAAACTTAGTTTGATGGAAGCACCATATGATAATTGGCAGTATCTTAGTGTGTCCCATAGATTGCTTTCATGCCTGGCCTGTATGACGGTTTAATGCATGGAACCACTAAGATCTCCCAACGGTCATATTGTATTGATATCGGCTAATAGTAAGCATCTAATATAATTTGGCGATATTACTGCCATAAGAAGAATCATTGGTTTTATGGAGCCCATTTTATGATTTTTCCTTCTAATAATATGGTCACATTTATTGCTCCGACCTTATCAAACGGATCTCTTGATTGCGCAATAAACGAAGGCAAAAAAAAGTACATGTTCTCACCAATGAGTGGTTGAAAAAGTGTAAAAAATTTTCGTCCAAATATGAGACGACATATCCCCGAATCTCCCCATAAGTAGAAAGGGTATATTTATAAACGGTGTACTTTATTGGGCCGTATCAAATACAATGTACTTTATTGAGGCGTATCCCTGAATCTCCCCATAAGGAGAAAGGGTATATTTATAAACGGTGTACTTTATTGAGCCGTATCGAATACGTTGTACTTTATTGAGGCATATCCCCAAATCTCCCCATAAGGAGAAAGGGTATATATTTAAACGGTGTACTTTATTGAGCCGTACCATATACGCTGTACTTTATTGAGGCGTATCCCTGAATCTCCTCATAAGGAGAAAGGGTATATATTTAAACCGTGTACTTTATTGAGCCGTACCATAAACGATGTACTTTATTGAGGCGTGTACCTGAATCTCCCCATAAGGAGAAAGGGTATATAATTAAACGGTGTACTATATTGAGCCGTATCGTATACGCTGTACTATATTGAGGTGTATACTAAATCTCCAACTAAGGAGAAGTGCATATACTTAAAACGTCAAATAAGACGTGTCCTAGAAACTCTAACTGTGGAGAAGGACTAAAAGTGCCAACTCTATTGGGTGAAGACAATTAGTCGAAGGACCGCTAGCAATCAAGCAAATAAATCTCTTTTAAATTTACTCGGTCTACTAGTTCTTCCATAATTAAGACTAGTAAATAAGACCATGATAAAAGACTTTGTCTTAAATATAAATTTCCCACCAATGGTAGTGGTTGAATAGGTGTTAAAAGTGGAAAACTGATTCCCTCACACCAATATAATGTTAAAATCGTTAAACGATTCTCGTCCAACTATAGGACAACACTTATCTAAAATCTCCAACTAATTCCCAAATGAGTGGAAAGGAGATAGAAATTTCATCCATCTATGCAATACTAATCATCCCCAAATATCCCAATGTGGAGAAGAATATATATTGAACAGTGACTGTATCGAGCCATATCATATGCGTTGACTGTATTGAGGCGTATTCCCAAATCTCCCAATGTGGAGAGGGACTTATATTTAAACGTCAACTGCGACGTATTTCCAAATCTCCCACTACGGAGAGGGACTTATATTTTTAAAACGTCAACTGAGGTGCATCTCCAATTGAGGAGAAGGATTTATATTCAATACATTGACTGAAACGTATCATTAAAACTCCAACTAATCCCAACTGTGTGGAAAGGAGAAAATCTTCGTCAACTTTGTGACGATACTCGTTCCAAATCTCTAACAATTCCCAACTATGTGGAAGGATAGGAATCATATTACTGCATTGTCAGTTAAAACTATGACAGTTATGACCTTTATGGTTCCCTGTCTAAGGTGGTGGGTTATACCTAAGCCACATAGTCTATATGATCAATGCGATCATGACTAATATCATCCAATATGATGATCATATTATTCAACATCCTTAGTGATGTTTTGCCTACGGGCTAGAACATATTGTCCATTCGAGACATTGACAATGTGATTTTATGATTCCTTGTCCAAAGGAAGGGTGAGTTATGCTCAAGCCTCATAGTCTATATGATCAATGCGATCATGGCTAAAATCATCTGATATGATGATCGTATTATTAACATCCTTAGTGATGAAGTGCCTACGGGCTATACTTTACTCTATTTGTCGATAAGACAATGATAGTTGTGACCATTATGGTCCACTGTTCAAAGTGGTGGGTTATACCCAAACCTAATAGTCTATATGATCAACGCGATCATGACTAATATCTTCAACATGATAATCATACTTAACATCCCTAGTGATGTTCGCCTACAGACTACATTATATTTTCCATTTTGAGACAAGGACAGTTGTAACCATTATGGTTCCCTGTCCAAAGTGGAGGGCTATGCCAAAGCCTCACAGCCTATATGAACAAATGCGAAGATGACTGATATCGTCAGTGCGATGACCATTAATTTAACATCCTTTGTGATGTTAATCGAATCGCCTACGGGCCATATTATATCGTCAATTGCGACGATAGTAGTGGTCTACGACCCCTTATCCAAAGGTAAGGAACTATGTTCAAACCTTAAAGCCCTTTGATCAATTGAGATCGCGGCTTATATATCTTAATTGTCCTTTGGGACAAATCTTGGTGCCATATCTTTTAAATGTCCTTCGTGACAAGGTTTTAGTGCCATATCTTTCACAAGCTTTGTGACAGGCCTTTG
The DNA here is from genome assembly GCA_030545235.1 of Helianthus tuberosus. Taxonomy (NCBI): domain Eukaryota; kingdom Viridiplantae; phylum Streptophyta; class Magnoliopsida; order Asterales; family Asteraceae; genus Helianthus; species Helianthus tuberosus. The sequence continues at coordinate 4,253,059 of CM060422.1, read as the reverse complement.
TGCCATGTCTTTCACGTCTTTTGTGATAAGCTAATGTGCTATATTTAAATGTCCTTTGTGACAAGCCGATGAGTTGTATGGCTAAACCCATTACCAATTGTGGTAAACAGGTCTAGTGAAATTGATATATCAACATACAGATCTGTAAGATCTAATGCAAATAAATTAATTTGCTATTTAGTTCTCGAAGAATTACCGATGGCTACATTATTTTTCAGATAAACTTATGGCGAGCCTGAGTATTGGCAAAGCAAGTGAGAATAACGGTGGTGACGATTTAGAACACCAGAACTGTAATGACGAAGAGAATCGTCTTCGATCCATAGTTGTCAATGAAGTCGGTAAAGCCCTGGCTGGATTTATGGCCACATTTAATGGGCCAAAGCCGTCAGTACAGAAAGAGAACTCTGTTTCTAAACCCTGTTCTAATACTCATAAAACTGAAAAGACTCATTTCTCCTTAACTAGGAGTGAGCAGAGTATTAAGAGTATCAAGAAGGCTGAGTCAAATGACTCTAAGAAGGGGTGTACATATAAATACTTTGTTTCATGTAAACCCCGTGACTTTACGGGTGAGATTGGAGCTATTGATGCTCTAAAGTGGCTGGATGAAATGGAAACCGTTGTTGATATAAGCGGCTGTGCCGCCGAGTACACTGTTAAGTACGTGTCCCAATCCTTCAAGGAGGATGCTCTAACTTGGTGGAAGGCACTGATCCAATCCACTAGAAAGGTTGCAATGTACAACTTGAGTTGGTCCAAGTTCGTGGAATTGATCCGCGAGACTTACTACCCACTCACGAGGTGGAGAAAGTTGAATCTGACTTTCTAAGGTTGACCATGAAAGGCCTCGAGTGTCGAGCCTATGTAACTGAATACAACTCCTTATCAAGGCTCGTGTCGTATTTAATTACCCCCGAGTCTAAGCGCATTGCGCGGTTTATTGGAGGACTCGCTCCAGAAATCAAGGGGATGGTTAAATCCTCTAAACCTGGAACTTTTAGATCCGCTGTGGATCTGGCTCTTTCTCTCTTACTGAAGATGAAATAAGAGCAAAGGCGATTAAGACCGAAGAGGATCATAAGCGAAAGCGTGATGATACCCCAAGTAAGGATTACAAAAAGGGTAAGACTGGTTCGAATTATAACCAGTCCAAGCTGAATGAGGCAAAACCCAAATGTAAAACATGTGGGAAGCAACACTTCGGAAAATGTTTCCATGAGCAGACCAAGGGTTGTGGCATCTTTAAGGAGATGGATCATAAGTCTCATGAATGCAAAGACTTAAAGATGCCACGTGCTATGGATGTGGCGAGAAAGGGCATATAAAGACCCGCAGCCCAAAAAGGACGATTGACGGGAAAAACAAGGCCATCGATGGCCAGAAAGGCAATACTTGAGCCTTCCAATCAGCTACAACAGAAGCAGTTCAAGACAAATCTTTACGTGTCTGTTTCTCATAAATATATTATTTATTAGAAACTTGTTTTAAACTCTGGAGCCAGTTAAAGCTTCATCGATTGTAAATTTAATAAAATTTTAATTCTGCCTTTTCAGGGCTTAAATATTATTTAAAAATCAAGTGGCCAATCCAGATGGTTTCACATATGATATATCCTTCACGAAGCAATTGTCTTTGATAATCTTTTATCTATAAATCCTGATGGATTCGATATGTTCTTAGACAAGGATTGGTTAGTCCAAAAACCAAATCCACTTTGTCTGCAGTAAGAAACTTATCGAGATTAAAATCCCCAACTGGTGATATACTCAACATTCGTGGAAGAACAAACATTATGAATTGCCCGAAGAATCTTTTATGCTTCAGGTGTCCAAGTGATTGGATGGAGGATGTGTCATCCACATGACACAAGTAAATCCTAACGAATTAAAGTCGGAAGCTGAAGACTAATGTGTGGATAGACATGAGAAGTCAATAACCACCGAGGAAGCATAATGCTTAGAGCGTTCGCAAGAGAGACAAACATCGCAGACCATTTTATTCTGCATCATTGAACTAGAAAATCCCACATAGAATTGGGAAATGGTAACAATGAATCTAATCTCTAAGTTACCTAGGTTAGATCGTGGCAAAGACGCGATTAAATTTATAGTCGACAAACTTATTAACTCGATGCTTCTTGTCAAATAAGGAAAATTTAAAATTTCCGACAAGTTAAGCTGTATAATGATGATGCGTGTAAACTGCAACATATAAATTACATCAAATGAGACATAAAACTAACCCTTTTTTAGTACTAATGTTGGAAAAAGTGTGCTTTTGTCTTCCTTTTGTATTTTCAGGACCAAACGAGCTTAAATGAACAAAAGGAACTAAAGAAACACTGGTTCAACGGACCGGAATCAATTGAACCAGGGGTTTAGTTCTGCATAAAAAGGGTGATTCCTCTCGTTTGATTCGGGGTTTGGCTAAGCTCCTTCTTCTAACAATAACTACAAAGCAAACAACCGTTAGACTCGTCACGGGGAGAATGGGGGTTCTCTCCGTGACCACCCTCCGGCGTGAGAATAAGTACAGGTTTTGATGAAGAAGAAGAAGTATTGAAAGTGAAGCGAATGTAACTTGAGAAATGATACCTGAATTGCCTTATTTATAACCGAATTTGGGGCGGGAAAGTTTGTTGACGGGAAAGATAATGGAAAGTAATTTCCAAAAGCGGTTACTTCTTTCTCCGTTAATCATTAACGTGGTGAGCATTCACACGGATCGTGGACATGATCAACGGCTGGGGAGATGCCACGTGGAAAGTGGGTAAGTGTGGATCTTCCTTCAATTTAGTGCCATCATTGTGACTTTCAGGGGAGCTCAGGATGATACCACATGGCCACTCGCTTATAACCGAATGGTTGTGCACGATAGGGCCTTCTAGAAGATTTACAGCTGTAATCATATGTGGCCTTGCCTCGTTTAAATTTTGTTATAACAGAAAAGGTTGCTTTCTGTTTAAGTCTGGGTGATATTTGTGCGAAGATGTTGTTCAGAGTTTTACTCCCAATTTCTGTCATGTGAGCTTGCGTAAGGATTTATCAGTTCCTTTTGGCGCGCGGATGTTAAAAACTGTTTTCTTTTTAAGTTCTCTTTTAGAACCAGTGCGTAGCCGCACAGGGTTTCTTGAAGAGAGTTAATTATGGTGAAGTTGTGGTATGGTCCAATGAGCCTGCGTGAGGTTTTTGGGACCATACCCCTTCAAGTCCCCCCAGTTCAGTGTTGCTCTTATGCAAATAAGTGGAGTACTGGACTTATAAGAGATGGGTGATTTTTTGTTGTGTGTAGTTTTTTGGCGCGAAACATGGAGAATCTTCTTGAAGAAGACTGTTTTTTGCTCATGATTTCAAATTTGAAAATCTTGAATCTTGGAGGTGAAAGGTACAGTGACAACTATTGACGTGTGATAGTTTTGAGTGACAGGTTGTCACTTGTCAGTTGCACGTCGTCAATTGTGGCTTGCACGCGTGCGTGAACTCGCGTCTTGGCTTTCCCCACTCGGTCCTGACGTTTAGATAACCGTGCTTTTCCGAAAAGGGTGTTGTTACGATTTTCTAGGTCATTGATGGCGGTGAGTATATAACCTTCTTTAGTGCTTTATTTTCTGATAGCACTACTCTTTGATTCTTCTTCGTCTTCTTCGTCACTTTCTTGAAGGAATCTGCAATTCCCCCCTTTATGTCAACCGGAGAACGCCACGAAGACTCTTCCGAAGAGATGGCTTATGGTCTTCCACCATTGAAGTGGCCTAAGGAAACCTTCGACACCATGGTTCGAAACTTCGAGTTTCCTGATAGTTGGGACGCTCGATACCCTGATGAGGGTCAGACAGCGGCGGATGCTCCGGCCGGGTATATTACTCTGTTCTGGGATTTCTTTGCTGCCGGCAATTTTCGATTGCCTGTAACGAAATTTTTCCTTGAAATCCTTTCGTATTATAAATTTCATATTTCTCAAATGCATCCTATTGGGATGGTTCGGGTTCGTCACTTCGAATTTATTTGCCGATCGATGCATATCGAGCCGACGGTTAACCGCTTCCGAGTATTCCACCAAATGCATTGTTCACAGGGTTTTTATTTCTTTATTCAACGTACTTCGGCCAAGAAGATCTTGTTAAAACCCCCGAAATCTTTTCACGATTGGAAGCTAAATTCTTTTATATTAAGGCCGGTGTGATTCCGATGAAGATGACCTTCAGGGGTAGAGAGGATGTTGTAACAGAAACTATACAGACTCCTCTTCAGAAACTTGGTACCAGGATTTAAAGGATGTTCCATCAATTGAACTTCCGGAAAAAGCCCTAGTTGCTGCCGGTATGAGCCTGTTCTGGCAGATGGAGCGAGAAGATAAACCGGTGTATATGGAGGGTGATGGCAGTAAGATTCTGGGTCCCTTTCCCTCTTTTTCCTCTTCTCTTCTCTCTTTTTATTTTTTTTACTTTGCTCCTATTTTCCCGTTTTTGCAGTTGTTTCTTTGTACGTTGTTGCGTTTAAAAGAGAAGGTGGGAAGATGGCCACCATTCCGAAAAGGGCTGATGAGGATCTTTGGTATCTACGGATAGTGAAGAACTTTGTGCTTCCACGAGATGAAGACCTGACTGCGCAACCCTCTACTAGTGCTGGTAAATCTAATTTGAGCTTTGGTTGATATTGCAATATTACTCTTTGTTGTCTTTGCGCGTGGGGTAATATTGCAATATTTTCTTTAAAGTAGGTGAGCTGACTAATCTGGGCATTAGCCCTGAGAAGAAGAATCATGCGCCGGCAGCTACTGTTGCGCCGAAAAAGAATGACACGGCGAGAGCCCAATCGTCAACAGTCAAGAATGCCAAAAGAGAGAAGAAAGGTACGCGCCGTTCCTCTGACTCATAGTGTGACTATGTAGTGGTGTCTGATTTGTTGGACGGTCTTGTGCCTGTAGTTGTGAGGAAACCGAAGGTGGAGCCTCGGGATATTGCTGACATCCCCGCCTCGAATCCTGAGGAACCAATTGACTTAGAGTCAAGTCCGAAGCCTTTGTTAAAGACGAAGGCGGGGAAAAGAAAACCGGCTGAAGTTGATGCTGAGGCGCAGCCTGCCAAGAAGGTTCAAAAAAGAAAGATTACCAAAAGGGGCAATGTTGATGCTTTTATTGCGAAACCTTCTCCAGGTAAATATCCTCTTTGTTTCTTTTTTATGCGCGCAGTATGTCTATAACATGGAATTGTTTTTGCAGAAAACCCGGTATCTTCTGTTCATGCGGAACCATCATCCACAGTCAATGTTGAGCTTCCGCCTTCACCCCCTCATGTATCAATCAGTGATCAGCTAGAAAACATCCAAGTTGAGAATGAGGCGGAGAAGACGGCTGAAGCGGAGAAGCCAGTTGAGGTGGAAAAACCGGTTGAGATGGAATCAGAGAAAGTTGTGGGCCCGGGGGCTGCGGGTGTTGATGCCGCTCCCCCAAAGTCTCCTGAAGTTGTGGCGCGAGACCCGGAGAAGGGGAAATCTGCTCAAGAAGACCCTGTGACAACCTTTCCTACTGTGGGTTTTGCCTCTGCGCCTGTAAATGTCGAGAAGGACCCTGTTGAAGACCAAGGTTCCTTTGCTCATGTTGATGAAAATTCTCCTATCTGCTCGGATGAAACCCTGGGGGATTATTACTACAGAACTTACTCGGAGAAGAACGCCTCTGAAATTCATGCTCCAGTGGGGAATTTGAAGAAAGGTGATACCTTTTCAGACTGGCGTGTGTGCCGAGACTGGTTGCGGGGAACCTTTCCTCCTAGGGAGATTAAATTTCAAGAAGGGCGTATTCATGAGCAGACCTATCATGCCTACCTTAAAGAGGTTGCTACTTATACGTCTACTACACACCGTATAATTCGCGAGTGGCGTAGTATGCACAAGGAGTGGGCTGCTTTTGAAGCGTCCAAAAAGAAAGTTGTTGAGGATGAGGCTCGAACTGCCCTATTGAGGGCTAAATTGGAAGCTGACCGGGCCAATTTTGAGAATGATCAAAAAACTGAAGAATGGTTCGTTGCTGGTTGGAAAAGAAAGGCAGAGGCTGAAGCTGCTCTTCTTTCTAAGGAGCGTAAAAATTGGAAAGAGATTTGTGAAAAAGACAACTATGAGAAGATAGGCCTCCGCAATATCATTAATAATCTCAAAGCTGAAGTTGAGAGATTGAAAAAACAAGATGTGGATATTGAGAAGCTGAAGCGAGAAAAAGCTGAGGCTGAAACAGCGCGTGACGAAGCACGCTCTCATAGGGAGAGGAGTGAGCAGAGAGAGGTACAAACTTGCGCCACCCTTGCTCTTAAGGAATAGGAGATAGATGAACTTACCTCTTTACTATCTGAGCAGGAACAACTGAAGGCGGAGGTTGAATCTGTTGAGAAAAACTTGGAGCTTGCACGGACTGAAAAAACTGAGATGTCCTGCCGCTTTGAGGAAAAGTTGGAAAGTTCTAAGACTGCCCGAGTGACGGCAGAGAGTCAGATTGAACCGCTGAAGAATGACTTGCTATGGTTGAAAGATCACGGGATCGTAAGCGTAAGTGTATCCACCTTTGATAAAGTCTTGTCATGATTATGCCCCTCCTTACTTATTTTACTGCACAGGTTGCCGACTCTGTTCTTAATTCCGAAGAACTAGATAAAAAGGTTGCGCACTTGCTGGTTGTTGCGCGTAACGATGGGTATGCCTGATGTACTGTAAAGTACATATGTTTATAGTGTATATTTTGGTCAGTTTTCAGTCGTTTCGAGTCTGTTTTAGGATTAGAACTGTGATACTGCTGACGTTAAGCTTTGATTTCAGGTCCCGTAGCTTAAAGTGTTGAAAAACGAGTAAAAACGAGCAGTTCGGAAGAAAAACGGGATTCGTACGCGCGTCGGAGAAGCTGGAAATCGGAAAATAATAAAAAATCAAGAAAATCACCTTTGGAGGCGCCGCGCGACGCGACACCCCCTAGGCGTCGCGCGAGGGTCTTGAATTCGAATTAATGTGATTTCCAGCTAGGGTTTGATGTTTAATCCCCAAGAAACCTGATTAGAACCCTAATTACGAACAAGAGGAGATTGGAGGCGATTTTGGAGCTATCTTAGAGCTGAATCGGAGATCGTGAAGCATTTGAATCAGTGGATCAAGTTCAGGACGAAGAATCGAAGATTTCTCGGGTTTTCCATTCCCTTGTTTTGTCGACTTCTTTCTTGAAACTTGTTACCATGAATTCTAGTTTGATTATTTTTTGATTTGTGTTCGTTTATAGACATGCTTGGCTAATTTCATAAACCACCTAGACTGTGATGAATGGATTAATATAAAGATTTTACCTTTTTCGTTATTTGCACGAGGTTTATGGATTGATTGTGTTTAGTAAAAGGTTTGATTTAATGATTTGATGTGTATGCGTACTTTGATTAGGTTTATTATTGTTACTTGCTTCATATGATTCTTAGTGACGGTCTATATCACAACGTAGAGTCATATTAGGGTTTAGGGTTTCGGTGAGTGTCTATATCATATAAGAAAACCTTCACTCTTTAGGGATAATCGCGCGATAACCTCTAGAAGTAAGTGGTAATAATTTGCTAAGTCTTAGTGTTCTACTAGTCCTAATACCTGGGAAGTGAGGGGCTATTGGTAGGTCTTACCCGGCGAATTGCTTTAGATAGGCCTTGGGAAAGGTTATGTATTGGTTTACCTGTCGGTCTTATTAGTCTATCAAGTCAAACTGATTACTTCAAATTACCCTAGATCTAGGATTGGGAAAGAATAGGTCAACATTAGGGTACTTACACAATAATTAGACAACTGGGAAGAAGTCTAATAACCGGTAGAATTAACGGCCTAGGTAGTGCCACAGGTTTCTCCTTGAGAAGGGTCGAGGGGCCTCATTGGTTCTTAATAGGTTTAGTATTATAAGATCCCGGTTCCATAACTCGTGCATTTAACTTATTCGGTAATCTCTTAAAAACAATCCAGGATTCTTGTCTAGGTGGTCCCGTTCTCACATAAGAAAAGTTCACATTCGTCATTCGTTTTAGTCGAGTCTTAGTTAATTTAGTAGCCTAATATAGATTTCCTTAGTTTTCAGTAACCCCCCCCCCCTAAACAAATAAACAAGTTAAGTCGCGTCCGTCAGTGTCTGTCAGAGTCTAGTTTACGTAATTTATAGAGTCTCGTGGTTCGATATCCGGACTTCCTAGGTTATACTACATTGATCGGTACACTTGCCGATTGTGTGGTTTTAGGTCGAGTCTAGAATTAAAGCTTTATAGTGTCTAGAATAGAGAGTCTAATTTAGTTGTTTTTAATAGTCTGTTTAGCACACATCAAGTTTTTGGCGCCGTTGCCGGGGACTCTTGGTAATTGCGTTCATTAGCTTTAATAGATTTACTTGACAAATACGTGCTACGTGTCTACTTTGTTTTGTGTCTTTTCTTTTCATCTTGAGTCATAGTAACTATTGTTTGCTTTTCTTGTGTTCAGGTTTTTGCTCGTAGTGGATGCCACATCTGCGATCGCACGGACCACCACCACCAGTCAAGCAGTCATCATCTCAATTGGGCGAAGGCCCACAGGTTACTTCTACATCTTCATCTCGTTTCCCCAAGTTCGATTTCACCCCATTACCCACCCCACCTCCTACACCACCACCTTCGCCAAACCATTCACCTAAAACCTCACCTAAGGTTTCCCCACCCGATAGCCCTACTTCTAGTATCTCTAGTAATCTAGAAGACTTAGAACACATGGCTAACCCTAGGCAAACCGTCCATCAGCAGGCCACTCAGAATTTCACCGGCCTTGCTTCACCCATCACCGTTCCACCCATAGTCAGTGAGAATTCATGGCAGATTCCATCTTATGCCATGCAGGCCATAACCAATAGCATCCAATTCCATGGCCGAGACGATGAGGACGCCCCGGCCCACATCAACTGGTTTTCCCGTATCTTAGCCACCTTTAGCCTTCACGGTGCACCCAATGATGCTACCTACTTACAGCTTTTCCCATTTTCTTTAGCTGGCCGTGCGGCTACTTGGTTGGACTCTCAACCAACCGGTACTTTTACCACTTGGGCGGGGCTTCGTCAAGCCTTTTTGAATAAGTACTTCCCGCCCGCTAAAGCTTCACGGCTTAGAGACCAGATTCACTCCTTTCGCATGGAGCCCGACGAGCCTTATTACCTTGCTTGGGAGCGTTTCCAAAACCTAACTGCTCGTTGCTCCCAGCATGGTCTTTCTGATTGGGCTTTATGTGAGAAATTCTATAACGGTCTCACCCAAGAGACGAGAGATAGGTTCGATACTAATGCGGGGGCGCATATGATGGGTATTCTTACAGTTGCAGAGTGTCTCGAGCGTTTTGAGGCATTTGCTCAGTCTCAGTCCCAATCACGTTCCGATCAGAGGTATCAAAGTGGTAATTCAAATACCACTACTAGTGCACCCGCCCGAGGGGTGAACCATGTCACCATGGACCCTAGTTTAGCCTCTGTTTTGGAAAACATCACTCGAGAGCTTAAGGAGATTAGAGCTAAGGTGGATAAGTGTGAGTTTTGTCGAGGTGGTCACGACACGAGTGCATGTCCTTTACTAGCTGGTGAGGAGCAATGTGATTATTTAGGAGGAGGGTTTGGTAGAGGTCAGTCTAGTGGTTTTGGGGGTAGTAATCTTAGCACGGGTTGGCGAAATAATAATAATAACTTTAATAATAATAACAATTTTCGCTCAAATGGACCTCCTGGTTTTCAAATAGCTCAAAATCCAAATAGAGGTCTAGGTTCACTCTTTAGTGGGAATTCAAGTGGGCAAGTCAAGGATGGGGGGTCGAGTAGTCAGGTTCAAACAGGTCAAAGTTCAAGTTTCGATTTAGGGGGTAGCATGGAAAGAATGGAGTCCATGATGAGTCAACTAATTGTTAGGGATCAAAACACCCAAAAGAAACTTAGTGAACATGATCTCATGCTTAAGAATCACCAAGCTGCGGTCCAAGACCTTTCTAGGGTTGTAAGTGATATGTCTCGGAAGTTAGATGAAAGATTACCCGGTCAGTTTGCAGCTAACACACAACCTAACCCGAATGCTCATGTCAAAGCCATTACCACCCGTAGTGGGAAGACCGTAGGAAACCCTAGAGTCGAGGAGAGAGAGGTTGATGAGGATGGGGATATAATAGATGAAGTGATTGAGATGGAGGCTCCCGGCAAAGTGCAGAAGAGGCTAGCCCCAGCAAGTACCGCACAGCCCAGTGAGTCTCAAAGTGAGAAGAAAGTTGAGAAAAAGCCCATAGATGTTAGACCTTCACCCTATGTGAATCATGCGTATGTTCCGTTTCCCTCGCGTCTTAAGAATCAAAAATACTCACGAGAATACGGGCAGTTCTTAGATATCTTCAAGCAATTGAAGATTAATCTTCCGTTTATAGAGGCACTCTAGTCCATGCCGAAATATGCAAAATTCTTGAAGGACCTTCTTAGGAATAAGGAGAAATTAGGTGAGTTGTCGAATGTCCCGTTGCATGGAGGGTGTTCGGCCATTGTTTCAAATAAGCTTCCTGAAAAGCTTACCGATCCCTGAGTGTTCACTATTCCTTGTCTATTCGGTAGTAACACGAACACTAGAGCCTTAGCTGATCTAGGTGCTAGCATTAATTTGATGCCCTTTTCGCTTTACGAGAAGCTAGACTTAGGCGAGCTTTCACCTACTCGAATGACATTGTCTTTAGCTGATAGGTCCGTGAAACACCCGAGGGGAATAGTTGAGAATTTGCTTGTTAAGGTGGATAAGTTTGTTTTTCCGGCCGATTTTGTTATTCTAGACATGGAAGCCGATGAAAACATACCGCTAATTTTAGGTCGCCCATTCTTAAACACCGCTAAAGCCCTCATAGATGTCTTTTTAGGCACCATCACACTTAGAGCAGGTGAGGAAGCGGTAGTTTTTAACGTTATGCATTCGAGAGGGTCAAATGATAAAGTGGAGGCGGTTTCGTTAGTGGGGAAGTGTGAGAATGACGGGAGAGATGAGAAGAAGGATGTGAGTAATGCGAGTTTAGAGAAAGTGACAGGATTCAAGTGTGGGGACCCACCGGATAGAAAGTTAGAGGAATTGGAGGAGAGAGTGGAGCGTTTAGAATCGAGGATAGAGACACTGAGCAAACCTCAGTGTGGGGATAAATTTAGATATGGAGAATTTAGATTCAAAACGCTAGATGAAGAGTTGAGAGGTTTTGAGAGAGATAAGGGTGTTCGGTTTGATTCGGGCGATACATATAGTGGTGCTACAGCCCGTGAGAGTATGTTTGGAGGTGAGCTGCATCTCCATGATCCTCCATAAGTATGTGAGAAGTTGCGACTCGTTTGTAGAGTTTGTATAGTTTGTATCTTCGTTTATTTTTCGTAATTTAGAGTAGTTAACGGTCGTTCTTGTTAGTTTTTCGGGTCTTTGGTTGTGGTTTGAGTCTGTTGCAGGAGTGCTTTGCCGAAGATTTGCAGGGAATTGCGAGAAAAAACACGGTTCTAGGTAAGTTTCATACTTAGAAAATCTTTGGTTGGTTGTTGGATGTTTTGAAAAAATTTTGAAAAAACCAAGGCATGAAACAAATTTTTCATCGAAACCTACTGTGAAAAAAGACCCCTGGCGTGACGCCAAGGGCCTTAGCGTCGCGCTAGGGGTAAAGGTTCAAATTAAATGTTTCGTGACCCGCCGCGTGACGCGAGGGGGGGTTTAGCGCCACGGGAGGCTTCCTTGAACCGGCTCTGACTTGTTTTTGACCCTTAGTTGTATTTTGAGCCTTTTAGTTGTCTTTTGAGTCCTTTGTCTTGTATATTGAGTCTAAATTAGTGGTTTGGGTCGTTTTTAGAGTCGGTACTGCGTTGGGTTTTGTTTTGCTTTGATTGTGCAGGTTTGGATTGTACCACCCGTACCCAATTGCCATTCGGGTGATTTTGGACTTGCTATTTTGATAAACCCAAGCAGGATAGGCAACGATCGCGAATGGAATGCTATACGATCATTCATGGGATTCAAGACTCGTACGGCTGGCACTGACTTTTGTCCTATCCAGCTAAGTCGTTTCCTTTTTTGTTGTTGTTGTATATTTTTTTTATTTATTTTTCGTTTGCAGTTTCTTTTCTTAGGTAGTATTGAGTCGTATTTTCGTTCTTGCATTAGGGACAATGCAATCTCTAAGTGTGGGGATGGGATACTTGTAAATATTTGAGTCATAAATATGAAAAAAAAAAATTTAAAAAAAATTAAAAAAATCAAAAAAATTGAAAAAATCAGAAAATGTCTTTCGAATAAAAAAAGAAGTTTGCAATTAAAGCGGAAAATGATAGAAAAAATGAATTTTTGCTCGGGTTCGAATAATAATAATATGAGATTATAATAAACCGAGTTTGCGTCTAGTTTGGGATATGTGGATAGGCCCGGGTTTGGTTTTAAGTCCCTTTGATCTAATATACCTTAATTGTCGGTCTGCTAGTGGGTTTTCGCCTGGGAAATATGGGAAACTAAAACTGCCAATAAGAGTATAAGGGGCACCGTTATAAGTTAAAACCGTTAGAGTTTGTGGTCATGAAAAAAAAAAAGAATAAAAAGTGAGCTAGAAACTAAATGAAAGTAACACAGGCCTATGTAATCCGAGTTGGGGATAGCGACTCTACAGCCGGAATGCCTCTGGGATGTGTGAAATCGATTTGCCGAATAAAAGTACCGAAACCTAAGTAATCTGTGGTTGGGGATAGCGACTCTACAGCCGGAATACCTCTTGGTTAGGGAAAGCATCGTCTAGCCTCACGAAAAAAAGAAAAAAAAAACAAAAAGCAAAGCAAAAATAGAAAAAAAATGAAAAAAGAAAAAAATTTTGATTGTAAACTCTCTTGGTTTTGATATAAGACGGTTGGGAATTGGTCAAATGATCGTTCCTTTAGTCCTATAAGCTTGAGGTGGGAGTAGGTGGACCGTAGATTCTAGTGTGAGACCCTAGGTAGACTGACCGCACTTAAATTAAATTTACATGATAAGGGCTTAGGATTGGATTCGGGTTTAAAGTGGACAAGTATATTCGCAATCGCTTCTAACGCAAGTCTTGATTTTAATTAATTATACCTATACTTTGGACCCGGGTGATTATTTGTTTATGATTCCGTTGCATAATTCTTTTTCGAGGACGAAAAAAGAGTAAGTGTGGGGATGTTTGATGTACTGTAAAGTACATATGTTTATAGTGTATATTTTGGTCAGTTTTCAGTCGTTTCGAGTCTGTTTTAGGATTAGAACTGTGATACTGCTGACGTTAAGCTTTGATTTCAGGTCCCGTAGCTTAAAGTGTTGAAAAACGAGTAAAAACGAGTAGTTCGGAAGAAAAACGGGATTCGTACGCGCGTCGGAGAAGCTGGAAATCGGAAAATAATAAAAAATCAAGAAAATCACCTTTGGAGGCGCCGCGCGACGCGACACCCCCTAGGCGTCGCGCGAGGGTCTTGAATTCGAATTAATGTGATTTCCAGCTAGGGTTTGATGTTTAATCCCCAAGAAACCTGATTAGAACCCTAATTACGAACAAGAGGAGATTGGAGGCGATTTTGGAGCTATCTTAGAGCTGAATCGGAGATCGTGAAGCATTTGAATCAGTGGATCAAGTTCAGGACGAAGAATCGAAGATTTCTCGGGTTTTCCATTCCCTTGTTTTGTCGACTTCTTTCTTGAAACTTGTTACCATGAATTCTAGTTTGATTATTTTTTGATTTGTGTTCGTTTATAGACATGCTTGGCTAATTTCATAAACCACCTAGACTGTGATGAATGGATTAATATAAAGATTTTACCTTTTTCGTTATTTGCACGAGGTTTATGGATTGATTGTGTTTAGTAAAAGGTTTGATTTAATGATTTGATGTGTATGCGTACTTTGATTAGGTTTATTATTGTTACTTGCTTCATATGATTCTTAGTGACGGTCTATATCACAACGTAGAGTCATATTAGGGTTTAGGGTTTCGGTGAGTGTCTATATCATATAAGAAAACCTTCACTCTTTAGGGATAATCGCGCGATAACCTCTAGAAGTAAGTGGTAATAATTTGCTAAGTCTTAGTGTTCTACTAGTCCTAATACCTGGGAAGTGAGGGGCTATTGGTAGGTCTTACCCGGCGAATTGCTTTAGATAGGCCTTGGGAAAGGTTATGTATTGGTTTACCTGTCGGTCTTATTAGTCTATCAAGTCAAACTGATTACTTCAAATTACCCTAGATCTAGGATTGGGAAAGAATAGGTCAACATTAGGGTACTTACACAATAATTAGACAACTGGGAAGAAGTCTAATAACCGGTAGAATTAACGGCCTAGGTAGTGCCACAGGTTTCTCCTTGAGAAGGGTCGAGGGGCCTCGTTGGTTCTTAATAGGTTTAGTATTATAAGATCCCGGTTCCATAACTCGTGCATTTAACTTATTCGGTAATCTCTTAAAAACAATCCAGGATTCTTGTCTAGGTGGTCCCGTTCTCACATAAGAAAAGTTCACATTCGTCATTCGTTTTAGTCGAGTCTTAGTTAATTTAGTAGTCTAATATAGATTTCCTTAGTTTTCAGTAACCCCCCCCCCCTAAACAAATAAACAAGTTAAGTCGCGTCCGTCAGTGTCTGTCAGAGTCTAGTTTACGTAATTTATAGAGTCTCGTGGTTCGATATCCGGACTTCCTAGGTTATACTACATTGATCGGTACACTTGCCGATTGTGTGGTTTTAGGTCGAGTCTAGAATTAAAGCTTTATAGTGTCTAGAATAGAGAGTCTAATTTAGTTGTTTTTAATAGTCTGTTTAGCACACATCAATGCCCAAGGGTACTCTGAATGTTTTCAGCATGTTTTTAGTCCTTTAAAAGTTGATTGGGATACCGGCAGATCTGCTACACATGGTGCTGATACTGAAGCTGCTCTTGTTGCTGCTAAGACTCAATTCAATAATTTGCAGCTTCCTGTTATGGACCTTATTACTGTCGTGCTACAGTCTGAAGACTTCGGGACGTAGCTGAGGGAGGTTTTCCCAGACAGGACGGAGGATGAAAACGAAACCCTAACTTAGGCTTTCTTTATTTTGTGGTTGTATAAACAATGGATAGTTAACTTAGGTTTGGGATGTGGATCCCTGTTTATTAATGCGCTATGGCGCAAGTACGTTTATTTATACACTGCCGTGTATGTATATGGTTTTTTGTTAAGGCCCGTGGTGTGCCAGTAACTGGTATAATATGTGTTTGAATTACAATATGTTGCATGAGTACAATTTATTTGCTTAGGTAAGGCGAATAAAGGTGATATAAAGCTCATGTGTGAACGTAAGGCTGGGCCTTACGCGATGCGTGTGATCACAGACCGTTCATGAGACTTGTGTTAAGGTTACCATAATGTTTTTGCGCTTACCAAAAGGAATTGCATGCACTTTGTAATAAACATAGAAATAACATAACAAACTTTGCATTGATTAAGGATAAGGCTCAGAGGCCGTGGTTACAAAGTTGTTTGCTTAGGATAATTAAATTGGGACTTAATTTACTAATACTAATAGTTCTATGCCATGGATTGGTAAGTTGAAGAACCTAACCAACATGAGAAAACGCTATTGTATGCTTGTTGCTCTTGCGCCGCTTAAGTTTTAGCTTTCTTACTCGGGCCATCATCTCCTCGAATAATCTGTTTAATGTCCTTCCGCACATTCTAAAGTAAGTGAGTGAGTTTGCCACTTTTTAATGCCTTCTCAATTTTGGTGCGGAGGCTTATACAATTGTTGGTAGTGTGACCGTTATCTTTGTGATAGTCACAATACTGATTTGGATCTTGACCCCTCTTGTTTTTCATTGGCAGAGGGGTTTTAAATTGATAATCTTCTGTGCTGAGTACCTCCGCTGGTGTTTTCGTGAGGGGAGTCCATTGTCGCTCACGATTTTCCTGTTTTACATCTTTTTGCAACGCTAATTTGTTTATTGTTGCGCGCGCGTCGTCGGACGAGTATGTTCCAGAGGTTGAGTCTCGCCAGTTCTTCTTGAACTTCTTTCCGCTGCTCCCGCTCATATCTTGCGGACGATTGTGTGGTGGTGGTGGTCTGTTGGAGCTAAGATTTCGTTCTGTCTGAGCGTAAACTTTAGCTGCGGCCATCAGTTTTTCCCAGCTCTTGGGCAAACACTATGTTCCTGACAGAACTTTGATCATGTCGTCGCAGCGCACAACATATTTGAATTGTGCTCGTATCAGATGTTCAAGAACGTCACCGATCTCTAGTACCTCCTTGTTGTATCGCGTTATGAAGTCCTCTAGGCTCTCATCATCACGCCTCCAGATATTCATCACGTCAGAGGTGTCTCTGATAGATCTTCGTTGTTGGCTGAAGTAAACCAGGAACTTCTCTTTTAAATCCACCCACAACTTTAGCTTCCCTATTGGTAAATTATCGAACCACAACCATACCACACCTGTCAAGGTTTGGACGAATAGGTGGCACCACATAGGCAATGTCCAACCCCCTACCAGACCTGCGCTGGTAAATACACGAAGGTGGTCATCCGGATCTGACATGCCGTTGAATTTTCCGACGTTTGATGGTAGTTTCGCCTTTTCGAGGGGAGCTTAAGCGATTTCACTGACGAATTTCGAGTTCTCAACTGCTTCTACCGGGCGGTAGATTAAGTTGTAGTCATGCTCTGCATCCGGATTATAAACCGCACGGGGTTTATAATTTGTATGGTCTCGCTGTAGCCGGCTAAACACACTTGTATTATCACCTTCCTGGTATGTTCTGTCGTATTCATCGGTGTGGGTGTCCCGCTTCTGGTAAGAACGCGGGCCCAACCGAGAATGAACTGACTGCCTTCTATGAGAATATGACTCATCACGGTAGTCCCTTCGTCGATTCTCAGAGTGAGTAGATTCGTACCTTGTAGGAGATCTGGAATAAGCTTCTGTGTCATCTACAGGCATCCGTGATGGTGCATCATGGTGAGATGTACGTGGTGCAGAAGGGGCTCGTACATGAGATGCATGTCTTCGTGGCTGAGTGACAGGCGGAGCAACCTGTGCACAAAGTTGTGCATATACTTCGTTTATTGCACCTTGGGATCTGACGTACCACGAGATGGGAGTTTCTCCGGGAGGTAAAATTGAACTTATTGGGATCTAGGGTTGTGCTCCCGGAGTAGCAGGGTCATTCGGATGATTAACGTTGTACTGGACTTCGTTATCATCGAAAGCCTCTTCCACAATCCCTTCGACTTGGGTATTGTGTGCGAAATTTGGCTGAGGGCCTGATTGGCGGTTTGTCGGAGTTTCTTCCATTTGAAAAGCAGAAGTGATAGTAAATCAAAACGAGAAGATGTTAGTGAAAACTGAGAATCGGTGGGCGCCAATGAAGAAACACTAGTTCAACGGACTGGAATCAATTGAACCAGGGGTTTAGTTCTGCATAAAAAGGGTGATTCCTCTCGTTTGATTCGGGGTTTGGCTAAGCTCCTTCTTCTAACAATAACTGCAAAACAAACAACCGTTAGACTCATCCCAGGGAGAATGGGGGTTCTCTCCGTGACCACCCTCCGGCGTGAGAATAAGTACAGGTTTTGATGAAGAAGAAGAAGTATTGAAAGTGAAGCGAATGTAACTTGAGTAATGATACCTGAATTGCCTTATTTATAACCAAATTTTGGGCGGGAAAGTTTGTTGACGGGAGAGATAATGGAAAGTAATTTCCGTAAGCGGTTACTTCTTTCTCCATTAATCATTAACGTGGTGATCATTCACACGGATCGTGGACATGATCAACGGCTGGGGAGATGCCACGTGGAAAGTGGGCAAGTGTGGATGTTCCTTCAATTTAGTGCCATCATCGTGACTTTGAGGGGAGCTCAGGATGATGCCACGTGGCCATTCGGTTATAACCGAATGGTTGTGCACGATAAGGCCTTCTAGAAGATTTACAGCTGTAATCCTATGTGGCCTTGCCTCGTGTAAATTCTGTTATAACAGAAAAGGTTGCTTTCTGTTTAAGTCTGGGTGATATTTGTGCGGAGATGTTGTTCAGAGTTTTACTCCCAATTTCTGTTATGAGAGCTTGCGCAAGGATTTATCAGTTTCTTTTGGCGCGCGGATGTTAAAAACTGTTTTCTTTTTAAGTTCTCTTATAGAACCGGTGCGCAGCCGCGCAGGGTTTCTTGAAGAGAGTTAATTATGGTGAAGTTGTGGTATGGTCCAATGAGCCTGCGTAAGGTTTTTGGGACCATACCCCTTCAGGAACAAATATGCAGCAAAAACTAACATACATACAAAGAAAAGGAATAAACGTGGCATGCCCGACCCCTCGACAGCATCTCCCCAAGGCCCAAGCAAAAACAAGAAACAGAAGGCTGACCACGGCCCGTGCCCAACGGACACGGGGGCGTGGTCAGGTGTCTGCGGAAATGGACAAAACTGTGGAAGCTTCTATTCCCGACACGGGGGCGTGCCCAGCTCAGCATAGGGCGTGGTCAATGCTAAGATTCGCATAATCTTGCAAATCTTGATAGTACGGATACGCTTCTGCACACGGGACCGTGCCCAGCGAACACGGGGCCATGTGGAGTGTAACACCCCGTGTTTTCGAAGTCAAAGTCAAGGTCAAAGTCAACGACCGATTTCGCGCGACTTGACTAGTAATGAGTTTCTTCTATGTGTTTATTTTAGTTGTATTATGTGGAGTAAGTGTTAATAATTACAATAATCGACGTGTGTTATTCGCTATTTAATCGACTTACGACTGTGAACTATAGGAAGTAACAATGCGATAAAATTAACTAAACGATAATCAAACTATGCTAACCAAATCGACATCGAATCGAATCACAACTCGAACTACGCATTTTGGTTATTGATATACGTGTGTGTGTGCCTTATGTGTTACTTGTGCGTGTTTAATTTATGTATATGTAGGAATCAATCGAAACGCAATCAAACTCGAAGCGCAATCGAACTCGAAGCGCAATCGAAACGCAATCAAACTCAATCGAAATCGAACTATGATAATTAGTAGAGAAGGGACAGTGCGAGATATGAATAGTTGGGACTAAAAGTAATTTGACTAAGAAAATCTATCGCATCGCATCGCTCGCAATTACAATCGAAACCTCAAAAATCATCGCGCCGAACACCCAAGCCAAGTGCCATCCGGCCGGATTGCCAATCCGACCGGGCTGCCACTTGATCCGGTGCCATGTGTCATCCGACCGAGATGATATCCGACCGGATAGGTCATCCGCGTGAGATGCCATCCGACCGGCCCACACTTTCCTCTTTGGGTAACTCTATAAATACCCATGTCACTTTCATTCTTTCTACTTTTGGCAACTCTCTGACCGAACAGCACGCTCTCCTCACCTTTTCTTCGATTTCTCTCAATTCCGGTAAGATCTCGTCCTAAATCTTGTACTTTCTTAATCTACATGCACTCCTACACCTTTCTATCTTTTAAATCTTAACTTTTAACCGTGAAAT
The DNA here is from genome assembly GCA_030545235.1 of Helianthus tuberosus. Lineage (NCBI taxonomy): Eukaryota > Viridiplantae > Streptophyta > Magnoliopsida > Asterales > Asteraceae > Helianthus > Helianthus tuberosus. The sequence continues at coordinate 4,233,546 of CM060422.1, read as the reverse complement.
CACTAGATTTGAGGTGTTCTAGGATGACGTCATCATGAGTTCTTGAAGAACTTCATGTTTTGGCCTCAATCCATCAAGAACAACTTGGATCCAACCGATTTCCACACAAATAAACAAAGATCTTGTACAGATCTAAACACTTTCATGGTGGAAAAGGATTGAAAGATGGTTTCTAACTTTCTTTCAACTCTTTTACACTCAATGCACTCAAAACCGATGGAATCGGGCCTTGTTCTAGACTCCTACTCATTCTTAGTGTTGTGCTAGCCCAAGATCTGGATTCTACTCACGAGACCACCAATTTCGGGTTAACCAAGAACAGCCACCTTGAACGGTTAACTGGTCGAACTAGGGTGATTCCTGTTTGATCGGGTCACTTGGGTCAAGATGGGGTTCTGTTGGTTAGCACGTTGTCAAAACGTCTCGATAAAAAGCAACAAACAATCAAAACGGCCAAGTGAAAGACGAACGGAACGACCAGCACGGAGTGCTATCTGACCGGACTACTGTCCGAACAGATAAGTCATCCGAGCGACTAGGTCATCCGAGCGACTTGCACCTTGGGTCCCACACTTAACCAGCTTTATCTGAAGTTTGAGTATTGAAGGCATTGCTATCCAATCGGACTACCTACCCGACCGGATTACTTTTCGTATCATGAGATACTTGGACTTAAACAATTTTCCACATGTTCAATGCACTAAGGATGCCACCCGACCGGACAACCTGTCCGACCGAGTGACAGCCTGCTGTGGAATTTTTATCACTAAGTAACTTCGCCACTCGAGTCGCCGTCCGACCGGACAATCTGTCCGACTGGATGACCATCCGAACGGATTGTCATCCGCCCGACAGACCGTCCGATCGACCGACTTGAAAGGGTAGAGATACTTCAATGTTTTCAAAATGCTACAACGAAAACTTCAAAGGACAAGCCATCATACACAAACACATCAAAGGAAGAAACAATTCACTCGAATAGTCATCCGACCGGACAACCTGTCCAACCGGATAACCATCCGAACGGATTGTCAATCCGCACGATTGGACCGTCCGATCGGATTACCAATCCGACCGAGCTACTGTCCGAGCCACTTACACCTTGCATCATTTTACGCGTCACTTATCGTTATGTTAATCGTTCTGATCAGGCTAATTCCGCTCTAAGCGCTCCCTTCAATCCATCATCGCTGTGAGTATACTCGATCCCTTTTTGCTTTATGCACTTTTGGGTGTTACATACGTTACGAATATTCAAATCACAACAAACACACTACTCAATACTATTTGAACGCTAACCGTTAATGCATGTTATACGTGGCTTATGAATGCTTGTTTGTTATGTTTACACATGGAATGCTGTCTACATGCCTTAGCAACGATAGTACTATAGTTTGGACTCAGCACCTGTTCGCAGGGGTTGTTAAGGACAATTACTTGCATGGATTAAGGTGGTAATCATGTATTGCGAACTGCCTCAATGATGTGTGTAAAATGCAACATACAAATTACATCAAATAAGGCATAAAACTAACCCCTTTTTAGTACTAATGTTGGAAAAAGTGTGTTTTTGTCTTCCTTTTGAATTTACAGGGTCAAATGAGCTTAAACGAACAAAAGGAACAAATATACAGCCAAAACCAACATAAATACAAAGAAAAGGAAGAAACGTGGCATGCCCGACCCCTCAACAACAACTCCCAAAGCAAAAACAAGAATAAAGCTGAGCATGGGGCTGTGCCCAGCTCAGCACGGGGCGTGCCCAGCTCAACACGGGGCCAAGTCCAGGATGGTCAGCCCTGGCATAAAAGACAAACCTGTAGAAGCTTCTATTTCCCAACACGGGGGCGTGTCCAGCGGACACAGGGCCGTGGTCAACGCAAAGATTCGCAGAATCTGAGCAAATCTTGATAGTACAGATACGCTTCTGCACACGGGGCCGTGCCCAGCGAACACGGGGGCGTGTGGAGCTAATGCAGACAATTTGTATTAATGAAGAAAGAGAAAATGGTGGGCACGGGGCCGTGTCCAGGCTTCTGTACAGGCTATAAATAGGGGTGCTTGGTTCACTTCAAAGGTATCCCTTGGCACACCACCTCTCTCACACTTCACCCACCACCCACCACCACCATAACACCATCATCCACCACCATCATCCATTGTCCATCATAGAGTGTGTGAGTCATCTCGGGATCCAAGATTGATCGTAAGAGTTCTTGACAATCAAGGCCATGTTTGCCTAAGTCTCTTACATCACTTGGTGAAGACAAAGTGTCTAGTGTAATACTTTTTATTTTTAATCTTTTCACACTTTTTAATTGGTTATGTATTAATGACTTTAATAACTAGTTTCTTATGTTGAAGGTGATTCTTCCTTATCGTTTGTCCGTGGTGTCTTGACATTATTTTACTGTCTATATAAAATAAAAGATTTTCACCATTCATATCTCCACGGTCTATATGGAGGTATGTTGACTACCTGGTCGGGGGTTAAGGGAACGGTTTGGTAAGAGTCTTGCCATTGTTCAGTGTATAGATCCTGCAAAGGACCTGGGTCAAATTTAGTAGGACCTCCTTCAATACTTAACGGTATTGGATGGCGGGGGTCCAAACTCTTTGATCCCCTCATAAGTTAAACTACTATTAATACTTTAACCTGGCTACTTAGGACTGTATCCCTGCTGACTCAGACTACTTAGCCGAGGGTAACGTCACCTTCAAAAGAGGGGCCTACCACAATATGCATTAATAACTTAATTAATTATCTTTCAATAATCCGACCCTTTAGGATTGTATCCTTGCTGACTCAAACTACTGGGTTGAGGGTAACGTCACCTTCAAAAGAGGGGCCTACTACAATAACTAAGATAATCTCTTAAATAGTGCAAAAGTGCGGAAATAATCAAAGGTTACACTAAACACGAGTCGGAGCCAAGTGATTCATCTTGTCTATCTGTTTTTCTTTTTATTTTTATTTTCAGCATTTTAGTTAGTTTTTATTTTTCTTAGTTTAAAACCTTTTTCTAAACTTTTGATTTGATTAGACGTTGAGGATAAACCGATACTAAAAGCTCTGGTGTCCTTGGACGACCTCGGTATCTTACCAACACTATACTACGCTCACGATGGGTGCACGTGCCCATATGTGTGTTTAGTGTTAGTAAATATCATGTTTTATAAATTTAAAACTTGGCTAAAGAAAGTGTAAAAGGGCTTAAAATAAACATTAAAACCATACCACACTTCACGCACATCACTCAGGCAGTCAACCCGCAGTCATTGGTATCGATGGATCTATGTCGATAACTAACATGCCTCATTTCACTATGTGTACGTGCTGGTTATGCGTAAACGAATTCGAACTCTATATGTTATTATCAAACTTGTATGCTCACCTTTACATTATATGTATTGACTTTATTTTAACGTATGTGACAGGTGCTTAGGATGCACATTTGCTAGGAAATCAAGGCTAGAATAAGGCTCTAGAGGCCAACAAATAGTTGTCTGTACAAATTAAATCAAGGGTCTCTAGAAGCAAATAAACAATTGCTCTATTTAAATCTGAGTTGTCGGAATAGAACTATTTGCCTAGATTTTGTCTGTAATAATTTGTTTACCTTTTGAGACATGGTATGGGACATGTTATTTTGAATTGATTGGTAATGATAATTGTTATGGAAACTTCTGGATAATCTGTTTCGCTCAGTGCCATGCCCCGATGTTTCCGCCATCGGTTGGGGTGTGACATGGAGCCTAATGCAGACAAGTGCAATTAATTAAGGAAGAGAAAGAGGATGGCCACGGGGGCGTGTCCAGCGGACACGGGGCCATGGCCGGGCTTCTGTTCAGGCTATAAATAGGGGTGCTTGGCTCACTCCAAAGGCATCCCTTGGCAAACCACCTCTCTCCCACTTTGCCACCACTCCACCACCACCACTACAACACCCACCACCATCATCCATCATCCTCCTTAGAGTGTGTGTAGTAGTCTCGGGATCCAAGATTGATCATAAGAGTTCTTGTCAATCAAAGGCCATGTTTGGCTAAGTCTCTCACATCACTTGGTGAAGACAAGCATTTAATGTAATACTTTTGATTTTTAATCTTTTCTCACTTTTTATTTTGTTTTGTATTAATGACTTTAATAACTAGTTTCTTATCTTGAAGGTGAAACTTCTTTATCATTTGTCCGTGGTGTCTTGGCATTACTTTACTGTCTATATAAAGTAAAATATTTTCACCCTTCATATCTCTACGGTCTATATAGAGATATGTTGGCTACCTGGTCGGGGGTTAAGGGAATGGTTTAGTAAGGTTCTTGCCTTGTTCAGTGTATAGATCCTGCAAGGACCTGGGTCAAGCTTACTAGGACCTCCTTCAATACCCACTGGTATTGGATGGCGGGGGTGCGAATGGCTTGATCCCCTCATATGTAAACTACTATTAATACATTAAACCGGCTACTTGGGATTGTATCCCTGCTGGCTCAAACCACTTAGCCGAGGGTAACGTCACATTCAAAAGAGGGGCCTACCACTTTTCGCATTAATAACTTAATTAATTATCTTCCAATATTTCAACCCTTTGGGATTGTATCCTTGCTGACTCAAACCACTGGGTTGAGGGTAACGTCACCTTCAAAAGAGGGGCCTACTACTATAACTAAGATAATCTCTTAAAAAATGCAAAAGTGCGGAAATCATCAAAGGTTACATTAAAGGCGAGTCAGATCTAAGTGATTCATCTTGTCCATCTATTTTTATTTTTATTTTTATTTTCAGCATTTTAGTTTTTATTTTTCATGTTTAAAACCTTTTCTAAAAATTTTGATTTGATTAGACGTTGAGGATAAACCGGTACTAAAAGCTCTTGTGTCCTTGGACGACCTCGGTATCTTATCAACACTATACTACGCTCACGATGGGTGCACTTGCCCATGTGTGTGTTTAGTGTTAGTAGAATATCGTGTTTTATAAATTTAAAACTTGACTAATGTGTTAAAAAAGGGCTTAAAATATCAATAAAAACATATCACACCCGACACACACCAAATGACAACATCGAGTCTCCTTATGGAGTACCTTTGTCTATAGTATCAGATTAAGATACTAAATATACTCTTATCTCTGGAAAATTCCAGCGAAGTGCTTAGCTGATAAGCACTTGTCATGTTTCACCATGACGTTTAAACGTGAGCTTAAGGTTTATTGAAAAAAAGAAAAAAAAACTTGTCCATTATGGACCATGGAATTTGAAAGTCCCAAGTTTCTCTCATAAATTTGAAATGGGATTCCCATTGTGGCCCAGGATACTCTTGAGAGGTTGAAACTTACTATGATAGGGAATTAACCGTATTTCTCTGAACAAATCTCGAGGTCGTATTCTCATATGAGCCACTTGTTAGACGTGAAGAGCCGTTTACGGAAGGACTAAAAGTGTCAACATGCTAAAACTAAGCCTCTGAGTGACCGTATACGGTGTTCGTATTCTCATATGAGCCACTTGTTGGACGTGAAGAGCCGTTTACATAATTGTTTGAAAGTTGCATAATCGTTTGAAAGTTTGCGCGACGAAGGGTTAAAAGCGTCAACATGTTAATTCTTAGCTCTGAGTGACCTTTTAACGAACCAAGAGTTTTATGATGCTTTTTCATACTCTTGGGTGTGCCTAATATTGGCCAAAGAGAGCTTTTGTGATAATTATAACAAAATATGCATTATTCGAGCTCAAGGACTAATTACGAAAAACTACGAAAGTCTACCGATTCTCGTAGCGCCGTACACTCCGGAACAAGGTCATAAGCTAAACATACCCTAAATGCCCTTAACATAGCTTAGAAATAAGTTTTGGAGGGTTCGGTGTGTGAAAATATGCTTATTTGATCACAGGGACTAAAAGCGTCAAAACTGCGAAAGTATGCAAATTAGCGCATATTCTGCGTTCTGTCATATCTGTACATCCAAAAAATTTTGTAATCATTAAAATATTATATTTTAGTGATGGGAATGCAAAAATACCATTCGTTGCGTAATTTGGATTGTTTTTGCACCCGTTCGAACGTTCGGCGTAATTAAGCGAAAAACGCGACCGTACGACCGACTGAACGAACTGACATCCATGACATTTTTTAGCATAATTCAAGTTAAATATACTTTAACTTCCTTATGGAGCTTAAAAATGGGGTTAACGGGTGTTAGAAGTGCCAAAACGCGACAATACAAGTCCAGGGGCTAAATCTGCCAAAAATGGAAAGTCTGCCCCTGCCAGGTCCATATGGACCGTAAAGGAAAACCCCATACGGTTCGTAAGGGGTCCCCAGCAGCAAAAATTTTGTGTGGCCTCCAAGTAAACCTCCTACTCAAAACTATGGGCAATGTGGCTGCTTGTGACACGTCCCTAGACACTTGTAATGATCTCCTAAGGGTTCATAACACCTGGAATGATCACATTAAACCTCCACAAGTATAAATAGGTGCTTGATTTCATTCTTGAACTTGCACCTCTTCTTTTTTTCCTTCTATCTTCTCTATTGGAAGTTCCTGAGCAATTGGGAGCATCCTCCGAGTTTTATTCAGCCCCTAGGACGACTTGTAAGTGTTCCTTTCATGGCTAGTTATTTTATTTGGCTTTTAAAGCCAAAAAAGTCAAGCGTTTACGATAAACGCTTTGACTTTTAGTTAGATCTTAAAAGTTCGAGCCATTGTTTGCAACGAACATGGCTACGTGATCGTAATTAGGTAGGTGTTAATCCCTCAAAGGGCACCTCCTAAGAATCACGTTTGCGTGGTCAATTGACGAGTCAACGTATTGACATTTTAAAAAGTCAACGGATTAGATTTTAAAATAATTGCGATCTGAGTTTAAGAGTGTTCTAAAATATGTTTTATCACTTAAACAACTTAATAATAATTATTAGAACATGTGTAAACATGTTCGGCTCGTCATCCAGTCTTAGGGTCGATTCGCAACCGAAAGTCGCGTAGTTTGACTTCTACGTTGACTTTTGGTTATAAACCGAATTAGACTAGTATGCTACTGATTTAAAGTTCCGTTATGGTCGTATATGATGTAGCATAACCCTATAAGGTTATATTACATGATCGTATTAGTAATATGAGTTTTATGCAAGTTTCCGTATTTAGGCCACACTTTGACCTTTATGCCCTTTTTTAGCAAAAAAAATAAAGTTTTAGACACAAATAAGCTTGCAAATGATTTAAGTACAGATATGTTAACATGTTTAACATATTTTGATGTTACAAATCTGATCATAAACTGAGTTTGCATATAAGGTTGTAAATTGTGCTTTAAAGTGACCAAAATGCCCTTTAGGCGCATAGATCGATTTTAAGCATAATTCCTTATACCAAAATCATCGCCTACTGATTTAATATCATAATTAGGATATTTTGGGATATCAATTCAGATTATAAACTGAGTTTATGCACAAGTGCTTGTATTATGTTCTTAAATGACGATAATGCCCTTATAACACACAAAATGGTTTTAAAGCATGATTTTCATACAAAACCTTTTTCCTACTGATTTGTTATATTAAATAACATATTTTGGTCATATAAACCTGATCATAACATCACTTTTCCTTAAACATCGCACATATCGTCATTTAACGACTTTAACGCCGTTCGGCGCATAATATGGTTTTAAACCATAGTTAGCAATCAAGACTTGTTACCTACTGATTTTATAAATCATTTTAAATATTTTTGTAGTAGGTACATATTGTAAACTCAGAATCCCAATTTAAGCTTTAGAAACTATGTGTGAAATGACCAAAATGCCCCTAAGGTGCATAGTTTGGTCTTAAACTATAAAACACACATATGTTTGATATCCTACTGATATTAAATCATAAATAAAGTGTTTTCATAGAATGTTTATGGTCGTAACATCAGATTATACGCAAGTCTCTTTTATACGTCGTTAAATGACCAAAACGCCCTTATAAGGCATTCTTTGATTTTAAAACCTTTACGGGCATACAAGTTGATATCCTACTGATATTATAACTTGTTTAAAGTATATTAGCATATGGAACTCGTTCATGACTCATCCGGTTACCCGATATCGCTTTTATGAGTACGGTCAGACTTACGTAACCAGTTTACATAAGTTTACCGAAAAGGGTTTAACCTTATCATTTGATCTCAAAATCTAGAATGTACATTGTTTACCCATATTATACAAGTCCTAGTGCTTGTGGGGTTTAAACTACATTCTATTCAGTATACGCTTAATCTAGCGAATCTATTCTTAAGTATCGGGTCATGTCTAAAGGAACTACCTTTGGCCCGTATACATTCTAACAGATAATAAATCTGTTCATTGCAGACCATAGTACCCCCCAGATAATCAGACTTGGGTCAATAATACTTAGACTTGCGGCTTTTGCCAAATATAGTCTTATTGATTGGAAGCTAGCAAAAATGTAAATACTCATGACTTATTTTAGTGTAAACTTGGGATGGAAAATATGCTTCTTGGGACGGTTATTACATAAGTAAATCGCCTATGATTGCGCAAAAATGTATGAATACGGTTTAATCCATTTACTTGATAATTATCATAATTGGGGGTTAATGATACCATGTCCGGACAACCCAATGGGTTAAATCAAGTATATAATCTTGTAACAAGAAAAAAAAATCCCAAGATGTATTTAAAAGATCACCTACGGGTTATCTATATGTATAAAACTCTTTTTGAAAAATTATTTTTCCAATGAGTCAATTAATTGTATTTACCAGCTTTGGCTGACGGAATTTCAAAAGATTGAACAGCAGGTACCGAACCTTATTATAGGCTGGGATTACGGGTCGGCTAGAATGAAGGCTAAGGAATTCGCACTCCTGATGCTTAAGGCCTATGATGTCTAAAGCTCTGTTTATTTGGATCTTGCTCGTGGGCTTGTATCGAACGCTTGTAATACTTTTATACATTCAAGCTTTAATTAATAATTTTAATCCAATACTTCCACTGTATATTATTATATTGTGATAACTGTTATCCAATCGTCATGATTGTACCCATCCGGGCCCACCGGAGATCGGGGTGTGACAACAACGTTAATATAAAAGCGATTGGTTTCGCTAAGTTAACCGAATGGGTCAAAATGAAGAGATCATGAAAAGTCTGGTTGACAAGGTGAAAGATTTCACTAAAACATCTAAACGGGCGGAAATGACAAAAGAATTCACAATTATTTAAATTGTGTTATTTCACATAAAAGGCGAAGACATTACCGTACCTTCCCGGTAATAACAATAAATTGTAAAAGTATGAGCAACGCCCAAGTAATTACCGAAATGACAACGGAAAGGAATAAATCCTTGGACGTAAATTCCTTGATACGAGTGATTGACATAAGTTAAAGAGAAAACGTTAAACTAAAATTTAGTTTTAGTGAGAAATAATGTTTTAACAAATATAAATATTATAAAAGGAATTGGAAAACAGAAAACACTAAAAGATATCGGTCTTTACACCAATGGGTGCAAGACGATACATTCGAAAAAAAGATTCTCGATAATGAACAGTTTATATAAACTTAAACATGACGTGATGCGATCACGGTCAAGAAAATCAATATGAAATATAACCACGTTGTAGCATGAACTATGAAATTGGGTTAATAAATGTTTGTAAGCCTCGAGAAGGCAAAGTGGATATACCCGAGCGAAGGGGTACAAGGTAACTGGTGACTAATAAGTCTAACCGCCAAGATAGGTAATCAATAAAAATAAAGGATACAAGCTGAAGGTTACAGTCCACGAAGACTTACACGTGAAAGACGCATGCGTCAATCCAAATGATAACGTTTGACTAAAAAAAAGAGAATGCCTTGAAAACGAAACTAAAATCGTTTGGTCCAAATCAAATAATTACGTAAATAAGGTTTCGGGGACGAAAGCTCTTTAGGGGGGGGGGTAGACTTGTAACACCTCAAAAACGGGTTTGGAAATCAAACCATGTTAATACTAATGACGGGTAAAATACCGTTAGTGGTGAAAATGTACCCGGTAAATATTAGGATTTAAATAAATAATCCTATATTAATAAAAAAGAAGAATAAACGGGTTGAGAAAACAAAGTTTATAAGAAGCCCGAGTTAACGGGACTTAAAAATAAAACGAGTTATGACATCCCCGAAGCCACTAAGTAACTAGGAATATCAACCTAGTTAGTTAAGTGTGGTTAAAACAATAATAAAAACAAGAATTAGTTAAATCTTTTATAAAACTTGAAATCTTGAGGGACTAAAAGGGTAAAACATGAAGGATGTTTTAATTAAACAAATCAAAAACCAAAACACACACACACACAAGTGTGTGTTTGGTCGACGTAGGAGAGAGTTCCTTCTTTCAAACCCTAAACTCATCAAATTGCTCAAAATCAAAGGGGAAATCAAGCTAAGAATTGGGGCTTTAACTAAATTCGTGATCACCTATGCTAGGAGATCACAAGGTATGTCAAATTTTGTAATTTGGTGACGTTTTGAATTTATGATAAACACTCAAAATCGAAATTCTAGAGTGAATGTTAAATGTATGAGTGATATTGACATGAGTACAAGTATAGGAACGAACCCTAGATGTAAACTTGTTAAATTATTGCCATGAATTAGTGATTCGGGTAGCTAATCATGTATGTGCTAAGCGGGTTTTATGACAATATGATGAACACAAGAATTTGTATGCTAGATTGTAAAAAATGATGTTATGATGCAAGATTGATATTGCTCATGAGTGCTAAACATAGGGGTTTGATTTAATAATTGAAACTTGGTTAAAAGATGAGCCAAGAACTAAATAGAAGAGGTATAGAAATTATGCCCGCTAGGTGTTTGTTTAAATGCCTAAACGAATATTGATATGAATAAAATCATGAAAGAAATGCGTAATTGCCTAGCTTGATTAATTATGGGTGATATGTGATAACACGGATTCTAATCGTGATGTTGATTTAAGTTAATTACACATATCATATGATTAAAGGTAGTTAACTTTTGGAAAGTTAAACTAACCAATGACGAAGCCGAATAGGAGTTTCGACTTAGAATTCGTAAGATAGAATAGTCGTAAGTGATAATGACTAATCTAACCGTCTTACGAATTATGATGATAGTTTGACGCTTGACAAGCTAGGTGGAGGCTTGGGAAAGAAGCGGGTCAAACGGATCGAGTACGCGGAAAAGAGCATAACCGGATGCAAGGTAAGTGAAACTTACACCTTTTTATAGAATATGTGGTTATTCTATAAGTTGCAAATACGATAAAGATAATATTCTAGATATGGTTTCCGACGCGGAATAATACGGGTCGGAACTAATATAAATGATAAAAAAACCATGTTTTATGGTAAAATAGGTAAAACGGTAAATTAGCCATGAAAAGGCTAATTGTAAAATGAGTTTTTGAACGGCTACCTTATAAGTAAGTCTAAATGAATAAAAAATGTAGAACGGTGATTTAGTTAAGTATAAATGAATCAAAGTCAAAATTTAAAACGACACCAAATGGCGTAAGCCATTGTTGGGATTGAACCCTAACAGAGGAACAGATAATGTAAAGCCAAAACCAGGTCGCATCAGTGGACTCACAATAAGCAGTAGTTTACACTTTGCTCTCCCCTTGACAGTGGTTATCTATTAGCTGATGAACCTTAAGTACTGCTCAAAAGAACAACTGATGATCCAAATGCTGATGTAATCCTAAAGACTGCTGAAGACAAACTCTGTTGCTCTATCTACTGCTGTCTCTTAAGTGCTGCTGAAGACACAAACACTGCTCATTCAAGGACTGATCACCTTTGAAGAAAGCACTGATGTTGTTGTTGAGCATCAGTGCTTAGGCTACAACAGTGGAACGTGAAGCAGTTGTTTCCTCATGTTTTGTATTTTATTTATTATCAGTTGTTAGACATCAGTAGTTTGTGTAAGGACAGTAGATAAAGGTTGTTAGGTTGTTAGATGTCACTTTCATGGTGACGTCAGCTGAGATACCTCAGTGGTTTGGTTTGCCTATAAATGTAACAGTACCCTGTACTGTTACATTTGATTGACTAAGCGAGTTCTTCTCCTCTAGTCTAATCCTTTCATCTTGTGTGCAACCAACCTTGGGGCATCAGGCTGAGGGGGAGCTTAGTATGTAAGCATATCTGTAATCTTTTGCTTTGATTTGTAAATCATTCGACTCTATGAGAAGCAATCGTTTGTCATACTATGTTTTCCTTTGATTGTGTTTACAAAGTTTGTTATTCATTTCCGCTGCACTTTACACGTTTTCATATTCTTTAATCGTTCAAATTATACAAACAAACACAATCATAAGAGCCTCCGATCCTAACAATTGGTATCAGAGCCTGGACAGTCAATTTCGATTTAACAGTCAAATTGACATAACAGTTCGGCTCAAAATCCATTGATACTAAGGTTGGTTGTATTTTGTTGAAAAACAGAGTATCGAGTAAATCATGTTCAAAATGGTTATTCAAAAAAAAAAAAAAAAAAAAAAAAAAAAACTCTGTAGATCAACTAAGATGTCATATGACATGCAAATTTCATACAACAAGTGATTTCATGCATAATACACTCATGATTTCTAGATCTGAAAGTATATCTGTCAAATTATGAGATTATTTCTTATTTTCTAAATTGATTTCAACTGTTGTTATGTAAAGTGTGATGTCAAACTTTTAAATGCTAAAGTATGAACATGAAAAGAGGAAAATTAAAACTTTAGTTATCCAGATCTTATGTGTTGAAAACAGGTTGAGTTCTTCAAAAGGACAAAATCAACTATGTTAAAATACATTAATAAAATTCACAAAAACTTCGAAGTGTGTTCATCTCAAAACTTCTGAAGTCAGAAGAAAAGAGAATAAACATAAAACACTGAAGAGTCAAAGTGTAGGGTAATAATGGTCATAAAGCAACGATGTGCATTCACCGGTTCAGAAAAGGGTTTTGATTCCAGGAAATGAATTACACAGATAATCATGTTTGCAATCAACTGACAAAGAAAATGGTACCAAACAGTGGACAAAATATGATCAAAATTTTCCTAACCACTATTGTCAAAATCACTGATCATTTTCATAAAACTTGAGTATGATATGATTATGTTTTCTATGGAAAATACACCAGATCCTTTCTGATACTGTTTTCAGAAAATCCTTTAACCATTTTTGTTGTTCAAAGGATTGTCACAATAACCAGGATATATTGTTCATTTTTTTTGGAATAATATATTTGGAACTTTTGCTTGTTTTTGTTGGCAAGAGTTTCAGTTCCTGTCAGGATGTAATACCTTATTTTTGTTGGTATTATCTTCCTCAGAAATGAGTCAAAAGGAAATGGTAAATTTGTCAAGATCATGTCATACTCAGGTTTGCTCAAATGTTGATTACTAACTGTGCTTGAATTACTAGGGTACTCATGTTTTAATTGAACATGAAACGAAAATGAGTTGCCTTAGCAAAAAGTTTCCATCATCTGGGGTACTGAACCACTGTCTTTCAAAATTGACATGTGGCAAAACCTTGAATGAAAATCTTCAAAACTGTTGCTGAAACACCTGCTCTTCAGATCTGTACCATTTACCCTAACCATTGTTTTGTTTCAACATCTGATCTCTAAACACTGTCCACTGCTGAAAGTTAACCACTGATTCCTCATTTCCGTGAAAAACACTGATGCTCAAAATTAGTGTCTTATCCACTGATATGCTATCCACTGATAGTAAAAATCATCCACTGCCCATAATTTTTACCGTTGTAACCACTGATGCTTGATACGTCAGTGGCTCTTAAAACAACTGTTCTCCATACTTCATCCGTCTCATCAGTGTTTGACACGTGGTTAGTTTTTAGCCCTCAGATCTTAATAACCGCTGCCACATCAGCGATCATTTTTAAATAAAACCCTGCCCTAAACCCCAAACAGGGTTTTACACTGTCGAATTGAATTCCAAAATTCTCTTCACATAGCAGTTTCCAACCTTTCTTCCCAAAACCTCCAAAATCATTCTCCGATTCTTCTTCATCAAAATGACGAAGTCAAAAGGAAAATCAAAATCAAAACCCACATCACCACCACCTTCAACTGAAGCCGCTCAAACGGCCGAAGAACCCATCGAAATACCATTCAAACAATCTCACAACTATCTGGGTTTACTCACAAAACCTACTGATAATCACACCTTTGACACCATCATTGAGTCATTATCTGCATCAAAGTACAAAACTTTGTTAACAGCAAATGCTCCCATCTATCTGCAAACCCAGAGAGAGTTTTGGAAAAAGGCGTCGCTTGAAAAACAAGACGGAAAAGTCATAGCCATTAACTCCTTGATACAGGGTAAAGCAGTTCAAATAACCCCACAGTCGATCTCCGAAGTCTTTAATCTCAATGATCAGAAAGGTAAACTCTCTTTTGAGAAAGCTGAGATGAAAACTGATTTCGTAAAAAGGGGATATGCAGAAGAATCAAAGGTAGATACCCTACAAAAGGGTTATTTTCCATCTGCACCCAGATTTTTATTTCACACACTTCTGATGTGTGCTTCGAATAAAACAACATCTTTCAACGAAATACCATTAAAAATTCAATGCCTGGGTTATGCTATTTTGAATAATCAGGACTACAACTACTCCCAGGAGATTTTCAATGACATGGTGAAAAACGTTGAAAGTAAAGCATTTTTACTTTTTCCAAGATTTTTGAGCTACTATGTTGAACAAAAATTTGAAAAGAAAAATTTAAATTTGCTAAAACAGGGTGTCCATTGTCAAATAAAAAGTTTAACAAAAGAAACATTTTCAAGGATGATGGCACCAATAAAAACAAAAGCAGAGGTACCTGAGCAGATTTTAGCGGTTACAACTGCTCCTCAGGTATCAGCTGCTGAGCCCACTGCTCCAGGTGATCATAGCAGCACTCCCACTGCTTTGAAACCCACACCTGCCACCACTAAAAAGACCAAAAAGAAAACATCCAGAAAACCCACCAAACCCAAAACAAAGGCAACTCTGGAAGATGAGATCCCAGAGGAAATGCCTGTGACAACACAAAAGTCACCACAAACCACTGGTGCTACTTCCTCACAGCAGTTGGAAGAAAGATCTCAACCCATGCCTAAAACTCCTCCTGCATCCTCACAAAAGGATCAGGTTGTAAGCACAGGGACACCACAATATGAAGCTCTGAATCCACTTGGATCCATCTTCCTCAGTCCTGATCCCAAGGACATGTCTCTTTCAACTCCCATCCCCTCACCAATAATAATGCCACAATCCATGCTACCTCTGTTGCATGCAGCTGCTATTGCACAGACACAAACCAGTTCCTCTCTATCACCTATCACTGAGAGTATACATCCACAAGGGACTGGGTCTGATGCTACTACTCCTGCTATCCCAGCAACAGTTGAGGAGGTTACACTGCAGGAGTTACAAGTAACTCTTGTCAGTAGTTCAAGTGGAGCAGCAACTACAACTGGTGGATCAACAGATCCTCAGTTGGACAGTTGTTTCATAAGTAAGACTCCCTTGAAGGCAATTTCTTCCATGGCAACTTCGATAACCACCAGTGAGTTGGATCTAACCACTGGTACCATCAAAGGTTTATCGAGTGCTGAAGAGAGAAGTCCCCAGTACCAAGAAACAGGGGCATCAATGGGTGATTTTTGGGACTCAGTTCCTAAGTCAAACATTGATATAACCACTACAAGTGGGGATTCAGATGATCCCAGTAAAATGGGTGATGATTCAAGATATCAGGAATTGACGGGCAGAGTGGAAAAACTTGAAGAATCAGTTTCTGAAATAAAAGAGATGGTGCAGGAGATTTTAAAAGCTCAGAAAGCACAAGCCTCTGCTATTCCTGCTCAGGCACCTGCACAACATGCATTTGCTGAAAATGAGCTTTGGAATATTTTTCAACCCATGCTTGAAGCACAGCAACTTATGGCTGACAAAAAGCATGCTATTCAAGTACAAATGCTGACCAACATGGTTGAATCAAGGTTCAAGGACACTCAAGCAGATATCAAGGCCATAAAGGCAAGCATTCAAAGTGTCTCTGGCAAAGCTCCTTCTTCCATATCATTCCTTGATAACCCCCCTTCAGATAATGCCAAAAAGAGGGAGAATATCAAGCTGTTGAGAAAACTGAATACGAAGGGAATTGAGCATGGCCTTCATATTGAACCTGAAAAAGCAAAAGAAAAAGAAAAGCAGGTCTCAAAACCTGTTAGCCAAACAGCTGATACAGCAGTAGTTACAAAAACTGCTGTCAGTAGCCAAACAGCTGCTATGACATCAACACACACCACTCTACCACACACCACTACAACCACTGTTCCACCATCATCATCATCTACAATCACACAATCACCACTGCTTCCTATTATAAAACAGAAGACAACAGATGTTACAACATCTGTTGTAATGACAGCAGCGGTTGAAGCACCAGTTGTTTCAACCACTGTCAGTCAACCACAATCCACTGCCATACAATCTACAACCACTGATCCACCCAAAACATCATCTGCTCCTTCTTCATTAAAAAGGAGAAGGAATCTCATATCAGATGATGATTCACCACCACCATCACCACCATCACTTCCATCACCTGTTCAAAAGCAGAAGACAACTGCTGACATATTAGCAGTTGTAATGACAACAGATGTTGAGACACCAGTTGTTTCAACAGCTGTTAGTCAGCCATCCACCACTGCTCTCACCTCTTCTACTTCACAGCCAAGGCTTTTCAACAGAATAAGAAAGCCAATACCTGCCGATGAGGGTACATATGATCCTAATGCTGCTAAGTATCCACTAGAGCTTGAAGCCATCAAAAATGAGATGAGACAATTCTATACAGAAAAGGATCCTTCAAAAAGAAGATTCTCCTCACTCATAGGCTACATGCCACCAGAGGATATGGATGATTACCTTAAACTCAAGGCAAGGCAGGCTAAAGCAAGAGCTAAATTTGAAAGTGAACGGGAAAATCTAAGCGAAGAAGGCATTACTAAAAGACTGGATTTCTTCCTTGAAAAGGTAAAGCAGATGGAAGAATTTGCACAGGAACTAATCAAAGAAACGGCTGAACAACGCAAAGAGCTAAGAAAACAATATCTTGCCTACATTATGAAAGAAAAATTCTATCCTGCTGAAGAAAAACAGTTTGAAGAATGGCCAATAATTGCTCTAAAGCATGAGGCTGAGAGGATTGACAGAATCAAGAATGATTCTACAAAGAAGAAAAATCCTCCAAACTGGAACAAATTCAAAAAGCTCATTGCTGATTTCACTGCTGAGTATAAAAGAAAGAAAGAGGAGCCGGTGGATGCAAAAATAGATTCTGCTGAAGCTATATCAAAGTGGTCAAGACAGCAGACTGATGAAGCCTACAAAAGGCTGAAGAAAAGAAAGACAACTGTTTCAGGCACTTCTAAAAAGCAAGAACAAATGATGAAGCTTGAACAGAAGATGGGAAACCTCGACACACTGTTCCGGTCTACTTTTGCAACAAATCAAGAAGAGGGTGAACAGCTGACTGAAGAAGAGGTAATAGAGAAGGAAGCAGAGTACTTCAAAGATACCATCACGAAAATGGGTCTAAAAGAAGAAACTTCAACAAAGCTTCAAAGCCTTTTTAAGGCATTAAACAAACCTGCGTCTCCAAACACTGCTAAAGACAAGACAGAAGCTGAAAGACAAGAACTGATTGAACAAGAAACTGTAGAAAATATAGCTACAGCTGACAAAGTCTTTGAAGAAGCTTTCAAAAGAATGTCTGAAAGTCTGCAGTTGTTTTCAAGGCCATTATCCCTCAACTCATCTTCAAATAAGTCTCTCCCAAGAAACCCACTTGGCTTAAAAATACTAAAGTGGATGTCTGATCAAAAGACTCACGTATTGACCTTGGTCAGAGCCAATGGCGATGTGAAGCACATATCAAGGAAAGAAGCACTAGGCCTTAGTGTTCAAGATTTGCAGGATCTCCTTGGGCTTTCACTGTGTAGGGATGAGGATGACCAGAGTGCAAAGGAATTTGAAGCTGAATTCAAAGAACAAGCTAAGGCACTCTTGATGAGTAATAAAGGTCCTGAATAATGAAAGGTTTTGGCATTATCTGTTCCAGGGGGAGATTGTTGGGATTGAACCCTAACAGAGGAACAGATAATGTAAAGCCAAAACCAGGTCACATCAGTGGACTCACAATAAGCAGTAGTTTACACTTTGCTCTCCCCTTGACAGTGGTTATCTATTAGCTGATGAACCTTAAGTACTGCTCAAAAGAACAACTGATGATCCAAATGCTGATGTAATCCTAAAGACTGCTGAAGACAAACTCTGTTGCTCTATCTACTGCTGTCTCTTAAGTGCTGCTGAAGACACAAACACTGCTCATTCAAGGACTGATCACCTTTGAAGAAAGCACTGATGTTGTTGTTGAGCATCAGTGCTTAGGCTACAACAGTGGAACGTGAAGCAGTTGTTTCCTCATGTTTTGTATTTTATTTATTATCAGTTGTTAGACATCAGTAGTTTGTGTAAGGACAGTAGATAAAGGTTGTTAGGTTGTTAGATGTCACTTTCATGGTGACGTCAGCTGAGATACCTCAGTGGTTTGGTTTGCCTATAAATGTAACAGTACCCTGTACTGTTACATTTGATTGACTAAGCGAGTTCTTCTCCTCTAGTCTAATCCTTTCATCTTGTGTGCAACCAACCTTGGGGCATCAGGCTGAGGGGGAGCTTAGTATGTAAGCATATATGTAATCTTTTGCTTTGATTTGTAAATCATTCGACTCTATGAGAAGCAATCGTTTGTCATACTATGTTTTCCTTTGATTGTGTTTACAAAGTTTGTTATTCATTTCCGCTGCACTTTACACGTTTTCATATTCTTTAATCGTTCAAATTATACAAACAAACACAATCATAAGAGCCTCCGATCCTAACAGCCATGTTGGGTAAACGTGTAAGAAACAGGTTTACGAAACCTAAACAAATTGGTAAAAAGGAAAGATCCGAAATGAGATACTTAATGAAATGGTATATAAATACCATTAGATTATAAGCACAAAATATTTGGTCGTTTAGACCAAACAGGTCAAATGGTAACGTTGATACTAACTGACAATTAACGACTAATATGTGTTTGTTGAGTCATACGGTCACAGGATAAGACGGCTTACGAATTAGAGATACTATGGATTAGCAATTTTGAGACAAGGTACTAAAACGGGTAAATATGTTGACCCGAGCCGGGTACATATAAATACGATTATAGTTAAACGTACAATTTTGGTCAAATAAGTAGCGAAAATCCTTCGTCGTAAAATGGGGGACTAAGTTGGCCAAAGCGCCCTTGATGGGTAAATCGGGCAAACGACCTCATGGGTTGTTTAGGAATTTGTATATTGAGTTTGAAGTCCTTAGATACGTATAAAAATTATAGGCATAAACATTCGTGGGTCGAATGCCTAAAAATGGGTCATTTGCGTAAATGACTAACCGAAGGGTGAAATTTGGGATTTTGGGTTCCTTATGTTAAATCCACCACAAAAATAGTTGTGGTGGAAGATAAGTAGTTAATTAATATGGGAATGCGAAGTACGAAAAGAAAAGAACGAGTTTGATGCTTAAATGCTTAAAAAGTCCTCTAACCGGGTCAAAATAAATTAAGAAGTTAAATGTTGGTTTTAGTGTAAGAAAGTTACAAAATGAAACGGTGAATGTAGATGCATGCGCGAACCATGTAATGGAAGCAAAATTCCAATGTTGACAAGCCCGGTGGGTAAAAAGGGATTAGAATCAAGCATTTCTGATAAACAAGTAATATGTTGATAATTGAAACGGGTCGAATAATGGCATGAAGAATTTATAAGCCTTTTTGCTTATAGTTCAGCTTTTGACGTGAATTAAGATGATAATCGGATCCATAATTAAATTACGGACGCATAGAAATAAGAATTTCACAAAACGTATGCCTAGATCAAAAGTTATGCTAATTTGAAGTTGGAAATTTGTTAAAAACATAGCTGGGCATTGAACGCTGCAACAAAGGAAAACATTCTGTCGAAATCGTATGCTCGCGTCGCGCGACAAGAGACAGGACAAGTCGTCGCGGCACGCGACAATGTCTCTCAAACCCGTCGCGGCACGCGACATGTGTTTAAATATGCAGATTTTGTTTGTTTGCTTGTTTAACTTAAGGAACTTGGTATAATTCATTATAAGGCTATCAAAACTAACTTTTATGTTGGTTTTGATTATAGGTAATGGTTATAAGTTGCCGGAGGATGATCAAGCTCAATGAAGAACCGAACACGATCAAGACACTAGCTTCCGCACATCGTTTCGTTGTTATTCAAGAACGACGAACTCAATTACAATATGGTGTTTTTTTTTTTTGAAATTGTAAAAGTTTTAATAAACCCGTATTTTCATATGTATGTGCAATCGTAAATACACATTTTAAGTCGTAATTTATACGAAAACCGTTAAATAATAGTAAGGGTCTTACAAGAATCCCCTTCAGCGTTCGAATCCGTCCTTTCATCTTCTGCGTTAAAGTTGCCTTCCTCCGGCGAATCCTGTTTACCGGTGTCCTTCACCGATCCCGGAGGCTGAATATTATCGTGACCTTCCTCCTTCGTCTCTAACCCCGTCGCCCATTCCGCTAAAGCTTCACCGTCCTTGCCATCTTCGTTAGGATTCTCATCTTCCGACAATACATCCCCATCATAATCGCTTACACGACCTAAAACACAACACAATAATAATCAGGTCATTGGTTGTTATGTCTAACACGTTTTAGTAAGTACATCATGTCCGGATTAACTTTTTTATACGAATGTGACGTATTCAAGTTGACATGGTTAATGTGTATAATTAAACATGTTGATTGTAAACCCTTTTTAAATTAAAATAAAATGTATATTTAGGCTATGGGGTATGGGGGTGGTGGATTGGATCATGGGTTATTACGCGGGACATGGTTCGCGTGGTACACTGTCCCCCTTCCCAAGTCATGGTAGTTCGCATGGTTTAATCTATGACAACCAGGTGGGGGTCATGATCCAAACCATATATGATGGTGGATTAGGGTGGTCTGACATGACGCTGACGTGATGGGTATTGATGGTTTGGGTCATGACCACACCACATAACCTTATAAGAGTGATCAATTTACGACCCATTTAACTCAATGTATTGCATTGCAATTCACTAACATGTGTTACGTTTGATTACAACTCATTTACAACTTGTAATCCATTTATCTTGTAACTAAGTTGTAATTAAAATGGAAATAGATTAGTTGGTTACAATACAACTAGAAACCTGATTATCTTTTGTGTTTGTGCTTTCAGTATTGTGTGAAATTGCCATCATAATGAAAAGACAAAACAAAAATATAGATGATTCAACAAAATGCGCATTATAGCCGTAATCAAATGAGTATTGTGAATGTTAAATAAGTCTTATTTTTTAGGAAGCTTATACGTCCAAAACATGTTATCTTTTTTATTTAAAAATATTTAATAAGATTTTTATAAAGAATAAAAAACATATAAATATAAGTTTGTTTAATACAAAATAAATATATATTTCTGGTAATAAAAGTTGTCTAATAAAAATAAAGTTTTTCATGTGTCCAATAAATGTATAGGTTTTTCGACATGTTAATTTATGCTTAAAAAATATAGGTTTGTCAACATGTTTATTCTAATTTAAAAATTAAGATTTATCTAATATATATAATATATATATATAGAAAGAGAGAGAGAGAAAGTGTATTGTACAATCTAGGTTAACGTACACTGTGAAAGTATAACATGCATGATTAGGGTTTCTATCCCATGCGTGATTTCTGATTTTGCACATGCGTGATTATGTGTTTCAACATGCGTGATTATGGTTTTCAACATGCGTGATTAGGGTTTTTGAGTTTTATAACGTGTGTAATTTCATCTCGTATACATTGTATGTTAAGAAATATTGTACGTTAACCAACCCATATAAATATATATTTATGTAAAAAAAAAGAATGATAAAATACTAAAAATATAGAGTATAAGCCTATTTATTATTAGCACTAGTTTATAGAATCAGGTTATCCAATAAATTTAGGATGAGAGACAAAATATTTTATCCATAACACTATTTTTTAAATAATTTTTCAACATCGACATGTTAGTAAATAGTCTTTTTTAATTTAAAAAAAAAAAAAAACTCATTAAAACTTATCAAGGGTTATCTTGTCAATAATCAAAACTTGGTGATTTATTAGAGTAGAAATTTTGACTTTAAAAGCCATCCATCCACTCACTTTTGGTTGGACCTATGCAAAATAACCCCAATATTTAAGCATGCATTGGTGGTCTTTTGTATTATTACCCCAAAAGTAATCTTGTATATTATATATTTTAACATAAAGGTGTACATGTTATGTTTTATATACTTATATGGAACAATTTGAAAATATAATAATTATGTGATACCACTTGTGATAATAAAGTATATGACTATATGTTATGATTTATTTACTTGTACGAATCATGTGCATTTCCATTTGTAGCTTGTACCATGTGCACGCAGTTGGCAGCCCATTAGTTTACCTTTTTCGTCTTTAACTTGCTAGAGTTTTGGTTTCTCTTGGTTTATTAATTGCTTGTTAAAAAAGATAACAAAACTACTACATGGTTATGTCATGATCCAATTAAAAAGTTTGATTTATACGTTTTGAGATTATGTTATGTTGTGAACATATTTTTATTTTTTGGGCAGAATGACATTAAATTTAGCGATGTGACTTAGTGTAACTTATGAGTGGACGTATACGTGACTTTTAGTTTGTTGATGAGGAACAAAAACAAAGTAAAACAAAACACACACGCGTGCATGAGATATACTTGGAAAGACGATAATGACAATAAGACGACACATCCACTTTTGGATACAAGTAAAATTAGCAAAGGGGCTCGTTGTTGCCGCTTGTTTTGTTTGAAAATAGTTAGACATATAATGTGAAGGTTAAGTAATGTCATCAATTTGAAGGGGGCGAACTAGGTTATTAGGTAGTTCTTTACTGACATCAACGAAGGATCTCAGTAAGGAGAGGTAGGTCTCTAGTTATAAGGTGTTGTTGCATGGTATCTTGTATCAAGCCAGGGATGGCAAGTGACATCAGGAACCGACTCCACCAATGCCTAACTGGTGGTTAATGCCATACAACATATTTCATATATCATCACCAGATCCATACACCAACTTAATTATGCCATCCTTCCTTGACTCAAACGTTATTGAATCCATGTCTCGTACACAAACATTTACTGTGCACACTTCAAGAAACTTACATTATACTTCTTTAATTCACCCATCCACCAATGTACAAACAAAACCAATGTATTAACACTTGATTCGATTACATAATCTAAATGATCATCAAGATAAACCAAACGCCTAGTTGAATTCATCAAAATATACAAAAACCCAAGCAATCTCACTTAGCAGTGTAAGCCGACTATAAAAAGGGTAAAAAAAAAGTCATTACAGTACAACAAAATACTTTCCCGAAAAACAAAACATTTAATCATTTTTATCAATTCTGTTTCATAGCCAATATAAAATAAAACCAGAAGATCGTAAATACCATCTTAATTTTTACATGCTTCCATATAACAATAACACTTTCAGATAAAAACGAAGTTATGTTTGCCTTATAATGGGCTTTAATCCTATAAGCTAAACTAGTCCATAATTTCGCATTAGTTAGTGATTAAAACCAAGGAAACGTGTACTGAAGGGTTTGGAATGCAAAAAGCGTAAAAACAAAGGACTATTCATAAAACTTTCCCAAACACATAAATATTCCAGGATGGCGCACATCACCCATCCTAGATTCAACACGCTGACGTGTACGGCCCAGATCTCCCATCCATTTCCAGCTTAGATCTGATAGGTCGCCACCCCCCGCTTTTCCTCTTTCAATTTCTCCCCCTCTTCCATTACTTCCTCTGCTCTCGATCCACTCGATCCCCTCTCCAATTTTCCCATTTCATTTATATCGATACACAAATATCACATATACATACACATATCATATCAATCTCTCACCCTCCATATTATTCTAATCGCATATTCCGATAACTAATTTCACATTTAGGGCTCCGTAAAAACCCCAAACCCTAGCTTTTGTTCTTCCTTGATTCTTCACTCATTCTTCCATAATCGTGTAATTTTAATCGTAATCGTAATCCGATTCGAATCCATCGGAACAATTACTACTACTATTATTATTATATTATCATTATTATTATTGTTATTGTGATTGTGATTGTTGTTATTAAGAGGATTGTAATTGTAATTGTAATTGTAATTGTAATAGTAATAATAAATGGTGAAGGAATTAATGGTGTCTGTAGATGTGGATGTAGAGGAAGGTGAGATTTCGGATTCGGCTTCGGTTGAGGAGATCAGTGCGGAGGATTTTTCGGCGAAAACTCCGGTTGAGGACGATTGTTCGAAACAGCAGGTGCAGCAGCAGAAGAAGGTGTGGACGATGCAGGATCTGGTGAAGTACCAGAACAAGTATCAGATGAGTAGGAATTATGCTCCAGGGTTGTATAACTTTGCTTGGGCACAGGCTGTGCAGAATAAGCCACTTGATGATTATTTGAAAAATTTGAATACTGGTAGTGGTGATGGTGGTGATGTTAATGTTGATGTTGATAAACAATTGATGCAGTTGAATGGGAATGGGGATGGGGATAATGTTGGGGTGAAGGAGGAGAAGATTGTAGTGGATATAAGTGGTGATGATGGGGATAGTGAGAAGGAGGAAGGGGAACTGGAAGAAGGTGAGATTGATTTGGATGTGGAGGTTGTTGGTAAACAAGGGGGAGAGGGTGATGTTGAGAAGTGGATTAATGTGATTCGGATCGGGTTAGAGGGTATAACGGTTAATGATGCGAATAAGTAAGATATATAATGACTGATTTGATTAGTGAGGTTTTTGATTGTTTGGTTTAACGGGTTGATGTTTTGATTGTAGATCGTTTAATGGAGTCTGTTCTAGGCTCGAGGATATGCTGGATAGTTTGTCGACATTGCTTTCGGAAAATTCTGTGTTGAATAAAGATGAGTTGGTTCAGTTGGCATTTGCTGCTATTCAGTTAGTTAATTCGGTAAGATTGGTTTAAAGAATTTGTTAACCCTCCCAACGCGTGGGTCGCTATCGTTATTGTTATTCCCACACATATAGATAGGTGGCTAAGAAGTGATTGATTGCAGGTATTTTGTTCCATGAACCAAAATCAAAAGGAACAGAGCAGGCACATAATGTCGAGGTCTTTTATCTTTTCTTATATTGAGATTTTGAATGTTTTTGTTCTTTATTGTTGTATGAGTTCGTTATCATACTTTTTGTGATGCATATTTTTACAGGCTGCTGACTAATGTGAAAAGCCGTATGGCTGTTATGTTCTCCTCTGAACAAGTGAAAGAGGTGCGGTTTAAAGCAAGGTCATTTGAGTTTGAGTATATTGTAGTGACATAATATTGATTATATTTGGTTCCAACAGGTAGAGAACATGTTTTTGTCATGTAACTTGAATGATGTTTGTTCAAGTAATAAGGACAATGTGAAGGAAGAAGATACACCGAATCATGTTAATCAGAAAGCTGTTTCCATAAGTGAGGAATCTATCTTAAATGCAATGCCAATTGAAACTTCAGATGAAAACCCTAAGCAATCTGAATCTTTGAAAACACAAACATCTACTTCTAAGAATAGAATACTGCTTCCACTACTAGATCTTCATAAGGATCATGATGTCGATAGTCTTCCATCACCTACACGCGAAACAACAAATCCTTTACCTTTCGGCAAAGCCCTTTTTGTCGGTGATGCAGAAATAAGACCCGAATGGCCCACACCTACCCCACGTGCAGTGCAACATCGCTACGAAACTGACGCTCTAAAGGCCGTTTCTACATATCAACAGAAATTTAGTCGAGGCTCATTTTTTCCGAATGATCTTCCAAGCCCAACCCCTTCTGAAGAAAGCGGTGATGCCGGTGGTGATTGTGGTGGAGAAGTTTCCAGTTTCTCAAACGTTCAGAGTTCAAGTATTTTAGCTTCAGCTACAATAGAAAAACGAGATACTTTTAGCGTTCCGGAAAGACCTAATGTGCAGTTACTTGCAAATGCTAGGAATGCTGCACCTGTGTATTCCACGTCTAGTTCGGTGACTAGGGTTCCGAATAAGACACGGGACCCGAGGCTCCGGTTAGCCAAGCCTGAAAGCTTGTCGGATATCAACAAAGGGACGTTATCATTCTCCGGTAAACAAACTACGATTGAACCGCTTGATTCAAGGAAACAGAAGACTTTCGATGAGCCTGTTTTGGTAGATGGTCCTGCATCAAAACGGCATAAAAACGAATTTTCCGATTCTGTTAATCCCAGGAATAATGCTGTGGCTGTCCCGCAAACTAAAGGCTTAGAAAATGCTGTAACCTCTGCTTTGCCTACTACCAGTGGCGGGAATGGTGGGAGTGTGCATATTCCTGTTACAGGTGTCAATCCCGCCACAGCGTCCTTGCAATCTATTTTGAAAGATATTGCGGTGAATCCTACACAGTGGATGAATTTAATCAGCATGGAGCAACAGAAGTCGGTTGATCCTGCGAATTATGCGACACCATCTTCAAGCCAAAGTTCTCTTTTGGGTTCCGTGCCAATGACTACAGTTGCCTCTCAACCGTTGGTAGTTGGGAAAAGATCAACAGCTGATACGCAAATACCGCATACAGCTTCAACGGTTAGCGTTTTCTCATGCTCTTATCTTTTTCATTAAATTCCTGTTATCGTACTTTCTCATGTTATGGTCTTTTTGCTATACCTGCTTTCTATCAAAAAAATCACTTGGACCGTTCATGTGTTGTATTTCGAAATCTTTTTGTTGTCTGTGTTCTATGTATTTATGTTCTTTCTTCTTTTGATGTTTTGCAGGATGACTCAGCGAAACCAAAAATGAAACCCCGTGATCCTCGTCGTGCTCTGCACAATAAATCCTTACAAAAACAAGAATCAGTCACTAAGTTATCAACTGTTGATGGTACCAAAGGAATTTTAAAGCAAGCAGATCCAAGAGTCTCATCTCAACCTATATCAGCACCAGATATCACCCGTCAATTCACCAAGAACTTGAAAAATATTGCTGATATTGTATCTACATCCGTGAGTTCATCTGTTCAGATGCCTTCATCACAACCAGCTCAAGTCCACCCAAGTTTTGTAAACATAAAAGGGCCACCTTCACATCCAGTCCGCCTTCAGAACGGGAACGGGCCTGCATCTGAAGAAGTTGCTTCCGGCCAGGGCCCATCTCAACCGCAAAACACGTGGGGGGATGTTGAGCAATTTTTTGGAAGGTTTGATGATCAGCAACGGGCTGCTATTCAGAGGGAAAGGTCAAAAAGAATGACGGAACAGAAAAAGATGTTTGCTGACCGTAAATTATGTCTTGTGTTGGATCTTGATCACACTC
Organism: Helianthus tuberosus; assembly: GCA_030545235.1. Lineage (NCBI taxonomy): Eukaryota > Viridiplantae > Streptophyta > Magnoliopsida > Asterales > Asteraceae > Helianthus > Helianthus tuberosus. Next base: position 4,205,950 of record CM060422.1, on the reverse strand, counting down.
TTCTCAATTCAGCTAAGGTAGTGACTCCTTCTGTTCTGTTTTCTGTAAATTGATTTATAAGAATTCCGTAACGTTAAACTTAATTGGTATGCCAATGCTCCCAGTTTTCAGAAATCGAACCTGTGCATGATGAGATGCTGAGAAAGAAAGAAGAACAAGACCGTGACAAGCCACACAGACATCTCTTTAGATTTCCTCACATGGGTATGTGGACTAAACTTCGGCCCGGGATTTGGAACTTCTTGGAGAAGGTAAATGCTTTATCTAATAGAAAAGTTTGGAGTAAAATGCCATTTTTGTTCTCTGAGGTTTGGCCAGTTTTGCGACTTTCGTCCAAAGGTTTGTTTTTCTGCATCTGGATCCAAAAGGTTTGAAATCTTGCCATTTTCATTCAGCTCGTTAACCTCATCCATTTATCTTCGTTAAGTCAGAGGTATTTCCGTCTTTTTTGTTAACTTAAAGGGCAATTCGGTCTTTTTTAGAGGTATTCGGTCTTTTTACCTAAAGTGAAAAAGACCGAATTGCCCTTTTAGTTAGCAAAAAAGATGAAAACACTCCTAACTTAATGAAGAAAACGGATGGAGTTAACAAGCCGTGTGAAAATGGCAAGATTTGTAACTTTTTGGATCTAGATCCGGAAAAACAAACCTTTGGATGAAAGTCGCAAAATAGGTCAAACCTCAGGAACGAAAATGGCATTTTACTCCAAAGTTTGATAACTTAATTCACAAAGTTTTCATGATAAAACCTTTAATCAATTTTTTCCCACACCCCAGGCTAGTAAGCTTTACGAGCTTCATCTTTACACGATGGGGAACAAACTTTACGCTACAGAAATGGCCAAAGTTCTTGACCCAAAAGGAGTTCTATTTAATGGGCGGGTTATTTCAAAGGGCGATGACGGTGATAACGTTGACGGAGATCCCAAAAGCAAGGATTTGGAAGGGGTTTTGGGTATGGAGTCAGCCGTTGTAATTATAGATGATTCTATAAGAGTCTGGCCTCATAACAAACTTAACTTGATAGTTGTAGAAAGGTATACTGTATACAACTATACATAACCTTGATTTAAAACATAGTTTGTTTATTTTTTTAAATATATTAATATTTGTATTGCAGATATATATATTTTCCATGTAGTAGGCGACAATTTGGCCTTCCGGGTCCTTCTCTTCTTGAAATCGATCATGACGAGAGACCAGAAGACGGGACTTTGGCATCATCTTTGGCGGTAAAAACATCTCATTCTAAGTTTTCTTAAAAGTATTATATTTGCCTTTCTCTAACATTGCCTACTTGTTGGTCGGAATTTAGGTTATTGAGAAAATACATCAACTTTTTTTCTTGGAAAAGTCTTTAGATGAAGCCGATGTTAGAAATATACTAGCATCAGAGCAGAGGAAGATTTTAGCGGGGTGCAGAATCGTATTTAGCAGGGTCATCCCTGTGGGCGAAGCTAGCCCACATTTACATCCTTTATGGCAGACAGCCGAACAATTCGGTGCTGTTTGCACAAATCAAATCGATGAACATGTCACGCACGTGGTTGCCAATTCTCTTGGCACTGATAAGGTACTTTATTATTGTTTTTAGAGTAAAATGCCATTTTTGTTCCCGAGGTATGGTCTGTTTTGGGACTTTTTTTCTAAAGGTTTGTTTTTCCGCATCTGGATCCAAAAGGTTTGAAATCTTGCCATTTTCACCCGGGTCGTTAACTCCATCCATTTTCTCTGTTAAGTCGGGGGTATTTCTGTCTTTTTTGCTAACTTAAAGGGCATTTGTTCTCTGTTAAGTTAGCAAAAAAGATGGATATACCCCTGACTTAACAGAGAAAAATGGATGGAGTTAACAAGCCGGACGAAAATGGCAAGATTTCAAACCTTTTGGATCCAGATGCGGAAAAACAAACCTTTGGATGAAAGTTGCAAAACTGGTCAAACCTCAGGGATGAAAATGACATTTTACTCTTGTTTTTATCATTGTATTTTCTAACTGATATTATCACTCAAAATACTACAATGGTTACGGGAAGAAACTTGACTTAGTTGCATTCATGTTAGGTTAATTGGGCACTTGCTACTGGTAGACCTGTGGTGCATCCTGGCTGGTATGAATATCTTTGTTCCCCCCATGAAAAACAAGTTTTTTTCAGTTTGAAATTAATTTAATTTGTGCTTAAATAAATTAGGGTGGAGGCGTCGGCATTACTTTACCGGAGAGCCAACGAACATGATTTTGCCGTCAAACCTTGAAAATCTCCATTTCTATTCGGGGAAATGATTTTGGTCTCTTAAAGTTAAAAATAGGTGACGGTAACTTAATATTAGACGAAGAAACGCGCCGCCACCACCCCCACCTCCTCAGACGCGCTGCTGACAAATTCCAGTTAATGCGCAAAATTAATTGTTTCAAAGATGGCCTGATTGGTTATTTTTGAAAAGGTGGAGTGACGAAAAAACTGAGGGGAGCCTCGGAGGGACTGCAGATGAAGTTGATAGTGTGGTGATGGTGACAAGCTGGAAGAGCCCCTAATTAATCAAATATTTAAACAAATAAAATTGAAATGCACAAATAAAATGCGTGGTTTTAAATTCAAATTTAAGGAATAATAATTTTGGAAACGGTTTTTGGTTGAACTGATAAAATTGAAATACACAAGTATGATTGCCCACCTCTAGTTGGGTAATGTGTGGGGTAGTAGAGTAGCGTTCATCTCACATTCTCACCCGCCTCTGTATTGTTAACCACGCGGTCGGAGAATCGGGCGGAGGTTAGTAGATTGCAGTTAGCAGAAAATAGCTGGAGGTATGACCAGCTGTTTGAATCATGCGTTTAATGTTGCTACACATTCTTGATTAGGTGATGAGGTTAGGTTGTGATTAAGGGTGTGATTTGTACGACAAAAGGATTAAAAAGGATGTGTACTGAAGAGGTACGGTGGTGTTCGTATTGTACTTGGATACTGATGACTTTAAAATACAAGGCGGCCACTGAAGGTCCTAACTTCAGATTCTCTCTGGCGGCATTCCAAAAACCACAAATAAACTCGTTCGATGGGAAGTTTTCATTTGTTTCGTCTTTTCGACCAGCCGCTAAGCCCCAGGGCCCAGGCTTCAACCTGCATATAACCATAACTGATTTACGGACGGTCACATCAGCATTAGCATAATGCCCAAATTAATAAAAAGGCTTACAGGTTTACACAGACGATTACTTGTAGGAACATGTTAGCACTCTACAGTCTGTCTGAAACCCATGTCCGTGAAGTCTCTTCTTAATACCAACATATATATTCTTGAAAATCATCGGATGACGACTGATATGAGGCGCCATCTAATATGAGATCCATCTCTTGGGAAGTAATGTTTAGTTAACATCATTTATATATAGCTAGACGGTAACCACTGTAAAAAAATTAAAACTGCAACTTTGATGCCTCTTTATCGTGAAACAATCCGACTCAAGAGACAAAACAGTTAGCAAGACAAAGTGGAATCACAAGAACAGTAAATACACATGAATATAACATAGTTTGGTTGACCAACGTAATTAGGTTACGTCCATAAATGAACTTTAAATTGATTTTATACCAATTTCAATGTCAGTGACTATTTTACAGTTATAATCAGATGCTTATTTATAATTGCTAGAATGTGAGAATCGCTCAAGGGGTTACAAACATTCTATTGAGACTTATCCCATCGACCCCGAAGGTTTGCCCCTCCGTCCTACACGTAGCACAACAATTGTGGCTCATCCAACCTCTGATACAACCAATATTGTTTGTTTCATTCACAAGAAGTTCACATATATGTTTTTCGTTGTCGGTGGAGACTTCTCAGATGGTCACCCATTTTTATCTTACTCTCACCGGAGCATGTTTAACTGTGGAGTTTTCATCTTCTCTACAACTATTGCGTCCAAAACGTGCTGTTGATATTTGAGGTGGGGCCAATGGCGGATCCAGAGTTCTTTGTGAAGGGGACATAAAATGAGTCATTTCAAATCAAGTACGGTCAGAATGGGTTGGCTAAAAACAATTCGGACCAAAATGGGTTGGCTATAATAAAACTACTCATATTTATTGGATATTGGATTTTAATAGTCTCAACTATTCATCGTTGGTCGCCAACAACCCCAGCTTCAAAAATAACCATTGGCAGTCCAAACTATTAACATATTGGCCTCCAATGGACCTTGATTACCAGAACCCCAACATCCCTGGTCTCCGGTCGCCAGAAAAACATTTTTTGCCAGAAAACTCAATTTTTGGCCAGAAAACTCAATCTTTTCATCCCAAACCTCTTTGTAACCTTATTACGGACCTTTAGAAACTTTTTTCTTGTATAAGCCCCATGTATCGAGGTCGCAGGAAACTCTTTTTCACCGGAAAACTCCTTTTTGGCCGGAAAATTCAACATTTTCATCCCAAACCTCTTTATAACCATAGATCAGCCTTTAGGAACCTTTTTTCTGGTCAAAAACATTTTTCCGGCGACCAAAGACTAATAGCGTTAGAGTTTTGTTAGTCAGGGTCCATTGGATGCCACTATGTTAATAGTTGGGACTGCCAGTAGTTATTTTTGAAGTTGGGACTGTTGATGACCAACGACGAATAGTTGGATTTATAAAAATCTAATATTCCTTATTTATTTAATAATACAAAGATTATGACATAATTTAATTATACTCAAACTTGTATAGAAAAAAAAGGGTATTGAAATTTAATAATCCTAACTTTAATCTATTGACTAAGATTAATCCCAAGTAAGGAATTGTTTAAAGACAATCCTAATTTTGAACGTATTTTCCTTCAACGGTCCCATAATTTTGAATGTTAATCTAGTAGTTTTTGATGAAGTAGCATGCCATGTCATCAAAAGTTATTTTTTCTAGCACATAAGCATATTAAGTCATCAAAAAGTTAAAGTTTTTGCCGTGTAAGCATACCATATCATGTCAACAAAAAAACTAATTAGGTTAACATTCAGTTAGTATGCAATTATTGAAGGAAAACACTTTAAAGTTAAGACTGTTTTAAAAAAAAATAGTTAAGATTAATACCGTGCAATAGATGAAATCCAATAACCAAAATAAAACAATTATATATTCATTGGGTAATCTAATAACACCAAAATATATTACCATCAACTTAATTTAATTAGTTATGTGTAATGTCTAATAAAAGACGTTAGCTTAGGGTTGTTTAAAATTTAAATTAAACTTAAAGGCTTACTTTGTAACTTTACTTAAATGTAAGGGGTTAGTATGTAACTTTAATGTTGAAAATAGCAAACTTGCTAGTTAACAAATTTGAACACATTTCTTCCTAAGCCATTATTAGAGCATTCACATCTCATCAATCAACTTCTTCCTTTTCTTTAAAATTAAAAAGAATAAACTGTAGTTTTACTCCATGTAACAAGTAATTACGAATAACCTAAATATAACAAATAGCATTTTTAATAGGGGCGATCTATAATCATTTCACACGAAAAAGGGCAATTACAAATAGCATTTTTAATGGATTGAGTGATTTCATAAGTTTGATTGTATGCATAGGTGAGTTTGATTATTTTATACATGTACACCCCAAAAAATGACTAAAATGTAAAAGGGGTTCGAGTATACTCACTGTTTGCAAAGCTTCCACAAACATGAGTTGATGAGACTTGAAGGTTTGGACACCAAAGTACAATGGGGAAAACGAAGGTGTGTGTTTGTGGAATTGATGATGGATTTATATTCAAAATTTTAATTAATGGAAAATATGTATACAAGGAAAATTACATCTTGTCTCGACACTTAATTTGGACACTTTGTTTTAGTGTGTTTTCATGGGTACCAATAACCAAATCACCCATTAGAATCCAATTTGAGGAATCAAAACAAAGATGATATCTACCATAACTCCTAACATTCAACCATGATTTGGTTGATATTATGGTTCGGTTTTTATGGTATATGTATATATGGGTTGAGTTATAATACAAAGTATTTTAAAATAAGAAGGGTAAGAAGCCATCAGAGAATGACAAGTGTCTTAGGAGAAATTAAATGGAAATGGTAATTCTGTCTACAAGAGGAAAGAGAATATGCACATGCAAGTCACATGTTATTCCCCCCCCCCCCAATTTTTAAACGCCCGTAACTTTTTTATACATCATTTGTTTTTAAAAAAAAATTATACCATAAAATCGAGCGTTTTTTATCTTTAATATAAGTACAATATTGTTATATTTAAAAAAAAAATCAAAAACCCAGTTGCATATTACACAATGGACATGATATAAAACACAATGTAAAGTAGATCAAAAACACAATTAATGACAACAGATAAAGACACAATGGACAACATACTAAAACACAATGACCATAACGTATAACACAATGACGATAACATATAACACAATAAGTATCAGACTAAATAAAAACACAATTGATGACAACAGATAAAAGACACAATTAATGACAGCAGATAAAAGACACAATGGAGAGCAGATGAAGACACAATGGAAAACAAACTAAAAACACAATACACAACAAACTAAAACACAATGAACACAGATAATAAAAAAAATTGAACAAATTATTAAAACACAATGGACAACATACTAAAACACAATGAATAACATATTAAACACAATGACCTGAACTAATAACACAATTTATAGAAAACTCAAATATAACATCATCTTCATTATGTCATATGTTGTGTTATAGGTTCTTATAAAAACGTAATGGATAGAACCCAAATTAACATTGTGTTATAGGTTTTGATAATAACACAATGGACATGATGTAAAACACAACGAAAAGTAGATCAAAAACACAATCAATGACAACAGATAAAGACACAATGGACAACACACTAAAATACAATGACCATAACGTATAACACAATGGCGATAACATATAACACAATAAGTATCAGACTAAATAAAAACACAATTGATGACAACAGATAAAAGACACAATTAAAGACAACAGATAAAAGACACAATGAAGAGCAGATGAAGACACAATGGAAAACAAACTAAAACACAATACACAACAAACTAAAACACAATGAACAAAGATAATAAAAAAATGAACAAATTATTAAAACACAATGGACAACATATTAAAACACAATGAATAACATATTAAACACAATGACCTGAACTAATAACACAATTTATAGAAAACCCAGATATAACACCATCTTCATTGTGTCATATATTGTGTTATAGGTTCTTATAAAAACGCAATGAATAGAACCCAAATTAACATTGTGTTATAAGTTTTGATAATAACATAATGTATAGAAACTCTACTGACCAAAACGCAGTTAAAAGACACAATGACCTAAAAACTTTAACACAATGAAAAAAAAAACCCAGTAAAAATGAAAATATTTATTTTATTTTTATATGATAATATGATACTCATATTAAAGATAAAAAAACGCTCGTTATTATGGTGAATTTTTAAAAAAAAAAATATCGTGTGAAAAAAGTTATGGACGTTTTAAATCGATGGGAGAATTGGCATGTGCCTTGCATGTGGAGAGAGAAAATCCATAAATAAAAGATTCCCTTTATGCCCTTCTATTATCTTCTTTTCCCTACAACTAATCTCAACCCTCCAAATCTAAGATCAATGGACTAGAATCCTTCTTACCTTTCTTATTTATTTTATCCTTTGTATTTGATCATAACCCATGTATATATATATTTAGTTAGTAGTCCAATGTTAGGTTAGTAATGTATGGTCATGTAAAGGTAGGATTAAAATCCCTTAACCTTGTGAATTCACCAATGCAAAAAATCATCACAAGGATGATTTTGGATGGTCATGAATCTAATAACAAGAATAAAATCTTCTAATTCACCAAGACAACCAAGTGAGTTAAACTAGACGAGTGCATTTCAAACATAGATAGTGTTAGGTGACTTAGGGTGTGAACTAACTAATTAGCTAAGTAATCAAGTGAGGTAGGTGGAATCATAGTTGTAGAACCTAAGTCTCATTGTTCACACCTTTAACCATAACACAAATTCTTCAACATTAATGGTTGAAGTCTTAGTTTGGTTGTTTTACTCACATAGAGACCACTTGGGGTCTTTGAAACATAAAGTAAGGAAGCTTATGAACCTCATACTTACTGAAGTAAACCTCAAATCAAGTCCCTCATCATGAAAATTGGTTGGGAACTTGGTTTGGTACAATACATTTCAAGAAAACATTTGCACAAGATGAATGTATAAAAGCTTTGTTAAAAACAGAATTTAAACCAACTTTGGACCTCAACAATGGTTATGTACCACCTTTGTTACCTTGGTAAACATTGGGTAACATCCTTAGAGGTTATCCAAGTGGTTTGGAGAAGACAAACAAGAAAAAATGAAGAAGGAAGTGGCTTGAAAGCTCACTTGAACACTTGAAACTTTCTGCTCAAACTTGGAGAATTCCTTGAAGATTTGGGATGTTTGAGAGTGAAATAAGGTTGTGGAAAATGAAAACATGTTAGAGGAGGCTTGGATTTATAGTGGGTGATTAGGGTTTGAGTTTAAAGAAGGTTGGAAGGTGATTGAGGGTGAAATGAGGTGGAAAAGGGGTCCAATCCACGAGCTAAACAACTTTCTACTCGTAAGACCAGTCTTGCGGACCGTAAGGCTCAAGCCTTGCGGACCATAAGGCTCAAGCCTTGCCCTCAGAATGTTATTTTTTTGTATTTTGACCCTTGTTTTTGGTTGTTTGTTCATTTATGCAATTTCCTCAATATGTTAAGTGTTTTAGGGCGTTATAAGGTATGTAAAAGCATGTGTATAGTATGATTAGGTATCAATAACATTCCAAACATAATATAACATAAAGTGTGGTTCGGTTTTGCATATAAAACGCGTATTCGTGATTGATTAAGTATTGGTAAGTATGAAAAATCAAGTATGAATAAGATGCAATTTCTATTATGATCAAAGTCTCGAGATTACAAGGATTGTGTAACAATCCTAAAGAAAACCGACACCCTCGAATTATTTCCGACACCCTAATATATTTTAAAATATCCTAATATGTCTTTAAATACACCCCGTACGTGAAAACCGAGCCCGAAATACATTATAACATTTAAATTAAATAAAAAAAACAAGAAAATTTAAGTTGCGGCGGGCCGCGTAAACTCCACCCCAACCCTTATGCGGGCCGTTTAAAGGTAAAACATGATTTCTTTGAGTTTTTAAGTTTAGGCGGGCCGCGTAAGCCACCCCGTTAGTTGACACGGGCCGCGTGAGATCAAAAAGATGGCGCAGCCTGGTGATGACACGTGTCGTCATCGTGGCGAGTCTAGTGCTGACCCGGATCAGCTACATGTTTGACTGGGGATTGACGCGGGCCGCGTAAGCCCTGTCCTTGTTTTACGCGGTCCGCGAGAAAAGCTAAGTCAGGCACCATATAAAGGAGGCATCGGATCTTCAGTCTGTTCGTCCATTTTTCTTTTCTCAATCTCAATTTCTGAAGTAGTAGAAGTTATAGTCGGGTATAATACCCCCCTAAATAGCGAAGTTATGCTCCGTTATAAGTATTATAACCCATGGATACGTATTAGATACGCTGCCCGATTGATCTAGGATTCCGTAACGGCTGTCGTGGTTCTGCCCGACGTAGTCGTTGGAATGCCGTCTCGGGGAGGGTATTACTAATGTTAAAATGGGTTATTATACTAACGCGTGTGCATTTGTGTAAATTATAGATTGTCACCAGGAAACCCTTACGGAAAATCTAAGATATCAATGTGAGTTGATCCACTTTTTGTAAACTGTTTATACAAAACCTTAAATATTTTTCCATGCGAATAGCAGTTATTGAGTATTTGTAAGAATACAATTATCATGAGTATGTTGGGGTTTTGTATACAAAATTTGTTACCACCTGGTCAAGGAGTAACATTTCCACAAGTCGGGTTCGACAGTACCATGGATGTTAATTGATATAACTTGGAAACAAATGTAATTGCGAGATCGCCCTCAATACTGTGAAATGGTTTTTATTTAAACTTGATTAAACTGGGATTCACTCACCAGTATTTCCCACTGACAAATGTTTTTAAAACGCGTTTCAGGTAACAAACTGTGAAAGCCAAATAGAAGCCAGCTGGACAGCACCGAAGGCTTGGAAAAGTGGCAATAAAGTTAACTAAAATAAAATAGATGTTTTTATGAAATAAAATAGGATTTATTCCTATGAAAATGTGTGTATTGCAAACTTGGGTTTTATCCCATGTGATTAATGTTATGAAAATGTGGTATTTTACTCTGATCAAATATTTCCTAACTACGGTCCAGATGAAAATTTCCGCTGCCAAATTAGACAATCACGCGATACCACCGAAACTGGCTCGCGGCCGCCCGTTCCCGGGGATCAGGGATTGGGGGTTGAGACAGAAGGTGGTATCAGAGCTAAGCCACTGATTCAGCCACAGAAGTGTTCTGCTGACATCAAAATTCAATCTGTTAGGAAATAAATTAGGAAATACATGCATAGTTGTATTTTATTGTTATGTGTTATTTGACTATTTTTTAGTTTACAGTATGAGCGACCAAGGACCATCTGACGCGTATCGTCAATTGTCTGGTTCGCCTAGAAGCGAAGGCACCTCCTCTTCTCAGCCTGCCCTCTCAGGGTACTCTGCTGATACGGAAGAAGGAATCTTTGTGTTTAAGGCTCAGTCCGATGAGCCATTTCCTCAGAAAAAAGAGGGGATGGTTCAGTCGAGGGGCACATGAGCGTAGAAAGCGTATGAAAAAGTTACAAGAACAGAGAGTACTAGCAGCAGCTAAAAGAGAAACAGATGCCTATGCCCATGATATGATTAATAGGGGTATATCCAACATCCACATCCTAGCAACCACTGCAGCCGACCCTAACCTGGAACAAATAATAGCACCCCAACCACAACTACCAATCCCTGACGAACCCATGGAGATAGAAAATCCCAAAAATCAAGTAGAAATGCATGGCTTCAATCCAGAAGAAATACATAGGGTACCAGCACCAAACCCCCTAGACCCAAATTACGACCCCTGGTGGGACGACAATAGGGACTATGTGCAACGTTACCCGATACATGAAGACATGCCCATGCCAACTCTAGGAGCCTACCCAGGTTTGGACCCTTTAGATCCCTATTACCACGATGAATACATTAGGGAGATTTTAGAAGATCCTTACCGATTCCAGGCACCTACACCCCCATACCAGGAACCCGCACCCCAGATTCCGAACCGAGTCCTAGAACCTGCACCCCCAATGAGTGCAGAAATCGTATAAGAACTTAGGACATTTGGTGAGGAAATTCTAGAAAGTAGTGAACGAATGAGGGAGGTGGGAGAGCGACTCGTCTGGAAGTATGACGAGCGCAATATGGATTTCTGGATGAATCCATATCCATGAAAATGATGGTGGAAATGGTAATAGTATTAATAATAATATAATAAAATAAATAATAATAATAAAAAATAAAATATGTGTGTACGGATGCCTACTACTATTAGTGTAATTTTATTTCAGTTGGTATTGTAATTTTTATTTCAGCACTGGTGTGTAATATATGCATACTATATGAATAGAGTAAAGTCGCAATGATCGACGCTTTTGACCAAATTGCGTGTCATGTGATTGACTTTATTAAGTATTATTTTGTGATATTAATACGGGTAAATGTTTAAAATTTAGATGGCCGATGAAGGAAATCAAGATAATCTGAATAACGATAATCAGAGTAACACTAACTTGGTTAATGAGAATCCAAGCATCAATAACAATGGAAATCAAATGGATAATAGTGTCGTTCAACAAATAGTGGCACAAGGAATTGTAGATGCAATGCCATTTATTATTCAAACGGATCAGGAAGCGAATAATAAAAGTAAACATAGCAGTAAGCGACCAACTGAACCAGAACACAACATAAAAAATGGACCCGTACTTCAAGCGCCCATTCCCAAAAGAAGAAGAACCATGCCTTATGGTTGTTCTTACAAAGAATTCTGGTCCTGCAAACCAATAGAATTCTCGGGCAATAAAGGACCCATTGCAGCCCTACGCTGGATAGAAAAGACTGAGCCTGTTTTAAAAATAAGCAAGTGTGCTGAAGAAGATAAGATAATGTTTGCTTCTAATCTGTTTAAAAACTCAGCCTTAGAATGGTGGAACACTATCCTCCAGTCCAGAGAAAGTGATAGGGTATACAACATGGAATGGGAGGAATTTAAAAATATGGTAGAAAGGAAATTATGCCCTCCCAATGAAAAGGAACATATAGCAAATAAGTTTCTGAACTTAAGAATGACCGGGGTAGATAGTAAGGGCTATACTACCACATTCTTTGAATATGCTAGAATAGTACCAACCCTTGCATCACCTGAACTAGTATTAATTTCTCGTTATATATGGGGATTAATTGGGGAGATTAGGCATGTAGTCAAGGCAGCTAGACCTCAAACTATAGAAGAAGCTGTAGAACTAGCAAACACCTTGACAGATGAGCTAATCCGTACCAGAGAAGAAGACCAGAGGAGAAACCTAACCCAAAGGCTTACCTAAGAATTCCGTTATGGGAATTACAACCGTAGGAATATAGGTTCTACCTCTGCACCATTCTGCAAGGTCTGCAAGAAAAAGCATTCGGGAAAATGCTCCACTCTTTGCAATTTCTGCAAGATGCCCGGACACAAGGAAGAAGATTGCAGGAGAAAATCTAGTAATGGACTATGCTTCAACTGTGGAGAAAAAGGTCATATCAAGCCGAATTGCCCGAATTTGGCTCCAGCTGCAAACAACAGGAACACTAAAAATGCTAGAGCATTCGTTCTAACTGCAGATGAAGCTAAGATGATTCCAGACGTGATAGCTGGTACGTTTTTAGTTAATGATGTTTTTGCTAAAGTATTATTTGACTCTGGTGCAAACCAAAGTTTTATTAATACTTCGTTTTGCAAACTTCTAAATCAGTCATTAACTAAACTACCACAAGAATGTCTAGTAGAGACAGCTAATGGAGAAACTGTTAGGATTTCTGAAATCTTGCAGGGAGCAAGAATAGAAATTTTAAACCAAAAGTTTATGACAAACCTTTATCCCATGAATCTGGCAGGATTTGATGTTGTTTTAGGAATAGATTGGTTAATAGCCAATAAAGCCAATATTTTAAGTGATCAAAAGTCAATTCAAGTAAATTCACCAAAAGGTAAAACGATCACAATTAAAGGAGATAAACCCTCTAGATCCACGAAATTCATCTCTGTGATGAAAACTGCAAGCTATATAAGAAAAGGGTCTATAGTGTATTTGATTTCTATAATCACTAACACTAAAGGAAAAGAACTAAAGGACATTCTAGTAGTGTCTCAATTTTCAGATGTATTTCCAGAAGAATTACCAGGACTACCGCCAGATAGAGAAGTTGAATTCAGAATTCACCTGCTACCAGGAACAACACCAATTGCTAAAGCACCTTACCGTTTGGTACCCGCAGAAATGCAGGAACTGAAGAAACAATTAGATGAATTGCTGGAAAAGGATTCATACAGCCAAGTTCATCGCCATGGGGAGCACCAATATTATTCGTCAAAAAGAAGGACGCATCAATGCGTATGTACATTGACTATCGTGAATTGAACAAGGTCACAATTAAGAATCGGTACCCATTACCGAGAATTTATGATATGTTCGATCAATTACAAGGAGCTCGATTTTTCTCAAAAATCGATTTAAGGTCAGGATATCATCAATTAAGGGTACAGGATGAGGATATTCCTAAGACCACCTTTAGAACAAGGTATGGTCATTATGAATTTACTGTCATGCCATTTGGTTTAACCAATACCCCAGCCGCATTTATGGACATGATGAACCGAATATGTAAGCCATATTTGGATAAATTCATAATTGTTTTTATAGATGATATTCTAATTTACTCTAAGAGTAAAAAGGATCACGCAAAGCATTTGCACGCACTTTTAAGTTTATTAAGAAAGGAAAAGCTTTTTGCTAAGTTTTCAAAGTGCGAGTTTTGGTTAGAACAAGTACAGTTTCTTGGACACTTAGTTAATCATGAAGGAATTCATGTGGATCCAACGAAGATCGAGGCGATTACTAAATGGAAAACCCCTGAGTCACCAACTGAGGTTAGAAGTTTCTTAGGATTGGCCGGTTATTATAGAAGATTTATTCGAGATTTTTCTAGAATAGCCATTCCTTTAACTAAGTTAACCTGTAAATCCATTAAGTTTGAATGGGGACCAAAACAGGAAGAAGCATTTAAAATTCTTAAGCAAAGATTAACCCATACACCCATACTAGCGTTACAAGAAGGAACTGGAGACTTTGTAGTCTATTGTGACGCCTCTAAATTAAGTTATGGATGTGTGTTAATGCAACGTCAAAATGTTATAGCTTACGCCTCTAGACAACTTAAAAACCATGAAGAGAATTATTCAACCCATGATATAGAATTAGGAGCTATAATTTTTGCCCTTAAGATTTGGAGACATTACCTTTATGGTAGTAAGTTTACCATATTCACTGATCATAAAAGTTTAAGGTATGTTTTCGGGCAAAAAGAGTTAAGTATGAGACAAAGACGCTGGATGGAGATGTTTAGTGATTATGATTGTGATATCCAGTATCATGAAGGAAAAGCAAATATAGTTGCTGATGCTTTAAGCCGAAAGTATCATGAAAAGCCAAAAAGGGTACGTTCTCTTAAATTAAATCTACAAGTAGATTTAAATGATCAAATTAGAAAAGCACAAGAATCAGTAATCAAGGACGATACTGAAAAACTAAAAGGTATGATTAAGGAATTAGAACAAGGAATAAATGGAATTTGGAGATTCCATGAAAAGAGAATGTGGATACCTAAATTAGGAAACTTACGTCATCGTATATTAGAAGAAGCCCATAAGTCTAAGTATACGATGCATCCAGGAAATGATAAAATGTATCAAGATTTAAGAAAGATTTTTTTGTGGATAGGGATGAAAAAGGACATAGCAGCCTATGTTTCTAAATGTTTAACTTGTTCATAAGTAAAAGCCGAACACCAGAAACCCTCAGGTCTGTTGCAACAGTTAGAAATGCCAGTGTGGAAATGGGAATTGATAACAATGGATTTTGTTACCAAATTACCCAAAACAAGGAAAGGCAATGAAAAAAACTTTCAGTATGGAACAACTAGCTAAATTATATGTAAATGAAATAGTTTCATTACATGGAATTCCTTTATCAATTGTTTCTGATAGGGATAGCCGCTTTACCTCTCATTTTTGGTCAAGTTTCCAAAAGGCAATGGGAACCAAGTTAAATCTAAGCACAACTTATCATCCTCAAACGGACGGACAAAGCGAAAGGACAATTCAGACAATGGAGGACATGCTTAGAGCTTGTGTAATTGATTTTGGAGGTAATTGGGACGATCACTTACCTTTAATAGAATTTTCTTATAATAATAGTTATCACACAAGTATCAATGCTGGACCATTCGAAACACTTTATGGACGAAAGTGCCGAACCCCAGTCTGTTGGGCAGAAATTGGGGAAAAGCAACTATATGGACCTGAGATAGTACAAGAAACAATTGACAAGATCATTCAAGTCAAAGAACGACTGAAAGCAGCACGTGATCGACAAAAGAGCTATGCTGACAACCGACGCAAACCATTGGAATTTCAAGTAGGAGATAAAGTATTGTTAAAGGTCTCTCCTTGGAAAGGAGTGGTAAGATTCATCAAACGGGGAAAGCTAAGTCCCAGGTATGTTGGACCTTTTGAGATTATTAGAAGAATTGGACCTGTAGCCTATCAGCTACAACTGCCAGAGGAAATGGCAGGAATACATGATGTGTTTCATGTATCTAATCTCAAGAAATGCTTAGCCGATGAATCGCTAATGGTACCTCTTAAGGACGTAGAGGTAAATGAACAACTCAAGTTTATAGAAAGGCCTCTACAGATTGAAGACAGGAAAGTCAAGAATCTCAAGCATAAGAGACTAGTTCTGGTCAAAGTGAAGTGGGACTCCAAAAGAGGACCCGAGTACACATGGGAACTTGAATCTGAAATGCAAAGAAAATATCCAAACTTGTTCCAATAGATCTCGAGGACGTGCTCTAAAACAAGGTGGGGAGGATGTAACAATCCTTAAGAAAACCAACACCCTCGAATTATTTCCAACACCCTAATATATTTTAAAATATCCCAATATGTCTTTAAATACACCCCGTACGTGAAAACCGAGCCCGAAATACATTATAACATTTAAATTAAATAAAAAACAAGAAAATTTAAGTTGAGGCGGGCCGCGTAAACTCCACCCCAACCCTTACGCGGGCCGTTTAAAGGTAAAACCTGATTTCTTTGAGTTTTTAAGTTTAGGCGGGACGCGTAAGCCACCCCGTTAGTGGATGCGGGCCGCGTGATATCAGAAAGATGGCGCAGCCCGGTGATGGCATGTGTCGTCATCATGGCGAGTCTAGTGCTGACCCGGATCAGCTACATGTTTGACCGGGGATTGACGCGGGCCGCGTAAGCCCTGTCCTTGTTTTACGCGGTCCGCGAGAAAAGCTAAGTCAGGCACTATATAAAGGAGGCATCGGATCTTCAGTCTGTTCGTCCATTTTTCTTTTCTAAATCTCAATTTCTGAAGTAGTAGAAGTTATAGTCGGGTATAATACCCCCCTAAATAGCGAAGTTATGCTCCGTTATAAGTATTATAACCCATGGATACGTATTAGATACGCTGCCCGATTGATCTAGGATTCCGTAACGGCTGTCGTGGTTCTGCCCGACGTAGTCGTTGGAATGCCGTCTCGGGGAGGGTATTACTAATGTTAAAATGGGTTATTATACTAACGCGTGTGCATTTGTGTAAATTATAGATTGTCACCAGGAAACCCTTACGGAAAATCTAAGATAGCAATTTGAGTTGATCCACTTTTTGTAAACCTATTTTGTGAACTGTTTATACAAAACCTTAAATATTTTTCCATGCGAATAGCAGTTATTGAGTATTTGTAAGAATACAATTATCATGAGTATGTTGGGGGTTTTGTATACAAAATTTGTTACCACCTAGTCAAGGAGTAACATTTCCACAAGTCGGGTTCAACAGTACCATGGATGTTAATTGATATAACTTGGAAACAAATGTAATTGCGAGATCGCCCTCAATACTGTGAAATGGTTTTTATTTAAACTTGATTAAACTGGGATTCACTCACCAGTATTTCCCACTGACAAATGTTATTAAAACGCGTTTCAGGTGACAAACTGTGAAAGCCAAATAGAAGCCAGCTGGACAGCACTGAAGGCTTAGAAAAGTGGCAATAAAGTTACCTAAAATAAAATAGATGTTTTTATGAAATAAAATAGGATTTATTCGTATGAAAATGTGTGTATTGCAAACTTGGGTTTTATCCCATGTGATTAATGTTATGAAAATGTGGTATTTTACTCTGATCAAATATTTCCTAACTATGGTCCTGATGAAAATTTCCGCTGCCAAATTAGACAATCACGCGATACCACCGAAACTGGCTCGCGGCCGCCCGTTTCCGTGGATCAGGGATCGGGGGTTGCGACAGATTGAAATGATATATGAATTATAAGTAATCGGAAAATACAACGGAAATACGGAACGTTATAAACTATAGGTCAAACCAAACTGTCCACTAGCGTAATCTCGTCACTGAACTGAACAAGACCGTTATGATAGAATACTTAACTATGACCCCAAAACGGGCGGTGTGCTACTCCTATAGCGCTATACATGTTAAGATAGGCTTGCAAAGTGAATGACAACTTGTATGCATAAAAGTATTCTAGCATGTATAAACATATAGTATGACAAGCAGTATGTTTAGTGGATTGAGTGTTTGCATAAGATTGTGTGTGCATTTGTGAGTTTAATAATTTATACATGTTGCAACCCAAAGTGAATTAAAAGTAAAATGGGTCAAGTATACTCACTGTTTGTGAAGATAAATCCATAAAGAGCGAGTGGGTTGATTTCAAGAGGATGTAATTGTCCAAGTTATCCTAAGAGGATAAGCACAAGGTGTGTGAGTTTATAGGAGTTTGATGATGGAATGAATTCAAGAGTTTATAAGTATGAAAGTATTCAAAAGTATATCTTTGTCTAGACACTCATTTGGACACTATGTTTAGTTGTGTTTTTCATGAGCACTAAATCACCCATTAGAAGTCCAAATTGAGGAATCTAAACTAAGATGTTATCCACCTTAACACATAATATCCAACCATTATTTTGGTTGGTACCATGGTTTTGTTTTGGACTAGATATTATATATATATGTGTGTGTATATATACACACACGTGTATATGTATGTATGTATGTATGTATGTATGTATGTATGTATGTATGTATGTATGTATGTATGTATGTGTAACAACCCGCACGTTCGTGCGTTGTTACTACTCGCCATACTCGTTACGCCTAGCACCAGAGATTCAGATCATAATGTAACTATATCGCTTATATCGGTATATCGCAGTATTTTCGCATATCTCGCTATAACACATCGCATCGCACACACTAACGCTCACGATGACGTTGAGTGAGGACCTATTCTACCATCCTCAATAGCCGTGATGCGTCGCAACGCAACGCATATTCGGAACGGAACTCGATTATCGCAACGCAAATTTGGAAATATGAATATTTATACGACCCTTTGTGACTAATTATAATAAATATATGAATATGTGTATGAAAATGTGTAACCAAACCATCGCAACGCTTAACGAACGAAACAAAACACCGAAGCGCAACTCGCCGGAGACCACCGATCGAATGGTCATCTGTAAGGACCTTCAAAAATGTCCCAAAACGACCCATAAGTGAAAACCCGGACCCCTGAAACTCTACTGTGCATGAAAAACCAAGAAAACAAAGTTTATGAGTTTCAGGCGGGCCGCGTAAGGGTTAGCTTAGCCTTATGCGGGCCGCGTCAAAGCTGGGTTGACCGGATAAGCACGTCGGGCCACGCGTCGCACACGTGGCAGGCCTATGTGTGACACGCTAGCCCTAGTCTACGTCTAGCTGGCCCTCGCGGGCCGCGTAAAGATCAAGGGTGGGCTCACGCGGGCCGCGTGAGACCCATATTTCACCTATAAATAGATTTGGTCCCGAGCTATCATTCTGTGTCGAAATTTCAATCAAAATCACGAAGTATACTGTCCAAAAGTCAAAATTACAATTCACAGTAGTGCAACGCTGCTATGATACCGGGTATTAACTCGATTGCTGCTACGATTCAATATCCGATCGATTGAAAACTATCCGATGGATGTTTAAGTGCTGCCCACATTAGGGCCATACTTTGTCATTAGTCGTGAATTCGACAGATGTTTAAGTATAGCACTTTGTCATTCGTTGTGAGGGTTTTAATCTCGTGAGTTATCGTAAATGCTGTATTAGTTACTGGCCTAGTTCATGTGCATTGATATTTAAATTAGGTTACAAGGCTAATCAGTAGGCTAAACTCTGCCCGTATAAATCTGCAATGTGAGTCATTCTCTTTTATCAAAAGTATTTTACAATACTCCATTTATTTCCAAAAAGTTATAATTACAGGGATTAAGTCGTGGTTATCTTGAATCACTGGCTAGTGGGGTATTGTGCACATTACTAATTTCTCACGGTTAGGCTAATAAATTCTAACAGTAATAATCATCACTACTTGGGGAAAGACCCAATAGTGGTATGACCATCGTCACCAGGTGACACGGCGCCAGATAAAAATAAGATAGAAGCCATTGTAATCGCTCTTATGCTGTAATTAATAACTATGTGTCATTTTATCAAATTTGAGTGACTCACCAGTATTTCCCCGCTGACAAAATATTTTAAAACATGTTTCAGACAGAAAAACGTGCTACGGAGCACTAACCAGCTTAAAGAGGTGGCTCCGTTAAAAGTGAATAAACATGTTTTATAAATCAGGGAATTTACTTGTGAAATTCCTCTTTTGTAAATTACGGGGTTTATCCCGAATTATGGAATATAATAATCGGGCATTTTTGAGTTTTAAAAGATCTTGGTAAAATCTTCCGCTGTCAAACTCAATTAATAAATACCACGTGAGTTTCTGCCCCGCGGCTTCCGGCCCGAGTCAAACCGGGGGCGGGGGCCGTGACAGGAATAAGGTGGTATCAGAGCCACTGATTTAAGCCTATTAAGTATTTAAAATACTTAATTTTCCTTATTATCGCCTTGTGATTATGTGTTTTTAACTGACTAATTGTTAGTTACAGTATGGGTAAGCAAAGAATCTCGGATATCTATCTTAAATTAGATAGTTCATCAAAAGATAAGGGAACTTCATCCCAATCAAATTCCTCAAGATACTCAGCAGAAACTGAGGAGGGAATATTTGTTCGTAAAGCTCAGTACGAGAAACCACTTACCCCTAATAAAAGAAGTTTGATTATTAGGAAAAGTCAAGAGAAAATAAGGAAGTCACAACCAAAAGGAGTGATGATCAATAAGGAAACTCAGGAAATAGACACTAAACCACCATGGGAAGATGAGTTAGATGAAAAATGGGCAAATCTCTACATGTTAGCTACTACAACAGTAAATGTTAATTTATAGTTAAATCACCAAACCAGTATCAGCACCTACGACACCTACAAGCTAGAAACTTTAAACTATTAAATAACCACTAGTATATTTCAGTTGTAATAAATATCTAGCAATAGTTCGTTTTAATCAAATAAATTGTATTTAAGTTTTTTTAAATTGCCATTTTGTTATTATGTGAATTACAAAAGTTTAACCTAGAATTTTGTGTGTTTCTTCATAACTGCTAAACAACATGAATGAATTATCTGAAGCTCTTGAGAATCTCAACCTCTATTCTGTTAATGTGGAAGTTTCTAGAGACTTTACCGGTTATCGCACCGACGTAGAGGAACCTATGGAATTTCAAACTCAGCCACCTGAGAAACCCAAGCCAAAGAAGAGAAAAAGAATTATGGGTTGGAGACGTGTCCGCGGGAGGAAACCAGCGACACGGAAAATTTAAAAGACGGAGGATCTAAAAGGTAAAGGCAAGGTAATAGAGATTGGGGAAAGTTCCAGGCAAGACCAGGAAATGCCACCCTGGGAGGAGTTGGATCATAAATTAGCACTTAGTGACCTCATCGGACCTGTCGGTGAAAATCTTTTTAATTACCCAGCAGAAGCACAACTTCCAGTTGACTTAGAACCTGAAATCCCAGATCCTATTATCCACACCCAACCTCTACCTGCAGAGCTAGAAGAGCGGTGGACCACCGACTGGCAGTTCCAGGATCTCCTAAACAACCCTAATACCTTTTTCCCTCAATTTGACCCCGAACCTCCACTACACCCGCCTATGAGCAATGAAAACTTGGCTGAACTCCGCCATTTTGGCGAAGAGCTGGTGGATGCAGGAAATAGAATCCGAGAGGTAGGGGAGAGGATCTCCTGGAAATACGACAAGAGGGAGCGTCGTTTCTAAGATACCAGCAGATGAGGATGGTGTGACTGTGGTTGTATGGTTGTAGGAATATGTGTTTAATAATAATAATCATAAAAATATAATTATGTGAAATAACTTAAAAATAAAACTTTTGTAAGATAACCAATGTGTACGGATTCCTAATATATAAAATATCGAAAGTCGAAAGATCGACAATTTTGGCTATACGTGTTAACTTGATTATGTGCAATTGTTTTATTATGTTTGGTTGTTATTCATTTTTTTTGCAAATAAATTATATATATATATATTAATTACCAGATGGAAAATGATGGTAATGAACCAATTAACGAGGTTAATCAATATGAGCACAACAATGAAGATCAATTTATGAATAGGCAAGATATCAAGAATATCGTTGCTCATGGAATAGCCAATGCTATTCCAGCAATTCTTGCTGCTGCTCGGAATCCAGTTGAACCTCAACAAATTCTTCCTAGCAAACGTACTCATGAAGACAATTTCAGTAATAGTGTAAATGGAGGAGGCAACATTAATAACAACAACGATGGAATACAAGCCCCGCTCCTTAAGAAAATGAAAGCTGCAACGTCTGGTTGCACTTACAAGGAATTTCTTGCCTGTAAACCAACTGAATTTGCAGGCAATGAAGGAGCGACTGCGGCGCTGCGTTGGTTAGAGAAAACCGAAGCAGTAATTACAATAAGTAAATGTGCTGAAGAAGACAAGGTCATGTACTCGTCGCATCTTTTTAAAGAAGGAGCGTTAGAATGGTGGAACACCATTCTACAAGCTAAAGGAAGAAATGTGGCGTATGTTATGAACTGGGAAGAATTTAAGAGTCTCGTGGAAAGAAAATTCTGTCCCGAATATGAAAAGGAACAAATGACGAATAAGTTCCTAAATCACCGGATGGTAGGTGTTGATTGTAGAGGGTATACTTCGACATTCTTCGAGTATGCTAGAGTGGTACCAACCCTGGCTTCGCCAGAACCGGTACTTATTTCTCGCTATATTTGGGGATTAATTAGCGAAATCCGTAATATTGTCAAAGCGGCGAGACCCCGCACGATCGATGATGCGGTGGAATTAGCCAATACTCTGACTGACAAATTTATGCGGACAAGAGAAGAAAACCGGAAAAAGGAAGTAGCCCAAAAGATTACCCAGGGATTCCGTATGGGTAACCGTAGCAATTTCAAGAAAAAGGGGACTGGGCAATCTTCCATTGCTCCATTTTGCAATGCCTGCAAAAGAAAGCATTTTGGTAGATGCAAAGGGTATTACAATTTCTGCAAAATTTCGGGGCATCAAGAAGAAGATTGCAGGAAGAAGAAAGCAACAATCTGCTACAACTGCGGAGAAGGTGGACATTTTAGGCCAGATTGCCCTAAATTGGTCAAACCAGCTGATAACAAAGCCAAACCTGCGAAGGAGCTACCAAGAGAAATGCAAGAGCCTTCCAGTTAACTACTCAGGAAGCAGAACTAATTCCTGGCGTAATAGCTGGTACGTTCCTAGTTCACGACGTTTATGCAAAAGTATTATTTGACTCTGGTGCAAACCAAAGTTTTATAAATACTTCATTCTGCCAAGCTCTTAATTTACCCTTAACCAACCTTAGGCAGATTTTTACGGTAGAAACGGCAGACGGGAATTCTGTTAACATAAATAAGCTTTTGCGAACAGAAAAGATAGAACTCGTAGGCCATAAATTTGCTGCAAACCTATTACCTATGAAGTTAGCCGAATTCTATGTGGTATTAGGAATGGATTGGTTAGTAGCCAACCATGCTCGAATTCTTTGTGACAAGAATTCCATAGAAATTCATACACTCACAGGAGAATTAGTGGTGATTACAGGAGATAAGCCACGTAAGCCAATGAAATTCATTTCAGTAATGAAGTTGGCCAGTTATTCAAGAAAACAAGAAATAGTGTATATGATTTCAGTAATCATTAACACTAAGGGTAAGGAACTTAAAGAAATTCCAGTAGTATCAGAATACCCGGATGTATTCCCAGAAGAACTACTGGGATTACCACCCAATAGGGAAGTCGAATTTAGAATTCATCTAATTCCTGAAACTACACCGATAGCCAAGGAACCTTATCGGTTAGCACCCACTGAAATGTTAGAACCGAAAAAGCAGTTAGATGAATTATTAAGCAAATGATTCATACAACCTAGTTCATCCCCGTGGGGAGCGCCAGTGTTGTTTGTGAAAAAGAAGATGGTTCGATGTGAATGTGTATCGATTATAGGGAATTGAATAAGGTAACAATTAAGAATCGATACCCATTACCTAGGATTGATGATCTTTTTGATCAACTCCAAGGAGCTAGATACTTTTCTAAGATCGATTTGCGCTCCGGATACCATCAGTTGAAGGTACAAGAAGAAGACATACCTAAAACTGCTTTTAGAACTAGGTATGGTCATTACGAGTTTACAGTCATGCCCTTCGGATTAACAAATGCTCCTGCAACATTTATGGACATGATGAATAGAATCTGTAAACCGTATTTGGATAAATTCGTAATTGTCTTCATCGACGATATACTTATTTATTCCAAAAGTCAGGAGGAACATTGTAAGCACCTACATGCACTCTTAACATTGTTAAGAAAGGAACAACTTTATGCCAAATTCTCGAAGTGTGAATTTTGGCTGCAAGAAGTGCAATTTTTAGGTCACATGGTGAGTCATGAAGGTATTCACGTAGATCCTGCTAAGATAGAAGCGATCACCAAATGGAATGTCCCGCAGTCAGCTATGGAAATTAGAAGTTTTATAGGGTTAGCCGGATATTATAGACGTTTTATTAAGGATTTTTCCAAGATAGCTGTACCATTAACTAAGCTTACATGTAAAGCAGTTAAGTTTGAGTGGGGACCCAAACAAGAAGAAGCTTTTAAGATTTTAAAGCAGAAATTAACAAACGCTCCAATTCTAGCTTTACTGGAAGGAACATAAGATTTTGAAGTCTATTGTGATGCTTCTAAGCTAGGATTAGGATGTGTATTAATGCAATGCAAGAAGGTAATTGCGTATGCATCTAGGCAATTGAAAAAGCACGAGGAAAATTACACGACTCATGATTTAGAATTAGGAGCCATAATTTTTGCCCTTAAGATTTGGAGACACTATTTGTATGGAAGTAAGTTTACTGTCTATACAGATCATAAGAGTTTAAGATATATATTTGGGCAAAAAGAATTAAATATGAGGTAAAGAAGGTGGATGGAAATCCTAAGTGACTACGACTGTGATATTCAATATCACGAAGATAAAACAAATGTAGTTGCAGATGCCTTAAGTCGTAAATATCATGAAAAGCAAAAGCAAGTTCGTGCTCTTAGATTAAATCTACAGTTAGATTAAATGGAACAATTGAAAAATATTCAAGAAACAGCAATCAAGGATGATGCGGAAGGAATGAAAGGAAAAATAAAGGAATTGGAACAAGGAAGTGATGGAATTTGGAGATTCCATAAGAAAAGATTTTGGGTACCTAAGCAAGGAGAATTAAGAAATAAGATTTTAGAGGAAGCCCATAAATCTAGGTATACCATGCATCCTGGTAACAATAAGATGTACCAAGATTTAAGAAATAATTTCTGGTGGATAGGGATGAAAAAGGACATAGCTAGATATGTTTCTAAATGCCTTACTTGTTCACAAGTTAAGGCAGAACACCAGAAACCTTCAGGTCTACTGCAACAATTAGAAATTCCTGTATGGAAATGGGAACTTATAACCATGGATTTTGTTACTAAGCTACCCAAAACCAGAAAAGGTAATGATGCGATTTGGGTAATTGTGGATCGATTAACCAAATCAACTCATTTTCTTCCCATGAAGGAAACCTTTAGCATGGAAAGGTTAGCCAAGTTGTATGTAGACGAGGTAGTATCCTTACATGGAGTTCCACTCTCCATTGTATCAGATAGGGATAGTCGTTTCACTTCCCACTTCTGGACAAGTTTCCAAGAAGCAATGGGAACCCGACTAAATCTAAGTACTACATATCATCCTCAAACAGATGGACAAAGTGAAAGGACGATCCAAACCCTGGAGGACATACTTAGGGCATGTGTGATAGATTTTGGTGGAAATTGGGATGACCACCTACCCTTAATTGAATTCTCCTATAATAATAGTTATCATTCAAGCATCGAAGCTGCCCCATTCGAAGCACTGTACGGACGTAAGTGTAGAACTCCATTTTGCTGGGCAGAAATAAGAGAAAGCCAATTATCAGGACCTGAAATCGTGCAAGAAACTACAGACAAGATCACTCAAATCAAGGAAAGACTAAAAACGGCTCAAGATCGTCAGAAGAGTTATGCCGATAATCGACGCAAGCCGTTGGAATTCCAAGTAGGAGACAGAGTATTATTGAAAGTTTCTCCTTGGAAAGGAGTAGTTCGATTCGGTAAGAAAGGAAAGCTGAGTCCGAGGTACGTAGGACCATTTCCAGTAATCCAACGTATTGGACCAATTGCTTATCGTTTACAACTACCAGAAGCGTTAGCCGGGGTACATGATGTATTTCATGTATCCAACCTCAAGAAGTGTTTAGCTGACGAATCACTGGTAGTACCTCTTCAAGATGTAGAAGTAAATGAAAATTTGAAGTTCATGGAGAAACCACTTCAGATAAAAGGCAGAAAAGTCAAGTTTCTCAAGCACAAGCGACTAGTACTGGTCAAAGTCAAATGGGATTCAAAGAGAGGACCCGAGAACACTTGGGAGCTAGAATCGGAGATGAAGCGAAAGTATCCTCACTTATTTCAGTAAATCTCGAGGACGAGATTTTAAATAAGGTGGGGAGGATGTAAGGACCTTCAAAAATGTCCCAAAACGACCCATAAGTGAAAACCCGGACCCCTGAAACTCTACTGTGCATGAAAAACCAAGAAAACAAAGTTTATGAGTTTCAGGCGGGCCGCATAAGGGTTAGCTTAGCCTTACGCGGGCCGCGTCAAAGCTGGGTTGACCGGATAAGCACGTCGGGCCACGCGTCGCACACGTGGCAGGCCTATGTGTGACACGCTAGCCCTAGTCTACGTCTAGCTGGCCCTCGCGGGCCGCGTAAAGATCAAGGGTGGGCTCACGCGGGCCACGTGAGACCCATATTTCACCTATAAATAGATTTGGTCCCGAGCTATCATTCTGTGTCGAAATTTCAATCAAAATCACGAAGTATACTGTCCAAAAGTCGAAATTACAATTCATAGTAGTGCAACGCTGCTACGATACCGGGTATTAACTCGATTGCTGCTACGATTCAATATCCGATCGATTGAAAACTATCCGATGGATGTTTAAGTGCTGCCCACATTAGGGCCATACTTTGTCATTAGTCGTGAATTCGATGGATGTTTAAGTATAGCACTTTGTCATTCGTTGTGAGGGTTTTAATCTCGTGAGTTATCGTAAATGTTGTATTAGTTACTGACCTAGTTCGTGTGCATTGATATTTAAATTAGGTTACAAGGCTAATCAGTAGGCTAAACTCTACGCGTATAACTGCCCGTATAAATTTGCAATGTGAGTCATTCTCTTTTATCAAAAGTATTTTACAATACTCCATTTATTTCCAAAAAGTTATAATTACAGGGATTAAGTCATGGTTATCTTGAATCACTGGCTAGTGGGGTATTGTGCACATTACTAATTTCTCACGGTTAGGCTAATAAATCCTAACAGTGATAATCATCACTACTTGGGGAAAGACACAATAGTGGTATGACCATCGTCACCAGGTGACACGGCGCCAGATAAAAATAAGATAGAAGCCATTGTAATCGCTCTTATGCTGTAATTAATAACTATGTGCATTTTATCAAATTTGAGTGACTCACCAGCATTTCCCCGCTGACAAAATATTTTAAAATATGTTTCAGGCGACCTACTGTGAATCAAGAAAAACGTGCTACGGAGCACTAACCAGCTTAAAGAGGTGGCTCAGTTAAAAGTGAATAAACATGTTTTATAAATCAGGGAATTTACTTGTGAAATTCCTCTTTTGTAAATTACGGGGTTTATCCCGAATTATGGAATAAAATAATCGGGCATTTTCGAGTTTTAAAAGATCTTGGTAAAATCTTCCGCTGTCAAACTCAATTAATAAATGCCACGTGAGTTTCTGCCCCGCGGCTTCCGGCCCGGGTCAAACCGGGGGCGGGGGCCGTGACATCATCCGATCGGATGACCATCCGATCGAGTGACCGACCGATCGGATGACTATCCGATCGGATTGCCATCCGATCCATTGCACTCCATCACCTTCTCTCCTCTTCACCTATAAATAGCACTTGTCACATCACTGTTCAATTGATGTGACAGCTCTCACTCGACCAGCGCGCTTTGGGGCTATTTTCTCTCGATTCCTCGCGATTTTTGTAAGTTTCTACCTCAAATCTTGTACCTCAAATCTCACTTTTTCACCGTAAAATCCTCTGATTTGGGGCGTTCTAAGGTGATGTCATCATGGAGTTCTTAGGAACAAGGAAGTGTGACCTTATCTCATCAAGAACAATTTAGATCTAATGGATTCCACGGCGTGTACGCACTAATCTCACCTAGATCTAAGTCGAATCTAAATATTTCAAGCTTTCATCAAACTTTCTTAACTTTTTACTTAAAACCCGATAGAATCGGAGCTCGTTCGGGCCTTCTACTCATACTCTAGTGAAGTGTCGGTTTGAGAACTGATTTCTATTGACGAGATGACTGGTTGACGGGTTGAACACGAACAACCGTCAGGGACAGTTAACTGATCGGACGTTGTCATGCCATCTCGATCAAACCGCGAAAACTATAAAAAATAATCAAGTTCAAGACGATCTGGTTCGTTGGGACGGATTGACCGTTCGATCGACGACCCGAAGGGTAGAGATACTTCAAAATACTACAACGAAAACTTCAAAGCCATCATACACAAACACCACCTTCCCAAACGAATGTCAATCCGACCGAATGGCCATCCGATCGGATGACCATCCGATCGGATTACCATTCGACACCTAGTCATTTTCACCGTTTATCGCGACGTTCTTCGCTTATGCCATGTAACATCCATCTCATTATTTAAGATTTTAATATAAAATACGCATTTTCAAAGCCAAAATGCATAATTACAAAACTTAGTTATAAAAACTAAGATTACATAAATAAGTTGTTCTAAAATTTCCAACTGACTAGTTTAAAACATTCAACATATAGTTAGTGTTCACAAAATAAACACTATCTTTGTTGCCTATTTAACCGAGTTGTCTTTTGACCATTCAATCGCTGAGCCCATCAGCGTACTTACTTTACGCTAGTCTTTTATTAACAAGCGCTCTACATAGGTCACAACATTATTTTAACTATAATTTGTTTTAATGCCTAAACTGATTGGTCACCATTTTACCTCATACCTCGTCATTCGGGTATACTATATTGCCATTATCGGCCCCTTGCGTGCTTATAATTTCATATCTAGTAACTCATATTACAACGTGGCTGTATTCTGGATCACTTTGGTGTCCGTGATCACATCGCGTCATGTTTAAGTTTACGTCAGCTTTTCGTTATTATGAATCTTTCTATCGTGTACATCGTCTTACACCTATCGGCGTTAAGACCTATATCCTTAGTATTAACCATTTTCTAATTTCTCTCACAATATTTATATTTGTTAGAACCTTGTTTCTTACTAAAACTGAATTTCAGTTTTACGTCTTTCTCTTTAACACGTGTCAATTAATCATATCGAGAAATTGACGATAAGAATTATTCTTTTTCGTTATTGTTTTATGCGGGGAATCATAACTGGTTCCCACGCTTTACCCAAGTGACCCGTAGGTTCTTTTGCTCAGCCCCGTAGGCTATTTCTTTAGGCTTTTTCCCTTTTTGGTGAGGACCCAATAGTTTATTTCTTTCTATTGCTGACGCGAGGGTCATTTATCCCCTTTAAACCCATACATTGTTTATAATCCCGAGGGTTATGCTGATCTCGTAGATCCTCTTTTACTCGTGTTATTTCTTTTCTTAAAAACACATTTTTGGTGTCAAGGCACTCTTTTAAATCCAAAATTCGTTCATTTTCATTTTCAAATTTAATTGATTTGGCCGCAGTCTAAGGTTGCATCCGTTTTCTTTTTAGACAATTCTTCCGACTCGATGACTTCCTACATTATTCATCTTAGCGTATCACTCCCATTCCATGGCTTACGCTTTCATAACTCAAATTCAACGAGTGACGTTCTAGTCACTTCGAACACTACCATTTCGACCATTATTTTAATCTGTTCTTTAACTAGTGAGTTACAACACTTATTATACATTCCAAACATGACTAATTAAACAATAATATCATCAAGCATACCTAACCAGCCATTTATTTTGACCCGTATGGTTTGTCGAGTGAATTCCATCACTTCTTAGACTTACCAAACGATTACAATTTTTCACTATAACAACATTAAACATATCTATGACTAGACTTGTCTACATAAATGTAAAGAGACGACAAGTCGCGTACCTTATAGCTTATCCTTCAAGCGCGCGTCTTTCCCAACTTGGCTGTTTGAAGATTGCTTTGCCTATAGAGTTCAATCAAATATTGTTTAGAACTCCTTTCACAACATATCACGCATAATTTTCCATATCATTTAAACATGCGTTTTTACCCCAAATTCACTATGTTAGTTTTCTCTTAGGCATTTTAACAAACACCTTAAGAGCATTGTTTTTAAATAGCCATTAGCAAGTTCATGACTCTACTATTTAGCCGAACTTTTACACTTTTTGCAAGTTCATTACTTCTAACATGCATATTAATGTCAGATTTGCTTCATGCAAACCGTGAATATCCGTTTTCTGATTACATTATTGGGGTTCCCTATTATTCACAAAAACCCATTTAACTCTTAGATGGGTAAACATGAATATTCATAACCTAAGCATCAATTTCACAAATTATTAGCTAGGATTTACATCTAAACATGTTTCTTACCCTAATTTCATCTAAACATCAACATATCAAGTTTAGATTTCAATTTCACCATTTATCAAGAATCTGAGATGGAACTAAATGATGGAATTTAGCATACCTTATGATCACTTCACTGAGATGATCACTAATTTATGCTTGGAAATCGATTTGAAACAGATTGGAGCCCTCAATTTGATCAATTGTTGAAGCTAGGGTTTGAAGGTGGTTTGGTCGCCCCCTTCCTGCGTCCTGTACGACCCACACACACAAATGTGTGTTTTGATTTTTAATTTTTTTTGTTTTTAATAAAACTAGTTTGATCTTTAGCATCTTTGGCCCCTAAACTATTAGCTCTTCCTTGTTTTAGATGTTTTTTTATTCAAACTCCCATATTACTATAAGATAATTAACTAACTAGGTTATTTTTATTCCTAGTTAGTTTATTTTGTTTATTGCCACTTTTAAAGTTATAATCACAGATTTATATTTTCGGGGTGTTACATGCCATCGTTCTGTAATCAGGCTAATCTCAGACACGCTCCCTTCAATCCATTAACCTCCATCGCTGTGAGTATACTCGAACCCTTTTTTTATCGCATTTTGGGTGTAACATGCGTCTTATCAAATCAATCTAATCAAATGCTTAAACTATTTATCACTTGTGAATGACTGAATTACATATTTACACGTGATGCTAGTTACATATGTGTTAGGACTTTTACTCGCGAGGTCCCGCCTTAACTAGTATAGTACTATAGCACCCGACGGGGTCTAGTTAGGATGAATAGCAATCGCAATCGCAGCTCGAGTGACTTAGCTGGTAGTATCTGTCTTGTATGTATGTTTGGTGTATCTCGTTTATGTATGTGGTAATTCGCAGCACTTTTTATCTATTTTTCGCTACTATCAAAACTTGTATACTCGCCAATACTTTTGTATTGACGTTGTTTTAACGTATGTTGCAGGTTTAGATCGTAGTCTACATCAAATCAAGCTAGAAAGTCTAGAAACTCACCTAAAATCTAGGTTGTCGGATTTGTATTGTTCGAGAGAACAGAAAATCTGTGATAACTTATGTGATTGTATTGTTTGTTAGTATGGGATAACAAATGTAATAAATATTGTCGCGATTAGTTGTTATGGATTCTCTTGAGCAATCTGATTCGCCTAGTATCGCGCGCCGATGATTTCGCCATCGGTTGGGGTGTGACAGTATGTATGTATTTATGTCTAAGTCATAGTTTTCATGCAAAGGTAGGATAAATTCTTTAACCTTGAGATTTCACCAAAACACAAATCATCAAATGGATGATTCGGATGGTCATGAATATAAACATAAGAACAAAAATAAAAGCCTCTAGTTCACCAAACAACCAAGTGATTAAACTTGACGAGTGCATTCCAAACATGTATAGTGTTTGGAGACTTGGTGTAGTTTGCTTACTTTGTTTACTTGGAAGTTGTTTGGTGACTTAAATGGTATAGAATGTAAGCTAACTAACTAACTAACTAAGTAATTAAGTGAGGTAGGTGGAATCCTAGTTGTAGAACCAAAGTTCCATTGTTCACACCATGCACCATAACACAAATCTTACAGCATTGCAAGTTGAGGACTTAGTTTGGTTCCTCTCACTATGGAGATCACTTAGTCTTTCAAGCATAAAGAAAGAGGTATATGAGCCTCATGTTTTCTTGAATAAACCTTTACTCAAGCCCCTCAACATGAAGATTAGTTGGGAACTCGATTTGATAAATAATATCCCAAGAAAACAAAGTAGAAAGAATAAGTATGATTGTTCTTACAAAACTCAGAAATTAATCCTAACTTTGGATCTTAAAATGGTGATCTACCAACTTGGTTTACCATGGTAAACTTGTGGTAACACTCCTAGAGGTTATCCAAGGAAGGAGAAACAAGAAAACATGAATAAAAGGTGAAGGAAGTGAGTTAAAAATCACTTTTGCACTTAGAACTATTCTACCCAAAGTTGCAAAATCTTGAAGATTTGGAGTTTTAGAGAGAGTGTGGAAAGTGTTTAGTTGGTGATAAGGGGTTGTATTTATAGTTGGAATTAGAGTTTGGGTGTTAAGTGAGGTTTTTGGGGGTTGAAAGGAGGGAAAAAGAGCCAAAATTTGCGAATTTAAAACAATCTGCCAGACCAGGTTCCATACGGACCGCAAGGGGGTTCCACATGGTCTGTTTGGAACTTTGAAATTATAACAATTTCATTTTTTTGTTTGGTTGGTTATCTTATGCTATAAACTCAATGTTGAGCATGTTTTTAGGGTTTTAAGGTGTATGTAAGCATCTAATGCGTAAATGCGTATGACTATCGTTCTGAAAAAATATAAACTTAATATATGGCTCAGTTTTTAATTAAAAACGTGTATTCGTGATTGTTTGCGTATCGTGCATGTATGATTAAACAAATGTGATACAAAATGTATTTCCATTATGATCAAAAGTCTCGGATTACAAGGATTGAAATTGAATACGAATACAAGCTTTTTATAAATAAGAATTATGAAAACATGGAACGTTACATTAATAGGGTCATTATGTTACCTATAAAACTTATTTTTCTTATAGGATCGTCATATCAACATGAAACCCAATGAGCTGATAGAAAGGGTTGTTACCATTCGAAAGAAACAAACAGAGCTACAACTATCCATGCGTACGCATTATAAAAATGCAAATGTTGTTAAAAGATTAGACTAGGGTTTAATGTAACGTTAAGTATTGAAAATTTTGTTTTATATTATTATGCAATCAATATTAGCCTATTTATTTTCGTTACGTTACGTCCCCACCATGTCACACCCCGATATTTCCACATTTGTGGGGAGTATCGTGACGTAGTTGATATCATCATAGTCAATATAAACAATAATATAGCACAACGGAAGGCTTGGTAGAATATTACTATTACAAACCATAATGTCCGAGTGTCCAAATAAAAAAATATACAGACTGGTTGTAATAGAGATCCACAGGCGGATCATAAAACAAAATACAAGAAAACTGAAATAACAGACTTCAAGCATCTAAGGATTTGCAAGAATCCTCTTATTTGACACCAAGTAGCTCCAGCCTAATTTCGAGAGGTACCTGTCACTTAGTCTTTGGAAAATACGTCAGCTTTCACTGGTAAATACAATTAACTGACTCATTTAAAAAGAGTTTATGAAAATTGATTTAAGTGCACAAGGCACAAACCATTTATAACTTGGGACGATCTTTAATAAAATCTTGTATACAGTTTTACATGTTTGTCATACATATGGGGCCGGTTTGGAAGCCGGTCGTGATTAACCGACTCACCACTATAAAACCCACAAAGGAGTTATCCCCAACATGTGGTTTATTTAGCATTTGCATCTGTCAGGTGTATGCCTACACCCCGTGCATAGGTCGTGGCCATTTTCAAATGAAATGAGCCGAGGATATCCAGGACACGGTCGTATTAACCCACAATGTTTATGTTATCAAACAAAACAGATTAAAACGGGTTATGCAAATTTATTAATCACAATCCGATTAAATGATTTCATACCCGACCAAGCGGTGTCATTATAATACCGTATCCCAAGCCCGTATAAGGGAAAATAAGTTAAAAGTATTTACCTGAGCTAGATGTGTAAGAAGTAACTCAGCCGTATGTTTCCTAAAGCCTTATGTAAATACCTTCTACCGAAGCTACTCAATCTGTATGGAAGGTTTATTAACCTATTAGGATACTAACGGGTCTTTATTTAAGTCAAAGACTTAGACCGGTTAGTTTGAAAGATACTTTACGGTTTGAAACGCTAGATTAAGCGGGAACCGAAATGGAATGTGATTTAGACCCGACAAGTATGGATACTTGTATAAAATGGGTAAAATAAACACATTCTGGATTTTGAAGACTTAATGATAAGGTTAAACCCATTTCGGCTAGTTTATGTAAACTAGTTACATAACCGAACCGAACGCATAAATGCATTACGGGTAACCAAATGAATTATATACAGGTCTCATATGTTATTATGCTTAAAATATGATAATACATCAGTAGGATGTTAACATATATGCCCAAAAAGTATTTAAAACCAATTTAAGTCCCGTAGGGGCATTTTGGTCATTTTAACATTTATAAAAGAGGTTTTATAGTAAACTGATATTCTGGTCTTAAGTAATCAATAAAAATATTTATTTTATGTTGTTATAACAGTAAGATATCATACATATGTGTGATTTACCATTTATGGCCAAATTATGCCCCGAAAGGGTATTTTGGTCATTTCACATATGCTTTTAAGAACATTTTGGAAGTCTGATCATGACTTATACCTACTATAATAATATTAAAATTTATTTAAAAATTCAGTAGGTAACAAGTCTTAGGTGTTAAATATGGTGTTAAACCATACTATGCACCTAATTAGCGTAAAAGTCGATAATTGACGATATATGAAATGTTTATGTGGTTCTGAGAATTTTGAACAACCTTGAATGTTTAAAATATTTTATTTTTCATAACAAATCAGTAGAAAAAGGTTTAGCATGCTAATCACATGTAAATCACATTTTATTAGTCAAAATGGCATTATCGTCAATTAAGGAATTTATACAAGAACTCTATGTTATGGTCAGTAAAAAATCTGACCCAACATTCCAAAAATTCCTAAAAATGATATCATAACAGTAGGTAATGAGTTTTGGGTCAAATTCTATGTTTAAGCATGTGTTATGCTAAAAATGTAATTTAATTAATAAAAAGTTTCATTTTACGGTATCTTGCATAACTTTAGTTTGAGACCAGAAACTGATGTCAAATTTATTTGACATACTTATATATCAGTAATAAATCTTTTTGTCCTCTCTCATTTTCAAAATTCTCGTTTTTATAACATAAGGCCATAACGGACATTTATAAGCATAATAACGGAGATTAGCATATAATTCAGAATACTAATGACCAGGTAATATAACCTCAGAGGGTTATACTACAACATAATGTGGTCCTAATGAAAGCTTAAAACATAGAAGAATTAAGCTTAATCGGGTCAGAACTGAAAGTCAAACAAAAGTCAAGCTTTTGCGACTTTCGGTTACGAACTGACCCTAAACTCAGAATTGTCGGGTTGAACATGCTTAAACATGTTCTAATAATAATTACCAAGTTATTAGAGTGATACAATATAATTTATAACCTCTGCATCGTTAGTTTTGATTATTATTTCAAATTCTGACCAGTTTGACTTTTTGATTAAATAGTTTGACCCGACAATTAACTAAGTAAACGAGATAATTAGGAGGTGCCCTTATAAGGGATTAACATCTACCTAATTATGGTCACATAGCCATATTCGCCTCGAACAATGGCTGGACCATTTGAGTTTAAACCGAGAGTCAAAGCTATTTTACGTCACTTTGACTTTTCGGTTTTGAAATAAGAAAACTGAACTAAAGAGGGGGCTAAGACACTTACAAAGGGTCCTAGCAATCTTTTCTACTAAAAATGAGCTTCCTTATGACCAGGAATCCCAGAATGCTCAAGAGGACTCAAGCTAGAGAGATGAGAGTGAAATATTTGAATGTGCAAGTGAAATGGTTGCACAATTGAACCTATTTATAGTGAATGGAGGTTGCCCAAGATCATCACAAGTGTTTAGGGGTGTTGTAGGATGGTTCCAGGTGTCTTGGTGGTAATTTAAAACCAGCAACAAGGCCATAGTTTCGATTTATTTTGGTTTGGAGCACAAGGAAAAAAGAAGACCAGCACCTGTCCTCACTGTTATGTCGAAATGGTGTCGTCGCGTCACGCGACGTCAGAATGGTTCTATTTTCGCGCAGCGCGACCCCATACATGACCAGACAAACAAGTTTCAATTTTGACATATTCAGTCCCTGCACCTTTATAAGCTCAATATATTTCATTTTAGGCACAATAGGCCCTTTTAGTTATTTTGTGGATGATCTAGGGAGTATAACCAAACACCGTTAGGTCCGGTTTCGTTAGACGATCACCGAAAACATAAGTTTCGCCTCGTTGACGCTTTTAACCTTAATTCTTGGGAATTCGCGTAAACAACACATAATGGTCTCGAAACCTCGTGAATTTGATATCACTTATTCTTGAGAGTAGATTTGAATATTACGAAGCCTCGGGTTCGTTGAAAGGTCACTCAGAGGTAAGAATTAACATGTTAACACGTTTAACCCCTGTAGTTTATAATCTTTCGATTATTTTCACAATCGGCTTCTTATATTCGAATAATTACTCGTTTAAGAATATATTCTTCGTGTGTGGTCATTCAGAGGCACAAGTTTGGCATGTTGACACTTTTAGTCCCTTCGCATACATAATTTCATCGTTTGACAACTTTAGTCCTTCAAACTCAATCTTTCATATGATTAGGGTTTAGGACACGTGTCTTCACATAATTGGACACTTTTTTACGAGATGTTACACACCACAATTTAGGGATACTACTTGTTAACTAATTTTCTCACTCTCAATGGATATTACGCATAGCATACACACTTTGAAGCTTTGCTACATCCTTTGAGGTTCTTTCTGATCATGACACCTCCCAGTCTCCCACCCCCCAAACACTTTCACCTCCCACCTTCTCTAAACTCCATCACCATCATTAATAATGTTGCCGTTCAACCATTGAAGACTGCCTAGATCCAAGAAATTCTCCATCAAAATGCCTACACTCTTTAATCTTATATCATTATGATCCTAGATCCTTTATCATTATGTTCGCTATATCTAATTAGTGTTTAGTCAAAGACAAATCCATTCAATTTCAATATTTAACAGGTCTAATACATCGAAATAAAATGAAAACGAGCAACAAGTTGCACTGCTAGTTCTTTTTTAATTGCAAAACTAAGTCTTTTTATAAATTAATTTTTTTAAATCTTTGATCATAACTTTACTATTCATGAACCGTTGGACTCGACTAAGTAGCTCCAGAGCCTCAGGTGCAAGGAAACCAAAGATATCTTATGCAAATAGTATGAATACGTATTAGTTGTCAAGTTATGTACGCTTAATTTCGTGTGTTAGGTCACTTTGCATGAAGTTGCTTTCAAAGCGGTCTGACCCACCGTAAAATCAACTTTTAAGGCGCGCTTCTTGATTTTTTTTATTATTCTCTTTAAAAAGATACAAGAATTATAAACGTATTGGTTGTTAAGTCATGTACGCTTTCTTGTTTTACGTAACTTTGCATTAAGTTGCTATTAAAGCGGTCTAACCCATCGTAAAATCTGCTTTTAAGGCGCACTTCTTGATTTAATTATTATTATTCTCTTTAAAAGATACAAGAATTATAAACTTCGTTATTTATTTATTCCTGAAAATCATATATTTCCATCTATTTTCTTTGAAAAGATACAAGAATTATAAACTTTGTTATTTATTTATTCCTCAAAATCATATATTTTCACCTTTTATTTGTTGAAACTATTTTAATAATTAGAGAAAAGTGCCCGGATAGTCCCTATGGTTTGCTCAGATTTCACCTATAGTCCCTACATATTTAAAATTACCGCTATAGTCCCTAAGTTTTGTAAATTCGTTCTCGGATAGTCCCTATCTTGGATGAGAGTTAGTTTTTGGTGTTAAGTGGCTGTGAAATAACTAAAATGCCCTTGTTATTAAAAACCTAATAAATAAAAGAATATAATTAAATAAAGCCTCCCCACCTCTTCTTCAATACAACCTGCAACATCTATGATCCAACCTCCTTCCACACCCTGCCTCATATCACCCCCACCCCTTTCTTCTCCGGCCAAACTGCCGCCACCAGGCCCACCACATTATTCCAGCGACCAACCACCAACGCCTTTCACCATCATCGAACCAGCCACTACAATCGTGCTTTTGTAAGTTGTACTCTGCGCAACCGAAATTGTTCTAATATGATCCACTAAAATATGTCCAAATTGCAAGGAACCTATGATAAAATTAATAAATCAGTTGATATCAATAAATGTAGTATGAATAAATTTAGCAAAAGTGACAGAATCCAAGCTGTTATAGCAACTATGAAGAAAATGTTCTAGCAATTATGAAGAAAAAATTATGATCTATGAACACAATAATAACAATTTTAATGGTGAATTAGTGGATTATACACCTGTGCGAATATAACCGCCACTAGCGGCACCGAACACGTGACCGTAACCATTGCGGTTCGTTGCGTGAACGATAAGTTTCTCTTCATTGAATCATGAACGACCAACATTAAAGTCATCAGAACATAAAGTTTCGCCGAAAAATGTAGATTTAGCATGTACGGATCAGATCTATTGTGAATCGGAGCTAAATTCCGATGATGAATGTGTATTTTGTTCCGAGCTACTACATCATCATCAATGTCATCAGCCACCACCAAAACCCTTCCCCATCCTTCGCCAGTGGTTCGTTTTTTCCGACAGATAAGAACGAGAATGAAAGAGAGAAAGAAACGGGGTTGGGTGTTTTGGTGGTGTGAAGGTGGTGGCGGTTTGGATTTGGTGGTGGTGGTGTGGAGGTGTGAAGGTGGTGATGATGGTTTGGTTATGTAGAATTGTAGAGCAGAAAGAAAAAAGAAAGAGGGAGAGGGTGGGTAAGACTATCGGGTTTGGGTTGGGGCGTGGGTTGGGCGAAAATGTCTAAGCCATCATCTCGGGTGGGCTTGGGTTGGGGCGTGGTCCTTGGGGCTTGGGTTTGAAGCCGGGCGTGGGGCGGGCTAGCAAGGTGACATGGCAGGCTCTCAATGGCCAAACCAAACCCAAGCCCTACCATACCCCACGGGCGTGGGTTTGGGTTTGTTTTCTACGTGTCAACTCATGCCCCCAACCCAAGCCCCACCATACCCCATGGTCTAAAAGGCTTATTTATTTATTTATTATTAAGGGTATTTTAGTCATTTCATTCCCTATTTAACTGAGAAAACTAACACCATCCAAGCTAGGGACTATCCGAGAACGAATTTGCAAAACTTAGGGACTATAGCTGTAATTTTAGAAATGTAAGGACTATAGGTGAAATCTGAACAAACCACAGGGACTATCCGGACACTTTTCTCTAATAATTAATTATAAGACGACATTATTTTTTTATTATGACAAAATAATTTATTCTTATTAACTACAAATAGTTATTCTTTATTGATTTGAATCATCCATTTATAAATAAAGGGGATGCATCTTACTAGCACACCATGTCCCTAAAGGACACAAGACAATATTATTATAAGCCAACGATCATATAGTAGGTTTATGAACTTGATTACATCTATGTGATATATATGGGTAAACGAGATTTTCATAAATTAATGTATTTTAACCTAAACCAAGAGTGCTCAAGTATTTCCTTTTTTAATCCGATTCTACATTTTTTTAACCCCAAGGTTACATAATAAGAATTTAATCCGATTCTACATTTTTTTAACCCCAAGGTTACATAATAAGAAAATAAAACATCTAGAGAAATCTAAATTAATTGCAAACTAATACATCGAAATTAGAGGCAAACAAGCAACAAGCTATGCCGATTATCAAACAAACTACAAAGTTATCAGTATGCATCCGTAGTGCTTTGTGGTTAGATTACCTCATTTTGTTGTTTTCAGTGGGGCCAGCATTTGGGATTGTTAATTGGCATGAAATGGGTCCATTTAGACCTTAAAATGATAACAACTACGATATCTTTGTCCTTTGGCATGCATTTAAGTAAGTTAAGTACTATGATTCGGTTGACTTATTGGTATTCATTTGACTTTAAATTGCATGAGATCTGATCACAAGTATTGTTTATTCCAGATCATTCAATCAACGATTTTATACATCAAAACGTGCCTTTAATTCATTCGGTGTGTTTTTTAGCTAATTAAAAATTGTCTGAAATTTAAAAAGATGATGGCGATCATGTGCTTGCTCATGCGGTGCTTATTTGATTGACATGATAACTTAAGTGTTTTAAAAAAAAAAATGTAACATGCAAGTAGCGGATATCAACTTTGATTCGTCCATAACTCCATATATATAACAACATTTAACTAGTCGTGTTAAGTGTTTGACTCATTCTATTAAGTAATTTAAGAGCCATGTTAATAAAGTTGATCTAATATAATAGGGTGAGAATCATTTAAGTTATACAGGGTCCAACAGGTTGTGAATAGTAATCTCTCAACCTTTAAGGGTCGTTTCGTCTTTAGTAGGATTGGTTTTGCAATTCATAAGGGGGTTGCGGCGCAGCTTGTTGCCCGTTTACCTGCCACTTGTTTGTAAAAAAAAATTATGCTTAAAAAAAAAAGTTATACAACGATTACAAAACCAACGAATTTAAATTGTTAATTTAAGTTTTTAATCAAATATTCATATACATATTGGGATTTTAAATACATATGTTGCAGGTTATTTACCTATAAAACTATCAAACTAATTTTTTATATATTTTTAATTTTATACCATTTATATATACTTATACATGTGTATGTTTTATAATAATAGAACAATCAAATTACTAGGCTGCTCGCTAAAAGTCTTCATTGTCGCCGCATACATATTTTTGACATACACACATTTACATACTTAAATGCACATATTTACATACTTACATACACATATACATACTGGGTTAGAATTACGTGAGAAGTACTAGGCTAATTGAGAAACTTGAGAAGCATTCTGGACCAAACATTATTCCTAAACCTTTCGTAATATACACATATGTATAGTTTAAAATTGACTATATACATATGCGTATAATTCAATATTTGACAATATACATATATGTATGTAGTCAATTTTTGTCGTTCAAAAAAAATGTAGTCAATTTTATACTATACATATGTATATTACGAAAAGCTTGGGAAAATGTGTGGTCCAGATCAATGCTTCTCAACTTCTCAAATAAGGTGGACTTCTCTTAGGATCTCTACCCTATACATACATACATACATACATACATACATACATACATACATACATACATACATACATTTGCATATATACACCCACATACACACATTTACATAAAAACATACATTCTTACACAAACCCAAAACTAGTTAGTCCAAAATTACACAAATCCTCTTCTTAAACAAAATTGAAGAGAAAACTAACCTTAATTTGATGTTTTAGTAGGTGGTGGTTGGAGAAGTGATGGTGGTGGTCCGATTTCTCGAGCATACACATACACAATAATTAAATAGGATAACATATATACAAAACACATTAAAGATGAAATTCAACATAAACTAACACAATCCAACAGATTTGGTCGAGTTGGGGGTGTTCCCGTTGGTAGAGGAGAAGAGATTTGGGGGAAAATGAGAAAAGGAAGGAAACAACCCGCATAATAGCTACTACTGCGTTTAGGGTTTTATGGGGACCATATGTAGCCGCTATTGGTCCAGTATGTCGCAGCTATTGCGTCAAAAACCCCCAGCCGTTGGATCAGGATAAGAAATGAACAGCTGGGGTTGTTTGAGGAGCCCGGGTTCCGGATAGACCCTCTAGCGATAAATTAGGCGTCACCGTCAAGCGCATATTTCAAAAAAAAACCTCAGCCGTTAGATCAGGATAAGATTAAATGAACGACTGGGGTTGTTTGAGGACCCTGCGTTCTGGATCGACCCTCTAGCGGCTATAAATTGGGTGTCACCGTCAAGGTGCATGTCTCTTGTAGTGTTATATTTTCTTTAGGTTTTAGAAGAGAGGATCGTCACAAACAAAAAAAAAAGATTACATCTACATATTTTTCTTTATTTTTAAATGTTACGAATAGAAAAAATGAGTGATTCATTTTTTGTTTTCATAATTACTAGTGGAATATCCCGCGCTATGCAGCGGGAATTTGGTTGGCATGGGTTGGTTTCGTTACGGTATCGGCACTCGTTATAGCAACGGGAAGAGATAAGCCGATATGCCCAAAAGGATATCAACACGTGTTTTACATCAATCATAAACTATAAATACGAATAAAGGTACCGGTTTGGTAATACCAATATCGGTATTGATACTGTTAGGCTGAAATCGTTACAGTTCGTCACGGTACCAGTATGATACCAACACTTGTTTAGATTACGATACCACAACTACTTATTCATTCATTTTAAAGAGTAAATGAACGCGCATGGTATCATTCGTTACGATACCACAATTGTGTATTCATCTTTTTACACTAGTAGTGTAATTGTGTAATTTTGAATTACTCTGCTACTGTAAAACCATGAATTTTTTTTTACATTTTGCAATTAAACGTCATTCTTGAGTAGTAGGGAAAAATTCAAAAAAAAAAAATTATCCTTGACTTCTTGCGTTATGGATATTGTATATGTTAAGACCCAATTATATTTGATCTTTACACTACGAACGTCAAACAAAAAATAAGCAAGCAATATAATAATAGAAAGTATACTTGTTAGAAAATGTACTACGTAGGGAAAAAAAATTGCAGTGGTAAAAACTCAAAAGTCAGAAACATCACTGGCGCAAAAGGGTGATGGAAATTGATTTATTATATTTTGTAATTAAACGTCATTCTTGAGTAGTAGGGAAAAATTAAAAAAAAATTATCCTTCACTTCTTGCGTTAAGGATATTGTATATGTTAAGACCCAATTATATTTGATCTTTACACTACGAACGTCAAACAAAAAATAAGTAAGCAATATAATAATAGAAAGTATACTTGTTAGAAAATGTACTACGTAGAAAAAAAAACAAATTGCAGTGGTAAAAACTTAAAAGTCAGAAACATCACTGGCACAAAAGGGCGATGGAAATTGATATATATATAATAATTTGTGTTCATTCTAGATCCAGCCTCATTATATTTATACTTTAGATAAAAATCATAATACCAAATCATATTCACTTTTAAATATATGTATACTGTTATTTTACATAGAGTAAATTACAAAAATCGTTCTTTATGTATGTCACTTATTGCAAATTGTGTCCTTTATCTTCAGTTATTACAGAAAACGTGTCCGATGTTTGCAAACCCTTACAAGTTATGTCTTTTAACCCAAACTCAGTTAATTTTTTGTGGTTAAATCTGACCAAATGGATCCCACATGAGTATATTTTGGTCATTTTACTCTCGTGTGATGTCCATTTGGTCAGATTTAAGCACAAAAATACCCTCATGTGTGGTTCATTTGGTCAGATTTAACCACAAAAATTAACTGAGTCAGGGCTAAAGGACATAACTTGCAATGGTTTGCAAACATCGAGTACGTTTTCTGTAATTATTGAAGATAAAGGACACTGTTTGCAATAAGTGACATAAAAGACGATTTTTGTAATTTACTCTTTTACAAATTGTATTAAATAAAACAAATATAAAATTTAAATATTTCAAAAGAGTATATTTTATACTAAAAAATTATTTTATGAAGTACATATAGTATTATATTAAATTATATATTTACACATATCAAATACAAATTGTCTTAAGTTATTTTATACATATTAGGAAGGTGATAGGAAAGTGGCATATGGCTAAAGGCTAATAAGCTGTAGCTAGCTAGGTAGCTAGGGATTCACCATTGAAATACCACCACCACAGCCTCTCAAGACTATATTGATGTAAACATCATCTACTGTGTATATACTGAAAACGACACAAACAGATCTCATTTGATTTTCATTCTCCGGCAGCAGCAGCAGATCCAGGTATTCAAACTTCAATTACTTCTACTTCAAGTCAAACACACCATCGGAGATATTATTATGGATACTAGTG
This sequence comes from Helianthus tuberosus, assembly GCA_030545235.1. Classification (NCBI taxonomy): domain Eukaryota; kingdom Viridiplantae; phylum Streptophyta; class Magnoliopsida; order Asterales; family Asteraceae; genus Helianthus; species Helianthus tuberosus. Next base: position 4,161,689 of record CM060422.1, on the reverse strand, counting down.
AACATAACATCAACAAGCACGAGGAAGAACATGTTGTTGGTGACTATGATTATCATCAGATCGTTGGAACAAATACTTCTTCTTACGGCGGTTTCATCCAACAATATTCATCTTTACCTCCTCCTCCTCCGATGATGATGATAGCACCTCAATCACAAATTATTACACCACCAGATCATCGTCAACAAGGTACCATATATATATGCCTCTCATATAATTATTTAATTAACAATATATATGCGCCTATCTATCTATCTTAGATTTTGATTCTAGCGAGAATAGTGATTTTAGTTAAATAGTGCTTCTCACTTTCGAAACCCTAATTTCATGTGTGCTTAATCTTTTGTTTATACTGATATTTTTTATATAAAGCATATTTTAAGTTTTTGTTTAGATTATATTTCATGTATATCTACATATTAAGTTGGATCCATGTAGTATTACTCTTTTTTAGTGATGAAAATAGTGATTTCTAGTTAAATAGCGGTTCTGGAACTTTCCAAATTACCCTGATTTCATATATATATTTCATGTATATACATATTATTTTAAGTTGGATTGATGTAGTTTTACTGATTCTTTTAGCGAAAATAGTGAATTTCTAGTTATATAGCGGTTTTCCAACGTTCCAAATTACCTTGATTTCATGTGTGCTTACTCTTTTGTGTGTAGGGATTTTTTTAATCAATTAATATTAGCATATATATATATATATATATATATATCAAGTTTTTGTTTAAATACCATCTTTCGTATATACATACATATATACATATGATATATGTGATGTGTGTGTATAATATACATAAAGAAGTTATGTTGCTAATCTTGTTTGGTAAGTTTTGTGACAACAATTAGTTTCATGTGAACATAAACATTCAAAGACTTATCCATTTGTATTTATGCTGCAAGCTTGCTTGTACCTAGGTTCATTGTACGTACTGCTAACCTAATTAATTTGTGTTTTTACTTTCCGTGTACAACTCTCTCTCTATCTCTCATGTATGGCAGCATGTTTATCACAAGACACCTGCCTCAAAAAAAAAAATTGTTAGGCCATCCGTATCCGTAGTCTTGTGGGGCGTTATGCGACACGTGTCATGCCACGTCACACGGGGGGTTTTATGAGTCGTCATATCACTAGAGCTCGTAGTCATAAAGCCCCTACCCATCATTACCTAATTATTAATTTTCAAATTTATTAATTAATTATAAAAAAGTGTGCTTGTTTGTGATTGGTCAAAAGTTTGAAACGAAGCTCCATAACGCCGCGAAATGCATGGCGCCTCCCCCCTTTTTCTCCTTCATACCGCCCCTTGTGGCGGTGATCGGCAGCGCGATTGGGCGCTATGCCCTGCCATACCTCCCCACTACAGGGGCTCTTACAATCACTATCTCTAGGATTTATCAAAATGTTCAAGAACAATGATTCACATGGCAAAATCTTATCTATGATCTTTTCTTTGTTCTTTTTTTTGCTTTACAAGCATACTTTAGTCAAAATGAAAACAAAAATGATTCGCTTAACAAAATCCAAATGATTGTAATTAAATCAAAGCAATTTTGATCTTTCTTTTTCATCAAAACCTAATGCTAGCTAGCATAATGTTTCCTTTTTAATTATTTATTAATTGTGAAAATGTATATTTTTAACATTAGAAAGATAAGCTTTGTAAAGGTCTTGTTACTTATGTATAAACACATTTTTTTTGTATATATCTAAAAGATATACATCATGAATTACTTTAGTTTATGTTGAATGGGTACGCATTTATGCTTTGTAGCTATCTAAATTAAGAAAGAGGTGGGGTTGGAGCCACATGGGGTTCTAGAATGGTAACATTTGGGTTTGAATGACGACCAACATACATCTCACCTACCCAATATTCTTAAATTTGGAACTCACTTGTTACCTTATTTAGTCATATTCTATCTTGTAGGACACTAGACAACCTCACCTCTCGATCTCCCCCTCTTTTGGCTTTTTTTTTCTTACTTATCTCTTAGATATATACAAAGTTGTTTATTTTATTGGGTCAAAACTCGGAATATTACAGAACTTTCAGAACCGCTAATAAAGAATTATTTTATTTATATATTTTTATATTTAACATTATTTAAGGATATATTATATTTATTTTTATGGTTACACATATGAAAAAACAAATTATTTATGTATAATAACTAATTTACATATGTGTAAAGGAACTAGTTTACATACTTGTAAATGAACCAAATTTATGTATATGTAATTATAAAATTACGTATGAAAAAAATCATAAAATTACTCTTAACGCACATGGAATCATAATAAATGATAAAAATACCCTTAAACAATGTTAAATATAAAAATATTTTTGAAGAATGATTGTTTATTAGGAGTTCTGTAATTATTTAGAGTTCTGAAATATCCTTACCTTATTTTATTTATTTATTTTTTTGAACTACAAACGTTATTTTCTACATTACACCAATAAATCTAAACTATGCTTTTGCACAGGTCGTTTAAAAGGCTATTGTCTCTGCCAAGTAGGCAAGGCCCGCATTGGCACAAAGTTGTTTATTAGCATCTTCATTATTATTGTATAATACAGTAACATTTTATACCAATCTTAATTTATTATAATTAATATATATGACTATTGTTTAATTATGGTTTGAAGAAACAACGGTGAAAAGACACTATAGAGGAGTAAGGCAAAGACCATGGGGAAAATGGGCCGCGGAGATTCGCGATCCTGGCAAAGGCGCTCGTGTTTGGTTGGGTACGTTTGAAACAGCCGAGGGTGCAGCCCTCGCTTATGATCAAGCCGCACTTAAGTTCAAAGGCTCAAAGGCCAAACTCAATTTCCCCGAACGTGTTCAAGGCCACCCCGAACTTCATTATATAGTCCCCACCACCACAGCCACCACCACTACACAACCACCAGCTGCCACCCCATCGCAGCCTCCAAACCCTCCACCGCATCAAGCAATAGCCACCATTTATCCAGATCTTCTTCAGTATGCCCAACTTCTTTCCAGTAATGAAGCCGAAATGAGTTACTTCACTGCAGCTCTATACCCTCATAATAATACCAACACTGCTGATGTTAACACTCAACAACAATATTATTCTGGTAGTTATGCTTCCCACCAATCTCCATCACCAACCGTCGGATCATCATCGATGTCTTATCAGCCAAACTACATCAACGATCCGGTTTCATCATCGGATTTAGGGTCCCATCAACATGTAAATTGGGAGTGGAATGATGTTTTTGATCCCAGTAAGAACTCATGAGTTTACAAATCAAGTGCAAAGGTTACATGTGTGGATTCATGAATCATAAGAATGTATGTTTTTAGGCTGATTAATTAAACAAATCCGAGATTTTGACATGGATTATTTCAGCAAATATGATGAGTGAAATATTTAATTACATTAATTGTTTTCTTTGTGCCACTTGTTAGGATCAGTATGGTTTTGTTAGCTTTTTAATTCTTTGTAACTTAATTATTAAGCATTATATTTGAAAAGAGTTTAGCTCTTTTAAAATTCAGATAAAGTCAGATTAAATATATTTTTAATATTAGATGGCGTAATCGCTCATCTCTACAACAAGCATAGTTTTAATAATGAAAAGTATACCAAGGAATACTTTTAATAATCAAAATTATACCAACGAATCAAAGATAACGATCGTTGGTAAGTACTAATGCAAATTTTGAAGATAAGCTTTCAAATAAGATCATCCTTTCACTGCTTTTAAAATTTGTTAGGAGCCTCGTTCAAGTCTAGGAACGGTTTCTTATGATCAACTTGAACGCCAGACGCAACATCCTCCTCGTTAGAATCAGGAACGCAAGAATTCTCCTCGGTTTCAGTAACCTCCCACGAGTCGTTGGAATACTGCCCAAATAAATAGTTCCCGTCCCAGACCGATGACATTTTAGCTTAACACTTTTCTGACAGTTGAAAAAGCCGAAAAGATGTGAACAAGTGAATGTGGGATCATGAAGAAGCGTCTGCCACTATTTGAAGAAACAAAATTTACATATATACGCTTCGTACAAACCTGTATTTGGCGTATACCTTTATCACATGCCAGACAACATCGGATCAAAGTCACATCAGACAGGTCTGTATGCTGCATAGGTCTGTATGCAACGTATAGACGCATCGTATAAAAGCATCATACAGGCCCTATACGTCGCGTATAGTTAATTGATTTGACACTGTACTTGGTTGAAACCCTGGGTGGGAGACAAACCCTTTACGCCACATATAGATCTATATGCAAGGTATATAAAGGGCCCACTAGAGTGTGCAAATAGTCATTTAGGTCTGTGAAATTGAATATGCACACTCAATATAAATCAGATATTTTTTGAGGATATACGTGGATTATTATTATTACTTTAACATAAATGTATTATAATTCAATGTTGGGTCAACATTGTAATTTAGTTAACTATAAATCATATGAGCTTAATTGATCTACTTGATGGTTGACATAGTTGTCTTTGATGAAATATTTATTTATTTGGTGATAGAATTTCATCACTCACAACATCCAATCAAGTTCCGCCATGTCATCAACCATTTTTCAATCACTCAAAACCTTTTTTAGTAGCATTGGTCATCACTCACCACCACATCCAACAATTTCCCCCCAACCAACAATTCCTCGCACAAAATCAATTCATCACGCCGTTATTTTTGTCACGCGTTGATCTTCCACACGTTATAAAATTAAGGTGGCGGTGGGAATATTGTTTTTTCACGCGTTGAAAACAACTATCACGGTGATATAACGCACCTCCCCCACCTACCTAAGGAGGAAAATGTAATGAATAGTGGGAACGTAATATGATCTTAGGTATCCTCCACCCAATCCCATTACATATCATTTTCAGTATAATTATAAATAAATATTGACCGGTTGATACTTGATAGCTACGTATAGAGAACAACTTTTGTTATATCAAAGATATGCCCATGCATGCGTGAGCTAGCGTGGGTAGTAGTAGTAGTCCCATGTGCTTTATTAAAGTAGTCAGTCAGCCTAGCTCAGCTAGGGTTTCATCAACCCCATATGTATCACTATATCATCAATTATTGGAGAAAAAGGTGATCGATCTATACATAATCATTTGCATCAAATCAATAAGACCATGGGTATGGTTTGGGTTCACGTAGACGTCACGTCAGCATAGATGAAGGACCACCCCCTTAGGAACTATCCAAGGGTGTGGAGGATAGTCCTCCCTCTTTTTTATTATTATTTTGTTTGATTTAGTTAAATAATTAAAACAAAACAAAAAATAGCTCTCTCTCTCTCTCACTCTATGAGATGGCCCACCATAAGCTCGTCCCCAACGTCCTACACTTGCCGTTTGCGCCGCGACGACCCGGAGGGGGCGGTGTGGGACGAGGCCGACGACCCAAAGCAGGGGGGACGATCCTCACACCCCTCGGTCTAATGGTCCATATTTTTTCGACTCAAAACATGCATTTACATTTATATAATCATGTTTCTCCTTTTTTTCTAGTCTTTTAACCCTTTAAAGATCATGTAACGGTTTGGTTCTTATTATTAGCATTAACCGAAACCGTAATTGAAGTCATTAGTTAATAGTTTCAGTTTATTCGGTTAATTTGTCGGTTTTCGGTTCGGTTAATAACCAAATCAAACAAGGGGCTAAAATTTTTGCTTAGAAATACATGTGATGGAGGTATAAATACATTAAATAGATGTATAAATACATGAAATGAAGGTAAAAATAAATGAAATTGTGATATAAAATCTAGAAATATATGAAAATCTAAATATTCGGTTTGGTTCCGTTAATTTCAGTTAACCAATGGTACAAAAAAATAACTGATAACCGACTTTCGGTTGATTCGGTTTCGGTTAATTTCGGTTTGGTTTTGCTGGTTTTCGATTTGATTTATATTAAGAGTTCTATTATTGCTCAGCTTTATGTGTCGTATTATCTCATTACATTAGTTGGAATGGTATTAATGGTTTACCGAAATAAAGTATATATTAAGCAGGATAAGATCAAATAAAAAGTTTATTTTGTCTAAGAAGGATGAGAAAGAATCTTAACCATTCATTTTTTAAATAAATGATTAAGATGAAAGTGTAGGAGAAAGGAGGAGTGCAAGGGTATCTTGGGAAAATCCTATTTATGGACTTTCTCTCTCCACATGCAAGGCACATGTATATTCCACCCCAATTTTTTAAAAGTTCATAACTTTTTTATACTACATTTTTTTATAAAAATTTCACCTTAAAATCGAGCTTCTTTTTATCTTTGATTTGAGTATAATATTGCTATATAAAATATGAAGACTAAAAAACCGACTAAAATGTGTTGTATTTCTTTGTTGTATAACATTTTTTGTGTTGAATTTTTGTACTATATTTTGTGCTAAATTTTTTGTGCTGAATTTTTTTGTCTTAAATTTTTTTTTCTCAATTTTTTGTGCTGGATTTTTTTGTACTACATTTTTTTGCTGAATTTTTTTGTGCTATATTTTTTTGGTACTAGCTTTTTTTGTGCTATATTTTTTTGTGTTATATTTTTTTTGCTGGATTTTTTTGTTCTAGATTTTTTTGTTATAATTTTAAAAAACAAAAGGGGTGCCACATGTCATTTTCACTCATTTATAAGGATCAAAATGCCATTAAATCCTACTTATTAGAAGTGCCACATGTTATCATCACAATACTTCTTAGGCTACTTAGGCAAAATCTACTTCTTTTTAGTCGATCCTTCCCTATATTAAGCATCCCGTATTTTTTATTTTATGTTTGTTTAAGTGTAAACAAGCAATTAAAGCATCAGAAACAGTAGTCAGATTTAATTGTTTTCTTTATTAATTAAAGTAAAATGACCAAAATACCCTTATGTGTGGACCACTAGATCAGATTTAACCATAAAAAATAACTGAGTTAGGGCTAAAGGACATAACTTGTAAGGGCTTACAAATATCGAGTATGTTTTTTATAATTTTTAAAGATAAAGGATACACTTTGTTTAAGTGTTACCATAAAAGACAATTTTTGTACTTTACTCTTTCCTTTTCCTGAGATAAAAACATTAAAAGAAAGGAAAATAAGTATCGGGATCACTTTCGACATCTTATATTCAAACATTGCGGCTGATGTCCTTTTTGCCTACTTTCACACTTGTTTAAACTGTCATCGCCAATTTTTGGTATTCCAATATGACTAGACGTGTAAGCTTTATCTTCTGAATATTATTAAATAAGGGTTATTCTATTTTCACATTCCTATAAATTATAATCTTATTTTCATATCCTAATTTGTATACGGGCCGTATAGACTGATACGGACCGTATAGAATGTTTATGCGCAGAATTTATTGCGGTGGAATGTTTTTTTTATATGTATACGAGACGTCTAAACATAAGATTAATATTTACGGCCCGTATCAACCATGTTAGAATAAGATCATTCCATATGGATTTATTAGGACCCTTATTATAATCATTTGTATATTTGAAAAAGGGTGCATATAATTCGACATCATCATTTTTTACACTCACGTGCCTAAAGGACGTATATTGGGTGTAAAGAAATATAGAGGCTCGAGATCTATACGGGAGATCGATTCGGTTAAAAGCTTAAATAAGTTGAGCCTTAATGAGCATAAGCCTAAGCTCAAGCCTGAAATACAGCTTGCTTAGTCATCGAGCCCAAGCCCGAACTCGAGCTTGAAATAAAAGTTCGTTTAGACTCGCGAGCCCAAACAAATTTAAGTGTTTTTATATATGTCATAATGATAATAATGATTAGAGTGAATTGCAAGTTTTGTCCTTTATCTTTAGGCCATTTTGCAAGTTTTGTCCTTTATGTTTAAAGTTGACGAGTTTTGTCCTTTATGTTTGAAATCAAGCACGTTTTACCGTTTGGGCCTTAAAAATAAAGCACGTTTTGTCCTTTATGTTTAAAAATCAAGCACGTTTTGTCCTTTATGTTTAAAGAATCAAGCACGTTTTGTCCTTAAAAATCAGGCATAGGGCTGTAAACGAACTGAACGTTCAGCGAACAGTTCGTGAACCGTTCGGCGGGAAGTTCGTTTATGTTCGTTCGTTTAATAAACGAACGAACATGAACAAGAAATTTCGTTCGATTAGCTAAATGAACGAACATGAACATAGGTCTCGTTCGTTCGATTGTGTTCGTGAACGTTCGGTAAGGTGTTCGTGAACGTGTTCGTGAACATTCGTTGACTTACATTCGTTGACTTGCATCCGTTTATGTTCGTATGTTTGTGTTTTAATTGAAGATCATTGTACTTTCTTATATTTTATTTGTATTTTTATATTATTAAACTTTTTATTTATTTTATTTCCCTAACAATTAAACTAGGACACTTTCACCTTGTTTATACAGCATTTCCCTTTCATTTCTCATTATTTACATCCACGAATACGATCGACCTCCGTTCCACAATAAGAGATTCAAGTTTGAGTGCTACTCTCTGGGCCATCTATCTTTATCATTCGTCGCGTTCGCCAAATTTATTTGTGTTCATTTGTGTTCGTGAACCGTTCGCGAATACGCCCATTTCCTTAATGAACGAACACGAACATAAAATCTCGTTCGGTAAGTGTTCATGAACCGTTCGTGAACACATTTGCTTCCTTAACGAACGAACACGAACAAGACCTTGTTCGTGTTCGTTCGGTTCGTTTACAGCCCTAATCAGGCACGTTTTGCCCGTCCTTTATCTTTAGGCCATTTTGCAAGTTTTGTCCTTTATGTTTGAAAATCAGGCACGTTTTGCCCCAAAGGGCAAAACGTGCTTGATTTTCAAACATAAAGGACAAAACTTGCAAAATGGCCTAAAGATAAAGGACAAAACTTGCAATTCACTCTAATGATTATAGTCAATTCCTAAAAAGTCTAAGTCAGTTTCAACTTAGGCCCATATGATTTAAAGTAACATTGGTGAGCTGAGCTCAACCCGAGCTTTGGCTCGTTTAAGTGATATCAAAGCGAGCTCGAGCCGAGATTTTAGCTCATTTGAGATTGTTCTCGAAATAGCTCGAGCTTTGGGTTTTACTCGCAAGTTGGGCTCGAGCTCGAGCCTGAAATATAATCTAGTCAGGCTCGGGCTCCGCACGACTCGTTTACACCCTTACCCGTATGCTGTATATTATTATACGAGCTATATAAAGTCAAAGATTATCAGACGTTATCTGGTGACAGGCCTATACGATTCGCATAAAGGCTTTTCTAGAAATTAAACACCCCAAAGGGTTGAAGATAGTATATACGACTCGTATCGTATTATGAGTTATGATACAAGTCGTAAATATCACGAATGAAAACTCAATATCTCATGGAGTGTATAGTATGTGTTGTGAAGATACAAGATGCCTACTATCATTATATATGCATGAGCAAAGGGGAAGAGCTAACAATCTAAAAAAACTCTCAACTATCATAACTAACACTCTACCACTCATCTTTATACACTAATTTGGCCCATTAAGCTGAACGTGGCACAACCAAAGAGTGTCAAAACGAGATGTTGACAACCTGTTGGTCAGTAAGTCAATGATTTGTATAGTTGTAGGCACCTAGCGAACACACAAAGTCTGAGCCAATACCATGGCCCAAAGAAAATGTAAGTCAATCTTAAGGTGTTTCGTACGCTGATGAAACACTGGTTTGACTGCAACATAGGTAGCACTAATATTGTCGCACCAAAGAGTAGGTGGACATGATAAATAATATGCATAATCTTATCACTGAAGTGAATAAGACCGTGAGCGTAATTTTGTCACCGAAGTAAACAAGATCGTACAATGACTTGTTGGTCAAGATCACATCTTCTAAGCCATACCTTGACCATCTGGCAGACAGTGTTTGTCTTCAATCGTTGGGTGTCTATGACGTAATTGTTCTCACGTCCTCTGAGAACAGCCCAATCCACTAACTCACAATAGAGAGAAAATCCTGAAACCATGATATGGTAGAATTTTATAAAGCTTATGACAAATAAATGAAAGATTATTATCCTTGTTTGGTTTCTTACACACCAATCTTGTTAAGGTATTCACCGCCAAATATGAACTCCTGAAACAATAGTATGGTGAGACTTTTGAAAAGCTAACAACAAATAAGTTAAGAAATGTTGTACCTATTCGGATTCTTACACCCCAAACTCGTTAGGATACTCACAGTCAGTTCTCGGATTGTTGTCGTCCCAACTCCCAAAACGACATTGCTAGCTAAGAGAATTTGAATAAATATAAATTAATGAACATAACTAAATGAAAAATATATAGTAGTTTATACAGTAAGTTTTGACGAATCTTACGTCGTGTCAAATAATAGAAGCACATTACAAGGAATCTTATGTCAACTCAAATAATTTGCAAGCATGTGGAGGAATATTACGTCAAGTCAACTGGATTCGCATGCATATCGATGAATATTATGTCAAGTCGACTTAAATCGCACGCATATCGAGATATCTATCGTCTTGTCAAAATACGCACATATTTTAAGGAAGATTTCTGACCATCCGGGCCATCTATAAGACTCTATAGTACCTACGAGTCGTATACAAAACATGATTTAGACTAATGTGATGTGACCATGGCAGCTTTTGTTGGTTATATGACTTGTATACTCCAATACCAGTCATATAGAAGGCATGAAAAGATTGGATAGGTGTACTTTTACTAGTGCCCTTTAAAAAGAGTTAACTTCGTCATGTTCATATATGATTGTTACGTATAAGTAGAAAGACAAACAGAGGGAGCAAACTAAGTTTTTATTGAAAATAATATTATATTTATCTGCATCTTTTAACCCAATCTACCTGAAAGGATCATAAAATAAGTGTTAGAAAGAGAACTAAAAAAGTAAATCAAATCAAGAAAATTTCTTATCTAAGACACTAACAACTCTACTACCCTCACAGATTAGAACATGTGACCAAACTTCAAAGTAAGGAGTTTGATCACCACACAATTCAGTAGGAATTTGGTTGCGGTTCCGATAGTCCATCAATAAATCATTCACTATAGGTTGTAGCAAAGAGTGTATCGTCACATGCCTTGCCTTGTCCGGGTTGTTGTTTTGGAACATGGTATGGTACTTTTTCTCATAGGAACATGTTATAAATTCTTCTATGAGGATATCATGTATGCTAGCATTTAGGAAAAATGATACAAGATGTCAGAAGCAAAATGCAATTATATGGATCATCTTTCCACCCATAATGTGGGTTATGAGTTTCTACTCTTCTGATTGTATAGTTGTACGCCATTTGTTCATAGGAACTTGTTTTACAAATTACATTTCAATCACATTTTATTTTATTGAAACTAATCCTATTGGAATCCTTCGTTCCACTGCTACCAAAAAATATATGACCATTATTATTAAATCAAGTTAAAATAGACTCCACCCAATCAGATGTATATTCGTAAGCAACAAATGTTACGGCGCCAGCAGGTGCAGCCTTCACAATTGACGGTACAATCCCCTTGTAAAGTCCAGCCCAGCCCTCCTTTTGTGAGATCCGCATAAGTGCATCATACATGTTTCTATAAGCATGGGTCTCAACCCGGGCCCCATATCTCGGATGTCTTTGCAATCCTTCAATCTGTACATGTATAACAACCAGTGTCAAAATGGGTCAAAACAGGCTTGTACGATTTGCATCGGGCTATTGGACTAGATAGCTAGCAAACCACAATCGTTCCAAATGCTATCAAAGCTGTAAAAGTTTCACCTGAAATCGCTTCTTCACAACATCAAGGGGATGACAAACAGCCTTAGCGCATGATCCAGCAGCAAGCCCACAGACAAAAAGCTGAAAACTTGACAAAGATTCTTCGTTCAGCACTGAATCTGTAGACCAGCGTGCATTCCAGGCCTAAAACATAAAAATAAAGCTGCCTCAGATATCAAAGAAATTAACTTTCTATCGTTTTAAACAAAGGCTCAAACACTAGTGCACTATAAATTACTGCTTCAGTTATAACTAGAAATTCTGGAGACCCTTTACGTGTGAATCCAACCAAAAAGTTTTTTTTTTTTTCATTTTCCTAGCCAGCAAACAAATACGAAAGAGAAAAAAAATAATGCAATACCATGGTCCAACGTTTAAAGGTGTCATATGTACCAAACTGCAAGCCGGCATAAGGAACGATCTCAACTAGAGTAGGTGATAATCCAGCATACAACCCACGAAAACCACGGGTTGTCATAATGTCAACAAATGCAGACCTCATATTTGGATATATCTACATAAATAAATAAATAATCTCAGTTGTTAGTAATAGATTAAAAAAAAAGTTCAAGATATTAAAACATTGGTAACTTGGGTTTAGCTGGATTTATTCTCTGCATTAGTAAAGGTAATAACATTTTTTATGTTTCTACAAGCATACCTTTGGCTCTCCTTGCGAAGCTAAAATGGTTCGTAGTAGATCAAACGGGTAGGACCCAACTGTAGCAGCGCACCCGGCTAGGGCCCCACTCATGAAAGACAAGTATGGACTTAAATGAATGTGATCTTCTGCATGACGAACAGATCCATATTTTGGAGGTGTGAGAAAAAAAACAGATCAAAGAAGTCAATAAGAATACATATTATACGTTTTGCAAGTTTTATGTCCCATTTCATGCCAATTGCATCAATTTACTCTTTACTATATTTAACACTTTCAAGAACATCCATTACTGGGTATGTTTGTTTGCTTACTTGTTTGTTTGTTTGTTATGAACATCTATTAAATGAGTCAAAGGTGAAAGAAATTTATATAATTAGCTCTAAAACTATAGTTAACAAAAGAAAACCAAAGGGCTTCTGGTCTAGCAGTATCAAGGTGTGCTAAAAAGGTGTCCCTCCCCATGAGGTTATGTGTTCAAGTTCCAAGGTGGATAAAAGATGTATATTTAGAAGTAGGATCATAGCGGGTGTGTGAGTTAGGCTGTTAGCCAGTAAAAATAGTTATTGAAAATAACTTGTGCCACAACTTTTGATGATATAACAATACCCATGGTATGTAGACTAGAACTGTTAAATCAGAATGACTTGTTAGCAAGTCTTTTTTTTTTTCATACACTTCATTAAGACACGCCAAACCCAAAAACCGGGCAGCCAAAACACAACAAAAAGATTACATAACTACAAACTTACACCAATTTTCCCATGAGATAGCTTTAAATTTAGACCTACTTCTAAACCATACGTACCCCACCGTCTTGAGTTCACAAGTCTAAAATATGTTGGCAATGTACAGATAGTTAAATTCAACTAACTTTGAGAACTACAGACCCTTGATCACTAATAAAAAAAATGAAAAACCAATGTCAAACCTAGTATACTTTGGTAACCTAAGAGCCCTACCTTATACAAATCGCAAAATCCTATAAGATAATCTGAAATTATTTTTTAGGTGAATCATAGTTGCCAATAGCGAATGGTGGACACTATAAGAAAATTTTAGAAATACTTTATATGTATATTTTGTCAAAATACGCTGTTATTTTCATCTAAATATGCAATTTATATTAAATAGTTATATTAATACAAAAAAAAAAACCTAAAATCCCGCTATTTACATAAAACCAAAAAACCTGAAATCCTGCTATTGTCACGCTATGAAGTCGCTAACAATCAGATTGCAAGATAGGGTCACTCCGTTATGAAGCGCGCTATAGGGAAAGCTATTATCAGTATTGACAACAGTGATGTGAATAAAAATTGAACATTTTTAAAAATCAAAACTTAGACAGACCTGATTTGGAGGAGCCAGAAGCAAATGTCTTTACTTTATGCAACACCGCGAACTGTATAGCAGTGTATGGCATGACCATGAGAAGTGCTGGAACATTACCGCGCCAAAATCCCTGGAAGAGAAAACCATGTCATATATAGTAAGAATATAACGGAATTAAAAACTTCCAAAGCAATGCAAAAAAAATGTACAGCTTATAGAGCAGTAACATAAGATGTGGCCTGCATTAGATAGGATCTACTATAGCAAAAAAAAAGTCAGATACATATAGGTGGATACAGCCGATACGGAGGTATCACGCTTGGAAGTTACTCTGTGTTGTAGCACACAACATTATACACCAAATTTCCTACGTATAATCAAGAATTAACCAAAGATCGTGCAGCCAAACACAAGATAAAAATGGAGTGCAAAGTGTCTATCCTCTCAGAGGAGTGAGAACAAAATCCTTATTATGCATTATAATCTGCTTTTCAAAACTACGAGACATGTAACTTAACTAGAAGGCCACATATATGACAAAATAACCAACTACAAGGAATCAGTGAACTCCTGGTATAACTAGATGCTGAATAGTATAAGCAACAATTTGAGAGATGTATGATTGCTTAAGAAGTAAAATCACTTAGGTATAACTGTAACCTTGGTCAAACAGAAAAGGCAAATTGGATTTAAATAATCCCAACTTGCTCAATTTGGCCGATAATAATCCCAACTCAGTTACTGGCCGATAATAATCCAAACTGGTCCACTTTTGGCCGATAATAGTCCGCCGTTAAAAATAGCTTAACGGAGTTAAGCTTTTTTCCGAATTACAAACCGATGTTTTATGGATTTTGATCAGAACGAGGATACGAGTTGATTGATATAAAATTTACCTCGAAATACTGCCTCAAACGACGAAAACGGTGCTTCAATTCGGGTGTTTAAACTTCCAATTAACAAAAATCAAGTCGTTTGAGGCACCGTTTCGAGGTAAGTTTTACATAAATCGAATCGTATCCTCGTTCTGATCAAAATCCATAAAACATCGGTTTGTAATTCGGAAAAAAGCTTAACTCCGTTAAGCTATTTTTAACGGCGGACTATTATCGGTCAAAAGTAGACCAGTTCGGATTATTATCGGCCAATAACTGAGTTGGGATTATTATCGGCCAAATTAAGCAAGTTGGGATTATTTAAATCCAATTTGCCAACAGAAAATACATAATTCAAATATTGTTATTTTTTTGGAGGTCCCCACCAAGCATGGATGCCCTGAATATGTGGTTACTTGCTAAGAGCCTAAGACTTGAACAATCATATAAAGCATTTAAGTTAAATAAAAGCATTCAGAGTACTAGTATAAAAAACCCGTACCAAAAAGCCTTCTTCTCTAAAGATATCTTTGGATGCTTGAACCATTCCGGTATATTTTGAGGTGCCATATAGATTTTTGCTAAGCAATGCAAACGAAGTAGTCGGTTCCAGTTGAACCTGAAATGCAACCAGAACCTTTTATGTTTTCCGCCTAACTTGATGTCACTCATATATCAGCCGAAAATCAAAACACGTCGTTTCACAAGAAAGAAAATCAATCATCAAACTAGCCTAAAGCTAAAACATTTACTGCTGAAAAGACAACCAAGATAAATTATAATAGTCTCAACTGACAATCAGTACCCTAAAATAAATTTAATATTCATTTTCCATTATTACATTAGATGAGGAAATTTCCATGGTTGTCAAAGGCGCTAGGCGCACTTAAGACGCAAAGGGTGGGCCTTGGGCCGAGGCGCAAGGTGCTTAAAAAGAAAGGGCCCGAGATAAGCAAGGCACATAGCATAAACATACCATTTTTTAGGGTTTTAGACATGATTTACGCTTGTTTAGGACTAGTTTAGGCTGATTCCAAGCCATTTGTGAATGTTTCAGACAAGTTTGATCAAAATTTGCAGATTTTTCGAAATCTGGCCGGGTATCCAAGGCATTTTCCTAGTGCCTTGCCTCGCCTAAGGGCCTAGGCGGGCGCCCGAAGGGCTTTTGACAACATAGGAAGTTACCCAAGTCTATTTAACTTAAGCATCCAATACTAGTGATAGTTCATCTGTAATTCAAAACTTAATGTAATGACAACATATGAAAATTTCCAACGTCTATTTGACAACATAGGAAGTTTCCAAAGTCTATTTAACTTACACCTTGATTACAAGTTATAACAGTCACTAAAATGATTCTAAGTTTGCCATTATGCTACTACAGATAAAGTTTGCAATAAAGCAATATATTGCCTCGACAGATAAGATGCCTTACACTTTTATAATTAAGTAGCTTTAACTTCAATCTAAGGTCTAATAATATATCATCCTATCTTCTACAGATACTAAAACCTCTAATGGTGTAAGCATTATTGCAAATTCACAAATAATTAGTCATATTCCTAGAATTAATCCATCTTTGTTAAGTAGTTTCTCCAGAATGTAAAACTTTATTACAAACCGCCTATCAGTCAACAACTATCCTTTATTATTACATATTCCCCGAACAATGATTATACTTACTTTACAGACTAACAAATCAAGAGGCTTCACTTTACAGGTAGCCAAAAGCAAATAAAACCAAAAAAATAACCTGAAACCGGATTTTAATAACATCTAGAGGCGAAGTGACGGTCCGAGATATAGCTCCTGATAACGAACCAGCCGTCGCGTTAATAAAAGCTGTTTTAAGTTGCCCTGGCTCTTCCATCTCCCCAAACACCACCACACCTTACACTAAAGCCTAAACAAATATATAAAACACAAAAAACATTATATTTATAATTATAATAAGCACAAATTGCAGAGCATTGATATCGATGCGAAATAAAACAAAGTTGTCAATTAGGGCAACCGTATAACGCATTAAAATAAAATCAATCGAATTAAACCGCTTCATCTATACGCAATATATTAATAGTATTATGAGTGAGATTGAAACGGTGAAAAATTAGGGCGGAATCGTAACGCTTGCTTGTTGAAACGATTGAAAGTTTGAGTTGTTATTGAAATGGAGGGTTATAGGATATGGAGATGGTGAAAAGTGAGAGATACCTGAGGAGGAAGGAGAAGAAGAGCAGAGCGGCGGCCATTGGTGGTTGAAAAGGCGGTGGGAGACGGTGGTTGTTGCCGCCGAGATGTGAACGGCGGCAATCGGGAGACAATGTTTGAGAGAGAGAGAAAGTCCGATTGCCTGCGCGTCGATGCCGTAATATTTGTCAATATATAAACGGGATTCACGGGACACGGGGTCACCGTTATTATATTATAAACGAATAATTTCTCAACCAATTAAAACCATTAGAAAAATAAAAAATCAGATACGAATACTGTAATTTTAAGCTGGGGCAAAACTGAATTTGTCGGAACCAATAAGCGAGTGCTGGACGACTGTCTATCACGAATTAAAATTACATCAAGTCAACCCGTTGAAACAAAACATTTCCATAATTTGGCAAAAAGAAACGATCGTAAGATTGTAATTTTGAACTGGAGTAAAATCGTAATTTTAAACTGGGGTAAAATCATAATTTGTCAAAAGCTAAAATAATGACAATATTGTAATTTTAAACTAGGGACAAATTCGTAATTTTAAACAGAGGTATATTCGTAATTTTAACGTAAGGGTAAAATTGTATTTTATCCGAGCCAATAGGAAAGTGCCAAACTCTCTCACTATTCCTTAGCATGAAATCGTAGTGTATACAAATTAAAAAAATAATGAGAAAAAACGAAAACAAAATAACGTGGAGTTTGTTAGGATAACCTCCAAACACGATTTTTATTTTTCACGTAAAATTAGGATGAATTTTGGTTGGAGAAAAGAAAGTTCGGTTGATTTAGAAACAAATACTTTTTGAAGTTGTGCATAGTGTGATATATCATCATCATCATCATCATACTCAGTAAATCCCACCAATAGCAAAGCAAAGGTAGGGTCTGAGGAGGGTAAGATGTAGACAGCCTTACCTCTACCCCGTAGGAATAGAGAGGCTGCTTCCAGTGAGACCCCCAGCTCGATAGTAGTTTTGCATCAAGCCTTGGACATAAGGCACATAACACTCGGCAATCGGGACAAAGACCGATTAGTGCATGTACCCTTTTGTCTTTCAGCTATCAACGCCACCACATGATGCATGATTAACCGTCCTCCACTTTTAACGTTATTTTCACGAAATTAGTAAAATAACGTTAAAATTAGTGCACTTTTACTTTTGCCCCCCGATGGCCCACACATATATACATTATATGCGCATACCGCAAGCGAGGCGTGTGCATAGTGTGATATATAAGATATCTAATTCTTCTATTGTATATAGTGTTATGTATAAATGAATGATTCTACTTTCTACCGTCTCTTTACGTAGGCTACTCGGTGTGGTTTCGCGTCCTCTGTCATCTCACTCATTTTAGCGTTCTATACACCACCCCGCCCCTGTCAATGGGGGCGTTATCCTTGGCCTCTACCAAAAGAATAGCAGGCGTGAGAGGAAGAAATCAATGGAGTCCACCTCCATCAACCAATCAGATTTTGTTTTTATTTATCTTTTTTTTAAATATAGTTAAAAGGGGCTTTATAGGTGCGTTATTCCACACCGTGCAAGTTAACGATAAAGTCTCCGCTTATTGTCGCTTACGTGGCGTGATAAAGCCCCTAGGGGCGTGAGACCACACCACCTAGCCTTATAATTGATTTTGTAATGTACATATCTTTACCAGACATTTATTTTTTGTTGAACCTACAAAAGAAAAGATGATATCCAAAATGATAAGGTTGAGAATCTTTTCTGATAGCAATGTTAGATGTCACTATCAGGGTGAAGTCAGTCAATCACTAAATAGAACTTTCGTACTTGTATAAATAGATCACACATGTTAATGATCTATTTATCACACACACTCACATTTTCTCTTGTACGAACTGATATATTTGTGTGATCAGCTGAGGGGAAGTTTGTAAAATCAATCGTTTGTTAAACATTTGAATATTGTTGATTAATGAAAAACAATCGTTGATAATGACTTTCAATTTATAAAAATTATTGTGATAATCAATACTTGTTTGCAAACAAATAAACTCAGTTTCTAACATTTTTTTTCATTTTATGCATCTTTACCAAACATTCATTTTCTTTCATTTTATGCAAGATATTACATGATTTATCAACAAGCTGGCCTATTAATAATAGAAGGGGAATTGGCCTGTAATAATCCCACCTAGACCTTATTGGTCATTAATAATCCCACCTTAGAATATTCCCCCCACCAGTCCCACCTTTCATCTATTTTTCCTACAATGGTCCCCCGTTAAAAAAACTTAACGGAGTTAAGCTTTTTTATAAATTACAAACAGAATTTTTAGGGCTTTTGATCAGAACGACGATACGAGTCCATTGATGTAAAACTTGCCTCGAAACGGTGCTCCAAGTGACTTGATTTTTGTTAGTTGGAAATTTAAACACCCGAATTGAAGCGCCGTTTTTTTATCGTTTGAAGCACCGTTTCGAGTCAAGTTTTACATCAATGGACTCGTATCGTCGTTCTGATCAAAAGCCCTAAAAAATCTGGTTGTAATTTGGAAAAAACTTAACTCCGTTAAGTTTTTTTAACGGGGGAACATTGTAGGAAAAATAGGTGAAAGGTGGGACTAGTGAGGGGAATATTCTGAGGTGGGATTATTAATGGCCAATAAGGTTTAGGTGGGATTATTACAGGCTAATTTCCCATAATAGAAAAACACAAAGAGATGACTTGAGGATAGATATAAATGTACGTACGTACAAGGATGTTAAATACAACTAAATTACAAGTGAAGAAACATTTGTGACTCATACATATTATGTATCATAATATTTTACTTATGTTTGTTTTTAGAGTTAAATGTCATTTTAGTCCATGTGGTTTGGGCCATTTTGCCAGTTCAGTCCAAAGGTTTCATTTTTAACATGTGGGTCCAAAAAGGTTTCACAGTTGCCATTTTAGTCCACTGGGTTAACTTCATCCATTTTTTATGTTAACGAGAAGGCCAATTTGGTCAATTTGTATGTAATTCTGTTAACTAAAAGGGCAATTCAGCCATATAAAATGACCGAATTGGCATTCTCGTTAACAGAAAAAACGGATGAAGTTAACCCAGTGGACTAAAATGGCAACTGTGAAACATTTTTAGACCCACAGGTTAAAAATGAAACATTTGGACTAAACTGGCAAAATGGCCCAAACCACAGGGACTAAAATGACATTTAACTCTTGTTTTTATTACAAACTAGTATCATAATATTTCATTTATGTTTGTTTTTATTAAAAACTAGAATTTCCCTACCGCGTGTTGTAGAGGAGAATCCGTCTACGAACCAAACAACAAAAATTTTTTAAGCAATTATATATATATGTATGTATCAAAAACCGACTTGTTTAAATTAGCAATCAGTCATTTAAAACCTAAAGACCAATTTTTATACTTTACTAGATGAAAAGCAAAAGTAAGATGAAAACAAAGTAATATAAAAATAATTTGAAGGTACAAAATCATGTAAAAAAAAACATGTATCTCGGTTGTTCCTATTTCACCAGTTTTATTATTATTAATCTTTAAATTTAAATTTAAATATCAAGAAATTAAACGTTCTTTCCAAATTCCAATTTTGCCCAATGACTTGCCCCCAAAATTTTGTACCAATGGCAAGTATGTAATTTTTTTATATATCATTTTTTTTAACGGCCAACTAAATCACCAGATAATTATCATGGGATGCCCTCAATCGAACAAGTGCATACCCTTCTTAATAACGTCCACTGTGGTAAAACCCTTCTTAATAACGTCCACTGTGATAATTATCATGGGATGCCCTCAATCTCCAGAGAGGTCTAGTTCTAAACTTCAATACCACCACCAATGTCCTTCAAAGTAATGGAAACGGGAGTTAAACTTAGAACCTCAAGTATAGAAATAAATGACTAACCAATAGATCAATTTTTCAAAACTTTTTATATATCATACTTAATCATATATTTTATATTAAAAATGAGAGTTAATTACTATTTTCATCCCTGTGGTTTGTCAAAAATCACTATTTCAATCCATTTGTTTAAAAATTACGATTTCAGTCCCTGTGGTTTCACTTTCGTAACTATTTCAGTCCACCTCCGTTAACCCTATCCATTTATTCTGTTAAGTACACGTGAATTGACCATAATGCCCTTATTAATAAAAAACAAAAAAGATATCTAAATGAGTTAATTACCGTTTTCATCCCTGTGGTTTGTCAAAAATCACTATTTCAGTCCATTAGTTTAAAATTTACGATTTCAGTCCCTGTGATTTCACTTTCGTAACCATTTCAGTCCAGTCTCCTAACACCGTCTATTTTACCATTAAGTTTTTAATAAAATACCTAAATTACCCTTGTGTTAATTAAATATGGACTTATATGATTTTATTATTGGATTTATATGATTTTATTGTTGTATGACATATGGACTTAAATTGGATTGTAGGGTTCGACCCACCATGGCTTTGGTAGAAGTAGAAGTCTGGCACTATTTTTATATATATGGTTCCAAAATTTTAATTTTGGATTTTAGAATGAGAAAATGTCCAGGTAAGCATTATTTTTCAAAGTTATTATGTTAACTGATGCTGCTAGGAAGATATTAATTGGGGTGGGGTAATGGGTCGCAAGACATAAGAGGGTGGGGTTGTGATGCCGGAGAAGATGACCGGAAACTTTTGCCGGAATTGAGAGCAAGGATGGAGTGGGGTGGGGTAGGGTAGCGTGGGGTTGTGTTTTAACAAATGGGTCCTAGAATACATTCTTTTAAATTTCCATGGTTTTTTATTTAATTAACACAAGGGTAATTTAGGTATTTCATTAAAAACTTAACGGTAAAATAGACGGTATTAGGAGACTGGACTGAAATGGTTACGAAAGTGAAACCACAGGGACTGAAATAGTGATTTTTGACAAACCGTAGGGACGAAAATAGTAATTAGCTCATTTAAATATCTTTTTGTTTTTTATTGATAAGGGCATTATGGTCAATTCATGTGTACTTAACAGAATAAATGGATAGGGTTAACGGAGGTGGACTGAAATGGTTACGAAAGTGAAACCACAGGGACTGAAATCATAATTTTTAAACTAATTGACTGAAATAGTGATTTTTGACAAACCACAGGGACGAAAATAGTAATTAACTCTAAAAATGATATGACATTTCTAGCCTTTGTACAAAAGAATCTAGATCTTGTAATAGCATTTTTGTAATTAAATTCTAAGCGAGGGGTTATATTATCAGCAACTTGTGCTTTAATAATAACAAGAGTTAATTACAGTTTTCGTCTTTGTAGTTTGTCAAAAATCACTATTTTAGTCCATTAGTTTAAAAATTGCGATTTCAGTTCCTGTGGTTTCACTTTCGTAACCATTTCAGTCCTTGTGGTTTCACTTTCGTAACATTTCAATCCATTTATTTTGTAAGTACAGGGACTGAAATGGTTACGAGATGGACTGAAATAGTTACGAAAGTGAAACTATAGGGACTGAAGTCGCAATTTTTAAACTAATGGACTGAAATAGTGATTTTTGACAAACCATAGGGACGAAAACAGTAATTAACTCTAATAACAATCAAAACTGTGAGCTTTGTAAAAAAATAGAAAAAGTAAAAAAAATAAAGCAATGAAAGACATTCGCTATAGTGAAATAGGTTTCTTGAATTGTTAAAAGATTCATCCCATCATATTTTCACCCTAAATTACACTAAAAAACACTACATTTTTTCTCTTCTTTTCAATAAAATAATATTTTTCATACATTTATCATTACCTTGTCTCTCTCTTCCACTCACAACCACTTTTAAAATATATTAAAAATTATAGGGGGCGAACAGTGTCCCCCAAAATATATAGATGAACAATAGCATTTTCTCTCTCCTCCACTCACAGCTACTTTTTATATTCTTTATATTTTAAAAACACCACACATAGAATTTGATGTCATGGATGTGAATGCTCTAAGAGTATTTACATTCAACCCTTTAAATTACATGAGAGGTGGTCTTATTTTATGAAAAGTGGTTGTACGTGGTTATAAGTAGATGTGACAACCCTCAAAATTCCATGTATTCCGTACAATTTATTATTGATAATGAAAGTGCTTGACGACTGTGTGGAATTACTTAACTGCTTTCTGATATCTGTGTTATATTTACATGCGCCTGTTAACACACTAGTAATGTACAGAAAAGTTACTAAATAGTCCTGTGTGATTTCTTAAGTGTTAGAAATTAAAAACGTTACAAAAATATACATATAGGACGCTTTGCGGATTAATTAAGCAGTTTAACGGAACAGTATCGAACCGAACAACCGGACTTTACCCGGAACACAAAAATATTGTTAAACACATTGTTTATACTTTTCTGAACTAGTTAGGGTCCCCGAACACCCTAACACCCGTTATATTAAATAACACACACAAGTATCATAACTAAACCTTTTGATTTCAACTAAACACTAACTATCTCATTACAAACCAACTATATACCCCCCCCCTAACTGAATGGTCACCACAAGGGTGACACACCTTTGTCCTTGGTGATTATTTTAATCCTTGTGTCTAGTATCTAGTAAACATAAGAACTAATGGACAATTGAATGTTGGAGAATTATATATATAACCACTAGACCTTCACTTCTATCATCTTCACACCATCAACATTTCATTTTCCTCTTCCCCTCTCTTGTGTTCTCGGCAGCCCTCTCCACCCACACACCACCCATTTTCTTGCAACTTCAATCCAATCCAAGGTGATAGCAAGGTGCTAGGAGGTGAAGTAGGAAGCCCGGTGTGCTTGGAACTCGAAGGACCTCACTACGTTGCTATTAACCACTCGTTTTTCGTCTATTTTCTTCCCTAGCCTCGAGCTAGTAGTAAGTGACTCTAAACATCTTCTTGATCTATTCTAAAGTGGTTAATAAGAGTTTCGTCGGTTAAAAATCACTAACATATAAGATCACCAACTAAAAGTCTACTAAAGTGATGAACAAGGTGGTTAATGGATGAATATTAGTGTAAATCATGTAGATCTTGTGTGATTATGATTATTGGTTGATTATCTGATGTTTTACTGATTAATATTAATATGTGATGTTGTTGTGGTCACTAAACATAATTAACGGAATTAATCGAACACGAACTAGGAAGTTAAATACTGAAAACATAATCTGTCCCGGTTTTACATCCAACTTCAGTTGGCTGTAAACAGGTCATAAACTTAACGAAAAACCGATATTTTGAATCTAAAATATGTTATTATGAGATACGGTTCTAATGGCACCGGAATCGTAATTTTTGGACTCCGTTTACTATTTTTAAAGTGTTAATTTGTAACAGCAACTTAAGCTGAATTTTGACAGCAATAAATGGGTGTCATACTTTCAGTCATAACCTGAGTTTTGTGATGAATCGGACCATGAAATTTGTACAGTAGATGAAAACCGTTGCATTTGTAATTACCCCACTGGAATTTCGTAAATCGAACACTCGATGAATTTTTAATAAATTGTTCCGTGGACTATGGTCAGAAATACACAAATCTGAGTTCAGTCCGGAATATGAATTTTTATAAAATATTGGTAATGAACCGGACCCCGATATTTTTACACAATAAAATATGGAATGTTTAAGACATCCTGTAAAAATTTAGGAATTTTTGGAATAATTTAACCATTTTATTAAAATGTCCGAAAACAGCCGGTTTTGAATATAAATGCTGAAATGACATAAGTTGGACTCGCGTGTCTAAATGTCGAGTATGCTATCTGTGAATGATCTAACATGTTATATATGTTATGTGCAATTATCGTATGTTTGATTTTGAGTGGGGAATGGATGGGAAACTTAGATGGGCATAAACCGTTAAAATGATGCATGTTGTGTGATAGATACGTGTAGGAACTTTGTGTTCTATTTGAAAGCCACTAAATGACTAACTGGTAAATCATACTAGGACGTGATTGACCGACCTTGACTGTTAGCTATATTGAGAATCTAACCGAGCAAACCGAGGTGAGTTCACACACTTTCTAAGGCATGGGATTCCCGGTGGTTTGGGAATGGGGTAAAGAATTAAAACTAAATCTACATATCCTCCTTGGGTAGGATATGTACGGCCATCCTCCATAGAGTGGATGCCATTATTAAACCTACGAATTCTCCTGGTGCAGAATACGTACGTTCGTCCTCCTGGTGCAGGACAACAACCTTTAAACTAGCTAGACAAAAACTCTATCAATAAGTCCCTCTTCATATCGACTTAATCGCCGAGGCCAATGGCGAGCGGGTCATTAGTTAATAACGCTATTAGGTTTAACAAACCTCACACCGTGCCGTTCGGACGGGCGTGTACTACTGGACTATGGCAAACTGTCAGTGATGATAGACACTGATGTAGGGCACAACTATTGTTCGTAGTAGTCGATATCATACCGTCTAGTAGTTCACACGGGGAAAGCCCCCACTAATTATGGATACGGTTTGGGTAAAGAAAAAAGGAAACGGTTAAACATACTTTCAACTTCGGGGTAACCCCCACGGCAAATAAGCCAACGAAAGTCAAACCACGTTTTTCAGAAACAACTTAAAACCAGACAACCAAACGTGAACTCACTCAACTTTGTTGTTGACTAGTTGTTACATGCCTTACAGGTCGCTAAATGCTTGGAGCTTGCATGAGGAAGAAGTCGTTGTGGTGTACGGACTGTTATGTTCCGTGCTCATTGTTTAAAACTTTATGAACTTATTAAACTTGTGTTTTGAACCTTAACTTATAAACTATGGACTTATGCTTTTGGATTTACTTTTATGCTTCCGCTGTTTAAACTAAACATGGTTAACTAGTTTTGGTCACCAATTGTATTGAGGTTGGTCTTATTTTCTTAATTACGATGTTCAATATGATTGGTGGCTCGATCCTGGTCACGTCACGCCTCCAAGCGGTGGTACTCCGCATGGTGGATTTTGGGGGTGTGACAGATTGGTATCAGAGCCATTGGTTATAGTGAACTTGGTTTTTAAAAGGGAAAAGTTTTGATAAAACCAGACTATAACCTGTACAAGTGCTCAACGATCTACAACGACGCTTCGCTCCACGTGCAAGACTCGACACCATAAGTGGTATGATTTATGTTGTATTGTCGGTTAGATAGTTCTCACTGTGCATTAGATAATGTGATAATTGCTATTTGAACCTTGTGTGCTTACTCTCTAATGTCGTCCCACACTTACGCACTTTCGCGACACTTTCCTCACTTACGTTGCTTCGTTATGAAGATCATGAGCGGACGCGGAGGACGTATCAACCTCACTCAAGCCCAGTTGACGGCTTTGATCAACGAACGAGTCGCTGAGGCACTCGCAGCTAACCCAGCAGGAGGTATAACCAGCTATACCAACTCACCTTAGGACGTTTAGATCCTACCTTCCTATACCAACCCTCGTGCTTAACCTAGTCTATTATTCTCACACAATAGGTCAACATGCTCAACCTCCTGTGTGCACGTTCAAGACGTTCATGGACTGCCGACCTACCACTTTCAGTGGCACCGAAGGAGCAGTGGGCCTTCTTCACTGGTTTGAAAAGCTTGAGTCTGTTTTCGAGATGTGTGAATTCCCCGAAGACCGTAGGGTGAAATATGTTACCGGAACACTTGAAGGAGCTGCGTTAACCTGGTGGAAGGCACAGGTTCAACTACTAGGACTGGCAGTTGCTAATGCCACACCCTGGAATGGTTTCAAAGAGCTGATCAAGGAGGAGTATTGTAGTCGGGATGACATCCACAAGCTAGAAGTGGAATTTTACAATCTGGAGATGACGGGGTCTGAGATTGAGGCGTATACTAAGAGGTCAAACGAGCTGGCCATCCTGTGTCCAACTATGGTGGACCCTCCCATCAAACGAATTGAGTTGTATCTCAAGGGCCTTGTACCAGAGATCCAAAGTCACGTGACTTCAGCCAACCTGGGTACCATACAGCAAATTATCAAGTTGGCTCATCGTCTCACCGACCAGGCGGTGGAGCAAAACAGACTGCCCAAACGAATCAGTGCCATAGCTACTTCTGATGCACCTACCGACAACAAGCGAAAATGGGATGGGAACTCCGGAAAGGGTTCTACTTCAGTTCAGTCTCAGCAACGAAAGACTGATGACTACCAGAATCCTGGTCAGCAATCTTCTGGTAACCAAGGACAGGGTGGATACCGAGGGAACCACCCCAAGTGCAACCGTTGCAACAAACATCACAGCGGGCAGTGCAACAAAGGTCGTTGTCTGAGGTGTAACAAGTTTGGTCATGAAGCAAAGGATTGCAGGAGCGCCCGACCAGCAAATCAGAATCGCCAACAACAGCAACAAGCCCCACAGAACCACCACCAGCAGCATCAACAGGGCAATAAAGGATGCTTTCAGTGTGGCGCTGAAGGCCACTTTAAGAGGAACTGCCCCCAGCTGAACCAAAACCAGAACAATAACCAAGGAAATGGGAACCACAATGGGAATAACAATGGAGGCAACAATGGAGGCGGCAATGGGGGAAACAACAATGGAAATGGGGCAAGAGGTCGTGCTTTCGTGATTGGTCAGGGTGACGCGAGGAACGATCCCAACGTTGTGATGGGTAAGTTTCTTCTGGATGACTTCTTTGTTACTGTTTTATTCGATTCGGGTGCCGATACTAGTTATGTGTCCTTAAAAGTTAGCCAAATGCTTATGCGCACTCCAACACTTTTGAACACCAAACACGCGGTAGAACTAGCTAACGGTAAAAGTCTTGAAGCCACACACATAGTTAAAGGTTGTAACCTCGTCTTAGCTGGTCAGACCTTCTCTATCGATCTTATTCCTATCACACTGGGTAGTTTCGACGTCGTTATTGGGATGGATTGGCTATCTCATCATCAAGCGGAGATTGTTTGCAAGGAGAAAATCGTCCGCATTCCTCGTTCTGGTGAAGAACCCCTCGTGATTCGTGGCGACAAGAGTGGTGCTGTCGAAGGCATCATCTCTTTCCTTAAGGCCCAGAAATGTTTGCGAAAGGGCCACACTGCCATTCTGGCACTCGTTACTGACACATCCACGGAAGAGAAGAGAATTGAAGACATTCCTATAGTGCGCGACTTTCCTGAGGAATTACCTGGTCCTCCGCCTCACCGCCAAGTTGAATTTCAAATCGAGCTAGCTCCTGGAGCAGCGCCAGTAGCTCGAGCACCATATCGTCTAGCTCCATCAGAACTCGAAGAACTGTCCACACAACTACAAGAACTCTTGGAAAAGGGTTTTATACGTCCTAGCTCTTCGCCCTGGGGAGCTCCAGTACTATTCGTGAAGAAGAAAGACGGTACCTTCAGGATGTGTATTGACTATCGCGAACTTAACAAGGTGACTGTGAAGAATCGTTATCCTCTTCCACGTATTGACGACTTGTTCGACCAGTTGCAAGGGTCGAGCTATTGCTCCAAGATTGATTTGAGATCGGGATACCATCAGCTGAGGGTCCGAGATGAGGACGTCTCCAAAACAGCATTCAGAACTCGCTACGGCCATTACGAGTTTCTGGTTATGCCATTCGGGCAGACGAACGCACCAGCGGTCTTCATGGATCTCATGAACCGGGTATGCAAACCTTACCTAGATAACTTCGTTATTGTGTTCATCGACGATATCCTGATCTATTCTAAGAGTCAAGAGGAACACAAGCAGCATCTACGACTTATGTTGGAACTTCTTCGAAAAGAGCAGTTGTATGCCAAGTTTTCAAAATGTGACTTCTGGCTTCACGAAGTCCACTTTCTAGTCCATGTGGTAAACAAGGATGGAATTCATGTGGATCCATCTAAGGTTGAATCGATCAAGAACTGGCCTGCACCCCGCACACCAACAGAAATCCGCCGATTCCTGGGTTTGGCCGGATATTACAGAAGGTTTATAAAAGATTTCTCCAAGATTGCGCAACCTCTCACTTCACTGACTCAGAAGGGTGTCATCTATCGTTGGGGTGATGCACAGGAGTCCGCATTTCAGCACTTGAAGGATAGACTTTGTAGCGCGCCTATCCTCCCATTGCCTGAGGGCACAGACGATTTTGTGGTTTACTGCGATGCTTCCATCCAAGGACTTGGTTGCGTGTTGATGCAACGTGACAAGGTCATTGCCTACGCATCACGCCAACTCAAGGTTCACGAAAGAAATTACACTACTCACGATCTGGAGCTGGGAGCAGTTGTTTTCGCGCTTAAGATATGGAGACATTACCTGTACGGTACCAAGTGCACCATTTACACCGATCACAGGAGTCTCGAGCATATCTTCAAGCAAAAGGAGTTAAATATGCGACAACGCCGATGGGTTGAGCTCTTGAACGATTATGAATGCGCTATCAAATATCATCCCGGCAAGGCCAATGTTGTGGCCGACGCCCTCAGTCGAAAGGATACTATACCTAAGCGTGTACGTGCTTTACAGCTTACCATCCAATCTAACCTTCCCGCTCAGATTCGCGATGCTCAGGTTGAAGCATTGAAGGCAGAGAACATCAGGGCTGAATCCCTACGAGGATCGAGGCAGCGGCTAGAACAAAAGGAAGACGGTGCCTACTATGTAAACGGACGCATCTGGGTTCCACATTATGGTAACTTACGCAAGCTTGTGATGGATGAAGCACATAAGTCTCGTTATTCAGTACACCCTGGTTCGGACAAGATGTACCACGACCTCAACACTACGTATTGGTGGCCTGGCATGAAAGCCCACATAGCAACCTACGTCAGCAAGTGCTTGACTTGTGCGAGAGTCAAGTCTGAATATCAGAAACCATCAGGCCTACTTCAACAACCGGAGATCCCGAAATGGAAATGGGAGCAAATTTCCATGGATTTCGTTACTGGCCTACCTAGATCTCAATGCGAAAACGATACCATTTGGGTGATCGTAGATCGACTGACCAAGTCTGCACATTTTCTGGCCATCAAAGAAACGGATAAGTTTTCTACTCTTGCAGACATCTACCTAAAGGAAGTAGTGTCAAGGCACGGAGTGCCAACCTCTATTATATCTGATCGTGACGCGCGTTTTACTTCAGAACTGTGGCAAGCAATGCACAAGTCTTTTGGCTCACGTTTAGATATGAGCACCGCTTATCACCCACAGACGGATGGGCAATCTGAACGCACCATCCAAACCTTGGAAGACATGCTTAGGGCATGCGTAATCGACTTCGGCAATGGCTGGGAAAAACACCTCCCGTTAGTGGAGTTCTCATATAACAACAGCTACCACACCAGCATCCAAGCCGCTCCATTCGAGGCATTGTACGGACGCAAATGCCGATCACCTCTCTGTTGGGCAGAAGTTGGTGACAGCCAAATCACTGGCCCAGAACTTGTGATAGATACCACCGAAAGGATTGCTCAGATACGACAGCGAATGGCGGCAGCTCGTGACCGTCAGAAAAGCTATGCCGATAAGGGAAGAAAACCACTCGAGCTCCAGGTCGGGGATCGAGTGCTACTCAAAGTCTCACCTTGGAAAGGTGTAGTCCGCTTTAGAAAACGAGGCAAACTCAATCCGCATTATATCGGACCATTCGAAGTCACCGAGAAAATTGGCAAAGTCGCCTACAGGTTGAATCTACCTGAAGAACTCAGCGGAGTTCACAATGTTTTCCATGTGTCGAATCTGAAGAAGTGTCTGTCAGATGAGACCCTCATAGTTCCCTTAAAGGAGCTCACAATCGACGACCAGCTGCGATTCGTCGAGGAACCAGTAGAGATTACGGATCGAGATGTCAAGATCCTCAAGCATACCAGGATACCTCTGGTCCGAGTTCGTTGGAATGCTCGCCGTGGCCCAGAGTATACCTGGGAACGCGAAGACCAAATGAAACTCAAGTACCCCCTGCTGTTTAAGAAAAACGCAACCACTACTGAGGCTGAAGCTACTGCAGAATTTCGGGACGAAATTCCAAACCAACGGGGGGATGATGTGACACCCCAGGAAAATCAGGAAAACAACGCAACTTAACTAGCTTCCTCAGTAACCATGCGCTAAATTTCGGGACGAAATTCTCTTAACAGGGGGAGAATGTGACAAGCCTCAAAATTCCATGTATTCCGTACAATTTATTATTGATAATGAAAGTGCTTGACGACTGTGTGGAATTACTTAACTGCTTTCTGATATCTGTGTTATATTTACATGCGCCTGTTAACACACTAGTAATGTACAGAAAAGTTACTAAATAGTCTTGTGTGATTTCCTAAGTGTTAGAAATTAAAAACGTTACAAAAATATACATATAGGACGCTTTGCGGATTAATTAAGCAGTTTAACGGAACAGTATCGAACCGAACAACCGGACTTTACCCGGAACACAAAAATATTGTTAAACACATTGTTTATACTTTTCTGAACTAGTTAGGGTCCCCGAATACCCTAACACCCGTTATATTAAATAACACACACAAGTATCATAACTAAACCTTTTGATTTCAACTAAACACTAACTATCTCTGTCACACCCCGGATTTCCACGTATTACCGGTGGGCCCGGTAGGGGAGTATCGTGACGTGGTTGGTAACATAATAGTCAAACAACACAATATTTAAATGCACAGCGGAAGCAAAGTATAGATTCATTTCAACCAAACAATATTGTAATATCAAGTATCACAAGTAGTCGAATATAAATCCACAGGTAGATCAAAATAAAAGGAAACAATGTTCAACAGTCTATGACATCCAAGCTTGCGAGACTTATTGTGGATGCTAGGAGAAAAGCCAGCCTATTACGCGTAGTACCTGCACTTAACCTTTTTGAGAAAATACGTCAGTTTACACTGGTAAATACAATCAACCGACTCATTTTGAAAAGAGTTTAAGAAAATGAATTTAAGGCACAAGGCACAAATAATATTTTATAACTTGGGATAATTATTAGAATATAATACTTGTAAAGGATTTACATGTTTCTTATGCGTTCAGTAGCCCGGATCGAGCCGGGTTAAAGATCAATAGACACACCACATTATGTATATGAGACACCGACGGGCGTACGCCTACGCCCCGTGCTTAGGTCGTGGCCATTTCGTAAAATGATGCCAGGGATATCCGGGACATGGTCATTAACCCCCCAAAGGCTTTAAGCAAACAAAACAAATTAAACGAGACATCTCAATACTTTAACCATCATACAATTAAAGATTCAATGCCCGACCAAGCGGTATTTTATATACCGTACCCCAAGCCCGTATAGGGAAAATAAGTTAAAAGTATTTACCTGAGCAAGTATAAATCAAAATCAGCGAGTGCAAGTATCTTTTACTGGTTCTCCTAATCTGGAACGAAGGTTTATAATAACCTATTAGAATCCTAACGGGTCTTTAGTTAAGCTTAAGCTTAGACCGGTTAGTTTTAAAGATACGGTTCGTACGCACGATTAAGCGAAGACCGGATAGAATGTGATTTAGACCCGACAAGTTTGAAGACTTGCTTAATATGGGTATATTATACACATTCTGGATTTTGAGATAAAACCGATAAGGTTTGACCCGTTTCGGCTAATTTATGTAAACTAGTTACATAAACCGAACCGAACGCGCATGAAGCGTAACGGATAACCATAAGAGTCCTAAACAGGTTTCCTAAGTTAACATGCCTTAAATATGTTGTGATATCAGTATGATACCTTCCATTATGCCCAAAACGAGTTTAATCTCATATTAAGCCCCGTAGGGGTATTTTGGTCATTTTAAAGATTATAAAAGGGATTAATTTATCTTCTGTGATCCGGGTCTGAATAAATCAGTAAAATAGCTTATTTTAACAGGTTATAACATTTGGTTATAAGTCTTATATGCCAAAATAGTTTTAAACCCAAACTATGTGTTTAATACGCGTATAAAGCCGTTTTAAGCGACGTACGGGTTAAAATAGAATTATGAGTTTTCTGATCAGTTAAACAGGTTCAAAACACTTCATTTATTATTTAAAATCAGTAGCAATTGGATTGGTGTCAAAAGGATTTGTAAAACTCATTTTATGGCCGAAAAGGGTATATTCGGTATTTACCGAATCAAGGCACTAATCCTAGCTTATGATCAGTTTAAAAATAATTAAAAATCTTCAAAAATCCCAAAATATTATATTACATCAGTGGGTAAAAGGTCTGGTGTCAAAAATTGGGTTTAGATAGGCTTTACGCAAATGACGCCGTTTAATGACCAAGAAGCGTTCTAATTACGTCATTAAGCATAACTCCTAATCTAGACCTCCAACTGATGTGAAAATTTAGGGACATGTTTTATAATCAGTAACAAAAATTATTGTACTTTCACATTTCCAAAATTCTCGTTGTATGGTCATAAGGGCATTATGGTCCATATTTAAGCACTTAACGGAAACGTCGGACAATTAAGGATTTAAGTGGTATAAACGCAGAGGGTTATACAAACATGTAACTAGGTCCTAATGGAACTTTAAGGCATGTCTAAACCTATCAAAACCGGGTCAGAACCGAAGTCAAAGCAGAAAGTCAAACTATGCGCCTTTCGGCTCCGAATCGGTTCAAAACAGAAAGTTGTCGAATCAAACAAGATTAGACAAGTTATTATACCTATTATCAAGTTATATGAATAATAAAATAGGTTACACGCATTCTATATCGCTAATTACGCGTTTAATGGTTCTGTTGACTTTTTCGTAAGAAGTTTGACCCGTCATTCGACCTAGTTAGATCGGGAATCAGAGGGTGCCCTTTTAAGGGTTAATTGCCCACATAATTACCAACTTATAACAACTTTCATTTCGGCAAAACACTGGACCGTTTGTGTTTTATCGTTAAGTCAAACCGTAATTACGACGGTTTGACTTTTAAGCTAAATACTAAGCATAACTTAATTAGAGAAGGTTAAACATACTTACACGTGTCTAATGGATGCTTAGGAAGGCTTGGGCCTGCTCTTGTGCTTCTCAAATGCTCAGAAGATGAAGTTGAAAGGAATGATCATAAGTTGCAACTTTGTGTGACTTATATAGTGAGTCAAACTCACTTAGATTGATGACATGCAACTCTATAATTGATCAAGGATGCTTACAAGTGCCATCTATAGTCTATAAACCACTTTAGGACGCCCAAGGTATGCAAAACAACACATATAAGTCGGTTACAAGGCTGAAACAGGCACCTGTCAAGTTTCTGTCGCTGGTACCTGTCACGCGGCCCGCGTAAAGGTCTTCATGATCTTTCGCAGCCCGCCTTAGACCTGGGTTCAGGTTTCCAATTTTCCTTTTATTGCATTTTTGGTCCCCGGTCCTCCTAAACGTCGCTTTCACTTCAATTCTTGCATTTTAAACCTTTAAAATTGACATTTAGGGGCTTTAAGACTTATACCCACTTTTTGAAGTCCTTGGCCACTTTGTGTTTACCCGAAAAATCCTAAATTTCCATGTTGACGCTTCTAACCCCTCGCACACGAATTCTATCATAACTTTCTCATACGATAACGAAACTTGGTGAAATTTTTATGGTGCATTCTAGTGAGCATAATTAATTGTTTCAAGGCTTCGGGTTTGCTAAAAGGTCACTCAGAGGTATATCTTAACATGTTGACACATTTAACCCCTGTAGTTTGTAATCTCTCACTTTCTTTCACAATTCGCTTCGTATGATCCATGATCCATTCGTTTAAGGTTATAAACATCATGTAGGGTTATTGTAAAGTATATTTATTCATTGTTGACACTTTGAACCCTTATATTTACATAGTTTCATTGTTTGTCAACTTTAGTCCCTCGAAAGTATTCTTTCACACGTTTAAAGGTTATGACACGTGTCAAGACATTATAGGACGTAAATTTTCGAGGTGTTACATCCTCACCCCCTTAAAAGAAATATCGACCTCGAGATTTACTGAAATAGATAAGGGTACTTTTCTTTCATCGTGGACTCAACCTCCCACGTATACTCGGGACCTCTACGGGCATCCCATTTGACCTTTACAATCGGTACATGCTTCCTTCGAAGCTTCTTAACCTGTCGATCCTCGATCGACAATGGTTTTTCCACAAATTTCAAGCTCTCATCTATATGCACATCCGCATGTGGTATGACCAGTGATTCATCAGCGAAACACTTTTCAGATTGCAGATGTGAAATACATTGTGAATTCCACTGAGCTCTTCTGGTAAGTTTAGCTTATAGGCAACTGACCCGACACGTTCGATAACCTCGAAAGGTCCTATGTATCTCGGGCTTAACTTGCCTTTCTTACCAAATCGCATCACTCCCTTCCAGGGTGATACTTTAAGCAACACTTTGTCACCTACTTCGAAGTGAAAAGATTTACGCTTGGGATCAGCGTAGCTCTTTTACCTATCTCGGGCAGCTTTGAGATGGTCACGAATCTGGACAATCTTGTCCGTCGTTTCAAAGACTATCTCCGGTCCTGATAATTGGACATCTCCAACTTCTGCCCAACAAATGGGCGATCTACACTTTCTACCGTATAAGGCCTCGAAAGGCGCAGCCTAAATGCTGGTATGGTAGCTATTGTTGTAGGAGAACTCAATTAGTGGTAGGTGGTTATCCCAACTACCACCCAAATCAATCACACATGCACGAAGCATGTCTTCCAACGTTTGAATAGTACGCTCACTCTGACCGTCTGTCTGTGGATGGTAAGCCGTACTAAAATTCAAACGCGTGCCCAAAGATTGTTGGAAGCTTTTCCAAAAATGTGACGTGTATCTAGTATCTCTGTCAGAGATAATAGACACAGGTATGCCATGCAAAGCTACAATCTTATCTACGTACAGTTGGGCTAACATGTCGGAGCTATACGTCTCCTTAATGGGTAGGAAATGTGCTGACTTAGTCAGTCTATCAACGATCACCCATATAGTGTCATTTCCTTTCCTTGTTCTTGGCAACTTGGTGATGAAATCCATCGTCACCATCTCCCACTTCCATGTGGGAAGTTCAGGCTGTTGTAGCAAACCTGACGGCTTTTGATGTTCTGCTTTGACTTGCGCACACGTCAAACATTTAGCTACATAGGTAGCTACAGACTTCTTCAAGCCTATCCACCAATAGTTTGCCCTTAGGTCCTGGTACATCTTATCTGCTCCAGGATGAACGGAGTATTTGGAACTATGGGCTTCCTGGAGGATAACATCTCGAAGTCCTCCATAAATTGGAACCCATATTCGTCCATTCAATCTTAGTATTCCGTCCTTGCTAAGTGTTAGCTGCTCCTCAGTTACCCCTAGCTTTTCGTTAGGATAGTTAGCTTCCAACACAGCTTCATTCTGTGCAGCTAACAACCTTTCAATCAAATTGTTCTTTATTTCCATGCGTTTGGCATTGATTCGGATGGGTTTCACCCTTTCCTTCCGACTCAAGGCATCGGCGACTACATTCGCCTTGCCGGGATGGTATCTTATTTCACAATCGTAATCATTAAGAGTTTCCATCCAACGGCGTTGCCTCATGTTCAAGTCCTTCTGATTGAACAGATGTTGAAGGCTCTTGTGATCAGAATAGATCACACATGTGATTCCATATAAGTAGTGCCTCCAAAGTTTTAGTGCGAATACAACGGCACCCAACTCCAAGTCATGGGTGGTGTAATTCTTTTCGTGCACCTTTAACTGGCGTGAAGCATAGGCAATTACTTTGCCTTTCTGCATAAGCACACATCCCATCCCGGTGTGTGATGCATCACAATAAACTACAAACTCCTCGATTCCATCAGGCAATGTCAGTACTGGAGCATTGCTCAACTTTTGTTTCAGAATATCGAAGGATTCCTGCTGCTTAGGACCCCAGTCAAACTTAATCTTCTTACGCGTCAGCGAAGTCAGGGGTGCAGCAATCCTTGAGAAGTTTTCAATGAATCGCCTATAGTATCCTGCCAAACCTGGGAAGCTACGAATTTCTGTAGGCGTCTTTGGATCATGCCAATTCATGACAGCTTCAACTTTAGCGGGATCTACTTGGATACCACGCTCACTAACAACATGTCCAAGAAATTGGACTTCTCGAAGCCAGAATTCACACTTCGAGAACTTGGCATAGAGCTTTTCTTTATGAAGTAGTTCCAGAATGCAGTGAAGATGCTTCTCATGGTCAGCTAGGTTCTTTGAGTAGATGAGGATATCATCGATGAAAACGATGACAAATTTATCCAAGTAAGGCTTGCAAACGCGATTCATGAGATCCATGAACGCGGCAGGTGCATTAGTGAGCCCAAAAGGCATCACTAGGAACTCGTAATGACCATAACGAGTCCTAAATGCAGTCTTATGCACGTCTTCATCTCTAACCTTCAGTTGGTGATAGCCTGACCTTAAGTCAATCTTAGAGAAGAAACTTGCCCCTTGAAGTTGATCGAACAGATCGTCGATCCTGGGCAAAGGATATCTATTCTTGATAGTGACCTTATTAAGCTCGCGGTAGTCGATGCACAGACGCATCGATCCATCCTTCTTCTTGACAAATAAAACTGGTGCTCCCCAAGGAGACGAACTAGGTTTGATGAAACCTTTGGCTAGTAAATCATCTAACTGCGTTCTCAATTCCTTCATCTCTGTTGGTGCCAACCTATAAGGCGCCCTTGCTACTGGTGCTGATCCAGGAATAATGTCAATTCTGAATTCTACTTGCCTATCTGGTGGAAAACCAGGTAGTTCTTCAGGGAAAACTTCGGGGTATTCAGAAATGACGGGGATATCCCCAATCTTGGGCTTCGGCTCATCAATAATCACTTGTGCCATGTAGATGACACAACCCTTCTTCAAACACTTAGTAGAGTAATTACAGTAGAGTAACTATAATTACTCTACAAAATTACATAATTACTCTACTATTGTAAAATAACGATTTTTTAGCTTGCGACTAAAATACGTGATTAATAAGATAAGAAAAAAAAATCTTCTCCTTCACTTTTCACGTTAAGGGTATTTTATATGTTAAAACCATTTGTAAATAACTTAACCCTACCCTATGTTTTATTAGTATTGTTTTTTCTTTCTAATTAACTTGTTAAAAAATAAATTCAAAAAGATGAGAAAGAACTGTGTAAATAATTTTGTAAATGATGTGATTGGCAAGTGGACCTTGTTGAAGATTTGTTGCTATTATAAAATGGGAAAGGATTTGACTGTCGTGCATATCATACACAAATTTGCTTCCATTTTAAAGTTTGTGAATTATAAAGTTACACCTTTACATCCACAATCAAATGGACACCACATTTAAAAAAGGAGTTAAATGCCATTTTAGTCCCTGTGGTTTGGGTCATTTTGCCAGTTTAGTCCAAAGGTTTCATTTTTAACCTGTGGGTCCAAAAAGGTTTCACAGTTACCATTTTAGTCCACTTGGTTAACTTCATCCATTTTTTCTGTTAACGAGAAGGCCAATTCGGTCATTTTGTATGTAATTCTGTTAACTAAAAGGGCAATTCAGCCATATAAAATGACCGAATTGGCGTTCTCGTTAACAGAAAAAATGGATGAAGTTAACCCAGTGGACTAAAATGGCAACTGTGAAACCTTTTTGGACCCACATGTTAAAAATGAAACCTTTGGACTAAACTGGCAAAATGGCCCAAACCACAAGGACTAAAATAGCATTTATCTCTTTAAAAAAAGGTAAAAATCATTAAAGATAATTAATAATTCCAACTTTGTTAACCCAATCCACCCTGATTTACTCAATGAAGGGATTTTTTATGTTATGTTCTAACACGAATTAAAAGACGTAGAGTAAAACATAATGTGCTCTAACGTCGGACACAAAAATAAACAATATTTGTCTTTAGAAAACCATCTTAACTACCTTGTAAACTAGACTATGTAGTATTTTTTTTCTGTCTTACATAATCAAAAGCATAACTTAAAAGAACTATCTTATTACTCGTGTTTTATGCGTAAAAAGTTGAATTAGATTATGAACGATCCGGTTCTAGATTTCATGAAAATATGCAATTTTAAGCAATCATTGGATCGAAATAGTATATTCTAATGCAACACTTGTATTTTTAAAATCTTTTTGTAATGTTTTATGTCTAAATTCCCTTAATAATTCAAAATTGTAAAAACGACATTTGTAAAGAAAAACTTTCTAAACAAATTACACTTTCCACAATTGAACTAAGTATTGTTTTAAACCATGATTTACATATCAAATACAGGGGTAGGAATGCCATAAGATGATCTAAAAGAAGCATTTTCATTTTATGAAACAACCTTATTGTAATTAAGGTTTTTGCCTCTTTCTACCCATTATGTAATATTAATAGAAATTAACATGAAAACAATAAAATTTCTATAGTTATTTTGTTTCATATAATATTTTTCACTCTTGACTCAACTATTTTAGGTACATGGTTGGGGTGTTTTAGAAAGAAAAAAATGAAAATGACTTAAATATACCGTTTACAAATTGTCTCTTCTCTTTCACAAAGAGGCTCCTTAAATAATTTCCTTTATTTCTCTATCGTTCTTTTCAAGTTAAGCTTGGCGTGGCCATTCTCAATAAGCCCTGAAATATTACAAGAAAACGATACAAAAAAACTAAGTTTTAGGTTGTCATATCTAACATGTTTAATAAACAAGTCGTGTTTAGGTTTCCATGTTTTAACTCATTCAATTAAAGAAGTCAATCATGTCAACCTGTTGATTTAAACATGTCGGCCCATTAACCAATTTGTACCCATTTAACTCATTTTGTATAACTTGATTACTATCGTCAAACCATCAACTTGTGTGTGTTTAGATAATTGGGTTAAACGGGTCGTGTTATAGTTACATTATATTAAGTGGGTATAGCTTAGGGTAGATAATTTTGACACTAATATGTGCTCATGTTCGGTTGAAAAAACAACCCGAAACCCATCTACGTGACACGAACGACAGCTTTCAAAAAGTAAATAAATTGTTATATTTTCTAATTATTCTTTTAAGGAATTTCTAAATATTGCACGCGGTTATCCCATATAAATTAGCATATGGCATAATCACAATGACTACAAACACCATATAGATCTATTTTAGCTTTGGAATGCACCAAAAACGTGTATTTGGTGTTGAGATTCATGAATGAATATAAAGCCATATTTTACATTGTAACATTCATAATTTAACCATACACCATATGTATCTTGAACTAAAACCAACATTTAAAGAGGGTAATGTCTTAACATCACGAGTATGAAAGATAGTTGTGTAACTTTAACTAATCAAATTACCTTAATTTTAAAAATAGTACATGACTACGTTACTCTCAGCCTAGCCTACAATACAACTATATAGAAATTAACAGAGGCATATTATAACCAATTTTTCAACTTTAACTCAAAAAACTTTATACATATTTCAAAATACATCATTAAGTTTTAAGATGTTACACACAATACTCATGGTATCATTTTGTGTATTTGGCGTGTTTTTTTAGACCATGCATTATGAAAAAGATATAAAGAAAAATATGGCATCCAAAAGTCGATAATATTAACTGACATATGGTCATGACTCTTAGCAAAATATCAATGTATGACCTAAAAGGCTAAAACACATCATAAGATCACCACCATACTAAAATATGGCATTAGTTTCCAAAATTGCCATCATCAATCTGCAAACCATAAAAAAAAAACCAGATGTCCATTGTGCACCCTAAGAGTCATGCAAAGTCATCACCACCACCAACCTCAAGCTAACCTTTCCTGCTTCTGGTCTTCGCACCCGCACCCTTTCCCACTTCACCAACCTTCAAATCCTCACTTTCCATCGGTCCCGGTTTTACAGTTTCATCCTTGTTGACATCATCACCAATCATATTATCAGTCTCTTGATGTACCTTCTTATTACGGGTATTATCAGTAACACCCTTAGCTTTCCTTTTCTTGCTAGCTTTAGGCGAAGGTTTTGCAACGGCTTCACTTTCCTTGACATCTTCATTAGCCTCAGCTTTCGTTTCCTCGTTCGCTTCAAGCGAAGGTTTTGCATCAGCTTTTTCTTCTTCATCACTTTCCTTAATGTCTTCATTAGCCTCGGAATTCACAGCTTGAACCTCCACTTTGTCTTCCTCTGCGACATCTGCATCCAGCATTTCTTCCTCTGTAACTGCATTTTCCTCCATTTCTTTCGTCTGCCTCTGTAGTGATTCTATCACACTCATCAACTCTCTATTCACCTGTCAAGATAATAACCAGCGAA
This sequence comes from Helianthus tuberosus, assembly GCA_030545235.1. Classification (NCBI taxonomy): domain Eukaryota; kingdom Viridiplantae; phylum Streptophyta; class Magnoliopsida; order Asterales; family Asteraceae; genus Helianthus; species Helianthus tuberosus. The sequence continues at coordinate 4,120,610 of CM060422.1, read as the reverse complement.
GCTTAATTAATAACTAATTAAAGAGTAAAATGTCATTTTCGTCTCTAAGGTTTGGCCAGTTTTGCAACTTTCGTCCAATAATTTGTTTTTCTGCATGTGGATCCAAAAAGTTTGGAATCTTGCCATTTTAATACGGCTCTTTAACTTCATCTATTTTCTCTGTTAAGGCAGTGGGTATTTTCGTCTTTTTTGTTAACTTAAAGGGCATGGCGGACAAAGTATAGTAAAAAGATATATTAGATTATCGAAGTTACCTGTGGATTCTGAAGGTACTCAGAAATGTCATTAGAGCATGACGGACATTTCATGACGTTCTTTTGTGCCCTTAATGTTCGTCTACCTTCACAATTTCTTTCCTTTATAAATGTTTGACCAGCAAAAGCATCATGCAAGCATGACTTGCAGAAATTGTGAGCACATGGAGTAGTAAGTGGCTGGGTCATCACTTTGTGGCAAATGAGACAGCAAAACTCTGCAAATGATTAATTGTAAAAGTTTATGTAACTGAAATTCCTATACGAAAATCACTTCAAGAAACTGAAACACATATTACAGCATTCATATTGCTAAAAAAAACTTACCTTTAAGAAGTCTTTCACTCACAGACATTATATGTGTCTTACGTCTAACTGTCTTTGTTTGTGTGCCATCCCCAGCATCTACGGTGCTTGCTCGCTTTCTACTGTCGGGTGGAGGAATCTTCCACAACCAACAACCTTTCTCCTCCTGCACACAAGAATTAAATACTATGACTCGTAAAATGTAACTACCAATTTGTAGAAAACATTTATCATAACATAAAAAATGTACAAAAAGGTTAAATCTTGAAGTAAGAAGTTGCAGAATCTTACATCATAATCCCAGGATGGAGAACTCTTCCTCTCGGTTACATCGGTTGCTTCCTTCAGCTCTTTAATATCAGGCAATGGTCTTGGACAATCCCCAATTTCATCACTGCAAAAATGCGAAATGTAAATAATTAAAATATAATTTATAGAGTTAATATGATTAAAAAAAATACCAAAATCGTGAATATAATGGCAAACCTTGTCCATGGTGCAGGATCATTATCACAGCGAACAAAAAGATACCGGCATACCTTAAAGCCCTATTAGAAAATATACATGTGTGAGCAAGTGTTATAGAAATGAGTTGTGTCGAGTGTGCAATCAAAATCAACAAGTTGTTTAGTATCCTACTTGAATTCCGGGTTTCCGCCAGCATTTCTCAATTCTGTATACCCCATCATAACGGACGCCAGTTTCAGGTGCATAGGCAGAACGTTTTTCTTTGTGAGACCTGTCAATGTAGTTAGAGACTTGTATAAGAGGATCTTGCATATGCCGATAAGAAAATAAATGATGTACATAAGAAAAGCTGAAGACATTTTAAAGGCGATAAAACTATGTGTAGTTACTGAAATACAAAGAAGCTATGTGTGATCACTTGACTAAAACCATTTACAAGAACATGATCTGTCATATGAATTATCTCTAAAAAATTAAATATACAAAGATTGGAATTAGATAAATAGACTCACAAAGAGACCATCATGTGTAAATGTCATAGAAACATACCTGACAACACGTACTGGGTATCCCTTTTTGCAACTAACTCTTAAAGCTTCATTAGACTTATCAAACTTCTGATCAAACGATTGTGTCTTGTTGGTTCTTTTATTTCCACTCAAGTCCCTTCCCCCACTGTCAATAACAAATAAAAACATTACAGAATTATGCAACAAAAGTTAAGACTTTCAAATAAATCTAGATACAGCATAGGATTATGACACCTTAACATACCATTGACACCATCCTAATTAGCTTTACTTTTAATAAAAAAAAAATGTGCACAATATACCTTCCGGTGTAGAGAAACCACTCTCCATGATCCTCATCATCTTCATACCCTCCAGATAACGCCACAGACTGTGCACCATAATCAGACTGCCCACATATCCCCGCAACATGAGGAAGATGGGCCCCCCACTGTCTACATTCCAAACGGTCCTCCCATGTTTCACCCACCAAAACTCCCATTCCTCTCTCAGGGTCATTCTCTGCAAGAATTGGTCCAAAATGATCTGGTGAGACCGTCACAAATATCTTCCCACTGCATGCGTTAGCCTTCCCAGTTTTCTTGGCCCGCTCAGTGGTATATGCTTTGTCCGGTTTGTTTTGGTTTAGAACAGAATAGTAGGGTTTAGGTGGCCCAGAAGCAGCGTTTGACTTGGTCATTTTTGCCATTCTGATTGCGATTACAAGTGATGAATTGATTCTAGGGTTGCTCGCCATTTTAGAAGGAATCGAAGTTCGACATATGGCACAAGTGCGTTTCCCTTGACCAACCCATTTCTCAAAGCACTTCAGGCAAAAGTTGTGACCACATGGTGTCTGAAACATAAACAGAAGATTAACTTCATCTGCTAATATTATTGAACTTGCTCATAGATGTAATAAATCTTCCATATTAGTAGTGTAAACTAACCAGCACATATTAACAAGTTAATACATGTATTGTTCAAAAAAAAAAAAAACATGTAATCTCATGTGTCTCCTTTCATAACACCACAAGTGAACCAATGCTTATATTCTTACATCATAATTAAAATAAGAAGCAGATAAAGAACTTCAAGCTGCGAATTTCACTCGCAATAGTCAGACAAACAGTTCAAATATGAAACCGGAAACAAAACCCCCAAAACTAGTGGGTGTTTGGGTTAGCTTATTTTGGAACAACTTTTAACTTATTGACTTATAATAAGTTAATAAGTTGGTTTTTAGTGGGTGTTTGGGTTAACTTATTGACTTATAATGAGTTTTTGTGTGATGAAAAGTTAAAAAGTAGAAGTCAGGAAATCCTGACTTATTGACTTATAATAAGCAGAAGTTAAAAAGGAGAAAAAGAAGGAATCCCAAACACCCCCCTAAGACCGTGGGGTATGGGGCCGGGGTTTGGGCGTGGTTTGGGGAAAACGCCCAAGCCACCACCCCGGGTGGGCTTGGGTTTGGGCGTGGCCCTTGGGGCTTGGCTTTCAAGCCGGGCGTGGGGCGGTCTGGCCATGCTAGTTGGCTGAATCTCATTGGCTCACCCGCCACGTCAAGCGGTTTTTTTAAATTTTGAATTTTAAAATTCAAACGGTTCCCCCATCTTCTCGAACCGCCACGCGGGTCTCCCAAAGGCCTATATATTGTAACCCCAACCCACTGGTCCCCCCATCCCACGAACCCAACAACCCCACCGGCTACCCACTTCTCTCGAACCCGCTATGAAGGGTCGGCCACCGGGCCAAACAAAATATTGGGTGGAAGCATTCCAAGCCTACTGACATAACGTCGGTAACGACCGCCACAACCTCAACGCGTGCCAACATAAATGGCGCGAGCTACGGCCCAAGCTCAAGCGTTTCAAGGCTTACTACGAAGCCGTTCCCGGTGGCGAGTTAAGCCACGAGGACCGGGTGGCGGTGGCTAACATAGAGTTTCGAGGCAAGGAAAAAAAGGCGTTCGACAAGATCGACCTTTTTGAAATTTTTTTAACGCTTTAGGTTTGTTATTTTGTAATTTTTAGGATTATGTAATGTTTTAAATTTTAATGAAGTTGTAGGTTTTTTTTATAATTGTTGTGTGATTTTTTATAAATTTTTTTGTATTTTTTTTTTTTTAATACTCTGCCACGCGGTGCACCCAACCCAAGCCCAACCCACGCCCCGCCATACCCCACGGACACGTAACCAGACGGTGGGGGGCTCCCATTCCACGTGTCACCAAATGCCCCAACCCAAGCCCAACCCCCGCCCCACCATACCCCACGGTCTAATATCAAACAAAATAAGAAGCTGATTCAGTCATAATAAGCAATCCCAAAAAAATCTCTCAAAACTAATATTAAACAAACTAAACAATCCAAAACACTCTCAAACACAAAACTAAACAAACTAAACAATCCAAAACACACTCAAAAACAATCCCAAACGCTTTCAAAACAAATATCTGGTATGTTAAACAATCCAAAACACTCTCAAAACTAATAGCAAACAAACTAAACAATCCAAAACACTCTCAAAAGCAAAATAAGCCGATAATCAGCTTTAACAAGCAAACAAACACCATTACACACAATCTAAACATATTCCAAACACTATTCCTACAAATAATAGCATATCATCTTAACCATGAACAATGTCATTCCACAAAAACTAACATAAACATGATATAATTCTCATTAAACTCCATGAAATAAAAAATATACCGTAACAGGCCTTTCAGGAAGTTGCATACAAAACGAGCAGTTAAAGCTACCACTAAGAAGCTTCAAAACATCATTACCACCACCACTACCACTGCCACTACCACCGGCGACCTCCTTTTTCTCCTCCGCCGGTTCATCACCGTCGTCAGATCCACCACTCAACAGTTTCTGACGCCTCTTCGCCTTCTCCAAATCAGACAACGAAGCATCAGATTCAATTGCGCGAATAGCCGCAATAAGCGAATCAGACGGTTCAGATCCCGAGGCGACGGCGGACGGCGGCGCGTGAGACGACAGGAGACTCGAACAGTCCGGACACTCCCATTGTGCAGCATCCGCTAGGGTTTGGGGACGAGCGGAGAGACAATCGAGGTGCCATGGAGTGACGCATGTTTTGCACGTGATCTTCTCTTCTTCCGGTGGATTGACTTTGCAGATCATGCAGCGGCCGTCGCCGTCGCATGGAAGATCGCTATCGTGCGCCATTTTAGAGAGAGAGAGAAAGTGAGGGAGGTTGAGTAAATTCAGGGAGTGATATGATGAAGATGATGGAGAATATATTATTATAATAATATAATAATATTATATATCGTTTGCTAGTGGATTTGAAAATTCAAAGATTTGGGGAAATTGAATTGAAAAGGGTTTTGGATTTGGATTTGAAATTTTCCCTCTTTTTCTGCTCTGGTGTTTCAAAATGTTTTTCAAAAGAATATTACATGTATGGAATGTTATTTTCAAACTCCATCAAGTTTTTTTGTGAATGGAATGTTATTTTCAAACTCCATCAAGTTTTTTGTGAGTGATTATCATATCAAGTTTTGGTTTGATTTATGACAAATATATGGTATGTAATGTAATATTATATTAGTGTTTCATCATTAACTAGAGTCAATTTTATAACATATGTAAATTGACGTGGAAACGGATAACATTCCAATGGCAATAAACACTTATAAGTTATAACATATGTAGATTGATGCGGAAACGGATAACATTGGCAATAAACACTTAAACGGTTCAAAAGTTTTAAACCTTGTGATTTCCTTTAATATATAAAATTTGTTCTTCAAAAACTATCATTAAAAATCCAAAAGATATGAAAAAATAAAGTTGAATTAATAAGAATGTTACATTTAATATTTTGTATCCGCAAGGTATATAAAAATTATTACATAATTAATTAATTAATTTATTGTATTAAACTAATTAAATTAAACTAATAGCCCATCTTCAATATATACCCTTCAAGTCTTAAGATCCTATAAAAATGATATTTTTAGTGCTAATGCATAAAAATTCATATGTAGACATCATGTTTTGGACTTAGCCATAATGTTTTGGGTTGTTTTGGCAAGAAAAAAACCAAACATAACAATTTAAGACACATGCAATGAATTCTAGTCTTAAAACTTAAAATATCATGCCAAGAAAGTTAAGTAGTGTGTTTTTAAAATTTCACGCCCATAATACGTTGCATTGTCTTTTAAATTGTTATGTTTAGTGTTTTTCTTGCCAAAACATCATTGAAAACCCTTCATTGGTACAATCATCATTTAGCGAAGAAACTCCATCATTAATGTTGAAGATAATCAAAAATACAGATGAAGAAGAAAAAAATCAAATAAAAAAAAATTCAAAATGATGAGGTACCATCCTTTGATTTGAAAATTTCTCAGTTGTCTTCAAATGTGGATGAAAATGAAGTGGAAGTTGATACTACTCGCCACGCTGCACAAAGCGAAATTCAAACGGAATCTGAAAATAAAACAATCGAAAAAGAAGTTCAAATTACTTGAATACAAACAATGTTTGATAGAATTGAAGAACAGAAAACTGAAAGGGAAATCAGTGATCTAATTAAAAACACATCATTCCTCAACCCACAAGAAGATCCGTATAAAACACCTGCAAAATCAGTTCAGCAAGAACAACCAACAAGTGATATCAACAAAACAGAACAAATAATCACAAAGATGGTACGACCAGATCGACAGAAAAATGTACCAGAAGTATTTTGTTCACCATACTATCAAAGACAAGTAGCAATGAAGGAAGCAAGAACGGCACACGAAAATAACATATCGGGATTTGCTTTCCATGCAGATGGAGAAATAACGTAAAAATCATTTATATACACTAACACAAAACAAAAATCAAAATATTATAATTTAATTATTATTTTTTTTTGCAAGGACACTCTCTTTGAAATTAGAGATCATGTATTTCTGTCGAGATATGGTGCAGAAACAATGAGGCCATGATTGGAAATCGCCGGAGAAGTAATCAATTGTTGGGCATATATTTTGAATGAAGAATAAAAAAGAAGATCAAAAGACAACAAAACTCCAAGATTTTTCTGTACTATTCGAATGCTGGTAAGATCTATAAAACGCAATTTGTCTGTTTTATAGAAATAATATATGTTTAATGAAGTTTTTTGAAGTTTGATTGAATAAACTTATATAAAACGCAATTGCCAGTTTTATTTCTTTCATAAAACGCAATGTATACTTTGTTTGAATTAAGTTTTATAAAACGCAACTGTATGTTTTATTACCTTCATAAAACGCAATTAATATGTTAATTTGTTTAATGTTATGCAAGCTTTAATATCGAGTGAAAAGGAAGAAAAAATGATAGAAGCGTTCACAAAGAACATTGAAAAAAAATTTCAAGGTGCAAAGCTAAAAAGCATAAAAGATTTTAAAATTATTCTTGTCCCAATTCTCCATTCAGAGCATTTCTTTGTGATCTCATTCAATCTTGAAGAGAAACAAATATTCATCATTGACAACAGTGCGAAAGCGGTCACAAATATAGAAAAATATGGTGATGTAACTGAAAATACAGTAAGTTTTCCGACTTATGCTTTTAAAACACAAATATAAACCACCTAATCTTTTTGTTTTTTTTTCCTGTAGAGGAATGCTTTGACAGGTTACCTTAAATATGTTGGATATGAAAATGCAGATGATATAAAGGGCATAACCCATGTTAGAATGGAGATGAAATGGAGGACACAAGATAACGGTATTGACTGTGGTATATTTTGTATGCGTCATATGGAATGTTATAATGGTGAAGAAGTCGAAAAATGGGATTGTGGGTTTAATGAGGAATATGAAGAACCTGCAATTATCAAGAAGGGTAAAAACAAAAAACAAGTGAACAAGCTGACCGCACAACTTGATGATTTAAGAAGAAAGTTTATCGCAAAGATATTATTGCACGATATCAACGAACGCAAAGATTATGTTATTGAGGACTCAAAGAAGTTTCGGAACCTCAGTGCAAAACTTAAAAACAATCTTATGACACTAGTTTAGAAAGGATTAAAGAGAGGCTTGCTCTTGCTGGTTTACTTTGATTTAGAAATGCTACTTATTATAAAACGCAATGTTTTTTCTTTTAGCATAATTTTAATATAATGCAATATTTTCTTGATCTTGTTGGTTTACTTTGATTTAGAAATGCTACTTATTATAAAACGCAACGTTTTTTCTTTTAGCATAATTTTCATATAACGCAATATTTTGTTGATATATTTGCTTTAAAAAATATACTTTGAGTTACAAATGCTACTTTTTGTTTGTTATTTTAAAACGCAACATGTATCATTTCTTTTAAACATATTTTTTAAAATTTGTACAATTTATCAATAAAAATTTTAAATAATATGTTTAAAAGAAAGGATACATATATAGTGAAATGCTATTATGATAAAACGCAACATTTTAATAGTATGCTATAACTCAACATTGTCTATTTATTTGTTGTTTGACATAAGTTATTTATTCTAAAACGCATTACAAAGAGTTTCCTAATTATTCATTTCCAAACATATAACGCAATATATCTTTATAACGCAATAAAAGTTTTTTTACTATTTTTATAACGCAAAAAAAAAATAAAGGCTTAATGACAATAATGACAATCATAAAACTAATATATTATACTCTTTCTAAAACGAAATGTTATAAAATAAAGAGTAAACTGCCATTTTGGTCCCTGTGGTTTGGGCACTTTTGCCATTTTAGTCCAAATCTCAAACTTTTTACATCTGGGTCCCTGTGGTTTGCATTTTGTTGCCATTTTAGTCCAAAATTTAAAAACCCTATTTTTTTACTGTTGCAACCTCCTATTTTGTCTTTTAGTTCAGGGGCATTTTGGTCATTTTGCTTTTCATTTAACACTTTCTTAATTCATATATATATATATATTAATATACACACATACATAGCAGTTCATCTTCATCATCGACAACTTCAGCTCTCTCTCTCTCTCTCTTCTCTGAACTACCACCACACCACCACCACCCCCACCACCGCATCATCCCCACTACCACCATCCCACTGGCGCCAACACCACCATCTCTCTCTAAAACCTGCACACACACACTCTCTCTTTCTCTCTCCAAACACCCATCTCTCTCTTCTCTCTCTCTCTAAAAAGAAATGAGGCTCAAATCTGTAAAAAGAAACGAGACTCCAACAACAAATCAAAACAAAAACCGATTTGTAAAAAGAAACGAGGCTCAGATCTGTTTTACAATGGGAACAAGGAGGAATAACCGCCATGGCTGCAAACAGAGGTTGCAAGCGCACTTGCCCTCCTCCGATTCTGCCACGCTAAGCTGCGGAAAATCTCAAATGTTGACCCAATTTTGACTCGGATTAGGTGAAATCATCACAGCCTCGTGGTGAATAAAAGGACTGGGTTCAAGTTTTGATCATCCTGTTTGTTACAAAATCACCCTCAACCACCTAAAACATTAACAAAATCACAGATCATCATCCATCATCTCGATCCCTTAAAACTAACAAAATCACAGATCATCATCCATCACAAAATCACAGATCATCATCCGTCTCCCCTCCACCACAGTACACCCTCCACCACCGTCTCCCCTCCACCACCGTCTCCCCTCCACCACCGTACACCCACCACCACCGTCTCCCCACCACCACCCTCCACCACCGTACACCCTGACAACCACCGCTTGCTCTTGCTCCAACCCATATTTAAACTGCCATTTTGTTCCGATTCCTCTTGCTCCAGCCCATATTTAACACCTCCATCAAAATCAAACCCCCAATAAATCTGCATCAAACGCGAATCGGAGATCGAAGAGAGAGAGAGTTGTATGTTTGGGTGTAAATATGGGGAATCGTAGTTGTAACAACTCTCATCAAAAGTCCTAATTATTATATTATTTTATCCAATAGGAAACCCTAATTAAGACACCCAAGTGATTCTGCACAAACCCTAAAATTTTCAGAACAATCGGAATCAGGATCAAGGCCCCTAAAACTCAAGGGGGTATACCCTAGTTAACGATTATCTAAATTACTCGTTGTCAAAATTTGAAATTAAGAATCTGTCAAGTCAGCCAAGCTAGTCCCAACCGTGGCTACTCTATAAAATATAGGTGACCCTTACGGACGTAAGGGTTGAGTCTTACGGTCCGTAAGGGGGGGGGCAAAATTCGGGTATAAATAGCTGGGTTTGGCACTTGATTTCTGGTATTGAAACGATGTAAAACTTCGCTGCATGTACTGAGATACGTTTTGTTTACCACAATTAACACACAGGGTTCACTAATCGACACCGCAATCAGGGTAATAACTCGATCGCTGATACGATTCAATGTCCGATCGATTAAACTATCCAATGGATGTTTAAGTGCTGCCCACGTTAGGGTTTATGCTTTGTCATTCGTCGTTAAATCGATGGATGTTTAAGTATCGCACTTTGTCATTCGTTGTGAAGGTTTTAATCTCGTGAGTTATCGTAAATGTTGTATTAAGTTACTAACCAAATTGTGTGCCTGTTATTAAACTAGGTTATCAAGGCTAATCAGTAGGCTAAGCTCTGTTAAAAAAATTAAATCTGCAAAGTGAGTCATTCTCTTTTTATCAAATCTGTTTACAAAAAGTATGTTTATTTTCAAGATTATAAGTACAGTGATTAAGTTTATGTAGTCACCAAATTACAGCCAGTATGTGGGGTATTGTGCACATTACTGTTTTTATCACTTTAGGTGGGCGTACCTAATTAATGATACTCGTTACTATTGGGTGAACGGACTCAATAGTAATATGACCACTGTCACCGAAACGAGTCGATGACAAGTACTGTGGGTATTTGGGTGAAATAAACATTGTAATCTCTCTTAATACTGTGAATTATAATACATGAGTTGTTTTTATAAAAGAATGATTCACTCAGTATTTCCCGCTGACAAAACCTTTTTCAAACATGTTTCAGGTGATCTGTTGTGATCCAGGAAAAGTGCCGAGAAGCACTAGAATCTTAAGGAAGTGGCTCAGTATAAAATAAGGAAACATGTTTTGTAAAATAAAAGATTTCTTCATGAAATCTCAAGATTGTAAATTACCGGGTTTTATCTCCAGTTGTGAAATAAAATAATCAGGAAATATTTCAGTTTTTAAAATGATCCTGAAGAAACTTCCGCTGTTAAATAAATACCACAGGATTTTCTGTCCCGCGGCTCCTGAAACGGGTCAAACCGGGTCGAGGGCCGTGACAGAAAAAGGTGGTATCAGAGCCACTGATCTAAGCCTATTAACTATTTAGAAATACTTAATTTTACTGATTACCAATTATGTGATTATGTGTTTTATTAACTGATTATTTGTTAGTTACAGTATGGGTTAACAAAAGCTGTCAAACATCTATCTTAAACTAGATAGGTCATCCAACGAAAAGGGAAGTTCATCCCAACCCAAATCCTCAAATCACTCTGTAATTCCTGAAGAAGGAATATTTGTGAGAAAGGCACATTATGAGAAACCACTTTCTCCTAATAAAAGAAGTTTGATTATTAGAAAAAGTCAGGAGGAAATAAGGAAAATCCGAGAAAAGAAAGTTAAACAGGAAACCCAGGAATTAACCAGTAAAACACCTTGGGAGGACAAATTAGATGAGAAATGGGCAGATCTTTATATGCTAGCCACAGTAGCAGAAAATGCAAATCTCTAAATATTCCAAAGTTTTAGCACCTTTATTTTCCAGAAACCTTATTCAGTAAATAAATAAGTTCACAGTAAATCGTAGTATATTTTACTTGTCAGTTGTTTTATGTATGTAATAATATTTACGGGTTATCTATGAAATTTTGTTATGTTATTTTAACATTTGGTATGTATTTTGCATATATGCTAAACAACATGAATGAGATATCTGAAGCTTTAGAAAATCTTAACCTCTATCCCGTTAAGATAGAAGTTTCCAAGGAATTCACCGGTTACTTCGCTGATAAAGAAGAACCCATGGAATTTCAATCCAAACCACTGGCAAAACCTAAACCCAAGAAAAGAAGCAGATTTGTGGGCTGGAAACGTGTACGTAGGAAAAAAGCCAGCAACAAGAAAAGTTACCAAAACTGAAGAACCAAAAGACAAAGGAAAAGGGGTAGAAATTGAGGAAAATGTTAATCAAGTAGAGATAGAAGCTGAGAAGAGTTTTAAGCAAACAGAAAGAGAAGTCGGAGAAAGTTCTAGACAGAAACAGAAAATGACTCCCTGGGAAGTTTTAGATCATAAACTAGTAATGAGTGACCTCATCGGACCTGCCGATGGAAACCTTGAACCAGCTAATCCAAACCTTATATTTACTGAAGAAGATCTTTTCAGCTACCCACTAGAAGCTCCAATTCCAATCAATCTGGAACCTGCTATTCCAGATCCTATTGTCCAACCTCAACCACTACCAGTAGAATTAGATGAATGGTGGACAACTGATTGGCAGTACCAAAATATTTTAAACAACCCTGATACATTTTTTCCACAAGTTGACCCAGAACCTCCACTATACCCAACTATGAGCCTGGAGAATCTGACTGAACTTCGTCTCTGGGGCGAAGAGTTAATCAATGCAGGAAATAGGATTAGGGATGTTGGAGAAAGAGTTACTTGGAAGTACGACGAAAGGGAGCGTCGTTTTTAAGAAATTAGCTGACCAGATAATGAGAGTTTGCAGGAATATTTGTTTAATAAATAATCATAAGAACCAGTATGTGTAATAACTTAACAATAAAACGTTGTATGATAATCGTGTGTACGAGGCATAATATAAAATATAGAAATCGATAATTTTTGGTTATACATGTTAATGTGATTATGTGCAAACTGTTTTATTATATTTGTATTTATACTAATTATTTATATAAAATTAATTATCAGATGGCAAACATTGGTAACGAACCAGTAAATGAGGTTAATCAGTCTGAGCAACATCCAGGAGATCAATATATGACTAGGCAAGATATCGCAAATATTGTTGCTCAAGGGATAGCCAATGCTATTCCAGCAATCGTTGCTGCTGTAAAGAATCCAATCGAACCGCAACAAATCATTCCTAGTAAACGTATTTCTGAAGATAACTTCAGTAATAGTGTAAACGGAGGCAATGATCATGTTAATCATAATGATGAACCACATCAAGCTCCATTTCCTAAGAAAATGAAAGCCGCAACGCCTGGTTGCACTTTCAAAGAATTCCTTGCTTGTAAACCCACTGAATTTGCAGGCAATGAAGGAGCAACTGCATCACTGCGTTGGTTAGAGAAAACCGAAGCAGTAATTGCAATAAGTAAATGTGCTAAAGATGATCAGGTCATGTACGCGTCAAATCTTTTCAAAGAAGGGGCGCTAGAATGGTGGAACACGGTGTTACAAGCTAAAGGAAGAAATAGGGCTTATGCCATGAATTGGGAAGAATTTAAGAATCTTGTAGAAAGAAAATTTTGTCCCGAATATGAAAAAGATCAAATGGCAAATAAATTCCTAAACCATCGTATGACGGGTGTAGATTGTCGCGGTTATACTTCGACATTCTTTGAATATGCTAGAGTAGTACCAACACTGGCTTCGCCAGAACCGGTACTCATTTCTCGTTATATTTGGGGACTAGTTAGTGAAATCCGCAATATCGTTAAAGCTGCGAGACCTCGTACGATTGACGATGTTGTGGAATTAGCTAATACCCTAACCGACGAACTGGTGCGCACGATAGATGAAAATAAGAAGAAGGAATTAGCTCAAAAAATTACCCAAGGATTTCGGGTGGGTAATAATAGCAACTTCAAGAGAAAAGGAACTGGGCAATCTTCAACTCCACCGTTCTGCAGGAATTGCAGAAAGAAACATTTTGGAAGATGTAGTGTAACCTGCAATTTTTGTAAAATGGTAGGACATCGTGAAGAAAACTGCAGGAAGAAATCCACAATCTGTTACAATTGTGGAGAAGTAGGACATTTCAAAACAGAATGTCCTAAATTGGTTAAACCAGCAGACAACAAAGCTAAACCAGCTGACGGAGCTACAATGAAGAATGTCAGAGCATTCCAGCTAACTACACAAGAAGCAGAACTCATTCCAGATGTGATAGCTGGTACGTTCTTAGTTCACAACATTTACGCCAAAGTATTATTTGACTCTGGTGCAAACCAAAGTTTTATTAATACTTCATTCTGCCAAGCTCTAAATTTACCCTTAACCAACCTTAGGCAGATTTTTACAGTCGAAATGGCAGACGGAAATTCTGTTAGTATAGATAAAGTTTTGCAAAAGGAAAATATAGAACTTTCAGGTCATAAATTATTTGCAAACCTATTACCTATGAAATTAGCTGAATTTGATGTTGTGTTAGGAATGGATTGGTTAGTAGCCAACCATGCTCGAATCCTCTGTGATAAAAACTCTATAGAAATTCAGGCACCTACTAGGGAAATAATTAGGATTACAGGAGATAAACCACATAAGCCTATGAAGTTCATATCAGTAATGAAAGTTGCTAATTATGAACGAAAACAAGGAATAGTGTATATAATTTCGGTAATCATTAGCACTAAGGGTAAAGAACTTAAGGAAATTCCTGTAGTCTCAGAATACCCAGAGATATTCCCAGAAGAATTACCAGGATTACCACCAGATAGAGAGGTAGAGTTTAGGATTCATCTAATTCCAGGAACTATACCGATAGCTAAGGCACCTTATCGGTTAGCACCCACAGAAATGTTAGAATTGAAAAAGCAATTAGACGAATTACTAAGTAAAGGTTTCATACAACCTAGTTCATCCCCTTGGGGAGCACCAGTGTTGTTTGTAAAGAAGAAGGACGGTTCAATGAGAATGTGTATCGATTATAGAGAATTGAATAAAGTTACAATTAAGAATCGATACCCATTACCTAGGATTGACGATCTTTTCGATCAACTTCAAGGAGCTAGATATTTTTCTAAGATCGACTTACGTTCCGGATATCATCAATTAAAGGTACAAGAAGAAGACATACCTAAGACTGCTTTTAGAACTAGGTATGGTCATTACGAGTTTACAGTCATGCTGTAACACCTCGAAAAATCACGTCCAATGAAGTATTGACACGTGTAATAAACCCTAATGAAGTCAAACGTTGAATTTAAGGGACTAATTTTTCGAAAAATCGAAAACTTTGATCATGAAAGAACTGGAAGTATTATCATACCTAAAATAATTTTCTAAATAACCTTTTATGGTTTTATATTAAAAAATGAGCCACTTGTTAATCAAGTGTAGTCGTTTATGTAATTAATTGAAAGTTTGCGCAGAAAAGGGTTAAAAGCGTCAACATGTTAATTCTTACCTCTGAGTGACCTTTTAACAAACCAAGAGCCTCATGATATTTGATTATACTCTCGGGATTGCCAATCATTGGCCACCCAAGGCTTTTATGCCCAAAAGTGAAGTTACGCGCAACTTTGCAAGTATAAGGGACTAAAAGTGTCAATATGTTTAATTATACCTCTGAATGACCTTTTATCGAGCCCGAAGCATTATGATGTTTAATAATACCTTCAATAATTCCTAATATGGATTAGATGAGGCTTCAATGCTATTAAATGATGATTTACGCAAGTTTACGCATTTGAGGGACCTAAAGCGTCAAACTGCTAAAGTATACCGATTCGTATGTTATCGGACCTTCCGGAATATGACCATGAGATAAACATACCATAATTATCCCTAATACAGCTTAGATATAGGCTTAGAGGTGTTTGGTGCGCAAAAATAAGCTTTTAAGTCATGCGGGGACTAAAAGTGTCAAAAAGCGCACAAGTTTGCGTTTACGCGCATATCTCACATTCTGAATATCCCCGGACACCCAAAAATTTATGCAAACACTAAAATATGTTATTTTAGTGTTTGGCTTGATAAAATTCCATTCGTCGCGTCAATTGGTTCGTTTTTCGCGTCCGTCTGTGTTTCGTCGTAATTAACCGAACAACGTGACCGTACGACCAAACGAACCGACATCCGAGATATTTTTGAGCATGTTTTGAGTTCCCTATACTTTAAATTCATTTTAGAGCCTTGAAATGAGGTTAACGGGGCTTAAACGTGTCAAAAAGGAGCCGAAATGCAAGATTCTGAAGTTCAGGGACCAAAATTGTCATTCTGCCATAGTTATCTTAGGAAGGGACCAAAATGAAAAATCTAAATTCCAGCTTGTTCCAGCTGTTCCCCTCATTTGCACATGGTTTTAATGAAACTATGGGCTCCCATGGTTTCACAAAACCATGGGCACATGTGTACGGATGAGATCGAAGCTCGTTTTACGATGAACGATCCTAACGGTTCTCAAAATCCTATAAATACCCCCTTTGATTTTGGGTTTCACTTGCACCATTCATTCCTTTCTGATTTTCTCTGAATTCTTTGAGGGTCTTGAGCTTCTTGAGAACCTCTTTCAGTCCTTTGGACTCTTGTAAGTATTCTTTCGTGCTTAGTTTAAGCCATTTATCGTTTATAGCCGAAAAGTCAAGCGTTTTCAATAAACGCTTTGAATTTTAAACGGTTGAGCCATTGTTCGCGTCGAACATGGCTACGTGACCGTAATTAGGTAGGTGTTTAACCCTCAAAAGGGCACCTCCTAATTACCACGTTTACTTAGTTTAATTGTCGGGTCAAATAAAAGTCAAATGGGTTAGTTTTAAATAAAATACATAACTATTAATATAAAAGTCATAAAATCAGTTTTCTCACTTTAATAACTTGGTAAATATTAGTTGAACATGCCTAAGCATGATTCAACCCGACAATTCTAAGTATAGGCTCGGTTCGGAACCGAAAGTCGCAAAAGTTGACTTTTGCTTTGACTTTCAGCTCTGACCCGATTTAGCTTAGTTAGTTATGCCTTAGGATTCCATTAGGACCATATTATAAGTTAGTATAACCCTCCAAGGTTATACAACTTGGTTCCATAGAAATCCTAGTTCATGCATGTTTCCGTTAAATGCCTAAATGTTGACCGTTATGCCCTTTTGACCCTAAAACGAGAATTTTGAAAATGTGAGAGGACAATAATCTTTATTACTGATTTATAAACTTGTCCCTAAAATTTGACATCAATTTGAGGTCTAGATTAGGAGTTATGCTCATTAGCGTAAATGAGAAGCCTTTTACTAATTAAACGGCGTAATTGGCATATAGCCTATATAAACCCAATTTTTGATATCAAACTTTTTACCTACTGATATAAAATAATATTTTGGGATTTTTGGAGATTTTTATTTATTTTTAGACTGAGCATAACTTAGAGTTCTAAGCTTAATTCGGTAATTGACGGTTTTGCCCTTTTGGGCTATAAAATGAGTTTTACAAATCCTTTTGACCCCAAACCTTTTTCTACTGATCTAATATGATAAATAAAATATTTTGAGCCTTCTGGAATAATAAAAATATCAGCTTTCCTTTAAAAACCCGGAAATGGCTCCAAATCGCATTTTTAAGCGTTTTTAACGCATAATATGTACTAAAACTATTTTAAACATATAAGGGTTGATGCCTACTGATATATTCAGTAAATTTTTATATTTTAACAGTAAGGAAAAGTTTTAAACTCAGGTTTTCAGTTTTGACTTTTTTAACCTATGTGAAATTACCAAAATGCCCCTACGATGCATAGTATGGTTATAATTAATAAATTTCACATATATATGATACCCTACTGTTATAACTTATTAAATTAAGTATATTTACTGATTAAATCAGACCTGTAACTCAGAATAATATTTAATCTCTTTTATAACCTTTAAAATGACCAAAATACCCCTAAGGGGCATAAATTGGTTGTAAATTCGTTTTGGGCATAATGGAAGGTATCCTACTGATATCACAACATATTTAAGGCATATTAACTTAGGAAACATGTTCATGACTCATTTGGTTACCCGTTACGCACTCTTCGCGTTCGGATCGGCTTATGTAACTAGTTTGCATAAACTAGCCGAAACGGGTCAAACCTTATTATTTTTATCTCAAAATCCAGAATGTGTTTAGTTTACCCTTGTTACACAAGTATACAAGCTTGTCGGGTCTAAACCACATTCTAATCCGGTTCTCGCTTAATCATACGCTTTGAACCGTACCTTCCTTGGAAACTAACCGGTCTAAGCATAGGCTTAATTAAGACCCGTTAGGAATCTGATAGGTTATTAAAAACCTTCGTTCCAGATTAAGAGCCCCGGTAGAAGTACTTATGCTTGCTGATTAGAATATACGGCTGAGTATAAATTGCATTGCTAGCTCAGGTAAATATTTTTAACTTATTTTCCCTTATACGGGCTTGGGATACGTATTATAAAAATACCGCTTGGTCGGGTGTAGAAACCTTTTAATCGGAGATGATTAAATTGCATAATCCCGTTTTAATCTGTATTGATTGATAACAAATAACATTAGGGGTTAATGACCGTGTCCTGGATATCCTTGGCTCATTTAAAAAGTGAATGGCCATAACTTAAGCACAAGGTGTAGGCATAACACCTCCTATTGCGTATGTAAAAGATATACTCACTCGTAAGGATGTCTTCTTGTGAGTTATATTTATGGTGTGTCGATTAATCTTGACCGGCTTGTATTGTATAATCACCGGCCCTAAATGTTGGACAAACATGTAAATCGGATACAAGATTTTTATTAATAAAATTGTCCCAAGTTATAAAAGATATTTTTTGTGCCTTGTGCATTCAAATCAATTTTCTTAAACATTTTCAAAATGAGTCAGTTAATTGTATTTACCAGTGTAAACTGACGTATTTTCCAAAAAGGTTAAGTGACAGGTACTGTACGTAATTGGCTGGGAGCTCAGGGCGTTAATAAGGAATCTTGCAAGTTCTAGATGCCTAAAGTCTGTTGAACAGTTCTCTTTATTTGATCCGCCTGTGGATCTTTTACATACCGTTGTAATACTTTGATATTCTTATTCGTTTGTAATATATTTATCTTTTGCTTCCGCTGTGCATTTAAATTGTGTTGTTTGACTATGATGATATCAACTACGTCACGATACTCCCCACCGGGCCCACCGGTAATACGTGGAAATATCGGGGTGTGACAGGTTGGTATCAGAGCCAACATTGAGTGAATTAAACACCAGCCTTTTGTGTTTAATCTCAATGACACAGTAGCACATTCCTTAAACTTTCTGAGTCTAGACTTAACACAGGAATACTCTCAATCCTAATCTGAAAATTTTTGCTTCCAATTTTTATATATATTGGATACGTCGCCAAGAGAAGAAGCCGTAATGGAAATTCTCCACATCCGGAGCCTTGATATGCTGAGCTTCGTACCACGGTTAGGATGAAACGAGCATCCAGGGAGAGAACCTTCAGAAGTAAAGTAAAGAAGAAAACTCCTTTTGCTGAAGATCGTTTCTTTAATAGTCCTTATAAGGGCATATTTATCTTTCAGTCCCTTCGAGGACAACATCGTTCCTTTCAAGTCCCGTCTAGGGCACACCTGTACTTTTTAATTTTGTAGTGGAATGATTAAATTTAAATTTTCATTCTAAACATGAAAAATGAATTAAATGAAAAGTAACATTCCTTTTATAAGATCTACCATTATAATAAAATGGCAAAATCTAAAAAGGACAAGACCTAGCCACGTGTTATTTTAAGACATGGCCAAGATGGTAAGACCTATTCAAGAGATTCAGATCCTTGTTAACACCTAAGAACGTGTTAGCACTCTTGACAAATGTGATTCGAGAATATCATAACAGTTATCCTTATATTGGATTCTTCCAATTTTCTTATATGGCCTAATGATCTAGAAATCATGGCTTATATCATCCTATAAGATGATCATGTTATAAACATCCGTTAGTGATGAAGTGCCTACGGGCTAAACTTGTTGTCCGAAAAGACAACGACAGTGGTGGTCTTTGACATCCTGTCTAAAAAAATGTTGGACCATGTCCAAGCATAATAGTCGGTATGATCCATACGATCTCGACTAATAGCATCTGAAAAGATGATCATATCATAAACATCCCTTAGAAGGGAAATGCCTACGGGCTATATATATTGTCCTAAAAGACAAAAGACAGTTGTAGTCTTCGACTCTCTATCAAGAAAAGTAACCAACTATGCTCAAACCTTAAATGCCTCGATCCCAAACAATCATGGCTTATAAATCCAAAACTGTCATCGTGACAAGGCCTGTTGTGCCACTTTAATATCCTTAATGTTTTATATACTAGGATAGATTATAATGAAAATACTAATATAATTAACAAATTAACCCATATGGTTTATATTACCATGGTTAATAAATTATCAAAAATGATAATTTCATAATAACCTCTGAATAAATCATTGTCAATGTTTATGTAGCCATCAAGCTACATGGCTGGATTAGATGAAATTAACAGCCACATGAAGGAGAACAATGATACTACCAGAATTAATGTAACTGGAACAGAACTACAGGCAATAATAGATTATGCTGTCACTCGAGCTCTTGACAGACAGTATGATGAATCAAATGATACCCACTCTAAGACTCTATCTGTGGCTCGTAGTAAGCCCCCTTCTAAAACACATGAGTCAAGGGAGGACGATGTTCATGACTTGTTAAATCAAAGGAGTATTCCGTCTAGACAGGTTGTGTTTCATCAAGAGGCACCAGTTGAGACCTGCTCATATAAATATTTTGTCTCCTGCAAGCCTAGAGACTTTACAGGAGAAAAAGGGGCCATCGATTGCATGACATGGCTCGATGAGATGGACGTTGTTGTTGACATCAGCGGTTGTGCGGAGCAAGATGTTGTGAAATTTGTTTCACAATCATTCAAAGGAGAAGCGTTGGCATGGTGGAGATCGTTGCTCCAAGCCACGGGAAAGGTTCTACTCTACAACTTATCTTGGGATCAATTTGTTGCATTAGTCAAGGAAAATTATTGCCCTCAGCATGAGGTAGAAAAGATAGAATCAGACTTCTTGACTCTGGTCATGGAGAATTTGGATTGTCAGGCATATGTGACAAGTTTCAACACTATGTCCCGCCTAGTTCCTTATTTAGTCACCCCTGAACCTAAACTCATAGCGCGTTTCATTGGAGGCCTAGCACCAGAGATAAAAGGAAATGTTAAAGCATCTAGGCCAACCACATATAGGTCCGCGGTGGACTTATCCTTATCTCTCACCTTAGATGCAATCAGAAATAAGTCTGTTAAGGCTTCTGGCGAGGGAAGAAGAGAAAGAGAGGAGGAAAACTCTCATCAATATAACAAGAAGAAGAAGGGAAGCTTTGAGCACGGGAAAGATTCCGAGTTTAGGAAAAACTCGAGTCAGTCTAATAACAGACCCAAATGCAGTAACTGCAGAAAGCAACATTCTGGAAAATGTACAATCGACCCACGTGCTAAATTGTGTGGAATTTGCAAGACCAAGGGTCACAAAACCTTAGATTGCAAGGAGTTAAAGAACGCCACATGTTACAATTGTAACGAGGAAGGGCACATCAAAACCAACTGCCCAAAGCTTATAAAGAAGCCTGGAAAGGCCAGGAAAACAAACGCATGAGTCTTCCGGATTAACGCCCAGGAGATGGTGCAGAATTATAACTATATAGCAGGTACCTTTCCTTATCAAGCAATTTATGCAGAAATTTATTTGATGCTGGCACATATGATTCTATAATGAATGATAACTGTTGTCTCCGCCTGACTAGGACTCCGGTCATTTAACGCGAGATAGAAATTGGCCGATGATACTTTATAGAATACTCCAACAAACCTTAGATGGATATTTTATATCTATTAGGAATCACTCTTTTTCTGATATTCCTATGGCAAGCTTTCAAGTTACCTAAATTCTTCAATATAATAAAGGCAGATGTGACGTTTTGATCCTCTGTCAGAAAAGTGATGGACTAGGTCCAAACCTTAAATGCCATTGATGGTCTTTTGCGACCTAGGCTAAGTAATATTAATGTATATTTTAAATAATGTTCATTAAGAATGTTAGTGCTATATTAGCCTGTATGGGTTATTGATACCATGGTTAGTATATATTAAGGCCATCAGGATGAGGAATAGCAGTTGTTGGATTGCAACTAAGAAATTGTTTTATTGGTGTTAGGAATCAATATCGAGTATGGCAAACTCAGATAAGACAGCCGTTGATCGTGTCATGAATGATGCGACGCATGCCAATGATGCTACAATTGTTAGCCTTAGAATTTCCAAAAAGGTTCTTCAGACTATGATAGATGCAGCTGTTGGAAAAGCTGTGAAAAAGGTTATGAAAAAGTTCAAGGACCCCCATGCTACACGCTCCAAATTTTATCTAGGACCACATTTCCTCGCTAATAAGGAGGATCTCGTTCATGCCTCTAATGCAAAGGATGAACTAAAAAGGAAAAGGGAGGAAGACAACTCCCAGAATTCTAAGAAAAAGAATAAACAAAAGTCCAACCAGAAACCTGTATGCAAGACTTGCAAGAAGCGCCATTACGGGAAATGCAGATTTGAGCCTCAACCTCTACATTGTGGGATCTGCAAATCTAGTGAGCATAAAACATTGGAATGCCAGATGATAGGAGATGCGACTTGTTACAACTGTAACGAGAAAGGGCATATCAAATCCAATTGTCCAAGGTATGCGATGAAGCTTAAAGGAGATAAGAAGACTGACGCTAAGGCCTCTCAGATGGATGCAAAAGAAGCCATACAAGATGACAATATTATAACCGGTACGTCCTTATCCAGGATGTATATGCAAGGGTATTGTTTGATGCAGGTGCAGATAAGTCATTTGTGGAATAAATTTTGTAAGTATTTAAATATGCCTATTAGAACCTTAAGCATAAAATATGAAGTAGAATGAACGCTAAGAGTTCTGCTTTGATTCGGATACCAATCAATCCATCATAGATGGTGGGTATAACAAACACTTAAAGTCTTCCATGAGAACCCTAGATATTAAGTGTAAGGTAAAACTTACAGACGAAAATCATAGGAACCGTTTCTTCTATTCCTGTCAGAAATCTTCAGTCGTGAAATTCTAGTGTACCCTCTCTTCAGATGAGATACATCATCATATGAAATTGATATCTCTTTGATCTCCATCGATTACGAATACCAGATGGTATGACAAAAGCGCCATATGAGGATTGGTGTATCTTAATATGTTCCATAGATTGCTTCCACGCCTGATCAGTATGGAGGTTTAATGCATGGAACCACAAAGATATCCCAATGGTCATACGGTATTAAAGTCAACTAATGGTATTCAAAGATGATATCCAGAATGGAATTGTCTAAGTAAGTGTCTCTGATTAAGAAATCCGTGGACTCGTAACATAAATGTGTCACTCATTTGACACCAGCAAGGATGGATGAACTGGAGCCTGAGATTTGGAAAATCTCTGTAACCTCCTTGTATCTTGATTATCTTCTCCTAAGACTACCCTGTTTACCTCCCGAGAGACAAGTAAAGTTAAGATTAACATCCCGCTTAGGGTTGGAGTGTTGTAAGAACTCCGTGTTGATCATGGAATAATCGAAACCCTGATTAAGTAAACTTCAAGATAAGAGATGCATATAGCCTAACTCGATATTCTGAGAGTTTGATAAGAAAGACGGTTCATTTTGCTTATGCATTCATTACCGCAACCCTATTTTAACAACGATTAAGAATCACCATCAACTACCCAGGATCGTTGAGTTATTCAACTAGCTATAAGGATTAGCTACTCCTTAAGATTAGTTTTAAGCAATGGTTGGGATAACCATCCCACCTTAAGATAAGCTTTTCTATAATAATTGATATGTAAGTATTAAGGTTGCTCCTTTGGAGACCTTGTATAGATGGAATGTTAAACATCTATTGTTAGATAGAGAATTGGTAAGTCCAATTATCAGGATCTGAAAGTTGCCTAGGAAACAACAAATAAGATCATACAAATCCATAATCGATTGTAAGTTGCTAGTATACGGCAGGAAATCAAGGATTTATGAAAATAGCAACCCTCATAAGTTCTGGTTAAAAGATAAGGTTCAACAAAAGATAACACCCTAGAAGGGTGTGCCGAGTTGTAATTTTCAGGTTAGTTAAGCTCGGAATATATAAAGTCATTCGAAGGATTCGAATGTATCAAGACTAAATAGCTTACGAGCTAAGACCTAATTTAGGAGCTTGGTGGAACGCGCAATGTGACCCACACTAATGATTTAGCGACGTATCACCAATAAGTCGAAAAGCACTATCACATAATGATATGCAGATCTATGATAGTATGAGCAACCTATGTCGATTGAGAATCGACAGGTTAAGGAGCTCCAAAAGAAAGTATGCACCTATTGTATAGGTCAACTGTGATACCCTTGGAGGCCCAAATATACTATGGAAGTTAAATCCATGATACGACAGAAAGTACTTCCTTTACTTTAAGCAAATCTCGAGGTCGAGATTTCTTTTAAGGGGGTGAGGATGTAACACCTCGAAAAATCACGTCCAATGAAGTATTGACACGTGTAATAAACCCTAATGAAGTCAAACGTTGAATTTAAGGGACTAATTTTTCGAAAAATCGAAAACTTTGATCATGAAAGAACTGGAAGTATTATCATACCTAAAATAATTTTCTAAATAACCTTTTACGGTTTTATATTCACAAATGAGCCACTTGTTAATCAAGTGTAGTCGTTTATGTAATTAATTGAAAGTTTGCGCAGAAAAGGGTTAAAAGCGTCAACATGTTAATTCTTACATCTGAGTGACCTTTTAACAAACCAAGAGCCTCATGATATTTGATTATACTCTCGGGATTTCCAATCATTGGCCACCCAAGGCTTTTATGCCCAAAAGTGAAGTTACGCGCAACTTTACAAGTATAAGGG
Organism: Helianthus tuberosus; assembly: GCA_030545235.1. Classification (NCBI taxonomy): domain Eukaryota; kingdom Viridiplantae; phylum Streptophyta; class Magnoliopsida; order Asterales; family Asteraceae; genus Helianthus; species Helianthus tuberosus. Next base: position 4,096,160 of record CM060422.1, on the reverse strand, counting down.
ACTAAAAGTGTCAAGATGTTTAATTATACCTCTGAATGACCTTTTATCGAGCCCGAAGCATTATGATGTTTAATAATACCTTCAATAATGCCTAATATGGATTAGATGAGGCTTCAATGCTATTAAATGATGATTTACGCAAGTTTACGCATTTGAGGGACCTAAAGCGTCAAACTGCTAAAGTATACCGATTCGTATGTTATCGGACCTTCTGGAATATGACCATGAGATAAACATACCATAATTATCCCTAATATAGCTTAGATATAGGCTTAGAGGTGTTTGGTGCGCAAAAATAAGCTTTTAAGTCATGCGGGGACTAAAAGTGTCAAAAAGCGCACAAGTTTGCGTTTACGCGCATATCTCACATTCTGAATATCCCCGGACACCCAAAAATTTATGTAAACACTAAAATATGTTATTTTAGTGTTTGGCTTGATAAAATTCCATTCGTCGCGTCAATTGGTTCGTTTTTCGCGTCCGTCTGTGTTTCGTCGTAATTAACCGAACAACGTGACCGTACGACCAAACGAACCGACATCCGAGATATTTTTGAGCATGTTTTGAGTTCCCTATACTTTAACTTCATTTTAGAGCCTTGAAATGAGGTTAACGGGGCTTAAACGTGTCAAAAAGGAGCCGAAATGCAAGATTCTGAAGTTCAGGGACCAAAATTGTCATTCTGCCATAGTTATCTTAGGAAGGGACCAAAATGAAAAATCTAAATTCCAGCTTGTTCCAGCTGTTCCCCTCATTTGCACATGGTTTTAATGAAACTATGGGCTCCCATGGTTTCACAAAACCATGGGCACATGTGTACGGATGAGATCGAATCTCGTTTTACGATGAACGATCCTAACGGTTCTCAAAATCCTATAAATACCCCCTTTGATTTTGGGTTTCACTTGCACCATTCATTCCTTTCTGATTTTCTCTGAATTCTTTGAGGGTCTTGAGCTTCTTGAGAACCTCTTTCAGTCCTTTGGACTCTTGTAAGTATTCTTTCGTGCTTAGTTTAAGCCATTTATCGTTTATAGCCGAAAAGTCAAGCGTTTTCAATAAACGCTTTGAATTTTAAACGGTTGAGCCATTGTTCGTGTCGAACATGGCTACGTGACCGTAATTAGGTAGGTGTTTAACCCTCAAAAGGGCACCTCCTAATTACCACGTTTACTTAGTTTAATTGTCGGGTCAAATAAAAGTCAAATGGGTTAGTTTTAAATAAAATACATAACTATTAATATAAAAGTCATAAAATCAGTTTTCTCACTTTAATAACTTGGTAAATATTAGTTGAACATGCCTAAGCATGATTCAACCCGACAATTCTAAGTATAGGCTCGGTTCGGAACCGAAAGTCGCAAAAGTTGACTTTTGCTTTGACTTTCAGCTCTGACCCGATTTAGCTTAGTTAGTTATGCCTTAGGATTCCATTAGGACCATATTATAAGTTAGTATAACCCTCCAAGGTTATACAACTTGGTTCCATAGAAATCCTAGTTCATGCATGTTTCCGTTAAATGCCTAAATGTTGACCGTTATGCCCTTTTGACCCTAAAACGAGAATTTTGAAAATGTGAGAGGACAATAATCTTTATTACTGATTTATAAACTTGTCCCTAAAATTTGACATCAATTTGAGGTATAGATTAGGAGTTATGCTCATTAGCGTAAATGAGAAGCCTTTTACTAATTAAACGGCGTAATTGGCATATAGCCTATATAAACCCAATTTTTGATATCAAACTTTTTACCTACTGATATAAAATAATATTTTGGGATTTTTGGAGATTTTTATTTATTTTTAGACTGAGCATAACTTAGAGTTCTAAGCTTAATTCGGTAATTGACGGTTTTGCCCTTTTGGGCTATAAAATGAGTTTTACAAATCCTTTTGACCCCAAACCTTTTTCTACTGATCTAATATGATAAATAAAATATTTTGAGCCTTCTGGAATAATAAAAATATCAGCTTTCCTTTAAAAACCCGGAAATGGCTCCAAATCGCATTTTTAAGCGTTTTTAACGCATAATATGTACTAAAACTATTTTAAACATATAAGGGTTGATGCCTACTGATATATTCAGTAAATTTTTATATTTTAACAGTAAGGAAAAGTTTTAAACTCAGGTTTTCAGTTTTGACTTTTTTAACCTATGTGAAATTACCAAAATGCCCCTACGATGCATAGTATGGTTATAATTAATAAATTTCACATATATATGATACCCTACTGTTATAACTTATTAAATTAAGTATATTTACTGATTAAATCAGACCTGTAACTCAGAATAATATTTAATCTCTTTTATAACCTTTAAAATGACCAAAATACCCCTAAGGGGCATAAATTGGTTGTAAATTCGTTTTGGGCATAATGGAAGGTATCCTACTGATATCACAACATATTTAAGGCATATTAACTTAGGAAACATGTTCATGACTCATTTGGTTACCCGTTACGCACTCTTCGCGTTCGGATCGGCTTATGTAACTAGTTTGCATAAACTAGCCGAAACGGGTCAAACCTTATTATTTTTATCTCAAAATCCAGAATGTGTTTAGTTTACCCTTGTTACACAAGTATACAAGCTTGTCGGGTCTAAACCACATTCTAATCCGGTTCTCGCTTAATCATACGCTTTGAACCGTACCTTCCTTGGAAACTAACCGGTCTAAGCATAGGCTTAATTAAGACCCGTTAGGAATCTGATAGGTTATTAAAAACCTTCGTTACAGATTAAGAGCCCCGGTAGAAGTACTTATGCTTGCTGATTAGAATATACGGCTGAGTATAAATTGCATTGCTAGCTCAGGTAAATACTTTTAACTTATTTTCCCTTATACGGGCTTGGGATACGGTATTATAAAAATACCGCTTGGTCGGGTGTAGAAACCTTTTAATCGGAGATGATTAAATTGCATAATCCCGTTTTAATCTGTATTGATTGATAACAAATAACATTAGGGGTTAATGACCGTGTCCTGGATATCCTTGGCTCATTTAAAAAGTGAATGGCCATAACTTAAGCACAAGGTGTAGGCATAACACCTCCTATTGCGTATGTAAAAGATATACTCACTCGTAAGGATGTCTTCTTGTGAGTTATATTTATGGTGTGTCGATTAATCTTGACCGGCTTGTATTGTATAATCACCGGCCCTAAATGTTGGATAATCATGTAAATCGGATACAAGATTTTTATTAATAAAATTACCCCAAGTTATAAAAGATATTTTTTGTGCCTTGTGCATTCAAATCAATTTTCTTAAACATTTTCAAAATGAGTCAGTTAATTGTATTTACCAGTGTAAACTGACGTATTTTCCAAAAAGGTTAAGTGACAGGTACTGTACGTAATTGGCTGGGAGCTCAGGGCGTTAATAAGGAATCTTGCAAGTTCTAGATGCCTAAAGTCTGTTGAACAGTTCTCTTTATTTGATCCGCCTGTGGATCTTTTACATACCGTTGTAATACTTTGATATTCTTATTCGTTTGTAATATATTTATCTTTTGCTTCCGCTGTGCATTTAAATTATGTTGTTTGACTATGATGATATCAACTACGTCACGATACTCCCCACCGGGGCCACCGGTAATACGTGGAAATATCGGGATGTGACACATGCCCTTTGGGTTAACAAATGCACCTGCCGCATTCATGGACATGATGAATAGGATCTGTAAACCATATTTGGATAAATTTGTAATTGTCTTCATAGATGATATACTTATTTATTCAAAAAGTCAGGACGAACATTGTCAGCACTTGCATATACTCTTAACTTTGTTAAGAAAAGAAAAGCTTTATGCCAAATTCTCGAAATGTGAATTTTGGTTGCAAGAAGTGCAATTCCTAGGACACATGGTGAATCACAAAGGTATTCACGTAGATCCTGCTAAGATAGAGGCAATTACCAATTGGAAGGTTCCGCAAACCGCGATGGAAATTAGAAGTTTTATAGGTTTAGCTGGATATTATCGACGGTTTATTAAGGATTTTTCCAAGATAGCCGTACCATTAACTAAGTTAACCTGTAAAGCCGTTAAATTTGAATGGGGACCTAAACAAGAAGAAGCCTTTAGGATTTTGAAACAGAAATTAACAAATGCTCCAATCTTAGCCTTACCAGAAGGAACTGAAGATTTTGAAGTATATTGTGATGCTTCAAAACTAGGATTTGGATGTGTGCTTATGCAACGCAAGAAGGTAATTGCGTATGCTTCAAGACAGTTGAAAAAGCACGAAGAAAATTATACAACTCATGATTTAGAATTTGGAGCTGTAATTTTTGCCCTTAAAATATGGAGACATTATCTGTATGGAAGTAGGTTTACTGTCTATACGGATCATAAAAGTCTAAGATATATATTTGGGCAAAAAGAGTTAAATATGAGACAAAGGAGATGGATGGAAATTTTAAGTGACTACGACTGTGATATTCAATATCACGAAGGAAAGGCAAATGTAGTTGCAGATGCCTTAAGTCGTAAGTATGGGTTCGTGCTCTCAGATTAAATCTACAAATAGATTTAATGGAACAATTGAAGAATGTTCAAGCTACAGTAATCAAGGAAGATGCTGAAGGAATGAAAGGACGAATAAAGGAATTAGAACAAGGAGCAGATGGAATTTGGAGATTCCACAAAAGTAGAATTTGGGTACCTAAGCAAGGAGACTTAAGACCTAAGATTTTAGAAGAAGCCCATAAATATAGGTATACTATGCACCCAGGAAACAACAAGATGTACCAAGATTTAAGAAAGAACTTCTGGTGGATAGGAATGAAAAAGGATATAGCGCGATATGTTTCTAAGTGTCTTACTGGTTCGCAAGTTAAGGCAGAACATCAGAAACCTTCAGGGTTACTACAACAATTAGAAATGCCTATATGGAAATGGGAACTCATAACAATGGATTTTGTTACTAAGTTACCCAAAACCAGAAAAGGTAATGACGCGATTTGGGTGATTGTGGATAGATTAACCAAATCAGCTCACTTTCTGCCTATGAAAGAAACCTTTATCATGGAAAGATTGGCAAAGTTGTATGTAGATAAAGTCGTATCTTTACATGGAGTTCCACTCTCCATTGTATCAGATAGGGATAGTCGTTTCACTTCTCATTTTTGGAAAAGTTTCCAAGAAGCAATGGGAACTCGATTAAATTTAAGCACGGCATATCATCCACAAACAGACGGGCAAAGTGAAAGGACAATCCAAACTCTAGAAGATATGCTCCGAGCATGTGTAATAGATTTTGGTGGAAATTGGGACGATCACTTACCTTTAATTGAATTCTCCTATAACAATAGTTATCATTCAAGTATTGAAACTGCCCCATTTGAAGCACTGTATGGAAGAAAATGCAGAACTCCAGTTTGTTGGGCAGAAATAGGAGAAAGTCAATTATCAGGTCCGGAGATTGTACAAGAAACGACTGATAAGATTACACAAATCAAGGAAAGCTAAGTCCAAGGTATGTAGGACCATTTTCAGTGATCCAACGTATAGGACCAGTTGCTTATCGTTTACAACTACCAGAAGAATTAGCTGGAGTACATGATGTATTTCATGTATCAAATCTCAAGAAATGCTTATCAGATGAATCACTGGTAGTACCTCTTCGAGATATAGAGGTAAATGAAAAGCTGAAATTTGTTGAGAAACCTCTTCAAATTGAGGATCGAAAGATCAAGTTTCTCAAACATAAACGACTAGTTTTAGTCAAAGTCAGATGGGATTCAAAGAGAGGAGCTGAATACACTTGGGAGCTGGAATCAGAAATGAAGCGAAAGTATCCTCATTTATTCCAGTAAATCTCGAGGACGAGATTTTTATTAAGGTGGGGAGAATGTAACAACTCTCATCAAAAGTCCTAATTATTATATTATTTTATCCAATAGGAAACCCTAATTAAGACACCCAAGTGATTCTGCACAAACCCTAAAATTTTCAGAACAATCGGAATCAGGATCAGGGCCCCTAAAACTCAAGGGGGGTATACCCTAGTTAACGATTATCTAAATTACTCGTTGTCAAAATTTGAAATTAAGAATCTGTCAAGTCAGCCAAGCTAGTCCCAACCGTGGCTACTCTATAAAATATAGGTGACCCTTACGGACCGTAAGGGTTGAGTCTTACGGTCCGTAAGGGGGGGGGGGGGGCAAAATTCGGGTATAAATAGCTGGGTTTGGCACTTGATTTCTGGTATTGAAACGACGTAAAACTTCGCTGCATGTACTGAGATACGTTCTGTTTACCACAATTAACACACACGGTTCACTAATCGACGCCGCAATCAGGGTAATAACTCGATCGCTGATACGATTCAATGTCCGATCGATTAAACTATCCAATGGATGTTTAAGTGCTGCCCACATTAGGGTTTATGCTTTGTCATTCGTCGTTAAATCGATGGATGTTTAAGTATCGCACTTTGTCATTCGTTGTGAAGGTTTTAATCTCGTGAGGTATCGTAAATGCTGTATTAAGTTACTAACCAAATTGTGTGCCTGTTATTAAACTAGGTTATCAAGGCTAATCAGTAGGCTAAGCTCTGTTAAAAAAATTAAATCTGCAAAGTGAGTCATTCTCTTTTTATCAAATCTGTTTACAAAAAGTATGTTTATTTTCAAGATTATAAGTACAGTGATTAAGTTTATGTAGTCACCAAATTACAGCTAGTATGTGGGGTATTGTGCACATTACTGTTTTTATCACTTTAGGTGGGCGTACCTAATTAATGATACTCGTTACTATTGGGTGAACGGACTCAATAGTAATATGACCACTGTCACCGAAACGAGTCGATGACAAGTACTGTGGGTATTTGGGTGAAATAAACATTGTAATCTCTCTTAATACTGTGAATTATAATACATGAGTTGTTTTTATAAAAGAATGATTCTCTCAGTATTTCCCGCTGACAAAACCTTTTTCAAACATGTTTCAGGTGATCTGTTGTGATCCAGGAAAAATGCCGAGAAGCACTAGAATCTTAAGGAAGTGGCTCAGTATAAAATAAGGAAACATGTTTTGTAAAATAAAAGATTTCTTCATGAAATCTCAAGATTGTAAATTACCGGGTTTTATCTCGAGTTGTGAAATAAAATAATCAGGAAATATTTCAGTTTTTAAAATGATCCTGAAGAAACTTCCGCTGTTAAATAAATACCACGGGATTTTCTGTCCCGCGGCTCCTGAAACGGGTCAAACCGGGTCGAGGGCCGTGACAGTAGTCGAGGTGGTGGTGGTGCACGGTGGTGGTAGTTCAGATTGGAGGCGGCGATTTTGGATTACAGAGATCTGGGTTTGATTACAGAGTTAAAAGAGAGAGAGAGAGTTGTATGTCTGTTTGTGTGTGAATATATATATAAATTTGAGTTATAATAAATCTAAATGACCAAAATACCCCTGAGGATAAAGACAAAATAGGGGGATTTAAGTTAAGGAATCTAGTCAAATTTGAAATTTGGACTAAAATGGCAACAAAATGCAAACCACAGGGACCCAAATGTAAAAAGTTTGAGATTTGGACTAAAATGGCAAAAGTGCCCAAACCACAGGGACCAAAATGACAGTTTACTCTAAAATAAAATAATAATAAACGAGGAATTTATAAAACAAAGAAAAAACTGATAGCTTAATGACAAAGAAATTGATTATACAAAAAACCTTAAAAAGCCTTAAAAGGCCTTTTGGATTCCTGATAAAATACTGTATGATTGAACAATCAATTCAAAGAAAAAACTAAAATATAATCATTTTTATTATTAACACACTTGATACCAATCCCTCTACCAATCCATTATATAAGAACTAAAACCCTAAATTATTTTCACATTCCTCATACACCAATACCCAACAACAAACACACACAAAAACCCTAAATGACTAATCAACAACTATCAGTTTGGTGGGTTCAAAGAGAGAATTTCATTCTTCAATTTTTTGATGGAAAAAAATAAGATACCATTTCGTTGCTTCTGTTATTCAAAACTGCAATGAGAATGTGTTAAGAAGGATGAATGAAATAGGTATACCACCTGCTTGTTACACAAATCAGACAGCCGCACTATTCAGAATTATACACAAAAGATTTGGAAATCCGAATCAAACTGCAACTGAAGAAGCCCAAGTTACATCTTGGGAGTTCATTGAGGAAACTTTCAAATTTTCAGTGACTTGGGACGATGGTGATGTGGAGATATATGACCCAAAGGACATATCTTCCAGTGAGGATATAAAATTTTTGAAGCAAGTATCTGAAATACCAATCATCAACAACTCTGCTAGCAAATTTGCAGAGAAGCTTCAAAAGGAAGTAGTCTCACAGGTTGAACTTTGGACTGAATCTGAAAGTGATGAGGAAATCCCTAATGGAAGCTTAGCGTTCTCATCTGAAGAAGAAACAAACTTTGATCCATGATGCTGATCTTGCTAGTAATTTTTATTTAATTTTGTGGTTTGTAAACATCATCTTTGTTTTAAACTATCATCATCTATATAACGCAATGTTAATGATATCCACTTGCATTTCATGTTTAATTTGATCCGTGTTATAATAAAACGCAATAATCAAAAAATTCCATTTACGGTATATTGTTCTATGTATAAAACGCAATAACAATATACTGTTGTTATCATAAAACGCAATTAACCAAAAAAAGCTGATATTTATGGAGGATATCACAAAACGCAATAACAAAAAGAGCTGAAACCTATACATCATAAAACGCAATGACAACATTTTTTTCTTTCTTATTAATATTAGAATTTGACAGAATTTGTATACATACTTACATTGTATTGCTAGAACCTATAGCATTAGAAGAAACATTATCTTTGCATGTGCGACTCTTATGTCCTTTTCCACCACATACATGGCATGATTTATGGATCTTTGATGATTTCTGAATTGCAATCTCACGATTAGACTTGATCCTTTTTTGTACACCGCATCCTTTGGTCCTTATTTTGATCAGGACACGAATCATAGAATCAGACTTTTCTAAGTTCCCTCCAATATCAGCAAATCTTTCTTTGCGACTAGGAGGCAGCGCAGCAACCATAACCTCATCCGCTTTATCAATATAACTTTTAATATGATATCTGTAATGACACAGCTCATCTAAATCCCCAACCAACCTATTAACCACATACTCATTTGCAACAACGATTTTCTCTAAAAACTTTATCAATTTCACTATTCCTACCAATTTCATCAAACCGAATATTGCAATGAATTGATCCATTTGAAACAACATCTCTCATCCATCTTCTAAGAACATATCTTCTAGGAAACTCAGTTATATCATTATACCGTAGAACATAAAATATATGGCGGCACAATATACCAAATTGTTCAAACTGTTTGCAAGTACAACTTATACTTAAACCATCTTCTTGTTTGCTGTATTGAACCTGTAAATAAAATTAAAAAACTATATAAAATTAGTGAAATGTAATATAAAACGCAATGAATAATAAATATAATACAGAAATTAAGTATATGATCATATAATGATAAAACGCAACAAATGATGGAAAAAATAAAACGCAATAGATGTTTAAAACACTATAAATTTAAAAAATTACCTTGAATAAAGATGTGCATGGCTGTTTGAAATCCTTTATTTCATAATATTGAACATCACCCACAGTATCATGAGACTTTGACATACACTTTGTAATGGCAGCATCAATTTCAATCTGAGTGTCTTTAAAAATTGTTTTGGTATATATTTTTGATGCTTGTTTCTCCAATACAAAGTCATTCCAGGTCTTAGACTGAATATACCTTGTATCATGATCATTCCTCCTATGCTCATGCCTTTGAAAATCCATTGCAGTCTCAAAATGAGTGAAAAATTCAACAAGTGTACATCTTGGATTGCAAAACTGACCAAAGAAGTAATTCTCGCTGTAACACCTCGTGTTTTCACCAGTCAAAGTCAAAGTCAAGGTCTAAGTCAACGACCGATTTCGCGTAACTTGACTTATAGAAATCTCTTTATTTTATTTGTATTATGTGGAGTAAGTGTTGTTAATGACAATAATCGATGTGTGTTAATCGCTATTCAATCGACCTACGACTGTGAACTATAGGAATTAACAATTCGATAAAGTTGACTAATCAATAATCAAGCTATGTTAATCGAATCGACATCAATTCGCAACTCGAGCTACGTATTTTTGCTTGTTATTCTGCATGTGTGTGTGCCTTACGTGTTACCTGTGCATGTTTATTTATGTTGTATTGTGATAATCAAGCGAACTCAATCGAAACTCGAAATCTAACTCGAAACGCAATCGAACTCGAATCGTGAACGAACTAGGATAATTGGTGGAAAATAGATTATGCGAGATATGAGTGTTTGGGACTGAAAGTAATTTGACTAGGAAACCTTATCGTATCGTACCGCTCGCAATCGAAATATCAAAAATCGTCGCACGAAACACTCGAAAAGTGCGACTGATCGATCAGGCTCCCAGCCGATCGAACAGCCAGCCGAACGGACTGCTGTCCGATCGGACAGGCTGTCCGATCGAGCTGCCTGGCCGATCGGCCAGCACTTTCCTCTTTTGTCATCCTATAAATACCCCTGTCATTGTCATTCTTTTCCACTTTTGGAAAGCCCTGTTCGACCAGCACGCTCAGCGCACCTTTTCGCATATTTCTCTCGATTCCGGTAAGTTTTCATCCTAAATCTTGTACTTTCTTGATCTATACACACTCCTACACCTTTCTATCTTTCAAATCTTAACTTTTAACCGTGAAATCATCAAGATTCAAATGTTCTAGGATGATGTCATCATGGGTTCTTGAAGAACTTCATGTTTTGGCCTCAATCCACCAAGAATGACTTGGATCTAGCCGATTTCCACATAAACAAACGAAGATCTTTCATAGATCTGAACATATATATGGTGACAAGGATTGGAAGGCGGATTTTCCAACTTTCCTTCAACTCTTTGTCACTCAATAACTTCGAACCGGTAGAAACGGAGCCTGAGTCGGTTTACAAATCACTTCGGTGGTTGTATGGCTCAAGATCCGGATTCTATCCACAAGGTTAACCGACTTCGGGTTAAATGTTAAACTTCGTTCTGAACAGACCACCGACCGGATTTGGGTGATTCCTGTCCGACCCGGGAAACCAAGTAAGGACGAGGCATCTATGGTTTTACTCGCTGTCGAAATACCTCGATAAAACGATAAACAAACAGAACAACCAAGTGCTAGACGAAAGGGCTGATCAGGTCAGGATGCTGACCGATCGGACTGCTGTCCGAACGGACAGCCAGCCGATCGGATAGTCAGCCGACCGACTGGCCAGCCGATCGGCTAGCACATGGTCACACACAATCAACTCATTTTGAAGACTAGTATTGAACGAGCTGTTGTTCGATCGAACTACTGTCCGATCAGATTACTCTTCGGATCATGAGATACTATGCTTCAATACTTAATCGATTTTCAACATGTTCAATGCACCAGTAGTGCCACCCGATCGAACATCCGTCCGATCAGGTGACACCCTGTTGTCCGATCGAACATCAGTTGTGCCTATTCGATCGATCAACTATCTGATCCACTGCACCACACTTTACATTGCATTTAAAAGTCTTTGACTTATTGATCTGTCCGATCCAAAGACTAAACATTGCAATTCATTTGAATGCCTAATCGATCGGGTTGCCGGCCGATCAAACAGTCGTCCGATCGACCGACCTGAAAGGTAAAGGTACTTCAATGTTTTCAAATGCTACAACAAAAACTTCAAAAGTCAAACCATCATACACAAACACATCCTTTTCAAAGGAAGGAACAATCCACTCGAACAGCCATCCGATCGGCCTACCGACCGACCGGACAGCGGACCAAACGGGCTGTCAACCGAACGGTCAGCCGTCCGATCGAACAACCGTCCGATCGACCAGCTGTCCGACTCTCCAACGCTTGTTTCCTGTTTTACGTTTTACTTATCGTTATGCTATCGAATCTATTCAGGCTAACCGTACTCGCTAAGCGCTCCCTTCAATCCATTAATCGCTGTGAGTATACTCGATCCCTTTTTGCTTTAAGCACTTTTGGGTGTTACATACGTTACGAATATTCAAACTACAACTATCACACTACACAAACTATTTGAACGCTAACCGTTAATGCATGTTATACGTGGCTTATGAATGCTTGTTTGTTATGTTTACACATGGAATGCTGTCTACCTGCCTTAGCAACGATAGTACTATAGTTTGGACTCAGCACCCGTTCACACGGGGGTTGTTAAGGATCTTTTACTTGCATGGATTACGGTGGTAATCATGTATTGCGAACTGCCTCGGGCAGTCAACCCGCAGTCATTGGTATCGATGGATCTATGTCGATAACTAACGTGCCTCATTTCACTATGTGTACGTGCTGGTTATGCGTAAACGAATTCGAACTCTATATGCTATTATCAAACTTGTATGCTCACCTTTACATTTTATGTATTGACTTTATTTTAACGTATGTGACAGGTGCTTAGGAAGTTTACATGCTTTCTGTGCTGTGATGAAATTGAAGCTAGGAACGGAGGTCCTAGAAACCAATAAATAAACTACTTATGTTTGAATCTGAGTTGTCGGAACAGAACATTTGCCTGGATTTTATCTGTAATAATTTGTTTACTATTTGAGACATGGTATGGGACATGTTAATTTAAATTGAATGGTAATGATAGTTGTTATGGAAACTTCTGGACAATCTGTTTCGCTCAGTGTCATGCCCCGATGATTCCGCCATCGGTTGGGGTGTGACAGATTGGTATCAGAGCCATAACTATAGGGAATTAGGCAAGACTCGACCTAGTCCGGGTCGAAGTCTTAGAAACCTAGACTATAGTTAAGAACCAGCAGACCGACTTGTGCATAACCAGTAGGGGCTATGTACGAGCTTACTTCTCGCTATCCTTGCTTATACTACACTATCACTGCACTCGAATTTTTAACTATGAATGGCAATAAGGTCGAGAATAGGTGTGAAAACCACAAACTCTCGACTAAAGTTGCTTAATCGACCCACATTTTAACTACAAACGAGGAGAATTATGCCAAATCAGGAGTGAAATCCGTATTTTGATGAATAATCTCCTCAATTTTATTATAAAAAGGGACGAAGTTGTTAAGCCAGGGGTGAAACCCTAACCTTGACGACTTGTTCCGCTTTTATACAAAACTCTCACCAAAGTCTCGACGGACTCCAACGACCTGAAGTCACAATATGACAAACGGAATGTGTGCCAAACGCCCAAGAATCGAGGCAAGGGCATAATCCTGAAGGTTAAATGTGCACAACGGATCCTTGTGAATAGTTGAATTACTTTGGTTAGTCGAAGTCTACTAGCCGCAGACAATCTATTTCTCGATTTTTAAGTATTTTAGATGGTAATGATAGTTGTTATGGAAACTTCTGGACAATCTGTTTGGCTCAGTGCCATGCCCCGATGATTCCGCCATCGGTTGGGGTGTGACACTCGCTTTCACATCTAGACGTAGTACGCATAAGACCAACCAAATTCTCTCCATGGTAATAAGAGGGGATCCAATCAAATCGAAGATCGTACATATCTTTTAACCACTCATGATTTTCCAATCCAAAAGTATACATTATTGAATGCCACTCAGTTTCAAAATCTTCTGGAATAATAGTATCATTCCAAACAACATGAGTCATTCTTGTATTAAAATCAATGTTTGATGACAAAACAGGACCAACCTGTATAAAAAGCAATAAAATTATTAAACATAAAACGCAATAATTTAAAACGTAATATCATGAAAATGATAAACATAATGCATTAATGGTAAAACGCAATTGTTTTGTTATATTAAAAAGCAATTCTATTGATAAAAATGTTTGGGGATCTTATTGTATAATACATAAAACGCAATAATAAACCTATATAAAAATTGCAGTTTATTATATCATAAAACGCAGTATAATACCATTGTCTTCAATTTCTCCCATATATGCCACATACATAACCTATGCCTACTTCTTGAAAGTACATCCTTAATAGCTCTCTTCATTGCAACATCTTGATCAGTAACAACAACTTTAGGCTCATTTCCAAAAGCATTAACAAAGCACCTTAAAAGCCATCTATAAGAATCGGCAGTCTCAGAACCAAGTAATGCACCACCAAATGTGACATTCCTAAAATGATTATCAATCCCAGTAAATGGTACAAAAACCAAATCATATCTACATAAAACAAATTAATAAAGCATTAGAAAAAATAGAACAAGAATATATAACGCAATAGAATATATAACGCAATAAAAGAAAAAAAACTTACTTGTTTGATTTATAAGTAGCATCAAAACCAACTATGTCACCAAACACTGTATAATTTGTTTTTTATTGCTCATCAGCCCAGAAAAGTCCTTTTAATCTTCTATCTTTACCAATAACATAATCACATGTGAAACCAAGAGAACATTCTTTATTCCTAATAAGACGCCTAACTACCATTTCTGTATCATACTCTCCTATGTAAAGATTCAAATCCCTTCTATAGTTCTTACAATCAACTTTACTAGCACCAACTTCACCAAAACCACCATACATTGTTTTCATAATATTGAATGCTTTAACAGGTCCAATATTGATTGCAGACAATTCAGGTATAAAACTTTCTTTAACATAATCTATACTTCTGGCAGCAGGCAAGAAATGAATATTTTCATCTTCAACAAAGATATGATTATGTTCTTCTTCAAAGTAGTAGATTTTAAACATATTATTGTTCTCTAATATTAATTTCACATGAGCATTGCATCCAACTCTTTTTGAACATCTATTACGTCTAACAATCTTTTTACTATTTTCATCAACTGAACAAGAATCTATTGCTTTGCTAACATGAAATCCTTCTTTTGAGCAGACAATATATCTTATTTTCACTAAATCACCACTTTTCCAAGAAGTAAAAACCTGCAGCAAGTGCATATCTCTGATAAAACGCAAAAGCCTCATCAAATGATTTAAAAAACATTCCAACAGAAGATGTAATGGATCCACTGACTTTAGGTTTGAAAAACTTTCTTCCACTGTTTAAGCATACACGTTCCTCCAACTTGGAAGTGTGATCTGAAACAATTAACAAATAAATATAAAACGCAATACCTCTTATATAATAATGTTTAAAATCGAGAAGGTACAATTTAAGGAAGGGATAAACAGTTGATTTGTAGAACGTGGGTGCCCAACCTAACTGTCCTAAAAATATGAGAGAGAATACCCAACCTCTTTGTAATGCTCAACCTCTACGAATAGTTTGTTTTATAGTTTTTTTTTTACTTTAAAGAGCAGGAAATTAAGAAAACATGGGCAGAAAAAGGTGGGCAAACCACCTGTTTAGAAAACCGTAAATAACCGCCCTGAACCGCCATCATAGCGGTTATTTTTGTGAGTTTAAACGACTCAGATTTCATTTCAGCAAGATCTAACGGTGGATATCGATTTGAAAGGTGGTTAGACTTAATGGGTTTAATATATATATATATATATATATATATATATATATATATATATATATATATATATATATATATAATTATAAAGCATATGTCAGTTACATGTACAATTTACACGTTTAAGAATGTAAAAGATACGTCTGAGGCACCTGATTTATGTAAGGCATGAATGTATTCACACGTAATTGACAAATGATGCATAACAGTTAAACATGTTTTCTTGAAGGATGCATATCATTAAATAGCAAAACGACATCCACTAACTAGTGTGAAAAAAACATAATAATTTCGATTTGTCACATATTTACTTTTGGTGTCGTTAATAACATAACATGTTATTTGAAAAAAAAAGAGAAGATGGGTACTTTTGATGTCATCAATACATAATTATCCGAAAGATAAAACATACGTCTGATGTTGTCAATGACGTGACATTATTAAAAAAACATATGTCTGATGTCGTCAATGTCGTGATATGTATTATTAAAAAGAAACTCCGACCCTACGCAAGCCCTATTAAATATCACCTGAACTATTTGATACGCAAGTCCGCTACTAATGCTCTTTTCTAAATTAAACTGTGAAGGATGACAGCCACACGTACAACTTATTGAGTTATATATTCGATGATGTGAGAGATACCTTTGAAACACACTTCATATATAAAGCATGACTTTTTACACGAGTAATTGATTAATGGTGCATGCCAATTAAACAAGTGTAAAAGATGTATATCATTAAATGAGCAAAACTACATTTTCAATTACTAAGCAGTGTGAAAAACATAATAACATTAACTTAACTTGATAGTGATATGTAATTCATAGGAGATATCGCGATTACTCTTGATCTTATCAATATATAACATATCACTCAAAGAAATAAAACATATGTTTGATGTTAATGATGTGACGTATCATCCAAAAAGACATATGATGTTGTCAGTGACTCACGAAGTCACTTATATATATCAGCGTGACTTTGTATCATTTGACACGCAAGTTCTATTAAATATCACTTGAACTGCTTGACACGTAAGTTCGTTACCAATTTTCTTATGGTAAAATATAATTGTTTTTCTATTAAACTGTGAAGGACAATAGGGCATTGTTTCTATTAAACATACATCAATTATGTGTACAACTAGACAATTTACATGTTTGATAACGTGAAAGATACATTTAAGGCACACATTTTATAGAAGGCATGATTGTATTCACAAGTAATTGAGCACTGATGCATGCTAATCAAGTTTTTTTCGAAGGATGAATATCATTAAATAGCAAAACGACATCCACTAACTAGTGTGAAAAACATAATAGCATAACTTGTTATTCATAAATGAGAACACAATTACTTGTGATATCATCAATACATAGGATATTATTCAAAAGGGATAACATACACTGGATGTTTTTTTTTTCTAAAGTAAATTGCGAAGGATGTCTATAACTTGCCGAGTTACGTATTTGATAATGTGAAAGATACGTTTAAGATACACATCTTATACAAGGCATGACTTTTACACTACATGAGTAATTGATCAAAGACGCATGCCAATTAAATAAGCGCGAAAGATACATATCATTAACGAGCAAAACGACATTTACAGCAACTAACTAGTGTGAAAAACAAAATAACATCTACTTAATACTAATGCCAATGACATACCATATTATCCAAAATAGAGAACACGTTTACTCTTAACCTCTCAGTACATAACATCTTACTCAAAGAAATAAAACATATGTTTGATGTTAACGATGTGACTTATTATCCAAAAAGACATGTTATATTGTAAATGATGTGACTTTAACCCTAACCCTTTTTTACACTCACGAGTATCAACTCTACCGTAAACAATGTGAGTGCCACTGTCACACCACCTTCAAGTTTTGTAACTGTGTCACACCTCAATTTCTACAAGCGGAGTTTTACCGCGAGGTGTGTGACTAACCAGGATCTAGCCACTAATCATGTGGAACCAAACATTTAAAATTATAAAAGTGTCACTAATAACATGATTAGAGATAAAGTTTTAAATGTCCAAAACACGGTTTATGTTACAGCGGAAAGTAAAGTTAAAACCCAACAAGAACTTAAAGAAAAACCATAAGTTTAATAAGTGTTTCAAAACATAAAGTTTTAACGAACCACACCACTCCAGTAGTTTGCAACAACCGTCCACAGCTGTACCTACCAACCTGCAAAGCATGCAACTACGTGTCAACCATAAAGTTGACGAATTCACAAATTTGAGTTTAGCAAAAGTAAAGTTCACAAATGTTTTTTATTTATGTATGACACGGGTAGCTAACACTCATCACATGACTAAATTGTGTACTGAATGTTGACGTTTCATTTGTACCCTCATTAATATCTATCAACATTAATGCAAGAGTGAAGGATATAAGTTCACGCCCGACCTCCAGCACGGTGTGGGGTTTGTCAAATCTAATAACGCTATCAACTAATACCCCACGTATGCCCACCCGTCAATCTAATCGGTAAAATGTAGGGACTTTCATGATAGAGTTTTTCATTTAGCCCAAGTGTACTACTCCACCTCCAGTGGATAGTATTTTTCAGTGGTTCCAACAAGGAACGCGTGTGTAGCCCCAACAGGGCTACCATAAAAAGTGTTGTTCTAAACTAGGACGCATACTTTTAGAAAAAGGTTGTGAACTCACCATAGTTTGCTCGGTAGTAAACTTGAAAGGTGATCAGGAATGTCAATCTCTTCCTGATATGTTTAGCGTTTCAATTATTTATGAATTCCTACACGTAGTTTAACACATAGCCACACAATCACGTTGTCATACAATTACTCGTTTATGTAAGTTGGTGTATTTGATCATCTAATTCCATATAATGCATTCATATACACCAAACGACGTCGAAATAATTCATTTAAAATACCAAACGACGTAGAAAAAATGCGATTCCAGTGGGGTTTGAAAGGTATTTCCTGAAATTACATCATGGACTCAAGAAATAGCACTTTTTGTTAACTTTTTGTAGGAACTAGGTTCACCTTTTATAAAATATAATTAGAAAATATATAATAACGAAACTCTCGCTATTCATAGGAAATATCATAGTACAATACCGGTTGCAATAACTAAATAAAAAGAATATAAAATATAATTATTGTCACACCCCAACCGATGACGGAAACATCGGGATGAGACGAACAAATTGCTCAAAACATCATAACACTATGTGACAATATAATTTAAATTCAAATTTCATAAAGATACTAAAATTTCATACAAAATTTCAAATAAAGACAACATTGTTTCAAACATAACATTAAGTAACAAAATTAATCTAGGTGTGTTTCTAAGTCCACCTAAATCTCGTTTCTTCGTGTACATCACCTCGTCTATTAACCTGCAACAGGTATCAAAATATATCAACAAAAGTTAGCGAGTATACGAGTTTTCATACATAGCATAATATAGATTAAAAAGTTTAAAGTCTTGTATCCAACATGAATCACAATATGCAAGTTACTAATATGCTGAAACGGTGTACCATATGTTCAAACCCAAGTATACAACGCATTAATTTTGCCTATCCCAAAGAATAACGGGAGGTTAACATGTTTAACTTGACAATACCCCAAGACTCGTGGGCGGTGCGTTAACCCTTTAGCGTTATAATTGTTAAGGTAGGCTAGCAAAGTTAATGAGCATATATCGACACAAAAAGTTTACATAACATGCAAGTCTAACAAGCATCATATAGTTTCATGTTAAGCATGGATAGAGTTTAAAATAGTTTAAGTGTTGTGTAATTTGTATAACATACATGTTGCACCCAAAGTGTAAAAAGTAAAACGGGATCGAGTATACTCACGGTTTTGCAAGCTTTCCACTAGATATCCCGCGAGTATTTGGTTGATTAGAATGGAACACCGTGTCCTTTTACACGAAGAAACATAGGTGTGTGAGTTTGGGGAGTTAACGAAAGATTAAAGATTCAGAGTTTAAAATATATGAAAGTAAGGAAAATAACCATCTAGTCTTATAATACTTGTTTTGACACTATGAACCCAAAAGGGTTAGAATGTTTTCATGGGTCAAATTACCCATTAGAATCATAACAAGTTATTAAAGTCTTAGATGATGTAACCTACTATCTTGACAAATGACCACTAGTACATCATCAAAAGTTTGGTTACTTGGATATTATATAAGTTATATAGATATCATATTGTCATATAAGTCAAGCATGAGGTAGGAGGATGAATCCTCCATTTAGGAACCTCTTTTGTATTTCACATAAGTCATGCATGAGGTAGGAAAGACAAGTCTTCCATTTAGGTACCTCTTTAGTGTCCACCACTACACATGTTGTCATAGACAAAAAGGAGGGTCATGAACATACAATAGGAAATGAAATAACTACAACTAATCTAAGAAAACATCAAGTGATGCGTGGATTTTTTAAGTAGGATAGCCTAAGCTAACCTTATAATCACACAAACTACAAGCTTTAAGCTTGTACACCACTTGTGGGTTGAAACCCTAACCAAAGCAGAATGTTTACGAGGTTTAAACCTCTGATTTTACATGTCACAACCTTGTTTTTAAGCCCAACTAACCATAGATTTGATTATGAACATAAGGACATAGGAATGTGTATGAGAAACCTCAAGTTTAAGTAGTTTAACAAGTGTTTAAATCAAAATAGAAAGTTTTCTTCACTTTGGAGCCTGTTTTGGTGATGTTCCAGGCCTTGGTTTTCCATGGAAAACGGACTCATATTCGCGAATTTCATTATGATCCAAGTCTCGGATTTTACAATGATTACAACGAAAGAACGATTACAAGAATACAAGACTTCAAAAAATAGAAATACAAGCGACGGTTTCTAATTATGGAAAGTATGAAAAAGCAGGGCGTTACAATTATATATACCAATCTTTATTCAAGCCGCATCTCTGGTGGGTCCTTCACGCGCACTTGATAGCATCCTAGACTCGAGTATTCATCATCTTGAGTCTTGAAAAATACTCCTTGACTGCAACAAAGAGCACACTAAAACGTTGATGATTTTGGTTGAGGAACGTGTTCAACACGCTTCCTTTGAAACATATTTCGCGCCTCTACTAAAGACGACACGTCTGTCACCCTGGGTACAACAGCCGAAGCAGACTGTACTGTTGGAAATGACCACGCGCCCGAGGTTACACCGAATAGAATTATAGTGTTTGAAAGTAATTATAATTTCACTCACTTATAAATTAACTAAATATCCATTCACTAATTTCCCCACTAATTTTCCCAACACTTTTGACCCGGTTACAGTCGACACAAGTCGGCTATAACATTCTGGACAAATTCTGATTAGTTACCCGAACCCTACAAACGATTACCTAATGAACCCAACGACCTATAATCATCAACCACTTATCATCCTAAATTAAGTCATGTATCAATTAGTTCATCAAAAACCATAAAGATTCAAACAAAAATCATGTAAGATTCAAACCCTAGTAATAATACTTCCCATAACCGATCATAACACCAAACAAACAAGAACCCTAGCAACCCTAGACTACAATTAATCATCACAGGACATCAAGAATCCAAGCAAAACAAAAAACGCAGCCATGTTTCATAAATTATTAAGATTTTAGCAAACTAAATACGTTACCGGAGACTAAGAAGTGAGATGGATCGATCTAGGCTTGAACCGAATATATTTGAGGGTTGATGTCTTCGTCGATCAAGGAGTGGAGGGAGAGAACAGTAGATGGTAAATTAGGGTTGTAGGTTTAAAGGGAGACATATGATTAAAACATGTATACATACATATAAGTGTGAGGGCGGTTTGGGTTTTTCTTGGGCCACAAACCTTTTGGGCCACAAGTTCAAGGGTTTGGGGTGTTTGGGCCGCCACTTCAAGAGTTCAAGTGGGCCGAATGTGGGTTTGCGTGGGAGGGGTTTGGGTATGATGTGGGCCACAAGGGAAGTGGGTAAAAGGATCGGGTTGGGTTTGGTATCACGATTTCAAGAGGTTCGAAATTACTTACGCATATACATTTATTTCGGGTTAGGATATATATATTCGTTTAAGTAAGAGTGTTCGGTTAAAACATACGACGTGAAAAAGTAAAGCATAAACAGAACGTAAATGAAATAATCGAGAAAAGTGAACAGTTTTAACCTCGGAAAGTACGGCTTGTCACAAACTTGGTCAGTTTGGTGATTCTATCTAAAGATTTCAACAATAACAGGCATTACGAACGTACAAAAACACACATCGAAGCAGCACCACCGACGACTCAACACGCTATCAACGCAGGGCAATCATCATCAATTTTACCAGTATCCAGGTCATGATTACCCTAAATAACATTTTTCTAAAGGGCTGGGCAGATGAGTGGTCATTTGGATATATCTATTTACCAGCAGAATAGCAATGCCATTCCCAGTCAAAACACCACTCATAAGGTTTTCATGATGAAGATGGCAAATACATAAGCCCATATATTTTATATATTTGTTGCCAAAATAGTATTATAAGATACGTTATACGCCATACTTCCTAAAACTCCTCTTTGAACCAAAAACAAAACATATAATATGCACATACACACACGCCCACCCACACACACATATATGTATATAGTCAAGTTAACTCATGCAGAATCATCATTGACATCACCATCACCATCATCAGATTTGATCCGCTTCAAATCCTTCCTTCATAACTTCTATTCCCGATTCGCCAACTTCCATACTCATGTTATTTGCCTCAGTCTCGGGATTCTCATCTTTAACGTCATCATTTTTCTGATCCCCAGATTTTTTCCGCTTCAAATCCTGCATAACTTCTATTCCAGGTTCGCCAACTTCCAGATTCATTACCTCAGTCTCGGGATTCTCATTATTAATGTCGTCATTTTTCTGATCTGAATTCGATGTTTCCTCACCCGAAACTGCATTTTCCTCCGTTTCTTTGGTCTGCCTCTGAAGTGATTCTATCACACTCATCAATTCTCTATTCACCTGTTGAATAATTAATGGTGATGCTTATTAAAAACATCATAATACACTAGATACTCTATTGTTTTAGCATATCCATAAGCCTATAAGAGAAACATATCCGACTTACCTGTGGATTCTGAAGGTATTCAGAAATGTCATGAGGGCATGATGGACATTTCATGATGTTTTTCTTGGCCCGTAAAGTACGTCTACCTTCACATGTTCTAGCCTTCATAAAAGTTTGGCCCGCGAAGGCATCCTGCAAACAGGACTTGCAAAAATTGTGTGCACAGGGAGTAGTAAGCGGCTGAGTCATCACTTTGTGGCAGATAGGGCAGCAGAACTCTGCATTACAGTATACATAATTAAAAAAATTACATATTAACATGTTAACTAACACAAACCTTATTCAAAATAAATGCACAAAAAGTGTATTATGATCCATAGCTGATCACAGACCTTTAAGGAGCCGTTCACTCACAGACATTTGCGATTTACGACGGGATTTTCTTGAACTGCTGCCATTGCCATCCTCAACACCTTCATTATTAGCATGTTTTCTACTTTCTGGTGGAGGTTTTTTCCACAACCAACAAGCTTTTTGTTCCTACAAACGCAAAAATAAATTATGTAAAACTGTTGGCATCATCACACATCATAATCCAAAGTCACACGCAAAGTCACAAACAAAAAAGCACACGTAATTCTACAATATTCAGTTGCATCATCTCACATCATAATCCCAAGATGGAGTGCCCTTTCTCTCTGTTACATCTGTTGCGTTTTTCAGCTCTTCAATGGAAGGTAAAGGTCTTGGACGATCACCATGTTCATCGCTGCAAAATTGTGATCAAAAGTAAATAATCCAAATCTTAAATCCATCTAAAGATTTCAAAAGCTTAAATATATGATAAGCGTAGCCATGACAAACCTTGTCCATGGAGCAGGATCGTTATCACAACGAACAAAAAGATACCGACATACCTTGAATCCCTATTAAAATCTATATGTCAGCTAAAGTTCTATAGAAATATATATATAGATATATATATTATGCTGTTAGCACGTTATATAATATCCTACTTGGATTCCAGGTTTCCTCCAGCATTTTTCAATCCTGTAAATCCCATCATACCGTACTCCTTTCTCAGGTGCATAAGCAGATCGCTTTTCTTTGTGTGACCTGTAAATATAAATAGAGAAAAGTTCACGAAATAAATCTTTCATTAAACCATAACATATATGTTTACCATAACGGTCATTATTTTAACCTAAACTAACGGTTTTATTTTAGGATTGACTTGTGTAAAACAATAAAATTAGTGTGTAAGCTAATATATTCACGGGTAATCGCACCAGCTTCTGCTGATGTGTACATGAATATAGATAACAGGTTCACACATGATCAATGCATAGGGTAATCTTGTATGTTTGAACTGAAAACAATCTGCGTACATATATAAGAATGCAAACATACACGATCGGGTGATATTTAGCAGTTTGATGCATAGACTTATGACTAGGTCTACATGTAATCGTAACATAAAACCATACCTAACGACACGTACTGGGTAGCCTTTTCTGCAGCTAACCCGTAAGGCTTCATTAGATTTCTCAAACTTTTGATCAAATGACTGTGTCTTGTTCGTCCTTTTATTCCCACTTAAATCTCTTCCGCCACTGTGAATAACAAATAAAGAAGGATTACGAATTTACGAGAAGGAAATAGTCACAAATAAACATATGTGTCCTGGTGCAATAGATTTAGGGACAATAGTCATAACTTCTAATAAATTTTAAACCATATATAACACAAATAGATCTCGTTTTAGAGAAGAATCTTCGAATGTAACATTACACAAAATAATAGTATAATCAGTGTGGAACATCAAATACCTTCCTGTGTAGAGAAACCACTCTCCGTGATCTTCATCATCTTCATATCCACCAGATAACGCCACAGATTGTGCACCATAATCGGACTGTCCAGCTATCCCGGAAACATGAGGAAGATGGGCCCCCCATTGTCTACAGTCCATACGATCCTCCCAAGTTTCTCCAACAAGAACTCCGATTCCTCTTTCCGGATCACTCTCTGCAAGAATCGGGCCAAAATGATCAGGTGGAACGGTCACAAATATCTTTCCACTGCATGCATTAGCCTTCCCGGAATACTTCGCCCGCTCAGTAGTGTATGCTTTATCTGGTCTGTTTTGATTTAAAACAGAATAATAGGGTTTGGGTGGTCCAGAAGAAGTATTCGATTTCGTCATCTTTGCCATTCTGATAGCAGTAACGAGTGACGAGTTGATACGAGGCTGACTTGCCATTTTCGGAGGAATGGCAGTTCGACATATGGCACAAGTACGTTTTCCCTGGCCGACCCATTTCTCAAAACACTTCAGACAAAAGTTGTGACCGCAGGGCGTCTGCAACATAAACACGTAAGCATTAAGTCGCGCAAATCTTGAAATACACGTATTGATGTTGAGCTATCATATCCAAATTGGTGTAGTTCAGCAAGTAAATATGTAATTAAATACTTAAACTCTAACCTCTTTAAACTAACAATCACACAAAATCCACAGTTTTAAAGTTCCCAAACATCAAAACTATTAAACTCCTTGCTTCCAAACAGAACTAACACAACAGCAAGCTTTATAACAACTTAAACCAAAAGAATATACACAGGAACTTGTCAAAACATTACAACAAAACAATACAAAAAAGTACTCAACTCAAGTCACAGAGTCAGACCATGAGATTCTACTTTTGGTGATATTTATTGTCACAAAGGGCCACCACCACTTTACCAAATCTTCACATCATATTTTTAACCATTTTCAGCAACAAATACAATACATGGACAAGTGAGTGGTGAATAGATCAACTACTTTCTTCGTGTATGACAAGTAAGTACTTGTTCAAACAAATAGTCATACTGCAAATAGAAATAAAATTATAAATCACAATATGTTTAAGTGATTCAATTACTCAAATGTCACCGGATCATATAATTAGGGTTTAGAACTATAGATATAGTATACAATTCCGATATTAAAATGTTAATTTCGGTTAATTTAGAAAATGATACCGTAACAGGTCTCTCCGGTAACTGCATACAAAACGAGCAATTAAAGCTACCGCTAATAAGCTTCAAAACATCGTTATCTCCGCCGGAACCGATCTCGTTACCGTTACCGTCATCAATCGCCGTATCACCGTCACCGGATCCTCCACCACTCAACAATTGCTGACGTCGCTTCGCCTTATCCTGATCGGAGAGTGAATCATCGGACTCGATGGCGCGAATTGCCGCAATCAGCGAATCGGACTGTTCAGATCCCGATGTGACGGTCGACGGCGGCGCGTGAGAGGAAATGAGGTTAGAACAGTCCGGACACTCCCATTGTGTAGCTTCGGCTAGGGTTTGGGGTCGAACGGATAAGCAGTTGACGTGCCATGGTGTGACGCAGGTTTTGCAGGTGAGAGTTTCTTCCGGTGGCGGTGTGAGTTTGCATATCATGCAGCGGTTATCGCCGTCGCAAGGGAGGTTGTGGTTGCGGTTGCTATCGTGCGCCATGAAGACGGAGTAGGGGTGAAGGATAAGAAATGATATATATATATATATATATATATGTGTGTGTGTATATATATATATATATAGAGAGAGAGGGGTTGAGTGAATACAGTGAGTATTATGATGAGGATGATGACGATGGTGGAGAATTATTTTATAAAAATTGTAATAATCTGCAACCGGTGGGAGTTGAATTTATGATTTGGAAATTCATAAATTGAAATTGAAAATTTATTAAATGGGAATTGAAAATGAAAATAAAGGGGATTGAAATTGGATTTGAATTTTCCCTCTTTTTATTTATGATTCCAAAAATGGAAAATGGAAAATGCTTGGTGATCTATCTCTTCAGTATCATCTTCAAACTCTGTTTTTAGCTCTCAGTGTTTGAAGGAAATAATAATAATCACAATTGGGGATGATCGTTGGTTTAGATTTAGACTTTGTATGAATTATGATGAGTCATGGTATTAGGTAATTAATAAGTTTTGATGATATTTATTTTCGGTTACTTTTCTTCTTGCTTTAATTAATGAAAATTGATACATACATGATCACCATACATACATCATACATGGAGTCTTTTCATGTGATTATCGGCTACTATCGCATAGAAACGTAAAAAGCAAGGAGGAAAAGGTGATGCTAGTCGCTAGAGGCTTAGGGATGGCAATGGGTCGGGTTTGGGTCGGGTTTGTGTAATCCCAAACCCAAACCCGGTTAGATAAGCTTGTCCTAAACCCGTCCCAAAACCCGTCGGGTTTTAGCGGGTAAATACCCATCGGGTATCGGGTATACCCACGGGTTTCGGGTAAACCCGTTGATTTAAAAAGATTACTCGTTGGGTATACTTATCTCAAAACCCATTGGGCATCTATCGGGTAACTACTAACCGGTTATATTTTGTATTGTCATTATAAAAATATATATCAAATAACTACAATGTATATGGAATAGAATACCTATATGTGTAAAAAATGGATGTATCATATATATACATATTTAATAATATAAAAGAAATTATATCGGGTATACAATCGGGTAAACGGGTACACTTTATCGGGTAATTGGGTTGGGTAAACGGGTATATCACTAAATCCCAAACCCGTGAAAAAAATAAAAACTATTCCCAAACCCGTCCCAAACCCGATTAACCGACCCCAAACCCGTCCCAAATGTGTCGGGTTTCGGGTTTACCCAGCGGGTTCGGGTTTGATTGCCATCCCTATAGAGGCTTCGACTTTACTCAAAGAAAAAACTTAATTCAAGGAACTATAAAACAAAACTAAAATAGTATGTAGTAAGGCATGACTCACATGCCATGTCATCTTTGGGGGCATGACACACCATGATGAGGATGTGGTTCATCCCACAATCAACGAATCATACATTTATTTTATCTTTTTTAGGTAAAATTACTAGTTAGTGAAAGCCCTACTGTCTACGTAGTAGTGATATCACATAATTTTTTTTGATAAATTTGTACCATCCTTTAGTATTACACTAGTAGTAAGACCTGTGTGAGCACACGGGTAGGTTTAATAACGATCGAAATCAAATACTAAAAAACAGATTATAATATATCATTTAAATTTTTTGCGTTTAGTTACATATCTTTATAAAACAATGTTAAAGACAGTATGTGTTAGTTACATATTTTTGCGTTTAGTTACATATCTTTGCGTATACAATTTTTTGGGTCAACCAAAACGAACCCATTTTAGCCCATATTTTCCACCCCTAATTTTGATAGGTACTAAACACAATAATCAATTTAACGCTCATAAAATAACCAAAGTTTTGAATTTATACTTAAAGAAACCTCAAAACATACTCCACATTTATCACATGGTATTTAATACCATTAGGAATAGGAATACTATCATATCGATAAGGGCCAAGCCCATTAAACAATATTTATTCATCAGGAGATCCAAAATCAACACCACTTTCAATATTCTTTCTAAGGGCAAGTTCAAAAATTCAAACAGGTCTTTGTTACAAACTATATCCTAACTATTTCAGCAACACCTTCATTCAGAAGCATTTGATTAAAGTGCTAAACACCTGAAATTTGAATAAATTTACCGTTTAGTAATACAAAATAATGGTATCTCAAATCACATAGGATTAGAATTCCAAACACTTGAGATTCAAAACATAGAGTTGTTATTTTTAACAAAGGTGGTGGTTTTGACCCATTAACTTATTAGTAGGTTGATTGGGATTATACTTTAAACCAGTTAACTTTGCTTGGTATCCACTTACACCCTTCCGGAATGTAAACGTTACATTGTTCTAAATTATGAAACAAAAAAATAGAAAAGGCATTAATGATATAGCTTAACCTGTTCATCTAGTATTAAGGATTTGGTATCCACGTGTCATTATCCAACTATTAAGGATTTAGTAAATTCAATATCAGGTACAACTTGGCATTTGTGGTGATCCGGTTTCCTTAGCAGGATCTTCTAGGCCTACAAAAAAGTAAATAATAAATACAAGAAAACACAATTAAATTCTAAAAACAGGAGAAAAACAGAGGTGACAGTTTTGACCCATTTACTTATATGTTTTATCTTAGGCGGGTCAAATAAAAAATAGATAAATGAATTTGATTATAATTGTAATAAAATTAAGTCGGGTTTAAACATATTCTAAGAAGTACATAATTCTTAACCTGCATCACAAAAGTATTTTTCTTAGCTTTTGAAAGATTTGATTTCCTGATGCTTCATGCCCTCATGGTCTTCTTGATATTACTTATGCCCTCATCTGCAGATTTTAGCATACCAAAGCCATGGTTAAAATAGTCTTTTGGTTCCTCCATAGTCTTTTGTTTACTTATGTATACTTATATATTTTACAGGTAAGTGCTTATAACCAATGTTTTAAAATCCGGTTTTTATACCGTACCGGATTAGACTCAAAAAGAGTTTAACCTGGTGTATCAAGCAATTCAACCGGGTGAGACTCAAAAAGAGTTTAACCGGATTAGACTCAAAAAGAGTTTAACCTAGTGATAATACCCGCGAACTTCGCGGTTTTGACAAAATAATATGTTTTCAATGTATTGACAAACGACAAAGAACATTATACGTTTTTGAAGCAGCACGTCTAATACCGTCATGTGATTCTTCTGTCATATTTCTTAAATTCCTACAAACCCCCATGAAATCTTAAACATTCAGTCTCATATAACTCCATTACATTAAACATTGAACTTAAAAATAAGATGCAATGCTATGGTAGAGTTGTGCTTACAATGAAGTTAAAGCTAAATCTAACAAAATAAACTTATAAATTAATCTAGCAAACACTATCTCAATAAAAAAAAGTAGTGTTATTGAATCAATGCAACTCATGGCAAACAGGAGCAATGATTTTTCACTTGCATCCCATGAACCTAGGATATGCCTTTTGTAATCCTAGATAAAAAAGCAAGTTAATGTGATGTGGCATGTAGTGGTTGATTTTCGACTCTTTTGTCTGTGAGCCATTTGGTTCACCTTATATCTAAAATTGGTCAAATCAAAATTTTAAACCATAGGGGAATGGGTCAAACAAAGTGCATGTTTATTGTATATAGAAATATTGTTTAACCAAATTACGTAATTGGTATTAGAAACTGATAATAGCAAAATAAATTATCATATTTCTTTAAAAATCATGAATTATAACACCCATAATATTCTCAAGTGTCTGCACTGTACTTTCATAGTTGATGCATTTGCTTATAACAGTTGATAGAAATGACAAAAAGTTTTAAATATTAATAATCAAAACAATTTAGAAAAAAAAAAAGGTCAATTGACATAGAATGTGTACCAAACAACAATTTCAAATAAACACCCAAATCAACACAATTTATAGAAGCTGATATATATCAACCCAAATTTGAAATATAGTAATTATATTAATATTAAAAATACAATTTATGTCATAAAAATGTAAGTCAAGGAATTATATTATATAAGTATAGTAATAGTTGAAATATAATAAGTATATTAACTTTTATATGTCTTTTATTTGTACAGCTAAAAGGTTGTAATGGTTGGGATTTAATAAAATAGGCCCTCTAATCAAAAGAAATCTAAGTCATGACAACATTAGGAAGTGCCATGATTCATTATCCCCCAAAACAGTTTGACCTGTTCAAAGTTTGAAGTGTCATCTTATGATTTTGACCAAATCATCTAAAAAATTATCAATATATAAAATCCCTAAAAATGAATCAAACGTAAATTTTTAGTATTTTGTCAAAATTTAATACAACACGTGTATGATAAAATTACTAATTCAATACGAATCGTATTGGGTCATATGATGCTAAGATCAACTTGACCCGTATTGATCGCTGAACAGATCTGCCCAAATCCTGTTAGCCTTGTTTTACAACTAAAAATCATATATTAAAAATGCTCAAGATCGATAAGCTTACTCAGAAGAGATAAATGGTAATCAACCTTCAATTAATCTTTCTAAATCTCCTGAGTCTTTTACTTTCCATTAATTATTTATGCAATTGCAATTTGTCTGGAACTTTAACCTATCAAGAAGCAAAGTTAATATGTTATATGGTCTTTTTCGGCGATTCGGGAGGTTTTACACTTCTATGCATTTTGGAAAAGTTGTGACTTATGTGGCCAGCTCCACATATTAACAACATCTAAAACAATCATAAATAGCATCAAAGATTAAAAAAAAAAAAACATAAGCAACAATCCGATTATAAGATTGTTACGAAGCGTTTAGTGGAAATGCATATAATCAAGAGCCATAATGAAGTTTAAATATGATTTTTGGTATACAAAATAACTATTTTGCCAACTAAATCAGATGTACCTTTTGTTTAAAATGCAACTTATTGAAAATCCAGTCTCTTTAAATTTATGTTTGTTTAACTTTGTTGGCTAAAAAGTATGATATGCTTGCATCTTCAGCCGATTTGTTCAAGTAATAATTGATGCCAACCAATTTTCTTGCATCAACAAACCTATTTAACAAAAAACTGTTATAACTATGCTACAACAACCAATCAAGGACATACCAAATGAGGCTGCACATTGGTCATCTTCTTTTCATCAAACTCGTACTCCTTAACTGACATTTTGCAGCCTAACAATCGACAACAACCTGAAATTAAATAAAAAGTTGAAACTAAAAATTAAAATTATAATATTTCTCAAGTCCCAACACACCTTTAAATAGTGAAGAAACTTCACCTTTTTTGGGATAAGGAAAAATAAATCATTTCCTTTTCCACCTTTTACATGAAAAGTTCAACCCACTCTATGGTTGTGTACTGCTGAGAAAAAAATCACCCAAATTACCAATTTCATAAGGATTAAACTTTTATATTAGATGGCCATACATAAATATAAAATAAAGATATAAAAGTTTACATGGTCATTGTAGCCCAACCATATCAAGGTTTGTTCAATTTAGTGATTGCATGTTGCACTTCTTCTGTACCGTCGCTTGAATGAATGAAGGCCTCATTGATCTATAGAACAATAAAAGATGTAAATTGTGTTGAAAAGCCAGATATGTTGGACCATTTGTGCACTGAGAATCCAGACGATGTGGAGGTGCAAACATTAAAAGCTAGATATGAGAGCCTGCTTGATCTAAAACTACCGTGATCAAATGACGCGGAGGACCGGGTTGCAAAGGCAACATATCAGATTAATAGTGTTTTGGGGGCATTGACCATGAAGCCGACTAGCCGAGTGATATAGGTGATCGACAGTGGTAGATCTTAAACTTTTAAATAGGGGAAAGCCGAAAGTTTTAAAGGAAAAATCAGGGGGACTCAATACATATAAACTTTTTGAGAAATTTATGTAAAATTTACACTTCCCTGAAAACAAACTTTGCAGTCATAACTTTGAAGTTCAAAAGGAATTCATTTGTTAATTTTTTAGGTTGAATCTATATTTTGTTAGATAAATTTTGAATTTTTTTTTCACTTTGAGCTATTTAATTTTCAACCAAGTAAAACACTTTTTACTCATTTTGACCCATAACCCAACCCGTAAATTTCGCCAATTGTGTATGGGTCCAAACATGTAATTGTTAAATAAATTGTGATCTAATATTAATTTTGACTTTGACCTTAATTAAAGAAAGTAGAAGGAACACACTAACCTTTTCGGCGATTCACATTATTGAGCTTAGTTTATTGTTAAGGATCTGAACTTCTAGATTTGAGAATCTATTTAATTCAAGCACAAAAGGAGATTAGATTCATAATGCTGTATACTCCCACTACATTTAAAAGACTAAAACACAATCAAGACATTCATACCTTCATTAAGTCCATAATTCCAATCACTGGGTTTGGCTCCTTGTCAAGATTCGGCTTAATCTGATAATTATAAACAAAAAATAGGCACATCACACTATTACAACAATTATCTGTGAAGATAGCAAGTCACTATTTGATTGGAAACCGTTTTTCCTTATCCTCCTTGAAGTGCAGACCACAGACTGAATAATAAAATCGATATATTCATAAATATGTAAATACTTCTTCTAACTGAAATTACAGATTTGGTTTTCTAAAGATCTCATAACTACAAATAGAAGAAAGGAAAATAAAATAGTGGATACAACCTCTAACATACTTCGCTTACGTGTTTGACTAAAAGATGAACTTGACACACTAACAACCATTATCAGGGAATATTAAGCCTATTTATACTAAGATTATCAATCCATGATCTATACCAAAAGACCATATTTAAGGTTGATAACACTATAATAGAATCCTATAACTACTTATGCAATTAAGTTTCAATGCACTACTGTGTTAACACGTTAGCCACGTACTTTGAACCATGCATCTCAATGTTGTCCCCAAGCCATCATTAAACTTTAGCACCACAAGCTTATCCTAGAGACTCATGGTTTGAAAAGCATCCGCAATAATAAAAAATCATGGAAGAAAAATAGATCAAGCATACACTCTTAACATAAAATAACATTTGCATGCGACAAAATATCAATAACACCGATTGAAGATCAAACTATTACCTTCCGGTACAACTGATAGGGTATCATAGGCACAACGATATTGTCAGTAGGTGTCTGGATCTTAATACCTCAATCGATGTAGAAACCATCTTCTCACTAATTTTCACATACTTCTATTTCTTGTTTCAGCTTTTACCCCTTGCCAAGGAACAAACATTGTTAGACTAATAACATACAGTTGTTACCATAGATTATTAGATGAAGAAAAAATCTAAATGCATAATCAAATAAACTGGGGAAAACAGTATTTAGACCATGTATACAAAGTTAATAAAACCTTCGATCACTTTCCTATAGGATTTGTCATTAGGGTTTGTCAAGGAGGCTGCCAAATAAATAAAATAAGAGCACCACTATCAATTTCTAGCTACTGATGAACTTTCAGGTTCCTAATTTTCACTCTATAATTTTCTATAACAAATCAGAAAGACGAATTGAAAGACTCAACTAACCTTGAACATAAAGGATCACTATATAAACAAACTGTTTGTGATGATTAACATATTAACCCTAAAAATCAACCAGATAGTGTGTGTCATTATAAAAAAAAACAAATAGTTTTCAGATGAAGATCACAATCATAAACAAATTCATTACCCATTCATATAAAAAGTTGATATGATCAAACATTTAAACATATACCTTGGATAGAATCACAATTCTCAACCTCCTTACAAACAACATGGAGCACTGAATCAATCAGCTCAGCACCTTCGCCCAATTGTTTCTGGCACAGAATCACCGGACACAAAGTAATCAGGTCGGAAGATCAGTCCACTGGGACCAGATATAACACACTCTATCATCAACAACTTTATTTTTCTCTACTACTGGTTTTTCTCTAATATCATGTAACCGTATACAAGAACCTTCAAAATAAAATGAAGACTATTGTGGAAGTCAACCAATCATATGTGAAATCTTTATACCCTTTTTTATTCAGATTCAATCTCAAATACCACATAAGAATAAAAACCTAAAAACTTTTCAACTGAACACAAATAAATGAATCATATCTTTACATCATAATAATAATATGGATCTGGAAGTTGAAGCCGAAGAACAAAATTATAGATATTTTCGATCGTGCCTGAAATCATAACCAACAGAGCATAAACAAACCTGAATTAAGTATAAATTTCACATAAGTTGCAACCAGCTAATAAATTAACAGGCCATATTTATCCGCTTCCGCCATTTTTTGTACCTGCATATCAAAATTAGATTGAACAGAAACTCACAGACCAAAAAATCCCTTAATATTCTGACTGTGGAAACAAAAACAATAGATAGGAATTGTCTACCTGTCGGATCAGAATCGGTGTCGAAATTGGCTTCAGATTCCATATTATATTTAGGGTTCTTGATTGTTAGAAGTTCAATCAAATACCAATCAAAGATATGGACTATAACAGTACACCATTCATAATCAACAAACATGATTTGAAGTTCTATACACAAAATAACAAACTAACTTCAAGCAACTTTAGATTCAGTTTTCTATTCATCTCTCATGTAAATTATTTGAAGTTCTATACACCGAAAAGAGTCCCAAATAGTGTGTGTTTAGTGTGTGCGTATAACCGGACCTGAACCAACAAACTCAGCATGAATAAAATGGAATGAATCAAGAACAAACCTAAAAAACGCAGCAACCATGGTACTCATAGCTCCCAAACTCGAAAGATCGAGCTCCAAATCCTGGGTTTCAGCTTCAATTGCCTGAGTCCAAGATCATAGTTACTTCTCGAACTATTACATACTAAAAATCAAACTCAACAGTGGAATGCTTACCTCAAACCCAGCGTAGATAGGGATTTTCACGGAGAAACTTCTGAACGGCAGGAAGATTGCCGGAATGAGCGGATACATGAAGCCTTTAAGAGACGATGACACAGATGTAATCGAACAATCTCAAAAAAGAAAACGAATAAGAAAAAGAATAAGAAAATGACACATATGTAATCGAAGATCGGCGTTTGACGGATCTCCTCCGGCCTCTGTCTCTCTAAAATCAGGCTTTCTCTCTGTCTCTCCCTCTACATATTTCTCTGTTTGTGTGTATTTGTTTGTAGAGAAATGAAGAAAAAGAGTTTTAAAAGTCAAAAAACATAGAGCCAAATGCTGGGTTTTTCAAAATTCAAAAGATTACAGGAGCATTAAATGCCAATTTCTTCTCCTCATGCATTTCAAAATTCCCTCCTAAACAAAACAATTTATCCTAATAATAAAATCAGATTATATAATTTAAATAGATTTTTGTATATATAAATATTGAAAACGAATTTATGACATCAGCATGTACACATGGCATAGCTTAGGAGTTGACACATAGGCAGTTTTACATCAGCTCAAAGTCTCTTATTATAGATAGTATAGATATATACACATAGGTTTTATGACAAGAAGCATTTGCATCTATTTATGAATGTAGGCTCCTGTTACCCATAAGAACACCATGTAAAATGTAATAATCGTACCCTAACCTTTGTAATCAAGATAGGATTTCAAAACATGGACGTGTAACAACACCATGTAAATTCAATAGTCATATATTCGCACCATTTAAAGGAAGATCACAACACCGTTTAATGATATAGTGACACACTACTATCACACCCTATGATACACCTTTTAAGAAAATGTCGTTTAAAAATATATAACAATATTATACGCATATTAAGCATAAAAAATGTCAACTTGATGGTAAAAGTGTTAAAAAAATATAAAATATATAAAAGTCATTTATTCTTTACGGATTTTATATTTGATCATCCACTACATACACATGTTATGAGTATGTGTTAAATGCACCCATTAATATGTGTAGATATAATTTATAGCATAAGTTTAATGTCATACCTCACATCTTTAATTGATTGCATATTGTTTTCTATGTAACAGTAACTATAGGTGTAGGTTGGTTATACACATCGTTATCATATTATCTACACATCACTAGCAAATTTTATTGGGTCATATAAAAATAAAACAAGGTTTTATACAAGCAGTTAAACATAATCGTTTAAGGTGATATGCACTTTCATTTAATGTTTCAGCTATTGTTTGTTAATAAATAAGGGTAGTTTGGTAATTTCATATGCACTTAATTGGAAGGTTAACGTCGACTAACTAGGGGAGCATCCGAGTAACAAATGTGTAAACCACAAAAAATTAAGAGTTAATTGCCAAAATCGTCCCTGAGGTTTGGCCAGGTTTGTCATTTTCGTCCAAAATGACACTTTTGTACCAAATTGCCCCCAACGTTTGTAACTTTTTGTCATTTTCATCCAAACCACTAACTTAGGTTATTTTTTCTGTTAAGTTGATGATATTTGGATGAAACTGACAAATATAAAACTACAGGGACGATTTTGGCAATTTACTCAAACTCTTTTAAATTTATTTTATTTAATTAATTTTGTTACATATATAATAAAAAAGAATATACATGCAGTTTTTATATGAAAAAAATAATAGCTTTGTCACATAATTTTTATAAATTTTCATCCAACCACTAACTAAGTTAATTTTTCTATTAAGGCGAAGAATGTTTATAAACTAACAGAAATTAATTTCTAATTTTTTATATAGATCAGTTTTATAAAATAAAATCTAACTAAACCTCTAAATTTTATAAAACTAAAATGTTGGTGACCTTATTGAAAAAAGTCAAATAAAAAAAATCTTATCATATGTACCAAGTTTTTAATTCATCTTTTACTTTTTTAAATTTGCTCATAAGGAAAAACAGAAGCCAGTGCCCCCTCCCCCTCTATCAAACAACGCATAGTTACCAAACCTTAAAATTACCCACCAAATTGTAATTATAATGCTATGAACTAAAAGTTTCTTTACTCAAGGCACTCAGAATAAGTATTAGTTAGTTACCCTCATAATCTTAGTTAAATAAATATTTTATTTCTACCAACATATTTCCTAGGTGCTCAACACATTTAAAAAATATGTAACGTTTTACATTTTTTTTCTATCTCTACAATTGATAAATACTAAAAGTTGTAATCGATTGTTATATGTTGCACACCAATGACGTTTTCTCTTTATAAAACTGATTTATATAAAGAAGCTGTAAATTAATTTCTGTCTTAATTTATAAAATTTAAAACATCCTTCACCTTAACAGAAAAAATAAACTAAGTTAGTGATTTGGATGAAAATTTATAAAAATTATATGACAAAACTATTAATTTTTTTTTTCTAAAAACTCCATGTATATTCTTTTTATTATATATGTAGCAAAAATAATTAAATAAAAGAAAATAAAAAGGGTTTGAGTAAATTGCCAAAATCGTCCCTGTGGTTTTAT
Source organism: Helianthus tuberosus (assembly GCA_030545235.1). Lineage (NCBI taxonomy): Eukaryota > Viridiplantae > Streptophyta > Magnoliopsida > Asterales > Asteraceae > Helianthus > Helianthus tuberosus. The sequence goes on along the minus strand of CM060422.1, from coordinate 4,058,684 downwards.
ATTTGTCACTTTCATCCAAATATCCTCAATTTAACAGAAAAAATAAACTAAGTTAGTGGTTTGGATGAAAATGACAAAAGGTTATAAACGTTTGGGATAATTTGGTACAAAAATATCATTTTGGATGAAAATGACAAACGTACCCCAACCTCAAAGACGATTTTGAGAGTTAACTCAAAAAACAAACATGTAATTTTAGAAGATAAGTGCTAAAAATGTTATGTTGATGAACCACATGGAGCATCCAAACAATTAATGTGTGTCATGTCACATTTATACATCTCATATAACAAATAAGGGTAGTGTATCTATAACACCACCCCAATTACATCTTAAGTGGGACCCACTTACACAACTAAATAAAATATAGAAAAAATATATATATGAATCACCTCACCTAGTGGTGGACTCAATATTTTTTTCTAATGGGGTCCATTTATTTCGGTGTTCAGAATTTTCATAACAAAACGTTAAAATTTTCGAGTCGGTCCTCGTTTGCATCGGGTCAGAGCGAGGTTTGAATTAGATTTTAAAAAAAAACATAAAAAACAAGCTAAACAAGGATTGAACCAATGACCTCTTGTTGGTAAAGAGGAATGTTTACCACCACACTAGCTTTCCTTTTCTTTTTATGGTGTCCACCTAATTGTATTTATGAGGTCCTTATAAAATTTAATATACCGGATCTACTAATTTTTTTAAAAACATTAGGGTCCAGAGACCCTGACCGGCTCTATGTGGGTCCACCCCTGACCTCACCCATCCACTATTTCTCTCAAAATGAAGCACTACAAGCCAACCATCATTGCCAACCACCACCACCGTAACTGCCTACCATATTTGTTTATCTCTTCGAAGCTCCCGATCGAAATCCAAACCACTAGAACTGTCACTTTCACCTGTGTTACAGTCATAAACCCAATAATAACCCTTAAAGTCAATTCATAAATTTGTGTTATGTGATCATCAATAACAAACATAATCATAGGGATTTTTTTCATCATGTCAAGACGAGTAGACTTATGGTAAAATACCTCAAAAAGCTGATGTCGGTGGCCTTATATGATGCTACCCATGGCGGTGGTGCATTGGATTCAAATAGAGGTCTCATGAAAAATGAGAATCATCGTGATTCCAGGTCTTTTGTGGTGGTGTTGTGCAAGTAGACAAGGAAACTGGAGCAATCGGTTCGACATTATGAAAATCTTCTATCGTTGTTTGATTCAGCTTGGCTGAGAGTTTTAGTGATGGCTCAATTAGGCTTTTGGTGCGATGGTGTTGGAGTCACCAAAGGTATTAAAACCGTTGAAGTTATCTGTCGAAAGTGGTTGACCGTGGGGCTTGTGGTGGTCTGGTGGATCTATACAAGAGAGAGAATAAAGTGAGATGTAGGATTTGAGGATGTGATGATAAGTGTCACACCCCAACTGATGGTAAAAACATCGAGGCGAGACATAATAGATTGTTAAAAAACGTCATAACACTAAAGTTGTAATATATTAAGATTTAAATTCCCATTTGTCATGTAATCAAATAAAACATTATTGTTCAAAACAGAATTACAACAATTCGGAAATTACACGACTCATACATCATAACGCGTAAATAAATTAGGTGAGTATCTAATCCAACCTAAGTAGTTTCTTGTGATAGCATCTCAAACGTTTCTTGCAACATGTATAAAATATCAGTCAGTACAAAATTATGTCGGTGAGCATACTAGTTTGTCTACATAGCATAGATAAGATTAGGTCTCAAATCCACATATTTATGGCATGCTAAATTATTATATATATCAATTTCTATCGCCTATTTGCGCCAGGCAAGTTCTTCACTTTTGGCTTTTGGCCACTACAGTTTCGATTCTTTCATTTCCCCTGCTTTGTCCACGTGGCTTAATATTATAGGCCCATGCCTTGACTTTTTAACCAGCGACCTTCCTCTCACTCCTTTCATTCGCAGAAAAAGAGAAGTTTTTAGATCTAGGGTTGGAGAGAGCGAGAGAAACAATGGGCGGCCACCTGATACACTTCCGACGACCTTCTGTTAACGACGGAGACAACAACCAATGCACCCGGCGACCAGGGGTGACGGGGATAACGACACCGTTCAAGGGTGACATAGCGACGATGGTGATGCTGGTCCGCGATGGTCAGCGGTCAGCCCTTTGGGTGACGGCTTGGGTTCTGAACAACGGTTTGTTTCTCCGGATGACGTGAGCAATAGCGATTTTATTTTTCTTTGCTTCTTCATCTTCTACATAAACTTGAAATATTGCAACGATTTTTTTTTTTTGGCAGATTGATTTTTCTGTTGTGCGATTTTGGGATAAGAAGTTTGGGCTGAAATTCGCTTCGACTGCGTCTCTCTCTACTGCAGCTTCTTCGGAGGTTTGTATCGATTGCTTGCGTTATCTTTAATCTCTATTTCCTTAAAGTTTAATCGGTAGAGCCTGACGACGAATTTTGTTAGAAAATTGTTACGGTGTGAGTGTTTAAAATGTTTGCAAATGAATATTGATGTTGAAAAGAAATACATAGTAGAATTTAATCATTATGTAAGTTGTAGCTGTTTGTAAGTGTAGTTTATTTATTTATGTCAATCAATGCATAAGGATAATTCTTTTGATTATTAACTGCAATGGTATCAACAGAAAGTTGTAATAACATCTTTTTTGGAGATAGTTGAGATTACGATTGTTGTGATGAAGTTTCAAATGATACATTGGGCATATTTATGAGGGGTGTGCTATAGAATTTTATTGTGTATGATGCAAAAATTAAAGCCTAATTTACAAGTTGCTCTTGCATCACTTTTTAATTTCTTGCCACGTTTTGTTTAGTTTCACAGGTCTTCCCACCACCGCTAATATGTGCTACCCCACTTTGCACCTTAAGATTCTAGCCATTTCTTGAATCCTTTTTGGAAATACATAAAAGTGTTTCTTCATCCTTCAAAAGTAATTGATTTTCAAATTTTGAGTTTTTTTGGTCAAAATGTTGTAGTTAGTAAATGTTGGAGTCACTAATTGTAACCTTTTGTGCTATGTTTTGCAAATACAGTTTAGCTGATTCTATTAGCATTTCCGATTAATATGATTAATCGATGGTCACTCTATTTGGAATGGAATGAAGCCATTTTTACCATTTTTACCACAGTTATATATTTATATAATCTTTCTTATAATTCTACGTTTAGTTACTTATAGTTTTAAACTTGGTATTTCTTTTAGGCGTACTTTTAGCACGTGGTGAAGAATACTGGAGCGCTTATACTTCTTGACAAGGGACACCAGATGGGGCACATTACTACAGTAGAGATGTCTTTTAAGGTACACAAGCTTAAACATGGGCTTCCTTTAGTTTGTAGTTAGGTTGGTGTTTATTTTTTAATTCTAATTGTGAGTGCACTTTCTAGGGTCAAATTTCTCTACTTGTAAAACTTTAACAAAGCTATCATACGGTCCCTAGACTTTTGTCGTCACACGTTTTAAATATGCTTGATCTACCGCGCAACGCGCGGTTGGGGAACAACTAGTTATGTATCATACTAGCATGCAATATGTCACGACCCCTGACCCCACCCTGGGCGGGAGCCGTGAGCAGATACAACAGTGGTACCAGTGTTTATTAAATTCGCAACGGAAAATTTCATCAGGATTGTAGTTAGGAAAAATATAAGAGTTATAAAACGCCGAAGTTTTATTAAACAGTTGGGATAAACCCCGCATTACATCAAAATGTTTTTATAGGGATAAACCCAGGTTTTAGAAAATACATTTTCTTTTCTTTATTTTGGTGACATAGCCACTTTATTTAAGCTTCTGATGCTTCGTAACATTTTCCTTTCTTTCACAGTAAGTCACCAAAGCGTTTAAAAACATTTTATCAGCGAAAAATACTGGTGGGATCATTCATTTGTATAAAATAACACATTCTTATAATCACAGTATAATGGGTTTTTACATTTGTTTATATCTTTCAATTACTCAAATCTGTATTAGTCACTAGGCAATCCCCTATAATTATAAATAATAACCGGAAAACATTCAGGGTTTTGAAAGCATTTGATAAAAGTGAATGACTCGCTTGGCATAATTAGGGTTTTGATTTTATAGCCTCCTGGTATTAATCCTGGATTCCTAGTTAGACATACAATGTAATACATATTAGCGTAAGAAACCTAATTCAAACTTTGACGATAATCACGAGATCAAAACCTCAACGTAGTTAACAAAGTAGCCTTATTCAGGCAACACTTTGGCATCCGTTGATTGGTTTCGTATTAATCAGACAAGGTATCGTACCAGTGATCAAGGTTTAGTACACTTCCTACGAAGCAGAGTTTCGAGGTTTAGGGGTTTAGGTACCAGAACGATAATTAAAGAGAAAAAGAAGTATCATTTTTTTATCGAAACTGGTGCATTGAACTCATCCCAGATCTGGCCTTTATATAGCCCATGTGGACCTTTCCCGCGCGTCGTGGGAGGAGACATAGTCTTTCCCGCGTGGCGCCTGGGAGGTCAGCCTGGCCTAGACCTGCCACGTGTCCAGAATAGGTCTGACACGTGGCGCCTCGATGTGACACGTGTCCTCGGCCTCCTTTTTCGCCCAATTGCGTGTTTTTTCTTGATTTTTGTGCCGATACTTATCGCGTAAGCTCGGGTCTTGATCCTAAATGGTTCGGTTTTTATTTATGAGTTTAGTAAGGGTATTTTTTGTGAGAGTTGGTTCATCAATTGCCAAGTTTTATTAACCGCTAAGTTTTTCAAGTTTCATCGCGCGCACTTGGGGTTTAATTTATTGTTTGTCATCGGGAAAAATTTTAGGGTAATTACATCCTCCCCACCTTGTTTAAAATATCGTCATCGAGATTCACGGAAACAAGTATGGGCATTTTCGTTCCATTTTCAAATCAATGACTCATGTCATAAACAAGGTAGATTAGCCCATACCCAGGTAGCTAGATGTACAAAGCAAGGCCTCGAAAGAAGATGGTTCGAAGGAGTGGAGGTAGGATCAGCCGGTTGAAGGTCCACATGTTAATCCCTTTTTCTCACGAACAATTTCTGGCATGCGTGCCGTTTGTTGAACAATTTACTTTCTTTAACTCTTTTTACTTTCTGCATTTCTTTTTTTTTCTTTTTAACTTATGGTTTGGATGATTAACAATGGTAAATTAGGATGTTTGTTATGTTTGGTGTGGTGTTTATTAGTTAAACAGGTACATACGAGGCTTAGAGCACTAAACATTAGTGCTACTAAAGCCGGGACAGGAAAACCGAAGCCAGAAACCTGTTTTACACCTTTGCAGTTTGTCCACACGGGGTCGTGTTCAGCGAACACGCCCCCGTGCCCATTGCCCCATACCTGCTGTTTGTCTAAATCATGCAGGTTTTTTCCAGACACGGGGTCGTGCTCAGCCAACACGCCCCCGTGTCCACCTTCTGTAAGTTCTTGTTACTGGCACTCTAACCACGGGGCCGTGTTCACCCAACACGGGGCCGTGTCCAGATCCCCAGTAACATAAAAATTTGTTTTTAAACACACTTTTACACATTCAATCAACCTAAAAACTTATTTTTGGGACACATTGAGGACAATGTGTAATTTAAGTGTGGGGGAGATGCTAAAACCTTGAATTTTGCAAGTCCTAACTACAAGCCTTACACAAAACTCTATTGGAACCGCTAAACACCCCAAATTTTTTTCAAAAATTCTCATTTTTTTTACTTGTCTTGGTTTAATTTGGGAATTGCAAGTTCTAAAAAGGTTATATTTTTACAAATTTACAACCGACAGCGTCGTGATAAAAAAAGAACTAACATAAGGAAATTATGAAACGGCATGACAAATCTAGTTAAAATTTGATTATATATACTTGATCACATAAAAACTCATTCCCACAAAAAGTGAGTTTTGAGCCTTTATTGAGCATACAAATACACATCTTTAAACTAAATGCTCATTTTTTGTTTCTTGTGTGAATAGCTGCTTGGTTTCTTACGACTCTAGAACTTGCCACGACGATACATTCCCGATCCTTACCAACTTAAACCCAAGTAAGTAAATGATGGAGGCATTAGGACTAACCCTTTTTATTTCAACACCATTATTTTTCTTTTTTTTACCACCTACCCAAAATCCCCCTAGTTAACCCCTTTGAGCCTAAACCTTTTCATTTCTTAACCAAAAAACAAACATCCTTTTTACCCACCAAAACCCTTTTTTTCATTTTAAACCCTTTATTTTAGTAACAAAGCTTGGTTTTTCTATGACTTCTTATAAAAAAAAAATGATGATGAAGCCAAAATAAATAAACAAACAAGTTCAATAAAAAAGAACTTTGTTTAAAGAAATGCTTCATTAGAATAAAAAGTCATAAAAATAAAAGTCTTACGAAAATCGAAGCTTTTTACGCCTTTCGCCCTTTTCTACTAACCACTAACCCAACCACCTACCTTTAACCCAAGCCTAACCCTTCCCCCAAAAGTTCTCTTGATATTTACAAAGGCATATAGTTAAAAAGGAGGAGGATTGATTGCTTGGCAAGCTTATGGTAGAAGTAAGTTCCATGCCGCTCTCGAGTGTTTCACAAAAATACATTTTCGGCCGAGTGTTGAGTGATCCCCCGTGAGGTATGTGAACTTGTATATAAATGGAATTTTAAAAAGGCATGTTATGCCCTAATAAGTAATTTATCTTATGTAATGTTTTAAATAAATCATGACGAATAGAATTATAAATAATTAAAAATAAAACGTAATAAAGAATCTTGGAAATCCCGACATTCTATGACAAACCAAAAAAAAAAACCCTTCTCTTCTACCAATTCCATTTGGGAGTGTAAGCCACATTATAAAGAGTTTTGCTTGAGGACAAGCAAAGATTCAAGTGTGGGGGTATTTGATGTGCGCAAAATGCAACATATAAATTACATCAAATGTGGCATAAAACTAACCTTTTTTTAGTACTAATGTTGGAAAAAGTGTGTTTTTGTCTTTCTTTTGTATTTTCAGGATTAAATGAGCTCAAATGAACAAAAGAAGAAAAAAGACAGCTAAAACTAACATAAATACAAGAAAAGGAATAAACGTGACATGTCCGACCCCTCGACAGCATCCTCCAAAGCAAAAACAAGAGAACAGAAGGCTGAACACGCCTCGTGCTCAATGAGCACGGGGGCGTGCCCAAGTGTCTGCAGAAAAGACAAAGTTGTAGAAGCTTCTATCACCCACCACGGGGGCGTGTCCAGCGGACACGGGGCCGTGGTCAACTCTAAGATTCGCAGAATCTAGGAAAATCTTGATAGTACAGATACGCTTCTGCACACGGGGCCGTGCTCAGTGGACACGGGGGCGTGGTCAACTAATGTAGACAAACTGCATTTAATGAAGAAAGAGAAGATGGGTGGACACGGGGCCGTGCCCAATGGACACGGGGCCGTGTCCGGGCTTCTTTGCAGGCTATAAATAGGTGTGCATGGCTCACTTGCAAATCAACCCTTGGCAAACTACCTCTCTCACACTTCACCCACCCACCACCACCATCACAACCCACATCCACCACCATCATCCATCATAGAGTGTGTCAGTCTCGGGATCCAAGATTGATCGTAAGAGTTCTTGACAATCAAAGGCCATGTTTGCCTAAGTCTCTTACATCACTTGGTGAAGACAAGTGTTTAGTGTAATACTTTTTTTTAATCTTTTCGCACTTTTTATTTGGTTACGTATTAATGACTTTAATAACTAGTTTCTTATGTTGAAGGTGAGTCTTCCTTATCATTTGTCTGTGGTGTCTTGGCATTATTTTACTTTCTATATAAAATAAAAGATTTTCACCATTCATATCCCCACGGTCTATTTGGAGATATGTTGGCTACCTGATCGGGGGTTAAGGGAACGGTTTGGTAAGAGTCTTGCCTTGTTCAGTGTATAGATCCTGCAAGGACCCGGGTCAACTTTAGTAGGACCTCCTTCAATACCCACTGGTATTGGATGGCGGGGGTCCGAACTCCTTGATCCCCTCATATGTAAACTACTATTAATACTTTAACCCGGCTATTTAGGATTGTATCCCTGCTGACTCAAACTACTTAGCCGAGGGTAACGTCACCTTCAAAAGAGGGGCCTACCACAATATGCATTAATAACTTAATTAATTATCTTTCAATGATCCAACCCTTTAGGATTGTATCATTGCTGACTCAAACTACTGGGTTGAGGGTAACGTCACCTTCAAAAGAGGGGCCTACTACAATAACTAAGATAATCTCTTAAAAAGTGCAAAAGTGCGGAAATAATCAAAGGTTACACTAAAGGCGAGTCGGATCCAAGTGATTCATATTGTCTATCTGTTTTATTTTTATTTTTATTTTTCAGCATTTTTAGTTTTTATTTTCTAGCTTTAAACCTTTTTTTCTCTAACTTTTGATTTGATTAGACATTGAGGATAAACCGGTATTAAAAGCTCTTGTGTGCTTGGACGACTTCGGTATCTTACCAACACTATACTATGCTCACGATGGGTGCACTTGCCCATATGTGTCTTTAGTGTTAGTAGAATATCGTGTTTTATAAATTTAAAACTTGACCAAAGTGTTAAAAAAGGGATAAAAATATACATAAAAATATATACACACCGACACACATCAGCTCCCAGCCGTAGGGCTCCGTCCATGACACTATATCTGCCAGATGTAGCTTTCTCATCCTAAATGTCACCATATTGGGCCCCTCGTGTAAAAATTGGGGGACATACTTGGTGAACACCCCCAAATTTTTGCAATCCGAGTAATATAGGGGCCCATATCCATACCAGCCCGAGGACCACCTCGACGTCCTCTACTAAACGAATCTGCTAAGACCGTAGCCAGATTCATCTCACGGTTCTCCACACGGCACATCAAAATAAATAACTCAATCCAATTTGCCTTATTCTCCCCAGATTTCCGACCCACCAGCGTAGTAGACAGAATCTTCAACACATACCTATAAATTGGGTTACGAACCGAAGTGATCAAATTCGTAACCGCGAACGGGTGGTCATATATCGTTTTCCAAAAATTTCGCAGCTCAGTCGAACCAACACTGTAATCCCTAGTAGTCGAATAAGCACCCCTCAAACTAGTAACAAATCCCGGGTGCTTCACTTCTACCTCAGTATAAAACCCCGATACTACGGCAAACTTCGCCATATTCATTTCAAAAACCTGCCTACCCAAACTGAACGACACAGCTGTGTCCTGATCAAACTTTCCCTCCTTATGCATCCATGTGTTGTGAAACTCCAGTACCAGCTCCTCATACTGAGGCTGTATACACTCCAATGCATCTGTCAACTTCAGACCCAAAAGGTCCAACACTTCCTGCTTCGAGCGTATTTCACTCAACCACGGCCAATCTATCACCCTGTGCTGAAGCAAATCAGTATTCTTCAGGTTATCATACTTGTTCCATTCTGGTGTACTCAGCTCGAATTTCAGTATCGGGTGATCGGCTCTACTACATTTCCTGTCCGGAATAAAATTATAAGACGATTGATACTCGATCTTTCTCAACTTAGGATCATCGGCAGCTATCTGAATGATCGGGGTCTCCTGTGGAACTGGGTCTTGCTGGGGTGGATCCTGTTGTGGTGCTGACTGACCCGCACCTGTCTTTCGCGACCTACCTCTGCGGAACTACTAGCCATGCCTGCAAAACAGATATAATCAAGACAAAACAAGCAGACAATCAGTAATAACAAACTATTTTTGGTATTTTTAATTTTTAAATTTTTATATTTTTTTGGATTTTTATAATTTTTTCGAAAAAAGATAGAATAGTCGTATAGCATTTCATTCGCGGCTAATTCTGAAACAAACGGGCTACCTTTTACAAATGCTAAGTGATAGTTAAACTTGCCCGAATGGAGATTGAGTACGGGCGAGCTTAAATCACTTGTACGTGCAAGTAAACCCAAAAACAACTAACTACGACTCAAACTATACTAAAACTAACTAACAAGACCCTAACATGGACTCAATGTACACTACCCCCCTCGGCACTTTAATTGTCCGCAATTAAAACGAGTGCCTAACAATCCGTCATTGACGTCCAAACTTGCTTAAAAATCAGCGATTTATTAGTTTTGAAATCAAATTTAGCATTGAAAAATTCCGCCTAGTTAAAGGAGGTTTTGATCTTTGCAAAAATTCCGTATCAATGCGCAAGCTTGGAACTTTATGCGTCAATATCCCCAAACCATTTAATCATCAAGCAAAGCGCATTAAATATTACCAAACCGACACCACCCACGCCCAATACATCGACACCAATCATGAACGCCTAATTAAAGACATGAATCAAAATTTGAGTATCAAATGTCATAACAAGGTAGCATCCTAATTCAGCAAATCAATGTTCAAATTGCCCAAACCATAACCATCCGCACCCTTGAACTATACTAACTAACATACGTATGCTAGACGCGAAATAAACCGGCTCCACACTAGACTAACTCGAGCCCAACACACGGCTAATTTAACCTCACTAAAACAATGAACTAAACGATTCGACACAACAATGACTCCAACCAACCTACGGACTGACTCGACACGAACGGACAAACAAAACCAACTAGAATGACGCAACATAGAACACACAAAATTGACTCGGAACCACCCGACATAGACGACTCAACTGACCCGACAAAAACCATTACCTAATGACTCGACTAAGACCTACTCGACTCTACTACTTACAGACCTAAACAAAGTAGCTAAACAAAAGCTAAGACACACTAGTTAAAGACTCGAATCACACTAAATAAGAGAGATTTTGCCAGACATCATACCTGAATCCTTGAAGTTTGCAAGAAAAAACTTGAACTTTTCGTTAATGGCGGGTCCCTAATCGGAGCGATATAGCGGTTTAATGGTGAAATTTTTCGGTGGGTTATGTAGAGGGTGGAATTCCGATCACAACGGTGTAAAGAAGGTGAAAAATGGTGGAAAATCGGTGGATTATGGGGAGGTTATGTGTGTTCGGCGGTGGTGAAAGAGTTTGTGAGGGTTTTGGGGTCTGCTGCTGAAAAGACATACTTTAAACGATATTCCATATCGTCGTGCGCCGCCAAGATAAAAGAAGTTAGCTGTGGCGTAGCGCCACGGCATAACGGGGTCGCGTAGCGCGACATAAAGGTCCAAGTGTGGTGGCGTAACGCCACAGGGGGGTTCAAGCTGCTTGTGTGACCTGAGGGGTCGCGTCGCGCCACCAGAAGTCCTTTTCACCGTGGCGTGAAGCGACAACGTTTTTTTGGGCAGTAAGGTGCGTAAATTTGTAAGTTTTATGCCTTAGAAAATTTTCTAACTCTTACCAAACCTTCCCCAAACCATCCCAAAAAATTTCTAAGTGTTGGGACTTACCTGGAATGCTGTTTTCTTCGCAAATTCAGCTCTTCAATGGTATGATTCCTGCAAAATTACTCAAACACACAAACACAAACACAAACACGAGAAACTATGAAAAATAGCGAAGTATAATGAAATTACAAACAGTACATACTCTACACTTGGGATTTCATCCCGAAACACTAATTGGCGGCTTTGGATGGGATTTCGAGAGGAGTTTCCTCCATCTTGTTCTTGTTTATCGCTCCTCCAATGTAGTGCTTCAATCGATGGCCATTCACTTTCCAACTACGGCCATCCGTCTCATCCATGATCTCTACCGCTCCATACGGAAACACGTAGTGACCAGGTAGAACTTTTGTTTTCTCCTTGATTCCCAACGATCGAGCATAAGCCGCATCCCTACGCTCCTCAAGCTCGTGAATTTGAAAGAAACGCTTCCTAGCGACTTCGGTCATGTCAAGATTTACGGTTTTCAATGCCCAAAGCGTTCTATGCTCTAATTCTTCGGGAAAGTGACAAGCTTTTCCATAGACGATCATGAATGGTGTTATAACAACCCTCCTGAATTTTCTGACACCCTAATATATTTTAAAATATTCCCATATGTCTTAAAATACACCTCGTATGTGAAAACCGAGCCCAAAATATGATATATCATTAAAAATAAAATAAAAACAAAATTTTTATGTCGCTCGCGGGCTGCGTAGATCCCTTAAAGATCTTACGCGGGGCACGACAGCTACGAGGTCAGGCGAGACCCCAGGCCGACACGTGTCACGATCGTGGCAGAGCTAGTGCGCTGCCTGGGCCAGGCTAGGGCCTACCCAGTCTACTACGCGGGCCGCGTAGCCCGAGGTCGCACCTTACGCGGGCCATGAGGAAACCCAAAATCAGCCCTATAAATAGCAGGCATCGGGACTTCAGTCAGATCGTTCAAATTTCTTTTCTCTCTCGACTTTTTACATAGTATAAGCTATTTCCGAGTATAATATCCCCTTAAATATCGAAGTTCTGCTCCGTTGTAAGTATTATAACCCCGGTTACATATTAGATACGCTGCCCGATTGATCCAGGGTTCCGTAACGGCTGTCGTGGTTCTGCCCGACGTAGTCGTTGGAATGCCGTCTCGGGGAGGGTATCATTAATATAAATAATGGGTTATTATACTAACACGTGTGCATTTGTGTAAATTATAGATAATCACCTGGAAACCCTAAAGGATAACCTAAGACAGCAATGTGAGTAATCCTTATTTTGTGTAAACCTTTTTGTAAACTGTTTTTACAAAACCTTAAATGTTTTACAATGTGATTAAGCAGTGATTGAGTCTTTGTAGTTCTTCAATTACTGCCGATATGTTGGGGTTTTGTATACAAAATGTGGAAGACGTTACCATTGGACAAAGAGTTAGCCAATGAGTAATATGACCCACCAGTCAGGATTGACAGTACTGAATGAGTAATTGTGTAGATATAAACATTGTAATCACTCTCAATACTGTGTTAATTGATAAAACTCTTCTTGATTAAACTGGGATTCACTCACCAGTATTTCCCATTGACAAATGTTTTTAAAACGCGTTTTAGGTAACAAAATGTAAAAGCCAATTAGAAGAAAGCCAGCTGGAGAGCACTGACGGCTTGAAAAAATGTGGCTACAAAAGTTACCTAAAAGACGATGTTTTAAATTCAATAATATAGGGTTTATCCCTATAAACATGTTGTAATAAGAAACTTGGGTTTTACCCATGTGATTATTAATATAAAATATGGTGGTTTTACTCTGATAAAATATTTCCTAACTTCGGTCCTGATGAAATTTCCGCTACCAAAATAATAAACAAATGATACCACCAAAACTGGTCTCGCGGCCGCCCGTTCCCGGGACAGATAGGGGCGGGGGTTGCGACAGGAGGTGGTATCAGAGCTAAGCCACTGATCCAGCCACTGATTCAGCCACAGAAGTGTTCTGCTGACACCAATATATTATCCAAATTGTTAGGAAATTAATTATGGAAATACGTGCATAATTGTATTTTATTGTTAGGTGTTATTTGATTATTTGTTAGTTTACAGTATGAGTGATCAAGGACCCTTAGACGTTTATCGTCAGTTGTCCGATTCACCTAGGAGTGAAGGTACCTCTTCCCAGCCTGCCCTCTCTGGGTATTCAACTGATCAGGAAGAAGGGATGTTTGTCTTTAAGGCTCAGTCTGAAGAGTCATTCCCTAAAAAAAAAAGAGAATGGTTCAGTAAGGGAGTATTCGAGCGTAGGAAAAGAATGCGAAGTTGCAACAGCAAAGAGTCCTAGCAGCCGCTAAGCGAGAGTCAGATGCACATACACAGGATATGCTTAATAGGAGCTTAGCCAATTTTCATATCCTAGCAAAAACTGCTGCCGACCCAAATCTGGAACAACTAGTAGCCCCACAACCCTTACCTTTGTTCCCCACTCAACCGATGGAGACAGAAAACAACCCCGAAAATCAAGTAGAAATGCATGATTTCAACCCTGAGGAGATACCTAGGATACTAGCCCCTAATCCCTTAGACCCAGATTATGATCCATGGTTCGATGATCATAGGGATTATGTGCCACGCTATCACCAAAACGACGAACCCATGCCGAACTTAGCAGCCTATCCAGGTCTGGACCCTCTAGATCCATACTATAATAATGATGAATACATTAGGGAGATATTAGAGAATCCGTACCTTCAGGAGGATCCCATGCCCTAGTACCCAGACCCAGTACCAGCACCTGCACCCCCAATGAGTGCAAAAAATGTGCACGAGCTCTGAACTTTCGGAGAATAGATTTTAGAGAGTAGTGAGAGAATGAGGCAGGTAGGAGAGCGACTCGTCTGGAAGTACGACGAGCGCAATATGGATTACTAGATGAATCCAGATCAGTGAAAGTGATGGTGGAGTTGATAATAATAATAATATAATATAATAATATATAATATGTGTGTGTGTTGAAAAAAAAATCATAACTATAGATGCCTACTAGTAGTGTAATTTTATTTCAGTTGTATTGTAATTTTAATTTCCCGTTCTGGTTTGTAGTAGATGCATACTATATATATATAAAAATAGAGTAAGTCGCAATGATCGACGCTTTTGACCAAAATGAGTATTATGTGATTGGTTATATTAAATATTATATTTTGATATTAATACGTGATAATTGTTTAAAATTCAGATGGCCGACCAAGTGAATCAAGAGAATCTGGTTAATAACCCGGAAAACCAGAATGACAATAATCTGAATAACGATAATCCGAACAATGATAACAATGGAAACCAAGTGGATAATAGTGCCATTCAACACATAGTGGCATAAGAAATTATAGATGCAATGCCATTTATTATTCAAACTATTAAGGAGGCGGATAATAAGAGTAAACATAGCAGTAAGCGACCAACTGAACCTGAAAACAGCGTAAACAATGGACCCGTACTTCAAGTGCCCATTCCCAAAAGAAGAAGAACCATGCCTTATGGTTGTTCTTATAAAGAATTCTGGTCTTGTAAACCAATGGAATTCTCGGGCAATGAAGGGGCCGTTGCAGTTCTACGCTTGATAGAAAAGACTGAAGCAGTCTTAAGAATAAGCAAGTGCGTGGAAGAAGATAAGATAATGTTTGCTTCTAATATGTTTAAGAATTCAGCCTTAGAGTGGTGGAACACTATCCTCCAAACTAGGGGAAGTGATAGGGTTTACAATATGGAATGAGAAGAATTTAAGAACATGGTAGAAAGGAAATTCTGCCCTCCCAATGAAAAAGAACAGATAGCAAATAAGTTCTTAAACCTTAGTATGACTGGTGTGGATAGTAAGGGATACACTAAGTTATTCTTTGAATATGCTAGAATAGTGCCAACCCTTGCATCACCTGAACCAGTATTAATCTCCCGTTACATCTGGGGATTAATCGGGGAGATAAGGCATGTAGTCAAGGCGGCTAGACCACAAACCATAGAAGAAGCTGTAGAACTAGCCAATACATTGACAGATGAATTATTCCGTATATGAGAAGAGGATCAAAGAAAGAACCTAGCTTAAAGGCTTACCCAATAATTTCACTCTGGAAATTCTAATCGTGGGAAAAATGTAGGCTCTACCTCTGCACCCTATTGCAAGTGTTGCAAAAAGAAGGATTCTGGAAGATGCTCCATATATTGCAACTTTTGCAAAATATCTGGACACAAAGAAGAAGACTGCCAGAAAAAGCCTAACAATAGGATATGCTACAACTGCTGAGAACAAGGCCATATCAAGCCAAACTGTACGAAATAAGCTCCAGCTACAAATAACAAGAACACAAAAAATGCTAGAGCATTTGTTCTAACTGCAGAAGAAGCAAAAATGATCCCAGATGTGATTGCCGGTACGTTTTTAGTTAATGATGTTTTTGCTAAAGTATTATTTGACTCTGGTGCAAACCAAAGTTTTATTAATACTTCATTTTGCAAATTACTCAATCAACCATTAACTAAACTCTCACAAGAATGTTTAGTGGAGACAGCAAATGGGGAAACCATTAAGATTTCTGAAATCTTGCAGGGAGCAAGAATAGAATTTTTAAACCAACAGTTTAGTGCAAACCTTTACCCAATTTACCCAATGAATTTGGCAGGATTTGATGTTGTGTTAGGAATGGATTGGTTAATAGCCAATAAAGCCAGTATTTTATGTGATCAAAAGTCAATCCAAGTAAATTCAGCAAGGGGTGAAAAGATCACAATTAAAGGAAATAAAACCTCTAGATCCACTAAATTCATCTCTGTGATGAAAACAACAAGTTACATAAGAAAATGGTCATTTGTGTATTTGATTTCCATAATCACTAACACTAAAGAAAAAGAATTAAAGGATATTCCAGTAGTATCCCAGTTTTCAGATGTATTTCCAGAAGAGCTACCAGGGCAACCTCCAGACTGAGAAGTGTAATTCCGAATCCACTTGATACCAGGAACTGCACCCATTGCCAAAGCACCTTACCGTTTGGCACCCACAGAAATGCAGGAACTGAAGAAACAGTTAGACGAATTATTGTAAAAAGGATTCATACGGCCAAGCTCATCGCCATGGGGAGCACCGATTTTATTCGTTAAAAAGAAGGACGGATCAATGCGTATGTGCATTGACTACCATGAATTGAACAAAGTCACGATTAAGAATCGGTATCCATTACCAAGAATCGATGATCTGTTTGATCAATTGCAAGGAGCACGATTTTTCTCAAAAATCGATTTAAGGTCAGGATATCATCAATTAAAGGTACAGGAAGAGGACATTCCTAAGACCGCTTTCAGAACAAGGTATGGCCATTATGAATTTACTGTCATGCCATTTGGTTTAACCAATGCCCCAGCTGCATTTATGGACATGATGAACCGAATATGTAAGCCATATTTGGATAAATTCATAATTGTCTTTATATATGTTATTCTTATTTATTCCAAAAGCAAAGAGGAACATGCAGCGCATCTGCACGTACTTCTAAATTTATTGAGAAAAGAATAGCTTTATGCTAAGTTTTCAAAGTGTGAGTTTTGGTTAGAACAGGTAGAATTTCTTGGATACCTAGTTAATCATGAAGGAATTCATGTAGATCCCACCAAGATCGAGGCAATTACCAAATGGGAAATCCCTGAATCACCAACCGAGGTTAGAAGTTTTTTAGGATTGTCTGGTTATTATAGAAGATTTATTCAAGATTTTTCTAGAATAGCCATTCCCTTAACTAAGTTAGCCTGTAAATCCGTTAAGTTTGAATGGGGACCAAAACAAGAAGAAGCATTTAGAATTCTTAAGCAAAGATTAACCCATGCACCCATACTAGCATTACCAGAAGGAACTGAAGATTTGGTAATCTATTGTGACACTTCTAAGTTAGGCTATGGATGTGTGTTGATGCAACGTCAAAGGTTATAGCTTACGCTTCCAGACAACTTAAGAATCATGAAGAGAATTATTCGACCCATGATCTAGAGTTAGGAGCTATAATTTTCGCCCTTAAGATTTGGAGACATTACCTATATGGTAGTAAGTTTACCATTTTTACAGACCATAAGAGTTTAAGGTATGTCTTTGGGCAAAAGGAATTGAATACGAGACAAAGACGCTGGATGGAGATGCTTAGTGATTATGATTGTGATATCCAGTATCATGCAGGAAAAGCAAATGTAGTTGCTGATGCTTTAAGCCGAAAGTATCATGAACAGTTAAAAAGAGTACGTTCTCTTAAGTTAAATCTGCATGTAGATTTAAATGAACAGATTAGAAAGGCACGAGAATCAGTAATCAAGGACGATACTGAAACACTAAAAGGAATGATTAAGGAATTAGAACTAGGAACGGATGGAATTTGGAGATTCCATAAGAAAAGAACGTGGATACCTAAATTAGGAAACCTGAACCACCGTATATTAGAAGAAGCCCATAAGTCTAAGTATACAATGCATCCTGGAAGTGATAAAATGTATCAGGACTTAAGAAAGAATTTTTGGTGGAAAGGAATGAAAAAGGATATAGCAGCATATGTTGCCAAGTGTCTAACCTGTTCACAAGTCAAAACTGAACATCAGAAAACTTTAGGTTTATTGCAACAATTAGAAATGTATGTATGGAAATGGGAAGTGATAACAATGGATTTTGTTACTAAATTACCCAAAACAAGAAAAGGTAATGATACAATCTGGGTGATTGTAGACAGGCTAACTAAGTCAGCTCATTTCCTACTGTAACACCTCGAAAATTCGTGTTCAATGAAATAACGACACGTGTCATGTAAGACAAAACGCGTTATAAACCCGGATTTAATAAAGATGTTTTGGCAGGATTTAAAAGTGGCGTCATGTTAATTTTTACCTCTGAACGACCTCAATTATAAATCCCAAGACCCAAGTAAATGTATATTAAACATCTAATATATTTGTAAATCCAGAAATGTATTGACAATAATGGAATTCGAAGTGCATGATAGGTTTCTATGAAAATTCTTATGGTAAACCTTATTGTTCGGCACTTTCTTTTGGATTCAAAGAAACAAGGCAAGGTGGTAGGGTTATTAACTGTTCAAGACCCATAATAGAGCCCCCCTTTATGTAAAATAATGTCCCAAATTCGATTTAAGTGGTTGCCCTTTCGAAATATGAAAGAACAACAAGTTTTTGGTCCCTGATGAAGGCTTGCGCACCGCAAGCATAAAGCCTTACGGTGTGCAAGCAGTGCCCAGCGAACAGAAAACCGGCTGCAGCCTGTTTTGCACGATTCTGACCGATCTTGTTGGTATTTCTTCACTCATGAGCGACCCCTAAAATGTTCCTAGACCCCAGGGACACTTGTGGGACAATTGTGGTCAATTGTAGACTTAGTTGTCAACAATTTATGGTGTTTACAAACACTATATAAGGCCTCCAAGTTACAAACATTCTTGCATTCACTTCTGATCATCTCTGGAACTCCAAAGCTGATTCCAAGACTTCCTAATCAACCATTAGACCCTTGTAAGTCTGCTAATCCTTTCTTAATTTAGTTTAGCTTAGTTATTTAGCTACAAGTCAAACCATCGTAATTACGGTTTGACTTCGAGATTAATTAATAATGGCTCAGTAAAATCTCGAATTAAAAGTAGTTATAAGTTGGTAATTATGTGGGTAATAAATCCTTAAAAGGGTTCCCCCTGATTACCACTCTAACCAGGTCAAAAGTCGGGTCAAACTTGCTAAGAAAAAGTCAACAGGATACTTAAAATACAATTTATGCATAATTAGCAATGTAGATCATATACAACCTGTTTGATCATTGTTATAACTTAGTAATAAGTGTAAGAACATGTCTAAACATGTTCCACCCGACAGTTTCCTGTAAATACCCGGTTCGGAACCGAAAGTCACATAGTTTGACTTTCCCTTTGACTTTCAGTTCTGACCCGTTTAGGCATGTTTTAGAAATGCCTTAGAGCTTTATTTGGACCAGGTTACATACTAGTATAACCCTCTGTGATTATACACCTCGGATCATTAGTTATCCAATTAATATGCATGATTCCGTTAATTGCTCATATGTTGACCATTATGCCCTTATTACTTTAAAATGTGATTTTTGGAAATGTAAAAGAGTAGAAACTTTAATTACTGATATATAAACTTGTATGCTAAGTTTGACATCAGTTTGATTTGTAGATTAAGAGTTATGCTCATTATCGCAAAATGAAAGCTTTATGTTAATTAAATGGCGTAATTAGCGTATAGCCTAGTTAAGCCTACTTTTTGATATCCAAATCTTTACCCACTGATGTAATATATTATTTTGGGATTTTTAAAGATTTTTAATTAATTTTAGGCTGAGCATAACTAGTAGTCGTAGGCTTAGTCCGGTAATTGTCGGTTTTGCCCTTACGGGCCATAAAATGAGTTTTACATATCTAAACGACTCCAAAACCTTTTGCTACTGATTAGATATGTTAAATAAATTATTTTAAGCCTTCTGGAAATATAAAAATATCAGATTTATGTATCAAACCCGGAAATGACTTCTAATCGCCTTTTTAAGCGTTTTTAACGCATAGTATGTACTAAAACTATTTTAAACATACAAGGGTTGATACCTACTGATATTTGGGGCAAATTATAATAGTTTAACAGTAAGCAAAGGTTGATAAACTCAGACTTCAGTTTTGAGCTTTTCGGCTTTTGTGAAATTACCAAAATACCCCTACGGGGCATAGTTTGGTTATAATTGGTAAATTTCACATATATACTTTATCCTACTGTTATAACTCATTAATTTGAGTATGTTTTCTGATTACATCAGACCTGTAACTCAGTTAAACACTTAGACTCTTTTATAACCTTGTAAATGACCAAACTACCCCTACGGGGCATAGTTTGTGTTTAAACTCGTTTCGGGCATAATAAATGATATCTTACTGATGTCACAACATATATGAAGCATATTAACTTAGAAAACCTGTAAATAGCTCTCATGAATACTCGTTATGCTTATTTACGCGTTCGGTTCGGTTTATGTAACTAGTTTACATAAACTAGCCTAAACGGGTCAAACCTTATCGGTTTTATCTCAAAATCCAGAATGTGTATGAATTACCCATATTAAGCAAGTCTCTGAACTTGTTGGGTTTAAATCACATTCTATCCGGTCTTCGCTTAATCGTGCGTACGAACCGTATCTTTGAAACTAGCCGGTCTAAGCTTAAGCTTAACTAAAGACCCGTTAGGATTCTAATAGGTTATTATAAACCTTCGTTCCAGATTAGGAGGACCAGTAAAAGCTACTTGCAATTTGCTTATTGTGATATATACTTTGCTCAGGTAAATACTTTTAACTTATTTTCCCTATACGGGCTTGGGTTACGGTATATAAAATACCGCTTGGTCGGGCATCAAATCTTCCATCGCTTAGGTGGTTAATTGAATAATTTGATCGGCTCGTTTAAACAGTCTTGTTTACTTTATAGCCTTTGGGGGGTTAATGACCATGTCCCGGATATCCATGGCATCATTCGAAGTAATGGCCACGACTTAAGCGCGGGGTGTAGGCGTACACCTGTCAGCGCACAAAAGAATAATGTGGTGTGTCTATTGATCTTTAACCCGGACAAGATCCGGGCTACTGAACGCATAAGTAACATGTAATTCGTTCGCAAGATTATATAGCTAAATAATTGCCCCAAGTTATACAAGATTAATTTTGCCTCTGTGCATTTTAATCAAATAAAAATGTTTATGCCATGTGCATCCAAATAAATTTTCAATCATTTTTAAAATGAGTCAGTTGAATGTATTTACCAGTGTAAACTGACGTATTTTCCCAAAAAGATTAAATGCAGGTACTAAGCGTAATTGGCTGGTTGTCTCCTTAGCATCATAGAAGTCTCGCAAGCTTAAGATGCCTGAAGTCTGTTGAACTATTGTTCCATATTTTATTTCAATCCGTTCTGTGGATAAACTTCCGAATATTGTGACATTTGACATTACAATAATAAGTTCGGTTGTATTATATTTTAAATTTGCTTCCGCTGTGCATATTAATATTGTGTTGTTTGACGATTATGTTGCCAACCATGACGTCACGATACTCCCCACCGGGCCCACCGGTGACACGTGGAAATCGGGGTGTGACAGGTTGGTATCAGAGCCAACATTGAGTGAATTAAACACTAGCTTTTTGTGTTTAATCTCAATAACACAATTGCACATTTCTAAACTTTCGAGTCTAGACATATAACATAGGATAAATTCCACTTTGTTTGTGTTGTCCTTTATTTGCATATATTTTTGTTTTGTTATCTCATATTATAATGACAGGATCTCAAAATGCCGCCAAGATTCTTCAGGAGAAGAGGAAGAGGCAAGGGGCCAATCACCGCCCCCAATGATAATGAAGCTGGACCATCACATGCGCGAGCTCCGTCTACTACCGAGAGTGACGACCCTCGGCAGAACATGAGGAACTTGGTTGAACCAGCCAGACGATCGGTATCACACAACTCTACACCTCCGGTCCAAAACCCTTATGGGCATCAGCCGTAGTACTAGCCCAACAACCCTCAACCCTCATACATACCGTTGCAGCGATCTTTATCGCATCATTCTTTCGGTGACCCTACACCATCTTTCAGGGGCCGGTTTAACCCGGCCAATTACATCCAAGAACCCGTGGGTTTTAACCCACTGGGGCCAGAAGATCACTACTCCGGAGATCACGCGGACGACATGGACGAGGACACAGATCCCGTCGAACCTGCTAGTGGTACGCCAAATCATCCCATCGAGATCTCCGACGGATCTTCGTTCCACGGATCACCCTATGTTGGTCCAGATAGCTTCCAAGCCATGTTCACCCGGCACGAATGGTACTATACACCTCCTCACCATTCGTCGCCTCAGCAGCAGCAGCAACAACAGGATCCCTCTGTGGATTCCAGATTCGTGGCAGTTACGCCACCGCCTCCACCGCCACCAGTGCAGCCGGCGCCTCCGCAACCACCGAGGCGAAGGAGAACCGGTGCGCGCATGTCGTCACGAGCAGGGGATTTCCATTTCAGTTCCCCATGTCAATCCAGTGGCAGCCACTATCCGCCACATCAGGAGGACCCACAAATGGGTGGACCCTCCAACCCAGCTGTTCAACAGCCGCCGCCGATGGGTTTTGATAACCTAATTCCAGCGTATACGGGTTCTATGGCATACAATACGTTCGAGCCACCGGTTCACCACAACTACGGTTACGCAGAGGCCGACCCTTACATGGTAGCGGCTAATTATAACGCTCTTCACCCGGAGGGACCATACGGAGCTCCATGGGGAGTAGGTTACCCGACTCAGGGATACCAGATACCTCCTCGACCTATTATCCGGACGCAATCGCAGCCGCCACGGTTTTCTCCCCCAGAAAGGGAGGAAATCCTACAAAGGTTGGATGAAGTAGAACGAGGCTTCCACCGTGACCGGAGGGAGAGACAGAGCTTCTTCCAAGGATTGGCAAGCTTGATCAAAGGGAAGAACAAGAAGGATCATTGAATTCTTCCATTTGTTGTTAAGCCCCTACGTGGGTATGTATGTTGTTTATTTCGACCCCTGCGTGGGTCTATCTTTCTTTAAACCCCTACGAGGGTATGTTATTTGTGTAAGTCCCTGTGTGGACTATTATATTATTAAGCCCCTGCGTGGGTATGTGTGTTATTAAGCCCCTGCGAGGGTAAGTATGTATTTAAACCCCTGCGTGGGTAAGTTGTTATTTGAAAAGACTCGTTTAGGGCAGCGTGTAATATTTTAATAAAGTAATGGAATGTTTATTTATAAATTTCATCTTTGCTATTATATGCATAATTATTATATATGAAATAAATAAATCAAAATCATTCCTTTTAAACGTTAATCTGCCTATTTAAATATTAATAAGAATCTTATGAGTGAAACCTAGCCTGAGTGTCATTATAAAGACCTGGCCAAGATGGTAAGACCTGTTTAAAAGATTCGTATCCCTGTTAACATCTGAAAATATGTTAACACTCCTGGCAGACGTGATTTATTAAAAATCACATACGTCATTTTTATAAAGGAATTCTTTAGAAGATTCCTAACCCAGTTTAATGATCTCTGAATCCTGGGTTTACATCATCAATTAAGATGATCATATTTTAACCATACGTGGTAATATAGTGCCTACGGGCCTTGCTCATTTCTACATGAGCCAAAAGACAGTGGTAGCGATGACTCCCTGTCAGAAAAAGGTGATGAACTAGGTTCAACCCTCAAATGCTTTGATTCTCTGAAATCCTAGCATATAATTTATAATTGTCCTTGTGACTAGGCCTATTGTGCCAGTATACCGCAAATGCTTTGATTCTCTGAAATCCCAGCATATAATTTATAATTGTCCTTGCGACTAGGCCATTTGTGCCAGTATACCTTCATGTTATGATTCTCTGAAATCATAACTTATAAATTAAAAGTGTCCATGTGACTAGGCCTTTTGTGCCACAAATAAAACTGTTATTGTTTTATAATTAGGATAAGTTATATTAAAATCTTAAATAAATATGATTAATAAATTAACCAGATATGGTCTCTGTTTACCATGGTTAATGAATTACCCTAAGGGGCAATTCCATAATAAACTCCCAAATAAACTATTGTCCTTGTTTTCCGCAACAGTTCAATTAAAATGGCTAACTCGGACGAGGGTAATAGTCATCCAGTGGAGAATAACGAGAACGCCCGAATTAATTTAACAGGTGCTGAATTGAAAGAAATAATAGACGGCGCAGTTACACAAGCCTTGGAAAGGCAGTACGAAGTGTATAGTGGGACTCGTAGTAGGACCCTATCTACTCAGCCTTCAAAGCCACCGTCCAAGAAGGACGAACCGAAGAAAGATGATGATCGACACTCCTCAAACCACAGTGCCCCATCTCAACGGATCATACTGAATAAAGGACCCCTTGCTAAGGGTTGCTCATATAAATATTTTGTCTCATGTAAACCCCGGAATTTCACTGGGGAGAAAGGAGCTGTGGATTGTATGACGTGGTTGGACGAGATGGATACAGTTGTGGACATCAGCGGATGCGCTGAAAAGGATGTGGTCAAGTTCGTGTCACAATCTTTCAAAGGCGAGGCTCTAGCCTGGTGGAGATCACTGATCCAAGCCACTGGGAAAATCCCCTTGTACAACATGTCGTGGGATCAATTTGTTGCCCTTATTAGGGAAAATTACTGCCCTCAGCATGAGGTGGAGAAGATAGAGTCTGATTTTCTATCATTGGTGATGACAAACCTCGACTGTCAAGCTTACCTCACGAGCTTTAACACGCTGTCCCGGTTGGTTCCATATTTGGTAACCCCGGAGCCCAAACGAATCGCTCGATTTATCGGTGGTCTAGCCCCGGAAATAAAGGCAAGCGTAAAGGCATCTCGACCGACTACTTTTAGATCGGTAACTGACATATTTATGTCCCTCACTTTGGATGCGGTCAGGCAACGATCGCTGAGGAACAAAGATGCCGAAAAGAGAAAGCGTGAAGACGATAACTCAAGGAGGTCGAGCAAGAAGCACCGTGGGAACGGTGATAGCAAGAGGGGGTCTGAGTCAAGAAGAGATGGGCATCGGTCTGGTGAGAAGCCCAAGTGCAATAATTGCAAGAAACAGCACTTTGGAAAGTGCAGACTCGGATCGAACTCGAATAATGAGTCAAGATCTTTTGCTTGTGGTTTGTGCAAATCCAAGGAACACAAAACCTTGGATTGCAAGAAGCTGAAAGACGCAACGTGCTATCGTTGCAATGAAAAGGGGCACATCAAGACCAACTGCCCAAAGTATGCAAAGAAGCCTGAAGAGGCCAAGAAGACTAATGCTAGAGTCTTCAGAATGGACGCAAAGGAAGCGGTTCTAGATGACAACGTCATTACAGGTACTTTCCTTGTAAATGATGTTTACGCGAGAGTACTTTTTTATTCTGGAGCTGATAAGTCTTTCGTAGATAATAAGTTTTGTAAATTGCTAAATTTACATGTCAAAACCTTAAGTGCAAATTATGAGGTGGAGTTAGCAGACGGCACCATAGAAACCGTCTCAACCATGTTAGATGGATGTGTTATATCCATTAGGGACCATTCTTTTCCTCTGTCCTTACTTCCCTTTAAGTTAGCCGGTTTTGACATAGTACTGGGTATGGACTGGTTATCCCATAACCAGGCCCAAATTGTATGCAACAAGAAACAAGTGGTGATAAAGACTCCGTCTGGTGACTCACTTACCATTCGGGGAGATACCCAATATGGATTGCCTGAACAAGTGACTATGCTCAAGGCTTCCAAATGTCTGAAGAAGGGTTGTGTCATTTACATGGCCCAGGTGACGATTGATGAACCTAAACCGAAGATAGAAGACATCCATGTCATTTCTAAATACCCAGAAGTCTTTCCTGAAGAACTACCTGGTTTGCCACCAGATAGGTAAGTGGAGTTCAGAATTAACATCATCCCCGGAGCAGCACCTGTTGCTCGAGCACCTTATAGGTTGGCGCCCACGGAGATGAAGGAACTGAAGACACAGCTGGATGAACTGCTAGCTAAAGGTTTCATAAAACCTAGTTCGTCTCCTTGGGGAGCACCAGTCCTATTTGTCAAGAAGAAGGATGGATCGATGCGTCTGTGCATCGATTATCGTGAGCTTAATAAGGTCACGATAAAGAATAAGTATCCTTTGCCCAGGATCGACGATTTGTTCGATCAGTTATAAGGGGCAAATTATTTCTCGAAGATTGACTTGAGGTCAGGCTACCATCAACTGAAGGTTAGAAATGAAGATGTACATAAAACTGCATTTAGGACTCGTTATGGTCATTACGAGTTCCTAGTGATGCCTTTTGGGCTCACTAATGCACCGGCCGCGTTCATGGATCTCATGAATCGCGTTTGCAAGCCGTACTTAGATAAATTCGTCATCGTCTTCATTGACGACATTCTCATTTACTCTAAGAGCCAAGCTGATCACGAGAAACATCTTCGATGTATTCTCAAACTTTTACATCAAGAGAAACTCTATGCCAAATTCTCTAAGTGCGAATTTTGGCTACGAGAAGTCCAATTTCTTGGACATGTGGTCAGTGAGCGTGGTATCCAGGTGGATCCCGCTAAAGTTGAAGCTGTTATGAATTGGCAAGAGCCAAAGACGCCTACGGAGATTCGTAGCTTCCTGGGATTGGCAGGATATTACAGGCGTTTCATTGAAAAATTTTCAAGGATTGCTGCACCCCTAACTTCCTTGACTAAGAAGAAAGTAAAGTTCATGTGGGGCCCTAAGCAGCAAGAGTCCTTTGATATTTTGAAACAGAAGTTGAGCAACGCTCCTGTGCTGACATTACCCGAAGGCACTGAAGAATTCGTAGTTTACTGCGATGCTTCTCACACCGGCATGGGGTGTGTGCTTATGCAGAAAGGCAAGGTTATTGCCTATGCATCACGACAGTTAAAGGTGCATGAAAAGAATTACACCACCCACGACTTGGAATTGGGTGCCGTTGTATTCGCACTAAAACTGTGGAGGCATTACCTATATGGAATCAAGTGTGTGATCTATTCTGATCACAAGAGCCTCCAGCATCTGTTTAATCAGAAGGAATTAAACATGAGGCAACGCCGTTGGATGGAAACTTTAAATGATTATGATTGTGAAATCAAGTATCATCCCGGCAAAGCGAATGTAGTCGCTGACGCCTTGAGCAGGAAGGAAAGGGTTAAACCCATCCGAATCAATGCCAAGCGCATGGAAATAAAGAATAATTTGATTGAAAGGTTGTTAGCTGCACAGAAGGAAGCTGTGTTGGAAGCTAACTATCCTAATGAAAAGTTAGGAGTAACTGAGGAGCAGTTAGCTCTTAGCAAGGACGGAATACTGAGATTAAATGGACGAATATGGGTTCCAATTTATGGAGGACTACGAGATGTCATCCTCCAAGAAGCCCATAGTTCCAAATACTCCGTTCATCCTGGAGCTGATAAGATGTACCAGGATCTAAAGGCAAATTATTGGTGGATAGGCTTGAAAAAGTCTGTAGCCGCCCATGTAGCAAAATGCTTAACATGTGCGCAAGTCAAAGCCGAGCATCAGAAACCGTCAGGTTTGCTACAACAGCTTGAACTTCCTACGTGGAAGTGGGAAATGGTAACTATGGATTTTATTACCAAGTTACCCAGGACAAGGAAAGGAAATGACACAATATGGGTTATAGTGGATAGACTGACTAAGTCAGCACATTTCTTACCCATCAAGGAGACTTATAGCTCCGATATGTTAGCCCAGTTATACGTTGATAAGATTGTAGCTTTACATGGCATACCTGTGTCTATTATTTCCGACAGGGATACTAGATACACGTCACATTTTTGGAAGAGTTTCCAACAATCTTTGGGCACACGGTTGAATTTTAGTACGGCTTATCATCCTCAGACTGACGGTCAGAGTGAGCGTACTATTCAAACGTTGGAAGACATGCTACGTGCATGTGCGATCGATTTGGGTGGTAGTTGGGATAAGAACCTACCGTTAATCGAATTCTCCTACAACAATAGCTACCATACCAGCATTAAGGCTGCGCCTTTTGAGGCATTATACGGTAGAAAGTGTAGATCGCCCGTTTGTTGGACAGAAGTTGGAGATGTCCAATTATCAGGACCAGAGATAGTGTTCGAGACAACGGACAAGATTTTCTAGATTCGTGACCGTCTCAAGGCTGCCCGAGATAGGCAGAAGAGCTACGCAGATCCAAAGCGTAAAGCTTTTCACTTCGAAGTAGGTGATAAAGTGTTGCTCAAAGTGTCACCCTGGAAAGGAGTGATGCGATTTGGTAAGAAAGGCAAGCTAAGCCCGAGATACATAGGACCTTTCGAGGTTATCGAACGTGTGGGGTCAGTTGCCTATAAGTTAAACTTACCAGAAGAGCTCAGTGGAATTCACAATGTGTTCCACATCTGCAATCTGAAGAAGTGCTTCGCTGATGAATCACTGGTAATACCGCATACAGATGTGCATATAGATGAGAGCTTAAAATTTGTGGAAAAACCTTTGTCGATTGAAGATCGACAGGTAAAGAAGCTTCGAAGGAAGCATGTACCTACTGTAAAGGTCAAATGGGATGCCCGTAGAGGTCCCGAGTATACGTGGGAGGTTGAATCCACGATGAAAGAAAAGTACCCTTATTTATTTCAGTAAATCTCAGGTCGAGATTTATTTTAAGGGGGTGAGGATGTAACACCTCGAAAATTCGTGTTCAATGAAATAACGACACGTGTCATGTAAGACAAAACGCGTTATAAACCCGGATTTAATAAAGATGTTTTGGCAGGATTTAAAAGTGGCGTCATGTTAATTTTTACCTCTGAACGACCTCAATTATAAATCCCAAGACCCAAGTAAATGTATATTAAACATCTAATATATTTGTAAATCCAGAAATGTATTGACAATAATGGAATTCGAAGTGCATGATAGGTTTCTATGAAAATTCTTACGGTAAACCTTATTGTTCGGCACTTTCTTTTGGATTCAAAGAAACAAGGCAAGGTGGTAGGGTTATTAACTGTTCAAGACCCATAATAGAGCCCCCCTTTATGTAAAATAATGTCCCAAATTCGATTTAAGTGGTTGCCCTTTCGAAATATGAAAGAACAACAAGTTTTTGGTCCCTGATGAAGGCTTGCGCACCGCAAGCATAAAGCCTTACGGTGCGCAAGCAGTGCCCAGCGAACAGAAAACCGGCTGCAGCCTGTTTTGCACGATTCTGACCGATCTTGTTGGTATTTCTTCACTCATGAGCGACCCCTAAAATGTTCCTAGACCCCAGGGACACTTGTGGGACAATTGTGGTCAATTGTAGACTTAGTTGTCAACAATTTATGGTGTTTACAAACACTATATAAGGCCTCCAAGTTACAAACATTCTTGCATTCACTTCTGATCATCTCTGGAACTCCAAATCTGATTCCAAGACTTCCTAATCAACCATTAGACCCTTGTAAGTCTGCTAATCCTTTCTTAATTTAGTTTAGCTTAGTTATTTAGCTACAAGTCAAACCATCGTAATTACGGTTTGACTTCGAGATTAATTAATAATGGCTCAGTCAAATCTCGAATTAAAAGTAGTTATAAGTTGGTAATTATGTGGGTAATAAATCCTTAAAAGGGTTCCCCCTGATTACCACTCTAACCAGGTCAAAAGTCAGGTCAAACTTGCTAAGAAAAAGTCAACAGGATACTTAAAATACAATTTATGCATAATTAGCAATGTAGATCATATACAACCTGTTTGATCATTGTTATAACTTAGTAATAAGTGTAAGAACATGTCTAAACATGTTCAACCCGACAGTTTCCTGTAAATACCCGGTTCGGAACCGAAAGTCACATAGTTTGACTTTCCCTTTGATTTTCAGTTCTGACCCGTTTAGGCATGTTTTAGAAATGCCTTAGAGCTTTATTTGGACCAAGTTACATACTAGTATAACCCTCTGTGATTATACACCTCGGATCATTAGTTATCCAATTAATATGCATGATTCCGTTAATTGCTCATATGTTGACCATTATGCCCTTATTACTTTAAAACGTGATTTTTGGAAATGTAAAAGAGTAGAAACTTTAATTACTGATATATAAACTTGTATGCAAAGTTTGACATCAGTTTGATTTGTAGATTAAGAGTTATGCTCATTATCGCAAAATGAAAACTTTATGTTAATTAAATGGCGTAATTAGCGTATAGCCTAGTTAAGCCTACTTTTTGATATCTAAATCTTTACCCACTGATGTAATATATTATTTTGGGATTTTTAAAGATTTTTAATTAATTTTAGGCTGAGCATAACTAGTAGTCGTAGGCTTAGTCCGGTAATTGTCGGTTTTGCCCTTACGGGCCATAAAATGAGTTTCACATATCTAAACGACTCCAAAACCTTTTGCTACTGATTAGATATATTAAATAAATTATTTTAAGCCATAAAACCTAGTTCGTCTCCTTGGGGAGCGCCAGTCCTGTTTGTCAAGAAGAAGGATGGATCGATGCGTCTGTGCATCGATTATCGTGAGCTTAATAAGGTCACGATCAAGAATAGGTATCCTTTACCCAGGATCGACGATTTGTTCGATCAACTACAACGAGCAAGTTATTTCTCAAAGATTGACTTGAGGTCAGGCTACCATCAACTGAAGGTTAGAGATGAAGACGTGCATAAAACAGCATTTAGGACTCGTTATGGTCATTACGAGTTCCTAGTGATGCCTTTTGGGCTCACTAATGCACCTGCCGCGTTCATGGATCTCATGAATCGCGTTTGCAAACCATACTTAGATAAATTCGTCATCGTTTTCATCGACGACATTCTTATCTATTCGAAGAATCAAGCTGACCATGAGAAACACCTTCGCTGTATTCTCAAGCTCCTGCATCAGGAGAAGCTCTATGCCAAATCCTCCAAGTGTGAATTTTGGCTTCGAGAAGTCCAATTCCTTGGACACGTGGTCAGTGAGCGTGGTATCCAAGTGGATCCCGCTAAGGTTGAAGCAGTTATGAACTGGCAAGAGCCAAAGACGCCTACAGAAATTCGTAGCTTCCTGGGATTGGCAGGATATTACAGGCGTTTCATCGAAAAATTTTCAAGGATTGCTGCACCCCAAACCTCTCTAACTAAAAAGAAGGTTAAGTTTGTTTGGGGTCCTAAGCAGCAAGAATCCTTTGATATTCTGAAGCAAAGGTTGAGCAACGCCCCAGTACTGACATTGCCAGATGGAATAGAAGAATTTGTGGTTTATTGTGATGCTTCACACACTGGCATGGGGTGTGTGCTTATGCAGAAAGGCAAAGTTATTGCCTATGCTTCACGACAATTGAAAGTGCATGAAAAGAATTACACCACCCATGATTTGGAGCTGGGTGCCGTTGTATTCGCACTAAAACTGTGGAGGCATTATTTATATGGGATCAAGTGTGTGATCTATTCTGATCACAAGAGCCTTCAGCATCTGTTTAATCAGAAGGAATTAAACATGAGGCAACGCCGTTGGATGGAAACTTTAAATGATTATGATTATGAAATCAGATACCATCCCGGCAAGGCGAATGTAGTCGCCGATGCCTTGAGTAGAAAGGAGAGGGTGAAACCTATCCGAATCAATGCCAAGCGCATGGAGATAAAGAATAATTTGATTGAAAGGTTGTTAGCTGCACAGAAGGAAGCTGTGTTGGAAGCTAACTATCCTAATGAAAAGTTAGGAGTAACTGAGGAGCAGTTAGCTCTTAGCAAGGATGAAATTCTAAGATTAAATGGACGAATATGGGTTCCAATTTATGGAGGACTTCGAGATGTCATCCTCCAGGAAGCCCATAGTTCCAAATACTCCGTTCATCCTGGAGCTGATAAGATGTACCAGGATCTAAAGGCAAATTATTGGTGGATAGGCTTGAAAAAGTCTGTAGCCACCCATGTAGCTAAATGCTTGACATGTGCGCAAGTCAAAGCCGAGCATCAAAAACCGTCAGGCTTGCTACAACAGCCTGAACTTCCTACGTGGAAGTGGGAAATGGTGACAATGGATTTTATCACCAAGTTGCCAAAGACAAGGAAAGGCAATGACACAATATGGGTTATAGTTGATAGACTGACTAAGTCAGCACATTTCTTACCCATCAAGGAGACTTATAGCTCCGACATGTTAGCCCAGTTATACGTTGATAAGATTGTAGCCTTACATGGCATACCTGTGTCCATTATCTCTGACCGAGATACTAGATACACGTCACATTTTTGGAAGAGTTTCCAACAATCTTTGGGCACACGTTTGAATTTTAGTACGGCTTATCATCCTCAGACTGACGGTCAGAGTGAGCGTACTATTCAAACGTTGGAAGACATTCTACGTGCATGTGCGATCGATTTGGGTGGTAGTTGGGATAAGAACCTACCGTTAATCGAATTCTCCTACAACAATAGCTACCATACCAGCATTAAGGCTGCGCCTTTTGAGGCATTATACGGTAGAAAGTGTAGATCGCCCGTTTGTTAGGCGGAAGTTGGAGATGTCCAATTAGCAGGACCAGAGATAGTGTTCGAAACAACGGACAAGATTGTCTAGATTCGAGACCGTCTCAAAGCTGCCCGGGATAGGCAGAAGAGTTACGTTGATCCTAAGCGTAAAGATTTTCACTTCGAAGTAGGTGACAAAGTCCTACTTAAAGTGTCACCCTGGAAGGGAGTGATGCGGTTTGGTAAGAAAGGCAAGCTAAGCCCGAGATACATAGGACCTTTCGAGGTTATCGAACGTGTCGGGTCGGTTGCCTATAAGTTAAACTTACCGGAAGAGCTCAGTGGAATTCACAATGTGTTCCACATCTGCAATCTGAAGAAGTGCTTCGCTGATGGATCACTGGTTATACCGCATACAGATGTGCATATAGATGAGAGCTTAAAGTTTGTAGAAAAACCTTTGTCGATTGAAGATCGACAGGTAAAGAAGTTTCGAAGGAAGCATGTACCTATAGTAAAGGTCAAATGGGATGCCCGAAGAGGTCCCGAATTCACGTGGGAGGTTGAATCCACGATGAAAGAAAAGTGCCCTTACTTATTTCAGTAAATCTCGGGTCAAGATTTATTTTAAGGGGGTGAGGATGTAACACCTCGAAAATTCACGTCCTATAATGTGTTGACACGTGTCATAAAGTTTGAACGTGTGAAAGAATGTTATAAAAGGACTAAAGTTGACAAACATGGAAAGTATGTGATTATACGGGTTCTAAATGTCAACAGTGAACAAATATACTTCATAATAACCCTACATGATGTTCATATCATCAAACGAATAAATCATGGATCATACGAAGCAAAAAGTGAGAGATTACAAACTACAGGGGTTAAATGTGTCAACATGTTTAAGTTATACCTCTGAGTGACCTTTTGACAAACCCGAAGCTTTGTAACTGATAATTATGCTCACTAGAATGCGCGATATAAATTTCATAAAGTTTCGATATCGTATGAGAAAGTTATGATCAAATTCGTGTGCGAGGGGTTAAATCGTAAACATTGAAAGTTAAGACTTTTCGGGTTAACCGGAAGTGTCCAGGGACTTGGCAAAGTGGGTACAAGTCCTAAAGCCCTTGTGGGTAAATAATAACGGGTCAAAATGCAAGAATTAGGCTTAGTTGCCCCTTCGTGAAGCCAAGGGACACTTATGTGGAAAATAGAAAATTTAAAATCTGATATCAGGGTCCAGGCGGGCCGCGTGAAGGTTAAGGGAACCTTACGCGGGCCGCGTCAAGACGTCAGATGCAGAAACTTCGACCAGCAGCCTCTTTACGCGAAAAATCGACCCAAAACGGATGTTTCACTTCATGTGCGACCCCTAAGTGCCTCCTAGAACACTAGGGACATGTGTTAATCAGTTGTGGAGAGTTGTAGACCCAAGTGTCAACAATCTATGGTGAGGAATTCACTATAAAAGGGCCTTGAACTTGCAACAAATCTTCACACCTTCATTCAAGCTATCTGATCATTCCTGGAGCTCAAGTCTGCTTCCAAGTGATCACTAATCAAGCTTAGGACTTCAGTAAGTTGCTAATCCTTTCTTTTATTGAGTTTAGCTTAGTTATTTAGTTAAAAGTCAAACCGTCGTAATTACGATTTGACTTCGAGATTAATTAATAATGACTCAGTCAAATCTCGAATTAAAAGTAGTTAATAAACCCTCAAAAGGGTTCCCCCTGATTCCCACTCTAACTAGGTCAAATGTCGGGTCAAACTTGTATTTAAAAAGTCAACAGAATGTGTAAATTCTAATTTATGCATAATTAACAATGTAGCACATATACAACCTGTTTGATCATTGTTATAACTTGGTAATAAGTGTAAGA
Source organism: Helianthus tuberosus (assembly GCA_030545235.1). Lineage (NCBI taxonomy): Eukaryota > Viridiplantae > Streptophyta > Magnoliopsida > Asterales > Asteraceae > Helianthus > Helianthus tuberosus. The sequence continues at coordinate 4,024,348 of CM060422.1, read as the reverse complement.
ACATGTCCAAACATGTTCAACCCGACAATTTCCTGTTTAGACCCGGTTCAGAACCGAAAGTCGCATAGTTTGACTTATACTTTGACTTTCAGTTCTGACCCGTTTTGGTATGATTTAGAAATACCTAAGAGCTTTATTTGGACCAGGTTACATGCTAGTATAACCCTATGTGATTATACACTATGGTTTATTAGTTAACCGATTAATACGCATGATTCCGTTAATTGCTCATATGTTGACCATTATGCCCTTTTCACCTTCAAACGTGATTTTTGAAAATGTAAAAGAGTAGAAACCTTAATTACTGATATATAGACTTGTATGCAAAGTTTGACATCAGTTTGAGGTGTAGAATAAGAGTTATGCTCGTTAGCGTAAAATTAAAGCCTTATGTTAATAAAACGGCGTAATTAGCGTATAGCCTAGTTAAGCCTACTTTTTGATATCAAATCTTTTACCCAATGATGTAATATATTATTTTGGGATTTTTAAAGATTTTTAATAAATTTTAGGCTGAGCATAACTTATAGTCGTAGGCTTAATCCTATAATTGTCGGTTTTGCCCTTACGGGCCATAAAATGAGTTTTACATATCTAAACGACTCCAAACCTTTTGCTACTGATCACATATGATAAATAAATTATTTTAAGCCTTCTGTAAATATAAAAATATCAGATTTATGTATCAAACCCAGAAATGGCCTCTAATCACCTTTTTAAGCGTTTTTAACGCATAGTATGTACTAAAACTATTTTAAACATACAAGGGTTGATACCTACTGATATTTGAGGCAAATTATAATATTTTAATAGTAAGCAAAGGTTGTTTAACTCAGACTTCAGTTTTGAGCTTTTCGGCTTATGTGAAATTACTAAACTACCCCTACGGGGCATAGTTTGTGTTTAAATTCGTTTCGGGCATAATGAATGATATCTTACTGATGTCACAACCTATTTGGAGCATATTAACATAGGAAACCTGTAAATGGCTCATATGAATACCCGTCACACTTATTACGCGTACGGTTGGGTTTATGTAACAAGTTTACTTAAACTAGCCGAAACGGGTCAAACCTTATCGGTTTTATCTCAAAACCCAGAATGTGTGTAAGTTACCCATATTAAACAAGCATACAAGCTTGTCGGGTCAAAACCCCATTCTAAACTGGTCTTCGCGTTATCATGCGTTTGAACCATGTCTACCTTTGGAAACTAACCGGTCTAAGTCTAAGCTTAATTAAAGACCCGTTAGAAATCTAATAGGTTATTATAAACCTTCGTTCCTGATTAGGAGCCCAGTAAAAGTACTTGCATTTGCTGTATTTGATTGATACTTTGCTCAGGTAAATACTCTTAACTTATTTCCCTATACGGGCTTGGGATACGGTACTATAAAAGTATCGCTTGGTCGGGTGTATGTAGTCATTTAAATCGGATTATGATTGATGTATTTACATAACCTGTTTAATATGTATTATTTGGTGTATGGCCTTTGGGGGTTAAATGACCATGTCCCGGATATCCTTGGCATCATTCGAAGAAATGGCCACGACCTAAGCACGGGGTGTAGGCGTACACCTGACAGTTGCATTATGTAAAAACTGGTAATCCACTCAGAGGTATCATCCTTGTGGGAATTATACCGAAGACGGTAATCCACTTAAAGGATGATAGCCTATGGGCATTATACCTGTGGCGTGTCACTTAATCTGTCCTGATGGACGACAAATAAGTAAAACTGTATACATGATTATTTCAATAATTGTCCCAAGTTATAAAGATATTTTGTGCCGAAGTGCATTCAAATCAAATTACAAACTCTTTTCAAAATGAGTCAGTTGAGTTGTATTTACCAGTGTAAACTGACGTATTTTCCAAAAAGGTTAAGTGCAGGTGCTAGACGAAATAGGCTGGCTACTCCAGGCATCATTACTCAAGTCTCGCAAGCTCTAGATGTCAAAGTCTGTTGAACTATTATTTCCATTGTATTTTTGATCCGCCTGTGGATCTTTTACTTTCCGTTGTAATACTGGATATTACTTATTATTCGGAATGTAATATATTTATCTTTTGCTTCCGCTGTGCATTTATATAATTGTGTTGTTTGACTATTATGTTGCCAACCACGTCACGATACTCCCCACCGGGCCCACCGGTGACACGTGGAAATCGGGGTGTGACATATAGCCGGTTCGTTAACACGCATCACAGGTCTTCACAAACTCAACGGCATCTCGAAGTACGGTAGGCCAATAAAAACCGCAATCAAACACGTTTTGAGCGGTGGCATATGCACCATGATGTCCTCCCGTGAGGCCTTCATGCACATGTTTGATTATGTTCCAACCCTCCTCTCTCGACACACAACGTCTAAGTATCCTATCTCCCCATATTCTAAAGAGAAAAGGATCGTCCCACACATATTTTCTTGACTCACTAATTAATTTTCTCTTTTGTTGTGTGGTCATTCCTCTAACAATATTGCCACTAGAAAGGTAATTCGCTAAGTCACAAAACCATGGCAATCCTTCTTTCTTGGCCTCAACAAACTCGATAGACTCGTGAGGGAACGTATCCCCAATCTCCTCCTCACGAATCTCTTCTCTCTTGTGGTCCTCTAGACGTGATAGATGATCGGCCGCCACATTTTCGGCCGCTCTCTTATCTCTAATCTCAATATCAAACTCGCTAAGCAAAAGAATCCACCGAATGAGTCAGGGTTTAGCATCTTTCTTTTGAAAAAGAAAACGCAACGCGGAGTGATCGGTGAAGACTATAGTCTTGGATAGCACGAGGTATGAGCGGAATTTGTCGAAAGCAAATACTAAGGCTAAGAGTTCTTTCTCCGTGGTGGTGTAGTTCTATTGAGCATCATTTAGCGTTTTGCTCGCGTAGTATATAGGGTGGAAGTGCTTATCCTTTCTTTATCCTAATACCGCTCCAACGACATAGTCACTCGCATCGCACATGAGCTCAAACGGAAAGCTCCAATTGGGCGCGATAAGAATAGGTGCACTCACAAGTTGTTCCTTCAAGAAGTTGAAGGCCTTAAGACACTCCTCGTCAAAGACGAATGGAACATATTTCTCTAGCAAACGGGTCATGGGGCGAGTAATTTTTGAGAAATCCCTAATAAAGCGTCTATAGAAGCCCGCATGCCCGAGAAAACTCCGGATCGACTTCACACTCGTGGGTGGAGGTAACCTACTAATGGTATCTATTTTCTCATGATCTACCTCTATACCATCCCTAGAAATCTTATGCCCTAACACAATACCTTCCGTCACCATGAAGTGACGCTTCTCCCAATTTAGCATAAGCTTCGTCTCCACGCACCGCTTCAACATCTTCTCTAAGTTCTTCAAACACTCATCAAACGAGCTACCATACACTGAAAAATCGTCCATGAAAACCTCCATGGAACTCTCAATCATATCCTGAAATATGGCAACCATGCAACTCTAAAAAGTAGCTGGAGCGTCGTACAACCCAAATGGCATGCGTCGGTACGCATAGGTGCCATAGGGGCATGTGAAAATGGTCTTATACTGATCCTCCGGTGCTATGGGAATCTGGAAGTACCCGGAAAAACTGTCGAGAAAACAATAAAATTGTTGACCGGCGAGACGCTTCAACATTTGATCGATGAAGGGCAATAGGAAGTGGTCTTTTCGGGTGACATCATTCAACTTTCGGTAGTCGATGCACACGCGCCATCCCGTGACCGTACGAGAAGGGATAAGCTCGTTTTTCGAATTCATGACAACGGTCATCCCTCCCTTCTTAGGGACAACCTGAGTGGGACTAACCCAAGGTGAATCTGAAATGGGATATATCATCCAGGCATCTAGGAGTTTAAGAACCTCCTTCTTCACAACATCTTGCATCTTGGGGTTGAGCCGCCTTTGGGGTTGCACCGCTGGTTTATAATCATCCTCCATGAGTGCCCGGTGGGTGCAATAAGAAGGGCTTATGCCCTTGATGTCAGACAACCTCCAAGCAATGGCCTCTTTGTTGGCCCTCAACACCTCCAACAATCTCGACTTCTCTTCTTCCTCCAATAGTGATGATATAATGACGGGTAGCTCGGAACCCTTCCCTAAGAAAGCATACTCTAAGTGAGATGGAAGTACTTTAAGCTCTAAGGGTGGGGATTGGGTGGTGTCTTCACTAACGGCTAAGACTTCGGGGATCAACGGACTCCCCTCAACTTCTACTTCATCTACCCTCTTCAACTCCTATTCTACCTTCTCTCCTACCACTAGGTCCACACCGCTAATATACTCTAAGCAATGATCAACGCATGAGATGAACGAATTCAAGAAGTAGACGGAATGGCAAGGACCCCTATCGTCATCCGAACCACTCGGGTGGTTCATGGAACGATCTATCTCGAAGGTAACCCTTTCCTCACCGACCCTAAGGGTGATCTTACCATCATAAACGTCTATGAGGGATTTAGCGGTACGCAAGAAAGGACGACCAAGTATAATGGGCACTCTCTCATCCGCTTCCATATCGAGAATGACGAAATCGGCGGGAAACACAAATTTGTCGACCTTGACAAGCAAATTCTCAACTATGCCCCTAAGGTATTTAACGGACCGATCGGCTAAGGATAATGTCATTCGGGTAGGTGCAAGCTCTCCTAGGTCTAGCTTCTCATAAAGAGAAAAGGGCATCAAATTGATGCTAGCACCTAAGTCGGCTAAGGCTCTAGTGTTGGTATTACTACCAAATAGACAAGGAATAGTAAAAACACCGGGATCGGTAAGCTTTTCAGGAAGCTTATTTAGAACAACGGCGGAACACCCTCCATTCAATGGGACATTTGACAACTCCCCTAACTTCTCCTTATTCCTGAGAAGATCTTTCAAGAATTTTGAATACTTAGGCATCGACTGAAGTGCCTCTATGAACGGTAGATTAATCTTCAATTGCTTGAAGATATCCAAGAATTTCCCGTATTCCCTTGAGTATTTTTGGTTCCTAAGGCGTGAAGGAAACGGGATACGTGAATGGTCTACTAGAGGCGAAGGTCTAACATCTACAGGTTGCTTCTCAACTTGAGACTAACCGGGCTGTGCGGTACTTGCTGGGCTTAGCCTCGGTTGCACTTTTCCAGGAGCCTCCATCTCGATCTCTTTATCTATGATATCTCCCTCCTCATCAACTACTCTATCCTCAACTCTCGGGCTCTCTACGGTTTTGCCACTACGAGTGGTAATGGCTTTAGCATGGGCATTGGGGTTTGGTAGGGTGTTACCCGCAAACTGACCGGGTAATCTCTCCTCTAATTTCCTAGACATATCCCCTACGACCCTTTGAAGATCTTGGAAAGAGGCTTGGTGGTTCTTAAGCATAAGATCATGTTCACTAAGGGTCTTTTGGGTGGTTTGGTCCCTAACAATTAATTGACTCATCATGGCCTCCATTCTCTAAAGACTAACCCCTAGGTCATAACTTGAACCTTGACCTGATTGAACCTGATTATTTGAACCCCCCCTCTTTGACATGTCCATTGAACCCTTTGTTGAACTGCCCATTTGAAGCCCCACTAAAGAGTGAACCTTGACCCCTATTTGGATTTTGAGCTAATTGAAATCCAGGGGGTCCATTTGAGCGAAAGCTATTATTATTATTAAAGTTATTATTATTACGCCAACCCAAACCAAAATTATTATTACCAAACCCACTAGGTTGACCTCTACCGAAACCTCCTCCTACGAAATCAACTTGCTCCTTACCAACTAGCAATGGACACGCACTCGTATCGTGACCCCCTCGGCAAAACTCACACTTGTCTACCTTAGCTTTAATCTCCTTAAGCTCCCTAGTCACGTTTTCCAAAACAACGGCTAAACTAGGGTCCATGGTGACATGGTTCACCCCACGGGCGGGTGCACTAGCAGTGGTATTTGAATTACCACTTTGATACCGCTGATCGGCTCGCGATTGAGATTGAGATTGGGCAAACGCCTCGAAACGCTCTAAACACTCGGCAACCGTAAGAATACCCATCATATGACCCCCCGCATTAGTATCAAACCGATCACGAGTCTCTTATGTGAGACCGTTATATAATTTCTTACATAGGGCCCAATCGGAAAGACCATGTTGGGAGCAACGAGCACAAAGGTTTTGGAAATGCTCCCAAGCAAGGTAACAAGGCTCGTCGGGCTCCATGCAGAAAGAGTGAATTTGGTCACGAAGGCGTGAGACTTTAGCGGGCGAGAAATACTTGTTCAGAAAGGCTTGACGAAGGCCCGCCCAAGTGGTAAAGGTACCGGTTGATTGAGAGTCCAACCAAGTAGCCGCACGCCCAGCTAATGAAAACGGGAAAAGCTGCAAGTAGGTGGCATCATTAGGGGTTCTGTGAAGGCTAAAAGTAGCTAGGATACAGGAGAAACGGTTTATGTGGGCCGGGGCGTCCTCGTCCTCGCGGCCATGGAATTGGATGCTATTGGTGATGGCTTGCATGGCATAAGATGGAATCTGCCATGAGTTTTCGCTAACAATGGGCGGGACAGTGATGGGTGAAGCAAGACCAGTGAAATTTTGGGTGGCTTGTTGGTGGACGGTTTGTCTAGGGTTGGCCATTTTTTCTATATTTTCCGGGTTGCTAGAGGTGCTAGAAGTAGGACTATCAGGTGGGGAAACCTTAGGTGAAGTTTTAGGTGAATGGTTTGGTGAAGGTGGTGGGGTTGGAGGTGGGGTGGGTAACGGAGTGGAATCGAAATTAGGAAATTGAGAAGAGGATGAAATACTGACATGTGGGCCTTTGCCCAATCGAGATGATGACTCGGTGACTGACGGCTTCGGCGGTCCATGCGAGCGCAGATGTGGCATCCACTACAAGCAAAAACCTGAATCATATTTAGAGTTTGATGATTATTGTGAAAACGAACCAAAATGATTAACATTTTATTAAAGCTCATGTTATTAGTAGATATTACTAATTTGGCTTTAGTTAAGTTTCGTTAGTTTGCATCAAAAGGAAACAAATCAAAATGTGAATTTTTTTTAATATCATTCATAAATATAATGGGTTTAATTATTTGGTGTACCATTATTTTATTGGAATTGGCAGCCTACGTACCAGAAGCAATGCAACAATCTGCCACCACCCTCACTAATTTTGGGCCAGTTAGAGATGCAAGAGGCCAAGCCCATTACGACTAAACCAAAAACAAAAAAGGGCATCTTTGAATTATTGGGCCAGCGAATTTTGTGAATCTCATGAGGCTTGGATGTGAAGTAATCTAGCCATTTATGTACATGTGCGACCAGACGGCAGCAAGCATAAGTGAGGGACGCTCGAACAGGAGTTGACCGCTGTTTTTGAAGAGAAGCATATTTGGCGGCTGCTAGGGACAGTAGGATCGAGAAGAAGAAAGGAAAAAAGAATTGGTTCGAGGCTTCAAGCCGCGATCAAGATTCACGTCCGGGTTTGCAATTTATTAGTGTTCAGTTTTAATAACTTTGTGTTTTTCTAAAACTTGATACTATGTTTTATTTATCGTTTGAGACTTGTTTCTTTTTAGCGACTATGATCCTTGGCTAGTTCTTTCATGCTACCTGGTTTAGATGAACTTGATGATTGTAATGCGATTTTGACATGATTATGGTTATTTGATGTGATTTACATAACTTTGCCTTGTGATTGATCTTGATATTGCATGTTGGTGTGTTTTAATTGATTCTTGGTTGATAAATTCAGCGGTTTAGGCACATAGAAATATCCCCTAGACTTAGAGTTTAATTTGAATCGTTGATCTTAGGGTTTTCGGTTTGAATATTGAGTTGAGAAATTGACCAATTCGATTAATAATTGAAATCAATATACTAAAACTTGCATCCTCATCTTGTGACTCGAAAGACGATTAAGGTGAGCTAGGTTATTAGCTAATAATTGGTGGGTAGATTGGGTGACCGATAGCTCGGGCTCGTTTATTACATCGTGTTTAAGGTTTCCTAGGATTTCAATCTTCAAGGTTTGGTTTTCTTTGCGTTTTGAGAGTTTTGGGGGTAGAGTTACTTTCATTGCTTGATTCTCGTAGGATTTGGTATCGATAGGTCGAGCCGGTTTGTTCTAGCACTTCACATTTCGTCTTTATCTTTCGTTTAATACATCTCTAGCGGGGGGTTAATCGAGGGAGTAGGATATTTAACCATTGTCACTGTCAGAGTAGCATTGCATGATTCTAGGGATTCGATACCTAGGTAGTCTTTTCTCATCATATTTGATTTAGACTTTGCTCCTAAGGTTGTGTTTATTTTACGTTGCTTGTCTTGTCTGCCATATACTTTTAATTATTTAGTTTAATTAGTTAAAACCTCAAATCCTAAAAACAAATTAAAACCAGTTAAGTATTAGTTGAGTCAGAGTCTAGTTAGCGTCGCTAGTGTCTCGTGGGTTCAATACTCGGACTTCATTAGGCTTTACTACGTACGATAGGTACACTTGCCTGTCAGTGGTCTAGCATTTAGAGAGTCTTGGTTTATAAATTTAAAACTAGGGTGTCTAGATTAGGTTAGTAGTTTTTATAGACCATAATTTGCACATCAAGTTTTTGGCGCCGTTGCCGGGGACACTTAGGCGATTGCGTTATTAGCTTTGACTGATCTTATGTGTTTAATTGGTCTTATTTGTAGTTTGAGTCTTAGGGTTTATGTTTAGTAGTAGTGTGTCTAGTCATTTTTGTAAATATTTTTTTTATTTGTTAATTTTTTTTATATATTTTTTATCATGTGTTTAATCCGTGGAGGGGACCATTACACTAAATATTGCCCAATTCGAACGGGGTACCCTCCCTATGTTACAAAGTTTGCGGATGCAGTTACAGGCTTCGTTCAGAAAACTGAAACGGCAAAAGAGCAAGGGGATCAGAGATTTCCCGACATGTTCGCCGTTTCTGAGCAAGCGCTCGTGTTACTGCAACTATTGGCGGAGAATTGCAGGATTCAACAAGTGGATCCGGAGTGTTAGGGCTGCGGTGGACCGCACAGGTATGAAGATTGTCCGGTCGTTTTTCGATGGTCAATACCTTCGGTTATACGAGGTATATACTGGGATGACGATTGGAATTTGAATCGAGGTATGAATGACGAGATGATATATACCATCGAGCCTACTGACAAGGAGACGCCGTTGGAAGGCGAAGAAAGCGGTGGAAGAGAAGAAGAGGATGATGAAGCAGTTGAAGAGCTTCAAGGCGACCCAGAGCTATCGGATATAGAGCCGGAGACGATAATGGACATTGAAGTCCCACCTCCGGTTCAACAGGTCGCTAATTCCAGCCATTGGTGTCTTACACCATGGAATATCAACGATAGTTTCTGGAGTGATGATGAGGGGGTAGTAGAAGAGGCCGAGTTAGAGATGGCTGACTACACCGCCCCGATGGAAGAAGGTGCACAACCTCCCGATAGTATGGACGATTATGAGGATGGTTGTTACCCCACTAACCCGATATGGGACATGCCTGACGCATCAGAAGTGGGGGATGATCATACTCTATCATGGGAGGAGGAGTTTGGTGACGAGTTGGGTGGTTTACCAACTCTCGTAGATGAAGAGCGATTTGACCCAGTCGGCGGTTTGACTGAACTAGAAGCATTATTGGTGGAGAAGCCGACTATGGAGTTCAAAGAATCACCAAACTCAGTAGCGGAGCGAGCGGAAGAAGAGTTTGATAGCCGGCCCGTGGAAAAGCTAGAAGTTGGATCTCCACCACAATTAAAAACACGGGAGAAGGCACGAAGGAACTTGGATCGACAAAGTATGAGGATACAAAGGTGGTGCAAAAGGAAGTTCAAGGCAACACTAAAGTGCAGAGACAACCATCTTCCTCGTTACATGCATCGTATCAGGTTTCTTCCAGGTAAGTTCAAATTTTGGTGGTCTGACCCGTTTAAAATTTTTAAAATATTTCGTAATTCCACCGATGAATTTTCAATTATCTTTGAGGACCGGGTGGAATTAAACGGGTTAGACCAGGTCCAGATCAAAGAGAACCCTCCTGATTAAATTCAAGTGTGGGGAGGTTTTGTAAAGTTTTGTAATTTTATATATTCGGTAGTTTGTAGAGTTTATATATTTAGTCATTTATTTTGTACCATGAGTCTAACTTAGTAGTTTTGAGTCGTTTTTTTAGAGTCGGTACTGCTTTGGTTTTGCTTGATTTTGTTAATGCAGGTTTGGATATGTACCACCCGTACTCAATCTCCATTCGGGTGATTTTGGAGCTGCTTTTCAAATTTCAAGGCATTTACCAAGTGTACTAGTCAGAGTCAAAGCCGATCGCGACCAGAATGCTATACGATCGAGCTGGATTGGACGAGAGTTTTGGAGCTTACGCGTTATTTTACCAGCTAAGTCATTTCCAATTTGCCCTTAGTCTTTTTATTCTTTTTTATTTTTAGTATTTTGAGTCGGTTTCCATCCTACATTGAGGGCAATGTAGAGTTTAAGTGTGGGGATGAGAAACTATCGTTTAGTGTCTAGTTAGTGTGTCGTTTGAGTCAAAAATTTGGAAAATACAAAAAATTAAAAAAAAAAATCAAAAATCCAAAAAAATTGAAAAAATAGAAAAAGTCTTTCGAATAAAAGAAGTTTGCAAATTGACACGGAAAATGATAGAAAATAAGAGTTTTTGCTTGGGTTCAAATAATGATAATATGAGATTAATTAAGTCGAGCTTGTGTCTAGTTTGGGATATGTGAATAGGCCCGGTTTGGTTTTAGGTCCCTTTGAGTTAATATTACCTTAATTGTCGGTCTACCAGTGGGTACTCATCTGGGAAATATGGGAAATTGAAACCGCCAATAAGAGTATAAAGAATGCCGTTATAAGTTAAAACCGTTAGAATTTGTAATCATGAAAAAAAAATAGAAAAAAAATGAGCTAGAAATTGAATGAAAGTAGCGCAGGCCTATGTAATCTTGGTTGGGGATAGTGACTTTACAACCGGAATACCTCTAGGATGTGTGAAATCGAACTTGCAAATAAAAAAAAAGTATCGAAACCCAAGTAATCCGAGTTGGGGATAGCGACTCTACAGCCGGAATGCCTCTGGGTTAGGGAAAGCAACGTCTACGCTCATTAAAAGAAAAAAAAAGAATGAAAAAAAAGAAAAAAATATTGCTGAAAAAAAAGAAAAAAAATATTTGATTTTAAATTCTCTTGGTTTTGATATAAGACGGTTGGGAATTGGTCCAATGATCGTTCCTTTTGTTCTATAAGCTTGAGGCGAGATTAGGTGGACCGTAGCTTCTAGCGTGAGACCCTAGGTAGATTGACTGCACTTAAACTAAATTTGCATGATAAGGGGCTTAGAACTGAGTTTGGGTTTAAAGGGACAAGCATATTTGCAATCGTGGCTAAGGGGCTGTTTGTTTGCCACTTAATAGCCTCTTATTACTTCATGTCTGACTGGGTCAGATTTCAGATTGTTTGTTTCATGCCTCTTAACACTTACCCAACCTCTTATTACCCTCTGACCGGGTCATAAATTGTGTGGAGTCTGACCCATCGCTGAATGAACATTAGACTTCAATATCCCTCACATTTGCCCTAATTCTTCTTTACAGCAGCTCCATCAAGCTCCACCCACCGGTCACCACTCCACCCGTCGGCCCTCCACCCATCTGCCACCCACCCGCTGCTCCTCCTCCACCTTGCCTCCCCTCCAATCAGCTACACCTTCTCTTGAACACACAGATTTCAACCTCTGCTCGACGAACAGTTTTCTGGTCATCACCACCGCTAATCCGGCAAAGATACGACTCACGCCGGTCACTCACGCAGGTATGTACCTTCTCTCAATCTCTGTTTGCAGCCCTAATTGATTTTCAGCGTTAAACGATTTTTATCCCTAATCGATTTTCAGCCCTAATCTCTGTCATTCACTGATTTTCTGAAAATTTATGATTTTTATGTGCAAGTTTGTATGAACTGATGGTATGGAATTTGTGGTATTATGTGCTTTTTTGAACTGAACAGTGGTATGGAATTTGTGGTAATAATTATGTGCAAGTTTATATGAACTGTGATATAGAAGTTATGATTAGGAAGTAGGATATTGATTTTTAATCCATTAGACTGATTTTTGTTAAACATGGTTTTGAATTTAAGTAGTTTTGTGTGTGTGTGTTTTGAATTGTTTAAAGAAATGGCAGAAAATGGGTAGGATTAACCGGAAGCAAGAGGGGTAAAAAAGTCATTATACACACTCATTCAGAGGTCTAACCAAACAGCACATTACTGGTTCAGCACTTACTGGTTCAGAGTCTCTTACCCATTCAGACCTCTTATTCATTCAGCACTTATTGGTTCAGATGTTGCCAAACAGCCCCTAACACAAGTTTTGATCTTAACAAGTATAAATAAGTTTTTGACCCGAGTATTTATCCATCTCTGATTCCGTTTGCATAAGTCTTTTTCAGGGACGAAAAAGAGATAAGTGTGGGGATATTTGATATGATCTAAATTATATATGTTTTTATATAAATATTTCCTATACTTTTGAGTGGGTTTAGGGTTGTTTTTGTTAAAATTCACTAATAGTTGGTTCATATTTAGAGTTTGATGATTATTGTGAAAACGAACCAAAATGATTAACATTTTATTAAAGCTCATGTTATTAGTAGATATTACTAATTTGGCTTTAGTTAAGTTTCGTTAGTTTGCATCAAAAGGAAACAAATCAAAATGTGATTTTTTTTAATATCATTCATAAATATAATGGGTTTAATTATTTGGTGTACCATTATTTTATTGGAATTGTCAGCCTACGTACCAGAAGCAATGCAACAATCTGCCACCACCCTCACTAATTTTGGGCCAGTTAGAGATGCAAGTGGCCAAGCCCATTACGACTAAACCAAAAACAAAAAAAGCGCATCTTTGAATTATTGGGCCAGCGAATTTCGTGAATCTCATGAGGCTTGGATGTGAAGTAATCTAGCCATTTATGTACATGTGCGACCAGACGGCAGCAAGCATAAGTGAGGGACGCTCGAACAGGAGTTGACCGCTGTTTTTGAAGAGAAGCATATTTGGCGGCTGCTAGGGACAGTAGGATCGAGAAGAAGAAAGGAAAAAAGAATTGGTTCGAGGCTTCAAGCCGCGATCAAGATTCACGTCCGGGTTTGCAATTTATTAGTGTTCAGTTTTAATAACTTTGTGTTTTTCTAAAACTTGATACTATGTTTTATTTATCGTTTGAGACTTGTTTCTTTTTAGCGACTATGATCCTTGGCTAGTTCTTTCATGCTACCTGGTTTAGATGAACTTGATGATTGTAATGCGATTTTGACATGATTATGGTTATTTGATGTGATTTACATAACTTTGCCTTGTGATTGATCTTGATATTGCATGTTGGTGTGTTTTAATTGATTCTTGGTTGATAAATTCAGCGGTTTAGGCACATAGAAATATCCCCTAGACTTAGAGTTTAATTTGAATCGTTGATCTTAGGGTTTTCGGTTTGAATATTGAGTTGAGAAATTGACCAATTCGATTAATAATTGAAATCAATATACTAAAACTTGCATCCTCATCTTGTGACTCGAAAGACGATTAAGGTGAGCTAGGTTATTAGCTAATCATTGGTGGGTAGATTGGGTGACCGATAGCTCGGGCTCGTTTATTACATCGTGTTTAAGGTTTCCTAGGATTTCAATCTTCAAGGTTTGGTTTTCTTTGCGTTTTGAGAGTTTTGGGGGTAGAGTTACTTTCATTGCTTGATTCTCGTAGGATTTGGTATCGATAGGTCGAGCCGGTTTGTTCTAGCACTTCACATTTCATCTTTATCTTTCGTTTGATACATCTCTAGCGGGGGGGGGGGGGGGGGGGGGTTAATCGAGGGAGTAGGATATTTAACCATTGTCACTGTCAGAGTAGCATTGCATGATTCTAGGGATTCGATACCTAGGTAGTCTTTTCTCATCATATTTGATTTAGACTTTGCTCCCAAGGTTGTGTTTGTTTTACGTTGCTTGTCTTGTCTGCCATATTCTTAATTATTTAGTTTAATAAGTTAAAACCTCAAATCCTAAAAACAAATTAAAACCAGTTAAGTATTAGTTGATTCAGAGTCTAGTTAGCGTCGCTAGTGTCTCGTGGGTTCGATACTCGGACTTCATTAGGCTTTACTACGTACGATAGGTACACTTGCCTGTCAGTGGTCTAGCATTTAGAGAGTCTTGGTTTATAAATTTAAAACTAGAGTGTCCAGATTAGGTTAGTAGTTTTTATAGACCATAATTTGCACATCAAAACACTAGTCACTACGACTCAAAATAAAAATAAAAGACACAAAACGAAATAAAACACGTAGCACGTATTTGTCAAATAAGTCTATCAAAGCTAATGAACGCGATTGCCAAGATTCCCCGGCAACGGCGCCAAAAACTTGATGTGTGCTAAACAAACTATAAAAATCAACTAAATTAGACTCGCTAAGCTAGACACTAAAAAGCTTTAATTCTAGACTCGACCTAAAACCACACAATCAGCAAGTGTATCGATCAATGTAGTATAACCCTAGGAAGTCCGGATATCGAACCACAAGACTCTATGTATCACGTAAACTAGACTCTGACAGACACGACTAAAACTTGTTTAATTATTTGGGGGGGGGGGGGGGTGTTACGAAAAATCTAAGGAAATCTATTTAAACTAAATATTAAACTAAGTCTAGACTAATACGAAAGAAAACGAAGGCTTTTCTTATATGATAAACGAGACCACCTAGACTAGAATACTGGATTGATTTTAAAGAATCACCGATTAAGTTAAATGCATGATTTATGGAACCGGGATCTTATGATACTAAACCTATTAAACACCAACTAAGCCCCTCAACCCTTCTCGAGGTGAAACTTATGGCACTACCTAGGCCGTTAATCCTACCGGTTATTAAACGCCTTTCCAGTTGTCTAATTATTGTGTAAGTACCCTAATGTTGACCTACTCTTTTCCAATCATAGATCTAGGGTAGTTTGGATTATTTAACTTGACTTGATAGACTAATAAACCGACGGGGCAACTAAAGCAATTCGCCAGGTAAGACCTATCAATAGCCCCGCACCTTCCAGCTATAAGGACTAGCAGAACACTAAAACCTAGCAAATTACTAACAATTACTTCTAGGGGTTATTGGCTAATTCCACCCTAAAGAGCTAAAGATTTATTATGTGATATAGACACTCACCAAAATCTAAAACCCTAGTATGACTCTATATTGTGATAAAGACCGTCACTAAGAATCATACGAAGCAATTGACAATAATAAACCAAATTAAAGTACGCATGTGCATCAAATCAATAAAACAAACTCTTTACTAAACACAATCAATCCATAATATTCATGCAAATAACGTAAAAGGTAAAAACTTCATATCAATCCATTCATCAAGTCTAGGTGGCTTAAAAGTTTAGCCAAGCATGTCAATAAATGAAAACAAATCAAAGATGTTCAATAAAGAATTCATGTTAATGAGTTTCGTAAGAAAAATAAAAAACAAAGAACTAGAAAACCCGTATAGTCTTCGATCCTTTGTCCCGAACTTGTACCAATGATTCCAAAGCTTCAAAATCTCTGAAATTGCTCAATGAATGCTCCAAAATTCGCAAAGTTGCTCTCCAATCGTGATTAGGGTTAATGATAAGTTTCTTGAGATTATATACCTAACCCTAGCGATTAACAAACAATTGCCGTCAGAACGACCCGTCGCGTCGCGCGACGGGTATCTCCCTTAGTCGTGGCGTAGCGCGAAAGCTACAGAAACCAGAAATTATTATTTAAATGGTGGCGGGGCACCACCATGATGTGGTTTTCTTGTGGCGCGACGCGACTGCACAATATGGACAGACTTGCACGAAATTTTCCCAGCTTCAACTCTCAAAAACTTCAAAATCATTCTAACTCTTTTATCAACTTGCTCCAGGACTTGGTGTTTCAGCATTTTAACTCGTTTTCACTCCATTTTCAGCAATATTAAGTACCAAGACCTGGAAAACACAATCTGATCAATAGTATGCACATTCTAACTAAAACGGAACTAAAAATAACAGAAAACTATACAAACTGTACACGAATAAAGGATGTATTTTGCAATACATCAGTAACGCATGTCAGGGTTCTGCCCGACTCAGTCGTTGGAGTTCTGTCTCGTGTTACATTCGATTGATTTAGGATTCCGTAATGCATTTCAAGGCTCTGCCTGGCTCAGTCATTGGAATTCTCTCTCGAGTTGTACGGTTAATGTGATTTGAGTTATTTTACTAACATGTGTGCATTGTTTAATTTTAATAGATAATAACCAGGAGAATTACCGGGAAGCTATATTAGCATTACCTAAGTCAACAATGTGAGTACATCTTACTTTATGTCACCTTCTTTGTAAACTGTTTTTACAAAACATCAACTGTTTTAAGATATAATTAACAGTGATTGAGTCTATGTATTCTACAATTACTGCCGGTATGTTGGGGTTTGTATACAAAATGTGAAAGACGTTACCATTGGACAACGAGTTAGCCAATGAGTAATATGACCCACAAGTCTGGTGGATAATACTGAATGAGTAATTGTGTAGATATAAACATTGTAATCGCTCTCAGTACTGTGAAATTATAAAAGTTGTTTTGATTAAACTGGGATGCACTAGCTAGTATTTCTTGCTGATAAAATGTTTTTAAAACGAGTTTCAGGTAACAAAATGTGAAAGCCAATAGAAACCAGCTGGAGAGCACTGAAAGCTTATAAAAGTGGCTATAAAAGTTACCTAAATAAAATGAAGTTTTTATTTTCAATAAATAGGGTTATCCCTACAAATGTATTGTCAAATGAAGTTGGGTTTTTATCCCAAAGATTTATTATTATAAATTTTTGGTGTTTTACTCTGATAAAAATATTTCCTAACTACGGTCCTGATGTATTCCGCTGCCAAATTAATAAACACCGATACCACCCATCTGGATGTCTGCGGCACCCGCTCCCGGGGCAGGGGACGGGGGCTGCGACAGAGAGTGGTATCAGAGCTACAGCCACTGGTTTAAGCCAAAGAAGTGTTCTGTTGACACTTAAATTTTAAATTCTGTGTTAGGAAATAATTTATGTGCAAATATTGTTTTGTGTTATTTGACTATTTGTTAGTTTACTGTATGAGTGAGCAAGGAACTTCGGACGCTTATCGTCATTTAGATAGTTCACCAAAAGATGAGGGAACATCATCTCAACCTGATCCCTCAGGATACTCAGCCGACACTGAGGAAGGGATATTTATATTTAAGGCACAGTCTGAGGAACCCTTTACTACTAAGAAAAGAGGTTGGTTTAATAGAGGAGCACATGAGAGAAGAAAGAGAATGAAGAAGTTACAACAGCAGAGAGCGATAGTTAGAGCTAATAAGGAAGTGAATGCACAGACTCAGGAGACAGTCATTAGGCCACCTTGGGAAGAGGAGCTAGATAGATAATTGGTCGATTTCCATATGTTTGCCACTACAGCAGTAGACGTTAACCAAAACCAAATAGCTGAACCGCCACTTTTACCTTTATTCCCAGACCAACCAATGCTAGAACCCGACCATGAAGACAAGTTTCCAATTCCAGATGTAGATCCCTATGTAATTCCCATAATTCCCCCACCAAACCCCATAGCTCAGTTGTAACATCCGTAAAAAACGGATATCCAAAATCCGACCCGTTTCGAAATCCGAATCCTACCCTTTGAAACCTCGGAAAATTTTCGCGAATTAAAATATCGTTGAAAGATTTTACATGTAATTTTCAATATAAATTATTTATTTATCTAGTTAATTAACTTATTTAAATAACCATTTGCAAATTTAAAAATTAACTTTTAATTTAAAACTAGTTAGTTTTTAGTTAAAGTTAAAGCTAGTTAGTATAGTTAATCAAGTTAATCAAACCTTTCAAAGTTAAGGGGCTTTATTGTTCTTTTGTTCCTAAAATTTAAATGGAAACCCTATATCTCTCTCATATATGTGCAGACGTCACACAAACAACAAACTTTTCACCTCCCTTCTTCTCTGCAACAACACCCTACTCAACTAAACATCAAAACCCTACCCATTGTTCCCAGCCGACACCCCCTCCCCAATGTCTCTCCCTACCACTCGTTAATAAACCGGCATACCACAGGTGGCCCAGACGACCAGTGCGAAGGCCGGCCACCGTGGTTGGTGGTCCGGCGGTGCAAAACAGTGGCGGAGATGGCATGGTGATGTCGTCGGACTGTTGGTTCGGGCACAGAGAGACAGGGACCAAGCGGGGGTGAAATCGGAGAGTGTTGGTTCGAACACAGGTGTGACGGGGCCGCCGTGACGTCGGCGGTGGTGTCGCGAAGTCAGACGAGTCTACCAGTTACTCCCTTTCTTCTCCGCTGATTAATCGGGATTGAGGATTGATCACAAATTATGAGTTTCCAAGTTCGCCACATCGGAGGTTCACGATGGAACAGTATAGCGTTCGCGTTTGGTATATCTTTCTTCAACCTTGTTTCTTTTAAGTTTTCTGTTGATACATTCTCATCCCATTCGTTTAGTTTAAATCTTCTCCTTTTACTATAATATATATAACAGTGCATGTAATAAAGAAGAAGGATGACGATGTTTTGTAACCAAATAAAATAAACAAAAAAAAGGGATTAACATCACTGATAGTTTTCCGAATTGTGATGAAGCTACAAGAAATATATAAAACAACTAATATTCAAGGCAACATCGGTTATAGACTTAGTTGGCCTAAAGTCTCGTACTATTTTCAAAAGCTGTCAAAATATCAAATGAAATAAAAATTCAAAACATAACAAATCTTGTGATATAGATCAGTGGGTGGCTGTAAATAAACAATATTTGTGCTAAAAATTAAGTTCAATATTTTAAAATTAATTATTTATTCTATGTTTACTATTTACTATTGCAACTAAATCATTGTATTGTACTCTAGTAATGCACCATAACTGATTAAGCGTGGCTATGATATCTCAAGTTTCATGAATTATTATTTTTTTAAATGTTTCATGACACAACCCTTAAATCCATTAATACCATATTTAACTATTAGTTTTATTTATTTTCTTTTCCTTTGTAACTAAACGTTTTAAAATTTAATAATAACACAAATAGTTAATAATTTATTATTCTTTTATGTCAATAAAGGTTACGAAATAAATTATAATATGCAAATAATCATTATGTAAACAATAACACTTAGGAATTTTACCTAACTACAACTATTAATGAGTTCGTATGTGTTGTTCTAAATATCTAGGTTAGTCGCTCTCGTTTGTTCTCTTGGAATTCTCAATCATACTCGTGCGTTATTACAAGAAATCGCAACACAACCAATGTGAGCATACTCGACCCTTTTTACGCTTAAAAGCATTTTTGGGTGCAACATGTATCAACTAACAAAATCCACTTTATACAATCTCGACCACTCAATCCATCGAACACGTTATTTGTTATGCTTAGGTTGTTTATGCATGTTAGTCTCAACTTGTTTATCCATGCTACTTGTTATGCTTAGGTTGTTTATGCATGTTAATCTCAACTTGTTTATCCATGCTATTTGTTACGCTTAGGTTGTTCATGTATGGTAGGTTCAACTTGAATGTAAATTTCCACGTTGGATGGAGATAAACTTTTATACTTATATTTATATTCAAACTTGTATGCTCGCCAGTACTTTTTGTATTGATCTATGCTTTTAATAAATGTTGCAGGATTATGATGATGCAAGGAATCTAGTAGGATTTCCTAGAAACGCATTTAAATCTTAATACTTGTATCGTATTTTATTTTCAAGCATGTTGTATCTTGTTTCCAAACCTTGTATTAAACCGTTATTAATGGAATGAAATTTTAGATCTCTTATGCTTGTCGTTATTAAAACTTGTTATATTCTAGTTCAAGCAATGTAAAAAGTAAACATTAAATACATGACACAAATAGCGTTATGAAGTCTCTTGCAATCTATTTTGTCTCATCCCGATGTTTCCGCCATCGGTTGGGGTGTGACAGATTGGTATCATAGCCATAACTATAGGGAATTAGGTAGAATTGCCATGTTCGACCTAGTCTATAGTCTAAGTACCAAAACTTGACCATTCCTTATTCTTGCTTAATATGTAATTCTACCTATTTGCTTCTACCTCTTCTTTTGTCTAAATATATAATGTGTCTTTTCTAAAACATTTCACACAATACATACTTGAAGATACTCATATCCCACAATCGAAACGACTCCAAAATAGGGGTGATTCCCGTCTTTGGTGACGAATTTCAATCCACCTTACATGTTATTTTGCACGAAATTACACTATCAAGTCAGGAGTGATATTCGTATCTTGATGGGAATTTCCATTTCATACTCTAGTGCTTCCTTATTGACGAGTCGAGATTTATCTTGTTTCATTCAATTAACCACATTTTGGGGACAAAATTGGCAAGCTAGGATTGATATCCACACCTTGGTGACTGGTCCCGCCCTACGATTTTCAATCTCACCAAAGTTTCGTATTTTCAATCAAATTAGGGACATGTACTAACTGGAAGGGTAAAATACCGTTAATCTCCTGGCGACGAGAGTATTATACCTACTAGGCCAAAGCATGTCTCCCTAATTCGGAAGGACTTGCGATTCACTTTGGAATAGTCGAAGTTTCTAAACCCGAAGCACTCCAATACTTATCAAGCCTCTCTTTTATATTAATGCGATTTAATACTTGTTACCTAATCATCGTTTTTACACAATAAATTAATACATGTATACCGATATGTTATACTTGATTCGGGATTACTGGACATTCTTTATGTGATGAACTGGTCATTAGCTTCGTAATAAATTCTGAGACTTTTATGCCTTCGGCTTATTATCTTTTTACAAGATTTTGACCCGTTTACGCATTTATCACACAAACATATTTGTTTGACCTTTATATCACATACACTACTTCAACTTAAGGTTATTTACCATATTAGGTTCTAACCACAGGTTTATTACACAATTTAAACCCATTTTCACTTGTATGCTTATTTTGACCCGTTAAGGGTATTTAAGCACTTTCGAGCCTAATTTCGCTTTTGATTACTTCTAGCAATCTATCACCACATTTCTTATCATATAATCTCCCACCACAACTGAATTTATGGTGGGTTTAATGTGGTGATCTATAAAAACCAATTTTTACCTCTCGGATCATTATTTTACGGCAAAAACTCAAATAGTGTCATTTGACTAATATAATACATCTTTCAGCTTCTATACTTATTCTAAGTATTTATCTAATCATAAAACTCGTTTCCAAACAACCTTTAAAGGTTGTTTGTTCAAATTAGCTAACAAGGGCGTTTTGGTCCTTTTTAGTCTTTCAATTACGACAAGGTCTTTTGAGAGCATGTTTGACCCATGATTCTTCTTTTGAATTATGATCTTGCTCGAAAAGTCAATATGCTTTTCAAAACGCCACTACCCTCTTTTAAAACATTCGGTTTACTCATTTAAGTAACCCATTGTCTATCTAAGACTTCATTAAATACTCATTGAACCTTACGTTCTCAATGAATCATTACTCTATTACACATACCTGGCTCGGGTCAATGTATTGACCTGATTTAATGCCTTGCTATAATATTCGCTAAATAGTAGCGATGCAAATGTCATTTCTACATTTATTCCTGAAATCATATAACTCGACAAGAATCATTAGTCGTTATTATCAAAAGGTGGTATCTTCACCCTTTGACCCGTTTGGTCTAAATGACCGATTATATTGGCGAGATGACATGTATTTCCATCTCGACTATATGACTCGCTCCGATTTACATCGTGCGGTCGCTTTACTTATAATTCATTTCTTAACACTTTTCGGCCTATTAAGGCTTACTTCGTAAGTGTCTTTTAAAGCCAATAGTTATGGTCGATGCATGACCAATTTACCGTTTTACCCTTATTGTTTGTTTTGGTTTACCCTATAAGGTAACCATTCAAAAGTTCATTTTCCATTTGTCATAAAATGATCAAATTACCGATTTAACTCCTTTTTTAAACCATCAACATGGTTTCTTGTCATACTCGACTATCTTTTCCGTACGTTTACACGCCGGAACATCATACCTCAATTATGTATTTATCTTATTCGTAACTAATACGATAAGAGAATATTCTAAAATATAAGACTAGTGTAAGTTATACTTACCTTGCATCCGAATTATGCTTTTTTTTTCCTTCATTCTTGATTCGTTTGACCCGCTTTCACTCCAAGCTTCACCTAGCTTGTTTAAGCGCCAACTATTATTCATCATTTCACAAGGTGGTTAGTTTAGTCATAACTTAATACGATCATTCCACCCTACGCATTTTATATTCAAGAATTATCATTCATCGTATTATAGGTCGGTTTGACTGTTTAAAGTCAACGGCCTATTAATCATAAGTGATTACATGATGTAGCTTTACTACTCATTTAACTACTTGGTCAAATACACGGTAGCATCATACTTAGGCTACCGTTTATTCACTTCGTTTACCAAGTTTTATAACCATAATTCCTCGAATTAACACTACATTAATCTTTCTTAACACATGATGATATCAAGCTTCATTTTTAACATGAGTTTATCATCATTTCCATTCTTTTTACACCAAACCCAATTCATGGTAATTATGATTCATGTACTCAAACACCTAAATGGTTCAAGTAGCATACTTTTATTATCTAATATGAGGATTCTAATCACAATTTAGACACTAACATCATCATATCATAAAAACCCATCTCTATCATGTATGAACAAGTACTCAATCATGTAAATTTGTTCAAGTACTTTGTTTCTACTATCAACTATGATGATTTCTAGCACAATTATATCATCATCTTCATTATATAGCCATAACCCACTTAGCACATACAAGGGAAATCATCAATTCCCTAGTTTTCAACACTAGTTCATCAAATTGTTAACTAGGGTTGTTCCTACACATAGATTTCTTCACAACTACACTCATGGATTCATCATCCATTCCCAAATTGTGATTTTGAGTGTTCATCATAACTTCAAGACATCACCAAATTACAAAATTTAACATACCTTACGATCCCTTTGACTTGGTGATCATTTATACGCGTTCATGCATTGATTTGGGGCTTGATTCGAGCTCCAATTTGGTGAATTTGTTGATTTTAGGGTTTGAGCTCTCTTGGTCGCTCCTGATGATCGATCCACACACACAAAGTGTGTGTGGTGTGTGTTTTTTTTCATTAATAGAACTTGTTCCCTTTTTGACGATTTTGGTCCCTCAAGTTTTGTTAACTAGTAAGTAGGCTACAACCTACTTATTTTCAACAATACTTTGTTTTGTTAACTAGGTTAAACTTTGCTAGTTTAACTTAGTGAGTTCGGGGTAGTCATAACCCGTTTTATTTTAAGTCTCGTTAGCTCGGGCCTTCTATATACTTTGTTTTCCTCAAAGTATTTATCCTCTTTTAATTAACATCAAATTTATTTATTTAAATCCTAATATTAACCGGGTTAATTTTTACCACTAACGGTATTTTACCCGTCGTCACTAGTAACGTGGTTTAATTACCAAACCCATTTTTGGGGTGTTACAAGTCTACCCCCCTTAAAGAGGTTTCGTCCTCGAAACCTTTTCTTACATAATTTATTGAGTTTCAACCCAATGTACATAAACTGAGTAACCTTCTAAGCATTACTCACACTTTGACCATTTGTTAGTGTCATTAGACAAATATGGTAACATCTTTTAATTACTCAACATATGTATCTTTTATGCGAATTTACGCAACTCAGAATAACGCCATCTTGTCATTTCGACTTGTTTGATTAACTTAGCGAAATCCATCGCCTTTATACTTTCGGATTCTTTGTGAATCCGTTATTTTCACCCATTTGGATGTTTCTAGTGAGATCTTTCACTGTTTACAAACAGACCCCTTTTCTTTACGAACTTATTCATTTGGTTCATTCGTACAGCATTCGCCACTAAAATGAATTTCCTGATTTTATCTTATTTATTTAGCACTATCTAGATGTGCTATTAACGGAACTCTACAAGGCATATTACCACATACCTTCCGGCTTTATCCTTTTTATCGTGCCTTTACTCGATCTGACTTCCCAACACTTTGCTTGTGTTGCCTTGTGATCGCTCAGTATAGGCGATCAATACTTTTCGTTATTATGACCTCATGGACCATCACTGCCGTTTTGTACTCACTTACCTTTATTATTTGGCTTGACTGAGTAGCCATTTGGCCACTTGGTCATACACGCTTATCAAGTATGATTATTTCACGCTAATCTTAATATAGATAGCGTGTTGAACACTTTCTTAATTTAAATATTGACCTTAACTGGCCTCACTGACTAGTCTTATTAGTCCAGTTACTTCATACCCATCTCTCGGGCTACTATGTGATTTTATTTCACATAACTTTCCTGACCGTGATTGCGTCACGTCGTGTTTTAGGTTTATTTCCCAATCATCTCATACTATATATGTTTGATAAAACGTTGTTTTTGACTAAAACGGAATTTTAGTTTAATGTTTTATCTTTAATTTATGTCAAGCAATTTTGACGACTTGGCATTTACTCTTTTACAGTCTTTGTTTTACGCGAGGATTCTCACTGGTTCTCTCGCTTTGTTTAAGTAACTCGTAGGTTCTCTCACGTGGCCTCGTAGGCTATTTCCTTAGGTCTTCACCCCCTTTTAATGGGAACCCTAAGGTTTATTCCCCTTTCTTTTCGTGACCCGAGGGTCATTCTGGTCCCGTAGACCTTACACTAATCGCATTCCCGTAGGTTACGATGATCCCACAGATTCATCTTTTATCTGTATCTACATTCAAATGCATATATGTATATATGCATATATAGCTTCAAAGCATGTCTTGTTATGTTTGGAATCGTATATTTCCGCTTTTGAACTTTAGTTGACCTTGACCGTAGTCTAAGGCTTCATTTGTTTATTTTCGGACGAAATTTTCCGACTTTATGACTTCTCATATCATTTATGCGTCGGTTCATCTTATGCTCACCATTCTCCAGTTTTCATATATCCGTACTCGATTATGTCCCATTATCGGGCTCATTATTCTTTTGCTTTTAACGGTACCACTATCCCGTTTGTATTTACTCATGCCGTCCGGCGTGATATTGTAATCGACCCGTTCAACTTTAAAATAGTTGAACATAATTTATTCACAATTTTTATTTACATTATTTTGTCATCTTTTAGTTATGACCCAAAACCCGAGTCCTTTAACTTTCCATCCGAGTTTCCGTTTCTCGGTCTGTGCATGCGTTCAATTCTTACCCATCAACCGGGTGTTTTACCGAAGTCGTTATTATTGCAACCCTCCCGGTATGCATTAAGACCTCGCTTCATTTCTATATTCCGACTTTGTCCTCGAGTTTGACGTTTTACAAAAACTACTCGTTTAGGGACATATTCGCATTTTCCGGGTTCGAGTGTAAGTACACTCCCTCCCAACACATATCTTGATCATTCTACATGTTTATATTCTTCGGGTTCGAGTGTAAGTACACCCCCTCCCAATGCGTACCTTAACTATTTTACATGTTTCTCTGTCCCTTCTTTCGGGCTCATTATCCTAATGTAATACGCTTCCGTCACTCGGCTGTGCGTTTACATTATTATCAAATATTTTACTCATTTGATTCATTTGGGTACTTTTAATTTGTCCCATTTACCCCGTCCTTACTACATCGGATGTAAATGTGTCGGCTATAAGAAGTTCATGGTATCATATGCCACTACTTACTTGGCCAGAGTAAGCGATTAACACATGACACGCATGACCTTTTTATAGTTTTCACATCACGCCCTATGTAAGTAATACCTCTGTTTATTTCTCTTGGAAACAATATCCTGGATAGGTATTCTATTCAGGATTGTCCAAGTTTTCAATCTAAATCTGCAACTATCAGTTTCTACGTATTGGTTGCATGTTTATATTCATGCAATAATTTAAACGTGCACCTGGTAAATGCTTGCCCTAACGGGCTTTTCTTGCCATTAGTCTTGTTCGCGACCATTACGCAATTTAGGTCCTTGATGAGCATGCTCTTCTTGTCATATCTCGGACCGTTCCATCATCATATCCACAATTCGTTTGACTCTCGTCGTCTTCAAACGCGAGTGCCCTTCAATTAAAACATTTACAAAAGTTAGTAACATCAACTTCAATAATCGCCCGTATTATAATACAAGGCTTTTTCTACTATACGCGTCAACGCGCGTATTTTCGTCAACTATATCAATCATTTCAATTGGGGTAGCGTGTATCACACGATAGCCCTATGTGTTGTTTACAACACTTTAGCATGCTAAACTATTAACATACATGTACTTACCAGATCTGCGATCAAGCCTCGAACCGAACACTATTCTTTATCAAGAGCGTAAGGTTTAAGTCCAAGCATGGTTTTCCCCACCATACTTGAATCTCTTAAACCAGGGCTCTGATACCAACTTGTAACACCCTATTTTCTATTTAACGGTTTTATATGCAAATACCAACAATTAGATGTGTAGCTAAGACTACACATACTATAAAAAAATACGGGTTTATTAAAACTTTTACAAATTATAAGTTATTCTACATAACGTGATCGAATTCGTTGTTTAAAATATACAACGTGGCAAGGTGCGGAAGCATGTAACTATATCGTGTTCGGTTCTTCGTTGAGCTTGATCTTCTCTCGGCATCCAAAATGTACCTACATTTCATAAACATGAAATGCTTTAGTCATACTGGGATTAAAACGTGATTAAAGGAGTTCGGGAAACAGTTGATTCTAAAAACAAGAATTTGGAAATGACCTCCACCGTAACTTACGGTAGCACCGTAAGTTACGGTGGCCCCTGTAATGTTATTTTCCTACCGAACAACAGTAGGCAACCACCGTAGCATTTTCATCTCCACCGTAACTTACGGTGGCACAGTAAGTTACGGTGGACTCTGTAACAGCCCAGTTTCCTTTTTGCCGTAATTGACACGAAATCTTTCATATCTTTCAAACCGCTTGTCCGTTTAACCTACCGTTTCTTCCTACGTGATTGTGATTTGATTCTCCATCACATGGAGTTAAAATACGACATCCGGCTTAATAAATTCTGAGACTTTTATGCCTTCGGCTTATTATCTTTTTACAAGATTTTGACCCGTTTACGCATTTATCACACAAACATATTTGTTTGACCTTTATATCACATACACTACTTCAACTTAAGGTTATTTACCATATTAGGTTCTAACCACAGGTTTATTACACAATTTAAACCCATTTTCACTTGTATGCTTATTTTGACCCGTTAAGGGTATTTAAGCACTTTCGAGCCTAATTTCGCTTTTGATTACTTCTAGCAATCTATCACCACATTTCTTATCATATAATCTCCCACCACAACTGAATTTATGGTGGGTTTAATGTGGTGATCTATAAAAACCAATTTTTACCTCTTGGATCATTATTTTACGGCAAAAACTCAAATAGTGCCATTTGACTAATATAATACCTCTTTCAGCTTCTATACTTATTCTAAGTATTTATCTAATCATAAAACTCGTTTCCAAACAACCTTTAAAGGTTGTTTGTTCAAATTAGCTAACAAGGGCGTTTTGGTCCTTTTTAGTCTTTCAATTACGACAAGGTCTTTTGAGAGCATGTTTGACCCATGATTCTTCTTTTGAATTATGATCTTGCTCGAAAAGTCAATATGCTTTTCAAAACGCCACTACCCTCTTTTAAAACATTCGGTTTACTCATTTAAGTAACCCATTGTCTATCTAAGACTTCATTAAATACTCATTGAACCTTACGTTCTCAATGAATCATTACTCTATTACACATACCTGGCTCGGGTCAATGTATTGACCTGATTTAATGCCTTGCTATAATATTCGCTAAATAGTAGCGATGCAAATGTCATTTCTACATTTATTCCTGAAATCATATAACTCGACAAGAATCATTAGTCGTTATTATCAAAAGGTGGTATCTTCACCCTTTGACCCGTTTGGTCTAAATGACCGATTATATTGGCGAGATGACATGTATTTTCATCTCGACTATATGACTCGCTCCGATTTACATCGTGCGGTCGCTTTACTTATAATTCATTTCTTAACACTTTTCGGCCTATTAAGGCTTACTTCGTAAGTGTCTTTTAAAGCCAATAGTTATGGTCGATGCATGACCAATTTACCGTTTTACCCTTATTGTTTGTTTTGGTTTACCCTATAAGGTAACCATTCAAAAGTTCATTTTCCATTTGTCATAAAATGATCAAATTACCGATTTAACTCCTTTTTTAAACCATCAACATGGTTTCTTGTCATACTCGACTATCTTTTCCGTACGTTTACACGCCGGAACATCATACCTCAATTATGTATTTATCTTATTCGTAACTAATACGATAAGAGAATATTCTAAAATATAAGACTAGTGTAAGTTATACTTACCTTGCATCCGAATTATGCTTTTTTTTTTCCTTCATTCTTGATTCGTTTGACCCGCTTTCACTCCAAGCTTCACCTAGCTTGTTTAAGCGCCAACTATTATTCATCATTTCACAAGGTGGTTAGTTTAGTCATAACTTAATACGATCATTCCACCCTACGCATTTTATATTCAAGAATTATCATTCATCGTATTATAGGTCGGTTTGACTGTTTAAAGTCAACGGCCTATTAATCATAAGTGATTACATGATGTAGCTTTACTACTCATTTAACTACTTGGTCAAATACACGGTAGCATCATACTTAGGCTACCGTTTATTCACTTCGTTTACCAAGTTTTATAATCATAATTCCTCGAATTAACACTACATTAATCTTTCTTAACACATGATGATATCAAGCTTCATTTTTAACATGAGTTTATCATCATTTCCATTCTTTTTACACCAAACCCAATTCATGGTAATTATGATTCATGTACTCAAACACCTAAATGGTTCAAGTAGCATACTTTTATTATCTAATATGAGGATTCTAATCACAATTTAGACACTAACATCATCATATCATAAAAACCCATCTCTATCATGTATGAACAAGTACTCAATCATGTAAATTTGTTCAAGTACTTTGTTTCTACTATCAACTATGATGATTTCTAGCACAATTATATCATCATCTTCATTATATAGCCATAACCCACTTAGCACATACAAGGGAAATCATCAATTCCCTAGTTTTCAACACTAGTTCATCAAATTGTTAACTAGGGTTGTTCCTACACATAGATTTCTTCACAACTACACTCATGGATTCATCATCCATTCCCAAATTGTGATTTTGAGTGTTCATCATAACTTCAAGACATCACCAAATTACAAAATTTAACATACCTTACGATCCCTTTGACTTGGTGATCATTTATACGCGTTCATGCATTGATTTGGGGCTTGATTCGAGCTCCAATTTGGTGAATTTGTTGATTTTAGGGTTTGAGCTCTCTTGGTCGCTCCTGATGATCGATCCACACACACAAAGTGTGTGTGGTGTGTGTTTTTTTTAATTAATAGAACTTGTTCCCTTTTTGACGATTTTGGTCCCTCAAGTTTTGTTAACTAGTAAGTAGGCTACAACCTACTTATTTTCAACAATACTTTGTTTTGTTAACTAGGTTAAACTTTGCTAGTTTAACTTAGTGAGTTCGGGGTAGTCATAACCCGTTTTATTTTAAGTCTCGTTAGCTCGGGCCTTCTATATACTTTGTTTTCCTCAAAGTATTTATCCTCTTTTAATTAACATCAAATTTATTTATTTAAATCCTAATATTAACCGGGTTAATTTTTACCACTAACGGTATTTTACCCGTCGTCACTAGTAACGTGGTTTAATTACCAAACCCATTTTTGGGGTGTTACACACACCTTAACGTATATAGTGCTTGCGAAACACTATAGGAGTAGCGCACCGCCACATGGATTTGTGCTTACGTTAAGTTAAACTTTTACGGTCTTTATAGCAACGAAATGATGACATGTGCTATAGAGATGATACTAGCGGACACGTTGGTTCGATTTGTTCAAGCCTCACCTTAACATATATAGTGCTTGTGAAGCACTATAGGAGTAGCGCACCGCCTCATGGACTTAAGGTCATGTTAAGTTAAACTTTTACGGATCTTTTCATAGCAACGAAATGATGACATGTGCTATGATTAGATGACGCTTGCGTTAAACGTTGGGTTGACATTTTATCATTAACTTCGGATGAAGCCTCACCTTAACATAGGAGTAAGGCTTGTGTAGCGCTATAGGAGTAACGCCTGCCGCATTGACTTGCGGTCGTGTTAAGACATTCATACATACTTGCGGACACGATGGTTTGACCAGTGAGATAACATGCCAGTAATGTGTAAATCTAGTTAACTAAACATCTCGTGTGGATTATTCAAAGACTTTAATCATACTCATACTTATAACCTCTCTCATACTTAAATACAATCATTCATGCATACTTAAAATTCTATACGCTATCGTTATCACTCGTAATACGTTAATATACCCTGACCCGTACACTACTAGTACAAACTATGTGGACCATGCACAAACCAAAATAATAATGGATGCATACGGGATTATATTGGTAGGCGTATGAAAACCATAGAGTGTAGTACTGTGTATGGTAAGACACGGAACGTAACATGACACCGAATACGTAATATGGTCAGAACATGGTGGATACGCCGCTGGTACTTCCTATATATAAGTGTTTTCACCATGTTACCAAGCTTTCGTAAAACATGCCGTGAGAAATTCAGTGTTTTGCAAACCTTTTTGGACCTGATACAAACTTTAAACAACTCACAAACTCATTATATTCAATTATCCACGACGAGACCTTATTCCTAACGCACTACTTCCGTCTATCCGATACTTATGCTATTCTTAAACTCATTATCGTTAATAGATCAATCGTTCACTTTTATACTGATGGAGATGGTGAAACCCGAGCTTTAGAGTGTTTAAATATGATGATTTATGTGTATTTGATGTGTCTATTTGTTTGGAATGAAGTAGCTATGAGATTTTAGTGATTTGTAGGTAAAACACGTAAATCGGTGCATTTACGATGGTTAAAGATGAAGTTGTGAGCTTTGGATGGGATATTGCAGATCAAGGATGAATATTGAAGTTGTTCGGTTGATATGAAGGCTCACGAGTGAAAGGAGTATGCAAGAACAAAGTTCAGGGACCACTCGGTACTTAATTGGAAGTTGCTTTGTGCCTTAATATGCACAAAAACATCATACCATAGGCCACAATGTACACCGTGACCCACAGTTCAGGACATCTGTTCATCAGCAACACTACACTGTGACCCCCAGCATACACCGTGGCCCCCAGTTCAGAACCTCTGTTAGCGCAGCAAAGGTAGACATTGACCCACGGTGTGGAACCGTGAGCCACGGAAAGGTGTCAACATCATGCAGTGGTGGTCGGGTCGGGTAAAACTTGAAAACCGGAACACAAATACCATCACATCAATTTTATCATTATCCTTTAACATGCTAGACAAAGGGAAAAATCACGTGAAGAGGTAGAAGGTTTGGAGGTTTTCAAGGAGATCATCACATCACATGAGCCATCACATCATGGATATCATATACATATATTGGCGGCTGACTTCTTGAGGTATCACGTGAATATTTGGCCAACAAACATACTTTCGCAGACTATTAATTAGAAGCAGCATGTGGACTTCTTTTACTGGGCTTGATTGGGGGACGGCCCATGCAAGGAACACGTGAAGGAGGGCAGCCACCATATTACAACTTTGAAAAACTTATCATCACGTGCACATCTTGGACTTTGTAAGGGCCATTAAATCAACAAACATCATTCTCATATACAATGCATCACGTGGATTGTTTACTTTGGAGGCATTAATTGAATTACCACATGATCACAAAAGATACATCTCCACGTTGACTGATGGGCCGCACATGGGCTTGGAGAGGATGAAACATCACGTGAAGACATGGGCCGACTTGGGGGGCCATCACACGTAAAAGAGAGTTTTGACTTTAAACAAGAATAGAACATCATCATCAGATATCGACGGCAGCCGCATACGGGGAAGACATCAAGCTCAAGATTCGCGAAGATCATCCCACCAACATGAGCGGCTAGTCATTTAATGGTTTCCTCCGGATGGAGGGTTTTTGTAAGTTAATGGATATTATGTGTTTGATACAATTGTTTTAACCTGGTGATCTAAGCATTCGATGCTTTTCACTATGGATTTGATTTATTGGTTGTAAACAGTTACGTTTATTTAAACCTTAATTTCTAAGCATTCAGTTCCCGAGAGTTCTAGTAATTGGGATATATTTGACATGGGGTTAGGGTTTGTAAATTGTAATTGATAATCATTCGATAACCTCCCGTTATGTATTGACCGGAGTACTTAGTCGTTGATTATCACAATTGATGAATTAAGTTAAACAC
Organism: Helianthus tuberosus; assembly: GCA_030545235.1. NCBI lineage: Eukaryota > Viridiplantae > Streptophyta > Magnoliopsida > Asterales > Asteraceae > Helianthus > Helianthus tuberosus. The sequence goes on along the minus strand of CM060422.1, from coordinate 3,991,788 downwards.
TTATGTCTATGTGAGTGTTTTGATTAAACACATAACTGAATCTAGCTGCATAACCTGAAATCTGGAGGAACCATTGTTTCTCTATTGATTTAAACTTCACTTTTTAGTTTGTAATTTTAGATAATCAATCAAATCCAACAACTGAGTTTTACTTTTTCAATAGTAGTTAATCAAAACTGAGCATTACACACTTTCCACAATCCTCCTCTGGTTCGATATCCGACTTATCCTATCTACATAGTTTAGTTGGTTTTTGCATGTCCATAACGACAGACATCATATACTCTCATTATTCTCCATTATTCTTTTTCTTTTAAGCAAACTCTCTTACAAACCTATTTTTCGCCCTTCAAAATTTCATACTTTTCAAAATGTCTCAAACGTCAAGGCCTCAATTTTAAACGATCCTCTTCGGTTTGCCAAAACCCTGTCAAGTCTTTCTTCGGAATAAATTTTGGGATGAAATTTCCTACAGTAGGGGAGACTGTAACATCCGTAAAAAACGGATATCCAAAATCCGACCCGTTTCGAAATCCGAATCCTACCCTTTGAAACCTAGGAAAATTTTCGCGAATTAAAATATCGTTGAAAGATTTTACATGTAATTTTCAATATAAATTATTTATTTATCTAGTTAATTAGCTTATTTAAATAACCATTTGCAAATTTGCAAATTAACTTTTAATTTAAAACTAGTTAGTTTTTAGTTAAAGTTAAAACTAGTTAGTATAGTTAACCAAGTTAATCAAACCTTTCAAAGTTAAGGGGCTTTATTGTTCTTTTGTTCCTAAAATTTAAATGGAAACCCTATATCTCTCTCATATATGTGCAGACATCACACAAACAACAAACTTTTCACCTCCCTTTTTCTCTGCAACAACACCCTACTCAACTAAACATCAAAACCCTACCCATTGTTCCCAGCCGACACCCTCCTCCCCAATGTCTCTCCCTACCTCTCGTTAATAAACTGGCAGACCACATGTAACACCTCGTAAAAATCACGCCCAATGAAGTATTGACACGTGTAATAAACCCTAATGAAGTCAAACATTGAATTCAAGGGACTAATTTTTCGAAAAATCGAAAACTTTGATTATGAAAGAACTGGAAGTATTATCATACCAAAAATAAGTTTCTAATTAAACTTTTATGGTTTTATATTCACAAATGAGCCACTTGTTAAACAAGTGTAGCCGTTTATGTAAATAATTGAAAGTTCGCGCAGAAAAGGGGTTAAAAGCGTCAACATGTAAATTCTTACCTCTGAGTGACCTTTTAACAAACCGAGAGCCTCATGATATTTGATTATACTCTCGGGAATGCCAACCATTGGCAATCCTAGGCTTTTATGCCTAAAAGAGAAGTTATGCGCAACTTTGCAAGTATAAGGGACTAGAAGTGTCAATATGTTTAATTATACCTCTGAATGACCTTTTATCGAGCCCGAAGCATTATGATGTTTAATAATACTTTCAAGAATGCCTAATATATATTATATGAGGCTTCAATGATATTAAATGATGAGTTACGCAAGTTTGCGCGTTAGAAGGACCTAAGGCGTCAAACTGCTAAAGTACACCGATTCGTATGTTATCGGACCTTCCGGAATATGACCATGAGTTATACATACCTTAAATATCCTTCTCATGGCTTAGATATAGGCTTTGAGGTGTTTAGTGCGCAAAAATAAACTTTTAAGTCATGCAGGGACTAAAAGTGTCAAAAAGCGCACAAGTTTGCGTTTACGCGCATATCTTACATTCTGGATATTCCCGGACACCCAAAAATTTATGTAAGCACTAAAATATTTTATTTTAGTGTTTGGCTTGATAAAATTCCATTCGTCGCGTCGTTTGGATTGTTTTTCGCGTCCGTCCGTGTTTCGTCGTAATTAGCCGAACAACGTGACCGTACGACCAAACGAACCGACATCCGGCATATTTTTGAGCATGTTTCATGTTCCCCATACTTAGGCATCATTGTAGAGCCTTAAAAATGGTTTAACGGGCCTTGGATGTGCCGGAAATGACATTTAAAGGTGCAGGGGTCAAAGCTGCCAACATTTGAAAGTTGCTGATTGCTGGCCAAGCCTTGCGCACCTCAACACTGTGGTTGTTGCGGTGCGCAAGCAACCACCAGATGCAGCAACTCGTTATTTTGGCCTGTTCAGCCTATTCAAACGCCAAGTTTTGCCCTTTAACACTTCCATGAGTTGCCTAAACTGATTTTTAGCACTTAGGGACACTTGTTGAAGAGTTGTGGTCATTAGTAGACTTACATGTCAACATTTTGTGGTGAAAATTTCACTATAAAAGGGTCTTGAGTTGCAACCAATTGATCACACCTTCATCTGCATTTCCTGATCAATTCTGGAGCTCCCAAGCAGGCTCAAGTGATCATATTTCGTGCATAGGACTCTTGTAAGTTTGCTAATCCCTTCTTAATTAAGTTTTAGCTTAGTATTAGCTTAAAAGTCAAACCGTCGTAATTAACGGTTGACTTTAAGATTAATCACAAATGGTCCAGTGATTAGTTGAATCAAAAGTAGTTATAAGTTGGTAATTATGTGGGTAATAAACCCTCAAAAGGGTTCCCCCTGATTCCCACTCTAACTAGGTCAAATGTCGGGTCAAACTTGTAATTAAAAAGTCAACAGGATACTTAAATTCTAATTTATGCATGATTAGCAATGTAGAACATATACAACCTGTTTGATCATTAATATAACTTGGTGATTAGTGTAAGAACATGTCTAAACATGTTCAACCCGACAATTTGCTGTTTAGACCCGGTTCGGAACCAAAAGTCGCAAAGCTTTGACTTTTGCTTTGACTTCAGTTCTGACCTGTTTTGGTATGATTTAGAAATACCTAAGAGCTTCATTTGGACCAGGTTACATGCTAGTATAACCCTCTGTGATTATACACTATGGTTCATTAGTTAACCGATTAAAATGCATGATTCCGTTAATTGCTCATATGTTGACCATTATGCCCTTATTACCTTAAAACGTGATTTTTGGAAATGTAAAAGAGTAGAAACTTTAATTACTGATATTTAAACTTGCATCCAAAGTTTGACATCAGTTTGAGGTGTAGACTAAGAGTTATGCTCGTTAGCGTGAAATGAAAGCTTTATGTTAATTAAACGGCGTAATTAGCGTATAGCCTAGTTAAGCCTACTTTTTGATATCAAACTTATTACCTACTGATGTAATATATTATTTTGGGATTTTTAAAGATTTTTAATTAATTTTAGGCTGAGCATAACTAATAGTCGTAGGCTTATTCCAATAATTGTCGGTTTTGCCCTTACGGGCCATAAAAAGAGTTTTACATATCTAATCAACTCCAAACCTTTTGATACTGATCACATATGATAAATAAATTATTTTAAGCCTTCTGGAATAATAAAAATATCAGCTTTATGTATCGAACCCGGAAAAGGCATATAATCGCCTTTTTAAGCGTTTTTAACGCATAGTATGTGCTATAACAATATTAAACATACAAGGGTTGATACCTACTGATATTTGAGGCAAATTATAATATTTTAACAGTAAGCAAAGGTTGTTAAACTCAGACTTCAGTATGGAGCTTTTCGGCTTATGTGAAATTACCAAAATACCCCTACGGGGCATAGTTTGGTTATAGTTGATAAATTTCACATATATAATTTACCCTACTGTTATAACTTAGTAAAATAAGTATTTTTTCTGATTTCATCAGACCTGTAACTCAGGTAAATACTTAAATTTTTTTTATAACCTGTTAAATGACCAAACTACCCCTACGGGGCATAGTTTGTGTTTAAATTCGTATCGGGCATAATAAAAGACATCTTACTGATGTCACAACAATTATGAAGCATATTAACTTAGGAAACCTATAAATGGCTCATATGTGTACCCATTACGCTTATTACGCGTTCGGTTCGGTTTATGTAACTAGTTTACATAAACTAGCCTAAACGGGTCAAACCTTAACGGTTTTATCTCAAAATCCAGAATGTGTATGAAATACCCATATTAAGCAAGTCTCTGAACTTGTCGGGTTTAAATCACATTCTATCCGGTCTTCGCCTAATCGTGCGTTTGAACCGTATAATTCTTTAAGACTAACCGGTCTAAGCTCAGGCTTAATTAAAGACCCGTTAGCATTCTAATTGGTTATTTATACCATCATTCCAGACTAGAGCCTTCCGGTAAATTGTACCTACGCTTACTTAAGTGAATACGGCTGAGTTATTATAATTATTGTTGTTTAAGACAGGAGCTAGCTCAGGTAAATACTCTTAACTTATTTTCCCTATTACGGGCTTGGGATACGGTAATATAAATACCGCATGGTCAGGTATGGGATTCAAAGACCAATAAGTCGGGAAATCCAAATAACCTGTTTTAATTCGTATTGCTTGACTGAAACATTGGGGATTAATGCGACCGTGTCCTGGATATCCTTGACTCATTAAATGCAATGGCCACGACTTAAGCACGGGGTATAGGCATACACCTGACAGATGCTATATGCTAATTAATTAATTATACCCAATAAGGGATTCCCAATAAGGGAATAGTGGTGTGTCGGTTAATCATGAATCGGCATAGATCCGGGCCCCGTATGTAGAGCAAGTTATGTAAAACTGATAACATGAGATATAGTTTGTCCCAAAGCATAAAAGATTTATTTTGCCTCTGTGCATCTAAATCAAAGTACAAAAGATTAATTTTGCCTTGTGCATTTTAATCAATGTGTCTACATATTTTGTGCCGAAGTGCATTCAAACAATTTTCTTAAACTCTTTTCAAATGAGTCAGTTGAGTGTATTTACCAGTGAAAACTGACGTATTTTCAAAAGTCTAAGTGACAGGTACAAGTACGTAATAGGCTGGAAGCTGCTCAGGACGTTAATAAGGAATCTTGCAAGTTCTAGGCGTCTAAAGTCGGTTGAACAATATTTATATTTTAGATCCGCCTGTGGATCCTTTACTTTCCGTTGTAATACTGGATATTACTTTATATTCGGATTGTAATATATTTTGCTTCCGCTGTGCATTTATATATTGTGTTGTTTGACTATGATGATATCAACTACGTCACGATACTCCCCACCGGGCCCACCGGTGACACGTGGAAAGTTGGGGTGTGACAGGTTGGTATCAGAGCCAACGTTGAGTGAATTAAACACTAGTCTTTCGTGTTTAATCTCAATGACACAGTAGCACAATCCTTGACCTTCTGAGTCTAGACTTAACATAGGATTATTCTCAAATCCTAATCTGGAAATTTTTGCTTCCAAAATTTTTTTTATATATACGTCACCAAGCGAAGAAACTGTGATAAGAATTCTCCACATCTGGAGCCTTTAAATGCCGAGCTTCGTACCGCGACCAGGATGAAACGTCCAACCACAGAGGAAGCATTCAGAAATTGAATGAAGAAGAAACTCCTTTTGCTGAAGAACGTTTCCTTAATAGTCCTTCTAAGGACATATTTATTTTTCAGCCCCTACGAGGACAACAATATTCCTTTCAAGTCCCGCTTAGGGCAACTTCGTATTTTTATTTTTATATAGTGGAATGATTAAGTTTAAACTTTCATTCTAAACAAGAAATATTAAATAAATGGAAAATAACATTTCCTTTTTGCAAGATCTACCATTATAATAAAATGGCAAAATCTAAAAAGGACAAGACCTAGTTTCGGGTCATATTAAGACCGGCCAAGATGGTAGTTCCTCAATTTAGATTCAGATCCTTATTAACATCTCAATTTAGAAATTGTTCTGCGATAAATATTAGAAGAATCTTAAGAGTGAAACCTAGCCTGAGTGTCAGTATAAAGACCTGGCCAAGATGGTAAGACCTGTTTAAAAGATTCGTATCCCAGTTAACATCTGAAAACATGTTAACACTCCCGGCAGATGTGATTCGTTGGAAATCACACACGTTATTAAGGATTCTTCAAAAGATTCCTAACCCAGTTTAATGATCTCTGAATCCTGGGTTTACATCATCAATTAAGATGATCATATTTTAACCATACGTGGTAATATAGTGCCTACGGGCCTTGCTCATTTCTACATGAGCCAAAATACAGTGGTAGCTATGACTCCCTGTCAGAAAAAGGTAATGAACTAGGTTCAAACCTCAAGGCTTTGATTCTCTGAAATCCTAGCTTATAATTTATAAATGTCCTTGTGACTAGGCCTATTGTGCCAGAATACCTTCATGCTTTGATTCTCTGAAATCTTAGCTTATAATTTATAAATGTCCTTGTGACTAGGCCTATTGTGCCAGAATACCTTCATGCTTTGATTATCTGAAATCTTAGTTTATAATTTATATATGTCCTTGTGACTAAGCCTGTTGTGCTAATATACTTAAAGGCCTTGATTCTATGAAATCATGGCTTATAATTTAAAATTGTCCTTGTGACTAGGCCTTTTGTGCTATTAAATAAAACTGTTATTGTTGCTTTGATTCTCTGAAATCATAAGCTTATAATTTATAAATGTCCATGTGACCAGGCCATTGAGTGCCACTAATAAAACTGTTAATGTTTTATAATTAGGATAAATTATAATAGAAATCCTAAATAAATATGATTAATAAATTAACCAAATATGGTCTCTGTTTACCATGGTTAATGAATTACCCTAAGGGGCAATTCCATAATAAACTCCCAAATAAACTATTGTCCTTGTTTTCTGTAACAGTTCAATTAAAATGGCTAACTCAGACGAGATTAATAGCCATCCAGTGGAGAATATAGATAACGCCCGAGTTCATTTAACGGGTGCTGAACTAAAAGCGTTGGTTGACGACGCTGTTACAAAAGCCTTGGAGCGGCAATATGAAGAGTATAGTGGGACTCGTCGTAGGACCCTATCAACACCGCATCCAAAGCCACCCTCCAAGAAGGATGATCCCAAGAAGGAAGATGACGAGCATCACTCTTCTAATCATCACAGTGATCCGTCTCAACAGATCATACTGAATCAAGGACCCCGTGATAAGGGTTGCTCCTACAAGAAATTCGTTTCGTGTAAACCCCGGGATTTCACTGGGGAGGAAGGAGCTGTAGATTGTATGACATGGTTAGATGAGATGGATACAGTGGTGGATATCAGCGGATGCGCTGAGAAGGATGTGGTTAAGTTTGTGTCACAATCATTTAAGGGTGAGGCCTTAGCCTGGTGGAGATCGTTGATTCAAGCCACCGGGAAGATCCCTTTGTACAACATGACTTGGGATCAGTTCGTTGCTCTTATCAAATAAAATTATTGTCCTCAACATGAAGTTGAGAAGATCGAGACTGAATTCTTGTCATTAGTCATGGAGAACTTAGATTGTCAAGCATACCTTGCAAGTTTCAATACCAAGTCTCGATTGGTTCCTTATTTGATTACACCGGAACCAAAGCGAATAGCTCGCTTTATTGGGGGTTTAGCCCCAGAAATAAAGGCAAGTGTGAAAGCATCGAGACCTACTACATTCAGGTCAGCGGCAGATCTGTCGTTATCTCTCACACTCGATGTGATTAGAAACAAGGCTGCCAAGGCCTCTGAAGATGGAAAGCGTAAAGGAGAGGAGAATAACTCCCAGAATCCTAAGAAGAGCAAATCCGAGCTCAACAATGACCAACAGGAGTCCAACAAGAAGCCTACATGCAAAACCTGCAACAGGAGACACTGGGGACAGTGTCGATCAAACCAAAAGATAAAGCAATGTGGCATCTGCAAAAGAACTGGTCACCAGTCCCACGAATGTAGGGACATAAAGAATGCAAACTGTTTCAGCTGTGGCGAAAAGGGCCACATCAGTACTAATTGCCCTGAGGCCGCCAAGGAAGGAAACGCCTGAATTACCGATTGAATACCAAAGACAGTACACCTCAATAATAGCATTAGGTACGTCTTTACCTTTTAGCATCGATTGTATCTGCTCAGTATTTTACGTTAATGCAAAGGTTACTAAACCTTTAGTAAACCATAAGCTTAGCAAGCTTCTGATTACTTTCATAAGAAATTCAGATATTAAAAATAAGGTATAATTTACCAATAATGACCCTCTCTCCCATCCTCGGAGATAAATTCTTTCATAAGAATCTGGAGTACTCTTCCCCAGAAAGAGTACGACAATATATTATTTTATTCTATTATTTCCTCATTATTTTATATCGCCTGCGAATGCCAAATTATGTTTGATAAGAGTACCATATGAGGATTGGCGTATCCTAGCGTGTCCCATAGATTGCTTCCATGCCTGATCAGTATGGAGGTTTAATGCATGGAACCCCTGAGATATCCCAATGGTCATATTGTGCTAAAGTCGACTAATAGTATTCAAAGAAGATATCCAATATAAAATGTCCTTATAAGTATCTCTACTTAGGACATCCTTACAATTTATAAAGAGAATGTGTCATTTATCTGACACCGACATCGATAGATGAACCAAAGCCTGAGTGTACGGACATCTCTGACACCTCTGTGTGCCAAATTGTTAAATTATCAGGCTAGTTAAGCTCTGAATATATAGAATCATTCGAAGGAAATCGAATGTATCAAGATCAAGCAGCTTATAAGCTAAAACCTATTTAAGGAGCTTGGCGGAGCTCGCAATACATTACACACTAGTAACCAAGGGATATGTTTCGCCAATAACCGCAAAACATTATCACGTAATGATAAGCAGACTAATGAAACTTTATGATTAGACAATAAACCTGTATAGACTAACAATCGACAGGTTAAGAAGCTCCGAAGGAGAGTATGTACCTATTGTATAGGTCAACTGGGATACCCTTAGAGGCCCAAATATACTATGGAGGTAAGTCCATGCTACTTCAGAAAAATACTTCCATTATTCTAGCAAATCTCGAGGTCGAGATTTCTTTTAAGGGGGTGAGGATGTAACACCTCGTAAAAATCACGCCCAATGAAGTATTGACACGTGTAATAAACCCTAATGAAGTCAAACATTGAATTCAAGGGACTAATTTTTCGAAAAATCGAAAACTTTGATTATGAAAGAACTGGAAGTATTATCATACGAAAAATAAGTTTCTAATTAACCTTTTATGGTTTTATATTCACAAATGAGCCACTTGTTAAACAAGTGTAGCCGTTTATGTAAATAATTGAAAGTTCGCGCAGAAAAGGGGTTAAAAGCGTCAACATGTAAATTCTTACCTCTGAGTGACCTTTTAACAAACCGAGAGCCTCATGATATTTGATTATACTCTCGGGAATGCCAACCATTGGCAATCCTAGGCTTTTATGCCTAAAAGAGAAGTTATGCGCAACTTTGCAAGTATAAGGGACTAGAAGTGTCAATATGTTTAATTATACCTCTGAATGACCTTTTATCGAGCCCGAAGCATTATGATGTTTAATAATACTTTCAAGAATGCCTAATATAGATTATATGAGGCTTCAATGATATTAAATGATGAGTTACGCAAGTTTGCGCGTTAGAAGGACCTAAGGCGTCAAACTGCTAAAGTACACCGATTCGTATGTTATCGGACCTTCCGGAATATGACCATGAGTTATACATACCTTAAATATCCTTCTCATGGCTTAGATATAGGCTTTGAGGTGTTTAGTGCGCAAAAATAAACTTTTAAGTCATGCAGGGACTAAAAGTGTCAAAAAGCGCACAAGTTTGCGTTTACGCGCATATCTTACATTCTGGATATTCCCGGACACCCAAAAATTTATGTAAGCACTAAAATATTTTATTTTAGTGTTTGGCTTGATAAAATTCCATTCGTCGCGTCGTTTGGATTGTTTTTCGCGTCCGTCCGTGTTTCGTCGTAATTAGCCGAACAACGTGACCGTACGACCAAACGAACCGACATCCGGCATATTTTTGAGCATGTTTCATGTTCCCCATACTTAGGCATCATTGTAGAGCCTTAAAAATGGTTTAACGGGCCTTGGATGTGCCGGAAATGACATTTAAAGGTGCAGGGGTCAAAGCTGCCAACATTTGAAAGTTGCTGATTGCTGGCCAAGCCTTGCGCACCTCAACACTGTGGTTGTTGCGGTGCGCAAGCAACCACCAGATGCAGCAACTCGTTATTTTGGCCTGTTCAGCCTATTCAAACGCCAAGTTTTGCCCTTTAACACTTCCATGAGTTGCCTAAACTGATTTTTAGCACTTAGGGACACTTGTTGAAGAGTTGTGGTCATTAGTAGACTTACATGTCAACATTTTGTGGTGAAAATTTCACTATAAAAGGGTCTTGAGTTGCAACCAATTGATCACACCTTCATCTGCATTTCCTGATCAATTCTGGAGCTCCCAAGCAGGCTCAAGTGATCATATTTCGTGCATAGGACTCTTGTAAGTTTGCTAATCCCTTCTTAATTAAGTTTTAGCTTAGTATTAGCTTAAAAGTCAAACCGTCGTAATTAACGGTTGACTTTAAGATTAATCACAAATGGTCCAGTGATTAGTTGAATCAAAAGTAGTTATAAGTTGGTAATTATGTGGGTAATAAACCCTCAAAAGGGTTCCCCCTGATTCCCACTCTAACTAGGTCAAATGTCGGGTCAAACTTGTAATTAAAAAGTCAACAGGATACTTAAATTCTAATTTATGCATGATTAGCAATGTAGAACATATACAACCTGTTTGATCATTAATATAACTTGGTGATTAGTGTAAGAACATGTCTAAACATGTTCAACCCGACAATTTGCTGTTTAGACCCGGTTCGGAACCAAAAGTCGCAAAGCTTTGACTTTTGCTTTGACTTCAGTTCTGACCCATTTTGGTATGATTTAGAAATACCTAAGAGCTTCATTTGGACCAGGTTACATGCTAGTATAACCCTCTGTGATTATACACTATGGTTCATTAGTTAACCGATTAAATTGCATGATTCCGTTAATTGCTCATATGTTGACCATTATGCCCTTATTACCTTAAAACGTGATTTTTGGAAATGTAAAAGAGTAGAAACTTTAATTACTGATATTTAAACTTGCATCCAAAGTTTGACATCAGTTTGAGGTGTAGACTAAGAGTTATGCTCGTTAGCGTGAAATGAAAGCTTTATGTTAATTAAACGGCGTAATTAGCGTATAGCCTAGTTAAGCCTACTTTTTGATATCAAACTTATTACCTACTGATGTAATATATTATTTTGGGATTTTTAAAGATTTTTAATTAATTTTAGGCTGAGCATAACTAATAGTCGTAGGCTTATTCCGATAATTGTCGGTTTTGCCCTTACGGGCCATAAAAAGAGTTTTACATATCTAATCAACTCCAAACCTTTTTCTACTGATCACATATGATAAATGAATTATTTTAAGCCTTCTGGAATAATAAAAATATCAGCTTTATGTATCGAACCCGGAAAAGGCATATAATCGCCTTTTTAAGCGTTTTTAACGCATAGTATGTGCTATAACTATATTAAACATACAAGGGTTGATACCTACTGATATTTGAGGCAAATTATAATATTTTAACAGTAAGCAAAGGTTGTTAAACTCAGACTTCAGTATGGAGCTTTTCGGCTTATGTGAAATTACCAAAATACCCCTACGGGGCATAGTTTGGTTATAGTTGATAAATTTCACATATGTAATTTACCCTACTGTTTTAACTTAGTAAAATAAGTATTTTTGCTGATTTCATCAGACCTGTAACTCAGGTAAATACTTAAATTTTTTTTATAACCTGTTAAATGACCAAACTACCCCTACGGGGCATAGTTTGTGTTTAAATTCGTATCGGGCATAATAAAAGACATCTTACTGATGTCACAACAATTATGAAGCATATTAACTTAGGAAACCTATAAATGGCTCATATGTGTACCCATTACGCTTATTACGCGTTCGGTTCGGTTTATGTAACTAGTTTACATAAACTAGCCTAAACGGGTCAAACCTTAACGGTTTTATCTCAAAATCCAGAATGTGTATGAAATACCCATATTAAGCAAGTCTCTGAACTTGTCGGGTTTAAATCACATTCTATCCGGTCTTCGCCTAATCGTGCGTTTGAACCGTATAATTCTTTAAGACTAACCGGTCTAAGCTCAGGCTTAATTAAAGACCCGTTAGCATTCTAATTGGTTATTTATACCATCATTCCAGACTAGAGCCTTCCGGTAAATTGTACCTACGCTTACTTAAGTGAATACGGCTGAGTTATTATAATTCTTGCTGTTTAAGACAGGAGCTAGCTCAGGTAAATACTCTTAACTTATTTTCCCTATTACGGGCTTGGGATACGGTAATATAAATACCGCATGGTCAGGTATGGGATTCAAAGACCAATAAGTCGGGAAATCCAAATAACCTGTTTTAATTCGTATTGCTTGACTGAAACATTGGGGATTAATGCGATCGTGTCCTGGATATCCTTGACTCATTAAATGCAATGGCCACGACTTAAGCACGGGGTGTAGGCATACACCTGACAGATGCTATATGCTAATTAATTAATTATACCCAATAAGGGATTCCCAATAAGGGAATAGTGGTGTGTCGGTTAATCATGAATCGGCATAGATCCGGGCACCGTATGTAGAGCAAGTTATGTAAAACTGATAACATGAGATATAGTTTGTCCCAAAGCATAAAAGATTTATTTTGCCTCTGTGCATCTAAATCAAAGTACAAAAGATTAATTTTGCCTTGTGCATTTTAATCAATGTGTCTACATATTTTGTGCCGAAGTGCATTCAAACAATTTTCTTAAACTCTTTTCAAATGAGTCAGTTGAGTGTATTTACCAGTGAAAACTGACGTATTTTCAAAAGTCTAAGTGACAGGTACAAGTACGTAATAGGCTGGAAGCTGCTCAGGACGTTAATAAGGAATCTTGCAAGTTCTAGGCGTCTAAAGTCGGTTGAACACTATTTATATTTTAAGATCCTCCTGTGGATCCTTTACTTTCCGTTGTAATACTGGATATTACTTTATATTCGGATTGTAATATATTTTGCTTCCGCTGTGCATTTATATATTGTGTTGTTTGACTATGATGATATCAACTACGTCACGATACTCCCCACCGGGCCCACCGATGACACGTGGAAAGTTGGGGTGTGACACCACAGGTGACCTAGACGACCAGTGCGGCGGCCAGCCACCATGGTTGGTGGTCCGGCAGAGCAAAACGGCGGCGGAGATGGCATGGTGATGTCGTCGGACTGTTGGTTCGGGCACAGAGAGACAGGGACCAAGCGGGAGTGAAATCGGAGAGTGTTGGTTCGAACACAGGTGTAACGGGGCCGTCGTGACGGCGACGGTGGTGACTATAGTTGTATAAGGAATAACCTTCCGAGGTTATACCTTATGGTCACCTAGTTTAGGTATTTGTATGATAAGTAGATTATATGCCATAGGTAAATTACCAGAATACCCTTTTCATGCATAATTGGTAATTTAGCATATGTCACACAAACTTTTGTCACTTAATTGATTATGCAACATATTTAATCATGTTTAGGCATATAATACTTGTCATAGGACTAGTTAGACGTCCTAAACGTGTTTTACGCGAACGACGCGTTAAAGTAGCATAAGCTACCTTAATGGGTCGTGATGGGTCGAAAGCACTTAGGTTAGGTTCCGATTTAGAATGTAGGCTTTGTTAAACCATATCACATGAGTTCCAACACTCATTTGGTTTGCAAGACCTCATTCTGTCCGATCTTCCGATTTAGGCGTCTATTGTTTGACTAGTGATTCAATTACTAGGTGCTGCTTGATTTCTCTGGTTTACTCGAGTTTGTTGAAGTACTATTGATTGAGGATACCTTGCACTACATGTGAGTACATAATTCCCCTATTTTACAACTTTGCATTGTTTTGGGGTGATTCATATGTACAAAATGTTTTCAAGGTTTAAACGATGATTTCAAAAACGAATAGAACGATTTATACTAAACTAATAACGATTTCAATAATGTGAACGAACTTGTTGGTTGTAGTTACATAACGAATGAAATTCATTAATTTTGGCCGAACCGACCAGTATTAGGTTATGGTACCATAGGATCCGACAAATCCCGTTATTGCACTATACCCATGGTTATGTGTGGGTGTCGTGGGTAACGACTGAATCTGTAATTATTAACTTACCCTTTGGAGGTTTGTTAATACGAGAAGCGAGGAACGAGGTAGTCGAGTCACGAAGGTTTAGATGTTATTAACGAGACGACCACATATATAAGTTTTCACAATTAAAACGAGGATGATTTGAAAACGATTTGGAAACGATGTTAAACGATTTGGGTAAACGATTGGTTTTTAGCTAGTGTTTAGATAACGGGACGGGTGTAATGTGGTGAAAACATGGTAGATACGCCACTGGTACTTCTTATATATAAGTGTTTTCAACATATTACATACCGTGGCGTTATTTAGTTCACTTGGGTAAACGATATTGAAACGATGTCACTCAACGATGTTTTCGAAATAATATACGAGTTTTATTAACGAGTTTATACGAGATGCTTTACAAGATGGTTTTCTAAAACAAAAAGCTTTTGGGTTAAGAATCGTGGCTACGAAATTTTATAAATTATAACCATCTTGATTTGAGTTGTTTAATCATGTTGCAATATTATACACTTTTTAAAAACAAGGTTTTCGAGGTATTGCAATATATGTAAACAAGCCATGATTCCGATACTCTTATAAAACCTATGTACTCGCCAGCATTTCTTTGCTGACTTTTTTTTACATATGTTTTAGGTGTTGTTGCATGATTGACGTTCTAGGATGCATGCGTCACATAGGATCTGGACGAGGCCTTAGTGACATAAAACAATGATAGTCGATATAAAACTTGTTTGTTATGTGTTAAAACAATGTTAATGTTTAATATTATCAATAAAACGAAACACTTTTTGTATCCATGGTTATGAAACGATAATTCTGTTACAACACTCCCCGACGTTTCCGCCACGCTTTGTTGTTTTACGTGGTCGGGGTGTGACACTAGGAGCCATAGTTTTTGCCCTTAAGATTTGGATACACTATTTATATGGAAATAAATTTGTTGTCTTCACCGATCATAAGAGTTTAAGATATATTTTTGAGCAAAAAGAACTAAATATGAGACAGAGACGTTGGATGGAAGTTCTTAGTGATTATGATTGTGATATCCAGTATCATGCTGGAAAAGCTAATGTAGTAGCTGATGTTTTAAGTCGAAAGTATCATGAAAAGCCGAAACGAGAACGTTCTCTCAGATTAAATCTACAAGTAGATTTAAATGACCAAATTAGAGAAGTACAGGAATCAGCAATCAAGGATGATGCTGAAAAATTAAAAGGAATGATTAAGAAATTAGAACAAGGAACCGATGGAATTTAGAAGTTCCATAAGAAAAGGATGTGGATACCTAAACAAGGAAACCTACGCTACAGAATTCTAGAAGAAGCTCATAAGTCTAAGTATACGATACATCCCGGAAGTGATAAAATGTATCAAGGCTTAAGAAAGAATTTCTGGTGGATAGGAATGAAAAAAGATATAGCTAACTACGTTGCCAAATGTTTAACTTGTTCACAAGTTAAAGTTGAACATCAGAAACCCTCAGGACTATTACAACAGTTAGAAATGCCAATATGGAAATGGAAATTGATAACAATGTACTTTGTTACCAAATTACCCAAAACAAGAAAATAAAATGATACAATCTGGGTGATTGTAGACATATTAACAAAATCTGCTCATTTCTTACCAATGAAGGAAACTTTAAGTACGGAACAGTTAGCCAAGCTATATGTAAATGAAATAGTTTCATTACATGGAATTCCTTTGTCTATCTTATCCAATAGAGATAGCCGTTTTACTTCTCATTTTTGGACAAGTTTCTAAAAAGCAATGGGAACCAGGTTAAATCTAAGCACGACTTATCATCCACAGACGGACGGACAAAGCGAAAGGATAATCCAGACGATGGAAGATATGCTTAGAGCCTGTGTAATTGATTTCAGATGAAATTTGGACGACCATTTACCATTAATAGAATTTTCCTACAATAACAGCTATCATACGAGCATTAATGCTGCACCATTTGAAGCACTTTATAGACGAAAGTGCAGAACTCCAATCTGTTGGGCAGAAATTGGAGAAAAACAATTATCTGGACCAGAGATAGTGCAAGAAACAACATATAAGATAATTCAAGTCAAGGAAAGACTAAAAGTAGCACAAGATCGTCAAAAGAGTTATGTAGATAACAGACGAAAACCTTTAGAATTCCAAGTAGGAGATAAAGTATTGTTAAGAGTTTCCCCATGGAAGGGAATAGTCAGATTCGTTAAAAGAGAAAAGCTAAGCCCCATGTATGTTGGACCTTTTGAGATTATTAGAAGAATAGGACCCGTAGCTTATCAGCTACAACTGCCAGAGGAAATGGCAGGAATACATGATGTGTTTCATGTATGTAATCTCAAAAAGTGTTTAGCAGGCGAATCACTAGTGATACCTCTTAAGGACATAGAGGTAAATGAGAAACTTAAGTTTATCGAGAAACCCGTTCAAATTGAAGATAAAAAGATCAAGAATATCAAACATAAGAGACTAGTTCTGGTCAAAGTGAAATTGGATTCCAAGAGAGGACCAGAATACACTTGGGAACTCGAATCAGAGATGCAAAGGAAATACCCACACATATTCCAGCAGACCTCGAGATGAGATCTAAAACAAGGTGGAGAGGATATAACGACCCTCCTAGAACCCTTAACGTGACCCTAAAACGTTCCTTACGTACCCCGTACGTGAAAAACGGACTCGAAATACCTTTGTACTTGTGAAAAACAAGAAAAACAAAATTCAGGAGTCGCTCGCGGGGCGCGACAGCCTTAGCTAGGTTTGTCGCGGGCCTCGACTACCTTTGTTTGTCGGACAAGACAGACTACCACGTGGCATCTGACTCACTGGACCTACACATTGACTCAGCGAAGCTATACGTGACACGTGGTCTCTCGCGGGCCGCGAAGGCCTTAGCCTTCTCTTACGCGGGGCGCGAGCCGCTATAGAATTCGCCTATAAATAGGCTGGACGAGCTCATTTGCAACTCGTTCAATCTCTAAATCTCTCTCTCAATTTCTATAAAGTAGAAGTTATACTCGGGCATAATACCCACTATAAAGCGAAGCTTTGCCTCGTTGTAAGTATTATAACCCTGCTGTTACCCTACACGATCGGTTTAGGGCCCCGTAACGCATGTCAGGGCTCTGCCCGACTCAGTCGTTGGAGTTCTGTCTTGTGTTACACTCGATTGATTTAGGATTCCGTAATGCATGTCAAGGTTCTGCCTAACTCAGTCATTGGAATTTTGTCTCGAGCTGTACGGTTAATGTGATTTGGGTTATTTTACTAACACGTGTGCATTGTTTAATTTTAATAGATACTAACCAGGAAAATTACCAGGAAGCTATAGTAGCATTACCTAAGTCAACAATGTGAATACATCTTACTTTATGTCACCTTCTTTGTAAACTGTTTTTACAAAACCTCAAATGTTTTAAGATATAATTAACAGTGATTGAGTTTTTGTATTCTACAATTACTGCCGGTATGTTGGAGTTTTGTATACAAAATATGAAAGACGTTACCATTGGATAACGAGTTAGCCAATGAGTAATATGACCCATAAGTCTGGTGTGGATAGTACTGAATGAGTAATTGTGTAGATATAAACATTGTAATCGCTCTCAGTACTTTGAAATTATAAAAGTTGTTTTGATTAAACTGGGATGCACTCGCCAATATTTCTTGCTGATAAAATGTCTTTAAAACGCGTTTCAGGTAACAAAATGTGAAAGCCAATAGAAGCCAGCTGGAGAGCACTGAAGGCTTGGAAAAATGGCTATAAAAGTTACCTAAATAAAATGGAGTTTTTATTTTCAATAAATAGGGTTATCCCTACAAATGTATTGTCAAATGAACTTGGGTTTTTATCCCAAATATTTATTATTATAAAAGTTTGGTGTTTTACTCTGATAAAAATATTTCCTAACTACGGTCCTGATGTATTCCGCTGCCAAATTAATAAACACCGATACCACCCATCTGGATGTCCGCGGCACCCGCTCCCGGGGCAGGGGACGGGGGCTGCGACATCTCTAAAACGCAATGAACTGAAAACATATAAAAATGTGTTTTACCTAAAACGTAATGACTAAAAACACTTCAAAAATGTCTTATTTTCTAAAACGCAATGACCAGAAAACACTAAAAAATGTCTTATTTCTAAAACGCAATGGCCTAAAAACACAAAAGAAAGTGTTCTCTCTGAACCAGAAACTGTCTACGAAAATGAGGTAATTTCCAGAAAATTAAATTTTCTGATGCAGTTTTATTAAAGCAGTTTAATCAAAAAAAAATTCCCAGCCAGGGGCTATGTCCATTGGACCCTGCTCCCAGGGGCGCTGCCCCCGGACCCCCGCCAAGATCGTAAAATGCAATTACTCAATTCAAAAACCCAGATCGTAAAAATAGAATTAAAAATTTTCTTACATAGATCGAAGCCGATTTCTTCAGATTTCTTCATCAATTGACGAAATTTGAATGTTAGAAACACTTATCAGCGATCAAGTCAAACGAATCGAGTGATTCGCTTCAAAATCACAGGGAAAAATGAGATAGAAAGTGAAGAAAAAGTTGAAGAACACGTTGATTGGGTGTTTGAATCATTGATTGGTGATGAAAATCACACTATAATGTAGTGATTATTGAGATAGAAAGTGAATAAAAGGTTGAAGATGACGAGTTTTGAAAATGATGAGTTTTGAAGTTACAGAGAGAAGAAGGAGGGAGAAGATTAGGTAAAATTACCCTTCCTATTTATTTTAAATTTTGCCACATGTCATAATTCTATTGCTTACTATCTTTATTAGTCAAAATAAACTTGATATTTGATCCTCATCCTATAATTTAAATAGTATTATCTTATAAATTTCACATAGAATAATCTAGTAATAAAAACACGAGATAGTGATTAGCTTGGTACATGGTAGAGAGAAAAATCCAAGCGGTGGACATAAATCACATAATATTAGTTTGAGAAAAAAAAAAACCAATAAAAAATAGAAAAACAATATCGTTCGCCCGTTTATCGGAAAGAAAAATAGACAACCAACTTCCCCTTTCGATCTTCTTCTTTCATTTGCATTTGCATCTTCCCCTTTCTCTGAAACCCTAAATCGGAAACTCTGAAATCCAAAACATGTTGCGAGTAGCCGGGAGGAGATGCTCTTCTCTCTCTTCTTCATGGCGATCCTCTACTCCGGCCTCATCCGCCATCATCTCTCGCAATCCAATCAACGGCGCCGGTGATTCCAAATCCGATGCTTCCAGATCCATTTCCAATCCTTATCCTTCATACCTCAATTCCATGTTTCTTCAACACATCAGAGGTCAGTCGGTTTAACGTTATTCGTTATGTAACTATTGGATTTTGATTTCTGTTTTAATCTATCTGTACGGATTTGCTTCATTTATCGATATGTATAGACACACGTAGCGTTTTAGGTTTTGTTGACATTTGTAGAGGATGTGAGGTGGTCACCTGGTGATTAATTTCTGTTAGTTTAGTCGTTAATGATTTATATTCATTTGCGTTTAAAATTATATGCTGATTGCTTATTGTGATGTTTTTGTGGTTAATGATTAATGGTTGAAAGTTTGTGAGTGCTGATGGATCCAATATTGTTTTTGTTATGTTTGGGGATTGTTGTTATAATTTTATATATGGAGGTTCTCATGGTCTCTTGGCTTATAGACGTTGGGTTGCTTGTAAACATTTGTTGATATGTGTTTTTCTTGTTTATTATGAAGAGTTTTGAGCGCCTTTCTGGATGTAAAGTTTTCGTTTTACTTTGTTTGCCTTTGATGTCTGCAAGGTTTGCCTGCCGTCAGGGGCGGACCTACGTTATGAGGAACGGGGTCCCCGGACCCCAATCTTTTTTTAAAAAGTAGTAGAAACGGTATATAAAATTGTCTATGGACCCCATAAAATAATTGAGTTGGACCCCATAACAATGAAAGTGAGCCTAGTGCAGTGGTAAAACCCCTTGTTTACACACAAAAGGTCATGGGTTCGATACCTGTTTCTTTGTTTTTTGTTTTTTTTTTTTTTGGACCCCATTGTCCAAAAATCCTGGGTCCGCCACTGCCTGTCGTATGAATCTTCCCGGACTGGGATAACTATATATTAAATTGCAGCTACTGTTATTATGTGTTATTTAGTGTAGTGATTATCATACGTCACCAGGATTGGTAGACGTACGAGTTTTCATTCACGTTTGCTAGGGGCTATATGTTAATATGCTATATTGCTATCATAAGAAGTGTTGCACAATATGGGATGAAAGATAGCAGAGACATGGTGTGCTTGTTGGCAAATGTATTGTAGTTGTTAAACACAAAAGAATGATAAGATTATATAAACAATAACATATATATCAGTAATGAATTGTACAAGTAGCTCGTTTGTAGCAGAGAGACACCTTTATCCCAAAACACCTAATATTGAGAACTGAAAAGGTTATGATTTTTTTGTCCTTTTTTATTGGAACGGCATTATATTAAGCTAAACCAGCAAGATATGATGTTGCTTCTAGGTTTTTAGGCACATCACATAGGCTTTTGCTATTAAATAGACAATCAATTCAAATAGATGGCCCATTTTAATAAATCGCCCATAAAGAGAACTCATTGATAGATGAGGATCGGTATGTGGGATGTCATGCAGAGGCCCACTTCACTGTGAAGTTCAAAAGAGTGTCACCTCATGTACAACCATTGCCTACCCTCATCCTGTTCGACATGACCTCACGCTTAGGCGCATCTTCCAGAAAACACCCCCTTGGAATATTTTAGGGTTGAGAGCAGCTAATTTGTGCAAAAACTGTTTATACTCCGTGATGGAGATATTCAGTGCTTTATCGTATCTTCCACTGTTGCAAGGTTTAGTGCAATCTTGCTTTATCTTTTTATTGCAAAAAACAAAATGAAATAAATTTTTACGTGTCAAGTACTCTTATAATTGTGTCATTGCATCCCATTGTGTTTATATGACTAATTAGCATATATTTGTCACATTGAAGAAGCTTATTTCCATTCATTTGAAAAAAAAAGCAGTGATAACATATCTTCTCTTCAAACTGTAAGCACACATCACTATTTGTTTGAAGTCAAAACAACTTTGGAGCTGCATTTTTGCCCAATTTTGATGCTCTAGAGTGTGTAAGCTTGTGCAGGCAGGGCATGTCGTTTGTTATTGATTGTTTTGTTGATTATCCCATTTTATGGCAATAACTGTCTGTCAATGATGTATAGTCTAAATAACTATGCATGCTCTATCTTAATACCTCATGCCAGTATGACATGTCACATGTGTGAATGTAATTGCTTGTTCCTTTCTCACAAAAGAAACACCATTAAAATGTATTTGCATTATAGCCGGTACATAAAACTTGTATGATATCTGTAATTTTGACCCAGTTTGATCTGTTATATAGTAACATGGAATCAAGCCATGTTAAAGGTCTTTTACTAACTTCTATTGTCATTTTTGTTCTAAATATGGGTTTTCATGATTCGCAATATCCGGTAGACGAATTGATAACTATATGAATGATGAAGCGTGTGTAATTGTTACATGCATATTGTAAACATGTATATCAACCTGGATCCCTCAATATAGAGCAACTATTTCACTAATAAACAAAAGTTAAATATCCTCTGTTGGATTGATTTTTAATATTCTATTCTGGTGTTTGAATTCCATGTTTTGGCTCAATATAAAGTCTGGCAATTTCTTTCAGGTCTTTCTTCTGGTTCAATTACTCCAACACACGACCTCGGTTTCGACGTCCCTCCCACTGTAGCCGCCATTCAGAACCCAACATCCAAAATCACTTACGACGAGTACAATCATGAACGATATCCACCCGGCGACCCCAGCAAGCGTGCTTTTGCATACTTCGTGTTAACCGGCGGGCGCTTCGTTTACGCATCCCTAATCCGTCTCTTGGTACTCAAGTTTGTTCTAAGCATGTCCGCCAGTAAAGACGTTCTTGCCCTTGCTTCCCTCGAAGTTGACCTCTCAAGCATCGAGCCAGGGACTACAGTCACCGTCAAGTGGCGTGGGAAACCAGTCTTCATCAGGCGCAGGACCGAAGATGACATCAGCCTAGCCAACAGTGTTGACGTGAACTCCCTTAGGGACCCACAAGAGGATGCGGTTAGGGTTAAAGACCCGGAGTGGCTCATAGTTGTTGGGGTGTGTACTCATCTGGGTTGCATTCCGTTGCCAAACGCAGGGGACTTTGGTGGGTGGTTTTGCCCGTGTCATGGGTCCCACTATGATATCTCCGGAAGAATCCGGAAAGGTCCTGCGCCTTATAATCTGGAGGTGCCTACTTATAGCTTCTTGGGTGATAATAAGTTGATGATAGGTTGAGAATGTTGTGAGCAAGGTCTGTTATAAAGAGTGCTGCAAGAAAGCAGAGACTAATGGTTTAATTTTGTTATAATTTTCATGTTTTTCTTTATGTATCAGATTTTTTTTTTTGTATGGGCTGCATCTGAGTACTGAATAAGGCAGCATCAGGTGTTTTTTATTTGTTGGGAATATTTTATACATGTGATTTCTTTATTTAACTTTAGGGCTCATATCTATGATAAGTTAATACCTCCTCTTATGTGACCAGAAAAACAATTAAAATATCCTGTGAATAAAAGGGTTCAATTGTGGGAGGCTCATTGCTGTAGGAGTTTGACTAGGGCTTAATGTAAGTAGTTGAGAAGCTGGTCTTAGTAGACTGGCTGATGAATTCCTTTTGTACTCTTATTTTTTTTGTACTCTTATGTAGAGATGTACAAAACCCGGCTTGGGCCTAAACCGGTTCAGGTTGTAAACCAATCTGGTCTTTTTTACCTTGGGCTCAAATCGGTTTGGTCCAAACCGCGCTGGGTTATAAACTGATTTAAGAGTTCAAAAACCCAACCCACTCAAACCGATTTTGATTGGCTTTAGGCCGGTTTGGAGCGTCAAAACCGTTTTTTTTTATTGTGCTCCGATCGGTTATAGTTGTAAATGGTTCTCAACACACAAATTCCGAACCTATACCAAATCGCCGGGTTGTTTCGGGCTCAAACCGAGCAAACCAGTTTTTTTTGGGGATCGGGCCGGGTTGAAAACCAGTTCATTGGGCCCAAAGCGGTTTTTCTACACCTCTACTCTTTTATGTTCTCAGTTTTTTTACATCTCTACTCTTATGTTCTTTAGAGAGTTCATAAACTGATAAATAAAATTGTAATATTGAACTCCTATACTAGTTAATATTGTTTGTTTGTTATCTACTAGAAGCTCACTTAACTTTATCTTGGGTTGCCCGTCCGTAGATTACCTAGGCCACCCTTTCGTAATTGAACCATTACGATGGCCTTTAGTTGAGGTGGACATTTCTTATTACGCAGATTACGAATGATATGAGATGTGTATAACATGTCATTTAAGAAACATAGATGTAGTTGGATTAGAATTTTTATATTTGTAGTTGACGTATAATTTGTTGTCTACTAGAAGCTCACATTTATCTATCTGGGTTACCCGTCTGCAGATTATCTAGGCCACCATTTCTTAATTGAACCATTACGCTGACCTCTAGTTGAAGTGGACATTCTTATTACATACTTTACGAATGATATGAGATGCGTATAACATGTCGTAAGAAACATAGATCTAGTCGAGTTAGAATTACTATATATGTAGTTGATATATAAATTATAAACTATTTATAAAGATGTCTGTATAAGATGTTATAATGAACATACGACTAGTTAAGTTTGAATTGTTGTAAATATTTTATATATTAACAATTTTACAAAGATGTCTGTATAAGATGTTATGATGAACATACGACTAGTTAAGTTTGAATTGTTGTAAATATTTTATATATTAACAATTTTACAGTATTTATCAAATTGGTAAAATAGGTAAAATAATCCTGATATTTTGAAGTTTATGTTTGTAAGATATTTGTATCGATTATGTTTCAACTCACTCATGTGCTGACATATTTTTGAAGTTCATATATATCTTAATAAAACACATGCCACTTAATGCTATGTAATTTTTACCAACCTATGTAAAGAAACATAGAACAAGTTTCTTCAAAAGCCAACCTGAACTCAATACGTTTAACATAAGTAGAGGCAGTGCCAGTGAGGCACATGGTAAACTCTTAACAACTTCTTTAAAAATATCCTCTTTATCTCTAAATAATAAATAACACATATACATAAAAAATTAAAAAATTAAGATAATTAACATAAATCTATTAAAACTAATAACACATAAATATATTAAAACTAATATTCTTCGAAACAATACAACTGAAAAGTTGCCATCTCATTGCAGATCATAATTTAAATATCAGTCCTCAAAATCAAAGTAAAAATGCATTACTGTATAAAGATTATTCAACCAGGCTAACAATTTATTGGGGCTTAAGAGTAGATGAATGAATGAATGAATGAATGAATAGGGTAAAAACACACGACTATTTTTCTTTTGAATTTTGATGTAATGTAATGTAATAAAGTTAACAAAATATTTAAATCTACATCATAATATCATATTATAAAGTATCTGGTTGATACATAAACACTTTGATTTTGAGGACTGATATTACATCCATATATCACACGATAATTACACCTTTTTTAAGTAGAAGTCTAAAACAATATTTAAAAATGCCAACTTAAACAAAATTTAATTATAATCCATAAAATAAATTAAATTATCAACACACCAAAAATATTTATTTATGTAACAAAATATCTTGAATGTTCAATGATATCACTTTAACTATTTGAAAATATGTACAACCATTACCGAAGAGTTGACAAACCCGTAATTTTATTCAGATTTAATTAATTTAAAAGAGTTAATATATAAATAAATGACGAGACAAAGCAATATCTATTATTATTTTACGTGGATAGTAAAATACTATGGTGGTAGAAAAACAGTGTCTTGAAGGTCATATAGATGTAGGCAGAGAGAGGAACATGGCTCGTGCTTTTGATTAAAAGTCATGGGCATCGCTCTTAATTTGGACCCTTTCCAACCTCCCAAAGGCTCTTTTTTTTTATTAGTTACCTCAAAGATATGTTTTTTTAAGAAAAATAAATCAAAGTATGATGACAATAGGGCTCGGGTATGGAAAAATACTGGTAATCTCAGTTCTATACTTAATTATAAAACCGTATTCAATTAGGGATGACCTTGGTACCTTTCCGGTATCGAAAATATCGAAACAAAAAATGAGTAAAAACGAAATCCAAATATCATACCGATTATGGTTGTTCAGTATCGGTTCGATGCCGGTAGAGCAAAATACCAAAAAATACTGAAAAAACTAGTACTGAAAACAAAAACCAATAAATAAATATTGATGTCGATGTTGTTTGGTCGATATTAATACTCGGTAAAAAACACTAACCCCTGTATTTCGTTTATGGTTTCATGAACGTTATTCGTTATCTTTCATGACCGCTAAGCATATGATTTATGTGATTAAAAATCATCCATAATGTCTGAGAACAATCTTAAAGATGATTTTCTGAAATGTTTAGTCAAATTGGTACCACTAATAGAATGTCTTCTAATAAAGTGTACATGATCAATAATTGCTAAAGATTTTACATAAATATCATTTTCCTTTATTTTTTTTAATGGCAAAAAATTTCACGTGTAAACCTTCCCTACTCGGGGCTATGTTCAAGGTCGACTCCTCAACCACCATGAGAACCCCCCCCCCCCCCCCCACACGCGATGCACGAGAATCGGATGAAATCCATAAACCCTCGTCCCCGTCAGGTTCAAACTCGGAATTAAAACCTCGATTCATCCCTTCACCCAGATACCCGGATGACCACGAAAAGAATCATTTTCCTTCATACAACAAAAAAATAGCATCTTTATTCTTACAATATATGCCTGCATAATATATAATAATAAATTAATTAAAAGAACAATGCTTATATGAGCCGCCAAGAACAACAGAGACCCAAAGCTGATTAACCTCACTAATCTCCTTTTAACCCTAAAAGAAATTAATTAATTAATTTAATCAAACTCACCAAACCCATTTCAATTTCATCGTTGATGACGGGGTTGGTGAAATAGAAACCCCCATATCTCTCTCTCTCTCTCTCTCACCTCTTTAGATCTCAATCAGATCAAAAACACACACACAAAACCCACCAACTTCCCTCTATGGCTTCAATTTCCAATCTTTCTTCTCCGATCACACCTCTTAAGTCGTCGCCGGTGCTCCCACCACCACCAACCACCGCCGTCTATCTGGGTTTTCCGTCAAGACTCAACCTTTCATCCTCCAAGCTGTCCGTTCGATCCACTGTCCCTCTAGCTGCCTCTTTGCTGTAAGTACTCTGTTTTTTATGTCATTTATTGAATCTTTTTTTAATGATTGTTATGTTATTTATTTAATTTTTTTTTTTTTTTTTTTGTTATGTGGGGTTAAATTATTGATCAAAGGTGTGTAACTGGCAGTCTGGTGTTGGTAGAGTCTTGATTGTTAAAAATCTGTTATTGGTTAAATAATAGAGTTTAATTCAGTTGTGTTTTTATGGGTTTTTAGCTATGCCCTAAAAGATTCAATCTTTTTGTGGTGTGATGATTTTTACATGTTCCTTTTGCTCTTTTAGGAGGGTTTTTTTTAACTAGTTTTAGCTTGTGATTTTTGTTTTTTTGGGATGCATGTAAGTGGTAGTGTTTTGATTTGTTTTTTTTTATTCTTGTTTTACTCAATTAGTGAAATTTGAAAGATTTGTACACTTGTTGTTGACTTGATTCTTTTCAAAAGTGTGAAATGTAGCCAAAATGGTGGAAATGGAAGCCATGTTAAGAGAACAACTCTTCATGAACTTTATGAGAAGCAAGGACAGAGTCCGTGGTACGATAACCTCTGCCGACCTGTTACCGATCTTATTCCGCTGATCGAAAGTGGTGTGAGAGGCGTTACAAGCAACCCCGCGGTAATTAAGCGTTTATTTTGTACTAATATTTGTTTGTATAATTTAAAATGTATATAAATATGTGCTTTCCAATCCACATTCCTAATTGATGATAATGTTGATGAGATGTTGATATGTGATTACAGATTTTTCAAAAGGCAATATCAACATCAAATGCTTACAATGATCAATTCAGGTATACCCAATACATTTTTATGTTTGGATAAATGAGTTGTGCTTCTATAGTTTAACAATTAATGATGTAATTACAGGGAACTTGTACAAGGGGGGAAAGACATCGAAAGTGCGTATTGGGAACTTGTAGTAAAAGATATCCAAGACGCTTGCAGGCTCTTTGAGCCAATTTACGATGAAACCGATGGTGGCGATGGTTATGTTTCTGTTGAGGTTTCACCCCGGCTTGCTGATGATACTCAAGGGACTGTTGATGCTGCAAAATGGTTGCATAAAGTGGTTGACCGTCCCAATGTTTACATCAAGATTCCCGCAACTGCTGCTTGCGTTCCTTCAGTTAGAGATGTCATTTCTCTGGGAATAAGCGTTAATGTAACTGTAAGTTGATTCTCTACATCGTTAGTTAGTTTATAGCTTATAGTATATTTCATTTTGCTAAGGTAAAGATGTACATTTTCTGTAGTTGGATTTGTGGTTTGGAACTGATTATCTGATTATTACCAGTTTTTGATGTTTGGCTGAACAAATTATGTTTAGAGTAAAATGCCATGTTCGTCCCTGAGGTTTGGCCATTTTTGCGACTTTCGTCCAAATGTTTGTTTTTCCGCATCTGGATCCAAAAGGTTTGAATTCTTGCAATTTTCGTCTGGCTCGTTAGGTCCATCCATATTTCTCTATTAAGTCGGGGGCATTTCCGTTTTCTTGTAAACTTAAAGGGCAATTCGGTCTTTTTCACTTTATGTAAAAAGACCGAATGCCCCTGAAAAAGACTGAATTGCCCTTTAAGTGAACAAAAAAGACGGAAATACCCTGACTTGACGGAGAAAAATGGATGGAGTTAACGAGCCGGATTAAAATAGCAAAGATTTCAAACCTTTTGGATCCAGATGTTGAAAAACAAACCTTTGCACAAAAGCCGCTAAACTGGCCAAACCTCAGGGACAAAAATGGCATTTTACTCTTATGTTTCTGATTATAATAGGGCTCAAGTGTTTAGTTTCATCTTGGATTCAACAAAATTGATCATCCATGGTTAAAACAAAATTACTTATACTTTTTATCCTCCTTTTTCACAAAACTGTCATTTTTTGGTCATTTACTCATTTTAAATATAAACTCTAGATAACGAGAATTTTCCAAAAACTCAAAAATGTCAAACATCTGATTATTACAGTTTCAGACAACAAAAGTTCATTGAAAAGTATTTCCTACATGCCATTTTATTACAGATGATTATCGATTCTAATTCTGATTATTTAATATCACATAATCACTCTCGCAACGCATATCCAATCACCTCCTTAGGCAATGCAAACATTTTCACCACCATTTTCATTACTAATTTTTTTATGATTTGTCACAGCTCATATTTTCACTATCACGATATGAGGCAGTTATTGATGCTTATTTAGACGGATTGGAGGCTTCAGGTCTTGACGACTTATCTAGGGTTACAAGCGTTGCTTCTTTCTTTGTTAGTCGAGTAGACACACTTGTCGACAAAATGCTTGAAAAAATCGGAACCCCAGAGGCCCTCAATCTTCGAGGAAAGGTAAAAAGCCGATCATTAAAGTAAATAATTGAAAATTTACCTTCGAAATCTTTTTTTCACCACATGGTTAAATTTACAGGCTGCAAATGCTCAAGCGGCTCTAGCCTTCCAACTTTACCAAAAGAAATTCTCGGGCCCACGATGGGAGGCCCTTGTGAAGAAAGGAGCTAAGAAGCAACGGTTGCTATGGGCCTCAACCAGTGTTAAGAACCCGGCCTATCCCGACACCCTATATGTGGCCCCACTTGTTGGGCCAGACACGGTGAGTAGTGAACCATATGTTTTGTAAGGTGGTCCACCTAGCTGTAGAGGTGACAATTTATCTCTAGTGGGTCAAACAAGTAAAAATAAAAAAGTTAGCTTAAAATAAACCATAGTTGACAAACCCGTTAATGCGGTAAAAAATTGGATATCGGTCTAAGGACCGATATTCGCGATAATGGTGGGATATCGGTAATTTTAATATCATGCTGAATTTATATGTATAGCAATTTAACACCAACAATTCAGTATACTCTCCTAGCATTAACAAATTAACCTTTTGCAGCTTGCAAAACATTAACAATTGTAGCAAGTAGGAACTAGCTAAGACTTAAAACACTAACATTTTAACAATTAAGACTTAAAACACTAATAGCAGCAATAAGAAGAAAGTCAAATGGTAGAACTAAGAAGAAAGGTACTTATATCGGGAAAATCGGTGATACATCGGTCAAATATCGTTCAATATCGCCGATAATATTGGTACCGATATTATGCACTGATATCTCACCAGGGGACCGATATTTGGCCCGATATCTCATCGGTGATATATCGGCGATACTAACTGCTTAGATGGTCACCAAATGTTAATGTGTTTGTTACAAATCTTGTTGATTAGGTGTCAACCATGCCTGATCAAGCTCTGCAAGCGTTCGTCGACCATGGTACAGTTGGAAGGACCATCGATGCGAATGTATCAGAGGCTGAAGGAATTTACAACGCTTTGGAGAAATTGGGGATCGATTGGAGCTATGTTGGTAACCAGTTGGAACTTGAAGGAGTAGATTCGTTCAAGAAAAGCTTTGACAGCCTGCTTGATAGTCTGCAAGAGAAGGCTAATTCGCTGAAACTAGTCAACCTGTAGACCTTTATATGTGTTTCCGGTGTTTGTTTGGCATCAACAGACTTGAAAGATAATAAAGAATGGTTGTCTAAGTGATTGAAAGATTGTGTAATGGGAGTTGTTAAATTGAAATGATGATGAGTGGTTGGTTTTGGGTTTTATGTTGGTTTCTCTTATCTCTATATGCCTTGGCTGTGTGGTGGTCCTTGCTTGTGTTTTCATTTCATTGATAGTTTCATGCTAGTTTTTATATCTTTGATTTTTGTTATTTCACTAGATTGTTGTCATAGTACGTGCGTTGTTGCGGCGACACTTTATATTTAGTTGTTTATACGCGGCAATACTTTATATGATGTGTTAACCATATGAAACGCGTGTTTCTAAATTTAGAAAAGTTGAACCTAAAAGGGTGAAAATGACAATTTATAAAGTTTCTAGAAAGTTTTCTAAAGTTTAGGGTCTGTATTTTTCAATTTAGAAAGCTTAGGGTGTTTTTTGGACCTTTTCTTTTAAGTATATATAATAATGTATCAAATTATTTAGTACTAGAAAAACATATCTGAACATATTTGATTTTAGTTACTTAAGATAACAACCCCTCAAACTAGTTAGTATCACATAATCAACAATCTATATCAAGTGAAAGCCTTTGGCTATAATTAAGACTCGGAACGAATGTGTTAGAGTCGTTAGAAGTAAGGACCGTCGATGTACATTTTCAAAGTAGAGGGACTAGAATGTTAGTAAGTAGTTAACTGTCAACCAATCGATAGCTCAAGTGAGTGTAATTGAGCTATATATACCCAAATCTCTGATGAATGAGCCTTGGTGACAGCAATCTTATTCTACCTCATATTTGGAATCAAACTTTGTTGTAATGTTGATTGTTATGCTACCTGCTATAGTCAGTCTCATCAATTGACATCATATTCCCCTATCTTAATGCTGCTTCATTGTCAGCATTCTGTCCTTTGAAACATTATTATGACTCAACATTTCTCTCAAGAAGGATCAGATTCTAGTGTTTGGTTGGGTATAATAAGACCACCTGTTGTGGTCTAACGCCCAAGGCTAAGGCTTTATCATGCCACATCAGGGGCTTTAACGCCCAAACACCAAAATAAGCCCGTTAAACAAGGGCACCGAGCCACTAACAACCTTGACGAACAAATGGGGTGGGGTCCACCCCAAACCAACTAATCACACTTTTTCTCATTTCTTTTAATTAAAGTTTTTAGTTAAACCACAACGTGATAGTTAAAGGATGAGTTAGTTAAAGGGTATTGTCTACGTGTTAGTGACGTGGCGTTAGAGGTGTACAAAAAAACCGGTTTTATGACCGAAACCGGAAAACCTAAACCAGTTATTTTTTAACTGTTTTTTAGTAACTAGTTTCAACCCGAACAGAACCAGCGGTTTGTATACCGGTTAGTATTATTGATCTTTGAAACCGTTTTTTTTTTGTTGCCCAAATCGGTTTTTAACCGAACCGAATCGATTAGTACCAGTTCGACTGTTCCAGTGCCCACCATGTAAAACCGGTTAAAAACCGAACCGGTTTTTTGCCTCACAAAAAAAACCTTCAAAGAAACCGATTTGTACACCTCTACGTGGCGTGGCGTTATGTCAAACCATAATGCATGGTCTGAAAGACTGAAACTAATTCAGATTATGTGGTTATTTTGGGGGCAGTATAGGAGTAGCTGCAACAAAACTGATTCAGGTTATCTCATTTCATTAAAGTTCTTTGACAAATTAATTCTTAAATAATCAGAATTTGCCAAATACTCAAATAGTTTTCTATTCATTCAATCACTTTCAAAATGCAAACTAAATTGGGTGCAGTGATCTCATAGTTTTTTAGGGTTTAGATGGGGGGAGAAAGTTTTTCGATTTATCAAAACTGTAACACCCTACGCAAATCCCAGATTGTATACCCGGACACAAGGAATTACACGAAATTAAGGTTCTAAATCTTCAGGTTACGAAAAATAAGTAAATCAATTGAACAACATCAACATTGACAACCTTAGCACACTAGAATTAGAAAAAGAGACAGAACATGAGTAGTACCAAACATGTTAACATTGTAACACTTTTC
Source organism: Helianthus tuberosus (assembly GCA_030545235.1). Classification (NCBI taxonomy): domain Eukaryota; kingdom Viridiplantae; phylum Streptophyta; class Magnoliopsida; order Asterales; family Asteraceae; genus Helianthus; species Helianthus tuberosus. The sequence goes on along the minus strand of CM060422.1, from coordinate 3,959,784 downwards.
GCTTGTAACGAGCCATAACCTTCCCTTTAACACCAACCACCATCGCATTCCAATCCGTCTCAGGAAAGGGAGAAACCAACTCCAGCTCAAAGTTTCTCAACAGATGGCTCCAAATCGCTTTAATTTGCAAATACGCAAACGGTTCTCCTAAACAACCATGTCTTCCACCACCAAACGAAATGTACGAAAACGCCCCTGCCGCCTTATCCTCTTCTCTGCCCGGCCCAAATCTATCCGGGTCATACGAGTCCGGATCTTTAAACACATGTGGCAACCGGTTGGCAAATGCAGGTGACGTGGCGACTATGTGGCCTTTCGGTATGTCATATTCTTTCCCTTCTTTTGTAGTCACGGCGAAATCACAGTGAGAGCTGCGTAGCAGCATGATTAGCGGCGGGTGGAGTCTTAACGCTTCTTTAATACACCTGTACAAAACGTTCATCTCCGATAAGATATCGTGATCAACTTTTTCGCCATGTTTGTTCACGAGATTCTTCTGTTCATCGAGCACAGCCGCCATGTGTTTCGGGTTGCAGAGGAGGTACGCTCCGGTCCATGTCGAGGTTATAGAACTCGTGTGCTGACCGGCGAATAACGCAGCAATGAGAAGTCCGGTGACCTCGGATTCAGTAGTGGGCCGGCCGTTTTTGTACTTGGAATCGATGAAACACTGCAGCATGTCGTTTTCGGACTTGCCGCTTTGTTTACGGGAGGTTATGATGGTGGAAAAGATGTCGGCGAGTTTCTTGCGGGCCTGGTCGCGGCGGCGGTGGGCCGGGATGGGGAGATAGGGGAATATGACACTGATGGGTTGCATCCCATTATCGAGATCGTGAAACAGAGCGGATACGTCGTCGAATAGCTTGTTGCGAACTTCTTCGCCTAATAAGCATCTACTGGCTGTTAGAATGATTAGGCTTTCTAGTTCATGTTTTAGATCCACTTCACCACTGTCCCCCCATTTGGAGAAATATTCCTGCAAATTCCAATCAAGTTAAGTTTCAAGATGCAAATTCAAAGCATAGAGAAAATGACTTGTTCTTTTACAAAAAAAAATCATTGACTTTTCTTGTTTCTAGTTATAAAATTGTAACCAATCATAAGCTTTCACATGTCACATCCTGCTGCACCCGCGCAACAGATTTTAACATGTCGCAAGAGATTTACATCTGGCAGAGAAAAGTTGATCCGTTGTGCCGGATGAAAATCTGTTGCGCCAAAACCATAATCCACCACACAAAGATTATATCATGTTGCGTCAATGGACACTTGTCAAACACTCGTTGATTAAAGTTTTAAAAAGTCAAAGATATTTTGTCAAACTCATTGGTCAATATGGCTATTTTTGGTGGATTTCCCCCTTTTATAAAACCTTAACAGATTTAAATCAGACACTGATACTGAATTTAAAAACCGAAACAAATTCAAATCAGATCCTGAATTTAAAGAAGCATACTAAAATTTACAACAAAGAAAACCTAATCAAATCACATCTCCTTTCTACAGATTAAAATCTGTTACCTCATTGGACACTTGTCAAACACCGGTTGTAAAAAAACTTTAAAAGTCAATGCTATTTTGTCAAACTCATTGGTCAAGACCGTCGTTATAGTAAATTTTCCCATATAAAAAACCGGAACAAATTTAAATCAGACACCGATACCGAACTTAAAAACCAAAACAAATTCAAATCAGACACCGATCCCAAATTAAAAAAAAAAAAATAATAAATAAATAAAAAAATAAAATAAAATTTACAACACAAAAGACCTAATCATATCACATCAATAATTACAGGCTACATAACAACAATAAGGTGTGCAATAACCGAACCGTTAACCGAAACCGAACCGAAAACTGACAAAACCGAACCGAAATTAACCGAAAGTCGGTTATCGGTTATTTTTTTACCATCGGTTAACCGAAATTAACCGAAACCAAATTAACCGAAAGTAGGTTATCGGTTAACCGAAATTAACCGAACGGAACCATTTATATTTTCATATATTTCTAGATTTTATACCTCCATTACATGTATTTCATGTTTTATATTTTCATTTCATATATTTATTCCTCCATTTCATGGGATGAGCAGATCAGGCATGATTTACTAGAGTTGCATCTTTCTGAGGACATGGTCCAAGATAGGACTTCGTGGAGGCGTAGGATTAGGGTTAAGGAACCCTAGAGGACATGGCAGTAAGCTCTTAGGTGTATTTCAGGGACGTAGGTTTTTCTTATTCTTTAAGTGACTTTTCCGGTGATTACCTTCTTGTGTTTATGCATAAATGATGTGGTAGGCTATTTTACATGATTTACAATATATTGTGCCACTCTGTTCACTTTCTTGGTATGGGCGACTTCTTATTTCTATATTCTTTCTATACTCTTTGACTTGGTGTGTTTGTTTGCTATTCGTTTTTCGAGTCGAGGGTCTCTCTGGAAGCAGCCTCTCTATCCCTATGGATAGAGGCAAGGTCTGTCTACATCCCACCCTCCCCAGACCCTATAACTAGCTTTGCTATTTGTGGGATTTACTGGGTATGGTTGTTGTTGTTGTATTCCTCCATTTCATATATTTATATCTCTATTTTTCATTTCTTATATATTTATATATTTAGGGGTAACTTTGTAGAATAGTAACCAAGTTTCAAAAGTGTTCCAATTAGGTCACTCAAGTTTCAAAAGTGTTTCAATCAGGTCACTCAACATTCATTATTCATTAAAATTAAGGGTTTTTTCATCCATTTCATAGTTAACCGTGGTGATGTGAATTTTTGTTTCTTTTTTCTCTTTTATTTGATGCTAACGTCTGGTGATGAAGTGGATTGTAACTTGTTTTTTTAATTTTTAATGTAATTAAATGGTTTTTATTTTTAATAAATATAATTTCATATATTAAAATAATTCGACCCCTACATCTTATGCTCCATTTTTTTCTTGACACGTGGAAAAAAAGACATGGCTCGATTTGAATGTTAATTTATCTAATTGTGACAAAAACGACACCAATGACCTAATTAGAACACTTTTAAAACTTGGTTAGTATTCTGTGAAATATTCTTATTTATACATCTGGTTCATGTATTTATACATCTATTTCATCATTACATGAATTTCTAAGCAATTGTTTGATTTGGTTATTAACCGAAATTAATCAAACCGAACCGAAAACCGAGAAATTAACCGAACCGAGTAACCGATGACTTCCGTAACTATAACGGTTAATGCCAATAACCGAACTCAACCGTAACTAACAATATTTTATCAAAATTCAAAAGAAAAAAGAAACCGTAATTTACCTCAGCTTCAAACACCATCTGATCAACATAGCCCTTAAGTTTATTAACCCTTAACGCCTCAGTAAAAAACCTAAACTGCTCCTGCCGTACAGAATAATCAACATCGAACACAACGCCAGGCCCAAAAGTCGGCACATTGAACTGGTAAACCTCTTGCTGACTCAGATCCGACTCAGAGGCTTTAAAGAAATGGGCCGAAACCTCCGGCCCAATAAGGAAAGTGATGTTCTTGTTCAACAGATTGAGTGTAAACACACTACCCAGTTTGGGGTACTCTTGTTTGAGCATGATAATGGGGCCTTTTAAGAAGCGGAAAAGACCGCCGATGAACGGCCATGATTTGACGACGGGTGGGAGGCGTTTGTGGGATCTGGGGATTAGGAAAGTGGCGATGAATTTAGCGGCGATTAAGGTGGCGATGAGGAGGGTGGCTATGTTGAGTAATTTGGGATCTAGTTCCATTGGACCTGAAACAGTTTAAGATTAGAACAAAAGTGTTGAAGATTTATTACAAACGCTAATCTTGAAAATCTTGAAAATTGGAAGAGAGAATCAAACCTGGTGGTGAGGTGGAAGAGAGTGGTGGAGAGACACCAAAAAGTAAGACAGTTGGATTAGTGTGAGTTTAAAAGGGTATTTAAATAGTTTTTTTTTTCTTTTTTTTTTTAAGTAAGATGCGCTTTTAATTCTTTAATTTTTGGATATTGGATTTAAATAACTCTAATTTTTACCTTATAACACTCTCAACTTTCGATTTGTACCACACAACTACCAACATTCAACTTATTGGCCGATAGCACTTTCAAACTAACTCAACACTAACCCAGTTAGTTTGTTGCTGATGTGTCACTTGTGTTTTGACGTGGCATCTAACGTGGAATTTTTTGATAATGTGACAACTGACGTGACATCTGATGTGGCATTTGACATGGCTTTTTGATGATGTGGCGGCTGACGTGGCATCTGACTTGGCTTTTTGATGATATGACACTAGTTCAATGATGTGGCAGCTAATATTAGCAAACTGGGTTAGTGTTAGGTTAGTTTGGGAGTGCTATCGACCAATAAATTGGGAGTGGTGTGGTACAAATCGAAAGGAGAGTGCTATCAGCCAATTGGTTAAAGTTGAGGCTATTTAAATCCAACGTCCCTTAATTTTATTGTAAAAGACAGGGTTTATTATTAAATTTTTATGTTTAAATTTTTTTATGCGTTTTGTTTTGTTTTTTACTTTTCATTAACGGGGTTAAATTTGTTCTTTGATTCCTTTTTTTTAAACGATAAACTCATTAGTAGAGGTGAGTAAAAATCAAATTGTTAATTGAAACTGAATCGAAAACCGAGTTAATAGAAAATTAGTTATTGATTTTTTTACCCTCGGTTAACAAAACCGAACCATTTACATTTTCACATATTTCTAGCTTTTGTGCCTCAATTTTATTTATTTCATGATTTATATACTAATTTCACATATTTATATCTCCATTTCATGTATTTCTACCTCCATTTCATGTATTTCTAAGCAAACATTTTAGCCCAATTTCGATTTTGATTATTAATCAAAATTAACCGAATCGAAAACCGGCAAACTAACTGAATAAAGCGAACTGAGTAATCAAAAAGCGATTGGTTGCTAAAATAGATTAACAAATGGCTTAGGTTTCTATTTCAATTAAGGCTAATAACTGAATTGAATAGAACGGCGCACACCCCTACTTGGGGGAGCAACACCTTACTACACTCCTTAGTACCACCAAACTACAAGCTCTTTGGTAAATCCGGCCATGTACCTTGCAAATGAGGGCAATTTAGTCTTGTTACCCGGCCATATCTTAATATATAAAACAAAGACAATTTATATGTAAACCATAAACTCCCTCTCAGTAAACTATCTCACTCTTCGGAGAACCACCGATGTATCTCCATTGCCATCTACCATTCGTCATCACAACATATCTAAATTATTAGGTATAAAAAGACCATTTTGTCTTCACGTGAGGGGCAGATGGCTTCATTTAGTGCTAAAAGTAGATACTCGTTAGTTGAAAGAATGAAACGCGTAAACAAACTTAAACACGAAGGTAATTTTGTTATCTTCATGGTTTAGGAACAAAACCTGAAATTTAGTATAGTTAAAGGACGATAAGTGTACTTAATTTACTCTAGTTTTTGTTATTTTTTTTTTAAGATTTCCTATGTGCTAAACTTGAAACAGGTGGAAACTTGATCAGGGTTCACATGTTCTTGTTTACCTTCAATAACGAAAATAAATAGACCAATGGTGTTAAAGTTTGCAGCTTTCTAACTTATAAAGAATTGGAGAGTAGCATGTAGGTTAAAGGAGTTGATGGGAAGTTGAAGTGGTTTAGGGTTAACCATGGCATAATTAATGGAGTCACATGGGCAAATGCCAAATGGGGTTGAAAGAGAAGTCGAAATATGTATCTCCATTTGTTTTATTTTGGATTTTAGCTTCAATTCACGTGTGATGCTACAAATTAATGTCTTGAGTATGTGGATATGATTCATATTTTAATATTTTTCCCTTTTCTATTTTTTTAAGTATAAACTATTAAACTAAGGGTTGTTTGGAATACCTTTTAAAAATTTAAAGCTAATGTTTCATTTTTTGAGTGTTTAGTCTTACTGTGGGCCTGTGGCTTTCTATTTGATCTAGGTGTTAAATCCATTACAATGGTACAACTAAGAACATCTTTAATGGGGTTTTCGTCTCCTTTTGTTGGAAACGACGTGTAATTGATGTGGAGGAGAGAGGGGAGGGGGGAGGGAGGAACGCCATTGTGGGAAACTGGGGATAAATACCGTTTGTGCAAAAGACTGCGAGAGGGTAGGAGAAGAGGGGTGCATCCGTGGGGTAGGTCAACACAACATTGACGTATCTTTATTCGTGAAGAGCCCCGTTAGGATGTTCTAATTAAAAAAACCGCTATAATCGATGTAACACCCAAAATTTTAGCACCATTTTTTACTTTGACCTCAAAGTCAAATATAACGGATGGCTTTGATTATACATTAATTAGAAACTTATTTTACATTCCAAAAGTTTATGCATCATTATTTTCAAATAAAGCTTTGTTTAAAAAAAAAAAAAAAAAAAAAAAGAGGTGTAGGAAGTTAATCTCATTGCCTATATTATAAAGTCTTGTAGTTCTACAGAGCCTTCTTACTAGGATCTTGTGTTACTTTGCTACATGAATCCTATACATCACACACGCTTGGCGATTATTAAGTGAATACAACGATAATCATATAACCCAAAACACTAATATAACATTGTAAGATCTTAAACTAGTGTAAGAAGCCCTCCTAATGTGTTATGTTTTCAAAACTCCAATTTATACAAAAGGTAGCACAATTATGTGAGAAGGCTTTACATAGCCTGCATTCTCTTTGATCTAGTCCTTTGTTAAAATCAATTCAATCCAAAATTAGTATAAACACAATTTGTGTATTTTAACATTTCAAACACTCTCCAATATGTATTTAGACTACAAAGAACAATAATTAACTTAATGGAGTGTGTGTGTCGCCGTTTAAAAAAAACCATGAAAACACAATTATACCTCATATGCAATGCAAATGAGGGATTTAACATCCAAAATACAGTCATCTACATTAAAGACCAAACTGTTACAAAATACAAACCGTACATGAAATCTAAAGTATGAACGTACAACATAGATCATACATGATATTTGGTCATTCAAAAATATAAGCAAACTCTTATTAGTTGCATACTTATTTAAATATAAAATAATCATTTTAGAACAAACAATTTGTTAGCTATTCATATCCCAAACAAAGACTACCATCACCATCCAGCTTTTTTAAGAATTAAAGAGAACCGATAAACTTGGAATGCATTCTACGAGTCATTACACATAATAAGAAAACATAGTGTTGAACATATGGATCATGCCATACAATTAGATTAGCAAGCATGGTTCAATTAGATTTAAGTACACTTACTTTGCATTATTGACAGTGCGACCGTTTCTGACTATTAACCTCTTTTACTTTATAATCATATTCCAGAATCAACTACGGGCTTTCACAAAACTCCATCACCTGAAAGTGAGTGAGTGAGTGAGTGAGTGAGTGAGTGAGTGAGTGAGTGAGTGAGTGAGTGAGTGAGTGAGTGAGTGAGTGAGTGAGTGAGTGAGTGAGTGAGTGAGTGAGTGAGTGAGTGAGTGAGTGAGTGAGTGAGTGAGTGAGTGAGTGAGTGAGTGAGTGAGTGAGTGAGTGAGTGAGTGAGTGAGTGAGTGAGTGAGTGAGTGAGTGAGTGAGTGAGTGAGTGAGTGAGTGAGTGAGTGAGTGAGTGAGTGAGTGAGTGAGTGAGTGAGTGAGTGAGTGAGTGAGTGAGTGAGTGAGTGAGTGAGTGAGTGAGTGAGTGAGTGAGTGACAAAACGACAAACTATAAGTCAGTAGTACCTTGCCACAACGGCGAAAGATACAACGGTGAGTGAGTGAGTGAGTGAGTGAGTGAGAGAGATACAACGGTGAAAGATTAACAAAACGACAAACTATAAGTCAGTAGTACCTTGCCACACATCGGACAAGTGTCACTTCTTTCCATCCATTCGTATATACAACCAAGGTGAAAATGATGAGAGCATTGTGTCACAATTTTAGGATTCTCTAAAGTATATTCTGCAAGTTTAATTTATAACATTGTTAACACACAGAATTCACAATCAGCGTGAATGAAATCACGAATATTGTATTAAATGAATTTACCATCAAGACATGTAGGACAAACATCTTCATTATCCGAAGATTGCTCATAGAGAAGACTTTCCGAGGCTTTGACTTTCAAAGACTTCTCTAAATTAGTTCCCATTTTATAATCTTCATCTGTAGAATCGATACCAGATTTTCTTTTTGAAAGATCCATAACTTCCAAACCGGATTGTGAATCTACTTGAAAATGGGTCATTGATTTCTCACGTCTAAGAACTAGGCCACGTTGCAAACGCGTGAATCTATGATCAGAATCGTAAGCTAAGGGTCGTGTAGCCGAATGAATGTCATCATTTGCAGAAGTTGGTAGTGAAAAACCAACACCCGAAGATGAAGTAGTTCCTTGAATAGGTGATGATATGGGTAGTTCTTCAATCCTCTGAAACAATGCACCGTACTGCATATTGTACCATAGCCAGATTAAGCTTCGTTAGCCATACAACAATAACGAATTCATAAAAAAGTAACCAACTTTCCTTAAATTTCAATCTTAGGTAAAATAGCATCGGGCAAACTGCATGAAAGAGAAACTAACATTATATTTATTACCAACTTTAGCAACCAACCTCATTTTAATGACTGCACACCGCCACGTCCGATGCCACGTGTGCACAAAATGACTATGTGAACCGTAATAATAAAAAATAGTTACAGGTTAGAGAAAATGATTTCTTTTCAAATTTACATTTAGAGTAAAGTACGCGGATGGTCCTTGTGGTTAATCAAAATTTTGGATTTGGTCCCTAACTTTCCAAAAGTACACGGATGGTCCCTTTGGTTTGCACTTTGTAACCCGTTTAGTCCCCGAATTTTTCCGAAAGTACATGGATGGTCCCTGTGGGTTGCAATTTGTAATGCATTTAGCCTCTAACTAGGACCTGCTGAAACCTTTAGATGTGTTGGCTGGGGACTAAATGCGATGCAAAGTGCAAACCACAGGGACCATCCTTGTACTTTTGAAAAGCTAGGGGCCAAATCCAAAATTTTGGTTAACCACAGGGACCACCCGTGTGCTTTACTCTTACATTTATAAACAGTTATTAAGTATCGCATCAGATGTCACGCGCCATATAGCCATATATATTTCGTCATCAATTTTCAAAGATAAATAAGCAACATGTTTCGTTGCTACACTTGGTAATAAAATGTAACTTGGTTGATAAAACTGGCAATAAAATGTAACTTTGTTTCCATCATTCCTTTAAGTCTTTAACTTAATGTCGGTTGCTAAAACTGATTAAAAAAAGTGAAGTTCGTTTCTATTTCTAACGGTTTGTCCTACTCCTATAGTATCTCTTCACTCCAAAAAGAATACAAACTTTCAACTTTCGGTATTTTGGTTAACTCCAAAACTTCACAGATAAGTAAGTAGTAAACTGGAAGTAGACGCTTTGCGCAACATCGACCAACCAAAAACAGTATAACTGTAAGTTTGTCACGTTATTACCTTATCAGCCCGATAACAGAGTATCGGTTGCTAAAATTCAGAAAAAAAAATTATATGAAGTCCGTTTATATTCTTACGGTTTGTCCTACTCATATAGTATCTCTTCTCTCCAAAAAGAATACAAACTTTCAACTTTCGGTATTTTGGTTAACTCCAAAACTTCACAGGTAAGTAAGTAGTAAACTAGAAGTGGACGTTTAACGCAACATCAACCAATCAAAAACCGAAAAAAAAAAACTGTAAGCTTGTCAAGTTACCACCTTGTTATCCAATCAGCCCCATAAGATAGAATAACTATAATAAATGTAAAGCTTGTGAATTTAATATTTTAATCATGCTTACCCCTGAAAACAACTGGTGAAAAAAGAATCTTAAGCACAGACAATGTCTATATATCGCATTAGTCGAAAAATCTTCAAAGTCATCACCACATTCACAGCAACAAATAGAATTCATCTCAATTTATAACTGAATGCTGATATCTAGAAGCTTGTTGGACAATCAGATAACTTCAAGCTGCAATTAAACAACAAATATAACATAATTTGGTATAAACAAACAATGAATAAATACAAGATAGAATCTAATCTGATATGGGCAGCTTAAAAATATGATTTTTGAACAATGAACAGTAACATTGACAGAATTTAGGCAGCCAATATTGACTGTATAATCCTAACATCAAATGATCATAAAAAGGGCATATATGAATTGATTTGAATAAAGGGTACATGAATATAAAAGATTTAAAAGAGACTGCATAACTAACAAATCAAGATTAAGAAGAGGGTATTAGGGTTTTTAATAAAAATACCAGTGGATCATCGGAAAAGACTCCGGCAACAATCGCCGGTGACAGTGTGTCCAGAGAATCTTGAAATTTGAAGAAAATTAAGAAAGAATGTGAAGAGGAATCATGTGTAAGTGAAGGGTGTTTCGAGAGAAATAGAAAATGTTCAACCAATTACTGTTTTTAGTTGGAAGATGGCGACGGGTTTTGTTGGTGAAAAGACTATTTTGCCCTTTCTGTTTTTTTAACCGGAGTAAATTTCAAAGTTCGTCCTTTATGTATGTCTAAAATATCAAAGTATGTCCTTTATCTTTAATAACCTCAGAAAACATCCTTAATGTTTGCAAATCCTTACATGTTGCGTCCTTTAGTCCTAATCCAGTTACTTTTCATGGTTAAATTTGACTAAGTCAGCCCCACATAGGGGTATTTTGGTCATTTTATCATAAATATTAAAATAAATAATCATCAAAAACAATAAACAAAACAATTTTAAAATTATATACTTATAAAAATATAGACACCACATACATAACCCAGTTTTCCTTCTTTCTTTCTAACTATCTTACCACCACCATCAATCTGCCACCACCACCACTTCACCTGCCATCGCCACCACCATGGATCTGTCTCTCTCTCTCTTCTCTCTTCACACACACTTTCTCCCTCTAGAACTACCACCACCCCACCCCACCACCGCCACCATCCACCCCACTACCATCCACCTCTGATCTAAACAAAACCATCACGACCTCCACCGTCGCGATGGTGGTTCTGAACCACCTGCAACATCCGAAAAACGGATCTAAAATCGAGCCCAAACCAAGAGACGAACAGATCTAGAAGTCTGAGATCTGAAAGTGAAGGTGGTTAGGGTTGTAGACGACGAATGAAGGGGATCTGTTGCGACGGGGGTATTCAGAGGTTGGGGTTGCAGACAATTTGAGGTGGAATCGATTTAACCATCAAACTCAAACTCAAACTCCTCCTCTCATCATCATACCCTTCAGTTACAATGTGCAACAAGTACCTGTTTCTTGGATGGTACAGCGCCATAAGCAGCCGGAATATTTTGTCATCGTCACCACGGTTACCGGAGATGTAGTAAGCAAACGCCGGTGGGTAGCCGGTGCCACGGTGGACAGGGGAGATGGGTTTATCAGCTTTCATTGATCAAGTTTTGATCTTTGTGGGTTTAAATTTTATGGGGTTTTGCTAATTTGAAATAGGTTTTTTCATAGGATTTTTGGGGATTTAGGGTTTGTGTTTGAGTTGAAGAGAGAGAAAGTGGTGGTGGTGGGGCAGGTGGATTTGGGGCTGGTAGGATAGTTCGAGAGGAAAGAGTGAGAGAGAGGGGCAATATGCGGTGGTTGTCGGTCCGGTGGTGTATGGCGGTGGTTGTCGGTCCGGTGGTGGTGGTGGTCCGGCGATGAGAGAGAGAAAGCTGGTGGTGTGTGTTTAGAGAGAGAGAGGTGTTTATGTGTGAGAGAGAGCTGTATGTATATATATGATGTGCTAAAAGTGGTCTAATTAAACTAACTAATTTTAACCCTAAATTAGACACTCTAAGTTTTAAATTTATAAAAACAGACTCTCTAAAACCTAGACCACACCACCGGCAAGTGTACCGATCAATGCAGTATAGCTACAGTAAGTCCGAGTATCGAACCCACGAGACTCTCTAATTACGCTAATTAGACTCTATCTAGACTAAGACTGACACAAACTCTAACTGTTTATTGGGGGGGGGGGGTACGGAAAACTAAGGAAATCTATATTAAACTAATTAATTAACTAGAGCTAGACTAAGTACGAATGAAGGCAAAGACGATTCTTATATGATAACAAGGACCATCTAGACTAGAATCCTGGATTGATTTTAAGAGATTACCGATTAAGTTAAGTGTACGAGTTATGGAACCGGGATCTTATAATACTAAACCTATTAAGAACCATCGAGGCCCCTCGACCCTTCTCAAGGAGAAACCTGTGGCACTACCTAGGCCGTTAATCCTACCGGTTATTAGACTTCTTCCCAGTTGTCTAATTATTGTGTAAGTACCCTAATGTTGACCTATTCTTTCCCAATCCTAGATCTAGGGTAGTTTGAAATAATTAACTTGACTTGATAAACTAATAAGACCGACAGGTAAACCAAGACATAACCTTTCCCAAGGCCTATCTAAAGCAATTCGCCGGGTAAGACCTACCAATAGCCCCTCACTTCCCAATTATTAGGACTAGTAGAACACTAAGACTTAGCAAATTATCATCAATTACTTCTAGGGATTATTGCGCAATTCTCCCTAAAGAGTGAAGGTTTTCTTATGTGATATAGACACTCACCGAAACCCTAAACCCTAATATGACTCTATGTTGTGATATAGACCGTCACTAAGAATCATATGAAGCAAGTAATAACAATAAACCAACTCAAAGTATGCACACACATCAAATCATTAATTCAAACTCCTTACAAAACACAATCAACCCATAATAATCATGCAATTAACAAAAACGGTAAAATCTTCATATCAATCCATTCATCAAGCCTAGGTGGCTTCGAAAATTAGTCAAGGAACATAGTCATAAAAATAATCAAACAAAGTCTCAAACAAGAATTCATTAGAATAGAAACAAGAAACCAGAAAATAAAAGAACCCGTAAATTCTTTGACTCCCAAGCTTCCCTCTTCCAATTCCAATAATTCTCTAGCCTTGAACCCTTGTAAATATTCTCTAAAAATCCGTCCCAGCTGACTTCGTGCTCCTGATGTGCGGCTCCCAATCGTCTGCCGTATGATGTTCTATTTTCGTCCCCAGTATTATGTATTATAATTAAACTAAAACACCATTCACGATATGGGCTGCTGACTAGTCGCTAAACCACAGGCCCAACAAACAAGCATATAACGGTGGCCCATGGAATTTTTGGATTTCCTGAATTGCAATAATCACCTTTCATGTTTCTTTTAATCCTTCGTAAATCAGCCTCCATATATAATTGTCATCCAAGCCCCACTCTTTATCTAATATGGGCTCCATCACCTAAAGTTTTGCTTTTGAAACTCACCTTTTTCTAATAGTAATATATATATTGGCTGCCTTGCATAGAGATAGCGGGTTCGGCCCACTCACAAAAAATAGCTACAAATTTCCTTCGGTCTCTTGCACTCCACTCTGGCCAACTGGCTGCTTATTTCCATATTACTTGTTTTCGTTCCATTTGCACCAGGACCTGCCAAAAAAACAAGATAATATAGTATACTACTAAAAACTAAATAAAACAAATAAAAACTATACAAAAATTATACAATTTACACGGGACAAATATGTGTATTTTACCCCACATCAAATATCCCCACACTTAACATTTTTTCGTCCCCGAAAAAGAATTATGCAACGGAATCAGAGATGGATAAATACTCGGGTCAAAAGCATATGTATATTTTATTAAAACCAAGGCTTGCGTTAGCCGCGATTGCAAATATACTTATCCCCTTAAACCCAAGTCCGATCCTAAGCCCTTATCATGTGATTTTAATTTAAGTGCGGTCAATCCACCTAGGGCCTCACACCAGAATTTACGGTCCACCTACTCCCACCTCAAGCTTATAGGACTAAAGGAACAATCACTGGACCAATTCCTAACCGTCTTATATCAAAACCAAGAGAGTTTACAATCAATTTTTTGTTTTCCTTTTTTTTTTTTTTCTATTTTTGCTTTGCTTTTTTTTTTTCTTTTTCGTGAGTCTAGACGATGCTTTCCCTAACCAAGAGGTATTCCGGCTGTAGAGTCGCTATCCCCAACCACAGATTACTTAGGTTTCGGTACTTTTAATCGGCAATTCGATTTCACACGTCCCAGAGGCATTCCGGTTGTAGAGTCGCTATCCCCAACTCGGATTACATAGACCTGTGTTACTTTCATTTAGTTTCTAGCTCACTTTTTATTCTATTTTTTTTTTCGCAAGATCACAAACTCTAACGGTTTTAACTTATAACGGTGCCCCTTATACTCTTATTGGCAGTTTTAGTTTCACATATTTCCCAGGCGAGAACCCACTAGCAAACCGACAATTAAGGTATATTAACTCAAAGGGACTTAAAACCAAACTCGGGCCTATCCACATATCCCTAACTAGACACAAGCTCGATTTATTTAATCTCATATTATTATTATTCGAACCCGAGCAAAAACTCATCTTTTCTATCATTTTCCGTTTTTTTTTTTTGCAAACTTCTTTTGTACTCGAAAGACATTTTCTAATTTTTTTAATTTTTTTTGTATTTTTCAAAATTTTCATATTTATGACTCAAACTAACCTAAAAACACAGTTACCCATCCCCACACTTGAGATTTGCATTGTCCCCAATGCAGAGACGGAAACTAAAAAAATAAAAAATAAAAAAATAAAAATACAGAGAGAGTTGGAAAAGACTTAGCTGGTTAGGACAAAAGTCAGTGCCAGCCGTACGAGTCTTGAATCCAACGAACGATCGTATAGCATTTCCTTCGCGATCGTTGCCTAGTCTACTTGGGTTATATCAATAAGGCAGCTCCGAAATCACCCGAATGGAGATTGAGTACGGGTGGTACAATCCAAACCTGCACAATCACAACAAAACAAAACCCAAAGCAGTACCGACTCTAAAAAAACGACTCAAAAACTACTAAGACTCAATATACAAAAACTACGACTCTATACAAACTCTACAAAACCTCCCCACACTTGAACTTAATCAGGAGGTTTCTCTTTTATCTGAACCCGGTCTAACCCATTTAATTCCACCCGGTCTTCAAACACATTTAAAAATATTATAGTGGAATTATTAAAGAATTTTAAATATTTAACCGGGTTGAAACACCAAAATTTGAACTTACCTAGCAGGAGCCGCTGAAACACGATCCCAGGTGTTCTTCTCATTGCCTTCTCACGTGGTTTGGAACTTTTTCTTGCATTCGCTATCAGTACCACGGGCCAGCTGTGGTGTTCTTCCACTTCCACCACCACTTCTTCTTTTTTGCTGTCCGTCATTGGGTTTCTTGCAAGTAAAGCTTCTAAATATGCAAGGTCCCCCTCCGGATCAAATGTACCTCCTTCTTCATCTACCGACAAACCCTCTAACTCATCCGCAAATTCTCTCTCCCAAAACAACTCATCCTCACTTTCCTTATCCTCTTCATCTGACAAATCCCATATTGGTTCGGTGGGATAAGTCTCATCATCAGAGACATCCAGGTCAATTGGATCACCTGCCATTAAGAGAGTAGAAAGAGCAGAACAAGGTAGAGAGAATAAAAGAAAACTAACTAAAAAAATTACACAACTATACAAGTAGCACAGATTATGTCAATTAAGTCCAATCAAAGCTAATAAACGCGATTCCCAAGAGTCCCCGGCAACGGCGCCAAAAACTTGATGTGCTAAAAGTGGTCTAATTAAACTAACTAATTTTAACCCTAAATTAGACACTCTAAGTTTTAAATTTATAAAAACAGACTCTCTAAAACCTAGACCACACCACCGGCAAGTGTACCGATCAATGTAGTATAGCTACAGTAAGTCCGAGTATCGAACCCACGAGACTCTCTAATTACGCTAATTAGACTCTATCTAGACTAAGACTGACACAAACTCTAACTGTTTATTGGGGGGGGGGGTACGGAAAACTAAGGAAATCTATATTAAACTAATTAATTAACTAGAGCTAGACTAAGTACGAATGAAGGCAAAAACGATTCTTATATGATAACAAGGACCATCTAGACTAGAATCCTGGATTGATTTTAAGAGATTACCGATTAAGTTAAGTGTACGAGTTATGGAACCAGGATCTTATAATACTAAACCTATTAAGAACCATCGAGGCCCCTCGACCCTTCTCAAGGAGAAACCTGTGGCACTACCTAGGCCGTTAATCCTACCGGTTATTAGACTTCTTCCCAGTTGTCTAATTATTGTGTAAGTACCCTAATGTTGACCTATTCTTTCCCAATCCTAGATCTAGGGTAGTTTGAAATAATTAACTTGACTTGATAAACTAATAAGACCGACAGGTAAACCAAGACATAACCTTTCCCAAGGCCTATCTAAAGCAATTCGTCGGGTAAGACCTACCAATAGCCCCTCACTTCCCAGTTATTAGGACTAGTAGAACACTAAGACTTAGCAAATTATCATCAATTACTTCTAGGGATTATTGCGCAATTCTCCCTAAAGAGTGAAGGTTTTCTTATGTGATATAGACACTCACCGAAACCCTAAACCCTAATATGACTCTATGTTGTGATATAGACCGTCACTAAGAATCATATGAAGCAAGTAATAACAATAAACCAACTCAAAGTATGCACACACATCAAATCATTAATTCAAACTCCTTACAAAACACAATCAACCCATAATAATCATGCAATTAACAAAAATGGTAAAATCTTCATATCAATCCATTCATCAAGCCTAGGTGGCTTCGAAAATTAGCCAAGGAACATAGTCTTAAAAATAATCAAACAAAGTCTCAAACAAGAATTCATTAGAATAGAAACAAGAAACCAGAAAATAAAAGAACCCGTAAATTCTTTGACTCCCAAGCTTCCCTCTTCCAATTCCAATAATTCTCTAGCCTTGAACCCTTGTAAATATTCTCTAAAAATCCGTCCCAGCTGACTTCGTGCTCCTGATGTGCGACTCCCAATCGTCTGCCGTATGATGTTCTATTTTCGTCCCCAGTATTATGTATTATAATTAAACTAAAACACCATTCACGATATGGGCTGCTGACTAGTCGCTAAACCACAGGCCCAACAAACAAGCATATAACGGTGGCCCATGGAATTTTTGGATTTCCTGAATTGCAATAATCACCTTTCATGTTTCTTTTAATCCTTCGTAAATCAGCCTCCATATATAATTGTCATCCAAGCCCCACTCTTTATCTAATATGGGCTCCATCATCTAAAGTTTTGCTTTTGAAACTCACCTTTTTCTAATAGTAATATATATATTGGCTGCCTTTCATAGAGATAGCGGGTTCGGCCCACTCACAAAAAATAGCTACAAATTTCCTTCGGTCTCTGGCACTCCACTCTGGCCAACTGGCTGCTTATTTCCATATTACTTGTTTTCGTTCCATTTGCACCAGGACCTGCCAAAAAAACAAGATAATATAGTATACTACTAAAAACTAAATAAAACAAATAAAAATTATACAATTTACACGGGACAAATATGTGTATTTTACCCCACATCAATATATATAATTTTTTTATTATTTATTTTAATATTTATGATAAAAAGACCAAAATACCATTATGTGGGGCTGACTTAGTCAAATTTAACCATGAAAAGTAACTGGATTAGGACTAAAGGACGTAACATGTAAGGATTTGCAAACATTAAGGATGTTTTCTGAGGTTATTAAAGATAAAGGACATACTTTGATATTTTAGACATACATAAAGGACGAACTTTGAAATTTACTCTTTTAACCGAAGGCCATGTGTTGTGGGCTCTCATCGCGGTGTTATCATTGCCACATCATCGGCGGTGCATCACGTATGGCAAGACTAGGAGGGGACTGTGGGCGTGGGGTGATGAGGTTACGTGATAGGCACTGAACCGAACGTCACCTACCCCGGACCGACCACCCTCCACCAAAGACCGAACACTAGTCACCGAAGGCAACACCACCGGATCAAACCAAACAACCTGAACAGATATGACTGGCATAGAGGATCATCCCTAACTAACCTGGGGCCCACAACTCTAACTGCCTGGCAGTGACTGGTTCGGCCATAACTACCTTGCCACGTCAGCATACCCCAAAGGTATAAATACCCAACTAAAACCTCCCAAAAGGGTAATCACTACTTTCCTCCTCTAACTCTCCTCTCTCTCTCACTGACTTTACTCCACATATTTCGATACTTAATCTCACGCCCGAGCTTGGTCACAGAGAGGTTGCAGATAAGACTTCATGAGACTCTGTTGTAGCCAGCTTGGACCAACTGGTACTTGAGTCTTCATGGGGCAAGGTAGAAAAGACGTTTAGGGATTATGTGGGGTTTCTCCCAACTGTTGAAACCCCGTAAAAAAACTAGATTGTTGTCATATGTCCCAAATTACTGCGATGATGTCTTAGTTGTTTATAACTGGCGGCATGTTATGTGATTCGTTAACCATATGAAAACGCTTGTTTCAACGTATCTTATCTTAGTGTGACACATATAAGCATTGTGGTTACCTAAGAAATGGAATCGTATTTGGGTTCGTTCGTTTAGTGAGGGTTCCACCTAACAACTATATCACCCTTACCTTTGCATCAACACATAACGACGTCAAAACGTACAATAACTTGAATTTGTACCGTTGAATGAAAACGTATTATATTTAGCACAGACCAATCGAAAATGTACACAAAAATAAACATGAAAACGTATTAGACCAGACTCATTTCCGGAAAAAAAAAATCATGTTGAAACGTGAGTTTATATTGTTTAGTGAAATTACACCCACACATAAAATGAACATGGAACACATTATATTTGATCAAACTCGTTTCCAAAAAAATATATGTAGGGGTGTTCAGAATTCGTTTCGAATTCAAAAAATTTGAAATTCAATTAAATTCGATTCAACTATCAAGAATTCGTTTTGATTATCAGAATTCGAATTCGATTCAATTTGAGTCAACTAAATCGAATACGAATTTATAATTTCAAATTCGATTCGATTTGAAATTCGAATAAAAATTATACATTTTATTTATTATTTTTATATATAATACATATATAACTTTTATTGGGCTATACTATAAATTATTTTCAAAATTTATTCCAATATTAAAATTACCCATTACCAAACCCACTACATGGTCCATAACTAAAACCTAAGTAGTAAATCTATCAATAGATTTCTAACCCTAAAAATATTAACATGTAGTGGTTATTTCCCGAATTCTCGTTTTGAATGTTAGACTTATGATTCTTTATTTGGAAATTTTTAATGTGATATCATGTTTTATGGTTGCTTTAAAATTTATGTTTCATTTTAATAGCTTTTTATATGTTTTAAAAGAAACGTAATCAAATCGAATTTATTCGAATTCGATTCGGATTCGAATTCGAATTTTTAATCGAATATGAATTGGGTTTTTTATTCGAATACGAATTCGAATCGATTTGGGTAGGTTTTAATCGAATACGAACCGAATTCGAATTCAAGGAAAAATTAAAATTATTCGAATAATTCGAAAATTCGATATTCGATTCGATGAACACCCCTAAATATATGTGAGAAAAGTTGCGTCGAAACGTGAATTTATAACGACACGTACATAAATATAACCACGTGAGAAAATAGTTTTTTTTTTTCCTTTTAAGCTAAAGAATGAAATTCGGGTTAGAAAGTGGATAATCGTACATGAAAACAAACCTCTTTTAAGCGACACTAGAAGAAACCGGGTTTCACGGCTTTACAAAGTGTACATTCGTTGTTCGTCAACTTACACCTCTGAATTGTGGGATTTTATACTTGGAGATGTTAGAAAAATTTTCATGTGAATACTTTTGCAAGCAATTATTTACTTATGTGTTATCATTATTATATTGCTGTCATTATTATCGTTATCGTTATTTACTTAAAATAATCAGATTTTGTTTGATACGGGGTAATGAAATGGACGAGTGAATGAAATGGATTAGATAATTGAATGGACAGAGGAATGAAATGGATCATTGCTATTGCATGCTCTGATTTGGTTACTATGTTAGAATGGAATGAAATGAATCATTATCTTGTATTGTCTATAGGCAGGAAAAGATGAAGAAATAAAATCGATGATGGGTAGCAATTGTGGGTGGCGGTGACGCAGGGTGGCGATGGTGGTGGGCAAGGAGGCTGGTGGACGGGATAAATTTGAAGGAATAAAATGCAACGCTTACTCCTAATCTATTAGACTAAGGCCCTGTTTGTTTGCCTCTTAATAGGCTCTTATTACCTTATGTCTGACCGGGTCAGATTTCAGATTGTTTGTTTCATCCCTCTTAAAACTTACCCAGCCTCTTACTAGCCTCTTACCGGGTCATACATGGGAATGAGTCTGACCCATCTCTGAATGAAACATTAGACTTCAATACCCTTCTCCCTCAATTTCTTTACAGCAGTTCCATCAAATCAAGCAACAAACTTACCAAAAATTCAACCAAAACAAACTTATGATCCTTTTCACCCTGGGCTCACCACCTTCCGCCGGAATCTTGTTCTCCCCCTCCGAACCACCGCCGCCGCCACCATCACCGTCCATTTCGGGTGAAAAAGATCCAAATCGTGTATGATGATAGGGGAATCGGAGGCCGGTTCCAATTTAGGGGGGGTAAGGGTGTTTGGCTCTGAAAAAGTACGCGGCGACGCCACAGTCGGAAAAATCCCACCGGCCACCACCGGACTCTCAGTCATCGTTGCCGGCTCCGCCGATGCTCCGCCACGGGTCGGCCGGACTCTGGCTGCCAGACCTTGTGTGGTTGCTTGGTGTTCAATTAGAGAGAGAACTGAGTGTGTAGTAAAGAAAGATGATAGGGAATGAAGATATAGGAATAATAATTCAACCAAAAAAGTGAAGATACAGGGCATCGTGTATGATGGATAATAATTGATGCTATTTTAATATTTTTGTTTATAGGGGTAAAAATGTCATTTTATATCGTCATTCAGATGTGTAACCAAACAGTATTTTACTGGTTCAGCACTTATTGGTTCAGATCTCTTACCCATTCAGCACTTATTGGTTCAGATGTTGCCAAACAGCCCCTAATAATTCTAACTTATTCATCCATGCCCACGATTGAATGTAAGGCCCATCCTTTGAGAGGCATAACTATGGGTATGTTTGGCTAAGTTTTTTGAAATAATTTATTGACTTGGTTTTTTGAAAAGTCATAAGCTCTAAAATGATGTTTGGCAACGAGGGTGTATGTGAGGGAAAAAAACCAATAAATCAATAAGTCATTCCATACGGACTTTTTCAAAAAAGACAATAACTCAATAAGTTGTATCAAAAAACTTAGCCAAACATGCCCTATGTACAAGTGGGATAGCCCCAATAGTCCAATACTACAAGATTGAGTTATAACAAAACTACGCATCGCGGCCCAAAAATATTCATCACCCGTTCATCGTCTTTCAATCGCTCCGATTTACATTATTCTACCGGAGATTCCGCTCACACTTCGCCGGCAGTCCTTCTCCGACGACAACTTTCGTATCGGTGAAAGATAATCTACTGGTATCTTCTCTCTCACCTATTCTTCCCCTTTTGAATACTCCGATTAGGGTTCTTTTTTCTCTATATATTTTGAAATAAAATTAGGGCTTTTTTCTATATCGTATAGTATCGGCAGAAATTATGCTACTTGAGGTTCTCAACAGCTGTTATATAAACGTAACACTTTTATATTGCAGTGGAAATGTCGGAATACGAGAATGTTGTTGGAGGAAAGCTGAAATTAAAGGGTAAAGCTCTTGATGTGAAAGCTGGTGGTGGCAAGAAAAAGAAGAAGAAGACCAGAAGTTTGTCTGATCAAGCTATTCAAACTATCGAGAATGAAATTTCTGAAGGTATTGTGATATGATGCTTACATACCTGCAACATGTTATGTTTATCTTAATTGTTGATTGAAGATTGTTTGGATACGTTAATCATGTTATGTTGGTTCTATGATTCACAAATCACAGTTATACACTCTATTTTACTGATCAAAGTTGATTTGATTTGATAGTATTGAAGAAGATTTTTAGGAGTAGGGTATGGTTTGTCGGTTTGTTCTTTTAGTCTTACCTTACGAGCTTAGTTTCTTAGTGTTTTTGGGTGGTCATTGCATGTTATCACTTGTTTGTGTCTTTCTGATTTGGTACTTGATCATGTTATACGTTTTAGCAAAGGTATAGTTTTTGAGTAGCTATGTACATCCTAGTTTGACTTCTATTTGTGGTTATTACTTTGGAGCTGGGGGTCTCTCGGGATAGATAGAGGTAAGACTTGCCTACATCCTACCCTCCCCAAACCCCACTGATAGCTTCGCTATGATTCGGATTCTACTGGGTATGTAATATGTTGTTATCTCTTTCTCTAAGCCTCTCTATCCCTAGCTGACTAGCTCTATCTATATCTATATGCACACACAAGTGTATATTGTGTTGTTAATGGTCTTTTAACAATTAACACCATTGATGGCATACAATTTCTTGAACTCTCCTCGATCACTTATTAGACATCTTAGTTTTGTCTCAAGTCTCAACCGTAGTCTTAAACATTTTAAAGTGGCCAGATGTCTCCTTTTCATACACTAGATAAACCCCCCAAATATTTCAGATCAGGCTATATCTTTAATCTCTGCTCGTCTAGGTTGTAATAGGACCGCGTAAGTCATTGTGAACCGGCCAACGAGATGTATATGCTCTCCATTGCGTGGAGTTTGGAATAGAGTCCCAGTGTTTTCTCTTGGCACAAGTTCCACATACTTCTTTTACTTTTTGTATAAGAGGCAACCCCTTCAACTGAAATTGTATTTTGTAGGCATGATGAAGTAGGAACTTTAACTACTAGAGTACCAAAACAAACATTCTATCAACTGTGTAAACTTATCGTTGAAAGTTGTTAACCAGTTAACGTCACCCTTTTGTCCTCTTTCCTTTTCAACAAATGCCATAAAAGCTCCTCCTGTTCATCTAACTCCGCGTGTTTAGTACATCTTTGATTGTTTCCCAGCTCGGGCATTATGAAGCAAAATGTCCCAGATTATGGCACTTGTAACATTCAATCGAGGATCTGTCCACCTCTCTGTAATCCTCTTCTTCTGCCTCTTGTTGCCCTTTCATCACCTGATATCTTGAGGACTTGCTTTGCCCTTTCACATGGAGTGTTTCAAACTCGGTACATATAGTCTGCAGTTGAGCTCTTTTGACCTTAGTTGACCCTTGAAAATTCTGCTTCATGTTGTCTTAAATTTGTTTGCTACCATGTCAAGAATACCCTATCAATTGATTGATATAGGAGTTCTTGAGCTTGAGATTATTTAGTTTCATCTTGTCAATCTGCTTCAGTCACGTCTTATTTGGCACGACTCCTTGCCTTAAAAATTCCAGTTCCATTATTTATCGAGATCCTGATATTTTTTTGAACTAGTGAAGGTCTTCAACAACCAAACCCAATGGTCATAGTGACCAACTGACCATCAAACTTGCTGACGCAACAAAACCCTTAACACTTTACTGGTCTCTCTTCTTTTTTTCTTCCTCTTTTACAACTCTGTAAATCAGGCTGTAGATGCGAGTCTCTGATACCAATTGTTAAATTGATTTTATGATTGACAATTGTTAAATTGATTTTATGATTCACAATTGTTAAGTAACCCTTAACAATTTTACTATTGATAAGTTGATTAGATAATATTGAAGGAGACAATTGGCTTTAGATAGATATATCAGTATACTGAACAAAAGTAGAAGGCTAACAATCTGCATAACTACTTCTTATTCACATACTCTATTTTAGGAATACTTATTTAATACAAAGTAACAATAACAGATATATTGAAGTTGTACGAGCTTGATCACATCATGTATATGTCTGTATTTTCAATGAAGGGGTGTTTTGTTTTGATTAATCAGTTGCCTATCTAAATAGCGATGTTCTTATTGTTCTAAAGCATTTGGAATTTAACGTTCGTTTGAAATGGATGTGTAGGCACGGGAACAGTGGATGAGGAAGAGCTGAATGATGGTTCTAGTTCAAAAGCAAAAGGCGGTGCACATGTGGATAGTTTGACTCCTGCAGAGAAACGTTATATGGAGCAAAGGCAGAAAATAGACATGCAGAAAATGGCCAAGACATCCAATAAGTCGCATCGTGACAGGCTTTCAGAGTTCAATCAGTATCTTGCTAACATGAGTGAACACTATGACATTCCAAAAGTTGGTCCTGGCTAAGGCTAACCTTGATTTGAACTGCTGCACCATGTCTTTCATGAATTTCCGTCACTGCTCATGGCTTGTAGTAATACAATCTCTATCCCTCATTTGAACAAGTTATTTGTTATGTTTTTCCTTGAACCCTAAACTTGTGAGCATGCGAGTTTGATTACATTAGTCCAGTTGCTTGTCTTCATATTTAACTTTGATCGACTTTGAACCAAGCAAAAACTGTGGAATCAGGATTTTCATTACGTAGGGTTGGTTTTGAAATGGAAAAGGTGAAATAAAAAAGAATCACCAAAATGGGCACTTTGATTACATAAATTACGAAAATATACTTTCGACTTGTAGATTTTTTTTTTCTAATCTACCAAGACGTGGCCATTGTAACCAGTTAGACGTAATGTAACATAACCCCATTCAGGCACGTCGCATCTTATTCGTTGAAAGAGGTCGAGTGTAATTGTGTTCATTATGCACCCGAACTATGAATGGGGTAATTAACATGAGCCGAGTAAGTCATGCTCACATTGAAAGAGAGGCAAGTGTAATTGTGTTCACCATGCACCCGAGCCATGAATGGTGTAATTAACATGAGCCGACGTAAGTTATGGCGTTATGCTCACTTGTTTGACACGTCCTATTACATGTTTACACATTGGACTTTACTTGTGCACCTTAAACCAAAAGATGTCACCTTTGTGATGCTTGATGTTATTGTCAATGTCTACGAAAACATTTGCAGATACAATGTTGGTTACAATGTTGGTTTTGTTATTTTTTTGTTTCAAGTGTCCATTTTTGTTAAACTTCAAAAAAAAAAAAAAAAAAAGAGGCCAACGGCAGCCATTTTTTTGCTGTTCTTTTTTAACGCTCTGCAAATTGAAATGAAGTACTACATGTCACAAAACATTACTTTACTGGCCTGAATCCGAAATTATCAAAAAAACATTAATTGTACAAATGTTTCTCTACATTTGTGTTTCTTTTCTCTAAACCCTAAATATACTTCAATCCTGACATATATTGTTGTCTGGATATTAAATACTGGGTCAAGGAAAATATAATCCCTAACAGCCCCAATATCCTTATCTTCACAACATCTGTGATTATCGACGAAGCTAAGTTAAGAGGTATCGTAAGCAACGGCATCGAGTCGTTTCTCTTTCTGTAGCTCCACACAAACTGATTAAACATAACATGACTCGGGAACGTTAAAATCAGTAGCGCCAAATTTTTTACCGCAAAAAACCAATCGGCCCCGCCAATTTGCATTCCCCAACCAACATTTCCTTGCCATATCTCTTCCCATATGCTGTAAAACGAAGTTATAACCATATAACCAGATATTACAACCGTAACCGGGAAATACCTCTGTTTGTCCCCAAATCCCGCTACAAAATCCGAATCTTGATTAAGCAGCAAGAGTATAGGTGCCAAGAAGAATATCGCACGGTTTGATCCACCGGTTAGATTTACATTTAATATAAGACAGATGGCGAAGCACATAACGGTTGCCACGTTTCCGACAGCTGGCATCCATGCGCCCTCAGCGGCCATTCGTTTGATTGTAAAAGCGGGTACGGTAGACACCTGACGTTGCTGCATGAATCTCATTTTAGGCGGGAAAGTAGCAAGCGAGTTGCTACTTTGACCGGATTGACTGTGTTTAAGACCACCGCCCCTCTCGTTGACTTTTTCCCGCATGAGCGATGCCAACTCAAACTTAATCTCGAGTGCAATAAGCATAAAGATAGCAGCGTACAACCCTAAAAGAGAAGTTCGTGCACCCTCAACCGCCAGCAAAGCGGTCAACTTACTATCTTCCTCACTCATCGTATCGATCCCACTTTCCGCTAAAATAGTCTGAACCCTTACTTGACCCTCTAACAAATACGTAACCGGGAATAACGCCACTAGTAACGCAAACACCCATGGTAGGACCTTAGTGCTTGAAGCTGACGGAAGATGCGTGAAGACCACAAACACAGAGGTGCAAACCATGGTTGTGATTATAAGAATGTGTAAAACCGTTGCTTGAAGGAAATATTCAGCGGATATATAAACACCAAGCGCGATTCCCATTGCGATTGAGAAGATCATTCTTAACTCGACTATGTATTTGATGGGAATAACGGAGGTGAATGCTGAAAGTGAGAGGAGAATTGCTGAGATCAGCAGCCATGATGGCCATGTAGGCTTTGATGTAATGAAACCATATATTGAGATGTCGTCAGATGATTGACGAGCGGCTTTGATTAATTCAGAATGGTATGTCCATGAAGATGGTAGTGGTGGTTGCATGACTATAAAAAGGAGACCCGTTGCTATAACTAGTACCAAGCCTCTCTTAGCAGACTGCATACATATAAATAATTAATAAATGTCAGCATATAAGTTAGGAAACATTAAACAGCATAAAAAAAGAAGAGTAAAATGCCGTTTTCGTCCCTGAGGTTTGGCCAGTTTTGCGACTTTTGTCCAAAGGTTTGTTTTTCTGCATCTGGATCCAAAAGGTTGAGATGCGGAAATACCCCTGACTTAACGGAGAAAAACGGATGGAGTTAACGAGCCGGATGAAAATGGCAAGATTTCAAATCTTTTGAATCTAGATGCAGAAAACAAACCTTTGGACAAAAGTTGCAAAACTGGCCAAACGTCAGGGACAAAAGTGGAATTTTACTCAAAAAAGAATATATTAGGTATATACTAATTTTTGCCTATTACTCTATTAGAAGAAAAGAAACACGAGTTGGCAATTTCGAACCATTTATTCATGAATGGATTGGTTTGGTTTGGTTGTGGTTTATTAGGTATATTGTAGTGCAGTAATGCTTACAGCCTCCTATATTGTTTTGTTATAAAACAGATTGCAATAAAATAGATTTTGTTACCGTGTTTACCGTATTAACTGTTTATAACAAAAGGATAAAATGATAAAAATATTGTTTGTGGGTCAAACCAAGTCGTTCATCTTGCCACCAGGACAAGAGAAAGAATTAACAATTAAGTATGGAGGTTTTGTTTACCATGACGTGAGAAAAGTGTAGAGCAACAATGGGAACGCAAGCCAATCCTGTCAAAAGTATACAAAATCCCAAAAGTAACCCTCCAGATGGCGATCTTCCGTTCCACCACTGCAACGCTTCAAAGATTGTCTCACGGCAAAACCAGACCGACAAAGCGAAAACCGCAGCATGTGAATATCCTTGCCACGGTTTCATCTTTGATGCTGTTCTTGAACGATCCCTGCACATTATTAAAACTTAAAAGGTTAAAAAATAATATGTAATATTTATAATTGAAAATAATCGAGAATTAAGGTGAAGCAAATACTTGTACAAAAGCAACGGAGGAGAAACGGCCAATAAAAGAATGGCTGATGCCCATAAACCAGCTTTTGATGTCATAAACAACAACGACAGCTTCGATGAATACAAGCAAGTTAGCACCCAAACAGCTTTTGGTCCAACACGGTGGTCAACCGAAAGTCTTCTCACAAGAGCCAATCCCACAAAAGTCGTTAGAACAACCATGTAGCTAGGGTACATGACCTCGTCATCAAAGCTATAGTAATAAATGCCAGAGTACGTATAAAAACGGTTCTCGATGTAGCATAGAAGTAAGGCGTGACCGATTAAACCAACTTCTGTCAAGTAATGAAGCTTTTGCGGAAGAAGAGCTAGACCAGGAACGGCCATGGCTAAGATGACATCAGCAACGATAAGCTTACAGAAAGATCTTAATGACATGCCTGCTAGCCATATGTTGAGATCCCAGAAATTGTGATATACAAACCATGTCACCATTAAGCTCCCAAGCACAACGAATGCAAAATACGACGAGAGGTTTTTCTTTGTGAAAAAACGAGCTAGATAGAATCCGGCTACTGCAGGGAGTGGTATGAACTGCAACAAGGTATTGGAAAGTTAATAACACTATGTTAGTGTATGGAAATACATTCTTTATAGTTCATACTGCACAGGTAGTCTATAAAAACTAATAAAAGAAATAGATTCCACTCCTACTCATAAGTAGGCTGAGCTCGAGCTGAGCTCGAGCTTTAAAAATAAAACTCTAAATGCGCCAAGCTCAAGCCTATCTGGCTCGGATCAGCTCGTCTACATGGTTACACCCCTACTCATAAGTAAGCATTTGTTGAACCTCCATCATAAAACTATATTAATTTTCTTAACAAATTGCACAACATTCACATCATAAATCATAAGAATAATGTTTAGCCAGTGTTGTAAGCCATATTAAACCTACAAAGTGGAATACACAAAACGTACTCCAAGGCAAGAAAGTGCATAATAGAAAATATATAACACACATACAATATTATAATTTAATACTATTCCACAAATAAAAAAAGTAATATGATTCCCTTTTAAACCGAATGGTGAAGTCCAAAAAAAAAAATTCCTATCGCACACTACACCCTGAATTGAAAACTATGAAATAGTGATGTGCCCCTTTTCACAAAGAATAAGAAACCAAAGGAGAGATTCCAGAATAAGTGACAGAAGAAAATGATTCCAAGCCCCTTTCTTAAAAATAACAACAAACCAAACAATGGGGTTAGACAAAAATGGAAAAGAAACTAAAATGCCAAGGATCTCTTAAAAATTGCACCCAACATAACCTAAAGCATCCTAGTTGTTGCGCTATGTCTAAATTTGCAACGTGAGGCTCACTAGAAAAGTGAGCTTGCTCAAAAGGTGAGCTCCCAACAATATTTCTACTTTTGAAACATAAGGATGGAACCCAACTATGTTTCATGGATAGTTAAGCATTTTATCATGTGAGCTATATTCTATTTTCACTATTTGTCCTTGATTCAATCAACCAAATTTGAATGAGATGACAAAAGAATTTTTTAGGGGGTGTTTGTTTTTGCTTAAAACATCTGCAAGGAGCCTATGTCTACAGGCGGGCAGACATAAGTGCTTGAAGACTGTTTGTTTTTTTTAAAGAAGATCTGAAAATAGCTTATTTTATCTTAAAATAAAAGCTATAAACCCTTGCTTCAATTGTCTTCACACAACTCCTTCAACACATCTCCAGCTCCCTCTCCTTCCACCCCCCTCTTCTTCTTCTCAATTCCCGGACCACCTCCAATGTCTCATCATCCACCACAGAAAATCATCATCATCATCATCAGACCGCCGCCGTCGGAGACAGACCGCCGCCGTCGGAGACAGACCGCCGCCGTCGGAGACGGCTCCGGAAACCTCGTCGGAAGAAATACAGACCGCCGCCGTCGGAGACGGCTCCGGCTCTGCCGGTTCTCTCTCTTTCTCTGGTCCTTACGCCGCCGTCGGAGACGGCTCCGGCTCTGCCGGTTCTCTCTCTTTCTCTGGTCCTTACGCCGCCATCGGAGACGGCTCCGGCTCTGCCGATTTCTCTCCTCCTTTCCCGATTTCTCTCTCATCAGTCTCTCTCTCTCCTTGTTCTTCAGGGTGTCGGAGTGTGGGAGGGTGTTCGTGAGAAGGAGAGTTGTGAGGGTGTGGCCGGCCGATTAACCGGCTCCGATCAGTCATCGAGAGGAAGAAGCAGGGGTTGAGTTGATGTGAGTTGGATCATGGATATGTTGGATGTTGAATGTGTAGACATTATCAGGTTATAAAACAAACAGTCTTATATTTTCAGCTTGCAGATCTTCAAACCACATCTTCAGTTGCAGATATAAAAACAGATGAAATCAGATTGCAGACAATTTATGTCTGCAAAAACAAACAGCACCTAAGGTGTTTGGGATTACGTTTTGAAGTGATTATTTGATTATTGTGTTTGTAAAACATAAATAATCTAAAAAAGTGTTTGGATGAAAAAGTGATTATCTGCCTCCAAAACGCAGTTTTGGAGAAGCATGTACCTACATGCTTTTTCAAAACGCAAAATCTATTTTGAAAACGCATAATCTATTTTGAAAACGCAACACCAAACACCCCCTTAATATGATTGAAAATTAAGAGCTTTATTACTAGTCAATATTACCTATTATTCAGTTGGTAGAATTGGCAATTGGCAATCAATAAATTGATATCACAGCAAAACATTATACGGTGACATGTTATGCACAGCTATGAATGAATTTAAGAACCATAAAAATAATTTAAAAGAATTCACCAACTCCAAAAAAAGGTCTCTTTAACAATTCAAATAATATATCTACAATCAAAGACTGCCTCTTAAAAAGTCTATAATCTTTAGGACAAAAAAAACTAAGCTTCATGAACTGCTAATATAATTTTTTGAAAAACCATGCATGCTATTTGTTCCAGAGCATTTGCTACGCTAAAAAACTATATGGCTCATGACAACTAGATTGATGAAAACCACACATATTTTCTTTTACTTTCCTTTTTGTGCAAAGACAGCCATCTCAACTATAAGGCGTCACATGGAAAGTAAATGCTAATATAGGAGAGAATAATAGCAAGAACTAGAGAAGAGCAACAAGATAGAAACACTTGAATAACAATCACTTTCTAGACCAAAATACGTCCTGCAGCAATGTTGTTGTATATAATAAACTGACCCTTGTAATAAGATAGCAACATATTGACATATTGTCACCGCTAGTCTTGATAGAAGCCCACAAATTGACCAGTGTTTTTTAACTAACAAATTGTTGCACCACATTTTCCTATGCAGCCTAGTTTATTTTAGATTATAGAAACCATTCACAGTTGGAACTACGTTTAACCATACTGGTTGGGCTGTTGTTAGTTCGGCTTAGATTTGCCAATTGCCCCTTGGCCACAAAAAGAAGAGAAAATAATTACTTTACACAACCTAGTAGTTGAATGATATAGGTTTGCAAACACATGAATTATAACAATGACACTTAAAAATAGCATTTGCTTGAGAATGACATACCAACACAGGAAATCCCACAACGACTGCTCCAGCACCACTCACAAAAACAGCCAAACCAGTGAAAGCCAACGAACTAGAAGCATCAGCAATCATGCCCATTTCATATGCACCAGCACCAGCAGCCCCTCCTAGCATCGTAAAAGTGACCAGAACATAATTCAACGGCCAAGGAACCTGAATGTACCGAGCAAACGAATGGAACACAACCCTAACCTCCAAGCAAATAACAACAACAACCAAAGCAACAGCACCGTTCACTATTCTAATACTCCGCAACTGATGCTCAATCTTAGTAACCCACCACAAAGCCCCTCTGGTAGACGCATACAATTGAAACAAAAACGGAATGAAAAAAAGCAAAAACAAGTCACAAACCGCAGACGCAGAAGAAAACACAATCGAATAATGAGACGCAACGTGAAACATCAACGGAAAGAACAACAAGTTCAACGTGTGCAAACAACTCTCCAGCTGACCAAGAATCAAATTATCATCGGGCACCTCTCCACCGTGATAACTAACTTCCTGCTTCAACTTAAACGACGAAACCCTCGGTATCGAATACAACCAATAGAAAACACAATTAAACACCATATGATAATAAGCAGCATTCACCATACCAACAGCAGAAACAGTCGCCCAACTAAACAGCACCGAACCGATAAACGGAATAGACGCAAACAAAATCCGTTCAAGAGCAAGAACAATAGTCGGATACTCAATCTGAATCCACTTAAACTGAAGAGACGCCCAAACACCGATCAAAAAATTAGCCAAAGCACATACAAAACAAGCAAGTAAACCTAAAATCACCGAATTAAACGTCACAAACAGAGACGAACTAAAGAAGAACGCAATCTGTGCAGAAATTAGCGAAAACCACACCGCGAAAAACGAACCGGACTTGAAGTTCAACGAGTCGAGAATGTAAGCGATCATAAGCCCTAACGTCAACACGGTTACAACCGGAGTACCGCCGAGATCGAGGAGAAACGCAGCTGATGGAACCAGTGCGATGGCGATCCTAGCGTTGTGAACGAACGATGACGGAGAGAACCGAGAGTTCTTTAGCGATCTGCGGTTGTTATTATTATTATTACTGCTGCTATTGGTGGAGCTAGGGTTAGGGTTTGGTTCGGTACTGTAGCCGTTGTTGAAGGTGGTGGGGAAGGTGGGGGCGCTCATGGACGGAGAGATGTACGGACGGTAGGAGCGAGATTGGAGCTCCGACGGAAGCATGGTCGCCGGTGGGAGTTTGATCGGAAAATGGGATCTGAGTGAGTTGAGTCGGAAAGTGGAAAGTGAAAAGAGTGGTAGGTTTGATCTGAGAGGGTGGGTCCAGTGACGTGTTTGCGAGATTCACCACCGTTGGATCGGAGTTTCGCGGGTCCCACATCCACGTCTACGAGACTACTGACTAGTGTATCACTCGCTTAGTCGCTTTTGATTCTTAAGACCATGTGTAGTGGTTTTCCCCAATAATGCCCCTACCATGGGAAGATTTGCGACACGTGACAGTCCAGTCAGCATGGGGCGTTATTGCAAAAGTGGCGTAGTGGGAATAATGCCCAATAACGCTCCTTCCAATCATTAAAAAAAAAACAAACTAGTTTCTCATTGGCCAGTCAAACCCACTTGTAGCGTTATTAAAAAAACGTTGGGCCAATTTTTTTTGTCAAAAAACGCCACATCACGCCCGGTGTAACGGGTGGGGGTGGTTTCCGGCGTTTTCCGGCAGTATTAGGGGGCAAACACGCCCCAGTACGGTAGGTCTAACGCCAACGACCAAAAGGAACAAAACTGTTTTTGTAAAATGGATTTTTTTTTTAATTGCGAAGGAGAGATTTTATTAATTTTCACGACCAACAAAATGTTCATGTTTCTAGCAAAACACAACCTATTACAATCAATTAACATGGTAAAACCTATACTACTACATTGAAATTTACCTAATCCTCGCAAGAAAGATTTCTCCATCCCGCTTTATTTTTATGCATAAATATGACTCCTTTTTTGAACCTTCCATTGTTTTGATTATTGTGCTTTGCATGCTAACCTTCATCTCGCACACATAATGTGACCACTACTGAACTGTATGTGTTGCTGTTGCTCAACTTTTAGCCAACTTAGTGCCATTGACCACAATGTTTTAAAAACCGGTTCAAACCGGCCGGTTGTACCGGTTGAACCATCCGGTAAAACCGGTTAAACCGCCCGATACACCCGGTTGAACCGTCCGATTCACCCGGTTAAACCGTTTTTTAGCCAAATCCGGTACGGTATAAAAACCGGATTTTAAAACATTGACCACAACAATTCAGCACAATACAGGAGATTAGAGTGTGATCAGTTGTTTCCACGAGGAACCTACATCTTAGACACCTTTGATCTTTAACACCAATACCTCTCTTAACCAACTATGCTCTAATAGGTATTTTTCTCGTTGATGCCTTCCACACAAAAGTGTTACTTTTAGGAGTTGCCCAATTGCACCAGCTCATCACAAATGCCTGATTTTCGATATAGTAGTTTGCCCAGTACTCTTTGACTTCTTTAACTGAGAATTTTCACCTGTTACCTGTCTTCTAGCACCACACATCCTCACGGTCTTTCCAATTGCCCCCATTTAAAAGCGCAGTTTGGGTCGCAAAGTTACTCCATTGTTCGGGTGTTTCCGGTAGGGGTGTTCAAAATCGGATATCCGAAAATTCGGATATCCGAATTTTGGATACTCGAAATTTTTGAATGCCAGATTTCACTGTCCGAATCCGTATCCGAAATTTTGGATATCCGAAATTTCGGAGATCCTCGGATAGTGAATCGGATATCCGAATATCCGATTTTTATTTAATTTTTATTTTTTATTATTATTTTTATATTCAAAACTGGATATTTCGGATAGTTTCGGATATCCGAATATAAGTTTTCGGATATTTTCAGATATTTCGGATACTTCGGATATTTTTGGATATTCGGATATCCGAAAAAAATAAAAATTAAATTTTCGGATAATATTCGAAATTTTTTAAAATCACTATCCGAATCCGAAATATCCGAAAATTCAGATATCCGAAATATCACTATCCGAATCCGAAAATTCGGATATCCGAATTTTCGGATATTTCGGATTCGGATATCGGATTTTCGGATACGAATAGTTTTGAACACCCCTAGTTTCCGGTTGTGAAGATTCCCAACCCCACCATCTTTGGTTGTTTGATTTTGTGTATTGTTCGGCCAACAAAGCTTGTTGTGACTGATTTCGTATAAGTCTTTAAACTTCTCCCTTAGCAGAATATCCGATAGCAATGCATCTTCCAAAAATCTCGTTTGGTCATTGTACCCCACTTCACATATAATTTTTTGATTCACATCTACATGTTGCTTTTCTAAGTCTTTTCCAAAATGTCTATGTTCTTCCACACCCTGGTGTACGCATTTACCACCGGTGTTAGTCCTTATTTCCATTTCCTTTCGTGCACAGCCTTACGGGTTTGATCTAAGTCTCCGTCACCACTTCATTAAAAGGGCAATATTCACCTCCCTTATGCTAATGATCCCCAACCCTCCCAATCGTTTGTTGTTTAGCATATTTTCCCAACCGACACATCTCACTTTGTTCTTTGCGTTAGTACCTCCCCGTATAAACTTCTGTCTAATGCCTTCCAAAGTTGTCATTACCTTCCGGGAGCTTTATATGATAACATAAAATATGTGGGTAGGCTCCCCCAAATCGCCTTGACCAATGTTACACGCCCCACAAATGACATTGTTTTTCCTTTTCAAGTTATACATTACTATCACATGGATACTTAGTCCACCGTATCTTAGACTAAGGGGTTGTTTGGCAACTTCTGATGTAACGCCCTGCGTTTCAAAACTTTTAT
Source organism: Helianthus tuberosus (assembly GCA_030545235.1). Taxonomy (NCBI): domain Eukaryota; kingdom Viridiplantae; phylum Streptophyta; class Magnoliopsida; order Asterales; family Asteraceae; genus Helianthus; species Helianthus tuberosus. The sequence continues at coordinate 3,924,740 of CM060422.1, read as the reverse complement.
CTTTTGGCAAGTCTCGTCATACTTCCTGTAACACCTGCGTCCCTAGACTTTTATCTATTTGTCACTTTTAGCCCCTATACTTTGAGATACTTGACACTTGTGATGCTATGTGATGCTTGAATCTTGAAACTTTGTGAGTCTATGATGCTATGACACTTGATTCTTAATACTAGACTCTGGATACTTGAATATTGATACTTGATACTTGGAAACTATGATTCTTGATACTTGGAAACTATGATTCTTGATACTTGGAATCTAGATTCTTGACTTTTGATACTTTGGTGCTTGACTCTTGAGACTTGTGAAATTTGAGACTTGGTTGAACGAGAGACTAGAGATTTGTCACTGGCGGAAACTATGAAACTTGGAAGCTAATGTGTTAATCTAATTATGTGAAACTATTACCCAATGATACGCATCGCTTAATCTAACTCGCAAAACGAAACAAAGACGGGAACGCGGAAAGGATGGGATTAACTGAATGGCAATCCGATCGGATGACCATCTGATCGGAGGGCCGTTCGATCGAACCGCCACCCGATCCATGCCACACCGCCTTCTGTCACACCCTGGCTTTTGCGGAAGCGTGGGTTTATCTGGTGTGACTTCTTAATACCATAGCAACAATCATAACAATGCTATATGGTAAAAACACAAGATGCTCATCCATTAATATAGTTAGAAAATACCATAACATAATTGTCTTGAATCATCAACCCAAAATAAGTTACAACCATGACTTGTTTTAAAAATGAATTCCCAATGGACTCAATAAAAGACCTTAAATAAAACGAGGTTTGGAGAAGTGTGACCCGTCCAGACAAGGGTTACACCTCCCAAACCCTACACCCCTGGATGACATCTTTTATTTAATACGCAGCTTAATGTGCATCACCCGCCAGATCCGATCAATTCCCTGAAATACATGTAGTTTGAAAAATCAACAAAAAGTTGAGCGAGTTCATGTGTATGTGAGTATGTATAAACCTTTGTAAACGATGTATGTATAAACCCTTGTACACGGTGTATGAAAGTCCCTGGTATGTAACAATAAGAATAAATAAAAAAAGAGATCACCAATGGTTTGCAAGACCATTGATATGCGTGAAGTGACGCAGGAAGACTCAAACCTAGCAAATTTGTACCGGGCCTCGGCTGTAAGACACAGTCACCTCTATGGGCCGCCCCGGCCTCATGGGCGTGGGCTCGCTACACCCAAATAGATCTATCACTCATGTCCCTCGGTCCTACGACGAGGATTAATGGCCTTTAGTAGCCGCCTACCCACTCACATGATCTAACGGTGTATGAAAAGTCCCTCCTTAAGCTAACCATACCATGTATAAAAATGTCTGTATAATTGTAACATGTATTTCACCCCCGAAGTATAAAACTGAAAATAGTTAAGAGAAAAAGGGGGACATGAACTCACAGTAGTGCGTCTCCTGAATCGTATCGTTAACTCAAACTTGGTCCGCTACACGATAACCTACAACGTACTAATGTCTATTAGACGAACGGGCCGTGCCTTGGCTTAGTATTTACGGGTTTGAGTTACGTTACTTTGATATTATTCCAAGTTATAACTTATTGTTAAAATAATAATTATTTTAACTTACATTATATTTGTAGGTCTTGAAATAATAGTTAGACAACTATTTCGTATTCATACTTCTCAAGTATTTTATGTGCGTATTTCCTTCCCAAGGATGGGGGTATTTTATACATGTATTTATGTGATAATTCATATTTCTCGTTATCAAAATATTATCCAAAATATACTAGTAACAGTATTTTGTTGAGTTATATTATTTTTCTCTAAATAATATAACTAGTTCCCAAATTATGTAAATATTCACATAAGCGTTTTAGTATAAAATATATATTCTAAATATATATTTGTCCGCTTTTATTTTCGAAAACCAACCTCCGATACTTGTATTTCGTTACGAAAATTATGGCGAAGTTTATATTCGAAACACAAGTTATTAAATATACTTGTAACACTTGTTTGGAAAAATATTTTCTAAGTGTTGGAATTTTTAGAAAATTTCGTCAGAGTTTCCTTTGTAAACGGAGGTGTCCATGCTTATTAGCATATCATTTTTTTTTCAAAAATTCATTCAATCAATCAGCAACAATTTATTAAACAACGTTAACCAAGTGCAAAAACAATGCACTTTACATAATAACATGAGCTTGGTTTTTGGTAAAAACGCGTAGTAACTTGGTAAAGCTTTTAGTGGGTTTAGTTACCTTCCAAAGTATAATTATTTCTTTAAAAACCATTTTCTTACAAAAGTTTAGTGTTTACAACTTGTAAACAATTTTTACAAAAATAAAACTCTTGAACTCTTCTTGTAAATAAAATGTTTTCACACTTATTTCATGTTCAAAAATGGTGTAAATGTGTGTAAAAATTATGATCTTTCAACAACCGATTCTCTAACTTGGTTTGTTTACAAAAAAAATCTTTTATAAAACTTGGATTTACATGATCATCATCTTACTTGTTTAATTATATTTCAAGAAAAGTTATTTTCTTCCAAGTTCATGTTTAAACTAGAAGGTGGTTATTTCATGTAACACATAACCACTTTCTAATCTTGTTAAATCATGGTTTTAATCATCATTTAACGAGTTCCTTATGGTGATTAACATCACATAACCAAGAATCATCATACAATCAACCATATGTTCACTACAACATTCTACTAGCAACATTTCGTCTTCAAGTATACTTTTATGTAAAGCTTCATGTTCATATTTTTAGTTCTTGTTCTTAGTGTTCTTGTAATATTCAACATAACATAACTTTTAACTACTCAAAATGGAAGTAAACTAAGGTAGATCAAAGACTTACAACTAGCACAAGGCTAGGGAAGAATCTCTAGTGAAAAGATGAAGAAGATGATGGTGAAAAGCAAGAAACAAAGCTCCTTGAAGTTCCACAAGTTGCAAGCTTCCTTGAGTCACCTTCTAGTCTTGCATGGAGCTTAGAATTGGATGAAGATGGTGTTGATATGGTGGTGATGGTGGCGGTTGTGGTGTAGCTGAGAGGAGGGAGAGAGAGAGTGAGGGAATGGGGTGTGATGATATGGAATGATGGTGGATCTATGGAACCATACTTATAGGATGTCTTCTAATATCTTGGCCAAATCAACAAGCAACCATCTATTATAAAATTAAGATTAAATCCAAGAGAAGATGTGAAGTATGGTGGGGATGATATGTGGGTCCACTTGGGACCGAATTCGGTTAGGGGGGGGGGTTTGATGTAAAATTTTGAGGATAAAGGGTAAAGGATAGTTAGGTTTCAAGTAACATGATTTCATATATTAGTTAGTTAACATTTAGGGGTGTTATGGTGTACGGGGATCATGACTAGCCAAAAATAATAAAACAATATATTTGGCAAAAATTTAGTGTCCCGGGTAATGTCCGGTTGTTCGGTTGGATACCGTTTCGTTAAAGTGTTTAATTATTCCGTAAAGTGTCTTTTATATATATTTTTGTATCATATTTAATTCCCGACACTTAGGAAAGCTTACAGGACCATTCTGCCATATTTTTACACCCTACTAGCATGTTACAATGCTGAATTTTATTAATAAATGCAGAATTCTGCACTTAAAGTGTGTTTTAGGCACTTCCCGGCATTTTAACTATCACCTAGTGACACAGTTTTATGGTCCTCACTTCCTTACACTCCATACTAGTGTAGTACCTTGTCCCTGGCCCATACTGGGCCTCAAAACATTGTCTGTCTATGTGCTGGCATTGTCAGCATGTTTTCTGAATTATTCGTTCAGTGTGCTAACTGTGCTTTGTGCATCAAGTATGTCACTAAAGTTTGTGTGTAATAAGTGGAGTGACTGTATGAGATATGATGCATATGTATGTATGATACAAAAATCATAAAGCAGTTTAAATTGTCAGTTGTAATCAAGCACAGTCATTAAGCACATAATTAAAATTAATTAATTATACGGATACCTGTAATTGTGAGGGTTGTCACACCTTCACTCCCCTCACACACTATAAATAGGACCTGTCACATCATTTCTCACTGATGTGACAGCCTCCTCCGAACCAGACGCACTCACTCCCTTTTTCTTCCATTTCTCGACGATTTCAGTACGTTTTACACTAGATTCTTGTACATCCTTGATCTATACACTATTCTCTACGAGATTCTCCTTCAAAATCTTACTTTTCACCATAAAATCTCTGAGATTTGAGCCCTTGAGGGTGATGTCATCATGGCGGTTTGTACCAAACTGTTGTGTGATGTCGTTCTAGTTAGGATCCAGCTTAGATCTGAGGAATTTCATACGTTTTACACTGAATCTTAACTAAATCTAGACTTTTTCAGCTAAAACTTATGTTTATCTTCTTCATTTCTTAACTTTTCACTTAAAACGGTGGAATCCGGATCCGAACGGACCGAAGACTTGATGATTAGTTTGAGTCGGCTTGGAAATGGATTGTTGCCGGAAGAGATGACCGGGGTACAGATTCCGACATAAGCACCGTCATGAACAGACGACTAATCGGACTAGGGTGATTCCCATTTAATCTGATCGGTTGAATGTTAATGTGTTTACCGTTGTCTCAAGACGTACCGTGTCGTCACCGTCAAACCAGAAACTTAGAAACTTTACAAGGTTGCGAACGGGACAAGGACAACTCAATCGAGTGGTAACCCGATCGGATAGCCATCCGATCGAACTGCCATCCGATCAGGTGACACTTACCTCTTAACCTTAAAACTTTGAATCTTTGATCGTCAAATGGCAATCCGATCGGATCGATCGAAGTGGCATTGTGTCTTAGAAACTTTCAACACTTAGAAACTTTTTCAGAAACTTGAAACTTTGGAAACTTCTATGATCGAATGGCAATCCGACCGAACTGTCGTCTGATCGGATAACCATCCGAACGAAGTGACCTAACTTGAACACTTGGTAACAATTTGGAATCTTGACACTTGGATCGAATGACCATTCGATCGAATGGCCATCCGAACGGATGACCATCCGATCGGATGGCAATCTGTAAGGACCTGCAAAAATGTCCATAAACGACCCGTAAGTGAAAACCCGGACCCCTGAAACCCTAATGTTCATGAAAAATCAAGAAAATTGAAATTTTGGTTTCCACGCGGGCCGCGTAAGCCATAAGGTAAGGCTACGCGGGCCGCGAAAACTTATAATTCCTCCAGATAAGCGCTTAGGCCACGTGTCGCACACGTGGCGGACGTACAGGTGACACGCTAGCCCTAGTTGTAGACTAGGTGGCCCTCGCGGGCCGCGTAAGATCTTATTAAGTTTTACGCGGGCCGCGTAAAACTCATTTTTCTGCTATAAATTACCTGTGCATGGCTTGATTGTCTGTGCTCGAGAAAACTTTCAAAAAACGCTGCTACGATATAATGTCCGATCGATTGAAACCAATCCGATGGATGTTTAAGTGCTGCCCGTATTTGGGATATGCCTTTGTCATTCGTCGTGAGGGTTTTGATTTCGTGAGTGTATCGTAAATGTTGTATTAAGTTACTGACCTAGTTCGTGTGCATTGTTGTTTAAACTAGGTTACAAGGCTAAATCAGTAGGCTAGACTCTACCCGTCTAAACTTGCAATGTGACTCATTCTCTTTTATCAACAATGTTTTATAATACTCCAAATTATTTTTAAAAGTTATAATTACAGGGATTAAGTCATGGTTATCTTGAATCACTGGCAAGTGGGGTATTGTGCACATTACAAATTTCTCACTGTTAGGTTCATCAATCTAACAGTGATAATCATCACTACTTGGGTGAAAGGACCCAATAGTGGTATGACCATCGTCACCAGGGTGTGACACGACGCCAGATAAAAATAAGATAGTAGCCATTCTAATCGCTCTTATGCTGTAATTTATAACTATGTGTCATTTTATTAAACTTGAGTGACTCGCCAGTATTTCCCCGCTGATAAAATATTTTTCAAAACATGTTTCAGGTGACCTACTGTGAATCAAGGAAAACATGCTACGGAGCACTAACAAGCTTGAAGTGGTGGCTCAGTAAAATAAATAAACATGTTTTGTAAAACAGGGAATTTCCTCGTGAAATTCCTCTATTGTAAATTATGGGGTTTGTCCCAATTCATGAAATAAAATAATTGGGCATTTTCAAGTTTTAAAAGATCCTGTTAAACTTCCGCTGTCAACTCAATTAATAAATACCACGGGTTTCTGCCTGCGGCTCCTGGACCGGGTCACACCGGGACGGGGGCCGTGACAGAAAAAGGTGGTATCAGAGCCACTGATTTAAGCCCATTAAGTATTTAGAAATACTTAATTTTCTGATTTCCATTCTGTGATTCTATTAAAGTTTAATTTACAAAATTTTAACTTAAAATTTTGTGTGTTTCTTCATGTATGCTAACAACATGAATGAACTATCAGAAGCACTTCAAAATTTTACTATCCATACCACAGATATGGATACCACCGGCTACTAGGCTGATAGTGAAGAGCCAATGGTATTCCAAGCCCAACCTCAGGAGAAACCAAAGCCGAAAAAGAGAAGAAGACTTGTAGGCTGGAGACGTGTGCGTAGGAAGAAACCAGCGATACAGAAAGTTATAAAGACTAAAGATCCGAAGGATAAAGGCAAAGGAAAGGAGATCGGGGAAAGTTCAAGGCAAGCCCAGGGAATGCCATCATGGGAGGTGCTGGATCGTAAACTGGCACTTACTGACCTCATCAGACCTGCCGATGAAAACCTTTTCAATTACCCAGCGGAAGCACAACTTCCAGTTAACCTAGAACCTGCTATCCCAGATCCTATTATCCACCCCCGACCTCTACCAGGAGAGCTAGAAGAATGGTGGACCACTGACTGGCAATTTCAGAACCTCTTGAATAACCCTAATACCTTTTTCCCCCAGTTTGACCCAGAGCCTGCACCAAACCCACCTATGAGCACTGAAAACTTGGTTGAACTCCGCCATTATGGCGAGGAGCAGGTGGACGTAGGAAACATAATCTGGGAAGTGGGGGAGAGGATATCATGGAAATACGACGAAAGGGAACGTCATTCCTGAAATGCCAGCTGACAAGGATCGTATGTGGTTACATGTTTAATAATAATAAGATAATAATAAATATTAATAAAAAAATATAATCATGTAATATAACTAAAAATAAAACTCTTGTAATATAACTGGTGTGTACGGATGCCTACTAAGATATAAAAATATCGACGTCGCAAAGACGGCAATTTTGACTATACGTGCTTATGTGTGATTGCTTTACTATGTTTGATTGTTATTTATCTTGTGCCAATAACATATATATTGTTAATTAACAGATGGAACACGCTAGTAATGAACCAGTTAATGAGGTTAATCAATCTGAGCAAAACAATGGAGACCAATTTCTTAATAGGCAGGATATAGAAAATATCGTTGCCCAAGGAATAGCTAATGTTATTCCAGCAATCATTGCTGCTGCCCGAAATCCAGTTGAACCTAAACCAACTACTCCCAGCAAACGTACTCACGGCGATAATTTCAGTAATAGTGTAAATGGAGGCAGCAACATTAATGATAATGATGATGTGGTGCAAGCCCCATTTCTTAAGAAAAATGAAAGCTGCAACGCCTGGTTGCACTTATAAGGAATTCCTTGCCTGTAAAGGTAACGAAGGGGCAACTGCTGCACTACGTTGGTTAGAGAAAACCGAAGCAGTAGTTAAAATAAGTAAATGTGCCGAGGAAGACATGGTCATGTACACGTCGCATCTTTTTAAAGAAGGAGCACTCGAATGGTGGAATACGGTACTACATGCCAAGGGAAGCGATGTGGCTTATGCCATGAATTGGGAAGAATTTAAAAGTTTGGTGGAAAGAAAATTTTGCCCTGAATATGAAAAAGAGCAAATGGCGAATAAATTCCTCAATCACCGGATGGTAGATGTTGATTGTCGAGGGTATACTTCGACATTCTTCGAGTATGCTAGAGTCATACCAACCCTGGCTTCGCCATAACCGGTACTTATATCTCGCTATATCTGGGGTTTAATTGGCGAAATCCGTGATATCATTAAAGCTGCGAGACCTCGCACAATTGATGATGCAATGGAATTAGCCAACACTTTGACGGACGGGCTGGTACGTACAAGAGAAGAAACTCAGAAGAAGGAAGTGGCCCAAAAGATTACTCAAGGATTCCGTGTGAGTAATAGTAGTAATTTCAAGAGAAAGGGGACCGGACAATCTTCTACTGCTCCATTTTGCAGTACTTGTAAGAGAAAGCATTTTGGAAGATGCAAAGGGTATTGCAATTTCTGCAAAATTCCAGGGCATCAAGAAGAAGATTGCAGGAGGAATAAATCAACAATCTGCTTCAACTGTGGAGAAGCTGGGCATTTTACACATGACTGCCCCAAATTGGTCAAACCGGCTGACAACAAAGCCAAACCTGCAGAAGGAACTACCAAAAAGAATGCAAGAGCATTCCAGTTGACTACCCAAGAAGCATAACTCATCCCAGATGTAATAGCTGGTACGTTCCTGGTTCACGACGTTTATGCAAAAGTATTATTTGACTCTGGTGCAAACCAAAGTTTTATAAATACTTTATTTTGCCAAGCTCTTAACCTACCCTTAACCAACCTTAGACAAATTTTTATGGTAGAAACTGCAGATGGTAATGCTGTCCACATAGATAAGGTTTTGCAACAAGGAAAGATAGAACTCTTAGGCCATAAATTTTCTGCAAACATGTTACCTATGAATTTAGCTGGATTCGATGTGGTGTTAGGAATGGATTGGTTAGTAGCCAACCATGCTCGAATCCTCTGTGATAAGAATTCCATAGAAATTCATGCACCATCAGGAGAAATAATCATGGTTACAGGAGATAAGCCACGAAAATCGATGAAGTTCATTTCAGTAATGAAAGTTGCTAGTTATGAACGAAAACAAGGAATAGTGTATATGATTTAGGTAATCATTAACACTAAAGGTAAGGAACTTAAGGAAATTCCAGTAGTATCAGAATACTCAGATGTATTCCCAGAAGAACTACCTGGATTACCACCCGATAGGGAAGTAGAATTTAGAATTCATCTAATTCCTGGAACTACACCGATAGCCAAGGCACCATATCGGTTAGCACCCACCGAAATGTTAGAATTGAAAAAGCAATTAAATGAATTATTAAGCAAAGGATTCATACAACCTAGTTCATCCCCGTGGGGAGCACCAGTGTTGTTTGTGAAAAAGAAAGATGGTTCGATGCGAATGTGTATCGATTATAGGGAATTGAATAAGGTTACAATTAAGAATCGATACCCATTACCAAGGATTGATGATCTATTTGATCAACTCCAGGGAGCTAGGTATTTTTCTAAGATAGATTTACGCTCCGGATACCATCAGTTAAAAGTACAAGAAGAAGACATACCTAAAACTGCCTTCAGAACTAGGTATGGTCATTATGAGTTTACAGTCATGCCCTTTGGACTAACAAATGCTCCTGCAGCATTTATGGACATGATGAATAGAATCTGTAAACCGTATTTGGATAAATTCGTAATTGTCTTCATCGACGATATACTTATTTATTCCAAAAGTCAGGAAGAGCATTGTAAACATCTGCATATACTCTTAACCTTGTTAAGAAAAGAGAAACTTTATGCCAAATTCTCAAAGTGTGAATTTTGGCTACAAGAGGTACAATTCTTAGGACACATGGTGAATCATGAAGGTATTCACGTAGATCCCTCCAAAATAGAAGCGATCACCAAATGGAAGGTCCCGCAATCAGCTATGGAAGTTAGAAGTTTTCTAGGGTTAGCTGGGTATTATAGACGGTTTATTAAGGATTTTTCCAAAATAGTTGTACCATTAACTAAGCTAACCTGTAAGTCAGTGAATTTTGAATGGGGGCCTAGGCAGGAGGAGGCCTTTAGGATTTTGAAGCAAAGGTTAACAAACGCCCCAATTCTTGCCTTACCAGAAGGGACAGAAGATTTTGAAGTTTATTGTGATGCCTCTAAGTTGAGATTAGGATTTGTGTTAATGCAACGCAAAAAGGTAATTGCGTATGCATCAAGACAATTAAAGAAGCACGGGGAAAATTATACGAGACACGACTTAGAATTGGGAGCAATAATTTTTGCCCTTAAGATTTGGAGACACTATCTGTTTGGCAGTAAGTTTACAGTATATACAGATCATAAGAGTTTAAGATACATATTTGGGCAAAAAGAATTGAACATGAGGCAAAGAAGATGGATGGAAATTCTAAGTGATTACGACTGTGATATTCAATATAACGAAGGAAAGGCAAATGTAGTAGCAGATGCCTTAAGTCGTAAGTATCATGAGAAACAACGACGAGTTTGTGCTCTTAGATTAAGTTTACAATTAGATTTAATGAAACAATTGAAGCATATTCAAGAAACAGCAATCAAGGATGATGCTGAATGAATGAAAGGACGAATAAAGGAATTAGAACAAGGAAGTGATGGAATTTGGAAATTCCATAAGAAAAGAATTTGGGTACCTAAGCAAGGAGAATTAAGAGATAAAATTTTAGAGGAAGCACATAAATCTAGGTATACCATGCATCCTGGTAACAATAAGATGTACCAAGATTTAAGGAATAATTTCTGGTGGATAGGAATGAAAATGGACATAGTTAGATATGTTTCTAAGTGTCTTACTTGTTCACAAGTTAAGGCAGAACACCAGAAACCCTCAGGTCTACTACAACAATTAGAGATGCCTGTATGGAAATGAGAGCTTATAACCATGGACTTTGTTACTAAGTTACCCAAAACCAGAAAGGGAAATGACGCGATTTGGGTAATTGTGGATCGATTAACCAAATCAGCTCATTTTCTTCCCATGAAGGAAACCTTTAGCATGGAAAGATTAGCAAAATTGTATGTAGACGAGGTAGTATCCTTACATGGAGTTCCACTCTCTATTGTATCGGATAGAGATAGTCGTTTCACTTCACATTTCTGGACAAGTTTCCAAGAAGCAATGGGGACCCGATTAAATTTAAGTACAGCCTACCATCCCTAAACAGACGGACAAAGTGAAAGGACGATCCCAACCCTGGAAGACATGCTTAGAGCATGTGTTCTAGATTTTGGGGGAAATTGGGACAACCATTTACCTTTAATTGAATTCTCCTATAACAATAGTTATCATTCAAGCATTGAAGCTGCCCCGTTCGAAGCACTATATGGACGAAAGTGTAGAACTCCAGTTTGCTGGGCAGAAATAGGAGAAAGCCAGTTATCAGGTCCTGAAATCGTGCAAGAAACCACCGATAAGATCACTCAAATCAAGGAAAGACTAAAAACGGCTCGAGATCGCCAGAAGAGTTATGCAGATAATAGACGCAAGCCGCTAGAATTTCAAGTTGGAGACAAGGTACTCTTAAAAGTTTCTCCTTGGAAAGGAGTAGTTCGGTTCGGTAAGAAAGGAAAGCTAAGTCCAAGGTACATAGGACCATTCCCAGTAATCCAACACATAGGACCGGTCGCCTATCGCTTACAACTACGAGAAGAGCTAGCCGGGGTACATGACGTATTTCATGTATCTAACCTCAAGAAATGTCTATCGGACGAATCGCTAGTAGTCCCTCTTCAAGACATACAGGTGAATGAAAAGTTGAAGTTCGTGGAGAAACCACTCCAAATAGAAGACAGAAAGATTAAATTTCTCAAACATAAAAGATTGGTACTGGTCAAAGTCAAGTGGGATTCAAAAAGAGGACCCAAAAAATGAAGCGAAACTGTCCTCACTTATTTCAGTAAATCTCGAGGACGAGATTTTAAATAAGGTGGGGATGATGTAAGGACCTGCAAAAATGTCCATAAATGACCCGTAAGTGAAAACCCGGACCCCTGAAACCTTAATGTTCATGAAAAATCAAGAAAATTGAAATTTTGGTTTCCACGTAGGCCGCGTAAGCCATAAGGTAAGGCTACGCGGGCCGCGACAACTTATAATTCCTCCGGATAAGCGTTTAGGCCACGTGTCGCACACGTGGCGGACCTACAGGTGACACGCTAGCCCTAATTGTAGACTAGGTGGCCCTCGCGGGCCGCGTAAAACTCATTTTTCTGCTATAAATTGCCTGTGCATGGCCTGATCGTCTGTGCTCGAGAAAACTTTCAAAATCACACATATTCTGCTCGAAATTCACATTTACAATAGCAAAACGCTGCTACGATCAAGGGTAATAACTCGATCACTGCTACGATATAATGTCCGATCGATTGAAACCAATCTGATGGATGTTTAAGTGTTGCCCGTATTTGGGCTATGCCTTTGTCATTCGTCGTGAGGGTTTTGATTTCGTGAGCGTATCGTAAATGTTGTATTAAGTTACTGACCTAGTTCGTGTGCATTGTTGTTTAAACTAGGTTACAAGGCTAAATCAGTAGGCTAGACTCTACCCGTCTAAACTTGCAATGTGAGTCATTCTCTTTTATCAACAATGTTTTACAATACTCCAAATTATGTAAAACATGTTTTGTAAAACAGGGAATTTCCTCGTGAAATTCCTCTATTGTAAATTATGGGGTTTGTCCCAATTCATGAAATAAAATAATTGGGCATTTTCAAGTTTTAAAAGATCCTGTTAAACTTCCGCTGTCAACTCAATTAATAAATACCACGGGTTTCTGCTTGCGGCTCCTGGACCGGGTCACACCGGGATGGGGGCCGTGACACAATCCGTCCCTCATTCACAACAGTCACCTCAATCGAATGGTAATCCGATCGAACTGCCATCCGTTCCAGTGACTGATCCGACACTTGCGCAATCTCGTTGTTTTGTCCGACACTTATCTGTTGTATTCTAATCAGGCTAAACCTAAAGAGCTCCCTTTGATCCAATAATAGTTAATTTGTTAAGCAAACCCTGTGAGTTTACTCGATCCCTTTTGTTTTAAACTTTGGGATGTAACATGTATTCTATTAAACTATGAAACTTGATATTTTTGGAATCTATAACTCTATCCTATGTGTATGTGAAACTTGTGATTCTTGATTCTTGATTCTTTGTGCTATGAGAACGTTTAATCCAGAGTGTGTAGTTCCGCCTTAACAATAGTAGCGCTATAGGAGATGCACCTCCCCATTATTCTCGGGGGTATTGTTAGGAGGATTATAGTTTTCCTTGATTCTTGGGAAGACACTAAAGCATCAGGACACTTGGACTATCACTTGGACTGCGAACACTAGGACGGTTGAAACTATTTTGTTATCATTTACATTGTGGATATGAGTCTTTTGAATCTATTATGCTATATACTCAAACTTGTATACTCGCCGGTACATTTTGTACTGACTTTATTTTAATACATGTTGCAGGCTGATAGGATGCTAGGATTCTTGAAACAAGCTAGGATGAAGCTTAGAAACTACACTTAGCTAATCTAGAAACTTTTGAAACTATGATGATGCTTTGATGATTATGTGACTGTGGATTTATGATGTTTACAAAATTTTGCATTGAATCAATTTAATTACTATTGAAACTATTAGTGTTATGGGAACTCATGAGCAATCTGAACGCTTAGTGCCGCACCCCGATGTTTCCGCCATCGGTTGGGGTGTGACAGATTGGTATCAGAGCCATAACTATAGGGAATTAGGATAAGTATGATTACTTGCCCTAGTCTATAGTTATAGGGATCTTGATTCTTATTTGTTGTTTAAGACTTGTGCATTCTACCGTATCTGCTTCCTAGCAGCACACTTCCTGTTAATCTTACATGCCTTTCCTAAGGCTGATACAATATACACTTGATACTTTGAAAACACTGTTAATCGGTGTTTGTATTTTGCACGAGATTTGTCCTCAAGTCAGGAGTGACATCCGAACCTTGATGGGAAATTTCCTTATTATATTCTAGTAGGTCTTATCTGTTGATAAGTACCGACGCTATTAGGGTACGATGTTGTCAAGATAGGGGTGAAACTCAGACCTTGATAACTAGTCCCACTCTTTGATTTTATGTCTCGCCAAAGTCTCGTAACTTCCAATCAAATTAGGAACGTGAAATGACCAAAAGGACGGATATTGTAGGCCTAACATCGATGACGTATTTGTCTAAGTAAGTCAAGACACGTTCCCTCAATTCGAAAGGAGTTCGAATCACTTTGGTTAGTCACCGTTCCTCTACCCGGAACAATCCTATGTTTTATAAGCCTATCTTTTATGTAATCTCGATTTTTATGTGTGTGGTTTTAGACTTGATTCTTAGTTTGTTTTGAGACTTTTTACACAAATTGCACGTATGTCCGCAATCTAAAACGTTAACTCTAATCTCAGGATTAAACTAAATTTATGAAGCTTTGTTCATGACGTTAATCTATGTGGGAATCTTGATCGACTATGATACCATGTGAAGCTATTTGACGAATCTATGTGTTATTGTGGTTGTGAAACACTAAACGGAACACGGCATAGAAATACAAGAAAGAAGTGACGTGTCTGAAACATGGTGGATACGCTGCTGGTACTTCCTCTATATAAGTGTTTCAGACATGTGACCAACTTTCGTATCACGTGCCATGCGAAACTTAGTGTTTTGCAGACCGGTGTTGAGATGGTTGAAATCTAAGCTATGGGGAACTACTTATGTAATATATGTGGAATCTAGGTGTAATCTATGTGCACTCTATCCTAATCTATGTGTGTTGTTTTGAGTAACAAAATACGAAACGTAGCCTAGCGCCGAAGACGAGGCGAAAGTGGCATGTCCGAAGCATGGTGGATACGCCACTAGTACTTCCTATATATAAGTGTTTCTGGCATGTTATCGAACCTTCATACCACGCGCTAAGTGAAGTTCGTAGTTTTGTAGACTCGGGTTGAACTTGTTGAATCTACTTGGTTAATCTATGTGAACTCTATGTGAGGTGTGGTGGAATCTAATGTTATGGTTAACGAAGCATGACACCGATGACGAGACGGACGTGGCATGATTGAAGCATGGTGGATACGCCGTTGGTACTTCCTATATATAAGTGCTTCCGTCATGTTGCCAAACTTTCGTAGCACGTGCCATGCGGGGTTTCGTTGTTTTGTGATGAGGTTGTTAACTCTAATCTATTGGAATCTATTGGAATCTATTGGGATCTATCGGAATCTATGAGAATCTATTAGGTTAATCTATGTGAATCTATCAGGGTTAATCTATGTGTGTATGATGATGATGATGAGTGTGTTGTTGTTTTTGGCAATTGCGACAAGTAACATGACACCGAGTACGAGGCAGAAGCGATGTGCCTGAAGCGTGGTGGATACGCCGCTGGTACTTCCTATATATAAGTGTTTCTGACATGTTGCCAAACTTCGTACAACGTGCCATGCGAAGGTCGTGGGTTTGCGGTGTTGAATCTATTGGAATCTACGTGAAACTTGTTGAATCTTGAGTCTTAATCTATCGTGTGTGAATCTATACTGTGAGACTTTGTGAATATAGACTTATACGATCCTCTTGTTGGATCTTTAGATGTCTTCTCGTAAGCTATCCGACACTCTCAATAGATCCAGGGAAAAGTCTCAGAAAAAGATGATGTCATTCATGGTCGACCAGATTGCTCGAGTCGTGCCAAAGATCGTCTCTGAGATCCAAGGATCAAACACTCCTCCATCCTCTGTGGACTCAAAGGCCGAGAAGCTAAAGCCTACAAAGTTCAACTACAAACATTTCATCTCTTGCAACCCTAAGCCTTTCACGGGCAGTGATGGGGCGACTGCTATGCTCGAGTGGTTTGACAGCATCGAGGTTACCTTCATTAACAGCGAGTGCCCGAATCATCTAAAGACTAGGAGTGCAACGGGAATGTTCCAAGGCAGAGCATTGGAGTGGTGGTCAAATGAGAGAAACATCCGTTCGAATGAGGAAGCCTATGCTCTTCCATGGACCGAGGTGCGTGAACTGATGATGCTTGAGTTCTACCCTCCCCATGAACAATTGAAACTTGAAGAAGAGTTCTGGCATTTGAAGCAGGTTGGTGATGATAATCTGGCTTATACTACTCGATTCAAGCAGCTCAGCTTGATCGTTCCCTACTTGGTTTCTACTCCTAAGCGCATGATAACCAAGTATATCAATGGTCTACCTCCTGCTATGCGTGATTCTATTGAAGCAACTCAGCTTGAAACAATTGAGGAAGTCTACCGTCTTGCAGCTAGTCTCAACAACAACCGTGTTCGTGATAAGCAGTTTGCTACTTCTCATACTTCTAAATCTGCACATCAAGTTACTCAGCAGCCAAGTGGCAGCAATAACAAGAAGAGGAAGTCTCAGGGTTCAGGATGCAATGCTATTGTTCCTGCTGCAAACCCTGCTGCTAAACCTGCTCCTGCTGCTGCTGTTCAGAACCCTGCTGCTCCTGAAGTCAAGAGGCAGTACACTGGGCCTCACCCCAAGTGTACCACTTGCAACTTTCATCATCCTGCTAACTCTGCATGTCGTTTGTGTACCAGCTGCAATCGCTATGGTCACATGACTCCCTATTGTCGTCAAGCTAACCCTGCTCAACCAGCTCAGCAAGCCCCAGCTCAGGCAGCCCTACCAGCTCTTCCAGCTCCTCAGCAGAATCCTAGGCCAATCAACGTTGTTCGTGCATGCTACAAGTGTGGAGATACTACACATCTTCGTAATCAGTGTCCTCAGGTGAACCAGGACCAACAGCCAGCCGCTCGTGGACGAGTGTTCAATCTTAATGCTAATCAGGCTCGTAACGACAATGACGTGTTGGTGCATGTTATGTGACAACAGCGTTGGATTGGTCTTTGGATATTAATCGAGTTTGGGCCGCGAAGACTTATGAAGACTGAATGGAATTCGAGTTTCTTGAAGCCCAATCTAGTCCAAGTTTGTATCAAGTTTAAGTCTATCTAGTTTAGCCCGAATTGTAAACAGAATTCGTATGGGCTTGGCCCAGTTCGAATTGTATGGTTGTGTGTATATAAACAACCTTTACCTAGAGTTTTAGGGTTAGACTTTTGGAGACTTTTAGGCAATTGAGAGAGAGTTCGAATACACAGATTATTGGCTGTGAGTTCGTGAAGATCTTGAGTGATTGTAAACGTTTTCGTTGGATAATCATAGAAGATCGGTTGGTAAATCGTCTTGTGTTCTTGTTTCTGTTTGAAAGGTTTATCAAGGGGATTCCGCACCCTTGGTAGATTGTCAGTTTTGTTACGATCCACACGGGATAGGGACCTACATGACGTCGTTAATGGTACGTTTATTGTGAATAACCTTTAGGCTTCGATTCTATTTGATACTGGTGCTGACAGAAGCTTTGTGTCCGTTGAATTTGAATCTTTGTTAAATTATGCACGCTCTATGTTACCTAAGTCATTTTCGATGGAGATTGCCGATGGGAAGTCTATTCTAGTTGATTCTATTCTCTGTGGTTGTTCCTTGACTCTTAACGACCACGTGTTTACTATTGATCTAATACCCATGCAATTGGGTAGTTTTGATGTTATTATCGGTATGGATTGGTTGCGTAAGAATCATGCTGGAAAATCCCGAAATAGGTTTTAGACATTATATATCATTGGAATCGTAATCTCGAGACGAATCTAACGGTATAATTTAGTAAAAACAGGTTTCGGACTAAAATTGTACGGTTTAACCAGTCTGCTTAAGTTAAAATGTCAAACATGTCTAAATTAAACGAACTTTTAAGGATGGAACACGAGGTAGGCACAACGAACAAACCACCTAAGATGATGAAGGTGGAGAATTACTTGACATGGAAGGATAGGTTTCAATCCTTTATTGAATATCAGGACACACGCATGTGGATTTGTATTGAAGATGGGTACACAAACCCTACACATGACTTTGAAGGCAGACCGCGTGTCACAGCCTATGTGAACATGCAAGAAAATGATAAAAGGATGTATGAGGCTGAAAAGAAAGCCTTGGCAGCTATCAAGATGTCCCTACCTGATAGCATCAAACACACCTTTAAGAAGTATACTACTTCAAAAGAAATGTGGGATGCACTAGAGAAGAGATATGAAGGGAATTCTGATGTCAAGAAGAACAAAATTGATCTACTGAAGAAGCAGTTCGCTGTGTTCAAGTACATGAAAAATGAGTCACTTGAGGACGTCATTACTCGATACTACCATCTGATGTCAGAATTGGACAATTATGATATAGATTGCTATTCTGACATAGAGAAAAATGACAAGCTGCTTGATGCTCTGCCTGCTAAATGGGATATTTACACTCTCATGATAAAGGGAGAAGCTGATTATGAAACAAAGGAACTGGAAGAAGTAGTTGGAAAGCTAAGAGCTTATGAGCTCAGCATGAAGAAGAAGGACACTGGATATGATCAGGTTCAAGATCCAGGGATTTACAATGGGCTTACATCTTCTTCATCTCACGATGCTTCTAGCGACTCTGCCACTGCTTTTCTCTCGCGTGAAACTGAGCAGGTCACAGTAAATGAGGATGGTGATGTATGTTTTGTAGCTGCCTCAGGAGGATCAACTGGAGCTAAGAGAACATCAACTGCTAAGCAAAGTAGTAGTTCAAAGTCAATGCCAATGAGTGTGAAGTCTGCTGAAGAGCATCTTGCTCTACTTGCTTCATTTGTTGCTTCTTACGAGAACTACATTCAGGGGAAGATATCTGATCCTGCTGTTTTAGATGAAGATTACGATCAGATTGACCCTGATGATCTTGAAGATATGGATTTGCAATGGCAAATGGCCATGATTACTAGAAGGGTGAAGAGGTTCATGAACAGAACTGGAAGGAAATTTGTAGGGAAAACTGTTGGTTTTGACAAGACCAAAGTGAGGTGCTTTAACTGTCAAAGTTATGGTCATTTTGCTAGGGAATGTCAGAAACAAAAGAATGAAACCTCAAGTCAGAGTTCAAACAATAGAAATTCATCAAACAACTCTAACTCAAGAGCGCTGATCTCTACTGCACGAGAAGGTTCATATGACTGGAGTATTCACTTGGAAAATGATGAGAATGTCACTCAAGCATTTATGGCAGAGATTGTTCCCGTTGATGAAGCTGAAGCTAACATGAATGGTGAAGTTGAGAAGAAAAGTGAAGCTGAGGTAGATAAGGCTGATCAGACAACAGATGCTGAAAAAGGAAAGCCAAAGTCTGAGCATGAAATGGATGATGAAAAGGAAGCAGATGAGAAAGATGAAATCATCAAAAGAATGGAAGCTCAACTTGCTGCTCTTATGGCCAACTCAGACAAATCGACTGGAGAGGTAAGTAACTCTGCTACTTCTGTTTGCTTAAAGTGTCATGAATTACAGGGTGAAGTTGACAGGTTGTCAACTCAAACCAAAAGTCTGGTGAGCGAAATATCTAACGTAAAAGAATCAAATTTCTTTGCAAAAAGAAATGAGTCATCATATTTGAAAAAGATAAAAGGCTATGAAGCTGAAATTGAAGTTTTAACCTGTAAACTAAACGAAAAACTTCAAGTCATAGACTTAGCTCATGACATGATGGCTGAGAAAACAAAAGAAATTTCTGAAAAATGCAAAGAGTTGTCAGATGCACAACTCAAAATTGTTGAACTCGAAAAGAAATTAGGTCAATTCAGGGATTCTACTTTTGTTATGAAACACATGATGGGTGGGTTAAAGAAGAGTAATGACAAGACAAGTGTGGGATTCAAGGGCTTCAATGAAGTTCCACCTCCTCTTAGTCATGACTATTCTTTCTTACCTGATGAAGATGAGTTCACAGACTTTCTGTCGACATCACCAAGTAGTTTCACATCTAGTCAAGGTGATGTGTTTGAAGATAATGATGCTAAGAAGGTCAATAACAGCAAACCTGTTTTGAAAAAGAAAAATTCAAATCCTACGAATAAAAATCCAACTTTTGTTAAAAAGGTTAATTTTGTTCAAGGAAGTGATATGAAAAACGAAACAGCTGTTATAGAAAATGAATCAAATGTAGAGTTTGCTAAAAACAAAAACATAGAAAATCTTGAAACTAAGCAAACTGAACCTAATCCTTCTAAGGCATCATCATCTAAACCAGAATCTAGTTCAAAGGCTTCAGCTAAGAAGTCTTCGAATAAGAGATCGTGCTTCAAATGTCCCACCAAGGGACATGTAGCTAGCTGCTGTCCTAACAAAAAGGTTGAAGCACAAATTAGTGAGAAACAAAGAGGGAAATCACCAGAGAAGAAAGGTGATAATGAGAAGAAAGTCTCAAATTCTCCAAAGAAATCTGCTCCAAAGCAACAACATGGTGTTGCTGGTGGTGTAAAAATGGCTGAAAAAGGAACTCCACAAGTTCCTCGTTTCCAAAGAAATCAACCAAGATTTCAGCCTGAATCTACATCAGGCAGATATGAAAGACCAAGAAGTAGTTCACCAAGAATGAACAACCAAAATTCAAATAATTTTAGAAGTCAAGGTCAATATCAAAATCGATACCAAAATAATGGTGGTCGAACTTTTTATAACAATGGCTTTCGAAATTACAACAATCAAGGTTCTTGGAATCAAAATCAAAGTTTTCAAAGGTCACATAGTCCAAACACAAATAGGTACCCTCAGGACCAGAGACCTTATGGAAATCAAAACCAATTTCCATCAACAGGTCCAAGATCCAAGACTCAAGTTAGGAGTGATGGATGTTGGATGGACGTTCAAATAGTTGGTGAATTTGGACGACCCAAGACCATTAAGGCTTGGGTCCCCCAAGCTAACTAATCCTTTGGTTGGTGTGTGCAGGAGCTGCTAAGGAGGATTATCAACTTATGGTATGTTGATAGTGGCTGCTCTAGGCACATGACGGGGGATGCGAGGTTGTTTTCTGAATTTGAAGAATATGATGGTGGACATGTAAATTTTGCTGGTGCTAAAGGTGGTAGGATAACTGGAAGAGGAAAAGTGACGAATGGGAAGATCACTTTGGACAAAGTGAACTATGTTGAGCAGCTTAAGCACAATCTGATGAGCGTGTCACAAGTCTGCGACAAGGGTCACTCGGTCCATTTTACAAATACTGAGGCATTGGTGTTGAAACCGGGTTTGGTTATTCCGGACGATTGGATAGTGATGCGTGCACCGAGGAAAAATGATACTTATGTCATGGACATGGGTGCCAAGGATCCAACTGCTGCGGTGGCGTGTTTACTGTCAAAAGCATCTGAAGCTGAATCTATGTTGTGGCACAGACGCATGGCCCACATTCACTATCGCAAAATGAATTATATCATAAAAAATGAGCTAGTGAAAGGGGTTCCATTGCTGAGGTTTCAAGTGGAAGATAAATGTCTTCCATGTCAAAAGGGAAAACAACACAAGAAACCTCATAAGTCTAAAACAGTAAATTCCATTAATGCCCCTTATGAATTACTTCACATGGATTTATTCGGTCCAGTGAACGTGAGGAGCATAGGTGGAAAGTACTACTGTCTGGTTGTCACTGATGATTACTCACGTTATTCATGGGTTTTCTTTTTAGGTACAAAAGATGAAACAACAGAGATGTTGATAGATCTTTTTACAAAATTGGAAAACGTCCATGATGCAAGGATCAAGAGGATAAGGAGTGATAATGGCACAGAGTTCAAGAATCGGATTCTGGATCTCTACTGTCTTCGAAAGGGAATAGAACATCAATATTCAGCTCCTTATACTCCTCAACAGAATGGAGTCACTGAGAGGAAAAACAGGACGTTGATTGAAGCCGCTAGGACTATGCTTTCAGATTCAAAGCTACCAGTTCTTTTCTGGGGAGAAGCTGTGAATACAGCTTGCTACGTCCTAAACAAAGTTTTAACCGTTAAACGATTTAACAAAACTTGTCATGAGTTGATGTTTAACGAAAAACCAAACTTAACAGGCTTTGAACCATTTGGATTACCCTGCACCATTGTGCGAAACAAAGATAAACAAAAATTCGGTGAGGTGGCCGACGAAGGCTACTTTCTGGGTTACGTGCCTGGCACACCGAATAAAAGGGTTTTTAATCTCAAAACTGGTAAAATTGAGGTTGTTTTTAATGTGGAAATTACTTCCTACAAACCTCAACAATCAACGAGTGGTCCTGCTATACTGTATGATTATGAAAGTGTGTTTAAATCATTTAATATTCCTGAGGTTTCTGATGCAGATGATTCTCAGCTGATTCAAACAGTGGTATGTGAAGACGATGAAGGCGAATTCATGCCTAGATCGAATGTTGATATTTCAGATGCTCCGGAAATTTCCCAAGGTGCTGCTGATCCTGATTCAAGTGATAGTGACTCTGAACCTATTCAGGGGGAGGAGTTTGTTAATCCGTTTGCAAATCAGAATATTCAGGGGGAGGTTGGATCAAACCTGGGTGATATTCTTGAAGTTGATGCAGTTGCTTCTACACGAGCAAATAGAGATCATCCAGTTGACATGATACTTGGAGATCCTACTGCAGGTGTTCAGACGAGAAGAAGCATAGCAGCGAATTCTGGGTTATTTGTTTCGATTGAGAAGACTGGGATAGTGAATGAATGCTTGTATAGTTGCTTTATTTCCCAAGAGGAGCCGAAGAACATTCACATGGCTCTTAAAGACAATTCATGGGTTGAAGCTATGCAAGAAGAATTGGCCCAGTTTGCGAAGTTGAAGGTTTGGGAGTTAGTGGACCTTCCTAAAGGTGAAAGAGAGATTGGCACTAAATGGGTGTTTAAGTGCAAGAAGGATGATAGAGGTATTGTCACGCGCAACAAGGCTCGGTTAGTGGTAAAAGGGTTCAATCAGCAAGAAGGGATAGATTATAATGAAGTGTTTGCACCAGTGGCAAGGTTGGAGGCAATTCGTTTGTTTCTAGCTTTCGCTTCATTCAAGGGCTTTAAAGTTTTCCAACTAGACGTGAAGAGTGCATTTCTTTACGGGAAAGTCCAAGAAGTGGTGTATGTCTCACAGCCAGATGGGTTTGTTGATCCAGACTATCCAGATCGAGTTTACAAACTTGATAAGGCTTTATATGGGTTACATCAAGCTCCTAGGGCGTGGTACGAGACACTGTCTACACATCTGATCAAGAATGGTTTTGAGAGAGGTCAGATTGACAGTACACTGTTCATCAAGAGAAAGAAGGAAGATTTTCTGCTGGTACAGGTATATGTGGATGACATCATCTTTGGGTCATCAGATGAGAACATGTGTAAGGAGTTTGAACAGGTGATGAAGAGTAAGTTTGAAATGAGTGCTATGGGTGAGCTGTCTTACTTTCTGGGATTACAAGTTGAACAGAAGGAGGATGGGATGTTTATTCATCAAACAAAGTATGTGTATGACATTTTGGATCGGTTCAAAATGAATGATTGCTCTACTTTCAACACACCCATTTGCGAAAATCACAATCTCGGCCCAGATCATGAAAGTACTGAAGATGTTGATCCTACACAATACAGGGCGATGATTGGTTCTCTAATGTACTTGACTGCTTCAAGACCTGACATCATGTTTGCCGTATGCTTGTGTGCCAGATATCAGGCGAATCCGAAAGAGTCACACATGAAAGCAGTGAAGCGTATTCTTCGTTACTTGAAGGGGAAACCTAAACTTGGGTTATGGTATCCAGCTGATAGTGATTTGAGGATCATTGCTTACACTGATTCAGACTTTGGAGGATGCAAATCAAACAGAAAGTCTACAACAGGTGGTTGTCAGTTCTTAGGAGGCAGGATCGTGTCTTGGCAATGCAAGAAGCAATCCTGTGTGTCTACATCTACGTGTGAAGCTGAATATATTGCTGCGGGTAGCTGTTGCTCTCAGGTTCTCTGGATTCAACAGCAGATGCGCGATTACGGTTTGGATTTCACTCGTACTCCTATTATGATAGATAATAATGCCACCATATCAATCACAAACAACCCCGTAAAGCACAGTAGAACTAAACATATTGACATACGTCATCACTTTATACGGGATTGTGCTGAAAAACGACTAATTGAATTACATCGAGTCGACACAGAAGATAACCTTGCTGATCTTTACACAAAAGCTTTTGATCGAGCTCGCTTTGAACACTTAGTCGAACTCAACGGGATGAGGAATCCTGAATAACTGGTTTTTCATAAGAATTTTGTAAATAGTTTACTGCTTTTTCAAAAATCAAAAATACAAAAACATTGAAAAATCAAAAACATAAAAAAATAGAAAATCAAAAATGAGTTATCACTGTGTGAAAAAGAAGAAATGATAGTACCTCAGCAAGTTAGACTGTCACACTCAAACTGAATTAAAATGCTTAAGTGTGATAGCAGCTTCATCATATGATGTACCAGTAGGCAAAAGCATGAAATAATCAACTTACCAAAGTGATATAAACATAAAAGCACTGAGTATGAGTGGGGAACACATCAGTGGTGTATGGTTGAATGACCTTAAATCTTGCGTTGATAGATTGCCAAAATCTGAAGTTTTGGGTCTTTATACTGTTATTTCATCTGGGGATATCTTGGCTGTCATTCTGTTTACAACTAAAATTGTACATGACCCCAGGAAAGAAAGTCACTTGGAATTAGCTCATTTCTATTTGAATGTCTGTATGGTGTCCCGATACACACAATTTTGATCTGATTCTGAAATCTTCTCTGAAAAAAAAGTCGTGTACCTCCTCTGCTGCATCCAGATATATGCTGACCTGGAGGTGCTAGGCAACGACAGCTTCTGCTGCATCCAGATACATGCTGACCTAGCTGTACGTTGTCGCACTATAGATCTAATACACCCGAAAGAGGCCCTCAAGTGCCCAAAAGAAACCCACTAAACCTATATCAAACTGAAAAAACTCATTTGATCTGTATATTATACCATCTCTCCTAAAGATCTATTCTGTTCTCTTCTCAACCTATTCCCAGTTAAGATTTCAGAAATCTGGATTGGACTTGTGAAATATGTGGTAGGGAAGATACTTGCATGATAGAGTATGTTGTTGATATTTCCAGGATTTGATTAGTATTTGTTTGGGTGTTCATTGTTAAGCAATCAAAACATGATAAAACAGATTATATGCAGACCTAGACACTGTCGGGATATCTTAAAGGATGACTTCAGTATACTCACCTACTACGATGAATCTTTGTGCATACCTTGATCGCAGGGGTATATCCTGAAGTGGGACACACTAGTATATCAGAAATAAAATTACCTTAACGTATCATATGGTAATGGTACTTGAAATGTTCATGCATTTTGTTTAAGTGGACAAACATACTGGTAATCGTCTTGAACTGCTTTTCACGAAAAATTAAATAAAGAATTATCTAATAGTGTGAAACAGTTTGATTGTGCTGATATGATCTTCTTACCGGTGATTCTCACAAAAATAGAGTGTTTATTGCTTTTCGTATTTATTTGCTTTCAGAAAAATATAAAAATACAAAAATAGTGTCTTTTTCTGTTTAAAATTCTTAATGTACGGAAAACTATTATTCGTGGCGGAGTTGTTACTGATAGGGGGAGACGGTGTTAGTAAGTGGGTTCAAAATTTTGAAATGATGCAGGTTATAAGGTGTTTGATTAAAAATTGTTGCGTGTTGGTGCTTAATTTGAAAATGCTTAATCTGTTATACAGTTTAACTATCTCTTGAATAATAATAATTCCTTAACTATGTTGAAAAATTCTTATGGTTTCTCGAGATGTTGGTTTTATAGTATACAGATTGAAGCAGTTTGTTGATGAGAAGTTGCTTTGAAGAGATGAGGAGTTTGTTGCTGCTTGGTAGAATCCTCCTTCTACAATGCAGAATGGATGCTATGAAGACTTATTGCGAATGCTGAATACAACTTGGAAGATTTGGTGATTGGATTCATCAGCTTAGGGGGAGTCTGTTGCTGACAGAATTCATGTTGAAGCTGACGCTATCCAAAGACCAAAAGACTGTGAGATTCTGAAGACTAAAGTTTCCTTTGCAAGCTATTGTCAAGGGGGAGTTTGTTGGTGCATGTTATGTGACAACAACGTTGGATTGGTCTTTGGATATTAATCAAGTTTGGGCCGCGAAGACTTATGAAGACTGAATGGAATTCGAGTTTCTTGAAGCCCAATCTAGTCCAAGTTTGTATCAAGTTTAAGTCTATCTAGTTTAGCCCGAATTGTAAACAGAATTCGTATGGGCTTGGCCCAGTTCGAATTGTATGGTTGTGTGTATATAAACAACCTTTACCTAGAGTTTTAGGGTTAGACTTTTGGAGACTTTTAGGCAATTGAGAGAGAGTTCGAATACACAGATTATTGGCTGTGAGTTCGTGAAGATCTTGAGTGATTGTAAACGTTTTCGTTGGATAATCATAGAAGATCGGTTGGTAAATCGTCTTGTGTTCTTGTTTCTGTTTGAAAGGTTTATCAAGGGGATTCCGCACCCTTGGTAGATTGTCAGTTTTGTTACGATCCACACGGGATAGGGACCTACATGACGTCGTTAATGGTACGTTTATTGTGAATAACCTTTACGCTTCGATTCTATTTGATACTGGTGCTGACAGAAGCTTTGTGTCCATTGAATTTGAATCTTTGTTAAATTATGCACGCTCTATGTTACCTAAGTCATTTTCGATGGAGATTGCCGATGGGAAGTCTATTCTAGTTGATTCTATTCTCTGTGGTTGTTCCTTGACTCTTAACGACCACGTGTTTACTATTGATCTAATACCCATGCAATTGGGTAGTTTTGATGTTATTATCGGTATGGATTGGTTGCGTAAGAATCATGCTGAGATTGCCTGTTACGAGAAGTTTGTTCGTTTACCTCTTCCATCCGGTGATGTTTTGCATGTCTATGGAGACCGACCTTCGAAAGGACTGAAGTTGATGTCATGTACTTAAGCGAGCAGATGCTTACGTAAACAGAACCTTGCTTTCTTGGCCCACGTGGTGGAACAAAAGGGCAAGGGGAAGAACATAAGTGGCGTTCCAGTAGTGTGTGATTTCCCTAATGTCTTTCCTGAAGATCTTCCTGGTCTTCCTCCTCCTAGATCCGTCGATTTTCGTATTGATCTCATACCTGGTGTGACTCCTGTCACCAAGGCTCCTTATCGACTTGCACCATCCGATATGCAAGAGTTATCTAGTCAGCTTCAATAACTGCTCGACAAGGGATTCATTCGTCCAAGTACCTCCCCGTGGGGTGCTCCTGTGCTATTTGTCAAGAAGAAAGATGGTTCGTTTCGTATGTGTATCGACTACCGTGAACTTAATAAGCTTACCGTTAAGAATTGCTATCGTCTTCCTCGTATTGATGATCTGCTTGACCAACTACAAGGCGCGTCCTGCTTCTCGAAGATTGACCTTCGTTCTGGTTATCATCAGCTTCGTGTACTCGATGATGATGTACCCAAAACCGCTTTTCGTACTCGTTATGGGCACTACGAGTTCGTGGTCATGCCTTTTGGATTGACCAACGCACCCGCTGTGTTCATGGATCTAATGAATCGTGTTTGTAAACCTTATTTGGATCGTTTTGTGATAGTCTTTATTGATGATATCCTCATTTACTCGAAATCTAAAGCTGATCATGCTCGTCATTTACGTCTTATGCTTGAACTTCTACGTGGTGAACGCTTGTATGCTAAATTTTCTAAGTATGAGTTTAGGATTGATGAAGTGCAATTTCTTGGTCATGTCGTTAGTAAGCAAGGTATTCATGTTGACCCATCTAAAATCGAAGCGGTGAAGAATTGGAGTACGCCTAAGTCCGCATCTGAGATTCGTTCTTTTCTAGGATTGGCGGGTTACTACCGCCGATTCATCTCGGACTTTTCTAAGATTGCTGTTCCTCTCACTTCGTTGACCCAAAAAGAGAAACCTTTTGCTTGGGGTGCTGAGCAAGAGGAATCTTTTCAGACTCTTAGGACTGTTGGTGCATATTTGTGACAATAGCTTAGATTTGGTCTTTAGATATCTTGTAATTGGTTAAACGATAAACGGTTAGCGGGTTTAGCTTTGTATTAGTGGAATAATAGAGTTTGGGCTAAACAAAACTCAGTTTGGGTCTAGGGGGACGAATTGGGCTTTGCCCATGTAGGAAACATTAGCCCAAGTTACAAACCTTGTGTTATATAAACAAGGTTAGGCTTTAGGGTTTAGGTTAATCAGCAAAAATAGTGTTTGAGAGAGAGTAATTTCGTGAAGGCTAAGGCTTAGACGAATTAGGGTTTGATTGATTATAAAACTTGTTTTTGATAATCAATAGAAACCCGGTTGATTGTGACTTGTTGTTCCTACACGTTTCTACTCATTCTGTGATATTCTGATCAAGAGGATTCTGCACTCTTGATTAGATTGACAATTATGTGAAAGATCCATACGTCAAGGGGACCTACAATTGGTATCAGAGCGATAGGCTCTTGAAGAAGCTCGGTTCAGTGAGGGATCTGAGAGTGATGATGCTAAGAAGAACAATAACAGGGAACCTTTGAAAAGAAAAATTCACCTCCTAAGGGCAAAAATCAAACTTTTGTTAAGAAGATTAATTTTGTTCAAGGTAGTGATATGAAAAATGAAACCACTGTTATTGAAAACGAATCAAATGTAGAGTTTGCTAAAAATAAGAACATAGAAAAGTCTGAAATTAAGCAAATTGAACCAAATTCTTCCAATGCATCATTATCTGATGAGGGATCTACCTCAAAGACTCCAACTAAGAAGTCTTTGAATAGGAGATCGTGCTTCAGGTGTCACACCAAAGGACATGTAGCTAGCTGCTGTCCTAACAAAAAGAGTGAAGCACAAATTAGTGAAAAACAGAGAGGGAAATCACCAGAGAAGAAAGGTGATAGTGAGGAGAAAGGCTCAAATTCTCCAAAGAAATCTGCTCCTAAGCAACCAGAGAAAGTTGTTGTTGGTGTAGATAAGGCTGAAAAAGGAACTCCACAAGTTCCTCGTTTTCAAAGAAATCAACCAAGATTTAAGCCTAAATCTCCACCAGGCAGATATGAGAGACCTAGAAGCAGTTCACCAAGAATGAACAATTATAATTCAAATAATTTTGGAAGTCAAGGTCAATATCAAAATCGATACCAATATAATGGTGGTCGAACTTTTTATAACAATGGCTTTAGAAATTATAACAATCAAGCTTCTTGGAATCAAAATTTAAGGTATCAAAACCAAAATTTTCAAAGGTCAAATAGTCCAAACACATTTAGGAACCCTCAGGACCAAAGACCTAGTGGAAATCAAAATCAAATTCCATCAACAGGTCTGAGATCCAAGACTCCAGTTAGGAGTAATGGATATTGGATGGATGTTCAAGTGGTTGGTGAATTTGGACGACCCAAGACCATTAAGGCTTGGGTCCCCCAATCTAACTAATTTCTTAGTTGGTGTGTGCAGGAGCTGCTAAGGAGGATTATCAACTAATGGTATGTTGATAGTGGCTGCTCTAGGCACATGACGGGGGATGTGAGATTGTTGATATATATATTGATTAATTTAAATTGAAGTTCAAAGTGCTGAGTCGACACACTAGATAACCTGGCAGATCTTTATACTAAAGCTTTTGACAGGGCTCGCTTTGAACATTTAGTCGAACTCAACGGGATGAGGAATCCTGAATAACTGGTTTTTCATAAGAATTTTTGTAAATAGTTTACTGCTTTTCTTAAAAAAAAAATCAAAAATACAAAAACATTGGAAAAATAAAAAACATAAAAAAATAGAAAATAAAAAATGAGTTATCACTGTGTGAAAAAGAAGAAATGATAGTACATCCGCAAGTTAGACTGTCACACTCAAACTGAATTAAATTGCTTAAGTGTGATAGCAGCTTTAATATATGATGTACCAGTAGGCAAAAGCATGAAATAATCAACTTAGCAATGTGATATAAACCTAAATGAACTGAATATGAGTGGGGAACACATCAGTGGTGTATGGTTTAATGACCTTAAATCTTGCGTTGATAGATTGCCAAAATCTGAAGTTTTGGGTCTTTATACTGTTATTTCATCTGGGGATATCAGGGTTGTCCTTCTGCTGCATCCAGATACATGCTGACCTAGACACAACCAGGATATCTTAAAAGAGCTAAAAATGCCAAAACCCTGAAAATGAAGAAGCTCTCATAGAGAGTCATTCAAAAATGCAAAATGCATAAATCGTACCAAAAATGGTATTTGTCATAGCCCTCGTTAGATATTTTGGTCTCTTTGCTGTACGGAAGTACTGACCAGTTCACCAATTATCTAAACGTTGAAAAATAAAATGGATGAATTCAGTATACTCACCTACTACGATGAATCTTTGTGTATACCTTGATTGCGGGGGTATATCCTGAAGTGGGACACACTAGTATTTCAGTATATTAAAATTACCTTAACGTATCATACGGTAATGGTACTTGAAATGTTCATGCATTTTGTTTAAGTGGACAAACATACTGGTAATCGTCTTGGACTGCTTTTCACGAAAAAATAAATAAAGAATTAACTAATTGTGTGAAAACAGTTTGATTTTGCTGATATGATCTTCTTACCAGTGATTCTCACAAAAATAGAATGTTTATTGCTTTTGTTATTTACTTGCTTTCAGAAAATATAAAAAATCCAAAAATAGTGTCTTTTTCAGTTTAGAATTCTTAACGTACGGAAAACTGTTATTCTTGGAGGAATTGTTACTGATAGGGGGAGACGGTGTTGGAAAGTGAGTTCAAAATTTTTAAATCATGCGGGTTATAGGGTGTTTGATTGAAAAGTTTTACGTGTTGGTGATAAGTTGAAAATGCTTAATCTGTGATACAGTTTAACTATCTCTTGAATAATAATAATTTATTTAACTTTGTTGAAAAATTCTTATGGTTTCTCGAGATGTTGGTTTTATAGTATACAGATTGAAGCAGTATGTTGCTGAGAAGTTAAAGTGATGAGTTGCTGTGAAGAGGTGAGAGTTTGATTGGATGCATGGTACAACCTCCTTTCTACATTGCAGACAAAGTGAAGAGTTTGAAGATTGCTATACATATGCTGAACTGGAGTTTACTCAAACGCTAAAGTTTTGAAGATTTGGTGATTGGATGCATCAGCTTAGGGGGAGTCTTTGTTGCTGACAGAAGCTGTTAAAGCTGAAGCTATCCAAAGACCAAAGACAGTGTAAGACTACATGAAGATTGCAAGATGACTGAAGACAAAGTTATTTTATGAAGCTATTGTCAAGGGGGAGTTTCTTGGTGCATATTTGTGACAACAGCTTAGATTTGGTCTTTGGATATCTTGTAATTAGTTAAACGATAAACGGTTAGCGGGTTTAGCTTTATATTAGTGGAATAATAGAGTTTGGGCTAAACAAAACCCAGTTTGGGTCTAGGGGACGAATTGGGCTTTGCCCATGTAGGAAACCTTAGCCCAAGTTGCAAACCTTGTGTTATATAAACAAGGTTAGGCTTTAGGGTTTAGGTTAATCAGCAAAAACAGTGTTTGAGAGAGAGTAATTTCGTGAAGGCTAAGGCTTAGACGAATTAGGGTTTGATTGATTGTAAAACTTGTTTTTGATAATCAATAGAAACCTGGTTGATTGTGAATTGTTGTTCCTACACGTTTCTACTCATTCTGTGATATTCTGATCAAGAGGATTCCGCACTCTTGATTAGATTAACAATTCTGTGAAAGATCCATACGTCAAGGGGACCTATAAAGACCCTTTTGTGTAACGCTCCTGTACCTACTATAGCCGATGGGAATGACGACTTTGTAGTATATTGTGATGCCTTAAACTGTGGCTTGGGCTGTGTGCTCATGCAGCTGGGCAAGGTTATTGCTTATGCCTCTCGTCAACTTAAGGTACATGAGAAAAACTACACTACTCACGATCTGGAGCTTGGTGCAGTTGTGTTTGCGTTAAAAATCTGGCGACACTACCAGTATGGTACTAAGTGTGTGGTTTTCACCGACCACAAGAGCCTTCAACATATCTTTGACCAAAAGGAACTGAACATGTGACAGAGGCGTTGGGTGGAACTGCTTAATGACTACGACTGCGAAATTCGCTATCATCTTGGCAAGGCGAATGTAGTGGATGACGCTCTTAGTCGTAAAACTCATGTCAAGGCTATTCGCATCTCTAGTGATCTCCATGCATGTCTTCGTGAAGCTCCGTATTCGTCAGTTAATGAAGGTAGTCTATCTGTTGAAGTTTATGGTGCTAATGTGGATCAACTCGAAACTAAGTCTGATGGACTTCAATACTATCTCAATCGCATCTGGGTGCCAGATCGCGATAACCTCCGTGAGCTCATTATGAATGAGGCTCACAAGTCTCGTTACTCTATTCATCCTGGCGCTGATAAGATGTACCATGATTTGTGTACGACTTATTGGTGGCCTGGTATGAAGAAGGACATTGCTGCATATGTTTCAAAATGCCTTACTTGTACGAAGGTCAAGGCTGAACATCAACGTCCTTCTGGACTCTTAGAACAACCCGAAATCCCTGTTTGGAAATGGGATAGTATCGCTATGGACTTTATTACTAAACTACCCCGTACACCTACTGGTCACGATAGTATCTGGGTGATCGTTGATCGTTTGACCAAATCCGCCCACTTTCTTCCTATACGCGAAGATTATAAAGTGGAGAAACTTGCTCGAATGTATACTGATGAGGTTATATGCCGTCATGGCATACCCCTTGACATAATCTCGGACCGTGATGGTCGTTTTACTTCACGTCTTTGGCAAACCTTTCAGTCCGCTATGAGTTCTCATTTGAATCTTAGCACGACCTTTCATCCTCAAACGGATGGGCAGACCGAGCGTACTATTCAAACCCTTGAGGATATGCTCCTTTCTTGTGTCATCGACTTTGGTGGTAACTGGGATGTACATTTACCATTTATTGAGTTCTCGTACAACAACAACTATCATTCCATTATTCAGATGGCTCCTTTCGAAGCTTTGTATGGCCGCAAGTGCCGATCTCCTCTCAGCTGGCATGAGGTGGGTGACAAGCAGTTTACTGGCCCTGAAATCATTCAAGAGACAACGGATAAGATTCTTCAGATCCGTGATAACTTGATCAAGGCTAGAAGCAGACAAAAGAGCTATGTTGATAAAAGGCGCAAGCCTCTGGAATTTGCTATTGGTGACTGAGTTCTTCTCAAGGTATCTCCCTGGAAGGGAGTGGTTCATTTTGGTAAGAAGGGAAAGCTCGCTCCTCGCTATGTAGGTCCTTTCACGATACTCGAAAGGATTGGCAAGGTGGCGTACAGACTCGACGTGCCACAGGAACTAAACAATGTGCATCCAGTGTTCCACGTATCTAACCTACGTAAATGCCTAGCCGACGAGGAACTGCAGGTTCCCCTTGAAGACTTGCAAATAAATGAAGCTGTACACTTTGTGGAGAAACCGGTCGAAATCATGGATCAAGGTGTCAAGCGACTGAGGCGCAGCAAAATTCCCATAGTCAATGTTCGATGGGAAGGAAAGCTGTCACACCCCGATATTTCCACGTATTACCGGTGGGCCCGGTGGGGAGTATCGTGACGTAGTTGATATCATCATAGTCAAGTAATCACAATTTTATGCACAGCGGAAATCTAAAGTAATAATACAAACCGAATTGAAAGTATAATAAAATATTACACAACGGTTGTAAGTGGATCCACAGGCGGATCTAAAACATAAAGTAAAATGTTGTTCAACAGACTTTAAGTATTAAAAGCTTGCAAGACTCTTTAATTAATACTCAAGAGTTTCCAGCCCATTACGCGTAGTACCTGCACTTAATCTTTTTGAAAAATACGTCAGTTTACACTGGTAAATACAATTAACTGAATCTTTGAAAACATTTAAGAAAATTGATTTAAATGCACAAGGCACAAATATTCTTTTATAACTTGGGACAATTATTTAAAATAATCTTGTATACAGATTTATATGTTTGTCGTACGTTCAGGACCGGAATAGAAGAGTCGGTACACGATTAATAGACACACCACTAGTATAAGCCCACAAGAAGTTTCCTCACGAGTGAGATACCGTTTTACATACGCAACTGTCAGGTGTATGCCTACACCCCGTGCTTAAGTCGTGGCCATTTCAAATGAATGAGCCGAGGATATCCAGGACACGGTCATATTAATCCCCAAAGGCTTTGTATCAAACAAAACAGATTAAAACGGGTTATCTCGATGATTTAACCACTAATCAATTAAATATTCAATATCCGACCAAGCGGTAATAATTTACTGTATCCCAAGCCCGTGTAAGGGAAAATAAGTTAAAAGTATTTACCTGAGCTAAAATGTAATTTATTCTCAGCCGTATATTCTAATCAGCAAGTGCAAGTAGCTTTTACTGGGCTCCTAATCTGGAATGAAGGTTTTAATAACCTATTAGATTCCTAACGGGTCTTATTAAAGTTATAACTTAGACCGGTTAGTTTTAAGGAAAAGTTTACGGTACAAAACGCAAGATTAAGCAGTGACCGGATTAGAATGTAATTTAGACCCAACAAGTATGAAGACTTGTATAAAATGGGTAAACTAAATACATTCTGGATTTTGAAGTAAAAATGATAAGGTTTGACCCGTTTCGGCTAATTTATGCAAACTAGTTACATAAACCGTACCGAACGCGTATATGCATAACGGGTAACCGAATGAGTCATGTACAAGTTCCATAAGTTATTATGCTTAAATTATGTTGTGATATCAGTAGGATATCTTCCATTATGCCCAAAACGAATTTAAAACCAATTTAAGCCCCGTAAGGGTATTTTGGTCATTTTAAATTTATAAAAGAGTTTAAAAAGAAAACTGAGATTCTGGTCTAAAATGTTCAGTAAAAATATTTATTTTATCAAGTTACATCAGTAAGATATCATACATATGTGAGGTTTATCATTTATGGCCAAACTATGCACCGTAGGGGCATTTTGGTCATTTCACATATGCTTTTAGGGTCAAATTTGGAAGTCTGAGTTCAAGACTTATACTTACTGTTAATGTATACAAATTTATTTATAAAATCAGTAGGTAACAAGTCTTAGGCGTTAAATATGGTTTTAAACCATACTATGCGCCTAATTAGCGTAAAAGTCGGTATTCGACGATATTGAGATATTTATAAAATTTTGAAGTTTTGATCAATCTTGAATGTTAGAAATATTTTATTTAACATATGATATCAGTAGGAAAAGGTTTGGTATCAAAATGATATGTAAAACTCATTTTATTAATGAAAGGGGTATTATCGTCAATTACCGATTTCATGCTAGAACTCTACGTTATGGTCAGTATAAAATTTAACAAAAATTTACAAAGATCCCTAAATATTATACCATAACAGTGGCCCAGTGGGTAGCAAGTTTGGTGCCAAAAATTGGGTTTAAGTATGATTTATGCCAAAAATGCAATTTAATTAACAAAAAGTCTTGTTTTACGATATCGTGCATAACTTTCATTTGAGACCAGAAACTGATGTCAAATTTTTAGGACATACTTATATATCAGTAATAAAACTTGTTGTCCTCTCACATTTTCAAAAATCTCGTTTTTATAAAATAAGGGCATAATGGTCAATTTTAAGCATTTAACGGAAACATGCAATGAACTATGATTTCTATGGGACCATGTTGTATAACCTCAGAGGGTTATACTTACATATAATATGGTCACAAAGGAATCCTAAGGCATAACTAAACTAAGCTAATTCGGGTCAGAATTGAAAGTCAAAGCAAAAAAGTCTACTTTTGCGACTTTCGATTGCGAACCGAGCCTAAACTCAGAATTGTCGGGTTGAACATGCCTAAACTTGTTCTTATATTATTTACCAACTTGTTTAAGTTATAAAATGTATTTTATAGCTTCTACATTATCAATTATGAATTATTTTATAAAAACCGACTCGTTTGACTTTTCTGTTAAGTACTTTGACCCGACAATTGACTGAGATAACGTGATAATTAGAAGGTGCCCTTTTAAGGGTTTATCACCTACTTAATTACCAACACATAGCCACTTTCAATTCGAATAATGGCTGGACCGTTAGTTATTAATAGGGATGAGCATGTCGGTATTCCGTCCCGTACCGATACCGATACCGACTAATACCGATACCGATTTTCACCCAAACTAGGTACCGATACCGATACCGAAACATGTCGGTTAGGTATCGGTACGGTACGGTATCGGTATTATACCGTATTTTGAGGGTCGGTATCGGTATAATACCGATACCGTACCGTACCGATACCGAAATCGCCAAAATGTGGATACCGATCGGGATACCGATACCGATACCGATCGGTACGGGATCGGTACGGGATCGGTATGGGATCGGTATTGGTATTCATATGCTCATCCCTAGTTATTAATCACAAAGTCAAGGCGTAATTACGATATCTTTGACTTTCGGTCATTAAGCTAATAAAACCTTAACTATAGAAGATAAGAACGCTTACAAGAGTCCTTAGCACGAAGATTATACTTGAGAAAGCTTCCTTGAACACCAGGATGCTTCAGAGAGTGAGTGTGAATGAAAATTTAAAGAGTGCAAGTTCAAGAATTAAAACATGGCCCTTTATATAAAAGATTGAAGACCCCCAAGATCAATCCAGCTGTTACTAAGAGTAACCAGATGATCCCAAGTGTCCCTAGGGCAGTAAAAACGAGTTGCACAGTCCCTGGTATCGAAAACCAGCATGCAAAGGCGGTGGAGGAGCTGCTACATGCAGCTGTGCAGTTTTCTGTAGCTGGTGACTCAGTCGCGGCCCGCGTAGACATTAGAGGAAGTCTACGCGGCCCGCGAGGACCTGTTATTCCGGTAAAAAATCTGAAACTTTTGCATTTTCAGTCCCTGGTCCGTATTTAGTTTAAATAACTTTCGTTTATTGCACTTTTGACCCCTATAGTTAACTATTAAGTGTCTTGCGTCATAAAACAAACATCGTTAAGCTCCCGGTTAGTTACGAGATCACCCGAAGGGACTTAATTTCATACGTTGATGCTTTTAATCCCTATTTCTTGGAATTTACCGCTTTAAGCATTTACTTGCATCGAAATTCCACGAAATCAATACCCGACATCCGTAACAATATAATAAAATATTACAATGCTTTGGGATCGTTAAAAGGTCATTCAGAGGTAACATTATGTTTAACCCCTGTGCTTTGTAAATTCTAAATTTTAAGCACAAACGGCTTCATGCGTCAGATATTATATTCAATAAAGAATACGAACATCGCGTAAGGTTAATCAGGGGCACAAGTTTGGCATGTTGACACATTTGATCCTTCCACACACATACTTTCTTCATTTGTCAACTTTAGTCCCTCGAAATAAATTCATTACACATTTAAAGTTCATGACACGTGTCTTATTATATTGGACATGATTTTGCGAGGTGTTACATCCTCACCCCCTTAAAAGAAATATCGACCTCAAGATTTACTGAAATAGATTAGGGTATTTTTGTTTCATCGTGGATTCAACCTCCCACGTGTATTCTGGGCCTCTACGGGCATCCCATTTCACTTTTACAATCGGCGCATGCTTTCTTCGAAGCTTCTTAACCTGTCGATCCTCGATCGACAAAGGTTTTTCAACGAACTTCAAGCTCTCATCTATCTGCATGTCCTTATGGGACATTGCTAGCGATTCATAGGCTATACATTTCTTTAAATTGCAGATGTGGAACACATTGTGTATTCCACTAAGTTCTTCAGGTAGATTAAGCTTGTAGGCCACAGTTCCGACACATTTGATGATCTCGAATGGTCCTATGTATCTTGGGATCAGCTTGCCCCTTTTGCCAAAACGCATCATCCCTTTCCAAGGTGACACTTTGAGTAGCACTTTATCACCTACCTCGAATTTCAGAGGTTTACGCCTTTTATCTGCGTAGCTTTTCTGCCTATCCCTGGCAGCTTTCAGACGATCGCGGATCTGAACAATCTTATCCATCGTCTCGAGGACTATATCAGGTCCTTACAGTTGGGTTTCTCCAACTTCCGCCCAACAATCTGGCGTTCCACACTTCATTCCGTATAAGGCCTCAAAAGGCGCTGCTTGAATGCTCGAATGATAACTATTATTGTACGAAAATTCAGTCAAAGGAAGATGGTCATCCCAACTTCCACCCAAATCAATAACACAAGCCCTGAGCATATCCTCAAGCGTTTGAATCGTACGCTCGTTTTGGCCATCTGTCTGAGGATGATAAGCAGTGCTGAAATTTAGACGAGTGCCTAGGGATTGCTGAAAGCTTTTCCAAAAAATGATACGTGTATCTAGTATCCCTATCAGAGATAATAGATACCGGCTCCCTATCGGAGATAATAGATACCGGCACTCCGTGGAGAGATACTATCTCATCCACATACAGCTGAGCTAGCTTATCGGAGCTGTGTGTTTCTTTAATAGGCAAGAAGTGAGCTGACTTGGTCAGCCTATCGACTATAACCCAAATCGTATCATTCCCGTGCTTCGTCCTTGGTAACTTAGTGATAAAATCTATAGTTACCATTTCCCATTTCCAAGTGGGAAGTTCAGGCTGTTGCAACAAACCTGACGGCTTTTGATGTTCGGCTTTAACCTGTGCTCACGTCAGACATTTAGCCACATAAGTGGCTATAGATTTCTTCAAACCTATCCACCAATAATTTGCCTTTAGATCCTGGTACATCTTATCGCTGCCTGGATGAACTGAATATTTTGAACTATGAGCTTCTTGGAGGATCACGTCTCTAAGTCCTCCATGGATAGGGACCCAGA
Source organism: Helianthus tuberosus (assembly GCA_030545235.1). NCBI lineage: Eukaryota > Viridiplantae > Streptophyta > Magnoliopsida > Asterales > Asteraceae > Helianthus > Helianthus tuberosus. The sequence goes on along the minus strand of CM060422.1, from coordinate 3,885,971 downwards.
TTCAACCATTTAATCTAAGGATTCCATCCTTGCTATAAGACAATTGATCAGCAGTGACGCCTAACTTCTCATTCGAAAAGTTAGCTTCCAACAAAGCTTCCTTCTGAGCAGTCAACAGTCTTTCATTCAAGCTATTCCTAATTTCAATGCTTTTGGCGTTGATTCTTATCGGTTTAATCTTTTCTTTCCTGCTTAAAGCATCAGCGACTACATTTGCCTTGCCAGGATGGTAGCGTATTTCGCAATCATAATAGTTTAAAGTCTCCATCCAACGACGCTGCCTCATGTTAAGATCTTTTTGATTGAACAAGTGTTGAAGGCTTTGATCAGAATAAATCACACACTTGGTTCCATATAGATAATGCCTCCAAAGTTTCAGTGCAAATACAACGACACCCAATTTCAGAGCATGGGTGGTGTAGTTCTTTTCGTGAACCTTTAATTGACGTGAAGCATAGGCAACAACCTTGCCTCTCTGCATAAGCACACAACCCATACCTGTGTGCGATGCGTCGCAATAAACAATAAACTCTTCAATCTCTTCTGGCAATGTCAACACAGGGGCATTGCTTAATTTTCGCTTGAGGATCTCAAAAGATTCTTGTTGCTTGGGACCCCAGTCAAACTTGACATTCTTGTGAGTTAACGAAGTTAGAGGTGCAGCAATCCTAGAAAAAAAATTCAATGAAACGTCTGTAGTATCCTGCTAGACCCAAGAAGCTACGAATCTCTATAGGGGTTTTTGGTGCTTGCCAATTCATAATCGCTTCGATCTTAGTGGGATCCACCTGGATACCACGCTCACTCACTACGTGTCCAAGAAATTGAACTTCTCGGAGCCAGAATTCACATTTAGAGAACTTTGCATAAAGTTTCTCTTGTTGCAGAAGTTCAAGAATACATCGGAGATGTTTTTCATGATCAGCTTGATTCTTTGAATAAATAAGTATGTCATCAATAAAAACAATGACAAACTTGTCTAGATATGGCTTGCAACCGCGATTCATGAGATCCATGAATGCTGCAGGTGCATTAGTGAGCCCGAAAGACATCACTAAGAACTTGTAGTGGCCATATCAAGTCCTGAATGCAGTCTTATGCACATCTTCTGTCACGACCCCCGATCCACCCTGGACGGAATCGGGAGCCGCGAACAGCCACGTGGTACCGGTGATTATTTTGAAAACGTTGCAACGGAAATTTCATCAGGATCGTGAGTTAGGAAAAATATCAGAGTTTAGAAAACACCGGATTTTATTTATTAAATAGATGGGATAAACCCATGTTTTACAATGGTAGCTTTAATAAAGATAAATTTGATTACATAAAACAACATTTCTTAATTTGATTTAATTAATAAAATAAGCCACTTCTTGAAGCCTTTCAGTGCCATATCCATCTCTTACTCCAATCTACTGTAATTACCTGAAACGCGTTTTAAAAAGGTTTTGTCAGCAGGAAATACTGGTGAGTTCATTCATTTTGCTTAAAATGACGCATTTGTTATAATTTACAGTATTAAGGGTGATTACATTGTTTCTATATCAACCAACTACCCACAGTATTTGTCACTAGACTTATTTCTGTGACTGTGGTCAGACCACCCATTGGCTAACTCGTTGTCCAATGGTGGCGGGAAAAAGTAATGTATACAATACCCCACATACCGACTGTAATTTGGTGACTACAAAGACTTAATCCCTGTAATTATAACTTTGAAAATAAACATGCTTTTGTAAATAAATTTGATAAAAAGAGAATGACTCACATTATAAGCATGCAGATTTATACGGGCAAAGTTTAGTCTATAGATAAGCCTTGATAGATTGCAGATTTATACAGGCAGAGCTTAGCCTAATGATTAGCCTTGTAACCTAGTGCACACGAACTAGGTAAGTAACTAATACAACATTTACGATAACTCACGAGATTAAAACCCTCACAACGAATGACAAAGTGCAATTACTTAAACATCCATCGGATTCACAACGAATGACAGAGTATTCCCCGAGTTCGGGTGGTACTCAAACATCCTGTCGGAATCACGACTAATGACAAAGGATAGCACTTAAACATCCATTGGATATTTTCAATCGATCAGACATTGAATCGTATCAGCGATCGAGTTAATACCCGGTATCGTAACAGAATTCGAGCTAGTGTGTGTTTTTGGTAGTAGACGGACTATATCTCGAAGCGTAAAACGAATTTGTTCGTCGCTCCAACGCAGGAATTCAAGTCCCAACATCCTCTATTTATACACAAAATTGACCTCGCTTACGGACCGTAAGCCTTATCCCTTACGGTCCGTAAGGGACACGAAATGGTCATAGGGTAGCTACGTGTTGGTGTAGGCTTGCTGAGTCGACGGAATATTAAAATTCGAATTTGACAACGAGATATGAAGATAATCGTCAAGTGGGAATATCCCCCCCTGAGTTTTAGGGCCCTGATCCTGATTCTGATTGTTCTGAAATTTGTAGGGTTTATGTAGAATTACTTGGGTGTCTCAATTAGGGTTTCCGATTGGGTAAATAAAAATAATAAATAGGACTTTTAATGAGAGTTGTTATGGTTTGGGATAAAAGGGAATAAAATGATGAGAAAAGAAAATGGACCTACTTTATAACTTTAGGGTTCAACTAGAAAACCTCCTGGTAATATTTTGGGTATAAATTCTGAGCTATATAAAAATATATATTTGTAATTATGTTAAGTATAATACCCCTAATTCAACCTTGGCCCTATGTCACGAGACAGAACCCCAACAACTTAGTCGGGCAGAGCCCTGACATATGTTATGAGGCTCAGATCAATTGGAAAGGGTAGCGGTGATTGGGAGTTAAAACACTTAAAACGAAGCATTGGTTTATCATTATTATTATTATATATAAGAAAATTGAATTTGGAGACAGAAAGGGGAAAGCTAGCGTCGAGAGAGAAAAAGAATGTAGAAATTTAGAAAGATAGGCGACATAGAGATACTGAATGAAAGCCAATTGATATTTATATCAAAGGTATAAATCATTACTCATCCTACTTCTTTCATTTTTAGAAAGACACGTAAGTTTACATGTTCACCATTTCTATTGGTAATTCATTATTTTATTTCTTTATCTTGATGACACATCCATCATTTCAATTTGAGAAGTCTTTTAAATTTATTATTATTTTATTATTATAATTAATTCAACTGCTTCACTTATTTGGCGCTTATAACTTTTAAAATATAATGTTCTAGAAAATAATAAATATGTTATTAGAACGAGAATATTTTTGTCTACATTTGGGTCTAAGTTTCATTAAAAATAGAGTAGAGTCAAAATACAATGTATTTTTATAGTTTAATTAGTAAACGGTTCCTGGGCCCGTCTAGGTACTTTATATTTCTTACAGTCAACTTACCCGTAATCTACCCATTTAATTATATGAATTTAAATAGACTTTTATTTTATTATAAAGGTCACCCATATATAGGCCAATTATTTAATATAATATTTCAACCTAACTATATAAAATAGTGTTTGAAACTATTTGGGTTGAATATTTATATTAAAAATAAACTAGTTGCTAGAACTAGTGGTTAATAAATTTAACCAAAACTATATTTCTGATATAAAATTGGGATGTTACATTCTCCCCAACTTGTTTTAAATCTCGTCCTCGAGATTTGGGTTATGATATTTCTTTCAGACTTATGTCATATTTAAAAAAAAACAATATTAAGGTAGATGACACAGAATTAAAATTTCAATTTTTTTGTGAATATGAGTTGTATAATAAGTAGGATTCAACGGTTCAATTGAATTAGTTCAAGAAATTGATAACAATCGAATGAGATGAAATGATATAATTTCCAAAATAACTAGGTTCATGCCAAAAGATATATGATCAATAGATATTTTTAAAAATGAATGTGAAGGATTTTTAGAATTAATAAAAATTCTTTTGTCAAAAGAAAACTTACTTTGATTGGCAACTGAGGAAGACTTAGAATTGACAGGTTCCAAATGAAATAAAAGCATGAAAAATGATTTGTCAAATATTTATGATATGAGAAAATCAAAGTGTTGAGATGAGTGAATTGCAAAGATACACGAAAAGACAATAGAGTTAGTATATTATTGTTTAGAGTTCCAAGTTGTTTTAATTGTGAAATAATGTGATAGTACACTATTAGTGACCATATTTTTCATACTATGTTCTAGAGATCGAAATATAATAAGAACAAGTTGTTTTGGCATGACCAACCATTATATTATATTTGTAAAGCAAATGTAATATATTATATATTATTTGTGTCCCTGTCTAAGATGTATCTTACATATCAAATATAAATACTACGTAATATATATCATTTGTTACGTATTTTTACTATATGTAAATGGTCACCACTTTTAAATAAATAGTATTTTACTATAATATGTAAAATAACTTATATTTACTATGTAATATATATTACAAAACATCCCAATGAAGTTATTACATTACAAAATAATTTAGTATTATTATTTTGTAAAAGAAATTACTATTATTTATAACGTTAAATGAAAGTTGTAAATAAAGGTATAAAAATATTTATTGTACAAAAGTATTTGTAAAATATTTTGTAAATATATAACACTTAATGGGTCGATTCTATGTGATTACTTATTTTCATTTTGAAATCATATAACGTTGTGAATGTATTTACAAATGTTTGTAAATAAGTGAAAACAGAGACTATTCTTATATATTACAATGTTCCCCTAACCTAACGAAGTTGATGACTACCATATTATTCTTATATGGTTACTTTCTTGCCAGAGTGTTATGGTACATAGTTACCACAAAACATGTGATAGACAATTATTTATATAATTTTATTCGTCCCTCTAATTCTTGTATTGTTTTATGAAAATATGTCTTCTTCTTACAATACAAAGTATATATATTTTTATATATATTAAAATTTACTAAATAAGTATGATGACTTAATTTATATATATTAACTAGTCATTATCATGGGTGAATATTGGTTAGTGCTGCCTTGTTTAAGCATAGGTGGCCAGTCCATGCCTAACTAAGGCTAGGCTATTCAATACCTGCCCTTGACAATAACCTTAGTACCTAAAAATAATATTAAATAATAAAAATAATATTAATTACCAATAATAAATAACTAAACATAAATTTATATGAGAGTATATTTCAACATAATTTTTATACATATATATAAAAATATAAATTCTTCACCTTAATGGTTTAACAAAATTCATTGACTCGATATCAAAGAGTCATCGTTTTGCAATAATGCGGTTTACAGAAAAAAAATCAAATATAGCGAAATGATATTTGAGTTTGAATAAAATGACAAATTAGAATGAAGTCCTCCAGTGGTCTTCACAAATCGAATGAATCACATGCGCAACAAACAGTGCATGTGTAACGTGTGGATTTACCAAGAAATGAAATAGATCAATATTCACTACTATGAAAGAAATCCTCATGGTATGATGACTATTAGAGGAAGTAGAAACACGAAAGTCACTCATTATATGCAGAAGTCAGAAAAAAAAATATAAGAACTTTATCTGGAATTTCGTGTGATAACTGTTTGTTAAGTGACATTACCAAGGAATGTCGAATAAAATGAAATAGGGGAGTTGCAAAGGTATGTGACTCCTTTTGCAGTGATAATAATTATGACTTTGATTAGACTGTGCACCGATGGTTGTGAAATCTTGTTACCACGTACCTCAGTGAGATTCATGTCGTTTGTAGGATTGCGTGGTAAAGTGCTTCTTTTTGATTAGTAGTTCTTCTACTGACGAAATTAGTATTGGTGTCATCGTGCCTAATTTTTATTTTTAAAGGTCTTGTCTTGGAAGTCGTGTGTGATATACTTCGACGTCTGTGGACATATAATTTAAGTTTTATGTGTTTTCTTGTGCTCTAGCACAACTTCATATGCTTCTTACTTGCGTTAATAGTTTATGGTAATTGCATTGGAAATTCTTATACTTTTGATGGTGTCTTAACTTAAAGAGTTTCCATTGTCGCACGAGATACGAGGTAGACGATCAAACAAAATAATGTTTGATATCGGAATTATAGATATATGCAAGAGATTCCTGATAAAGAAATCTAGATTTATTATTGACACATATGCTTGTGCTTTATTATTAATTGACTTTTGGAATTCCTTATTGATATATATATTTATATAATCATATATTTGACATGCTGTAATATACATACCCTTTATAAGGTCAATGTATTTAATAGATTCATATTTCCAAAAGCAAATCAGATATCAGGTCATGATACTATTTAGGGAAATTTTGTCACTTGTTTGACATATTATATACCCAATCTTATCCGGTTCGCGCCGGAGAGGTAATCCCAGTATATCCGGACAAGCTGGAGAGTCTGCTTCACCATACCCAGTCTTGTCGGAGAAAATTTTCTATTTCCCATAAATAGTATCTTTTCAAAATTTTAAAAGTGCCTCTTTTATTAGGGCTTTTATCCAGAATCAAGGAAATTTGTATTCCCGTAACATATATTATTCTAGACCAAGTAATATCAATGCAATTAAGTGCTATTGCCTGCAATGTTCTAATCGTCATTCTTACGGCATACCAAAATCTATCATAATTTATTTACACAAGTATTTAGATTATCTCGAAGCTTATACTAAGGCTTTTTTTTAAGTTCAAGTCTAAATGCTATCATGTGTGCTACCAGTTAACAGCAATCTCCTAACTCTTTTAGGTATTATTATCACAACACCTATAGGCTAAATCAGTGGCTCTGATACCACCTTCTGTCACGACCCCCGATCCACCCTGGACGGAATCGGGAGCCGCGAACAGCCACGTGGTACCGGTGATTATTTTGAAAACGTTGCAGCGGAAATTTCATCAGGATCGTGAGTTAGAAAAAATATCAGAGTTTAGAAAACACCGGATTTTATTTATTAAATAGATGGGATAAACCCATGTTTTACAATGGTAGCTTTAATAAAGATAAATTTGATTACATAAAACAACATTTCTTAATTTGATTTAATTAATAAAATAAGCCACTTCTTGAAGCCTTTCAGTGCCATATCCATCTCTTACTCCAATCTACTGTAATTACCTGAAACGCGTTTTAAAAAGGTTTTGTCAGCAGGAAATACTGGTGAGTTCATTGATTTTGCTTAAAACGACGCATTTGTTATAATTTACAGTATTAAGGGTGATTACATTGTTTCTATATCAACCAACTACCCACAGTATTTGTCACTAGACTTATTTCTGTGACTGTGGTCAGACCACCCATTGGCTAACTCGTTGTCCAATGGTGGCGGGAAAAAGTAATGTATACAATACCCCACATACCGGCTGTAATTTGGTGACTACAAAGACTTAATCCCTGTAATTATAACTTTGAAAATAAACATGCTTTTGTAAATAAATTTGATAAAAAGAGAATGACTCACATTATAAGCATGCAGATTTATACGGGCAAAGTTTAGTCTATAGATAAGCCTTGATAGATTGCAGATTTATACAGGCAGAGCTTAGCCTAATGATTAGCCTTGTAACCTAGTGCATACGAACTAGGTAAGTAACTAATACAGCATTTACGGTAACTCACGAGATAAAACCCTCACAACGAATGACAAAGTGAAATTACTTAAACATCCATCGGATTCACAACGAATGACAGAGTATTCCCCGAGTTCGGGTGGTACTCAAATATCCTGTCAGAATCACGACTAATGACAAAGGATAGCACTTAAACATCCATTGGATATTTTCAATCGATCGGACATTGAATCGTATCAGCGATCGAGTTAATACCCGGTATCGTAACAGAATTCGAGCTAGTGTGTGTTTTTGGTAGTAGACGGACTATATCTCGAAGCGTAAAACGAATTTGTTCGTCTCTCCAACGCAGGAATTCAAGTCCCAACATCCTCTATTTATACACAAAATTGACCTCGCTTACGGACCATAAGCCTTATCCCTTACGGTCCGTAAGGGACACGAAATGGTCATAGGGTAGCTACGTGTTGGTGTAGGCTTGCTGAGTCGACGGAATATTAAAATTCGAATTTGACAACGAGATATGAAGATAATCGTCAAGTGGGAATATCCCCCCCGAGTTTTAGGGCCCTGATCCTGATTCTGATTGTTCTGAAATTTGTAGGGTTTATGTAGAATTACTTGGGTGTCTCAATTAGGGTTTCCGATTGGGTAAATAAAAATAATAAATAGGACTTTTAATGAGAGTTGTTATGGTTTGGGATAAAAGGGAATAAAATGATGAGAAAAGAAAATGGACCCACTTTATAACTTTAGGGTTCAACTAGAAAACCTCCTGGTAATATTTTGGGTATAAATTCTGAGCTATATAAAAATATATATTTGTAATTATGTTAAGTATAATACCCCTAATTCAACCTTGGCCCTATGTCACGAGACAGAACCCCAACAACTTAGTCGGGCAGAGCCCTGGCATATGTTATGAGGCTCAGATCAATCGGAAAGGGTAGCGGTGATTGGGAGTTAAAACAATTAAAACGAAGCATTGGTTTATTATTATTATTATATATAAGAAAATTGAATTTGGAGACAGAAAGGGGAAAGCTAGCGTCGAGAGAGAAAAAGAATGTAGAAATTTAGAAAGATAGGCGACATAGAGATACTGAATGAAAGCCAATTGATATTTATATCAATGGTATAAATCATTACTCATCCTACTTCTTTCATTTTTAGAAAGACACGTAAGTTTACATGTTCACCATTTCTATTGGTAATTCGTTATTTTATTTCTTTATCTTGATGACACATCCATCATTTCAATTTGAGAAGTCTTTTAAATTTATTATTATTTTATTATTATAATTGATTCAACTGCTTCACTTATTTGGCGCTTATAACTTTTAAAATATAATGTTCTAGAAAATAATAAATATGTTATTAGAACGAGAATATTTTTGTCTACATTTGGGTCTAAGTTTCATTAAAAATAGAGTAGATTCAAAATACAATGTATTTTTATAGTTTAATTAGTAAACGGTTCCTGGGCCCGTCTAGGTACTTTATATTTCTTACAGTCAACTTACCCGTAATCTACCCATTTAATTATATGAATTTATATAGACTTTTATTTTATTATAAAGGTCACCCATATACAGGCCAATTATTTAATATAATATTTCAACCTAACTATATAAAATAGTGTTTGAAACTATTTGGGTTGAATATTTATATAAAAAATAAACTAGTTGCTAGTTACTAGTGGTTAATAAATTTAACCAAAACTATAATTCTTATATAAAAATAGGGATGTTACATCTTCAGTTCTGACCTTCAGCTGATGGTAACCTGACCTAAAATCGATCTTTGAAAAGTAACTTGCCCCTTGAAGCTGATCGAATAGATCATCGATCCTAGGCAATGGATACCTGTTATTGATTGTAACTTTGTTCAGTTCATGATAATCAATGCATTGACGCATTGATCCATCCTTCTTCTTCACAAATAGGATCGGCGCTCCCCAAGGGGACGAGCTAGGTTGAATAAAATCCTTCTCCAATAAATCATCCAACTGTGTTCTTAATTCTTTCATCTCAGTTGGTGCCAACCGATAAGGTGCTCTGGCAACTGGTGTTGCTCCAGGAATAATATCGATCCTGAATTCTACTTGCCTGTCTGGAGATAAACCAGGTAATTCTTCAGGAAAAACGTCTGAATATTCAGAAATAACAGGGATGTCTTCGATCTTGGGCTTTGGCTCATCAACGGTCACCTGTGCCATGTAAATGACACAACCTTTCTTCAAACACTTTGACAACTTAAGCATTGATACTTGTTTAGGAAAGCCATACTGCGTATCTCCCTGAATTGTAAGTGGCTTACCATAAGGAGTCTTGATAACCACTTGCTTCTTATCGCATACAATATGGGCTTGGTTAAAAGATAACCAATCCATCCATACCTATCACTATATCGAATCCTGCCAATTTCAACGGAAACAAAGACAGCGAAAAATAATGATTCCTAATGGATATAAAACATCCATCTAAGATTGTTGAAGCAGTCTCTATGGTACCATCGGCCAATTCTACCTCATATTTTATGCTTAGAGTTTTAACATGAAGATTTAACAGTTTACAAAATTTATTGTCTACAAAAGACTTATCTGCGCCAGAATCAAACAAAACTCTAGTATAAACATCATTGACAAGGAAAGTACCTGGTATAACATTATCGTTCTGTACCACTTCCTGCGCATTCTTCTGAAAGACTCGAGCATTGGTCTTTTTAGCCTCCTCAGGCTTCTTTGGGTTCTTAGGGCAATTGGTCCTTATGTGCCCCTTCTCATTGCAACCATAACAGCTTGCATCTTTCATTTTCTTACAATCCAAAGTTCTATGTTCCTTGGACTTGCAGATCCCACAAACTTTAGGTTGCGATTGCGAAGGCGATTTCGATTCTAACCTGCATTTCCCAAAATGGTGCTTCTGGCAGGTTTTACACTTAGGTTTTTCACCTGACTGCTGGTTGTCCTTTTTAAACCCGGAATTCTTCATATGCTCAGAGTTTCCCTTTCTCTTCTTGTCAGAGCGACGTGAGCTCTCATCTTCACGTTTCCTCTTTCCCTCTTCAGATGTAACAACCCTCAGTAAAACCAACACCCTCATAATATTTTGACACTATAGTATGATTATAGAATGTTCCAATATGTCTTATATTACACCACGTATGTAAAAACCGAGCCCAAATTATTTTATATTATTTAAATAAAATATAAAATCTTAAATTTAGGGTTGAGGCGGGCCGCGTGAACCCACTCCAAACCCTTACGCGGGCTGTATCAATGCTGGAACCAGACTCCGCTGATTTCTTTAGTTCAAGCGGGCCGCGTAAGCTTAAGCTTACATTGACGCGGGCCGCGAGAGATCATTAAACGCGGAGACATCCTAGGCCGACACGTGTCGACATCGTGGCGGACCTACACATCGACTCAGCCAAGCTATTATGTTGACCAAGGTTGACACGGGGCGCGTAACCCTGGCCTGTGTTTTACGCGGGCCGCCTGAGAATCGATTTCAGCAACTATAAATAGAACGCATCAGTTTTCGTTTTCCGTCGCTTATTCTCAACTCTCAAATCACAATTTCTGAATTAGAGGCATTATAGTCGGGTATTATACCCCTAATTAGCGAGGTTCTGCTCCGTTGTAAGTATTATAACCCTAGTTTCGTAATAGTTACACTGCCCGATTGATTTAGGGTTCCGTAACAACTGTCGTGGTTCTACTCGACGTAGTTGTTGGAATGCCGTCTCGGGGAGGGTATCATTAATATTTTCAAAGGGTTATGATACTAACCAATGTACATTTGTATAAATTATAGATTATATCCAGGAAACCCTTACGAGAAGCCTAAGATAGCAATGTGAGTTTATCCTCTTTTTGTTAATCTTTTTGGTAATGTTTTACCAAACCTTAAATGTTTTACCATGAAAATTAGCAGTGATTGAGTCTTTGTAGTTCTTCAATTACTGCCGGTATGTTGGGGTTTTGTATACAAAATGTACTACACTGTGAGTAGTAAGTCGAGGATGACAATACGTTAACATTGGACAATGAGTTAGCCAATGGGTAATATGACCCACAAGTCAGGGTTGACAGTACTAATGGAGTAATTATGTAGAAATAAACAATGTGATCGCTCTCAATACTGTTCACTGTGACTTTTTATTTAAACTTGATTAAACTGGGATTCACTCACCAGTATTTCCGACTGACAAATGTTTTTAAAACACGTTTCAGGTAACCCAATGTGACAGCTAATTAGTAAAAAGCCAGCTGGAGAGCACTGAAGGCTTGGGAAAATGTGGCTATAAAAGTTACCAAATAAACGATGTTTTAAAATTCAATAAAATAGAGTTTATCCCTATAAATGTAATGTACTAAGAAACTTGGGTTTTACCCATGTGATTATTAATATTAAATGAGGTGGTTTTACTCTGATAAACATCTCCTAACTACGGTCCTGATGTAAATTCTGCTGCAAGATTTAAACAACTGATACCACCGAAAATCTGGGATCGCGTCCGCCCGTTTCCGGGAAACAGGGATCGGGGGTTGCGACAGAAGGTGGTATCAGAGCCTAGCCACTGGTCTGAGCCAAAGAAGTGTTATGCTGACACTTAAAATTCTAAATTTTGTGTTAGGAAATAATGGAAATATATGCATTACTGTATTTATTTGTTATGTGTTATTTGACTACATGTTAGTTTACAGTATGAGTGATCAAGGACCCTCAGACATGAGTCATCAGTTGTCTGATTCACCTAAGAGTGAAGGTACCTCATCACAGCCTGCCCTTTCTGGGTATTCTGCTGATCAGGAAGAAGGAATGTTTGCCTTTAGAGCTCAGTTAGAAGAGTCATTCCCTCATAAGAAACGAGGATGGTTCAGTAAGGAAGCCTTTGCTCGTAGGAAAAGAATGCGAAAGTTGCAACAGCAAAGAGTTTTAGCAGCCGCTAAGCGGAAGACTGATGCCCATACACAGGATATGCTTAATAGAAACCTAGCTAATTTCCATATCCTAGCTACAACTGCTGCTGACCCGAGTCTGGAACAATTAGTAGCCCCACAACCACAAAACCCAGATCAACCTATGGAGATAGAAAACCCGGAAAACCAAGTGGAAATGCATGACTTCAACCCAGAAGAAATCCCAGGATACTTGCACCAAATCCCCTAGACCCAAATTATGACCCTTGGTGGGACGATAATAGGGACTTTGTGCAACGTTACCCTATCCAGGAATACCCACCCATACAGAACATAGAAGCCTACCCAGGTATGGACCCTTTAGATCCCTATTACCAAGATAATTATATTAGGGAAATTTTAGAAGATCCTTACCGATTTCAGGCACTGTCACCCCCATATCAGGAACCCGCACCCCAGATTCCAAACCCAGTCCGAGAACCTGCACCCCCAATGAGTGCAGAAAACGTCCAAGAACTTAGGACTTTTGGGGAGGAAATTTTAGAAAGCAGTGAGAGGATGAGACAGGTGGGAGAGCGTCTCGTATGGAAATACGATGAGCGCAATATGGATTTTTGGATAAATCCATATCCGTGAATATGAGAATGGAGGAGACAGTAGTAATAATAATAAAAAAATATAATAAAATAAAAATAAAATATGTGTGTACAGATGCATATTACTATTAGTGTGATTCTATTTCTGTTGATATTGTAATTTTATTTCAGTACTAGTGTGTAATAGACGCATAATAGTATATGAAAAGAGTATAGTCGCAATGATCGACGCTTTTGACAAAAATGCGTGTCATGTGATTAACTATATTAAGATATTATTTATGATATTAATATGGGGTAATTGTTTAAAATTCAGATGGCCGACGAAGGAAACCAAGGAAATCTGAACAATGATAACCAGAGTAACATTAACGTGGTTAATGAGAATCCAAGCATCAATAACAATAACAATCAAGTGGCTAATAGTGCTATCCAACACATAGTAGCACAAGGAATTATAGATGCAATGCCATTTATTCTTCAAACTGTTAAGGATGCTGATAATAAAAGTAAGCATAGCAGTAAGCGACCAAGTGAACCAGAGCATAGCGTGAACAATGGACCAATACTTCAATTGCCTATTCCCAAAAGAAGAAGAACCATGCCTTATGGTTGTTCTTATAAAGAATTATGGTCTTGTAAACCAATGGAATTCTCAGGTAATGAAGGGGCCATTGCAACCCTACGCTGGATAGAGAAAACTGAGGCAATCTTAAGGATAAGCAAGTGTGCTGAAGAAGATAAAATACTATTTGCTTCTAATCTGTTTAAGAATTCAGTGCTAGAATGGTGGAACACTATCCTCCAAACAAAAGGAAGTGATAGAACCTATAATATGGAATGGGAAGAATTTAAGGACAAGGTAGAAATGAAATTCTGTCCTCCTAATGAAAAGGAACAGATAGCAAACAAATTCCTAAACCTTAGGATGACTGGTGTGGATAGTAAGGGATATACTAAATTATTCTTCGAATACGCTAGAATAGTGCCAACTCTTGCTTCACCAGAACCAGTGTTAATCTCCCATTATATTTGGGGATTAATTGGGGAGATAAGACACGTAGTCAAGGCAGCTAGACCTCAAACCATAGAAGAAGCTGTAGAACTAGCAAATACCTTGACAGATGAATTAGTTCATACTAGAGAAGAAGATCAGAGGAGAAACTTAACCCAAATGCTTACACAAGAATTCCGTTCTGGAAATTACAATCGTAGAAATATAGGTTCTACCTCTGCACCATACTGCAAGGTCTGCAAGAAAAAGCATTCGGGAAAATGCTCCATTCTCTGTAATTATTGCAAGATGCCAGGACACAAGGAAGAAAATTGCAGGAAGAAATCAAGTAATGGATTGTGCTACAACTGCAGGGAAAAAGGTCATATCAGGCCAAACTGTCCAAAATTGACCCCAGCTGCAAACAACAAGAATACAAAAAATGCTAGAGCATTTGTTCTGACTACAGAGGAAGCCAAGATGATTCCAGATGTCATAGTTGGTACGTTTTTAGTTAATGATGTCTTTGCTAAAGTATTATTTGACTCTAGTGCAAACCAAAGTTTTATTAATACATCATTTTGCAAAATTCTAAATCAGTCATTAACTAAACTACCACTAGAATGCCTAGTAGAGACAGCTAATGGAGAAACTATTAGGATTTATGAAATCTTGCAGGGAGCAAGAATAGAAATTTTTAATCAGAAATTTATAGTGAATCTTTATCCCATGAATTTGGCAAGATTCGATGTTGTTTTAGGAATGGATTGGTTAATAGCCAATAAAGCCAGTATTTTATGTGATCAAAAATCAATTCAAATAAATTCACCAAAAGGTAAAATGATCATAATTAAAGGAGATAAACCCTCTAGGTCCACAAAATTCATCTCTGTGATGAAAACTGCAAGTTCTATAAGAAAAGGTTCTATAGTGTATTTGATTTCTATAATCACTAACACTAAAGGAAAAGAACTAAAAGATATTCCAGTAGTATCTCAGTTTTCAGATGTCTTTCCAGAAGAATTATCAGGACTACCTCCAAACAGAGAAGTTGAATTCAGAATCCATTTAATACCAGGAACATCACCGATTGCCAAAGCACCTTATCGGTTGGCACCTGCAGAAATGCAAGAATTGAAGAAACAATTAGATGAATTGTTGGAGAAAGGATTCATACAACCAAGTTCGTCGCCATGGGGAGCGCCGATACTGTTCGTTAAAAAGAAAGACGGATCAATGCGTATGTGCATTGACTACCGTGAATTGAACAAAGTCACGATTAAGAATCGGCACCCATTACCGAGAATCGATGATCTCTTTGATCAACTGCAAGGAGCTCGATTTTTCTCTAAAATCGATTTCAGGTCAGGATATCATCAATTAAAGGTACAGGAAGAGGACATTCCTAAGACCGCATTTAGAACCAGGTAAGGTCATTATGAATTTACTATCATGCCATTTGGTTTAACCAATGCCCCAGCTGCATTTATGGACATGATGAACCGAATATGTAAGCCATATTTGGATAAATTCATAATTGTTTTCATAGATGATATTCTAATTTATTCTAAGAATAAAGAGGATCATGCAAAACATTTGCACGCCCTTTTAAGTTTGTTAAGAAAGGAAAAGCTTTATGCTAAATTCCCTAAGTGCGAATTTTGGTTAGAACAGGTACAATTCCTTGGACATTTAGTTAATCATGAAGGAATTCATGTAGACCCAACAAATATTGAGGCAATTACTAAATGGAAAACCCCTGAGTCACCAACTGAGGTTAGAAGTTTCTTAGGATTGGCTGGTTATTATAGAAGATTTATTCAAGATTTTTCTAGAATAGCCATTCCCTTAACTAAGCTAACCTGTAAATCTGTTAAGTTTGAATGGGGAGTAAAACAAGAAGAAGCCTTTAGAATCCTTAAGCAAAGATTAACCCATACACCTATATTAGCATTACCAGAAGGAGCTGAAGATTTTGTAGTCTATTGTGATGCTTCTAAATTAGGTTATGGATGTGTGTTGATGCAACGCCAAAAGGTTATAGCTTACGCATCTAGACAACTTAAGAATCATGAAGAGAATTATTCAACCCATGATTTAGAGTTAGGAGCTATAATCTTTGCTCTTAAGATTTGGAGACATTACCTATATGGTAGTAAGTTTACCATATTCACTGATCATAAGAGTTTAAGGTATATCTTCAAACAAAAGGAGTTGAATATGAGACAAAGACGCTGGATGGAGATGCTTAGTGATTATGATTGTGATATCCAGTATCATGAAGGAAAAGCAAACGTAGTGGCAGATGCTTTAAGTCGAAAGTATCATGAAAAGCCAAAAAGGGTACGTTCTCTTAAATTAAATCTACAAGTAGATTTAAATGAGCAAATAAGAGAAGCACAAGAATCAGTAATCAAGGATGATTCTGAAAAATTAAAAGGTATGCTAAAAGAATTGGAACAAGGAATAGATGGAATTTGGAGATTCCATAAAAAGAGAATGTGGATACCTAAATTAGGAAATCTACGTCATCATATATTAGAAGAAGCCCATAAGTCTAAGTATACGATGCATCCAGGAAGTGATAAAATGTACCAGGATTTAAGGAAAAATTTCTGGTGGATAGGAATGAAAAAGGACATAACAATCTATGTTTCTAAATGTTTAACTTGTTCACAAGTCAAAGCTGAACAGCAGAAACCCTCAGGTTTGTTACAGCAATTAGAAATGCCGGTGTGGAAATGGGAATTGATAACAATGGATTTTGTTACTAAATTACCCAAAACAAAGAAAGGAAATGATACAATCTGGGTGATTGTAGATAGGCTAACTAAGTCAGCTCATTTCCTACCAATGAGAGAAACTTTCAGTATGGAACAATTAGCTAAACTATATGTAAATGAAATTGTTTCTTTACATGGCATTCCTTTATCAATTGTTTCTGATAGGGATAGTCGATTTACCTCTCATTTTTGGTCAAGTTTCCAAAAGGCAATGGGAACCAAGTTAAAATTAAGTACAGCTTATCATCCTCAAACAGACGGACAAAGCGAAAGGACAATTCAGACAATGGAAGATATGCTTAGAGCTTGTGTAATTAATTTCGGAGGTAATTGGGACGATCACTTACCTTTAATAGAATTTTCTTATAATAATAGTTATCACACAAGTATCAATGTTGCACCATTCGAAGCACTTTATGGACGAAAGTGCAGAACCCCAGTCTGTTGGGCAGAAATTGGGGAAAAGCAACTATCTGGACCTGAGATAGTACAAGAAACAACTGATAAAATTATTCAAGTCAAGGAACGACTGAAAGCAGCACGTGATAGACAGAAAAGTTATACTGATAACAGGCGAAAACCATTGGAGTTTCAAGTAGGAGATAAAGTATTATTAAAAGTCTCTCCTTGGAAAGGAATAGTAAGATTCATCAAACGGGGAAAGCTAAGTCCCAGGTATGTTGGACCTTTTGAGATTATTAGAAGAATAGGACCTGTAACCTATCAGCTACAATTGCCAGAGGAGATGGCAGGAATACATGATGTGTTTCATGTATCTAATCTCAAAAAGTGTTTAGCTGATGAATCACTAATAGTACCTCTTAAAGATATAGAGGTAAATGAACAACTCAAGTTTGTAGAAAGGCCTCTACAGATTGAAGACAGGAAAATCAAGAATCTCAAGCATAAAAGACTAGTTCTAGTCAAAGTAAAGTGGGATTCCAAAAGAGGACCTGAGTATACATGGGAGCTTGAATCTGAAATGCAAAAGAAATACCCGCATTTGTTCCAGTAGATCTCGAGGACGAGCTCAAAAATAAGGTGGGGAGAATGTAACAACCCTCAGTAAAACCAACACCCTCATAATATTTTGACACTATAGTATGATTATAGAATGTTCCAAAATGTCTTATATTACACTCCGTATGTAAAAACCGAGCCCAAATTATTTTATATTATTTAAATAAAATATAAAATCTTAAATTTAGGGTTGAGGCGGGCCGCGTGAACCCACCCCAAACCCTTACACGGGCGGTATCAATGCTGGAACCAGACTCCGCTGATTTCTTTAGTTCAAGCGGGCCGCGTAAGCTTAAGCTTACATTGACGCGGGCCACGAGAGATCATTAAACGCGGAGACATCCTAGGCCGACACGTGTTGACATCGTGGCGGACCTACACATCGACTCAGCCAAGCTATTCTGTTGACCAGGGTTGACGCGGGCCGCGTAACCCTGGCCTGTGTTTTACGCGGGCCGCCTGAGAGTCGATTTCAGCAACTATAAATAGAACGCATCAGTTTTCGTTTCCGTCGCTCATTCTCAATTCTCAAATCATAATTTCTGAATTAGAGGCATTATAGTCAGGTATTATACCCCTAATTAACGAGGTTCTGCTCCGTTGTAAGTATTATAACCCTAGTTTCGTAATAGTTACGCTGCCCGATTGATTTAGAGTTCCGTAACAACTGTCGTGGTTCTACTCGACGTAGTTGTTGGAATGCCGTCTCGGGGAGGGTATCATTAATATTTTCAAAGGGTTATGATACTAACCAATGTACATTTGTATAAATTATAGATTATATCCAGGAAACCCTTACGAGAAGCCTAAGATAGCAATGTGAGTTTATCCTCTTTTTGTTAATCTTTTTGGTAATGTTTTACCAAACCTTAAATGTTTTACCATGAAAATTAGCAGTGATTGAGTCTTTGTAGTTCTTCAATTACTGCCAGTATGTTGGAGTTTTGTATACAAAATGTACTACACTGTGAGTAGTAAGTAGAGGATGACAATACGTTACCATTGGACAATGAGTTAGCCAATGGGTAATATGACCCACAAGTCAGGGTTGACAGTACTAATGCAGTAATTGTGTAGAAATAAACAATGTGACCGCTCTCAATACTGTTCACTGTGACTTTTTATTTAAACTTGATTAAACTGGGATTCACTCACCAGTATTTCCGACTGACAAATGTTTTTAAAACACGTTTCAGGTAACCCAATGTGACAGCCAATTAGTAAAAAGCCAGCTGGAGAGCACTGAAGGCTTGGGAAAATGTGGCTATAAAAGTTACCAAATAAACGATGTTTTAAAATTCAATAAAATAGAGTTTATCCCTATAAATGTACTGTACTAAGAAACTTGGGTTTTACCCATGTGATTATTAATATTAAATGAGGTGGTTTTACTCTGATAAACATTTCCTAACTACGGTCCTGATGTAAATTCCGCTGCAAGATTTAAACAACTGATACCACCGAAAATCTGGGATCGCGTCCGCCCGTTTCCGGGAAACAGGGATCGGGGGTTGCGACATCAGAAGTCTTAACAGACTTATTTCTAACCGCATAGTGTGAGAGATAGAGACAAATCCACCACAGACCTGTATGTGGTAGGTCTGGAAACTTTCACATTACCCTTGATTTCTAGAGCCAGACCTCCATTGAAACGTGCTATACGCTTTGGTTCCGGTGTGACCAAAAAAGGAACCAATCGGGACATGGTGTTGAAACTTGTAACATATGCCTGACAATCCAAATTCTTCATGACCAGAGTCAAGAAGTCGGTTTCGATTTTCTCTACCTCATGCTGAGGACATAAGTTTTCCTTGATCAGTGTAACAAATTGATCCCAAGACAAGTTATACAATGGGATCTTCCCTGTGGCTTGGATTAATGACCTCCACCAAGCCAAAGCTTCACCTTTAAATGATTGTGAAACAAACTTCACAATATCCTGTTCCGCACAACCACTAATATCAACTACAGTATCCATCTCGTCAAGCCATGTCATACAGTCAATGGCTCCTTTTTCTCCTGTAAAGTCCCTTGGCTTGCAAGAGACGAAGTATTTGTAAGAACATGTCTTTACACATGGCTCCAGATTAAACACAATTTTATTGGATGGGAGACTCTTCTGGTTCAACGAGTGACGAGAATTATCCTTATTTGACTCATGTGTTTTTGAAGGGGGCTTACTATGAGCCACAATTTGAGTCTTTGTGCGAGTATTACTTGGTTCCTTGAACTGCCTATCAATGGCTCTAGTAACAGCATTGTCTATTAATGCTTGTAGGTCTGCACCAGCTACATTTATTCTGGTGGTATCATTTCTCTCCCTTGGATGACTATTAACCTCTTCCGATTCAGAGATGCTGAAGCTTGATTGCTATAAAAGAATTGACAATGATTTATTCAGAGGTTTATTATGGAATTATCATTTTTGATGACTCATTAACCATGGTAAACATAGACCATATTGGTTAATTTGTTAATCATATTTATTTTAAAATTTTCATTATAATTTATCCCAGTTATACATCATTAAGGATATTGGAGTGGCACCAAAGGCCTAGTCACAAGGACTGTTTTAAATTATAAGCCATGATCTTATAAGATCGGGGTATTAAGGCTCGAACATAGTTCATCACCTTTTCTTGACAGGAAGTCATAGACTACACTATCATTTGTAAATATGGCCCGTAGGCATTTCATCACTAGCGGATGTTTTAAATCATCATGTAAGAATAAGGAATTGGAAGAATCCAATATAAGGATGACTAGTGTGACTTTATCGAATCACATTTGCCAGGAGTGCTAACATGTTTTCAGATGTTAACAAGGATTTGAATCTTAAAAAGGTTTTACCATCATGGCCATGTCTAAAATGACATATGGGCTAGGTTATACCTTTAAGATTCTCTTTTAATATTTAATGACAGATCAATTAAAAATTGAATTAACATTTTGGTTTACGATATATGTATATATTTATGTTTAATGCCAACTTGAAATTTCAAAAAGGAAATTTCATAAATAAAATCCTAAGAATTACAATAATGCCCTAAACGGGTCTTTTAAAGAAATAACATTGTCCACGCAGGGACTAAAATAAGAACAGACAAGTCCACGCAGGGACCAAATACATAAATAAAATGTCCACGTAGGGACTTAATTGAAAATGAAATAACAATACAATAAATAAGGATTTCTAATAATCCATCTTCTTCCCCTTAATAAGGTTTGCCGAACCCTTTAGTAGACCGCGACGGCTCCTACGCTCTTCATCTACCCTTTGTTCCACCTCCTGCAACCGCTGGAGGATTTCTTGCTGCTGCGGTGGTTGAATTTGTGGTGGTTGCGGTGGCTGTTGCTGCTGAGGTTGAGGAGGCGGTGGGTATTGATACCCATATGTAGGGTACCCATTTGGGTACGTAGCTGGAAAGGGTCCAGGGTAGAGAGCATTATAGTTTGCTGCCTCGAGGTACGGGTCAACGGCAGGGGCATTGTTGTAATTATAACCCGAATAAGCTTGCTTCTCGAACGGGTTGTACCCAGCTGCACCTGAGTAAGAAGGAATTGGGTTTTCGTAACCCATTGGTGGTGCTGGTGCGACTGGTGCAGAGTCGACTTCATAAACTGCATTTGAAAGCCCACCCATGTGCAGGTCTTCATAGAGCGGCGGGTAGTTGCTGCTCTGGCGCTGGTGGTGGCGGCGGGTGACCGCCTGAAAATGTGGGTCCTCGGAAGGGACCTGCTGGTGTGGTGGCGAGTTGCGGTGAGGGGGAGTGTACTTCCACTTCTATGAAGCCCATCTTTCGGCCCAGATATCAGGGCCCCTGTAAGGCGAACCATGAAAGGATGATCCGCTAGATATTTCAATGGGATGCGTCGGCGTCCCAGATGGCGCATCTCAGGATCTGGATCTTCGTCCACATCCATGTTTTGGATTTCAGGGAACTGATCAGCCGGTCCCAAAGGGTTTGGACCCTCTGGTTCTTCTATCTGGTTCATCGGGTTGAACCGGCTCTGAAAATAGGGCGCCGGGTTCTGAAAGGAATGGTGTGAACTCGAACGCTGCAAAGGTATGAAAGAATGGTGAGAGTGGTTGGACTCGTCGTTCTGATGCAGCCCGAATGAATCATGATATGATGGTGAGGAGCTGAGCGACACAGAGCGTCTCGCGGGCTCAATGTAGGTCCTCCAGTGTTCATGATGACTCGATTCGAGTGAAGCGGATGGTGTACGCCGGTGTGATGGTCCGACTTCATGGTCGTTCCTAGTTAAGATCGGTGCTTTTCCTCTTCCTCCTCTGCCTCTAACTCTTGGCGGCATTTTTGCTTGTATTCCTGTCAAAACAAACAAAAGAAACAAACAAAATAAAAAAATTTAAGATTAGGATTAATCCTAAGTCATTTGCCTAGACTCGAAAGTCAAGGAATGTGCAAACTGTGTCATTGAGATTAAACACAAAAGGCTAGTGCTTAATTCACTCAATGTTGGCTCTGATACCAACCTATCACACCCCGATATTTCCACGTATTACCGGTGGGCCCGGTGGGGAGTATCGTGACGTAGTTGATATCATCATAGTCAAATAATCACAGTTTAATGCACAGTGGAAGTCTAAAGTAATAATACAAACCGAATTGAAAGTATAATAAAATATTACACAATTGAAGGGGTATGGTCCCAAAAAGCCGCACAGACCTTCATCCAGGTCGCGCGCAGGACCATACTCCCTATTCATCAAGTTGCTTACTGCCAACCTCGCACGGGATACGTCATCATGTATTGGTCTCGCGCGATGTCTCAACAAGAGAAAACACCACATTCAATACTTAGCATTCTGAATAAGAGCCTTCAACCACCCATACCCTACGCGGGCTAAGTTACGTGTTCAGCAAGGGTCGCGCAGGGCTATGGCACAGGGCCACTTCAGAAGGCACACAAGGTTCAAGTGGCAGAAGAAAAGGGCCAATCCACGTCCTCCAGGCTCTGCTCAATCGTGCTCCACTATCGTCTGACGTGCAGGAGACAGAGAGTACTTAAGGACGCCTACGTGGCACCAATCACAGGGCAGAGACACCTGCCCCACGATCTCCACTTACCTGCTGATGGCAGAAGGATGGCCAGGCCGACAACTGTGACACATGGCTCCAATCACGGTGCGCCAGCACCGGAGAGCTTCTAGAAGCCACTAACGGTCGACACCAATGAGACAAGGAGCATATCCTCTATGTTGTCGCCTTCCGGCCCAAGGCCCATCAGCCCACATCCTCTTACACCTCTCCGGCTATAAACAGACACCTCAGTTCACAGGTTAAACATTTGATTCCCTCTACTCTGACTCTTAACACACAATTATCTCCTCAAACCAGTTACTTATTCTCATGCCGGAGTCTGGTTAAGAGGGAAACCCCCATATTCCCCTCTTAACGAGCTAACGGTGTTCTGTTTTGCAGGATTAACGGATCATTAAGGAGCTCAGAAAGTCATAAGAAGATTAACCCTTATGGCAGAAACATAAATCAAACTAATCAACCCCTAAAATTAGTTCCGTGTTTCTTCATTGGCGCCCACCGATTTTTTGCAAATTACTTTCATCTTCTTTTTCTGAGTTTTCTAAGTGTTTTTCCTTCGATCATGGCTGGTCAAGAAATCATTCCGGATTTTGGTTTTGGAACAAACTCAAATGCAGGGTTGGGGGAGGACAATCAAAACGTCCAAGCCCAACATGTTGAGGAGATCGGTGAAATCGAAGTAAACAATACTGGGGGGGACCCCGCGCGAGTGTCACTCGCATCACCCAAACGGTAACCCCAGTAAGTCATGTCGCTGGTCCTTCAAACCCAGCACCACCTCAGAACATTTCGGCGCTATTAGGGCTGCCAGAAGGCGAAACTCCAGCCTCCTGGTATGCCAAACAAATTGCAACAATCAATGCGGCGTATCAATCTTTGAGCGCACAACAAGAAGTCTTACTAGCAGAACCATATCTGGTTACACCTACGGGTCCCAGTCAGGGGGCGCGCCAGATACCCCCGCAACAAAACTTACACGGAAGAGTTAACAGGCCTCCTACCCTAAGAAGACCAAGCGAGCGTGACACGCGCGAGACATGGGGAGAGACCGAAAGCTATTATGACCATCCGTCAAATGTTCAAAGAGGTCCAATTCATAGCCGGCTCGGGCCGCACAATATGAATAACGAGTGGGATGACACAGACCCAAATGACCCAACTTGGCAGGACGACGAAGGATCCTTAGTCTTTAACCGTTTGCGGCGGAATCACGAAAATTACAAGCCAAGGCAGCGCATTGCATACAGCGAAGAAGCAGAACGAGACTTCAGCCTCGCCTATAGACCAGCTGAAGCTACATAACACTCGAAGTTTATCCCAAAGATTTCTTTGGCACCGCTTTCAAGAGAAAAACTACCCCCAACAGTGGGAAAATTCAATGGTTTAACTAATCCTGGCGACCATGTCAGGGTATTTACAAGCGTTGGCTGCATGGGAGGATGGAATATGCCAATGTGGTATCATTTGTTTATCCAGACGCTTACCGGGGCTGCTCACGCTTGGTTCGACAACCTTCCGCCTGGAAAAATCAGTTCATGGGTTGATTTCAGAACACAGTTTGTGAATCATTTCAGCCAGCAAAGGCGCTATCAACGAGATACGTCTGAAGTAACAGATATCTGGAGAAGAGAGAACGAAGGTTTGGAAGACTTCATCACGCGCTTCAACAAAGAATATATAGAAATCGGCGATGTAAGCGAACAACTCATGCGCGCTCACTTTAAGAAAGCTATTCGGTGTGATAGTCTCATCAGAACTATCACCGGAAAAGATGGTATGCCTAAGGAATGGAGTAAGCTGATGGAAGCCGCAAAAATCGCAGCGCAAATCGAGGAATCACTAGCTGGAGCCAAGAGCTCATACTCTGAAGATCGTTTTTCCAAGAGAAGCTTGCGCGACTATGGCAAGCGCAACAAGGGCAAAAGTCATGATTGGAAATCTGGTAAACCAAGTGGTTATGAGGAAAGATCGCGCTACAAAGAGGACGCGCGGGAAACAATTGACAGAATTGGGTATCAAAAGGCAGTCAGGGATGATAACCGAGAAAAGCACTGGACTCTGCTCATAAAAACACCAAAAGAGGTGCTAATGACGGAGAACCACGACTTCAAGGCTCCAAGGCCAATGACAAACAAAAAGGGACAAGACCCGAACCTGTACTACGATTTTCACAAGGATACAGGTCATGTGACAGATGACTGCATCAGCTTGCGACAAGAGATCGAGAAAGCGCTAAAAAGCGGAAAGTTGAGCCACTTGGTGAAGAACGTGCACAAAGAAACACGCCAGATCTAACGCCATGATGACGGAAACCAAAAGAAAGTCAGGCGCCTGGAAACTCACATGGTCAACGGACCAAGATACAACGCAAGAGATAGAGGCAAAAGCTCTTATGAACCTGCATGGCAAGAGCAACAGGTCATCTTCCCGGTAGTACGCGGGGGCCCTCGCGCCACACGCCCCGTCGTCATTACCGGTATCATCGGTCATTATGAAACAGAATACATCTTCATTGACCCGGGAAGTACAGCCGACATCATCTATGAGCAATGCTTCAATCAGTTTGACGATGAAGATAAAGCGAGGCTTGAGCCGGTTGATTACCCTCTGTCAGGATTTTGCAATGAAATGGTCTTCCCGTTATGCCAAATCAGCTTCCCTGTCACGTTATCTGACGGGAAGCACTCAAGAACCACAAATGTCAACTTCATGGTAATGCCTGTCAAATCAAGGCATGATGTTTTGATTGGGAGAGAAACCCAAGGTGAATTAAACATGGTAACTTCCACACCCCACTCAGCCATTGGGTTCCCAACTAAAACAGGGGTGGCAATTATCTATGCGAAGAAAGAAGTAATGTCAGCAGAAGATGTGCTCCCAGCAAAAGCGGCAAACATTTCAATGACTGAGCCAGAAAAGTGGGTTTTAAACCGTAAATACCCAGAGCAAACGGTGACGATTGGCCACGCAATCTCACCAAACATCAGAACGCACCTCAAGCAACTTTTGTTCAGGAACATGGATATCTTCGCCTGGACTCCGGCCGACATGACCGGTGTACCGCGCGATGTTACTGAGCATTGTCTTAATACTTATCCCTCTGTCGAACCAAAAGTGCAAAGAAGGCGCAGCTTAGGGGCGGATAAGACTAAAGCGATGAATGAGCAAGTGTGTGAGCTGCTAAAAGCAGGAATCTTGAGAGAGGTGCGCTATCAAAGCTGGGTTGCAAACCCTGTAATGGTGGAGAAGTCTAGTGGAGGATGGAGAATGTGTGTCGATTATACCGATCTCAACAAGGCGTGCCCCAAAGATTGCTACTCCTTGCCTGAGATCGACAAAAAGATAGACTCTCTCGCGCCATACAGATGGAAATGTTTTCTAGATTGTTACAAGGGGTATCATCAGGTTCAAATGAAGCTCGAAGACGAAGATAAGACAACTTTTCGAACTGACATCGGCATCTTCTGTTACACAAAGATGCCATTCGGTCTCAAAAACGCTAGCGCAACATACCAGCGCCTGATGGATACGATTTTTGCTGATGACATCGGAAAACATATAGAAGTCTACATCGATGATCTCGTGATTAAAAGTCCTGAGGAAGACCAGATGTTAAAGGACATTGAGAAGACATTTAACTCCTTGCGAAGCGTGAATATGAAGTTAAATCCAGCCAAATGTTCCTTTGGTATGGAAGAGGGAAAATTCTTGGGCTTCGTGGTCACAAATGGCGGTTTTAAAGTTAATCCAGAGAAAGTTCAAGCCATAGAGAGGATGCCGTCACCCCGAACAATCAAAGAAATGCAATGATTGGCCGGCTGCCTAGCCGCGCTTAATCGATTTCTATCAAACCATGCTGCAAAATCATATCCTTTTATCAGCACCCTGCGCAACTGCGTAAAGAAGCAAGAATTCAAATGGACGCCGGAAGCAGAAACCGCATTCCAGCGAGTGAAAGAATGTTTAATAAAGCTCCCTACTCTGACCACGCCATTTGAAAAGGAACCACTAATCCTGTATTTGTCCTCTTCGGACAAGGCAGTGGGGTCGGTATTATTGGTGGAGAGAGATGGAGTTCAGACTCCAATTTATTACGTCAGTAGGGTGCTTACGGATCCAGAAACGAGGTATTCCACAATGGAAAAGTTGGTACTTACGTTGTTACACGCCTCCAGAAGGCTGCGCAGATATTTTACAGGGCATGTGGTCACGGTACTCACCAACTTTCACATCGGTACCATACTACAAAATCCAGAAACGTCAGGTCGCCTAGCCAAGTGGGCAATCGAACTGGGGGGCAACAACATACTCTACAGGCCGTGCCTAGTATAACACCTCGTAAAAATCACGTCCAATGATGTATTGACACGTGTAATAAACCCTCATGATGTCAAATGTTGGATTTAAGGGACAAATTTTTAGAAAAATCGAAAACCTTGATTATGAAAGGACTGGAAGTGTTAGCATACCAAAAAATAAGTTTCTGAATAACCTCTCACGATGATTATATTCACAAATGAGCCACTCGTCGATCGAGTGTAGCCGTTTGCGTAATTAATTGAAAGTTTGCGGAATGAAGGGTTAAAAGCGTCAACATGTTAATTCTTACCTCTAAGTGAGCTTTTAACAAATCAGGAGCTTCATGATATTTGATTATACTCTCGGGAATGCCAACTATTGGCCGTCTAAGGTTTTTATGCCTATAAGTAAAGTTACGCGCAACTTTGCAAGTTAGAGGGGCTAAAAGCGTCAATATGTTTAATTATACCTCTGAATGACCTTTTAGCGAACCCGAAGCATCGTGATGTTTAATAATACTTTCAAGAATGCCTAATATGGATTAGATGAGGCTTCAATGCTATTAAATGATGAGATGCGCAAGTTTACGCAATAGAGGGACCTAAAGCGTCAACTTTTGAATCTACGCCTTTCAGTGACCATTTAAGCTAACGGGAGCGTAGTAATATTTAAATATATGCTTGGGAATGATCAATATGGGCCATGGAAGGCTTGGATATCATTAAACAACATTTCGCGCTACTTTGTGCGATTAAAGGACTATTTGCGTCAAACTGCAAAAGTATGTCGATTCGTATAGAATCGGATCTTCCGGAATATGACCATAAGTTAAACATACCCTAAATATCCCTTACCTGGCTTAGAAATAGGCTTAGAGGTGTTTCGTGCGCAAAAATAAACTTTTAAGTCATGCAGGGACTAAAAGTGTCAAAAAGTGCACAAGTTTGCATTTTCGCGCATATCTCACATTCTGAATATACCCGGGCACCCAATAATTTATGTAAGCACTAAAATATTTTATTTTAGTGATTTTCTTGATAAAATTCCATTCGTCGCGTAATTTGGTTCGTTTTTCGCGTCCGTCCGTGTTTCGTCGTAATTAACCGAACAACATGACCGTACGACCAAACGAACTGACATCCGGCATATTTTTTAGCATGTTTCATGTTCCCCATACTTAGGCATCATTGTAGAGCCTTAAAAATGGTTTAACAGGCCTTAGATGTGTCGGAAATGACATTTGGAAGTGCAGGGGCTAAATCTGTCAACAAGTGAAAGTTGTTGTTTGCTGACCAGGTCTATACGGACCGTATGCCAGGACCTATATGGTCTGTAAGCATAGCCCAATAATAGAAAAACAAAAACCAGCTTTGGTTTTGCTTCTTTGTCTCACACACTTGATTCTAGGGGCCTTTGATGGTTTCTAAAAATGGTATTACACTTGCCATGATCTTATAACACCTCTGAACACCTGGAAATCATCCACAATCCATCCAAAAACTATAAATAGAATATGGGTTTTCATTGTTCAAGCACACCACTTCTTGTGTTCTTGCTATCTTGTAACACCCCAAAACCCGAATGTTTATATTCGTTAAATGTTATGATATGGTGCATCAAGGAATAAATGACTAGGTTATTTAACCTAGTTAAGAATATGGAAGAAACAATTAAGGGATGAGAGTTTTGCCAATTATTATAAATGGCAAACTTGAGGGACTAAAGTGGAGTAAATGAAAGTTGAATTTATAAAAGAAAAACAAATACACACATACATACACATCGTGTGTTCGAGAAGGAGCAGGAGGCTCCCATGGAGCCAAGAACCCTAACATCATCTTTTTCATCAAATTGAAAGGCCAAAAGAAGCTTAAATTCATAACCGAGCATAGAATAACGATCACCTTCACAAGGGGATCGTAAGGTATGTCTTAAATTCTAGATTGGTGATCTTGCACGAAGTGGGTTATGTTCTAATCCGCGAATTGGTATGAAATTGATTATGAGCATGTGTTAGAATCATCATCTAGAACATCGATTATGCATGGTTTGGGTGAATTTGATGTTTATGTGGTGAAACCCACTTGTTCTAGTAGTATGTTGATGAATGATGATCTTGTAATGGTGTAATTTTGTTGAAAGAAAGCATAATCACTAATGTATTGGTAGCCATTCATGTTATAGGATGGATGAATCATGTGAAATTAGTTGAATGATCGAGTTTAGTGAAGTTTACTAGTAGGTTATGCATAAAACACATGTACATAGAGCTTAAAATGTTGTACGCGCGCCAAGTGTTTGATGAAATGACTAGGTAAAACTAGAAGGTGAAATGGTATGCAAGAATGTGGTGATTAGGTATAGAATGTAATAATGAGATGTTTGGTAGTTAACTAACGTGAGAAGTGCGTTTTAGATAATGTGATGTAAAATTATGAACTACTTATGTTAATGATGTTTGAAATCATACAGTTGTGTGAATGTTTAAAGAAATCGGATAGGAAATGATAGATTAGCATGTTATAAGGTTGAATGGTAAATAGGCTCGTGTGTTGAAAGGGTTGTGACGAATGATGAATAAACTAACTATCATAAGAATGATATATGATAGTTGATGCTTGGTAAGAGGCAAGGAAGCTTGGGAAAGAAGCGGGTCAAACGGGACTTATGCACACGGGAAGCTTACTTGGATGTGAGGTAAGTAAAGCTTACACCCCCTTTTCGTAGAATATCTATTCATTGTATAGATTAAGAACATGATAAGTTAATATATGAAGAATGATGATTCGACAAGCTTTGATACGGGTCGGAACATGTGACCATGTTAAGAAACTAAGTTTGAGGGTTGAAAGGGGTAAAAAGGGGTATTACGGTAATTTTGATTATGAGTTAACGAAGAAATAAGTTACAAGGAGGGAATAATGAATAATTACAACCCCATAAGGATGCAATGGTCTTGTAGACCAAATCGGTCAAATGGTGAAGATATCACCATTTGGCGATATCGACTAATGGTTGTTTTGTTAAGTATTATGAATTCACAGGATAAATAGCGAAAGGATTTGCATTGCTCTTTACTAGCAATTTGGTGGATAAAGCACTAAAACGGGTCATAGCTTTGACCCGAGTCAGGTATGTGTGATTAGAGTTATGGTTAAGTCGTAGGGTTTGGTTAAAAATGGATGGAAGTCCTTCGTTGCAAAGGACGTAACTAATGTAGACCAAAACGCCTTGATGGGTATTTGGGCCGAACGACCTTAAAAGTTGTTTATAAACAAGCAAATTAATTAAGTGAATGCTTTGGACAAGTATGAAAACGAAAAATATGATTTTGAGAGTCAAATGCTTTAAAATGCATAAATACCCTTAACGGGTCAAAATATGCACAAGAATGAAAATGGGTTAAGAAGATGCAAGAAACCCGTGATCTGAACCGTATATGATAGACAATGTTGATATTTTAAGGTTCATAAGAAATCGAGGCCAAATAAACAGGATATTTTGATAAATGCATGAACGGGTCAAAACTTTGTGAAAAGGAAATAAGCCGAAAGCTTAAAAGTATAAAATTTTGTTAATCCGGATGTCGGATGTTAACTCCATGTGATGGGGGATTAAATTATGGTCATGTGGGAAGAAACGGGAGGTTAAACGGGTATACGGTTTGAAAGTTACGCAAGTTTTAGCGTTTTCGGACGACGAAACGGATCTGCAGCAAAATGGTGATTTTAGGGGTCGTCACCGACGCCCCTATGCCCGTCGCCAACACCCCGTGCATTTTCCAATTTTGCCCGACGCCTTAAATTACTGTCTACGCGAAGCTGACCGACGCGAGGTGTCGCACGGTCGTGCGGTTGGACGCATGGCCGTGCGTTTCCGAGTAAACCAGTGCACTAGGTTGTGCACTA
This sequence comes from Helianthus tuberosus, assembly GCA_030545235.1. Classification (NCBI taxonomy): domain Eukaryota; kingdom Viridiplantae; phylum Streptophyta; class Magnoliopsida; order Asterales; family Asteraceae; genus Helianthus; species Helianthus tuberosus. The sequence goes on along the minus strand of CM060422.1, from coordinate 3,854,801 downwards.
CCAGTGCCCCCGACGGTGTAGGATCCGCACGGTCGTGCGGTTGGGACGCATGGCCGTGCGTCAGCTGCCAGTTCAACCGAAGGTGCAGAATTCATCTGAAATCAGTCCCGTAACCTACAAGGAGTCCCGAATCATATTCTAAACTCATTATAGAGAGTCTATGGGATGCGACGAGCGTGTACGCAAGTATAAATTGACACGAAATAAGTATAAAGGTATATTTAAGTTTAAGTATAGAATTACCTACATGATTAGTAAAAAAGAATCCATGGGCAAACGCGTCTAGGAATGTATGTATGTATGTGAGCGGGTATGTATGTATATATGTATGTATGTATGTATGTATGTATGTATGTATGTATGTATGTATGTATGTATGTATGTATGTATGTGAGCGGGTATGTATGTAGTTATGTATGTATGTAAGTACGTATGTGAGGACGTAATCATGTATGAATGTAAGTAGATGCGCATGTATGCAAGTAAAGGTATGTATGTATGTATGTATGTCCGTAGTTATGCATGTATTGAATACGTGGTTTCAATACATTTAAGTATTGACGTTATTAACAGTGTGCCTCGAGAATGAAATGTAATGCAGGTACATTATTGAAGTTTCGGAAAGGATTAGACACCCGGATGGAATGATTAAATCTAGCAAGATAACGGGATGGAAAGTATATGTGGATAGAATGTAACGAGACTACATGATTAAGAATCTTGTTTGAATATAATGTATGCTAATGTTGCGAATGTATGTGGTGGGTGCACGTTGTACGAATCACAGATTATCATCACGAGGAGTAGCGATTAAAGACCGAGTCACAGGATAGATTGTACGGGAATGCTTGAGTATGTAATTTGATAAACATAAGTTATACTCTTATTTTAATAAATGAGTACAAAGGATGCATATATTGTAAAAGAGTTATTTTAAAATGAACTTTCAAGTAAATAAAAATGTTTATAATGAAAGAAATTTTAGGGTACGAATTTCCGCTGCGACTTTTGTCAAATACACATTAGGGTCTTACAAGTTGGTATCAGAGCCATGGTTTGAGTGAAATCAAGTATGAGAAGATGAATACTTGAACTCAAACCTGTGTGCTCTTGTAACAAGAAACCCGTACAATCCGAGACTCGATCAAGATCTAAAGGTAGAAGCAAAGGTAAGTATGTGTTAGATTATGTATTTGAAGGGGGCTAATAGTATGTTAAGTGAAGGGTAAGCGCAATTGTTCGGAAGGGATGATCCGTGAATGCGGTCTAGGACCGGCATCAAGGCAAGTAATAAGACGAATTGACCCCAGGTACGTAAGCTTAACAGGTGGACGTATGAGATGGTATAATTAAGCAAGTGAAAGAAAATTTTAAATGAATTTAATAACGACATGGTAAAGAAGTTTTAAAAATGTTACACGTGCCGAAACTTAATTCTTCGGACATAAGGTGGCGTTTACGCGAAGACACGAAACTAGTACATGGATTGTGTACCTGGCCAGTACACAAGAAACGTATGACGTTCGTGAGACCGCGATAATTGTTACAGGTATGTCCGTTAGAATTAGGTAGAAGGTGGGCGTGTGGGTGAAATGGGTAGTAAGACTCTCGGGAGATTGAGAGTACTACGTAAGAGTGAAAAGTGCGAATGATAAAAATGAAGAATGTTGAATTCGTAAGAAAGTACGGATCAACAATGCATGAATGAAATGTTTGAATCCGCGAGACGGATTCAAAGAATGAAAGATATGAATGAAATGCTTGAATCCGCGAGACGGATTGAAGGGATGAAAGGAATGAATGAAATGTTTGAATCCGCGAGACGGATTCAAAGAATGAAAGATATGAATGTAATGCTTGAATCCGCGAGACGGATTCAAGGAATGAAGGGCATGAATGAAATGTTTGAATCCGCAAGACGGATTCAAAGAATGAAAGATGTGAATGCAATATTTGAATCCGCAAGACGGATTCAAAACATATAAGGTACGAATGGTATGAATAATGTGTTCGAATCCGTGAAATAGATTTAAGATATAAAAGACGAAACTAGTCTACATAAGAAGAAGTCGATAGCTTGACCACGTTCGCGTCAAACAAGTCATATAAGTAAATGTAAAGCTATTTTGCAAATAAATTCATAATTAGCAATATAAAAGCTATGAAACCTGTTTTAACACTTGTATAACTTGGTAATTAGTATAAGAACATGCCTAAGCATGTTCAACCCGACAATTTCAAGTTTAGGATCGGTTCGCAACCGAAAGTCGCAAAAGTTGACTATTGCTTTGACTTTCAGTTCTGACCCGAATTAGCTTAGTTTAGATATGTCTTAGGATTCCTTTAGGACCATGTTATAGGTTAGTATAACCCTCTGAGGTTATACAACTTGGATCCTTAGTTATCCGATTCATATGCATGCTTCCGTTATATGCCTAAATGTTGACCGTTATGCCCTTTTGACCTTAAAACGATATTTTTGAAAATATGAAAGAATAGAGACCTTTATTACTGAATTATAAACTTGTCCGTAAAATTTGACATCAGTTTGTGGTCTAGATTAGGAGTTATGCTCATTAGCGTAAATGAAAAGCTTTTTATTAATTAAACGGCATAATTAGCGTATAGCCTATCTAAACCCAATTTTTGATACCGAAATTTTTACCCACTGATGTAAAATAATATTTTGGGATTTTTGAAGATTTTTATTTATTTTTATCCTGAGCATAACATAGGGTTATACCTTTGATTCGGTTATTGTCGGTTTTGCCCTTTTGGCCTATAAAATGAGTTTTATAAAACATTTTGACCCCAAACCTTTTGCTACTGATTTTATATGATAAATAAAATATTTTAAGCTTTCTGGAATGATAAAAATATCAGCTTTTCTTTAAAAACCCGGAAATCGCTTAAAACCGTCTGTTTACGCGTTTTTAACGCATAGTATAAGTTAAAACTATTTTTAACATATAAGGTTTGATACCTACTGATGTTTTAAGTAAGTTTTCATACTTTAACAGTAAGCAAAAGTTTTAAACTCAGATTTCCAAATTTGACCTTTAAACCTTGTGTGAAATAACCAAAATGCCCCTTCGGTGCATAGTTTGGTTATAAATGATAAAATTCACATATGTGTAATACCCTACTGATATAACTTATTAAATTAAGTATTTTACTGATTGAATCAGACCTGAAACTCAGATTTATATTAAACCTCTTTTATAACCTTTTAAATGACCAAAATACCCCTACGGGGCATAAATTGGTTTTAAATTCGTTTTGGGCATAAAGGAAGGTATCCTACTGATATCACAACATATTTAAGGCATATTAACTTAGGAAACCTGTATATGACTCTTTTGGTTACCCGTTACGCACTTTTCGCGTTCGGATCGGCTTATGTAACGAGTGTGCATAAATTAGCCAAAACGGGTCAAACCTTGTCATTTTATCTCAAAATCCAGAATGTGTTTAGTTTACCCTTATTATACAAGTATACAAGCTTGTCGGGTCTAAACCACATTCTAATCCGGTTCTCGCTTAATCATGCATTTTGAACCGTATCCTCTTTTAAAACTAACTGGTCTAAGCATAGGCTTAAATTAAGACCCGTTAGGAATCTAATAGGTTATTAAAAACCTTCATTCCAGATTTAGGAGCCCAGTAAAAGCTATCTGTACTTGCTTGGTGGTATACGGCTGGGATAAATTGTATAAATTTGCTCAGGTAAATACTCTTAACTTATTTTCCCTATACGGGCTTGGGATACGGTACTATAAAAGTACCGCTTGGTCGGGTGTGTAGTCATTTAAATCGGATTGTGATTAATGTATTTACATGACCCGTTTGATATGTATTATTTGGTATATGGCCTTTGGGGGTTAAATGACCATGTCCCGGATATCCTTGGCATCATTCAAAGAAATGGCCACGACCAAAGCACGGGGTGTAGGCGTACACCTGACAGATGCATTATGTAAAAACTGGTAATCCACTTAAAGGAAATAATCCTTGTGGGCATTATACCTGTGGCGTGTCAGTTAATCTAGACCGGCCCTACAAACCGGCCCTGACGAACGACAAATAAGAAAAACTGTATACAAGATTATATACAAATAATTATCCCAAGTTATAAAAAGTTTTGTGCCATGTGCATTCAAATAAATTTTCAAACTCTTTTCAAAATGAGTCAGTTAAGTTGTATTTACCAGTGTAAACTGACGTATTTTCCAAAAAGACTAAGTGCAGCTACTAGACGAAATAGGCTGGCTACTCCTGGCATCATTAATCAAGTCTCGCAAGCTCTAGATGTTAAAGTCTGTTTAACAGCGTTATCTTTCTATTTTAGATCCGCCTGTGGATCCATCTTACATTTCGTTGTAATATTTGATATTACTTTATATCGGATTGTATTATATTTATCTTTTGCTTCCGCTGTGCTTTTAAAATTGTGTTGTTTGACTATGATGATATCAACTACGTCACGATACTCCCCACCGGGCCCACCGGTAATACGTGGAAATATCGGGGTGTGACAGGTTGGTATCAGAGCCAACATTGAGTGAATTAAACACTGGCCTTTTGTGTTTAATCTCAATGACACAGTAGCACATTCCTTGACCTTCTGAGTCTAGACTTAACATAGGAATACTCTCAACTCTATTCGGAGGATTATTGCCTTCAATTCTGTATATTTTAATATGTCGCCTAGCAAAGAAGCCATAATGGAAATTCTCCCCATTCGAAGCCTAGGGAAGGCCGAGCTTTGTACTGCGACAAGGATTAACGTGCAACCAAGGAGAAAGCATTCAGAAATAAAATAAAGAAGAAACTCCCTTTTGCTGAAGATCGTTTCCTTAGTAGTCCTTGTAAGGACATATCCATCTTTCAGTCCCTTCGAGGACAACATTATTCCTTTCAAGACCCGTTTAGGGCAATTCTGTACCTCTTTTAAAAATCATTGGAATGTTTTATCAAAATTTCATTTTTATCAAAATATATAAATATAATATATGAAATAAATGAAAAGTATCATTCCTTTTATAAGATCTACCATTATAATAAAATGGCAAAATCTAAAAAGGACAAGACCTAGCCCATATATCATTTTAAGAACAGGGCCAAGATGGCAGTTCCTCAATTAGATTCAGATCCTTATTAATACCTCAATTTAGGATTGTTCTGTGTTAAATATTAAAAAGAATCTTAAAGGTACAACCTAGCCTATATGTCATTTCAGACAAGGCCAAGATGGTAGAACCTAGTCAAAAGATTCAAATCCTTGTTAACGTCTGTAAACATGTTAACATTCTTGGCAAAAATGTGATTCGACAAAATCACATAGGTCATCTTTAATTTGGATTATTCCAATTTTCACTTATTTATATAATTATCCCTTAAGGATAAAATGCCTACGGGCTATAATTAACGTCATCTGAGACTAAAGACAATGGTAGCCTACAACTCCCTGTCAAGAAAAGGTAATGAACTTTGATTCAAACCTTAATGCCTCGATTCCATAAAATCTGGGCTTATAAACTAAACATGTCCACGTGACTAGGCCTTTTGTGCTATTACTAACTTATAATTTAGGATTATAATTGTTGATGCACAAGAATGTCTGTTGACTGCATCTTCATCAAGTCTTAAATCAAGAAAGTCAAGATTGGATCTTAAAAGTCAAATTAGGGTTTTAGTTTTGATTTAGGAAAGTGTTTAAAGGGTTCCGTTTGAAACTATCGTTTGGATGAGGGTTCCGTTTGAAACTATCGTTTGGATGAGGGTTTCGTTTGAAACAGTTGTTTGAAATAGGGTTCCGTTTGAACCAGGATATGTTAAGTTCAAACGGAAGGGTCTCGTGCCTATAAATATGAGTGTGTTAGTCTCATTTCAAACGGAACGGTGGAATGGTTGTGTGTGTGAGCGAAGGTGCTGCCAAAATTTTGTCAGAAAACATTGTAAAAGCTCACAATTGATAATAGAAAGAAAGATTGAAGGATACAAGCTGTTTTGGACGTTGTTTACTTTGATTCCGCCTTAGTAATTAATGTTGAACTACCTTAACTGACTTTCAGGGTCACGTACACGATCCAACAAGTGGTATCAGAGCTCAGGACGAGGAGTTCATACCGAATACAGCTTGAAATCATCGGATTATCTCATTTCTACCTTTCTTTTCTGATTTTAACTAGTTGTCACGATTAAAATGGTTTGAAACGTTCACATAGCAAACGAAATTCACTATTAACTAATCCTTGAAATTTTGAAATCAAAATTCGACCTAAAACTGATCGAAATCATTCAGACCGTTTGAAAAGGTTCGCGATTTGCTGACGTCATATCGTTTGAAATACACATACCGTTTGAAAATTGATCATATCGTTTGAAAACTAACTGTTCGTTTGAACTAATCGTTTGAATTTGTCGTTTGAAATGTTTGCCGTTTGAAATTGATCGTTTGAAATTGATCGTTTGAAACTATTGTTATTTCAAATGGAACAGTCCATTCCGTTTGAAAACAGCCCATATCATTTGAATACCTGTTGTTTGAAACTTTTGTTATTTCAAACGGAACAGTCCATTCCGTTTGAAAACAACTAGTTCGTTTGAACCATTCCGTTTGAACAGGTTCCTATATTTTCCAAAATCAAAATTTTTCTAAGTGTTGTCTGATTTTACAGGTACATTCACGATGGATGATATTTTCTTAAACCCGTTTAGCGACATGTACGCGTTCGCTGGAGATTCCGGAAACACTGATACTTCGTCAAGCAATGTGAATGATAACCCGTCAAAGGAGAAGAAGAAAAAGGAAGCTTGGGAATCGGAAAGTGCTTTCGGAACATTCAATAAACCTCCAAAGCTAATGGCTATTGAGGAGTATAGTCGGTGGTCCAGAAAATTTGAAGACTGGTTGATGGCATTCGCATTTCCTAGCTGGAAAAGTTTGAAAAACGGTTATGCCAATGGAAAGAAACATGGTGAAACTTTAAGAGCAGCTGAGGAGATTGAATCGTTTGTAGCTGAACAAAAGTGTGTGGCGTTGTTATTTCAGTCAGTCCGGGAAGACATAATCTCATTGATCGATTATTCAAATGCAAAAGATCTTTGGGAAAAGTTGGAAAAGAAATGTTTAGGTAGTACTGAAATCATAAAAAACAAAAAGAAACTTCTTAGGAAAGAGTTTGATCTGTTTGGTTGTCTTAAGAATGAGTCAGTTTGTAAAATGATAGAAAGGTTCGGTCATCTGAAGCTGGAATTAGTAAGACATGATATCAACATTCCTGAAGAAGATCTTATAGACAAATTGTTTGATTCGTTACCTGACGAGATGGACTGGAGATATTATGCACTGATGCTGAAGAATACCATCAAAGAACCAGAAAAGCTGACATTAGATTTGCTGATTGAGAAACTCGAGAGTCACGAGTTGGAGTTGAAAAAGACGTACAAAGTTAATCATTCATCTTATCAACAGAATCTGGATCTATACTATCCAAAAAGCATGATGCCAAAAGCAACTTCACCAAAAACTGCTTTTTCTGCTGAAAATGTGTCGACAGCTGGCAAAGAAAGTCAAAGTGGTCAAAGCAGTGGAAGTCACAGTGGATCTTCATCTTCTGGAATTGCTGATGCAAAGAATCGGTTTCAATGTAACATTGCAATAGATTTGAAGAATGCTCAAAATTTTGATGAAGAATCGGCCAAGCAGCAGATGATCTTTCTAGCATCAGTGTTGGAATCGTATGAAGGATTGGTAGCTAGAAAGATTGGCAATACAAATCTGACGAAAGAAGATTACGATCAGATTGATCCGGAGGAAATGGAACTGATCGATATTCGTTGGGCTATGGCAAGTGTTGTTCGTCGTGCACAAAGATTCATGGAAATTACTGGCAGAAAAACAATTGGTGGTGCTTCTACCAAGCTGGGGTTCGATAAATCGAAGGTGACTTGTTTTAAGTGTAAGCAGAAGGGTCACTTCAAACGAGAATGCCGAAACGCTTATGCTGATGAGTCGGAGAACCCTTTCAGAGATGATTACTACAAGAAGGCGATTTATCACCAGAATAAATCTGAGCCGCCTAGATTGAAGCAGGTTGAAGATAACAGAGAGAAATCTAGAGCTCTTGCGGTGATTTACGATGATGAGGGTTATGACTGGAGTCAAGAGGTTCTACCAGAAGAAGATGCGGTTGGTTACGCATTCATGGCGAAAAATGACGATCCTATTCCGTGGAAAGACGATCGAACTGAAGAGCAACAGTATAGATACAGGAAAATGATAGCTGAAAACAAAATCATTAGAATATCTCGTATCTATCTGGAAGCAAGGAGAGCCAATAAATGGGATCCAGATAGAGAGTGCTATCTTGACGAGTATGGAAATATTGCAATTGATGATAGTACACTTGATATTGAAGTCATAATTCAGCAATACAAAGAAGATGATGAGTACTGGCAACACAAATGGTGGGGAACTCCAACTTCGAAAATGATTGAAGAAGAGAAAGAGAAAGAGAGAAAGGAGAAAGAAGAGATCGAGAAAGCAAAGAAGATTGATACTGGAGTTATTGACACAACGCAGGAGTTGACTGCTGAGAATCTTGGAAGAATGGCTGACAAAGTGCTAGCTGCTAAGGCACTTGAGGTAGACTCTAACTCCGTGTCTGAGTCAAAAAGCCAGGTCAGTTCAGATGTGTCAACAAATGTGTCAGGTAAGAAAATCGATGGAAATGCTGATTGCAAAAATTGCAACAAAGATTGCAAATTTTGTAGCACGGTCACGTATCTCAACATTAAGAAAGTTGAAGATCTGACAGCTAAGGTCAGAAATGTTGAGAATCAGATTCTTGATCGTGACAAAACAGTTAGAGCTTCAACTGAACGGATAAAAGAATTAACTAAACAATTGGAAAATGATAAAATTGATCATGATAAAGTTAAAAATGAAAATGAAAAGTTGATTCTTGAAAACCGTCAGATTTCTGAAAAATTTGAAAAACTCAAAAGTACATTGAAAGATTGTGATGATCGAAATGGTAAAACTTTTAAAGAAAATGAACATCTAAGAGCAGTGCTTAGAGTCAAAGAAGAATCAATCAATCAACAACTGGATGAAATCGCTAAATTGAAACTTAAAGTTCAAGAGGTTGTAATCGAAAATGAGCGAATCCAGTTGAAGCTTAACAGTTACAGCTCCGCAAGCTTTGTTTTGCAACATATCATTCCCAAACCCATTGGGAAAGACAAAGCGGGCGAAGATGTGTATTGTGATGGAACTGGGGTGGGGTTTCATCAAGTTCCACCACCTGTTCTTGATAACTATACGAAAAAGCAATCTGGGTTGGTTGAAATTGAGGAAGAAAAAGAAGTTAAATTTCCGGAAAATATTGATGTTACTTTTACGTCATCTGATGATAGTGTTCAGACAGAGATTGTTAAGAGTACAGCTGAAAGTGTTTTAATGTCTGATTCAACTGAAGATGATGGGTGTTTCTTGGACAAATACATTCAGAAATCAAAATCCAAAAACAACTTAAGTGATGAACCGGGTCTTGTGATGTACAAGATGGCTGGATCTGATAAGTTGTATTCGGATTCTGTGTTTCCAATTGAGAATGTTAATGTGAAAAAGTTGACAAATGTTTTCAAGTTAGTTGAAGTTGAGTTGTCAGAAGTGAACAGTTTGAAACAAACAAAAAGGCAAATGAATTTTGAGAAAGATAAAGCTTACTACAAAAAGCCTGTTGTTCCACCACGGTTTTATAATAACAATCGAAACAATTGGTCGGGTGGTTATAGGGATGGTAAGAGTTATCAGAAGAAGAGTTTTCAAAACAAGAGGTTTGCTGAAAAGAAGGTGTTTGTGAACAGTTCAAGTTCACTTTCTGATGAAGAGAATGAAATTTTTTCAAAATCAAATAAAGAGTTCTTTGAGAAAAGAGCTTCACATTATCGGTCTGAAGGCACAAGTCGAGTTGTTGATACTTGTACATGTTTTAGATGTAACAAAGTTGGTCACATTGCAAGAAATTGCACCAACTCCAAGCCTAAGATTGAAAATGTGAAGATTCAACAGAAGAAAGTTGATGAGAAGGGTAAAGCACCAATCGTTGTTGAGAAAAAGAATGTGAAAAATAACAACATCAAAGTGAAAAATGAACCTGTAAAGAAAGTGGTAACTAAAAATGACAAGTTTTATAAACAGGTTGCATTATCTCAACAAGTTTGGAAACCAAAAACTGAAATGAAAATTTCAACTTCTGAAGTGAAAGAGGCTGAAGAATCAATTTCGGTTGATTATGATGCAAATTTTCCACCTTTGAAGGCTGAAAATTTCAAAATTCAAATTGTGAGAGTCAAGGTTACACCTAAGGTTGATGAGGCCTGGTAGGGGTGAGCAAAAACCGAACCGAAAACCGAAACCGCACCAAAAACCGTAAAAACCGAAACCGCAAAACCGCAACCGACACAAAAACCGCAAAAACCGAAACCGCAAAAACCGAAACCGCAAAGGTATGGTGCGGTTCGGTTTTAGCTTTAAAAACCGCACCAAAAAACCGAAACCGCACCGCAAAATTTTATATATATATATATATATATATTATATAATATACTTAAAGATTTAAATATAAAATTCCCTATATATTATATAATCTGTGTTTGTTAAAAAAAAAGTACAGACTTGACTTTGTTAAGGTTTTCTTTACATGTGTGAGTTTATATTTCAAATACCTACTAACATATATTTTTTGTTTTTTTTTTCTATCTAGGAAACACTAATGGCAAATGATAGTTGGAAACATTGAAAGTTGGAAAGATTGAAAGTTGGAAACAAGAATGAGTTGGAAACAATATTACGTTTTTATTTGGATACGACTATGTGATTAAGCTTTCACCGTTTCACATAGCAACTATTATTCTAGACATGTTTCTAGTACAAACTCTTGTTTTGATTGATGTCCTCTAGCCCATACATATGCTCTTCACATTGCTCTTGCAAAAATTATATTCTAATTACCATCAAGTATTAGATGTATTCCAGTATTAAAACCGAGAGTTTTTTTTAGATGCATTCAAGTATTGCTGAGAGTTTTTTTTTAGATGTATTCAACTATTAAAACCGAAACCGCACCGAAACCGAACCGCAACCGCAAATAAACCGCAAAAACCGTACCGCAAAAAAACCGCAACATGTGGTTTTAAAAAAATAAAAACCGCACCTCGCGGTATGAGTTGCGGTTTTATGCTAAAACCGCACCAAACCGCACCATGCTCACCCCTAAGGCCTGGGTGGACACCATGTTCGAATAAGCAATTTGAATTGCCGGAGCTTCCTTGTTCGCGAAGCATGAATCGGCATCTTTCTTAAAGTTGGTTAATTTGAAGTTTGTTATGTGCAGGATCTTCCAAGAGCCATTTCAAGATGGATCATGGATAGTGGCGCATCTCGACATATGACAGGAAAAACTGCATTACTGTATGATGTGAATAATATCAATGGTGGTTATGTGGGATTTGCAGGTCATGAAGGTGGTCGAATTGTTGGAGAAGGAACGTTATCCAATGGGATTGTGACGCTTGAGAGAGTTAACTACATCACTGAGTTGGAGAACAATCTGCTTAGTATCTCGCAGATTTGTGACAATCAGTATACTACTCACTTCACTGATAAGGAATGTTTGATCTTGAAACCTGGTTTTGTTATCCCTGAAGAATGGATTATTATGAGGGCACCTAGAGTGAATGATTTATATGTGTTAGATATGTCTGTAGCAACTACAACTACTGGTCAAGCACATTGTTTTGTGTCTAGAGCAACTGAGAAAGAATCAAGATTGTGGCACCGAAAGATGGGGCATATACATCTTAGAAAAATGAATCATTTGGTGCACAATGATTTGGTATTGGGAGTTAATATCAGAGGTTTTCATCTGGAAGGGGAGTGCATTAGCTGCATCAAAGGCAAGCAGAAGAAAAAGTCACACCCTACAAAGCAAGTCAATTCAGTTTCGAGACCGCTGGAAAGACTTCACATGGATTTGTTTGGTCCTGTGAATGTCAAAAGTATTACAGGAGATTACTATTGTTTGGTCGTTACTGATGATTATTCCAGATTTTCATGGGTTTCTTTCTTGAAGACGAAAGATGAAACATTTGACAGTTTGATGGGGTTGTTCAGGAAAATTGAGAATTTGTACCAAAGGCGTATCAAGAGAATTCGAAGTGATAATGGTACTGAATTCAAGAACAACAAGATGGAAGAATTTTGTGATGAAAGAGGTATTTTGCATGAGTTTAGTGCTCCGTATACTCCGCAGCAGAATGGAGTCGCAGAACTCAAAAACCGGACGCTAATCGAGACGGCTAGAACTATGCTCGCAGATTCAAAGTTACCGATTAATTTCTGGGCTGAAGCTGTTTCTGCCGCATGCTATACGCTCAACAGGGTTCTCACTGTCAAGAAGTTCAACAAAACGTGTTTTGAGCTAATCAATAATCGCAAACCGAATTTGAAGTATCTAGAACCATTCGGGTCACCCTGTACGGTTATAGAACCTCATGGAAAGTTTGGTCTGAAGAGCATTGAGGGTATATTTGTTGGTTATGCAAATCCTTTGCGACGTGTCTTCATTCCAAGCGAGAAGCGGATTATTGAAGCTGCAAATGTTGAATGTCAAGGTTATACTATGCCGCCGCAGAATCCTGGTGATTCATGGCGTTATCATTATGACAAACTTTGGGATTCGTTTGACATGAGAGAAGAATCAGAGGATGATGAAGATTTCTTTGATGAGTTGGACATTTTGCGTGAATACGAGTCGCAACTAAGGTTCCCAGCTGAGTATTCGAGGAGACCACGGGAAACTTCAAATGATGATGAAGCAGGTCCTAGTAATGCTGGTGAACATGATGATGTCCAACAGAATGAAGTTGCTCAGGATAATCAGTCGGTTCAGAATGATAATCTAGAAGCTGAATACATGCCAGTTTTTGATCATGGTGATTCAGATTCAGATTCTGAGGGGGAGCAAATTCAGATTTCAAGTCAAACAAACCAAGTTGGTGAACAAGATGCAGAACAGAATGTTACTAATCTGGAGGGAAATGTAGAGGTTCCGAGTGAAGTGATGCCGCGAACTTTTTCATATCATCCAGAGGAGTTGATCATAGGAGAATTGCAGACAGGCGTTCGCACTCGAAATCAGATTGATAAAGGGCTTACATGTTTTTATACAAAAGTTGCTCCTTTGCAAACTGAATTTTCATTAAGTTGTTTTATCTCGCAGGTTGAGCTAAGAACTTACAAAGAGGCGCATACTGAAGACACTTGGGTCAATGCAATGCAGGAGGAACTTAGTCAATTTGAGAAATTGGGAGTGTGGAAGTTAGTTGATTTGCCGGATGGTCAAAGAAAGATTAACACTAAGTGGGTGTTTAAGTGTAAGAGGGACGATAGAGGAGTTGTTGTAAGGAACAAAGCTCGACTCGTTGTTCAGGGATTTAGTCAACAGGAGGGAATTGATTTTACCGAAGTCTATGCTCCTGTAGCACGACTAGAGGCAATCAGAATTTTCCTAGCATTTGCGTCTTGGAAGAACTTCAAAGTTTATCAGTTGGATGTTAAATCGGCTTTTCTTTACGGGAAGGTTAAAGAGGAGGTTTATGTCGGTCAGCCACCGGGCTTTACCGATCCAATCCACAAAAACAAGGTCTACTTATTGGACAAAGCGCTGTATGGTTTACACCAGGCCCCGAGAGCTTGGTACGAGACTTTGTCTCAACACCTACTAGCCAACAAGTTCATTCGTGGAAAAGTGGATGCCACTCTCTTCACTAAAGAGGTCGATGGTCATCTTCTGATAGTTCAGATTTATGTGGACGATATAATTTTTGGGTCAACGAATGAAAGTCTATGCAAAGATTTTGAATCAGTGATGAAGCAGAAGTTTGAAATGTCATCAATGGGAGAAATGAAATTCTTTCTGGGATTACAAGTTGAACAACTTTCTGGGGGAATTTTCATTCATCAGTCAAAGTATGTTCATGATATTCTAGAGAAATTTGGGATGTCAAGTTCTACTCCAGCTGCTACCCCACTTGCAACAAATCATGGGATTCACCCAGATCTCACCGGAGACAGGGCTGATGAAACGTTTTACCGTTCCATGATAGGTTCTTTAATGTACCTAACTGCTTCACGTCCTGATATCATGTACCCAACGTGCCTCGCAGCAAGATTTCAGTCTAACCCGAGAGCATCGCATATGATCATTGTGAAGAGGATATTGCGCTACCTGAAAGGAACTCCTTCATTGGGGTTGTGGTATCCTAGACAAGGCGACTTTACGCTCGAAGGGTATTCCGATTTGGATTTCGGATGCTGCAAAGTCAATTCAAAATCAACAACTGCAGGATGCCCGTTCTTTGGTCCTAGATTGGTTACCTGGCAGTGTAAGAAACAAACGTCTGTGGCGTTATCTACATGTGAAGCGGAGTATGTTTCTGCTAGCAGTTGCTGCTTTCAGATCTTGTGGATACAGCAACAGATGCGCGACTACGGTTTGCAGTTTCTTAACACACCTCTTTTTGTTGATAATGAGGCCGCAATAAATATAACTAAAAATCCAGTACATCACGCTAAAACTAAACACATTGAAATTCGTCATCACTTTATTCGTGATTGCTTTGAGAGAAAGTTGATACGAATTGAGAAAATCCACACTGACGAACAGAAAGCTGATTTACATACCAAAGCTTTTGATAAAAATCGGTTTCAATATTTGTTAAAACTGAATGGTATGAAGCTTATGTCGGTGTTGGACGGCATACTTGGCATTGATGAGAGTACTGCTGCGGATGAAAACGAGAAACAATCTGCAATGGTTTGTCGATTTTTTACTTGTTTTGGTATTTAGGGGGAGTAGATGTTTGTACATAGTTTATTTTCAGAAAATACAAAAACAGTAAAAAATGATAAAATACAAAAACATGATAAAAATAGTACATCAGCTAGACGATTACAGTATGCTAAAGATTTGAAAAGTATAAAAGAGTTAAACAATCTCACTAATGATGTGTCGATAGGTTTTCACACATTTAGTAGATTTATTCGGGATATAAACCTAAAATTCAAACTTGTGAATTCGTGGGGAACACTACTTGGATATATAGGTAACCCCTGAAATCTCGTTTGAAAGGTCTCTTAATCTGATATACTAGGTCTTTATACTCTATGATATCTGGGGTATTATTCCGGGACTTCTGCTGAACGATAGTTCTGACCTAGTCCTTGGCTAATACTTGCTGCAATGCTTGAAACACAGCAGTAAACCCTCAGCATGCTGAAACAATAAAATTGATAAATGCTGCTGTTGTAAGCAAAAAGATCCTCTAAAGGGGACACACCGAAAAGTCGAAGCTGATATCTCTCTACGTATACGGAAGTATCGACCTGAGATCCCTCGGCCCTCGCATACCTAATTTATATACAGATATCATTGTAGTATTCTCACCTGTAAGACTGATTATTGGGATTCTGGATACGGGAGTATATTCAAGAGGTGGGACACATGAATGAGCTAAGTTCATAATTCATCTAAATCGTATCCTGAGTAAATTGAAATTTGTGTGGGAATTTAAGATGGATCAGTATATCGACAATCGAGGTGAATTGTTTAAATCTGAGTATGTAATGTAGCTTAACGGTACTTGTGATTTGTCTGAAAAGCTGATATGATTCCCTGACACGCTCGCCAAAAATATGTTTGTAAATAGTTTACTTTGTTTACTTTCTGAAATTTAAGTTTTCTGTATTTCATTTCTTAGTTTAGATCACTTTGATAAAATTCAAAAAGATTTTATTTCTGCTTTATTTTTCTGACAAATCAAAGTGGAGAGTTGATGGTTGGATTCTCAGTTGATTGAAGCAGATGCAGGAGATTCTGGACTGAAGAATGAGGAGAGCTTATTTTTGAAGAAGTTTGAATTGTTTGAAATGATAAAAACAAGTTCATTAACTTGATACTTGTTATTTTCAGAAAATGTTTGAAATTGTTGTTTTAAAATCAGTATTGTTTCGTCAAAAGATCAACCAAGGTCATTAATTTGAACTTGGTAGATTAATCAAGTAATCAGGGTCATTAACTTGGACCTGAATTCTTGAGTAGATTTCTAAAACTGATTAAGTTTGTGGGTTATGTTTGAAAGATAGAATTGTAATGTTTGTTGGTTGAGTAACAGGTTTGGACTTCATTATTCCCAACGGAGGGTAATTGTCAAAGCTTGAACCAGATATCTCAGATTCAGCATATCGAGAGGGGAAGTCTGTGAAAGGGGGAGTCTGGATCAACAATATATGGGAGTGTGAAGATAGAGTGCTTATGATGAAAAGACAGAGTTAGAGAAAAGACTAAGATTGAAGACTCAGGATCTGAAGACTACGTCAACATCCAAGGGGGAGTCTGTTGATGCACAAGAATGTCTGTTGACTGCATCTTCATCAAGTCTTAAATCAAGAAAGTCAAGATTGGATCTTAAAAGAAAAATTAGGGTTTTAGTTTTGATTTAGGAAAGTGTTTAAAGGGTTCCGTTTGAAACTATCGTTTGGATGAGGGTTCCGTTTGAAACTATCGTTTGGATGAGGGTTCCGTTTGAAACAGTTGTTTGAAATAGGGTTCCGTTTGAACCAGGATATGTTAAGTTCAAACGGAAGGGTCTCGTGCCTATAAATATGAGTGTGTTAGTCTCATTTCAAACGGAACGGTGGAATGGTTGTGTGTGTGAGCGAAGGTGCTGCCAAAATTTTGTCAGAAAACATTGTAAAAGCTCACAATTGATAATAGAAAGAAAGATTGAAGGATACAAGTTGTTTTGGACGTTGTTTACTTTGATTTCGCCTTAGTAATTAATGTTGAACTACCTTAACTGACTTTCAGGGTCACGTACACGATCCAACAATAATGAAAATCCTGAATAAAATAAATATCATTCATTTCCTGCCAGTATACATATTAAAAGAGAATCTTAAAGGGCGTAACCTAGCTTGAAGGTCAATAAAGACCTAGCAATGGTGGTAAGACCTGTTTAAATGAGATTCAGATCCTCGTTAACATCTAAAAACATGTTAACATTCCTGACAAAGTGATGCGATAAAATCACACTTGTCATCTTTATATTAGGATTTTTTCAAACCCCTTATTGAGCCTAAATGATCAAGGGGAATCATGGCTAATAAACGTCGAACATGATGAACACATCAAAACATCCATTGGGATGTATACCTACGGGCAAAGATGTATACATGAAAAGATAGTTTTATTTCATAAACTTCTTGTCAAGACAATGAATTATGAAATTATCCGATCCAAATGAATCATTGATTATGTTTTAAAATTTCCCTAGTGACAAGGCCTCTGTGCCATCAAAAAGTCCTTGGGACAAGCCCTTATGCTATATAAAATGTCGGTATGACATTGACAGTCGTGACTTATGTCCCCTGTCTAATAAATATGAAGGATTATATTCCGTTTAAACGCCAAAGACGGTTTATTTAAAACAAAAACCTAGGCCAAACATAATCAAATAAATTTTATACTATCTATTGGCCTATATGGTTGAGTTACACCATGGCTATTTAATCGTCAAGTTCGACAATTCACTATAATTAAGCAAATTATTACTACTTGGTTAGTAGCCTTCAAAGCTTCACCATGGCTGACTCCTCTGAAGCTCACAATCATCCAGTTGATCAGAATGAAGATGCAAGACTGAATGTAACAGGCACCAAGTTACAGGCTATGATAGTTACAGTCGTAAACAAAGCTGTGGACCGTATATTAAAGGATCATAAGCAAAGGTGCGATAATACCCCAAATAAGGGTTACAAAAAGGGTAAGACCGGTTCAAGCTATAACCAGTCCAAGCCAAAGGAGGCAAAACCCAAATGTAAAACCTGCGGGAAAAAGCACTTCGGAAAATGTTTCTATGAACAGACTAGGGGATGTGTCATCTGTAAAGAGATGGATCACAAGACCCATGAATGTAAGGACTTGAAGGACGCCACATGCTACGGTTGTCACGAGAAGGGTCACATAAAGAACCGCTGCCCAAAGAAGGTGACTAAAGGGAAAGGCGCTTTTGATTCACAAGCTAAGCCTTGTGGAATTTGTAATAAGGAAGGGCACAAAACCTTGGAGTGCCAAGACATAAAGGACGCAACCTGCTATGGTTGCAATGAAATAGGGCACATCAAAACTAATTGCCCAAATGAAACCAAGAAGCCTGGGGAGGCTAAGAAGGCCAAAGATGGAAGCTCTCAAATAAATACTCAAGAGGCCGTTCAGGATAAAAATGTCACAACATGTACTTTCCTTATCAGTGACGTTCATACTAGAGTATTATTTGATTCAGGTTCAGATAAGTCTTTCGTAGACAATAGATTTTGTAAACTATTAAATCTGCCTGTTAAAACTCTAAGCGTTAAGTATGAAGTGGGATTGGCCGGTAGTACCTCAGAGACTACTTCAGCAATATTAGATGGATGTTTTATATCCATTAGGAATCAGTCTCTTCCGCTGTCCTTGTTTCAATTAGTATAGAGGGACTCGGTATAGTGATAAGAATGGATTGGTCGTCTTGTAACCAAGCCCATATTGGGTGTAATAAGAAGCAAGTAGTTATCAAGACTCCTTATGGTAAGCCTTTGACAATTCAAAGAGACATATGGTATGGATTGCCTATGTACTTGCTGAGTTTGGTATTTAATACCAAAGCTTTGAGTATGGAAAACTCAGAAGAGACAAACAACAGTCGCAATGCTAGAGGTGCGACAAATGTTAATGAAGCATCAAATATGAACCTCAATGTTAATGGAGTTAATCTCCAGAACTGTAATTAACACAGCTGTTAGAAAGGCTATGAGAAAAGTCATGAAAAGGTTCAAGAAGTTGAATGCTGCTTACTCTAAAACACATGTCGCTGCTCATGAGAAGAGCTTTATTCATATTTCAAATGCGAAGAATAACCCAAACCAAATCATATATGGCAAGGAACCCCATTCTTTTTAGGATGTACTTAAAAGTACTTCGTCTCTTGGAAGTCAAGAGACTTCAATAGTAAAAAGGGGCCATCAATTACAAGAAATTGTTAGATGAAGTAGAAACCATTAGGTGTATCAGCGGTTACGCTAGAAAGGACATGGTGAGGAATGCACCACAGTCATTCGATGGCAATACCCTTAATTAGTGAGGACATTAATAAAGTCCACAAGAAAGATCTTTTTATACAATATGGGATGGTCCAAGTTTTAAGGGCCTTATTAGAAGAACCTATTAGCCGCTTCACGAAATGGAAAAAGATGGAATAAGAATTTTTCGACTCTCACCATAAGAGTCCTAGACTGTCGACAGTATGTGACAATTTTAATTCATTGGCGGAGATAGTGCTCTATTCCATTTACCCAAAACCTAAGCTTAATGCAATAATTGTTTGTGGTTAGCATCGGAAATAAGAGGGCACATTAAGGTTTCAAAGCCTGCCTATCATAAATCCACTTTGGATCTACCTCAGCTACTCACGTTGTATAGACTAAGAAATAACCAGTCAAAGCTGAGACTGCTCTAAATTTGTCAAGGATGTTACAGCTAAGTTTAAAGGGATTAAGAATGGAGGTGTTTAACCCTCCTGATAAATTATTAGAGGCAGTACACATTAACAATGACACTAGATAAATCCTTTATTGTGATTTTATTGCTAAGAGTTACGTTCGGTTTCAGATGTTGCTAAGTCTCTCATAAGACCATAAGCTTAGCGAACTTTTAGAAATTTTTCCCGTAAGAACCCCATATATTAAGTGTAAGGTAAAACTTACAGGCGAAAGCATAAGAACCATTTCTTCTGTTCCTATCAGAAGCCTTCAGGCGTAGAATTTTAGAAGTATCCTCTCTCTAGAGGAAGTGCATCAGCATACATAATTGATATCTCTTTGATCTCTATCGATTGCGAATACCAGACGGTATGATAAAAGCGCCATAGGAGGATTGGTGTATCTTAATATGTTCCATAGATTGCTTCCATGCCTGATCATCATGGAGGTTTAATGCATGGGACCACAAAGATATCCCGATGGTCATATGGTACTAAAGTCAACTAATGGTATTCAAAGAAGATATCCAGAATGGAATTGTCCAAGTAAATGTTCCCGATTAAGGAATTCGTGGACTTGTAACATAAATGTGTCACTTATTTGACACAAGCAATGATGGAGGAACTGGAGCCTGAGATATAGAAAATCTCTATAACCTCCTTGTATCTTGATTATCTTCTCCTAAGATTACCCTGTTTACCTCCTGAGAGGCAAGTAGAGTTAAGATTTATACCCCATTTAGGGCTGTATTATTATTATGAAATCTCCAAGACGGCTAGTACCATCATTGGAAAAATCGAAACCCTGATTAAGTAAGTTTTAAAATAGAGAATTTATATAGCCTAACTTAATATTCAGAGAATTCGGTATAGTTAATTAAGAAAGACGGTTCATTTTGCTTATGCATTGATTACCGCAACCCTAATTAGGTAACAATTAAGAATTGCCATCAGCTGCCCAGGATCGTCGATTTGTTCGACTAACGGCAAGGATTAGCTACTCCTTAAGATTAGTTTTAAGCAGTGGTCGGGATAACCATCTCACCTTAAGATAAGCTTTTCTATGATAGTTGATATATAAGTATTAAGGCTGCTCCTTGGGAGACCTTGTATGGATGGAATGTTAAGCATCTATTGTTAGACAGAAGATTGGTAAGTCCAATTATCAGGATCTGAAAGTTTCCTTGGAAACAACGAATAAGATCATATAAATCCATAATCATCTGTAAGTTGCCAGTATTCGGCAGAGAATCGAGGATTAATGAATGTAGCAACCTTCCTAAGTTCTTGTTAAGGAATGAGATTCAACAAAAGACATCACCCTGGAAGGGTGTGCCAATTGTTAATTATCAGACTAGTTAAGCTCTGAATATATAGAATCATTCGAGGGAATCGCATGAATCAAGATCAAATAGCTTATAAGCTAAAACCTATTTAAGGAAATTTGGCGGAGCTCGCAATGCGTTATACACAAATGATTAAGAATATGTTTCCCAATAGATCAAGAAGCATTATCACCTAATGATATGCAGATTAATGAAGATTTTTGGTTTGATGAGAAACCCATATCAATTAAGGATCGACAGGTTAAGAAGCTCCACAAAGGATACATGTACCTATTATAGAGGTCAACTTGGGAGCTTGAAGAGGTTTCAGATATGCTATAGAAGTTAAGTCCATTATGCGACAAAAAGTACTTCCAGCATTTTAGCAAATCTCGAGGTCGATATTTATTTTAAGGGGGTGAGGATGTAACACCTCATAAAAATCACGTCCAATGATGTATTGACACGTGTAATAAACCCTCATGAAGTCAAATGTTGGATTTAAGGGACTAATTTTTGCGAAAAATCAAAAACCTTGATTATGAAAGGACTGGAAGTGTTAGCATACCAAAAAATAAGTTTCTGAATAACCTTTCACGATGATTATATTCACAAATGAGCCACTCGTCGATCGAGTGTAGCCGTTTGCGTAATTAATTGAAAGTTTGCGCAATGAAGGGTTAAAAGCGTCAACATGTTAATTCTTACCTCTAAGTGAGATTTTAAAAAATCGGGAGCTTCATTATATTTGATTATACTCTCGGGAATGCCAACTATTGGCCGTCTAAGGTTTTTATGCCTATAAGTAAAGTTACGCGTAACTTTGCAAGTTAGAGGGGCTAAAAGCGTCAATATGTTTAATTATACCTCTGAATGACCTTTTAGCGAACCCGAAGCATCGTGATGTTTAATAATACTTTCAATAATGCCTAATATGGATTAGATGAGGCTTCAATGTTATTAAATGATGAGATGCGGAAGTTTGCGCAATAGAGGGACCTAAAGCGTCAACTTTTGAATCTACGCCTTTCAGTGACCATTTAAGCTAACGGGAGCATAGAAATATTTAAATATATGCTTGGGAATGATCAATATGGGCCATGGAAGGCTTGGATATCATTAAACAACATTTCACGCTACTTTGTGCGATTAAAGGACTATTTGCGTCAAACTGCAAAAGTATGTCAATTCGTATAGAATCGGATCTTCCGAAATATGACCATAAGTTAAACATACCCTAAATTTCCCTTACCTAGCTTAGAAATAGGCTTAGAGGTGTTTCGTGCGCAAAAATAAACTTTTAAGTCATGCAGGGACTAAAAGTGTCAAAAAGTGCACAAGTTTGCATTTTCGCGCATATCTCACATTCTGAATATACCCGGGCACCCAAAAATTTATGTAAGCACTAAAATTTTTTATTTTAGTGATTTGCTTGATAAAATTCCATTCATCGCGTAATTTGGTTCGTTTTTCGCGTTCGTCCGTGTTTCGTCGTAATTAACCGAACAACGTGACCGTACGACCAAACGAACCGACATCCGGCATATTTTTGAGCATGTTTCATGTTCCCCATACTTAGGCATCATTGTAGAGCCTTAAAAATGGTTTAACAGGCCTTAGATGTGTCGGAAATGACATTTGGAAGTGCAGGGGCTAAATCTGTCAACAAGTGAAAGTTGCTGTTTGCCGACCAGGTCTATACGGACCGTATGCCAGGACCTATACGGTCTGTAAGCACAGCCCAGTAACAGAAAAACAAAAACCAGCTTTGGTTTTGCTTCTTTGTCTCACACACTTGATTCTAGGGGCCTTTGATGGTTTCTAAAAATGGTATTACACTTGCCATGATCTTATAACACCTCTGAACACCTGGCAATCATCCACAATCCATCCAAAAACTATAAATAGGATATGGGTTTTCATTGTTCAAGCACACCACTTCTTGTGTTCTTACTATTTTCTCATTTCTGGAGGATCCTGAGCATTTGGAACTTCCTTGGAGTTCTTTTCAGTAATAAGGACCCATTTGTCAGTGTCCTTAACCTCCTAATTTCAGCTTTGATTAGTTTAATGGTCAAAAGTCAAACTTATCATAGTTAAGATTTGACTTAGTGATTAAACACTAATGTTCCAGTCATTAGTCAAATTAAGAATAGTTATAAGTTGGTAATTGTGTAGGTAATAAACCCCTAAGAGGGCACCTACTGATTATCACCCTAGCTTGGTCAAATGTCGGGTCAAACCTAATAATAAAAAGTCAACAGAAAGCTATTTTGCAAATAAATTCATAATTAGCAATATAGAAGCTATGAAACCTGTTTTAACCCTTGTATAACTTGGTAATTAGTATAAGAACATGCCTAAGCATGTTCAACCCGACAATTTCAAGTTTAGGATCGGTTCGCAACCGAAAGTCGCAAAAGTTAACTATTGCTTTGACTTTAAGTTCTGACCTGAATTAGCTTAGTTTAGATATGTCTTAGGATTCCTTTAGGACCATGTTATAGGTTAGTATAACCCTCTGAGGTTATACAACTTGGATCCTTAGTTATCCGATTCATATGCATGCTTCCGTTATATGCCTAAATGTTGACCGTTAAGCCCTTTTGACCTTAAAATGATATTTTTGAAAATATGAAAGAATAGAGACCTTTATTAATGAATTATAAACTTGTCCCTAAAATTTGACATCAGTTTGTGGTCTAGATTAGGAGTTATGCTCATTAGCGTAAATGAAAAGCTTTTTATTAATTAAACGACATAATTAGCGTATAGCCTATCTAAACCCAATTTTTGATACCGAACTTTTTACCCACTGATGTAAAATAATATTTTGGTATTTTTGAATATTTTTATTTATTTTTAGCCTGAGCATAACATAGGGTTATACCTTTGATTCGGTTATTGTCGGTTTTGCCCTTTTGGCCTATAAAATGAGTTTTATAAAACATTTTGACCCCAAACCTTTTGCTACTGAATTTATATGATAAATAAAATATTTTAAGCTTTCTGGAATGATAAAAATATCAGCTTTTCTTTAAAAACCCAGAAATCGCTTAAAACCGTCTTTTTACGCGTTTTTAACGCATAGTATAAGTTAAAACTATTTTTAACGTATAAGGTTTGATACCTACTGATGTTTTAAGTAAGTTTTTATACTTTAACTGTAAGCAAAAGTTTTAAACTCAGATTTCCAAATTTGACCTTTAAACCTTGTGTGAAATTACCAAAATGCCCCTTCGGTGCATAGTTTGGTTATAAATGATAAAATTCACATATGTGTAATACCCTACTAATATAACTTATTAAATTAAGTATTTTACTGATTGAATCAGAACTGAAACTCAGACTTATATTAAACCTCTTTTATAACCTTTTAAATGACCAAAATACCCCTACGGGGCATAAATTGATTTTAAATTCGTTTTGGGCATAAAGGAAGGTATCCTACTGATATCACAACATATTTAAGGCATATTAACTTAGGAAACCTATATATGACTCTTTTGGTTACCCGTTACGCACTTTTCGCGTTCGGATCGGCTTATGTAATGAGTTTTCATAAATTAGCCAAAACGGGTCAAACCTTGTCATTTTATCTCAAAATCCAGAATGTGTTTTGTTTACCCTTATTATACAAGTATACAAGCTTGTTGGGTCTAAACCACATTCTAATCCGGTTCTCGCTTAATCATGCGTTTTGAACCATATCCTCTTTTAAAACTAACCGGTCTAAGCATAGGCTTAAATTAAGACCCGTTAGGAATCTAATAGGTTATTAAAAACCTTCGTTCCAGATTTAGGAGCCCAGTAAAAGCTATCTGTATTTTCTTAGTGGTATACGGATGGGATAAATTGTATAAATTTGCTCAGGTAAATACTCTTAACTTATTTTCCCTATACGGGCTTGGGATACGGTACTATAAAAGTACCGCTTGGTCGGGTGTGTAGTCATTTAAATCGGATTGTGATTAATGTATTTACATGACCCGTTTGATATGTATTATTTGGAGTATGGCCTTTGGGGGTTAAATGACCATGTCCCGGATATCCTTGGCATCATTCAAAGAAATGGCCACGACCTAAGCATGGGGTGTAGGCGTACACCTGACAGATGCATTATGTAAAAACTTGTAATCCACTTAAAGGAAATAATCCTTGTGGGCATTATACCTGTGGCGTGTCAGTTAATCTAGACCGGCCCTACAAACCAGCCCTGACGGACGACAAATAAGTAAAACTGTATACAAGATTATATACAAATAATTATCCCAAGTTATAAAAAGTTTTGTGCCATGTGCATTCATATAAATTTTCAAACTCTTTTCAAAATGAGTCAGTTAAGTTGTATTTACCAGTGTAAACTGACGTATTTTCCAAAAAGGCTAAGTGCAGGTACTAGACGAAATAGGCTGGCTACTCCTGGCATCATTAATCAAGTCTCGCAAGCTCTAGATGTTAAAGTCTGTTGAACAGCGTTATCTTTCTATTTTAGATCCGCATGTGGATCCATCTTACATTCCGTTGTAATATTTGATATTACTTTATATCGGATTGTATTATATTTATCTTTTGCTTCCACTGTGCTTTTAAAATTGTGTTGTTTGACTATGATGATATCAACTACATCACGATACTCCCCACCGGGCCCACCGGTAATACGTGGAAATATCGGGGTGTGACACCTAGCGATCAAGGGTCAAGTTCTAGTGGACTTCATCACAGAGGTCCCAGAAGATAAAATCAAAGATTGTGAAGTTGTGGATACTCCTATCAAGGATACATCAGACGGACTATGGTTGCTATACACCGACGGGGCTTCAAACGAAGATGGCACAGGGGCTGGATTGCGCCTTGGTAGCCCTGAGAAACATGAATTTACATACGCCATCAAGTTGGACTTCAAGAACACCAACAACGAGGCAGAATACAAGGCATTCTTGGCAGGCTTGCGCCTCGCCATAAAAATGGGAGCTCAAAATCTGCGAGCGCATGTTGATTCACTCTTGATCGCCAGCCAAATCAACGGACTATACGATGCAAAGGGCGAAGTTATGGCTTTGTATTTAGATCAAGAAAAAGAGTTGCTTCAACGATTCAAGTCCTACAAGGTAGTGCATATTAATCGCTCAGAGAACAAACCAGCAGACGTCTTGAGCAAGCTCGCTTCAACTTCTTTTCAACATCTCGCCAAAGATGTAAGAATCGAAGTACTAAAAAACCCGTCGGTCTTGCTGCGTCAAGTGAATGTGATAGAGATAGGGCAACCATCCTGGATGAGCCCTATAATCAAGTATTTGCAAGAAGGAATACTCCCTGACAACAAAGTAGAGGCAAGGAAGATACAGAACAAGGCCTTGCATTATGAGATGAATGGCGGTATCTTGTACCGAAAGTCCTTCTTAGGGCCACTTTTGCGCTGTGTGGACCCCCAAGATACCAATTACTTGATCAGGGAGATTCACGGAGGAATCTGCGGCATCCATGCGGGACCGCGCATGGTCGTTGCGAAAATTATGAACACTGGATACTATTGGCCAGGGATGCACGTTGACGCTCTAAAGGAATTGCACAAATGCGACTCCTGTCAAAGGCACTCCCCTAAGACCCTGTGCCCGAAAAATGATCTCATTCCTGTGTCTACTGCATGGCCTTTCCAGCAGTGGGGAATCGATATGGTGGGTCCCTTCCCGGAAGCTCCTGGAGCTGTGAAGTTCATAATTATTGCCGTCGATTATTTCACCAAGTGGGTGGAGGCCAAAGCACTCGCTTCAACACCTGCAATGATGGTGCGCAAGTTCATCTGGGAACACATCATTTGCAGGTTTAGCCTCCCACTCAAAATTGTAACTGATAACGGCACCAACTTTGCTTCTGAAGACCTTCAAAAGTGGATAAAAGAGATGAACATCGAACACACTTTCTCATCTATTGAGCATCCTCAGGGCAACGGACAAGTCGAAAGTGTTAACAAGTGTATCGTTGAAGGGATAAAAGCCCGCCTGGGCACTAAGAGAAGAGGCTGGGTAGATGAGCTCCCAAGCATCCTGTGGGCTCATCGAACCATGCCGAAAACGAGCACTGGCGAAACCCCTTTCAGCCTAGTCTATGGCTCGGAGGCGGTTATCCCAGCCGAAATTGGCCTGCCCTCGGCGCGCTTGACAACAGTCAACACAATCGATAACGAGGCAGAGCGTCGTCTTGACTTGGATTTACTCGAAGAAAGGCGCGAAATTGCGCGAATTAAAGAAGCAAAGTACAAGACACAGCTGGAAAGGTATTACAATGCAAGAGTGCGCATTTGTACCTTCACTCCAGGAGAGTATGTCTTCAGAGACAATGAAGCTTCAAACGCTGAATGCCCAGGAAAGCTAGCACCCAAATGGGAAGGCCCATACTTAATACACGAGGTGCTAGGGAAAGGGGCATACAAGTTGCGCACTCTGGATGGATACATCATCCCACGCACGTGGAACGCGCAACAACTGCGCAAGTGCTATATGTAAATACTCTCGGCATTGCGCCTCTACTCACTTATGTTGGCCACGCGCCTTTGTTAATTTCCTATGTTGGCTAAACGCCCTTTATGTTACTTGCATGCGATGTATGTTGGCCTAAGCGCCTGTTTCTTAATCAATGAAAGCATATGCCTTATGTTTTCTTTTAACATGATGACTTCTACGTTACAAATGCATGTTAAACTTTTGATTAGCACGAAAATACTTCAGTAAATTACGAGCTCTTGAATTATGCCTCCAAGGTCCTCCGCGAACATAGCGCGAGACCAAGCAGTTACACTCGCACAAGAGCCACACTTACATTTATTCGCGCTAACTTAACCAAAGTTTCTAACAACAGTGCAATAATTGTAACTGGACAAAGGGAGCAAACATAAACATCATATTCAACGAGCGCAACCGCTCAATAGCTACATAGAAACAAATCATCATCGATTTAATTCAAAATAAGCGCGACCGCGCAACGGGTTACATTTAACATCTAAAATAAAAATTACAAGGCACAAAGCCTGTCAATGCTACCGACTCATAACCGTCACCATCATCATCATCATCATCATCATCGTCGTCAAGTTTATCACCATCACCATCTCCATCATCATCACCATCATTTCCAGCTGGCTCTTCATCAGACAACTCCACGGTCACTGGAGGGTCAAGAATCTGCTTCAACCGTTGGCACCAGTCGTCATGCTCCAGTGCCTTGGCGACCAAATCCATCACATGCAGTGATAGATGGTCATAAGCCTTCTCAGTGCGTGCTAACTCAGCATCAGCCTGATCGGTCACTGAGCAATGACTAACATCAAACTCTTGTCCAAACGCTTCATCAACATGCTGCGCACACTCTAGATAACCTCCACGGTGACCAACCGCGTGGGAGGCATCTATGAGAGTAGCAACAGCCCCATCCAGTTCTCCAGCATTCAGGATAGAGTTGGCCATCTACAACAAAGGCAATGGATTAGAAGTAGGTTTTAGCAAATGAAGCCTAAGTAAAAAAAAAGAGAGAACATACCAGAACTACTCCCCTGTCGCGCATCCACTCAGCCTCAGAAGCCAGAGTATCAACGATGCTTTGAGCCTCAGAGTAGTTAGTTTGCACTACGTTAAGGGCCGCTGTACTAACGTCTCGCGCCTCTTCAGCCTTCTGTTTGGCCTCCTCAGCAGTGGCAACCTTGCCCTTCTCAGCTTCAAGGTCGATCTCCAAGGACTCACTTTTGTCAACCTGCTCTTGCAGGCGACGTTTTAACTCCGCAATCTCGACGTCCTTGGCTGCCAGGTCCTTATCCTTACTGGATAACTGCGCTTTCAGCTCAGCCTGCAAAGGATAAAAGACTTAGATAATTCTACAAACAAAAAGCACAAGGACAGAAAAGGTCAACACTTTCCGAACCTCAACATGCTCCTTAGCAGCCTGCCCATCTTCGACCTTCCCGGTCGGCTCAGCAACCTTACCCTCGAGCTCGGTAATCTTGGTGCGAGTCGCATACATGCGCTGGTTGTCCTTCTCACAAATCTTCTTCCACTCAGCACGCTCCTTCTCCAGGAGATCTTCAGCAGCACGAAGTTTGCCCCTAAGGCCCTTACGGCCCCATTCCTCTGATTTCCTATCAGCCTCGAACTTGGCCTTCTCCTCATCAAATTTAGCATTAGCCTTCTCAAACTCCTTCACTTGCCTCACAAGGCGCTCACAATATTTCTCCCAATCATCTCGCTCCTTAACCATTGTGCGCCACTCACGTACAATTTGGTGATTGGCGGCGCGAGTATTGGCCTCTCCAACCACATAGGCTTGATACAGCCCATCGTGAGTCCGCGCCCTTTGCCGATTAACCTCACCGGGAGGGAAGGAGTTCAAAAACCAATCACGGCATGGGCCAAACTCCTGAAAGGTATCTTTCTGTTTCAAACCCCAGGGAGCTTGGTGGGGAGCATTACCGCGCGCCTCCTCGGTATAAGTTTTGTAATAAATATCACCAAGGGTATCCTTCGGGCCGATTATCTGTGGAATATATCCTCCAGCGCCGCCAGAACTCGCACCACCTGCAGCATGAGATTTTTCCTTATGAATCGGAGAACCTGATCCCCCAGTAGTAGAAGTTACTTTAACGGATTAGAGGGGGGCATCAGGTTGTGCAGCTTTGGTGGGTTTCTCAACCTCAGGTTCTTTCCTTTTCTCAGGATGGGGCTGGTCAAGCCCCGTGATATGAAAAACCTCCGGACCCTGCGCTTTATCACGAGCGGTTGTAGCAGCGGTCCCGGTCTCCTTCGGATCACCACCGGCAGGCTTTTCAGCAGCTTTCTTCTCCTTTTCTTTCTCCTTATCTTTCTCCTTCTCCTTCTCAGCAGCCATATCAACAGGCTTCTCAGCAGCCTTTTTCTCCTTCTCAGACTCTACCCCAGCAGCCTTGAAGGGTTTGATGGTAACCTTGGGCCTCTTCTACGCCGGCTCTTGAGGACCTTTAAAAACAACACCCTTCTTCTCAGGGGTCTTCTTTTTGGCCTCTGCAGAAACTAAGTGTCAAAAAGAGGTAGCAACAAAGAAAGCAAGGCAGCTAAAGAAACTAACCGGGAGAAAATTTATAAAGAGAGCGCAGGTTACTCTGTTTTCCGATTAAAGGGACTCCACCAGCTTTCTGCGCAACAGACGCACCAGCTGTGGTCTCCTCCCTACTTCTTTTCTTGCTTATCAACTTCTCAGCAGGCTCCTCTTCTTCCTCCTCTTCTTCATCAAGTGCGATAGAAGACGGAGTGGCTCCAGCATCTGGGTTGCGAGAACCCGAGCTACCTGAGGTCTTTGAACCAGCAGCTCTTGTCTTCTTCTCGCCTATACGCGACAAACCTTCAAGTGAGTCACTGATAATAACATAATCTTCCAAGTTACTCTAACCAAGGCGGAGAGTACCTTTGTCAGCAGCACCAGCAGTCGCGCGGCTACTCCCGCCCTTCTTGCTGGCCACCTCAGCGTCTAAGGTAATCACCTTCTTCCACTTGGTAGGTTTTTTCTTCTTCTCTTCAGGGTCAATCCCCAAGTCGCGCAACACACCTGCAAAGATGTTAGACCACGAACTTAGCTCCCCATTCGAAGACCCTACAGGCTCCTCGCTGGAAAGGTAAATAATTTCTTTCCCAGCGGAGGTCACAGCTCGCAAGGGTCGGGGATTGGGAAGATGCGCACCTTCAGTTGCGGTAGAAGGATTGGTGAAGGCTCCAACAACAGGGTACATGAAGCGCGGCTTAATCGTTTCATACCAATATTGCTCCCTTGACCTCAGCGGGCGTGCGCCCATAGATCCACCAAAAGTGGGAAAGGCAGCTTGGTAAAGGTGTACCTCTACATTCAAAATTCAACAAGTTAAATGCAACGAAATTAAACAGAAAATCAAGGAAACAACTAACCTCTATCCTCAAACTTCAATACTGGCACCTCTTCGCTATCCTGCGGCCACTGGTCACTCATCTGCACCGCCGCCTGTAACACCTCAAAAATTTACGTCCTATAATGTGTTGACGCGTGTCATAGGTTTGAACGTGTGAAAGAATGTTCTTGAAGGACTAAAGTTGACAAACATAGAAACTATGTAAATATAAGGGTTTAAAGTGTCAACAATGAATAAATATACTTTACAATAACCCTACATGATGTTTATAACCTTAAACGAATGGATCATGGATCATACGAAACGAATTATGAAAGAAAGTGAGAGATTTCAAACTACAGAGGTTAAATGTGTCAACATGTTAAGATATACCTCTGAGTGACCTTTTAGCAAACCCGAAGCCTTGTAACGATTAATTATGCTCACTAGAATGCACCATAAAAATTTCACCAAGTTTCGTTACCGTATGAGAAAGTTATGATAAAATTCGTGTGTGAGGGTTAGAAACGTCAACATTGAAAATTTGGGCTTTTCGGGTGATCACAAAGTTACCCGAGGACTTAACAAAGATGGTATAAGCCCTAAAGCCCCCATATGTCAATATTGAAGCCTCATAATGCAAGAATTGTAGTGAAAACGACCTTTCGGGGGACCAGGGACCAAAATGCAATTAAAGGAAAGTTTGTAACTTGATCAGAAGGGCCATGCGGCCCGCCTAAGATATACCAAGATCTAAAGCGGGCCGCCTGAGACTGCCAGTTGCAGAAAAAACCCATAGGTGGTTGTTTTCATCTTGTAACCGACTTTAAACTCAGTTTTTCGATTCTATGGGCTTCCTAAAGTGGTATATAGGCTCTAGTGGACACATGCATGCATCTTGGATCATCCTAGACCCATTGTCATTAAGATAGAAAGATCAAAGTTCTTATAAAAGTCACATGTTGCAACATACAACCACATTTCAACTTCTGGACATTTGGAGGAGCTCAAGAACTGATACAAGACTTCCTAATCATCCATTAGACTTATGTAAGTACCCTTGACCCTTCTAAATTAAGTCTTGATTAGTTATTAGCCTAGAAGTCAAACTGTCGTAATTACGGTTTGACTTAACGATTAAACACAATCGGTCCAGGGTTTTGTCGAGATGAAATTTGTTACAAGTTGGTAATTATGTGGACAATTAACCCTTAAAAGGGCACCCACTGATACCCTTTCTAACTAGGTCGTTTGTCGAGTCAAACTTCTTTCGAAAAAGTCAACAGAACCATTAAATTCGTAATTAGCGATATAGAAGGCGTGTAATCTATTTTATCATTTATATAACTTGAAAATAAGTATAATAACTTGTCTAAGCTTGTTTGATTCGACAACTTTCTATTTTGAACCGATTCGGAGCCGAAGGTCGCGTAGTTTGACTTTCTGCTTTGACCTCGATTCTGACCTGGTTTGGATAGGTTTAGACATGCCTTAAAGTTCCATTAGGACCTAGTTACATGTGTGTATAACCCTCTGCGTTTATACCACTTAAATCCTTAATTGTCCGACGTTTCCGTTAATTGCCTAAATATTGACCATATTGCCCTTATGATCATAAAACGAGATTTTTGAAGATATGAAAGTACAAAAATCTTTGTTACTAATTATAAAACATGTCTCTAAAATTTCACATCAAACGGAGGTCTAGATTAGGAGTTATGCTTAATGACGTAATTATAACGTTTCTTAGTAATTAAACGGCGTCATTAGCGTAAAGCCTATCTAAACCCAATTTTTGACACCAAACCTTTTACCCACTGATGTAATATAATATTTTGGGATTTTTGAAGATTTTTAATTATTTTTAAACTAATCATAAGCTTGGGTTATCGCCTTGATTCGGTTAATACCGAATATACCCTTTTTGGTTATAAAATGAGTTCTACAAATCCTTTTGATGCCAATCCAATTGCTACTGATTTTAAATAATAAATGGAGTGTTTTGAACCTGTTTAATTGATCAGAAAACTCAGAACCCTATTTTAACCCGTACGTCGCTTAAAACGGCTTTATACGCGTATTAAACGCATAGTTTGGGTTTAAAACTATTTTGGCATATAAGACTTATAACCAAATGTTATAACCTGTTAAAATAAATTATTTTACCGATTTAATCAGACCCGAATCACAGAAGCTTAATTAAACTCTTTTATAATCTTTAAAATGACCAAAATACCCCTACGGGGCTTAATATGAGATTAAACTCGTTTTGGGCATAATGGAAGGTATCCTACTGATATCACAACATATTTAAGGCATGTTAACTTAGGAAAACTGTTTAGGACTCTCATGGTTACCCGTTACTCTTCATACGCGTTCGGTTCAGTTTATGTAACTAGTTTACATAAATTAGCCGAAACGGGTCAAACCTTATCGGTTTTATCTCAAAATCCAGAATGTGTATAATATGCCCATATTAAGCAAGTATTCAAACTTGTCGGGTCTAAATCACATTCTATCCGGTCTTCGCTTAATCGTGCGTTCGAACCGTATCTTTAAAACTAACCGGTCTAAGCTTAAGTAAAGACCGTTAGGATTCTAATAGGTTATTATAAACCTTCGTTCCAGATTAGGAGAACCGATAAAAGATACTTGCACTCGTTGATTTTGATTTATACTTGCTCAGGTAAATACTTTTGACTTATTTTCCCTTATACGGGCTTGGGTTACGGTATATAAAATACCGCTTGGTCGGGCATTCGACCTTAATCGTTTTGGGGATTAAGTATTATCGAGATGACCGTTTAAATTGTTTTGTTTTCTTAAAGCCTTTGGGGGGTTAATGACCATGTCCCGGATATCCCTGGCATCATTTTACGAAATGGCCACGACCTTAGCACACAGGTGTAGGCGTACACCTGTCAGTGTCTCATATACATAATGTGGTGTGTCTATTGATCTTTAACCCGGCACGAACCGGGCTACTGAACGCATAAGAAACATGTAAATCTTTTACGAGAATTATATTCAAATAATTATCCCAAGTTATAAAATATTATTTGTGCCTTGTGCCTTAAATGCATTTTCTTAAACTCTTTTCAAAATGAGTCGGTTGATTGTATTTACCAGTGTAAACTGACGTATTTTCTCAAAAAGGTTAAGTGCAGGTACTACGCGTAATAGGCTGGCTTCTCTCCTAGCATCCACAATAAGTCTCGCAAGTTTGGATGTCATAAACTGTTGAACATTGTTTCCTTTTATTTTGATCTACCTGTGGATTTATATTCAACTATTTGTGATACTTAATATTACAATATCGTTTGGTTGAAATGAATCTATACTTTGCTTCCGTTGTGCATTTAAATATTGTGTTGTTTGACTATTATGTTGCCAACCACGTCACGATACTCCCCCACCGGGCCCACCGGTGACACGTGGAAATTCGGGGTGTGACAGGTTGGTATCAGAGCCAACATTGAGTGAATTAAACACTAGCCTTTTGTGTTTAATCTCAATGACACAATTGCACATTCCTAAATCTTCGAGTTTAGACAAAGAACTTAGGAATAATCCAAAAGATTTTATTTTACTTTTAACTTTGTCTTTTATTATTCCTTGTTGTTACCTTTGTTTATATGGACAGGTTTAACAATGCCGCCAAGATTCAGGCGAGGAAGTCGAGGAAAAGAGCCAATGAGCGCTCTTAACGACCACGAGGCCGGGCCTTCGGGCCGGCGAACTCCTTCTTCTACAAGGAGTGCAGATCCACGAGAACCTTGGAGGATTTACGAGGAGCCTTCCAGACGATCTACTCCTATGGGCCTCAGTCCGAGAATGAGCCCAACAATCCGCCACCTTCATACATACCTTTACAACGATCTTCATCGCACCGTTCCTTCGAAGACCCTACTCCTGTCTTTCAGGGCCAGTTTAACCCGGCTGAGTACTTACCAGAACAAGTGGGCTTTAACCCACTAGGACCGGAGGATCACTTTTCTGGCGATCAAGACATGGACGAGGATACAGATCCCGTCGAGCCTGCAGCCGGAACCCCGAACCATCCTGTAGAGATCTCTGATGGTTCGTCTTTTCACGGAACGCCATATCAAGGTCCGGATAGTCATCAGGCACGGTTCGAACGGTGTGAGTGGTACTATACACCATCTTACCACTCATCGCCTCACCAGCAGCCGCAACAGCAGCAGCAAGATCCCTCTGGGGATCCACGTTTCGAGGCAGTCACGCCACCGCCTCCACCGCCGCCAGTTCATCTAGAGCCTCCAGAACCGCCAAGACGTAGGAGGACTGGCGCACGGATGTCAGCACGAGGAGGGGAGTTTCATTTCAGTACCCCTCAACACTCTAGCGGCAGCCACTACCCGCCAATATATGAAGACCCACAAATGGGTGGACCTTCAGTTCCAGTTTCAGAGGTGAATTCGGCACCTATTGCACCGCCATCACCGGGTTTTGGCAACCCTATCCCTGCTTATACTGCTCCGGCAGCTTACAACCCATACGGACCGCCAGCATACCATAACTATAACTATGCCGAGGCCGACCCATACCTAGTGGCAGCAAACTACCTTGCCCAAAATCCTGAGGGACCATATGGAACCCCTTGGGGAATGGGACACCCAGCTCGTGGGTATCAAGTACCTGCTCAGCCACCACTTCAGTACCAGCCACCACGGTTTTCCCCGCCTGAACAGGAGGATCTCCGTCATAGGCTGGATAGGGTTGAGCGAGACCTCCAGAAACAGCGTAAGAAGAATGAGGGATTCATGAGTGGTTTGGCAAGTTTGCTAAAGGGAAAGAAGAAACGGGATCGTTAAATCCCAATATGTATTGTTGTATTTCCTTGTTTAAATCAAGTCCCTACGTGGACATTTATTTAAGTGTGTATGTAGTCCCTGCGTGGACATCTATCTTAGTACTTAGTCCCTACGAGGACTTGTCTCTATTAGTCCCTGCGCGGACAATTGTTTTTGTAAACAGTCCCTGCGTGGACTTGTATTATTAGTATAGCTCCTGCGTGGGCAAGTGTTTCTGTGAAAAGTCCCGTTTAGGGCAAAATGTACTACTTTTAAGTTTTAATGGAATGTAAGTTTATAAATTTCATCTTTGCTATGTTATGCATAATTAAATTATATATATGAAATAAATAAAACGGAATCATTCCTTTTAAAAATCTATCTGCCTATTTAATTGTTATTAAGGATCTTAAAGGTATAACCTAGCCTGCATGTCATTTTAAGACCTGGCCTAGATGGTAACACCCGTTAAAAAGATTCAAATTCCTGTTAACATCTGAAAACATGTTCACACTCCTGGCAGACATGATTCGTTAAAACACACGTGTTATTATTATATATGGATCTTTTCAAAGATTCCAAACCCAACTAAATGATCTCTGAATCATGGGTTAAATCATTAATATAAATGATCAGTTCTTTTTACTATCCATTGGTAATAGAATGCCTACGGGCCCTTCTCATTTTCATATGAGACAAAAGACAGTAATAGTCTGTGACCCTGTCTGATAAAGGTAATGAACTTTGTTCAAACCTTCATGCTTTGATTCTCTAAAATCATAGCTTATGATCTAAATTGTCCCTGTGACTAGGCCTTATGTGCTAATAAAACTATTATTGTTTTATAATTAGGATAAAATTATTATAGAAATCCTAAATAAATGTGAGTAATAAATTAACCATATATGGTCTACGTTTACCACGGTTAATAAATTGCCATAAAAGACAATTCTATAATAAACTCACCAATAAATTGATGTCGATATGTAACAGTTCAAGCTATATGGCAGACTCAAATGAGGTCAGCAGTCACCCAGGGAGAGAGCATGATAATGCCCGAGTAAATGTAGCGGGTGCAGAATTACAGGCAATGATAGATAATGCCGTTAATAGAGCTATGGATAGACAGCTCCATGAATCCGGTGGTACCCATGCAAGGACCCAATCTGCACCACACTCTAGAACACCCTCCAGGACCCACACTGCCCACAACAGTAATTCTCACCACTCATCAAACCAGAGGAGTGCTCCATCCCAAAGAGTCTTACAGAATCAAGAACCCCGTAATAAGGGTTGCTCCTATAAGTACTTCGTTTCGTGCAAACCCAGGGATTTCACTGGGGAAAAAGGAGCAGTAGATTGCATGACTTGGTTGGACGAGATGGATACGGTTGTGGATATCAGTGGTTGCAATAATAGGGATATTGTGAAGTTCGTGTCTCAGTCTTTTAAGGGAGAAGCATTGGCTTGGTGGATATCTTTGATCCAAGCTACGGGGAAAGTTCCGTTGTACAACATGACCTGGGAACAGTTCATGGCGCTGATCAAAGAAAACTACTGCCCTCAGCATGAGGTGGAGAAAATTGAAACTGACTTCTTGTCGCCGGTCATGAGAAACCTAGACTGTCAGGCCTACCTTACCAGTTTCAACACTTTGTCAAGATTGGTTCCATATTTGGTAACTCCGGAACCCAAACGTATAGCCCGATTCATTGGGGGTTTGGCCCCGGAGATCAAGGCGGGTGTGAAGGCCTCCAGACCAGCTACTTTTCGGTCCGTAGCGGACATATCATTGTCTCTTACCTTGGATGCGGTCAGGCTAAGATCGCAGAGGAACACTGATACCGAAAAGAGGAAGCGTGAGGATGACAACTCACGACGTTCAGACAAGAAGCAGAAGGGAAACAATGACCATAGGAAGGGGTCAGGATTTAAGAAGGATGGTCAGCAGTCGGGTGAAAAACCCAGATGTAAAATCTGCAAGAGGCAGCACTTTGGGAAGTGCAGGTATGAATCGAATTCGAATTCACAATCGAAAGCTTTTGCATGTGGGTTGTGCAAGTCCAAGGAACACAAGACCTTGGATTGCAAAAAGATGAAGTATGCGACCTGCTACGGTTGCAATGAAAAGGGGCACATCAAGACCAATTGCCCAAAATACGCCAAGAAGCCTGAAGAGGCTAAGAAGACCAATGCTAGGGTCTTCAGGATGGATGCTAAGGAAGCCATCAAGGACGACAATGTGATAACAGGTACCTTTCTCGTAAATGATGTTTATGCGAGAGTGTTATTTGATTCAGGCGCTGATAAGTCGTTCGTAGATAATAAGTTTTGTGAATTGTTGAAATTACCTGTTAGGGCTTTAAGTGTGAAGTATGAGGTGGAACTAGCAGATGGCACTTTAGAAACCGCCTCAACCTTATTAGATGGGTGTATCATATCCATTAAGAACCACTCTTTTCCTTTATCCCTACTTCCTTTGAAACTAGCCGGTTTCGACATAGTTTTGGGTATGGACTGGTTATCTCATAACCAGGCCCAGATTATTTGCAATAAGAAGCAAGTGATGATCAAGACTCCATCTGGTGAATCACTTACTATCCAGGGAGATACCCGGTATGGGCTGCCCGAGAAAATGTCTATGCTCAAAGACTCCAAGTGTTTGAAGAAGGGTTGTGTCATCTACATGGCACAAGTGATTATTGATGAGCCGAAGCCCAAGATTGGGGATATCCCCGTCGTTTCTGAATACCCTGATGTTTTTCCTGAAGAACTACCTGGTTTGCCACCAGATAGACAAGTAGAATTCAGAATTGACATTATTCCTGGATCAGCACCAGTAGCAAGGGCGCCTTATAGGTTGGCACCAACAGAGATGAAGGAATTGAGAACGCAGCTAGATGATTTGCTAGCCAAAGGTTTCATCAAACCTAGTTCGTCTCCTTGGGGAGCACCAGTTTTATTTGTCAAGAAGAAGGATGGATCGATGCGTCTGTGCATCGACTACCGTGAGCTTAATAAGGTCACCATCAAGAATAGGTATCCTTTGCCCAGAATCGACGATCTGTTCGATCAACTTCAAGGGGCAAGTTTCTTCTCTAAGATTGACTTAAGGTCAGGCTATCACCAACTGAAGGTTAGAGATGAAGACGTACACAAGACTGCATTTAGGACTCGTTATGGTCATTACGAGTTCCTAGTGATGCCTTTTGGGCTCACTAATGCACCGGCCGCATTCATGGATCTCATGAATCGCGTTTGCAAGCCGCACTTAGATAAATTCGTCATCGTTTTCATCGATGATATCCTCATCTACTCAAAGAACCAAGCTGACCACGAAAAGCATCTTCACTGCATTTTGGAACTACTTCATAAAGAAAAGCTCTATGCCAAGTTCTCGAAGTGTGAATTATGGCTTCGAGAAGTCCAATTTCTTGGACATGTTGTTAGTGAGCGTGGTATCCAAGTAGATCCCACTAAAGTTGAAGCTGTCATGAATTGGCATGAGCCAAAGATGCCTACAGAAATTCGTAGCTTCCTAGGTTTGGCAGGATACTATAGGCGATTCATTGAAAACTTCTCAAAGATTGCTGCACCCCTGACTTCGCTGACACGTAAGAAGATTAAGTTTGACTGGGGTCCTAAGCAGCAGGAATCCTTCGATATTCTGAAATAAAAGTTGAGCAATGCTCCAGTACTGACATTGCCTGATGGGATAGAGGAGTTTGTAGTTTATTGTGATGCATCACACACCGGGATGGGATGTGTGCTTATGCAGAAAGGCAAAGTCATTGCCTATGCTTCACGCCAGTTAAAGGTGCACGAAAAGAATTACACCACCCATGACTTGGAATTGGGTGCCGTTGTATTCGCACTAAAACTGTGGAGGCACTACTTATATGGAATCAAATGTGTGATCTATTCTGATCACAAGAGCCTTCAACATCTGTTCAATCAGAAGGACTTGAACATGAGGCAACGCCGTTGGATGGTGTTGGGATTGAACCTTATCAGAGGAACAGATAATTAAAGCCAAAACTGGATCAGAGCAGTGGATCCAGAATAAGCAGACGATTACAGTTGTTTCATGCAAATCTCTCCCCTTGAAAGTGGTTTCATATCTGCTGACCTCCTATCTGCTGATCTTACTAAGTGCTGACCTACAACTGCTGCCTTGCAACTATTGCCAATGTCAAAGACTGATGGAAGACCAAAGCTCTGCTAACTCAATTTACTGCCTTGGATCAAGTACTGCTGATCCGGACAAGCACTGCTGGGTTCACAGCAGTGGAAGGATGCAGCAGCTGTTTTAAGTGTCTTTTATGTAAAGAAATGTAATAGCAGTAGTTGTACATCAGTGTTTGTGTAGGTCAGAGGTTAGAGTTTGTTAGGAGGTTAGATGTCACTTTCATGGTGACGTCAGCTAAGATGCTCAGTGGTTTGCAAGTGCCTATAAATAGTTCAGTACTTTGTACTGTTCTATTAGCTCTTTCACAACATCGTCTTCTTTGCACGAACAAACTACTGAGCTCTGGCTGAGGGGGAGTTTGCATTCATTCATCAATCATTGTAATCGTTGTTGAAACAAATTCAATCTTTCGATTCATTGTGTAAAGATGTTTGATTAAAGTATTACTCTCGTTTGATTGTATGCAAAGTTTGTTTTCATCTTAATTCCGCTGCACAACTCTTTCATTTCCATCTTAATTTCAAACGAAAATACAATCAAAAACAAACTCAGATCCAACAATTGGTATCAGAGCCTGGACAGTCAAATTTGATTTAACAATCATTTTGACGTAAATAGTTCAGCTCATAACAGTTGATACTGATCGTTTGTTCGTCCGTTGAAAAACAGAGCAAGGATTAATCACCATTAAAGTTTATTTCTCAGTGTCTGTAAAACAACAAGAATGACGTCACAATCTCAGGATGATAAAAACAACATCGGCTCACTTTTTAAACCACTTATGCTAAAAAGAAATGAGTACAACATCTGGCAGAGAAGGATGGGTCACATCCTTGCTCAACAAAGCACAGGTTGTTGGAGGTCTGTCATTTATGGTCCCTGTTATGGGTGAAATTCTGAGCCCATATCCTGACTTTGTATCTTGATTTTTTATTAGTTGTATATGATCAGGATACCGGATCAGGATACCGATCAGGGTATCGTATCAGGATACCGGGTCAGGATATTGATAATATCCTGAGGTAGTATCCTGACTATTACTAACGATTGGCTTGTAAAACGTTGGTTGCAAGGTACCAACGTTAAAAGACTTGATCTACCTGAAGATTCGCTCAAGGTGGTTGAAAAATGGACGTTGATGGTGGAAGGATGGGTCTTGTAACGGTCAAAAAGGCATATTCCGCGAGAATATCGGATGTTGGTCAATGTTGTTGACATTGTAACGGTTATATGAGCTGAAGACCCGGTTTTGTAGTCAATAAGCACGTGGAAAACGAGTAGAAGCAGCCCCCAACGTTCAGAATGGAATATTCCAAAGTATCCCGGAATAATAGGATAGTTTGTTGGTTTCTTTTACTATAAAAGGGATTGATCGGATCATAGGTAGACACAACTTTTTCCACTCACTTTCACTCGCACACTTTACTCTCTAGCTTCTAGCAATCACTAAACACACAACACTTGTATTCGAATTACATTGTAACACATAGTCGATCCGCATCATATCCTGCACTGTATCCTGTTATTCAAGCAATAAGAAGAACAAGGCAGCCGACGATTGTCAGCTCCCGAGGTTTTATGCCGGAGATCTAGATTGATCAAGGGCTTTCCTCATATATCTCGTGTCAACCTTTACTTTTTTGCTCATTGTTTGATCATAGATACAACTCTATATCCTGAGCCGTATCCTGAAACTGTTTTCATATCTAATTTTGTTAACACATTCTTCACGCATAATTTTAGCACACTACCTCACTTAACTAATTTGATCACTTAATTGCTTCGGTAATTTTTGACCAACACAATTTGGCGCCCACCGTGGGGCAAGTGGTGCTCTCTTTACTAAATTTTTTTGTGAAATCGTTAATCGGTTTTTTGTTTTCAAAACTTTTTGCCACATCATTTACAATGGCCTCTAGATCAAACATGAGCTCTTCCACTGTGTCGGCTACAACTTCCGCAACTATTGGCTCGGTGCTTCTACCACCTCCTCCAAGGATTCCAGCTTCTTCATTTACTCAAGATGTTATCCCTACTCGGAGTGTTCAGGAATCTGCTCCCATTTTAGCTTCTAATGATGAAATTCTAACCATGTTTGGAAGTGTGTAGGAACAAATGAGGCAGCAACAGGAAACAAACCAAATGCTGTTGAAGGAAATGCAACTCCTGAAGTCTGGCTCGAGCAGATCTGCTGAGGATATCGTCACTCCCTTACAACCCAGAACTTTGAACTTCAGTTCGGCTATGTATACTGAAGATAATAGGGGGAATATTATGCCTAACCATTCCCAGAATCATACTCCTGAAATATCCTCCTCGATCAGGATGTCAACTTTGAGGAGCTCAGGATATGCTTCAGGATATGGCCAGAATCCTCAGACTGGTAACATGTCAAATAATAATATTCATGCTACTAATAATGGTGGATCTTTGTAGGATGCAGGTATGACGTCAACATTTACTAGGGAGCTTCAGAAATTAAAGGACACGATATCCAGTGTACATGGAGTGGTCCAGCCAATTCCGGAAGTGTCCCAAGACAACCACAGGATATGTCGTTTCGCACATCCTATCTGTGATGCTGAGATCCCGAAGAGATTTCAAACCCCTAACATGAAGCTGTGTGATGGGACGACGGATCCTGAGGAGCATATTGCCCAGTATAGGGAGACTCTACAGCCCAGGATGCTAAACTTTAGTTCAGCAACATTTACCGAGGATAATCAAGGCAACATGATACCAAGTCAGTCCCGGAGCGACATGCTGGAGATACCATCGTCTGCCAGGATATCGACCGTGAGGGATCCGGGATATGATCCAGGATATGGTCTGGGATATGGCCCAGGATATGGCAAAAGTCAACAGGCTGGTAACGTGTTTGCCAATATCAGTACCCCTGCTACTAATATTTATGATTCCTTGCAGGATATAGGTGTAACACCAGCATTGACCAGGGAACTTCAAAAGTTGAAGGATATGATATCAAGCATTCCTGGAGTAGTGCAGCCTATACCGGAAGTATCTCAGGATAGTCACAGGGTATCCTGATTTGCTCATCCAATTTGTGATGCTGAAATTCCAAAAAGATTCCAGACTCCCAGCATGAAGTTGTATGATGGGATGACAGATCCTGAGGGGCATATTGCCCAGAATAGGGATAGTATGGAAATAAATCCAATCCTACCAGAACTTAAGGAAGCATGCTTATACAAAGGCTTCGGTTCAACTTTAACAGGATCGGCCTTAAAATGGCTTTTAAATGTTCCACCTTATTCAATTACATCATTTTCTCATTTAGTTAATTTGTTTATCAGTCAATTTTCTTGTAGCAGGAGCTTTGAGATACTAACAAGTGATCTTTACAGGATAACACAAGGATCACAAAAATCCCTAAGGGATTATGCTAACACATTTAGT
This sequence comes from Helianthus tuberosus, assembly GCA_030545235.1. Lineage (NCBI taxonomy): Eukaryota > Viridiplantae > Streptophyta > Magnoliopsida > Asterales > Asteraceae > Helianthus > Helianthus tuberosus. Next base: position 3,811,529 of record CM060422.1, on the reverse strand, counting down.
AGAGAATCCCTGGATATCCCGAACCTTGATATTGCTACGGCAGTACAAGCGTTCAAAATGGGGTTACGGAAGGATTGTCAATTTTATCAGGATCTTGTAACGAATCCTTGCAGGAATTCAGATGAAGCTCGGAATAGGGATTTGAGATACATAAGGCTTGAAGATGATAAGAAAATGCATGAGAGGATGAACACATCTTCAACATATGAATTGACGAATAGGAAGTCGGAATCTTCCTACAAACAGTATTGTTCAAAGCCATATGCTAAGAACGATAATAAGAAAGTGAATGCTGTTGAAGACGAGGATCCTGAAGAATATCCTGAAATCCCAGAGTATTGTTTTTCTATAAATGTTCCTGAGTTAATGTATGCTATGCAGGGACTAGGGGACAAAGCTAGGTGGCCGAAAAAGAATCCAAGGAATACAGGTTGGAAGGATAAATCTAAATGATGTGCCTTCCATGAAGACTTTGGGCATATGACAAATGATTCCATTGCCCTGAAGAAAGAAGTAAGCTATCTGCTGAGCAAAGGATATCTGAAGGATATCCTGGGAAGAAAGAAGAATAAGGGTCAGGATACTGGGAAGGATCCTGAACGAGCAGCATCACCTCCTGCAGATACCAAGATAATTAACTTTATTTCAGGAGGATCCGATATCTGTGGGACCTCTTATTCTGCAGCAAAAAATACATGCAAAAGAGGCTAAGGCAGAAAGGGGAGCTAAGCCAACCAGGATGTCAACCCTCACAACTGATAAAGTGATCACGTTCGACAGTGATGACAGGGATACTGTCCAGGATCCTCACCATGATGCTTTGGTAATAACTTTATATGTTGCTAATGATTTTGTGCGCATGATACTGGTGAATAATGGCAGCTCCGCCAACATAATTCAGCTGGAAACACTGAGGAGGACAAATGTATCCCCGATGGATATTACATCGAAATCCACTGTGCTTGTTGGGTTCAGTAGAGAAGCCAGGAGGACCGTGGGAGAAATAAAGTTGCATGTGTATGTTGAAGGGGTCAACTCAATGCAACGCTTCTGTGTCATGGACTCCTTATCCTGCTACAATATTATATTGGGTAGGCCATGGATCCATGACATGAAGGCTGTGCCATCGACTTATCATCAGTGCATCAAGATCCCTACCCCTTGGGGGGTTGTCAAAGTTGATAGTGATCAGCAGGAGGGGAAGGAGTGTTACTCATCCTCGATGAAATCCTCAACCAAGCCCAATGCAACATAGCAATTAAAGATACGAGCCCAGGATATCGCGGAGTGTTCAGAGCAGGATGTTAAGAAAATTATCCTGGACCAGGATAATCCAGATATCTTGGTGGAACCAATATCCCTCAGAATATTGAGGAACAACTTACTAACTTTTTGAAATGCAGGATATCCACGTTTGCATGAAAACACGAAGACATGACAGGATTTCAGCAGATCCAAATGGAACCTTCTGACCAGGAGGATACTGCCTTCATGACACCAACAGGTATTTATTGTTATACAGCTATGCCTTTTGGTTTGAAAAATGCAGGTGCAACATGCCAAAGATTGGTAAACATGATGTTCAAAGACAAACTGGGGGACACTATGGAGGTATACATTGATGATATGGTGGTAAAATCAAGAAAAGCTGAGGATCACCTCCAGGATATTAAAGGAGCATTTAATATCCTGGATCAGTATAACATGAAGCTAAATCCTGTTAAATGTCATTTTGGAGTGGGGGCAGGAAAGTTTCCAGGATATATGGTGACCAAAAGAGGGATAGAGGCGAGCCCAGAGCAGATTAAAGCCATCTTGGATATCAAATCACCTTCGAATATGAAGGATGTTCAACGCTTAACAGGGCGAGTGGCAGCATTGAACAGATTTATTTCAAGATCCTCAGAGAAATGCAAGGAGTTTTATGATATCCTGAAGAAGAACAAGAAATTCGAATGGGGTGAGAAGCATGAAGTAGCCTTGCAGGATTTGAAGAAATATCTTTCAAGTGCACCTCTACTGATGAAGCCTGAGAATGGTGAACCACTATCCCTATACCTCGCGGTATCAGGGAATGCTGTAAGTGCCGTCCTTGTAAAGGACCATGAAGGTCAGCAATATCATGTTTATTATGTTAGTAAAAGTTTGTTAAATGCTGAAACTAGGTATTCTCATTTAGAAAAATTGATACTAGCATTAGTTATGGCATTAACGAAGCTTAGACATTACTTTGAGACACATAGGATTCATGTTAAGACAAATTATCCTGTTAGAAATGTGCTTAGGAAACCAGAGATGTCAGGCAGGATGGCTAAGTGGTCAGTAAAATTAAGTGCCTATGATTTAGTATATGAACCTAGAAATGCCATAAAATCTCAGGCTTTAGCTGACTTTGTGGCTGATTTCAGTAGTGACATTCAGGATGAGGTAGACCTAGAAGTCCAACAATTAGGAGAATCCTCAGGATTCTGGACATTATATACTGACGGTGCATCTAATATTAGAGGAGTAGGATTGGGAATACTACTAAAATCGCCACAGGGGGACATATTACCCCAGGCTATTAGGTGTGAGTTCCCTGCTACTAATAATGAAGCAGAATATGAGGCTTTAATTGCAGGATTAGAATTGGCTAAGAGCATGAGTATTAAAAATTTGCAAGTATATGTTGACTCTTTGTTAATTACTAACCATTTTAATGGGTCCTATGCAGTTAAAGGTGAGAAGTTAATCGAATACCTCGATATTCTCAAAAAACTAGCAGGATATTTCGATGTTTTTACACTTGAACAGGTACCAAGGGAGGATAATGCTGAAGCAGATGCCTTAGCAAATCTGGAATCATCGATCAGGATACCAGAAGGGACCCAAATACCGATATTACATATCTTATATCCTGCAACGGATCCTCAGGATAAAGAAGTAGTGGGTATTCGGGATCCTGGAGCAGAATATCCTGAACCGGATCCTATATCCTGGACGGCTCCAATCATAAGATATCTCAAGGAAGGACACATCCCCGGAGATCAAAATCCTAAGGCATTTAGGATGAAGGTATCACGATTCACTATTATAAATAATATTTTATATAAGAAATCTCTTGCAGGACCGTATTTGAGGTGCTTGGAAGATCCCGAAGCCAAAGAAGTACTTCAGGATATACATGAAGGGAATTGTGGTAATCATACTGGGGGCAGATCTTTATTCTTGAAAGTATTGAGAACAGGATACTATTGGCCGACAATGAAGAAAGATGCTGCAGAATATGCTTGAAGATGTGATGCATGTCAGAGGCATAGCAACATATTGCACCAACCGGCTGAACCATTATAGCTTCCCCTTAGCCATTCATGAAATGGGGAATGGACATAGTAGGAAAGTTGTCGAAAGCTCCGGGAGGAAGAGTTTTTATGCTAGCAATGACTGACTATTTTTCTAAATGGGTTGAAGTTGAAGCATTTGTTCAAGTTAGAGACCAAGAAGTAGTATCCTTCATAAAGAGAAATATCCTGACCAGGTTTGGAGTACCAGCTGAGATAATCTATGACAATGGTTCTCAGTTCATAAGTAAGAGGACTACTGACTTTTGCAAGAGTTGGGGAATCAAAATGATCACATCTACTCCGGTGCATCCTCAAGCAAATGGGCAAGCAGAATCCTCAAACAAGATAATAGTCAACAACCTGAAAAAGAGACTAGGAGCTAAAAATGGAAGATGGGCAGAAGAACTACCTTTTGTTTTGTGGGCTGATAGAACAAAAATAAAGAGTGCAACTGGCCAAACCCCTTTCTCCTTAGTATTTGGAGCAGAGGCAGTAATCCCAACAGAGATGATAATACCTACAGCAAGATCTAACCTCTGGGATCCTGAGCAGAATCCTGAAGCTCTGTGCCAAGAGTTAGACACTGTGGGTGAAACAAGAGATGCAACGAAGCTAAGGATGGCAACATATCAACAGAGGATACCCAGAGCATATAACAAGAATCTAAGGACTAGAATGTTTCAAGTTAGAAATTGGGTATTAAGGAAGGCTTTTCAGAATACTATTAATCCTGCTAATGGAAAGTTAGCTCCTAAGTGGGAAGGACCTTATGAGATTGAATCGGAATCCGGAAAAGGAGCATACCGGCTTAAGAATATGGAGGGGGATATACTACCAAGATCCTGGAATGCTATACATCTCAAAGCCTATTTCAAGTGAGTTTAGAATTTAATTTCTAACTCGGGATGGTATGAATTCTATCTCTTTTAAATATAATTCTATTTTATTTGAACCCAATACTGACTTAAGCATCAGAGAGGTGCTAGCCAGGCTAACACCCACTTTAGTTTAAGGTTGTTTTGCAGTATATGCCTCGGGATATAGCTCCAGGATATGCACTCAGGATACTTCGAAAGATTAGAGGATTGGCCCCCTCTCTCACGTTTAAGGGATCCTGATCCCTTCACAGGTTTAAAGGTATTCACCTTTCTCACGAATTGGGTTTAAACACCCCGCCTGGAGCGCAAGTTATCCAGGGATAGTTCAAGGTGGCGGGACCAGTTCATGTAAAAGTGGCTGACAATTTCGTTACTGTTGGCTATACCCTGGATCCTTAAGGTATATGAGGATTGATCACCCTCTCTCGCGAAAGGGTATTTTCATACTCTCTAAGGTTTAAAGGTTTTCACCTTTCTAAGTCTTGGAGTTTATACACTCCCGCCTGTAGCGCACGAAAAAAGGGTGTTTTCACACTCTTCTAAGGTTTAAAGGTTTTCACCTTTCTAAGTTTTGGGGTTTCCACACCCTCTCCTGTAGCGCACGAAACGTGGGTAAAATCCCCAGTAAAACTCAAAGACTTAAAGGTTTTCACCTTTTCAAGTCTTGAGGTTCTTATACTCCGGCTTAAATGCCTGGAAAATGGGTTTAGTCCCAATAAAATACAAAGTTTTTGGATAATCCCAAAGTATATTTTCAAAAAACATAATCATTTACGAATCTACATAAATTTTTGAAAAAAGATTGCTAACTTTAAACAACTAGTTGAAGAATTGCTAAAGGATCATATCCCGGTACAACATACTGGTCCTGCATAGACAGGGGACATCCATGATGGAACGTGACGTATGCTGATACTATATCCTACTGGGGACATTTATGCTGGAGCGAGAAGGAAACCTATGCCAACATTATATCCCACTGGGGACATTGCAAATGATTCAAAGGTTTAAGAATGAGGATTATTGCCTAGGTGTTTCTGGTTCAGTATATGTGTACGGGATACAGGATCTGGATACTTACCTTATTAGGGAAGGAGATTATGGGCTCGATGGATTCCATGAAGCCAAGGTCACCATAAGAGAAACCTTCGGCAGCAGCAGCAGAGGGCTTAGAGCTGATGGCAACATATGGCTCCTTTTTCACCAAGGCAGGCTTAGAAAAGCTGTCAAGCTCCTCTGGATCAAAAGTAGCAGGGTCCTTGATGGAATCTGCGTAAAAGGGAGTAATTCTAATTTCATTACATGATAGTATTCTGAAGTAACCAAACCTATGCAGGAATATTTAAAACATATATCCTTACCAGACCTGTTGGAATGACTAAAAAATATATCCGTTGGAATCAGGATATCCAACAGTTATATTTTTGGGGACAATTGTTATGGGTGAAATTCTGAGCCCATATCCTGACTTTGTATCTTGATTTTTTATTAGTTGTATATGATCAGGATACCGGATCAGGATACCGATCAGGGTATCGTATCAGGATACCGGGTCAGGATATTGATAATATCCTGAGGTAGTATCCTGACTATTACTAACGATTGGCTTGTAAAACGTTGGTTGCAAGGTACCAACGTTAAAAGACTTGATCTACCTGAAGATTCGCTCAAGGTGGTTGAAAAATGGACGTTGATGGTGGAAGGATGGGTCTTGTAACGGTCAAAAAGGCATATTCCGCGAGAATATCGGATGTTGGTCAATGTTGTTGACATTGTAACGGTTATATGAGCTGAAGACCCGGTTTTGTAGTCAATAAGCACGTGGAAAACGAGTAGAAGCAGCCCCCAACGTTCAGAATGGAATATTCCAAAGTATCCCGGAATAATAGGATAGTTTGTTGGTTTCTTTTACTATAAAAGGGATTGATCGGATCATAGGTAGACACAACTTTTTCCACTCACTTTCACTCGCACACTTTACTCTCTAGCTTCTAGCAATCACTAAACACACAACACTTGTATTCGAATTACATTGTAACACATAGTCGATCCGCATCATATCCTGCACTGTATCCTGTTATTCAAGCAATAAGAAGAACAAGGCAGCCGACGATTGTCAGCTCCCGAGGTTTTATGCCGGAGATCTAGATTGATCAAGGGCTTTCCTCATATATCTCGTGTCAACCTTTACTTTTTTGCTCATTGTTTGATCATAGATACAGCTCTATATCCTGAGCCGTATCCTGAAACTGTTTTCATATCTAATTTTGTTAACACATTCTTCACGCATAATTTTAGCACACTACCTCACTTAACTAATTTGATCACTTAATTGCTTCGGTAATTTTTGACCAAAACAGTCCCCATGTTCCTTCAGTGTCAAGCGCTGAAGATGCTAAAAAGTTCGTTCCAAAACCAGTTGAAAATTATACCGAAACCGACTTTCAAAAGATCGAACTAGATGCTAAAGCTTTTAGCATCATAGCATCAGCGCTGCCAAATGAGATATATGCTGGACTGTTACACTGTAACAGTGCCAAAGAATTATGGGACGCACTTATGGAACAGTTTGGGGGAACTGAAGAAGTCATAGAAAACAACAGGGAAATCCTGAACCAACAGTATGAAACATTTTGCTACGTTAAAGGTGAATCACTAACGCAACAATTTGAGCATTTTAGTTGTCTCATCAGTGAACTGAGGCTTGTTAACACCACTTTTACAAACTCAACTCAAAATAGCAGGTTCCTCAGGTCACTGCCAGAAAAATGGGACACTATAGCTTTTGTCACCCGAAACTCACCTGAATTCAAGGATCTGACCTTGACCCAACTCCACGGTCGACTCCTGACCTATGAAAGGGAGTTGAACCAGAAAAGGAGGTTACAAGAGTCAGGAAAAGTTACCGATGATTACACTTTCGGTAATACTGCTCTTCTGGGTCAAGAAGAATCTGGGAGCAGTGGTAAGGACCAGGGTTATGATCACTTCATTGACATAACTGCTGGTGCAAATTTCAACAACCCTGATCCTCACTCTGCTAGTTATGCATTCGCTGCAAATGAAAACCAGATGTCAGATAATCTAAGCTTTGAACTCAATGATTTACAACATTTCGATCCCACTGACTTAGAGGAAATGGACATCCTACACCAACTGGCTTTGTTAAGTGTTAGAACTAACAAATTTTACAAGAGAACAGGGCGAAAATTCCCAGGTTTGCATGGGAATCTAAGGGTTGGGTTGGATAAATCAAAAATCAAGTGCTACAAGTGTAATAGGTTGGGACATTTCGCTAGGGAATGTAGGAGTCAAACTACTGGTCCCATAATTACTCATCCTAGCTCAAATCCTAGACCTCAAAACCAAAGCACTGTGCACTATGCCCAGTATACCCCAGCAGCTCAAGTGAACACTGCTCACTATGTTGCTGCCCCTGTGCCAGTACACTATGTCCAAACTACTGTTCCACAAATCCAATATGTTCAAACCCCTGCTCCACAGGTACAAGTGCAACCTGTTGCACCTCAAACCACTGCTCCAGCAGCAGCACAACCAGATCAACAAAGTTTTTTCACTCAAGGGTTTGTTGACTGGAGCAGTATGCCTGAAGATTTTAGTGATGAAAATTTTGCACTCTATGCTTCTAATGATTCTTCTCATGATGAGTTTTGTTTAATGGCATTAGAGTCAATACAGGAAGGGGTTGAAACTGAGGAGGAACAGCAGAGTTTTGAAACAGTGGAAGAGGTGACTGAAGCAGTGGTTACTGTTGTGGCTGGTGAAATACTGTTGGGAGAAAGTTCAGGTACCCTGATTGAACCAATGACAGATCCATGGTCCACAGAGGACAAAGAAGAAGAGAAAGAAGAAAAGGCTGGTGAAAAGAAGGTAAAAGCTGATGATGATGAAGATCATCAATGTGATTGTGCAATGATGGCAGCTGCCAAGGTATCTCCTCAAGTTCTTGAAAACCTGTGTTCTGACAATTGCATAATTGCTTTTGCTAACATCAAAGAGGTGAATGAAAACCTTCGGGATAAAATCTTGACTGATGAGGTCAAATTTGAAAAGTCTTTAAAAGAACTTAAAAACAAATTGACTGAAAAGGAAAAAGAAATCAGCTGTCTAAAAGAAGAGCAAAGCATCACCAAAACCCAACTTCAAACTATGGTAGAAAAATACCAAAGTTGCAAAAAGGAGTTGGAATCCACCCAGATTACTTGTGAAAGATGGGTGGAATCCTGCAGAGGATATGAGGTGATGCTTGCTAAACATATTGAAAGTAATGTGAAATTTGGGGCTGGGTATAGAAAATATGATGATGAACACATTGCTTGTGAAAAATCTGTTCAAAACACTGATGTAACCACTGAGTTCATCCCCACAAACAAGAATGGCCAAGAAGTGAAAATCACTGACAAACTTGGTAACAAAATCACACTTGGCAGAACAAGGAGTTCCTTAACTTTTGAAGAACTTGAAAAATATCAGTTTAAACCTACCTGGTCTGACGAGTGTGATATTCTTGAAAATTTCAAGCCAATGGACTTTACATCAACTGATGGTGTTAAAGCTCCAAAAGCTAAAGTCATACCTCTCAAGGACATCCCAGCAGTGGTTAAAACCTCTGCTGCAAAGGAGTCTGAAAAGAGAAAGAAGAAAGAAAAAATTGACAACTTGTTTTGTGAATTCTGTGAGAAAAGGAATCATCTAACAAAAGATTGTTTCCACTTGAAAGCTTATGATTTAAACAAGACAAGTGTCATTGTTTCAGCAGAAAGTTGCATTGTTTGTGGTAAAACAAACCACAAAACTCAAGCATGTGTGTACCTCAAAAACTTTGATGTGAAAAAGAATGAGTACATGGCTAAAACGTCCTTGAGTCCATCATCATCATCCTCATCATCTGTCAAGTTCACCAAGAAACAACCACTGTTTGTGCCAGTTTAAACAGCTGTTACAAAACAGCTGAACCAAACATCTGTCAAAAGAGATGTTCAGGTTACTGATGCACCCCCTGCCAATCAGTTCAGAAAAGGCAAGGAAAAACAGTCTTACCAAAGGATTCCACACGTTTATGAGGCCTACAAAAGGCCCTCTAAACCCAAAGTGAACAAGCATCCTTTTGGTTACCAGCAGATGATTGGTCAGGACCCACAACAGTGGTTAGAGAAACACTGTCCTAAAACAGTTCAAAACCCTGACCTAACCACTGTCCACCATTCTGCATCCATCCCAGACACTGTTGAGACCCCATCCAAAGCCCTGCTGGCTTTGGAGACCTTAATGAACTAATCCTTTTACTTCATGTGCAGGGAGCTTCTGCATGCTTTGATAGTCTTTGGTATGTAGATAGTGGAGGCTCCAGGCACATGACAGTATGTAAAGCCCTCCTCAAAGACTTTAAAATCCATGGAGGGGGTGATATATCCTTTGGGAATAATAGTAAAGGGAAAGTTCTGGGGTCTGGTACAGTGCAATCTGGGAATGTAAAATTTGAAAATGTCAATCTGATAGACAATCTAAAATTCAACCTTCTGAGTGTATCACAAATGAGTGACAGAGGGTTTGGGTCATTCTTCACAAAAGACTGTTGTAGGATTGTTGGACCAGAAATGGTCAAAAAGATTGAAGCAATAATCAAAACTGGTCAAACTAAACTTGTTGCTAAAAAAAGTGGCAATGTTTATGTTGTTGACATGTCAAAAGAGTGTCCCAGAGCTGATGCCTGTCTGTTCTCAGCTGCCTCTAACAAAGAGACAGAACTTTGGCACAGAAGGCTGGGACACACAAATCTTAAGACAATCACAGAAATTTCAAAAAATGGGTTGGTGAGAGGCCTACCACAAAAATTGTTTTCATGTCCTAAACATTGCATTTCCTGTTTAAAAGGAAAACAGCATAAAAGTTCTTTCAAGTCCATTGAAGAGTCCAAAACAACCCAGTGTTTGCAAATGCTACACATGGATTTGTTTGGCCCAGTTCAAGTCATGAGCCTCAAAAAGAAAAGATATTGTTTGGTTATTGTTGATGACTTTTCTAGGTTTACATGGACTTTCTTTTTACACTCAAAAGATGAGACTGCAGGCATTTTGCAAGACTTTGTAACACAGGTTGAAAAGCAATTTGACCTTCCAGTGAAAAGCTTCAGGAGTGACAATGGCACAGAATTCAAAAATAGGGAGTTGGATGCCTTCTGTGTGAAGAAAGGGATTGTAAGGCAGTACAGCATCCCCAGAACACCAGAGCAAAATGGGGTAGTGGAAAGGAAGAACAGAACTCTGATTGAGGCTGCCAGAACCATGCTTGCAGATTCAGGTTTGTCTTTAACTTTTTGGGCAGAGGCAGTAAACACTGCTTGCTATGTCCAGAACAGAGTTTTAATAAACCCCAGGCACAAAAAGACTGCCTATGAAATTCTGTATAAAATTAAACCACTGATTTCATACTTCAAGGTGTTTGGTTGCCCATGCTTTATTTTGAACTTAAAAGATTCCATTTCAAAATTTGCAGCCAAAATTGATTGTGGTTATCATCTGGGATACTCAACCACTGCCAAGGCCTACAAAGTGTTCAATACACGGACCAAGGCAGTGGAGGAGACTTTGAATGTTAAGTTCAATGAACTTTCATCAATGAAAATCCCAGCAAACCCTGCAGATCTGTTTGATCTTGAAAAATTTACTTTTGAAAATACTAATGTCAAGACCAACAGTGCAGGTCCATCAGAGGATACAACACCAGACTATGGGTATGAAATCATCATCCCTCAAAGGTCTGCCACAAAGGGAAAAGCACCAGCTGTTCAAAACAGTTGTCAAAGCTCAACCACTGCTACCTCAACAGTTGTTGACCAAAGTAGCCCATCAACCACTGCTTCCCCATCCTCAAACACTGCTGACAAAAGTCCTCAAACAGTGGATAAAAGTCAGCAGTTGTCCACTTCATTACCTCCTATTCCACCACCTTTTGAAGCCACTGCTGGATCATCAAAGTCCCCGGCAGTGGTTAGCTCAGATGATACACATTTGCAGCCTTCACCAACAAATGCCATCATACCATACCAAGGAGATTTAATCTTCTTGAGATCTCATCCACCTGATCAAATCATTGGCAACATAAATGAGGGAGTGCTCACAAGAAGCCAAACCCAAAACATTTGTCTTTTTGCTGGTTTTCTATCACTCCATCAGCCAGTCAAGTACCAAGAGGCACTGAAAGACAACAGCTGGGTAGAAGCCATGCAAGAAGAGCTCCAACAGTTTAAAAGACAACAAGTATGGGAGCTTGTACCACTGCCAGAAGAGGTTAGTCCCATTGGCACAAAGTGGGTCTTCAAGAACAAAACTGATGAAAGGGGTATTGTTGTCAAGAATAAAGCCAGGCTTGTGGTTCAAGGTTACAGACAGGAAGAGGGGATTAATTATGATGAAACATTTGCCCCTGTTGCAAGATTGGAAGCCATTAGACTGTTCCTGGCCTTTGCTGTCAACCACAATATGAAGGTGTTTCAAATGGATATCAAAAGTGTTTTCCTCTATGGTACAATTCAAGAAGAGGTATATGTTTGTCAACCTCCAGGTTTTGAGGATCCATTTTATCCAGATCATGTCTACAGGCTAAACAAAGCCTTGTATGGCCTGAAACAAGCACCAAGGGCCTGGTATGAAACTCTTTCCAACTTCCTACTCTCAAATGGTTTCAAAAGAGGTACCATTGATAAAACATTGTTTTTAAAATGGAGAGGGAAGGATTTAATGATTGTCCAGATTTATGTGGATGACATTATTTTTGGAAGCACATGTAACTCAATGTGTGAAGAGTTTAGAGAACTCATGACAGCAGAGTTTGAAATGAGTGCAATGGGTGAGCTGCAATGCTTTCTTGGTCTCCAAGTCCAGCAATTGCAAAATGGAACTTTCATTCATCAAAGCAAATATGCTAAAGAACTTTTAACCAAATTTGATATGAATGATTGTAAACCATGCAGCACACACATGGCAACAAATAAGCTGGTCATGTCTGATGAAAAGGATGAGCTGATTGACCAAACACTTTATAGAAGCATGATTGGGTCCTTATTGTACCTAACTGCATCTAGACCAGACATCATGTTTGCAACATGTGTCTGTGCAAGAAGTCAATCAGCTCCCAGAAAATCAAATCTCATTGCTGTAAAAAGGATCTTCAGATACATAAAAGGTGCTCCCACACTTGGTATCTGGTATCCAGCTAATGGGAACATCAAGCTTTCAGGTTTCTCAGACAGTGACTTTGCTGGATGTCACACCACAAGGAAGTCCACATCAGGAGGGTGCCAGTTTCTAGGTGATTGCTTAGTTTCATGGCAAAGCAAAAAGTAAGCAGCTGTTTCAACATCCACTGCTGAAGCTGAATACATTGCTGCTGCAAGCTGTACAGCCCAACTCCTGTGGCTTCAAAATCAGTTGCTGGTGTTAGGGGTCATTTTCTTAACGTATATATCCTGACCAATATCCTGCCTATGTTTGTTCATTTGTGACCAGGATGCTGGAAGAGGATATTGCTAACATCTTGGGCGATATCCTGAGGCTTATTGAATTAACCACGTGCAGGTTAAGGGCTGAGACTTGCTAACGGTCAAGAGGACTTCTTCTCCTCAAGACTCGGACGAATTTGTTGAGAGAGAGACGTTGAGCCCGAAAGACCAGGTCTACAACGTTCGAAGAAGGAATATTCGGTGGATCCCGCAAGTTTAGGATAGTTTGTTATTTTATCTTAACTATAAATAGATGGGGATGGATCAGCTTAGAACACACAATTTTTCACTAACACTCTCATACACTTACAACTCTCTAGCTCATTGCAAACACCACACTTGTATTCAAGTTTCGTTGTAACACTTAGTCGATCCGTACTACATCCTGCACTGTATCCTGATTTTTGAAGCAATTGAAGAACAAGGCAGCTGCGATTGTCAGCTCCCGAGGTTTTATGCCGGAGATCAAGATTGATCAAGGGCTTTCCTCATACATCTCGTGTCGTTTACTTTATTTTTGCTCATTGTTTGATCATAGATACAGCTCTACATCTTGAGCCGTATCCTGAAACTGTTTTTACAAATCAACTTGATTAACTTATTTTCGACACACATTTCTAGCACACTACCTCACTAAACTAATTTGATCACTTAATTACGTCGGTAATTTTTGACCAAAACAATTTGGCGCCCACCGTGGGGCAAGTGGTGCTCTCTTTACTAAAATATTTTGTCAAATCGCTAATCGGTTTTCTATTTTCAAAACTTTTTGCCACATTGTCCATAATGGCCTCAAGATCAAACATGAGTTCCTCTACTGTGTCTGCTATGACTTCTGCTACTACCGGTTCGGTGCTTCCACCACCTCCTCCAAGGATGCCAGCCTCTACACAATCTCAAGATGTTATCCCTACTCGGAGTGTTCAGGGATCTGCTCCCGTTTTAGCTTCTAATAATGAAATTTTAACCTTATTTGGAAGTGTGCAGGAACAAATGAGGCAGCAACAGGAAACAAACCAGATGCTTTTAAGGGAAATACAACTCCTGAAGTCTGGCTCGAGCAGATCTGCTGAGAATATTGTCACTCCATTACATCCCAGAACGTTGAACTTCAGCTCAGCTGTGTATACTGAGGATAACAGGGGGAATATTGTGCCCAGTCTTCCTCATAATCATACTCCTGAAATACCCTCCTTGGTCAGGATGTCAACCATAAGGAGCTCAGGATATGCTTCAGGATATGGGCAAAATCCTCCAACTGGTAACGTGTCTAATAATAATAATACTCATGCTACTAACAGTGGTGGATCTTTGCAGGATACAGGTGTAACATCAGCACTTACCAGGGAACTTCAGAAGTTAAAGGACATGATATCTAGTGTACCTGGGGTGGTCCAGCCGATCCCGGAAGTGTCTCAAGACAGCCACAAGATATCTCGTTTCGCGTATCCTATCTGTGATGCTGAGATCCCAAAGAGATTCCAAACCCCCAACATGAAGCTTTATGATGGGACTACGGATCCTGAGGAGCATATTGCTCAGTATAGGGAAAGAATGGAGATTAACCCTATCCCTCTGGAGCTCAAGGAAGCGTGCTTGTGCAAGGGATTTGGTTCTACTCTAACAGGATCAGCCTTAAAATGGCTGTTAAACGTTCCTCCTCACTCAATTACTTCATTTGCTCATTTGGTCAATTTATTTAACAGTCAATTTTCTTGTAGTCGGAGTTTTGAGAAACTAACCAGTGATCTTTACAGGATAACTCAAGGGCCTCAGGAATCCTTGAGGGATTATGTGAACAAATTTAGTCGAGAATCCTTGGATATCCCACATCTTGATGTTGCAACAGCTGTGCAAGCTTTTAAGATGGGATTACAAAAGGATTCTCAGTTTTATCAGGATCTTGTAATGAATCCCTGCAGGAATCTCGATGAAGCTCGTAATAGGGCTTTGAGATATATTCGTCTGGAAAATGACAGGAAGATGCAAGAAAGGATGAACTCATCCAACACTTATGAATCAACCAATAGGAAGTCAGAATCCTCGTTCAAGTCATATCGGCCTAAGCCGTATAGTAGAAATGAAAACAAAAGAGTGAACGCTGTCGAAGATGAGGATCCTGAAGAGTATCCTGAGTTGTCCGAACATTGCTATTCTGTTAATATTCCTGAATTGATGTATGCTATGCAGGGTCTAGGAGACAAAGCTAGGTGGCCTCGAAAGAATCAACAAAAGGCTGACTGGAAAGATAAGTCAAAATGGTGTGCTTTCCACGAAGATTTCGAACATGTGACTGAGGATTGCATTGCTCTAAGGAAAGAAATAAGCTATCTTCTAAGCAAGGGATATCTGAAAGATCTCTTAGGAAAAAAGAAGAATAAGGGTCAGGATACTGAGAAGGATCCTGAACGAGCAGCATCACCTCCCGCGGATGCCAAGATAATCAACTTCATTTCGGGGGGATCCGACATTTGTGGAACTTCGTATTCGGCAGCAAAGAGACATGCAAAGGAAGCCAAGGCTGAAAGGGGAGACAGACCTGTCAGGATGACTACCCTCACAACTGACAAAGTGATCACTTTTGATGCAGATGACAGGGATACTGTCCAGGATCCTCACCATGATGCTCTGGTAATAACGTTATATTTGGCTAACCATTTTGTGCGCATGATACTGGTTGATAATGGCAGCTCCGTCAACATAATCCAACTAGAAACTCTGAAGAGAATGAATGTATCTCCGATGGATATCACTTCAAAGTCTACCGTGCTTGTTGGATTCAGTGGAGAGGCTAGAAACACAGTGGGAGAGATAAAGTTGCCAGTATACGTTGAAGGAGTCAATTCGATACAACGTTTCTGTGTGATGGATTCTCTATCCTGCTATAACATCATACTGGGAAGACCGTGGATTCACGATATGAAGGTCGTGCCATCAACATATCACCAATGCATCAAGATACCTACCCCCTGGGGAGTGGTCAAAGTTGATAGTGATCAGCAGGAGGCGAAAGAGTGCTACTCATCCTCGATGAAATCCTCAGCCAAACCTAGTGCAGCATAGCAATTAAAGACGCGGGCCCAGGATATCGTGGAGGATTCAGAATAGGATGTGAAGAAAATTATCCTGGACCAGGATAATCCCGATATTTCGGTGCTCGTAGGGACCAATATCCCTCAGGATATTGAAGAACAATTAATTAACTTTTTGAAATGCAGGATGTCTACATTTGCATGGAAGCATGAGGATATGATAGGTATATCCAAAGATATTATCACTCACAAGCTTGGAATTGATAAATCATTCAAGCCTGTGCAACAAAAAAGAAGGAAGTTTGCTCCTGAGCGGAACGCGATTATCCAGGAGGAAGTTGAAAGATTATTAAAGTCCAGAATGATCAGAGAGGTTAAGTTTCCAAGATGGCTAGCAAACGTAGTTGTGGTACAGAAGAAAAACGGGAAATGGAGAGTCTGTGTAGACTACACAGACTTGAACAAAGCTTGTCCTAAAGACCCATTTCCTCTTCCCCACATTGATGCAATGGTAGATGCCACTGCTGGGCATGAAATGCTGACCTTCATGGACGCATCTTCAGGATTTCAACAGATCCAAATGGAACCTTCTGACCAGGAGGATACTGCCTTTATGACACCAACAGGTATTTATTGTTATACAGCTATGCCTTTTGGTTTGAAAAATGCAGGTGCAACATACCAAAGATTGGTAAACATGATGTTCAAAGACAAACTGGGGGACACCATGGAAGTATATATCGATGATATGGTGGTGAAATCTAAAAAGGCTGAGGATCACCTCCAGGATATCAAGGGAGCATTTGATATCCTGGATCAATACAACATGAAGCTGAATCCTGCTAAATGCCATTTCGGAGTGGGGGCAGGAAAGTTTCTTGGGTATATGGTGACGAAAAGGGGGATAGAGGCAAGCCCGGAGCAGATTAAAGCTATCCTGGATATAAAATCACCCTCGAATATGAAGGACGTACAAAGATTAACAGGCCGAGTAGCAGCCCTAAACAGGTTTATCTCAAGATCCTCAGAGAAATGCAAAGACTTTTATGATATCCTGAAGAAGAACAAAAAATTCGAATGGGGGGAGAAGCATGAAGCAGCCCTGCAGGATTTGAAACGATATCTCACAACCGCACCTCTATTGATGAAGCCTGAAAATGGTGAACCACTATCCCTGTACCTTGCTGTATCAGGGAATGCTGTAAGTGCCGTTCTTATAAAAGACCATGAAGGTCAGCAATATCCTGTTTATTATGTTAGTAAAAGTTTGTTAGATGCTGAAACTAGGTATTCTCATTTAGAAAAATTGATACTAGCATTAATTATGGCATCAATGAAACTTAGGCATTATTTCGAGACACATAGGATACATGTTAAAACAAATTATCCTATCAAAAATGTGCTTAGGAAACCAGAGATGTCAGGCAGAATGGCTAAGTGGTCAGTAAAGTTAAGTGCTTATGATTTAGTATATGAACCTAGAAATGCCATAAAGTCTCAGGCTTTAGCTGACTTTGTGGCTGATTTCAGTAGTGACATTCAGGATGAGGTAGACCTAGAAGTTCAACAGTTAGGAGAATCCTCAGGATACTGGACATTATATACTGACGGTGCATCTAATGTAAGAGGAGTAGGATTGGGAATACTACTAAAATCGCCACAGGGGGACATATTACCCCAGGCTATTAGATGTGAATTTCCTGCTACTAATAATGAAGCAGAGTATGAGGCTTTAATTGCAGGATTAGAGTTGGCTAAGAGCATGAGTATCAAAAATTTGCAAGTATATGTGGACTCTTTGTTAATTACTAAACATTTTAATGGATCCTATGCAGTTAAGGGAGAGAAATTAATCGAATATCTCGATATTCTCAAAAAATTAGCAGGATATTTCGATGTTTTTATACTTGAACAGGTACCAAGGGAAGATAATGCTGAAGCAGATGCCTTAGCAAATCTGGGATCATCGATCAGGATACCTGAAGGGACGCAAATACCAATACTACATGTCCTATATCCTGCAACGAATCCTCAGGATAAAGAGGTAGCTGGTATTCAGGATCCTGGAGTAGAACATCTAGAAGAGGATCCTAAATCCTGGACGGCTCCAATCATGAAATATCTCAAAGAAGGACACATCCCTGGAAATGAAAATCCTAAGGCATTTAGGATGAAGGTATCACGATTCGCTATTATAGATAATATTTTATACAAAAAATCTCTTGCAGGACCGTATTTGAGGTGCTTGGAGGATCCTGAAGCCAAGGAAGTACTTCAGGATATACATGAAGGGGATTGTGGTAACCATGCTGGGGG
This sequence comes from Helianthus tuberosus, assembly GCA_030545235.1. Classification (NCBI taxonomy): domain Eukaryota; kingdom Viridiplantae; phylum Streptophyta; class Magnoliopsida; order Asterales; family Asteraceae; genus Helianthus; species Helianthus tuberosus. The sequence continues at coordinate 3,793,459 of CM060422.1, read as the reverse complement.
CAGGTCGTTATTCTCAAAAGTATTAAGAACAGGATATTATTGGCCAACAATGAGAAAAGATGCCGCAGAATATGCTCGAAGATGTGACTCATGTCAAAGACATAGTAACATACTGCATCAACCTGCTGAACCATTGTATCCTATTGTTTCCCCTTGGCCATTTATGAAGTGGGGTATGGATATAGTGGGAAAGCTACCGAAAGCTCCGGGAGGAAAAGTCTTCATGCTAGCAATGACGGATTATTTCTCTAAGTGGGTTGAAGCCGAAGCATTTGTTCAAGTTAGAGACCAAGAAGTAGTATCCTTCATAAAGAGGAATATCCTGACCAGATTCGGAGTACCAGCTGAGATAATCTGTGACAATGGTTCTCAGTTCATAAGTAAGAGGACTACTGACTTTTGCAAGAGTTGGGGAATCAAAATGATCACATCCACTCCGGTACATCCTCAAGCAAATGGACAAGCAGAATCCTCAAACAAGATAATTGTCAATAACTTAAAGAAAAGACTTGGAGCCAAAAAAGGAAGATGGGCAGAAGAATTACCCTTTGTTTTATGGGCTGAAAGGACAACGGTAAAGAATGCAACAGGCCAAACCCCGTTTTCCTTGGTGTTTGGAGCAGAAGCAATGATTCCAACGGAAATGACAATACCTACTGCAAGATCTATCTTGAGTGATCCTGAGCAGAATCCCGAAGCCTTGAGTCAGGATTTAGACACTATAGATGAAAAGAGAGATGCGGCAAGGCTAAGGATGGCAGCATATCAACAGAGAATATCCAGGGCATATAACAAGAATATTAGAACCAGAAGATTTAAGGTTGGAGATTGGGTGTTAAGAAAGGCTTTTCAAAATACTACTAATCCTGCCGATGGCAAGTTAGCTCCAAAATGGGAAGGACCATATGAAGTTGAATCAGAAGCAGGGAAAGGAGCATACAGACTCAAGAATATGGAGGGGGATATGCTACCGAGATCTTGGAATGCTATACACCTTAAGCTCTATTTCAAGTGAGTCTAGAATTTAATTTCTAACTCAAGATGGTATGAATTCTACTTCTTTTAAATATGTTTGGTTTAATTTGTTCTTTGTAACCTGATACTGACTTAAGCATCGGAGGGGTGTTAGCCAAGCTAACACCCACCTTAGTTTACATTTGTTTTGCAAGATATGTTTCAGGATATAGCTCCAGGATATGCACTTAGGATAACTCAGAAGATTAGAGGATTGGCCCCCTCTCTCACGTTTAAGGGGTACTGATCCCTTCACAGGTTTAAAGGTATTCACCTTTCTTCCGAATTGGGTTTAAACACCCCGCCTGGAGCGCAAGTTATTCAGGGATAGTTCAAGGTGGCGGGACCAGTCCATGTAAAAGTGGCTGACAATTTCGTTACCATTGGCTATATCCTGAATCCTAATGGTATATGAGGATTGATCACCCTCTCTCACGAAAGGGTATTTTCATACTCTCTAAGGTTTAAAGGTTTTCACCTTTCTAAGTCTTGGAGTTTATACACTCCCGCCTGTAGCGCATGAAAAGTTGGGATTTTCCCCAGGATACAAAGGATTTATCTCCAGTACATCCTTGGGTTTTACCCTTGGGACGTAAAAAATTGCTTATGCAATGGGAACTGACATTAAGTAGATTTCTGAGATACTTGAAGACATTGTGCACAGGGGACATCCCTGCCGAGGTGGTGGTGTAGAGCTAAAAGGATGAAGTTTGCGACTAATGCACTAAGTACCTTGCACTGGGGACATCTTCATTAGAAGAGTTGCAAAGGGATTGAAGTTTGGTAATAGGTTTATATCCTATTTCTGGTATGATCTTTCCTTTGTAAGCCTCATTTAAGTTTTTAGTGACATTTTGTTAAGTATCCTGACATATATCCTCAAAGTCCTTTTAAGGATATTTGATTAGGGTGTTTGAAACCAGTATTAGTTTGGAACTATGATCTTTTAAATATTATCAAAACTTGGTTTTGAAAAGATAGACTATTTTTTACTTTCTAAAGAAATTTTTTCAAAATTGAAAGAACGTTTGGAAAATCTATCTAATACAAGGCTTTTGCAGTATGTTACTGAGCATACTGATCAGGATATTTTATAAGATACCAATACAAAATCTTTACAAAAATAAGACTCATACTAAGTAATGCAAAGTAATGCAAGGTAACAGAAAATAAGTCAAAAGATGAAATTATTCTTAAAGCGATCAATACTGGTTGATAACCGAAGGTTTCATCCTGAAACCCAGGACCCATCCGCCTTCGGTTATCAAATTGTTTAGAGACAGAAATGAAAATTGTTCATAAAGACATAAAATTGTTCGAATGAAAATAAGCTCTAGGGGGTAGTGCCTTCTTGCTCCATTGCGGTTTCAGCAACATCCGTTTTGGGATCCGCCTCAGCATCCTTGTCAACATCGATTTCCTTTTCAACTGCTTTAGAAGGTTCATCGACAGTTGATTTGGAAGAGGTACCGCCAAGATTCTTTAGCTTGGTCTCCCAAGCACCAACGTCCCAAGAAGGGCATTCGAAGCCTAATGTTTTGGCTTCGTGAGCCATCTTCAACCTAGCCTGGAGAAGAGAAATGACGACGGAACTTTTGAGGCTTTCTCGGTAATTGACCATATCCCGTTCGTACTACACATGGGCAGCTTCCAGATCGGCCTGGACTTGAAGAGTAGCTTTGTTAAGAGCAACTTGGTGTTCCTGGGTCATAGCTTTGTATTTCTCCTCGTAATGACGAGACTTGGCGGCCGCGATCATACCTTGGTCAGAGATTGTGATTTCTGCTTCCTTTAGCTTAGATTCAAGTGTTTTGTTAAGCTTGCAGGATTCTTGATATAAATGAACCAAACGCTCAAGACCCTACAAAGGTAAGAGGACAGGGATTAATATTATTAAATCTTTGAAAATAGTCTAAATTGAAGGATATGATATAAAGATACAAACCTGGTTGAGAAAAGAAGTCATAAAACCACTGGCTTCAATGAACCCGTGCTTTTCATAAGGAAAGGTGTCAGAAATGACAGGGGAATCGGGTTCTTTCCTTTTGCGGGAACTTGAACTCCGGGGCTTGGTAGCCGGTGAAGGTTTAGGAATGATGATGGCTTTGGAGCTGCTGGGTTTGGATGTAGCAGTGGTCATGGAGCCAGGTTCTTTCTTGACCTGGATTTGGTCAGAATAGCTATCCAGTTCGTCAAGATCAAACACTTCAGGGATCTTAGCTGGTGCTGCGTAAAGGGAAAAGTTTTACTCTTTATCATTATATTGTTTTGACTAATTATTTTGAAAGGAATTCTTACCAGACATCTCGGATGATGAGTACTGACTTGAACTCGGAACGTGTGTGGTAAAAGTCCTGTCTATTGCAGGTAACCGGTAAACGGTATTGATTCTCTCTTCTGACTCAGCGGTAGGAGGGGCAACTTCCTTAAAGTTCACTGCATAAAGGTCAAAAAGAAGAATATTAATAGAGGATAACAATCAAATCGTCTATGAGGATATTTATGATCCTACCGGTGGTTAACCACTCCACCGGAAGGTTGGCACCCTCAGCAATGGAATCTCGTTTGACAAAGAAGAATTTGCGTTGCCATCCGTCTTCGTTTTTGGTGGCTTTGAGAATCAGGGGTTTGCTGGAGGTTGAAAAAAGCAAGAACCGGCTAGAGCCGTGGGATCGGAGGCGATAAGCAATAGGTAAATCCTCGATGCAGAGGTCAGATCAATGGAGGTTTTTGATTTGGTTGAGTACAATCAAAACTCTCCAAACCATAGGCATGGTTTGAGCAAAAGAGATGCCAGTAATACGAAAGAATTGCATCATGAATTCAGGAAAAGGGTATCGAAGACCTAGTGAAAAAGGATATGCTGGAAAACAGATCCATTAGGTAGAAGAAACATCCGATCGGATTGACCGATCGAATGGCCTAAAGACTGTGCTGTCAGGGAAAGCGCCGGAGGCTCTTAAAGCTGCAATGTCTGCGTTGTCAAAAGCGCAGATCTCCTTCTCGGGATTTTTGAGAAGATTCTGCTAGGTGAAGGTTTCGGCGGCCATTGCTAGAAAGATGAAGTAAATTGACAGGAAGAAAATCAGAAATGGAGAATTACCTGAAGGGTCTGTTGAAGATATCTGCTTTTCAAACAAGAAAAGAGAAGATATAGGGGCATCGTGTATCTCCATTGAGTAAAAAACGCGTTGGAAGTTACGATGTGATCTTGACCGTCGCTTCGTTTTAAATGCCTTGAGTTGTGGGATAAGATTTTTGAAATATATCCGTTGGATTGGTATACCAACCGATATATTTGGGGACAATTGTTAGGGGTCATTTTCTTAATGTATATATCCTGACCAATATCCTGCCTATGTTTGTTCATTTGTGACCAGGATGCTGGAAGAGGATATTGCTAACATCTTGGGCGATATCCTGAGGCTTATTGAATTAACCACGTGCAGGTTAAGGGCTGAGACTTGCTAACGGTCAAGAGGACTTCTTCTCCTCAAGACTCGGACGAATTTGTTGAGAGAGAGACGTTGAGCCCGAAAGACCAGGTCTACAACGTTCGAAGAAGGAATATTCGGTGGATCCCGCAAGTTTAGGATAGTTTGTTATTTTATCTTAACTATAAATAGATGGGGACGGATCAGCTTAGAACACACAATTTTTCACTAACACTCTCATACACTTACAACTCTCTAGCTCATTGCAAACACCACACTTGTATTCAAGTTTCGTTGTAACACTTAGTCGATCCGTACTACATCCTGCACTGTATCCTGATTTTTGAAGCAATTAAAGAACAAGGCAGCTGCGATTGTCAGCTCCCGAGGTTTTATACCGGCGATCTAGATTGATCAAGGGCTTTCCTCGTACATCTCGTGTCGTTTACTTTATTTTTGCTCATTGTTTGATCATAGATACAGCTCTACATCTTGAGCCGTATCCTGAAACTGTTTTTACAAATCAACTTGATTAACATATTTTCGACACACATTTCTAGCACACTACCTCACTAAACTAATTTGGTCACTTAATTACGTCGGTAATTTTTGACCAAAACAGCTGGATTTTGGTATCACTGCCTTAAAGACACCACTCATGCTGGACAGTCAGGCAGCAGAAAATATCATCAAAAATCCAGTTTCCCATTCAACCACCAAACACATCGACATCAGACATCACTTTGTGAGGGATTGCTATGAAAAAGGTTTGATTTCTCTGCATCATGTCCCAACTAAAGATCAGCTGGCAGATGTGGTCACAAAAGCACTTGATACAGCCACTTTTGAAAGCCTGGTCTCTAGAATTGGGATGCTGAACATGGAATAACAAGCAACATTTTGTTTTTCTATGAATAAAAGCAACAAAATGTTTTCAGAAAATCAAAACTCCATCCTTAAAAATAGCTAAAATGACATTTTTCATTAAAGTCCTTAAAAGTCTGCCATTAACCACTGATTGTTCAAAAGTCTGCTCTACTTCAAAAGTCTGTCCACTGCTGAAAGTCCACCCCTGCTCTCTCATTCCTTTGATAAACTCTGTTGTTCAAAAGCAGTGTCTTATCCACTGATATGCTATCCACTGATAGTAAAAATCATCCACTGCTTTCATACCACTGGCTTCATCAGTCACTTTCACAAAAGTACTGTCCTTCACTTTCACCAGGGGTTGTCACGTGGGCAGTACATATTGGTCAGACCTTTTGTAACGGCTGCCACCTCAGCATTCACTTTCTTCTCTATAAAATCCCCCACTCACCATCAAAACAGGGTTTTACTGTCGAATTGAATTCTTAATAATTCTCTTCTCAAAGCAGTTTTTCATCTCATTTTCTCACAAATTTCTTCGATCATTCATCTTCAAAATGACAAAATCGAAGTCATCTTCAAAACCCTCCTCCAAATCATCATCGAAAACTGCCTCTCAAAAGGCAATCTCCACTGAAATTCCACATAAACCATCTCACAATCTCCTGAGTCTTCTCACAAAACCAGGAACCACAAAGGTTTTCGATTCCATCATTGATATCATGGCAAAATCAAAGTACAAAACTTTGTTCACCGCCGATGCACCAATCTATTTAGCGACCCAAAGGGAGTTCTGGAAGAATGCAACCCTTGAAAAACAAGGAGACACTGCAACCACCATAAACTCTTCTATAAAGGGTAAAGCTGTCCAAATCACGCCACAATCCATTTCAGAGGTCTTTCAACTCGGTGATCAGGAAGGTAAAATTTCTTTCACTAAAAACGAGTTGCAAACTAACTTCATTGAGAGAGGGTATGAAGCCACAATGATGAAGAAAATTACCTTAGAAAAAGGTTATTTTCCTTCTGCAACCAGATTTTTATTTCATACCCTCCTACTATGTGTTTCAAACAAAACCACTTCTTTCAATGAAATCCCTTTAAAGATTCAAAATCTGGGATATGCTATTCTTCAAGGAGAAAATTTTAACTATTCTCGGGAAATTTTTAAAGATTTGGTTAATAATGTTGAAACAAAATCATTCTTACTGTTTCCAAGGTTTTTAAGTTATTATTTTTCAAAGAAATTCAGTAAGGATGATTTAGCTGTAATAAACCAAGGTGATTCTACTCAAATAAACAGTTTAACAACTGAAACTTTTTCAAGAATGTTAGCACCTTGCAAAACACAAGCAGAGGTGCCTGAGCAGATTTTAGCAGTTACAACTGCTCCTCAGGTATCTGCTGCTGAGCCCACTGCTCAAGGTGATCAAAGCAACAGCACAACTGTTTTGAAACCCACACCTAAAATCACCAAAAAGCCAACAAAAAGAAAAACAAAAAAACCATCAAAAAGGCATCTCTGGAGGATGAGATACCAGAGCTTCTGCCAGTGACAACACAAAAGTCACAAGAAACCACTGCTGCTACTTCCTCACAGCAGTTGGTACAAATATCTCAACCCATAACCAAAACTCCTCCTGCTTCTTCACAAAAAGAACAGGTTGTACAAATAGGGTCTCCACATCATGATGCTCTGGAAACACTCGTTTCTATCATCCACAGCTCAATACCCGGGGCAAATCCACTTTCTACACCACCCTTCACATCCACAATTCCCCCACCAACTAAACTGCTGTTGGATGCAATTGATTTGAACCAGGCATTAACCAGTCCTTCTCAATCACCTATCAATGAGAATATGCCTCAACCACTGACTGGGTCTGCTGTATCAATCTTTGCTAACCCACCAACACAACCTGAGGAGGTTAGACCCCTTGAGTTACAAGTAACTCTTGGTGGTTATCCAAGTGAAGCAGCCACTACAATTGTTACACCCACTGGGTTACATTTGGACAGTGGTTACATTAATAAGACTTCCTTGGAGGCAATTCCTTTTATAGCACCTCTGCCAACCACCAGTGGATTTATTTATCCTACTGGAAACATCAAAAGGTTGTCAAGTGTTGAAGGAAGAAGACCCCAGTACCAAGAAAAAGGGGCATCAGTGGTTAATGTTTGGAGTATACTCCCTACATCTACCACTGATAAAACCACTGCTAGTGGGAAATCAGATGATCCCATTAAATTGGGTGATGATTTAAAGTACCAGAAATTGACGGATCGCATTGAAAAACTTGATAACTCTGTTGCAGAACTCAAAGATATGCTACAACAGGTGTTACAAGTACAAAAGGTACAATCAACTGCTATTCCACCTCAAGCACCTGCTCCACAAAGGGCACCTGCTACAAATGAGCTCTGGAATTTGTTTCAACCTTTTCTCCATCAACAAGCACAATTAGCAGATCAGCAACATGAGAAACATGTTCAACAGCTGAGAAATGCAATGGAGTCAAGGTTTAAAAACACTCAGGCTGATTTAAAGGCTCTAAAAACTCAGATCCTGCAAACCACTGGCACTGCTCCTCCAACAGTACTTTTCATTGATCAACTCCCAGATGATAATGCCAAAAAGGGGGAGAAAATTCAGGAGTGGAAGAAGAAAGGAATAGATGATGGTCTATACATTGAACCTGAAAAGGACGCTATGACCAGAAAAATTCCTGTGCCAGATGGTAGTAAGAAGGTTGATGCTACTCAAGAAGCACTTGATGAAGGAGTAGCAAGTGTAAAAAGAGATAGAATGGCAAAGGATGTTTCAAGGTGGAATGAGGAGAAAAGAGCTTTCATGGAGCTGTATGAGTAGGGTTGTTCTGGTTCTAAAGATTCTAAAAATCTGAAGACAAAAAGAAAACCTAAGTCCATCCCATCCAGATTTCCAAAGCCTCCAAAACCACCATCCAAAAGCCATCAGCATAAAACCTCCACTCAAACAGCTGTTGTAACTCCTGCTGTATCAACTACTGCTGGTACTCCAGTGGTTTCAACATCTGTTCTCACTTCAACACACACTACTTCAACACACATCACAATTACTACATTACCATCACCACTGTCACCACCAAAAACAATCTCACCATCACTTCCACCTGCTTACAAAAAGCAGAAGACAACAGATGTTATAACATCCGCTGTAATGGCAACAGTGGTTGAAACACCAGTTGTTTCAACAACTGTTAGTCAGACACAAACCACTGCCACTCAATCTACTACCACTGTTCCATCTCAGACATCATCAGTCTCTCCTAAACCAAAAAGGAGAAGGCTAATTTTAAAAGATGATGACACATCTCCATCACCAACATCTTCAAAATCCCTATCACTTGTCACTATTCCAAAACCCATACCTCTCTCTTCAGCTCAAATTTTAAAGCCATTACCTCCTGCTGGTGTCTCATTTCCTCTGGAACTCATTGCAGTCAGAGAAGAAATCAAATTTTTTTATTATGAAGATGACCCAGCCAAAAGGAGTTTGCCATCAATTGCAGGATATCCCAGGTGATGTGTGTAAAATGCAACATATAAATTACATCAAATGAGGCATAAAACTAACCCTTTTTAAGTACTAATGTTGGAAAAAGAGTGTTTTTGTCTTCCTTTTGTATTTTCAGGATTAAATGAGCTCAAATTCATAAAAGAAGCAAAAAGACAGCTAAATCTAACATAAATACAAGGAAAGGAACATAAGTGGACTGCCCGACCCCTCAACGGCATCTTCCCAAGCAAAATAAAGAAGACAGAAGACTGAACACGCCCCGTGCTCAGCCAGCACGGGGCCGTGCCCAAGAAGCAGCAGAAAAGACAAACCTATAGAAGCTTCTATTGCCCACCACGGGGCCGTGTCCAGTGAGCACGGGGGCGTGGCGAAAGTACTGCAGGCGCATTAATTGTAATTGTGAATTACATTTAATGAAGAGAGAGAGTGTCAGACAGGCACGGGGCCGTGCCCAGCGGACACGGGGCCGTGCCCAGCCTTCTGTTCAGCCTATAAATAGGAGTGCTTGGTTTCATTTCAACTCATCCCTTGGCACACCACCTCTCTCACACTTCATCCACCACCCACCACCACCATAACACCATCATCCACCACCATCATCCATTGTCCATCGTAGAGTGTGTGAGTCGTCTCGGGATCCAAGATTGATCGTAAGATTTCTTGACAATCAAGGCCATGTTTGCCTAAGTCTCTTACATCACTTGGTGAAGACAAAGTGTCTAGTATAATACTTTTTATTTCTAATCTTTTGCACTTTTTATTTGGTTTTGTATTAATGACTTTAATAACTAGTTACTTATGTTGAAGGTGATCTTTCCTTATCGTTTGTCCGTGGTGTCTTGGCATTATTTTACTGTCTATATAAAATAAAAGATTTTCACCATTCATATCTCCACGGTCTATATGGAGGTATGTTGGCTACCTGGTCGGGGGTTAAGGGAACGGTTTGGTAAAGGTCTTACCATTGTTCAGCGTTTAGAGGTCCTGCAATGGACCTGGGTCAAATTTAGTAGGACCTCCTTCAATACTTCACGGTATTGGATGGCGGGGGTCCAAACTCTTTGATCCCCTCATAAGTTAACTACTATTAATACTATAACCCGGCTATTTAGGACTGTATCCCTGCTGACTCAGACTACTTAGCCGAGGGTAACGTCACCGCCAAAAGCGGGGCCTACCACAATACTGCATTAATAACTTAATTCATTATCTTCCAATAATCCACCCTTTTAGGATTGTATCCTTGCTGACTCAAACTACTGGGGTGAGGGTAACGTCACCTTCAAAAGAGGGGCCTACTACAATAACTAAGATAATCTCTTAATTATGTGCAAAAGTGCGGAAATAATCAAAGGTTATACTAGATACGAGTCGGAACCAAGTGATTCATCTTGTCTATCTGTTTTTCTTTTATTTTATTTTTCAGCATTTTAGTTAGTTTTTATTTTTTCTTAGCTTAAAACATTTTTCTAAACTTTTTATTTTGATTAGACGTTGAGGATAAACCGGTATTAAAAGCTCTTGTGTCCTTGGACGACCTCGGTATCTTACCAACGCTATACTACGCTCACGATGGGTGCACTTGCCCATATGTGTGTTTAGTGTTAGTAAAATATCGTGTTTTATAAATTTAAAACTTGGCTAAAATAAGTGTTAAAGGGGCTTAAAATATACCTAATATATACGACACTTTAACGCACATCAAGTTTTTGGCGCCGTTGCCGGGGACACAGGGATTCTAAGAAAGTTAGGAATCAACGGCCTAATCATTTTTTTTTATTTTTTCTTTTTATTTTTAGGATTTTCTTAGTTTTTCAGCTCCTGCAGAACTCGGCACGGGCCGTGCCTGGTCAGACACTGGCCGTGCCCAGCATCATCACTGGCAGTTTTTATTTTCTGAGTTACAGAGAGCTGAGCACGGGGCCGTGTCGGTGCAACACGGGGTCGTGCCCAACTCCCAGTAACTGGGATACAGAAAACAATCACTGTACCTCTGACCACGGGCCGTGTTCGCTGAGCACGGGGCCGTGGTGAATATTCTGACCAACGTTCTTTTCTGTTTTTATTGCAGGACTTGGAACCTAGGCGCCACATTTGAACCTCCTACGTAGTGCATGAGCTCCAGTTCTAGTAGAGACATAAAAGAACCTCTAGAAGAACCCGAACGCTTTCTCAGAAAAAGACTTAAAGCCAAAAATCAAGAGAAAGTTTCGGGGGACCCACTTCCCATGGCGGATCAACGTACCCTCATGGATTACCTACGGCCTACCGTAGGCAATCTCGGCGCCACTATCAATGCACCGAATGTCGAAGCCAATAACTTCGAACTTCGGCCGCATTTGATACAAATGCTCCAAAACTCCGCAACCTTCCACGGGCTTGCGGACGAGGATCCCCATCTACATATTACTAACTTCTTAGAAATATGTGATACCTTTCGGATCAATGGAGCATCAAATGACGCCATCCGCCTTCGAATGTTTCCATTTTCACTAAAAGACCGAGCTAAGGCTTGGCTTAACACCCTCCCAGTTGGATCGGTAAACACCTGGGATGAACTAGCCCAAAAGTTTCTATATAAGTATTTCCCTCCTGCTAAAACGGCTAAATTAATGACTGAAATTAATACATACTCACAAGAGGATGGGGAATCCTTATATGAAACTTGGGAAAGGTTCAAGGAGCTTCTAAGAAAGTGTCCTCACCACGGTCTAGCGGTATGGCAACAAGTATCCACTTTCTACAATGGGTTGTTGCCACACACCAGACAAACACTTGATTCAAGCTCCGGGGGACTTTTAGGTAATCGTCGCCCAAATGAAATATATAACCAAATTGAGGAAATTGCTCAAACCAATTTTCAATGGCACACTCCCCGAGGTAGTAAATCTATTGCCCCGGGCGCCCATAAGGTTGATGAAAGCACCTCTTTACTAGCCCAAATCGAGGCCCTCTCTTCAAAAATCAAAAAGCTAGAGATGACAAAAATGGCCTCGGTTATGGCTTGCAAAGGGTGTGGTGGGTCACATGAAAATTGGAGTTGTATGAAAGAATTAGATGAACAAACAGAAACGGTAAACTACATTGATAATAGACCTAGGCCGTCGGGTCCTCCAATGGGTACCTACAACCAAGGATGGCGTAACCACCCAAATCTTGGTTGGAGAGATCCCGGCAGTAGTAGTAACCAACAAAACCAACGAACTAATTTTCAACAACCACAAAATTTCTCTCAACAACAAGGTGGAAGAGAAAGGCTTGAAGATACTGTATCTCGCCTCATCTCTGTGACAACCCGTACTCTCGTTGTCGAGAGAAGGACATTTTAGTAATATGCACACTTATTTTTACTAGTATTATTATTATTATTATTATTATGATTATTATTATCATGTATTTACAAAATAATAATCCGCAATGAGAGAGTTATTCGGGTATTAATTTTATTTACGGTTATCCAATTGATAAACCGGGCCAGTTTGCTTACGCGAGACACGTAAAAATGTAACGGGTTCACGCACTTGGGCTTAAGCCCAACCCAACCTACCTAAACCGCTAAACCCTAGCCTATATAAACAATATTATACCCCTCACCCCTCATTTTGTTTTAAAAACACAAGCAACCAGCTACATAAACCCCTACCCTTTCCCTCTCCTCCCTCGATTACACATCTCCCACCGGAGGAAATTCTGTCCGGCCGGCACCGTTCACCGGCGACCTCTCCATCGCACACCCTTGATTTCTTCCTTCTTCTTCACCAGCCATGAACACAGCTCGGCATCCCTCCTTTCCCCTCGATTTCACGGCACGAAGACCACAACCGGTCACCGGTAATACACCGGCGACGGCCGACAGCGGTTGTGGTGCTGTTTTCTAAGCCACGACACATCCCCCTCTTTCCCTTGTCCTCCTTCTTAACGTCTCGCGGATCCGGCCGATGCTGGTCGTCTTTCCGACGACCCGCCTGTAACGAAATGATAACGATGATGATGAACTTCAGAAGATGATGACGATGTTGTGATTAATGGTGAGGGATGACAGCGACGGTGGTGACTATGCCAGGTTAGTTGCAGCTTCGGGCTCGAGTTTGGTTCGGGTCAGCCGTGGTTCGGTTCGGTTCAAGGGGAGCCCGGGTCTCGGGTCACACACAAAAAAAAAACCACCCATTCAAAAGCTTCCGGTCAGTTTTTATGCCACTGCTTATATTTTGTGTTTTTGATATGGTGTAATGGATTTGCTGGTTGTTTGATTCATGTGTGTATATAATAATAGATGATGTCACTACTGTTCACATAAATCACCATAATAGTGTAAAGTTTATAAAGCAATCTGGGTTTTCCTTTGAATGTACAACCATATATACTGAGCGTACAACCTGGCTAAGCATATTTAAGTGTTTAACATGGAAATAATGGTTTCAATGTGTGTATATTATGTGCTTCGAATGATAGAACAGTGCTTGTTATGATGACTGTGTAGAGTGCTTTTCATATGTTCATCATCTTTATTCACAAGATCAAGTATTTAAAAACGTGAGTTAGTAATATACAAAGTAGACTTAGGCTAATGCACTATTCCATTCGAATCTGGGTTTCTTTTGAATGTTCTTGGTGGGCACAAGTTGTGTATGCACAGGGTACAACTGATCGATGCATGCTTAAATATTTATTAGATATCGATGTGTCATATGTTTGATTGAATATTGGAATCTTATATGATGATCTTGTATAATTATGGACTGTTTGTTTGTTTGGAAAATATTTGAAATATATGCATTTGATCTAATTTAGAAGTTTGTACGGAAGGCAAAACATGTTAAGGTAAATTGATTGGGTAGTACCATTCTGAGCATTCTAGAAAGATTCCTCAATGGTCTCGACTCAATAGATGTTTTATCCCAGTTGCGACTCGAGACCATTGAATGACGACTCGAGATCAAGCATGCACATTAGGGGACTCGAGACCAACTTGGTTGCGACTCGAGATCTCCTAGTCTCGATTCGAGACATGACTCGAGACCCCGAGGTCCCGACTCATGCATGAACCACTCGAGATCATCTACTTGATACTCGGGACCGTCTGGTTGCAACTCGGAACTTCGTGGTTGCGACTCGAGACCTCTTGTTCTCGAGTCGAGACCACTCGGTTTCGACTGGACTACTCTGTTTAGTTTTTGGGCCGCACAATCGGGTGTTATGGACCGTGTACTAACGTTGTTTAACTGTTGGTGTCTAACTGCTGTTGGTTAATTGTTCATGCATTAGAATAGGCCCAACAACATATATATGATACGTGTTACCATTACTGTACAGTATGCAAGGTGTGTGTGGTATATGAAAAATGGATTTCGTGCTAAGTGTGAGATACGTGTAATTTATACGTGACGTTACTTGCCTACGAACCTAATGAATATTTATAAACCATAATAGGGTATGGTTAACCAACCTAACACAAGTAAGTTGTCTGCCGAGCAAACCAAGGTGAGTTCACACACTAAAAGCATGCGTCCCAGGGAGGGACACGAACAAACTAAATAATGTTTTCAAACTGATAATTTCCGGGGGAATATGCAAACGGTACTTTTGTACTACTACATCCTGGGGAGATACGTTTGGGTATTATTTATAAATCACAACTAGCAACACTAAACGAATCTCTATCACATTAAGTCCCTGCTTATAGTACCGATTAATCGCCGGGGGCGAACGGGTTATTAGTTGATAGCGCTATTAGGTTTGACAACCTCACACCGTGACCGGGGGAGATCGGGCGTGAACTATAGACCTTGCATCTCGGTCAATGACGATAGACATTGACCTGGGGCACCAAATCTTCTCGTCAACAGTTTCGGTAATTCAAGTTTAGTAGCTTTCATATGGGGTAGCTCCCCATGACGTGATTATAAATGCTTTACCTAAACAACTTACGTTTTCAAAAACTAAAACTGGACAACTCGTGAACTCGCCAACTTTATGTTGACACCCTACTGCATGCTTTGCAGGTTGCTCGATACAATTTAGGACGGACATTGCAATCGGCTGGAGTGCGTGGTTTGTATGTTCATAATTAATAAACTTGTGGTTTTAAATTATGATATGTTCTCTTTTCCTTTCCGCTGCAAACTTAAACTATGTTTTGAAAAATTTAAATTGGTCGCTAATTATACCATTCTTTGTGATAATAACTAAATCGTTCAAAGTAATTAGTGGCTGGATCCTGGTCAGTCACGCCTCCAAGCGCTGGTACTCCGCATGTGGAATTTGGGGGTGTGACAATCTCTGACACTAAAAAGAAAAACTCGGATCGATTTCAACAATTGGAATCGAATTTTAGAAATCAACAAGCTAGCATTCAAAACGTTGAAAAACAATTAAATCAACTAGCTCAAAATTTCTCCGAGAGACCACAAGGCGCGTTACCTAGTAATACCGAAACCAACCCAAAGGCACAAGTACACCTCATCACATTAAGAAATCGAACCGTGGGTCCCGAGGATGCTCCATTACCGCCAAATGAAAGAAGCCATTCTAGCCAGCCTGTGACTCCTCCTGCGCCAGAAAAGGCTTCTCTACCAACTCAAGAGCCCACCAAGACTCCTCCAATTCCGTACCCCGGTAGGTTAAATCGTCAAAAGACCGATGAGCAATTCGCTAAATTTGAAAATTTACTAAAACAATTGCATGTTAATATTCCTTTTATCGAGGTCCTAACCCAAATGCCTAAATACACAAAATTCATGAGGGATTTCCTCACAAACAAAAGGAAAATTGAATCATTGCAATTAGTTAACTTAGGCGAAGAGTGCTCCGCCCTAGTGCTCAACAAACTTCCACAAAAGAAAATCGATCCCGGAAGCTTCACAATTCCTTGCTCGATTGGGGAATCTCTCGTTCGTAATGCATTAGCCGATCTTGGGGCTAGCATTAACCCCATGCCCACATCAATGTTCAAACGACTCGGCCTAGGAACAACAAGCCCTACAAAGATGAGCATACAACTTGCCGACAGATCCGTCAAATTTCCGCAAGGTGTCGCTGAGAATTTATTGGTAAAAGTTGACAACTTTGTATTCCCAACCGACTTTGTCATCCTAGACATGGAAGAAGACACCGATGTCCCTCTCATCCTCGGGCGGCCATTTCTAGCCACCGCCCAAGCGGTGGTAGACATGAATGACGGAACGTTAACATTGAAGTTTGGAGATGAGGAGGTGAAGTTTGAATGTGGAAAAAGAATTGAGGACGAAGACCCGGTCAACTACATGCAGATCATAGACTCAAGCTTGGATGATGCTCTCCGACGGTGTAACATGGGATGCAATACATCCCACTTGGGTGACATATGACCGGCTTTGGGTCTAGCCAAGGACCCTTATAAACGAGGCGCACCACGGAGGCATTCCGCGGAACTATCCTTAGTTTAATTTAGATTAATTTTTATGTTTTCTAGTTAGTTTTAATTTTCAGGAATAAAACACACTCATGGTGGTAAGGGATGAAAAGGGGAACGAGAAAAATGACCCCATGCACAAGAACAAGGCAGCCCGACGATTTTCTCCATTACAGAAGATTCAACACGGGTCGTGCCCAACCAACACGGCCCCGTGCTGAACCACCTGCAGAAAAACGCCCAGTTCAGGTAACTGGACACGGGCCGTGTTCACCGAACACGCCCCCGTGTCCAGACTTCTGTTTCTCTTGTTTTAATTTTGTTACTGGCACTTGAACACGGGGCCGTGCCCGGATAACACGGGGCCGTGTTCAGCGCCCAATATCACAAAATTTTTGCTTTTTAACACTATTTTACACATCTAATCAACCTAAAAATTTATTTTTGGGACACATTGAGGACAATGTGTAATTTAAGTGTGGGGGGATGCTAAAACCTTGAATTTTGCAAGTCCTAAATACAAGCCTTACACAAAACTCTATTGGAACCGCTAATCACCCCAAATTTTTTTCAAAAATTTCATTTTTCTTACTTGTCTAGGTTTAATTCGGGAAATTCAAGTTCTCAAAAAGGTTATATTTTTACAAATTTACAACCGATAGCGTAGTGATAAAAAGAACCAACATAAGAAAATTATGAAAAGGCATGGCAAACTTAGTTAAAATTTGATTATATATACTTGATCACATAAAAACTCATTCCCACAAAAGTGAGTTTTGAGCCTTTATTGAGCACAATTAGATATCATTAAAACTAAATGCTCATTTTTCGTTTCTTGTGTGAATAGCCGCTTGGTTCTTACGACTCTAGAACTTGCCATGACGATACATTCCCGGTCCTTATCAACTTAAACCCGAGTAAGTAAATGATGGAGGCATTAGGACTAACCCTTTTTTTTCTACACCATTATTTTCTTTTTCTTTTACCACCTACCCAAAAATCCCCCTAGTTAGCCCCTTTGAGCCTAAACCTTTTCATTTCATCACCCAAACCAAAAAAAACCCTTTTACCCACCAAAACCTTTTTCATTTTTAACCCTTTGTTTTAGTAACAAGTTCGGTTTTTCGTATGAAAAAAAAATGTGTTGATGATGAAGCAAAAAGAAAATAAACAAACAAGTTCATCAAAAATAACTTTGTTTGAATAATAGCTTCATCAAAATAAGAGTTATAAAAATAAAAAGTCCTACGAAAACCGACACTTGATACGCTTTTCGCCCTTTTTTCTACTAACCACTAACCACTTTCCCAACCACCTACCTTTAACCCAAGCCTAACCCTTAACCTACAAAGTCCTCTTGATATCTACAAAGGTATAAAAGTTAAAAAGGAGGAGAATTGATTGCTTGGCAAGCCTATGGTAGGAATAAGTTCCATGTTGCTCTCGAGTGATTCACTAAAAATACACCTTCGGCCGAGTGTGAGTGATTTCTCCCGTGAGGTATGTGAACTTGTATATAAATGGAGTTTTAAAAAAGGTATGTTATGCCCAAATAAGTAATTTCTCCTATGAAACGCTCTAAATAAATCATTACGAATAGGATTGTAAATAGATAAAAATAAAACCCAAAAAGATCTTGGATATCCCGACACTCTACGACAAGCCCAAAACCTTCTCTTCTACCTATTCCATTTGGGAGTGTAAGCCACATATTAAAGAGTTTTGCTTGAGGACAAGCAAAAGTTCAAGTGTGGGGGTATTTGATGTGTGTAAAATGCAACATATAAATTACATCAAATGAGGCATAAAACTAACCCTTTTTAAGTACTAATGTTGGAAAAAGAGTGTTTTTGTCTTCCTTTTGTATTTTCAGGATTAAATGAGCTCAAATTCACAAAAGAAGCAAAAATACAGCTAAATCTAACATAAATACAAGGAAAGGAACATAAGTGGACTGCCCGACCCCTCAACGGCATCTTCCCAAGCAAAATAAAGAAGACAGAAGACTGAACACGCCCCGTGCTCAGCCAGCACGGGGCCGTGCCCAAGAAGCAGCAGAAAAGACAAACCTATAGAAGCTTCTATTGCCCACCACGAGGCCGTGTCCAGTGAGCACGGGGGCGTGGCGAAAGTACTGCAGGCGCATTAATTGTAATTGCGAATTACAATTAATGAAGAGAGAGAGAGTGTCAGACAGGCACGGGGTCGTGCCCAGCGGACACGGGGCCGTGCCCAGCCTTCTGTTCAGCCTATAAATAGGAGTGCTTGGTTTCATTTCAACTCATCCCTTGGCACACCACCTCTCTCACACTTCATCCACCACCCACCACCACCATAACACCATCATCCACCACCATCATCCATTGTCCATCGTAGAGTGTGTGAGTCGTCTCGGGATCCAAGATTGATCGTAAGAGTTCTTGACAATCAAGGCCATGTTTGCCTAAGTCTCTTACATCACTTGGTGAAGACAAAGTGTCTAGTATAATACTTTTTATTTCTAATCTTTTGCACTTTTTATTTGGTTTTGTATTAATGACTTTAATAACTAGTTACTTATGTTGAAGGTGATCTTTCCTTATCGTTTGTCCGTGGTGTCTTGGCATTATTTTACTGTCTATATAAAATAAAAGATTTTCACCATTCATATCTCCACGCTCTATATGAAGGTATGTTGGCTACCTGGTCGGGGGTTAAGGGAACGGTTTGGTAAAGGTCTTGCCATTGTTCAGCGTTTAGAGGTCCTGCAATGGACCTGGGTCAAATTTAGTAGGACCTCCTTCAATACTTCACGGTATTAGATGGCGGGGGTCCAAACTCTTTGATCCCCTCATAAGTTAACTACTATTAATACTATAACCCGGCTATTTAGGACTGTATCCCTGCTGACTCAGACTACTTAGCCGAGGGTAACGTCACCGCCAAAAGCGGGGCCTACCACAATACTGCATTAATAACTTAATTCATTATCTTCCAATAATCCACCCTTTTAGGATTGTATCCTTGCTGACTCAAACTACTGGGGTGAGGGTAACGTCACCTTCAAAAGAGGGGCCTACTACAATAACTAAGATAATCTCTTAATTATGTGCAAAAGTGCGGAAATAATCAAAGGTTATACTAGATACGAGTCGGAACCAAGTGATTCATCTTGTCTATCTGTTTTTCTTTTATTTTATTTTTCAGCATTTTAGTTAGTTTTTATTTTTTCTTAGCTTAAAACATTTTTCTAAACTTTTTATTTTGATTAGACGTTGAGGATAAACCGGTATTAAAAGCTCTTGTGTCCTTGGACGACCTCGGTATCTTACCAACGCTATACTACGCTCACGATGGGTGCACTTGCCCATATGTGTGTTTAGTGTTAGTAAAATATCGTGTTTTATAAATTTAAAACTTGGCTAAAATAAGTGTTAAAGGGGCTTAAAATATACCTAATATATACGACACTTTAACGCACATCACCAGGCCTAACAATATTGAAGAATACTTGAAACTCAAGGCCAAACAAGCAGAGGATATTGCAATCAAAAACAGAAAAGGGAAATCTGATAGAGAATTTCAACAAAACTATCAGTTTTTACTCTCACAGGTCAATGCTATGGAGCGTTTTGCTAAAAATGTATGTCAGAAAATTTCAGAAAGGGCAGATGAGTCCTTGAGAAAATACTACATTGAAAACATCATGATCTACAAGAAATACAAGGGGGAGAAACACATGTACAAGAACTGGACCATTCCTGAGCTTGAAAAAGAAGCAGCCAGGATTCAAGACATGATAAAAAATAAGGTCAAGCAGACTCCTCCTGAAAAATTCAAACAATTTGAAGCTGAGAAGATGTTAGAGTTGAGGAGAATGAAAGAGGAGCTGATTGCAGCTGATTATGGGTCAAAGAACTCTGTGACAAAGTGGGGAGAAGATAGAGTCAGGGCCACCTACAAAAGGTTTGAGGAACTAAGAAAGAAAGACCCAAATGTTCCTCAAAAGCCTGACTATTCTAAAGCAGAGGTTTCTAAAAGACCACCAAAGCTGCAAGTCAAAAGAACCACTGCTCCAGCTGGTGCTGCCATCTACAAAAGAAGGAGCAAAAACCAGTTTAGCATGGAAATAATTCAAGATCTATTAGCTGGAGATGCCATTGTAAAAGCAGGCACGAAAGTAATGATAAAAGAAGATCTTGAATTGGAACAATCTGCAAGTGCTGCTCAGCCAACTATGAACCGGCCAACCTCACCAAATACTTCTGCAAATAAACATCTCCCAAGAAACCCACCAGGCTCAAAAATACAAAAGTGGGAAACTGACAAACAGACCTGCGTATTGACTTTGCTCAGGTCTGGTGGAGAAGTGAAGAAAATATCAAGGGAACAAGCTCTTGGCCTGAGTCTTGAAGATTTGCAGGATCTCCTTGATCTTCCACTTAGCAGGGATGATGAAGATACAGATGCCCTAGACTTTGAATTACAATTTAAAGGTTAGATAAGGGAACTGTTGATGAGGCAATAAAGTCTTCCACAAATAATGAAGAGTTTTGGCATTATCTGTTCCAGGGGGAGATTGTTGGGATTGAACCTTATCAGAGGAACAGATAATTAAAGCCAAAACTGGATCAGAGCAGTGGATCCAGAATAAGCAGACGATTACAGTTGTTTCATGCAAATCTCTCCCCTTGAAAGTGGTTTCATATCTGCTGACCTCCTATCTGCTGATCTTACTAAGTGCTGACCTACAACTGCTGCCTTGCAACTATTGCCAATGTCAAACACTGATGGAATACCAAAGCTCTGCTGACTCAATTTACTGCCTTGGATCAAGTACTGCTGATCCGGACAAGCACTGCTGGGTTCACAGCAGTGGAAGGATGCAGCAGCTGTTTTAAGTGTCTTTTATGTAAAGAAATGTAATAGCAGTAGTTGTACATCAGTGTTTATGTAGGTCAGAGGTTAGAGTTTGTTAGGAGGTTAGATGTCACTTTCATGGTGACGTCAGCTAAGATGCTCAGTGGTTTGCAAGTGCCTATAAATAGTTCAGTACTTTGTACTGTTCTATTAGCTCTTTCACAACATCGTCTTCTTTGCACGAACAAACTACTGAGCTCTGGCTGAGGGGGAGTTTGCATTCATTCATCAATCATTGTAATCGTTGTTGAAACAAATTCAATCTTTCGATTCATTGTGTAAAGATGTTTGATTAAAGTATTACTCTCGTTTGATTGTATGCAAAGTTTGTTTTCATCTTAATTCCGCTGCACAACTCTTTCATTTCCATCTTAATTTCAAACGAAAATACAATCAAAAACAAACTCAGATCCAATAGATGGAAACTCTGAATGATTACGATTGTGAAATAAGATACCATCCCGGCAAGGCGAATGTAGTCGCCGATGCCTTGAGTCGGAAGGAGAAGGTGAAACCCATCCGAATCAATGCCAAGCGCATGGAAATAAAGAACAATTTGATTGAAAGGTTGTTAGCTGCACAGAAGGAAGCTGTGTTGGAAGCTAACTATCCTAACGAAAAGCTAGGGGTAACTGAGGAGCAGTTAACACTTAGTAAGGACGGAATACTAAGATTGAATGGACGAATATGGGTTCCAGTTTATGGAGGGCTTTGAGATATTATCCTCCAGCATAGTTCCAAATACTCCGTTCATCCTGGAGCTGATAAGATGTACCAGGATCTAAGGGCGAATTATTGGTGGATAGGCTTGAAGAAGTCTGTAGCCACCTATGTAGCTAAATGCTTGACATGTGCGCAAGTCAAAGCCGAGCATCAGAAGCTGTCAGGTTTGCTACAACAGCCTGAACTTCCCACATGGAAGTGGGAGATGGTGACGATGGATTTCATCACCAAGCTGCCAAAGACAAGGAAAGGCAATGATACTATATGGGTGATCGTTGATAGACTGACTAAGTCAGCTCATTTCTTACCCATCAAGGAGACTTATAGCTCCGACATGTTAGCCCAATTATACGTTGATAAGATTGTAGCCTTACATGGCATACCTGTGTCTATTATCTCTGACCGAGATACTAGATACACGTCACACTTTTGGAAAAGCTTCCAACAATCTTTGGGCACGCGTTTGAATTTTAGTACGGCTTACCATCCACAGACAGACGGTCAGAGTGAGCGTACTATTCAAACGTTGGAAGACATGCTTCGTGCATGTGTGATCGATTTAGGTGGCAGTTGGGATAACCACCTACCGTTAATCGAGTTCTCCTATAACAATAGCTACCATACCAACATTAAGGCTGCGCCTTTCGAGGCCTTATACGGTAGAAAGTGTAGAACGCCCGTTTATTGGGCGAAAGTTGGAGATGTCCAATTATCGGGACCAGAGATAGTGTTCGAAACAACGGACAAGATTGTCCAGATTCGTGACCGTCTCAAAGCTGCCCAGGATAGGCAGAAGAGTTACACTGATCCAAGGCGTAAAGCTTTTAACTTCGAAGTAGGTGATAAAGTTTTACTTAAAGTATCACCCTGGAAGGGAGTGATGCGATTTGGTAAGAAAGGCAAGCTAAGCCCGAGATACATAGGACCTTTCGAGGTTATCGAACGTGTCGGGTCAGTTGCCTATAAGTTAAACTTACCAGAAGAGCTCAGTAGTATACACAATGTATTCCACATCTGCAATCTGAAAAAGTGTTTCGCTGATG
The DNA here is from genome assembly GCA_030545235.1 of Helianthus tuberosus. Taxonomy (NCBI): domain Eukaryota; kingdom Viridiplantae; phylum Streptophyta; class Magnoliopsida; order Asterales; family Asteraceae; genus Helianthus; species Helianthus tuberosus. The sequence goes on along the minus strand of CM060422.1, from coordinate 3,770,530 downwards.
AATCACTGGTCATACCACATACAGATGTGCATATAGATGAGAGCTTGAAATTTGTGGAAAAACCATTGTCGATCGAGGATCGACAGGTTAAGAAGCTTCGAAGGAAGCATGTACCGATTGTAAAGGTCAAATGGGATGCCCGTAGAGGTCCCGAGTATACGTGGGAGGTTGAGTCCACGATGAAAGAAAAGTACCCTCATCTATTTCAATAAATCTCGAGGTCGAGATTTCTTTTAAGGGGGTGAGGATGTAACACCTCAAAAATTTACGTCCTATAATGTGTTGACGCGTGTCATAGGTTTGAACGTGTGAAAGAATGTTCTTGAAGGACTAAAGTTGACAAACATAGAAACTATGTAAATATAAGGGTTTAAAGTGTCAACAATGAATAAATATACTTTACAGTAACCCTACATGATGTTTATAACCTTAAACGAATGGATCAAGGATCATACGAAACGAATTGTGAAAGAAAGTGAGAGATTTCAAACTACATGGGTTAAATGTGTCAACATGTTAAGATATACCTCTGAGTGACCTTTTAGCAAACCCGAAGCCTTGTAACAATTAATTATGCTCACTAGAATGCACCATAAAAATTTCACCAAGTTTCGTTACCGTATGAGAAAGTTATGATAAAATTCGTGTGTGAGGGTTAGAAACGTCAACATTGAAAATTTGGGCTTTTCGGGTGATCACAAAGTTACCCGAGGACTTAACAAAGATGGTATAAGCCCTAAAGCCCCCATATGTCAATATTGAAGCCTCATAATGCAAGAATTGTAGTGAAAACGACCTTTCGGGGGACCAGGGACCAAAATGCAATTAAAGGAAAGTTTGTAACTTGATCAGAAGGGCCATGCGGCCCGCCTAAGATATACCAAGATCTAAAGCGGGCCGCCTGAGACTGCCAGTTGCAGAAAAAACCCACAGGTGGTTGTTTTCATCTTGTAACCGACTTTAAACTCAGTTTTTCGATTCTATGGGCTTCCTAAAGTGGTATATAGGCTCTAGTGGACACATGCATGCATCTTGGATCATCCTAGACCCATTTGTCATCAAGATAGAAAGATTAAAGTTCTTATAAAAGTCACATGTTGCAACATACAACCACATTTCAACTTCTGGACATTTGGAGGAGCTCAAGAACTGATACAAGACTTCCTAATCATCCATTAGACTTATGTAAGTACCCTTGACCCTTCTAAATTAAGTCTTGATTAGTTATTAGCCTAGAAGTCAAACCGTCGTAATTACGGTTTGACTTAACGATTAAACGCAATCGGTCCAGGGTTTTGTCGAGATGAAATTTGTTACAAGTTGGTAATTATGTGGACAATTAACCCTTAAAAGGGCACCCACTGATACCCTTTCTAACTAGGTCGTTTGTCGAGTCAAACTTCTTTCGAAAAAGTCAACAGAACCATTAAACGCGTAATTAGCGATATAGAAGGCGTGTAATCTGTTTTATCATTTATATAACTTGAAAATAAGTATAATAACTTGTCTAAGCTTGTTTGATTCGACAACTTTCTATTTTGAACCGATTCGGAGTCGAAGGTCGCGTAGTTTGACTTTCTGCTTTGACCTCGATTCTGACCCGGTTTGGATAGGTTTAGACATGCCTTAAAGTTCCATTAGGACCTAGTTACATGTGTGTATAACCCTCTGCGTTTATACCACTTAAATCCTTAATTGTCCGACGTTTCCGTTAATCGCCTAAATATTGACCATATTGCCCTTATGATCATAAAACGAGATTTTTGAAGATATGAAAGTACAAAAATCTTTGTTACTGATTATAAAACCTGTCTCTAAAATTTCACATCAAACGGAGGTCTAGATTAGGAGTTATGCTTAATGACGTAATTATAACGTTTCTTAGTAATTAAACGGCGTCATTAGCGTAAAGCCTATCTAAACCTAATTTTTGACACCAAACCTTTTACCCACTGATGTAATATAATATTTTGGGATTTTTGAAGATTTTTAATTATTTTTAAACTAATCATAAGCTTGGGTTATCGCCTTGATTCGGTTAATACCGAATATACCCTTTTCGGTTATAAAATGAGTTCTACAAATCCTTTTGATGCCAATCCAATTGCTACTGATTTTAAATAATAAATGGAGTGTTTTGAACCTGTTTAGTTGATCAGAAAACTCAGAACCCTATTTTAACCCGTACGTCGCTTAAAACGGCTTTATACGCGTATTAAACGCATAGTTTGGGTTTAAAACTATTTTGGCATATAAGACTTATAACCAAATGTTATAACCTGTTAAAATAAATTATTTTACCGATTTAATCAGACCCGAATCACAGAAGCTTAATTAAACTCTTTTATAATCTTTAAAATGACCAAAATACCCCTACGGGGCTTAATATGAGATTAAACTCGTTTTGGGCATAATGGAAGGTATCCTACTGATATCACAACATATATTAAGGCATGTTAACTTAGGAAACCTGTTTAGGACTCTCATGGTTACCCGTTACGCTTCATACGCGTTCGGTTCGGTTTATGTAACTAGTTTACATAAATTAGCCGAAACGGGTCAAACCTTATCGGTTTTATCTCAAAATCCAGAATGTGTATAATATGCCCATATTAAGCAAGTCTTCAAACTTTTCGGGTCTAAATCACATTCTATCCGGTCTTCGCTTAATCGTGCGTTCGAACCGTATCTTTAAAACTAACCGGTCTAAGCTTAAGTAAAGACCGTTAGGATTCTAATAGGTTAGTATAAACCTTCGTTCCAGATTAGGAGAACCGGTAAAAGATACTTGCACTCGCTGATTTTGATTTATACTTGCTTAGGTAAATACTTTTGACTTATTTTCCCTTATACGGGCTTGGGGTACGGTATATAAAATACCGCTTGGTCGGGCATTCGACCTTAATCGTTTTGGGGATTAAGTATTATCGAGATGACCGTTTAATTTTTTTTTGTTTGCTTAAAGCCTTTGGGGGGTTAATGACCATGTCCCGGATATCCCTGGCATCATTTTACGAAATGGCCACGACCTTAGCACACAGGTGTAGGCGTACACCTGTCAGTGTCTCATATACATAATGTGGTGTGTCTATTGATCTTTAACCCAGCACGAACCGAGCTACTGAACGCATAAGAAACATGTAAATATTTTACGAGAATTATATTCAAATAATTATCCCAAGTTATAAAATATTATTTGTGTCTTGTGCCTTAAATGCATTTTCTTAAACTCTTTTCAAAATGAGTCGGTTGATTGTATTTACCAGTGTAAACTGACGTATTTTCTCAAAAAGGTTAAGTGCAGGTACTACGCGTAATAGGCTGGCTTCTCTCCTAGCATCCACAATAAGTCTCGCAAGTTTGGATGTCATAAACTGTTGAACATTGTTTCCTTTTATTTTGATCTACCTGTGGATTTATATTCAACTATTTGTGATACTTAATATTACAATATCGTTTGGTTGAAATGAATCTATACTTTGCTTCCGCTGTGCATTTAAATATTGTGTTGTTTGACTATTATGTTGCCAACCACGTCACGATACTCCCCCACCGGGCCCACCGGTGACACGTGGAAATTCGGGGTGTGACACCGCCAGAACACTTTCACCAAACACTCGATTTGGAGTGGCGGTAAGCTTCACATACCAATCTTCCTTCTTGGGAATCGCCAGCTCCTCCTTCTCGATCACATCGGTCCATGGACGGAAGGTCATGGCAATAGGCATCACCTCCTCGCGAATGAAAAAGAACTTCTGTTTCCAATCATGGAAACTCTTGGGTGGGTTCAGTAAGATCTTTTTAGCAGACCCTCGGCTAGCAAAGGAGAAAAAACCCATATTTCGAATTAACTGGTAAAATACCCTGAACCTTTCAACTATGGGCTCTATGTCATGGGCTCGGCATAAGAACTCGAAGTGCCGCACCCTTACAATACCGGCTGGACTTATCTGAGAAATGTGGAACCCATAAAAGTGTAGGATATCGGCCAAGAACTCCGTCGCCGGCAACCGGAAGTTGCCCTGAAGGAAGAAGTCTTCAAAAAGGGTAATATACCCCGGCGGTGCATCGGCGGCCGTCTGATTCTGGCCGGGGTATCGAGCATCCCATTCCGGTGGGAATCGGAATCCTCGGGTGATCTGCTCAAACAACCCTAAATCCCATTTGAGGACAGGAACGGGACCTTCTTCGCCGGGATTTTCTTCTTGATGATGTTCTTCAGCCATAGATATTTAAAGAAGAAACTTCGAAAATGTTGTAAAACTTGAAGATCTGCTACTGCGGCTTTGAAGATTTGAAGAAATGAAGAAGACAAGTGGAGAGAAAAGGTAGTAACAGTAGAAGGGGTAAGGATCTTCTCCCCTTCGTCAGATATATATACCCATCGCATTTAATGCGATGGGTAAACATGCTGAGATCACCGCGCATGTGACCAATCAGAAGATGCCACATAAGGTGGGATTCTCGGAGTGACGGTTACCACGCGCGCGTGGGCCTCACTCTCCTGACGGAAAGCGGAGCCGTCAGGGACAACTTGATGACGGTTGTGTCAGCAGTCAACTCAAACGTCGCCATCAACGACATTTCTTACCAACCTGTCAAAATTCGAGGTTTTTCCCGCTCAAAAGTACTACAAACCTCATGCAGAAGTTACTCAGGCTGCGCAATATTAATGTTACCCAACGAGCCTGCGCGCTTACAATCAGAAGCAAAGAATCACCAACAGTCAGGCATAGTAGTCGTGCCGTAACAACTGTCAAACATTTATACGCGCGCATCTACCCAACACAAAGCAAGCATTTTTAGCACTTTTCTTTTTCTAAGTCTAGAGCTCCAACCACTTGCCTCGCGCATGGTGCAACACTGGACTGGGGGGACTTGAAGGGGTATGGTCCCAAAAAGCCGCGCAGACCTTCATTCAGGTCGCGCGCAGGACCATACTCCCTATTCATCAAGTTGCTTACTGCCAACCTCGCGCGGGATACGTCATCATGTATTTATCTCGCGCGATGTCTCAACAAGAGAAAACACCACATTCAATACTTAGCATTCTGAATAAGAGCCTTCAACCACCCATACCGTGCGCGGGCTAAGTTACGTGTTCAGCAAGGGTCGCGCAGGGCCACTTCAAAAGGCACACAAGGTTCAAGTGGTAGAAGAAAAAGGGCCAATTCGCGTCCTCCAGGCTCTGCTCAATCGTGCTCCACGATCGTCTGACGTGCAGGAGACAGAGAGTACTTAAGGACGCCTACGTGGCACCAATCACAGGGCAGAGACACCTGCCCCACGATCTCCACTTACCTGCTGATGGCAGAAGGACGGCCAGGCCGACAACTGTGACACGTGGCTCCAATCACGGTGCGCCAGCACCGAAGAGCTTCTAGAAGCCACTAACGGTCGACACCAATGAGACAAGGAGCATATCCTCTATGTTGTCGCCTTCCGGCCCAAGGCCCATCAGCCAACATCCTCTTACACCTCTCCGGCTATAAATAGAGACCTCAGTTCACAGGTTAAACATTCGATTCCCTCTACTCTGACTCTTAACACACAATTATCTCCTCAAAGCAGTTACTTATTCTCACGCCGGAGTCTAGTTAAGAGGGAAACCCCCATATTCCCCTCTTAACGAGCTAACGGTGTTCTGTTTTGCAGGATTAACGGATCATTAAGGAGCTCAGAAGGTCATAAGAAGATTAACCCTTATGGTAGAAACATAAATCAAACTAATCAACCCCTAAAATTAGTTCTGTGTTTCTTCAACAACGGTTGTAAGTGGATCCACAGGCGGATCTAAAACAAAACGTAAAATGTTGTTCAATTGACTTTAAGTATTAAAATCTTGCAAGCTCTTTAATTAATACTCAGGAGTTTCCAGCCTGTTACGCGTAGTACCTGCACTTAATCTTTTTGAAAAATACGTCAGTTTACACTGGTAAATACAATTAACCGACTCTTTGAAAAAATTTAAGAAAATTGATTTAAATGCACAAGGCACAAATATTCTTTTATAACTTGGGACAATTATTTAAAATAATCTTGTATACAGATTTATATGTTTGTCGTACGTTCAGGACCGGAATAGAAGAGCCGATACAAAATTAATAGACACACCACTAGTATAAGCCCATAAGAAGTTTCCTCACGAGTGAGATACCGTTTTACATACGCAACTGTCAGGTGTATGCCTACACCCCGTGCTTAAGTCGTGGCCATTTCAAATGAATGAGCCGAGGATATCCAGGACACGGTCATATTAACCCCCAAAGGCTTTGTATCAAACAAAACATATTAAAACGAGTTATCTCAATTATTTAACCACTAATCGATTAAATATTTAATACCCGACCAAGCGGTAATAATTTACTGTATCCCAAGCTCGTGTAAGGGAAAATAAGTTAAAAGTATTTACCTGAGCTAAATTTAATTTATTCTCAGCCGTATATTCTACTCAGCAAGTGCAAGTAGCTTTTACTGGGCTCCTAATCTGGAACGAAGGTTTTAATAACCTATTAGATTCCTAACGGGTCTTATTTAAGTTATAACTTAGACCGGTTAGTTTTAAGGAAAAGTTTACGGTAAAAAACGCAAGATTAAGCGGTGACCGGATTAGAATGTAATTTAGACCCAACAAATATGAAGACTTGTATAAAATGGGTAAACTAAATACATTCTGGATTTTGAAGTAAAAATGATAAGGGTTGACCCGTTTCGGCTAATTTATGCAGACTAGTTACATAAACCGTACCGAACGCGTATATGCATAACGGGTAACCGAATGAGTCATGTACAAGTTCCATAAGTTATTATGCTTAAATTATGTTGTGATATCAGTAGGATATCTTCCATTATGCCCAAAACGAATTTAAAACCAATTTAAGCCCCATAAGGGTATTTTGGTCATTTTAAATTTATAAAAGATGTTAAATAGCAAACTGAGATTCTGGTCTAAAATATTCAGTAAAAATATTTATTTTATCAAGTTACATCAGTAAGATATCATACATATGAGAGGTTTATCATTTATGGCCAAACTATGCACCGTAGGGGCATTTTGGTCATTTCACATATGCTTTTAGAGTCAAATTTGGAAGTCTGAGTTCAAGACTTATACTTACTGTTAATGTATAAAAATTTATTTATAAAATCAGTAGGTAATAAGTCTTAGGCGTTAAATATGGTTTTAAATCATACTATGCGCCTAATTAGCGTAAAAGTCGGTATTTGACGATATTTGAGATATTTATAAAATTTTGAAGTTTTGATCATTCTTGAATGTTAGAAATATTTTATCTAACATATGATATCAGTAGGAAAAGGTTTGGTATCAAAATGATATGTAAAACTCATTTTATTAATGAAAAGGGCATTATCGTCAATTATCGATTTCATGGTAGAACTCTACGTTATGGTCAGTATAAAATTTAACAAAAATTTCCAAAGATCCCTAAATATTATACCATAACAGTGGGTAGCAAGTTTGGTGCCAAAAAATTGGGTTTAAGTAATGATTTATGCCAAAAATGCAATTTAATTAACAAAAAGTCTTGTTTTACGATATCGTGCATAACTTTCATTTGAGACCAGAAACTGATGTCAAATTTTTAGTACATACTTATATATGAGTAATAAAACTTTTTGTCCTCTCACATTTTCAAAAATCTCGTTTTTATAAAATAAGGGCATAATGGTCAATTTTAAGCATTTAACGGAAACATGCAATGAACTATGATTTCTATGGGACCGTGTTGTATAACCTCAGAGGGCTATACTTACATATAATATGGTCACAAAGGAATCCTAAGGCATAACTAAACTAAGCTAATTCGGGTCAGAACTGAAAGTCAAAGCAAAAGTCTACTTTTGCGACTTTCGGTTGCGAACCGAGCCTAAACTCAGAATTGTCTGGTTGAACATGCCTAAACTTGTTCTTATATTATTTACCAAGTTGTTTAAGTGATAAAATGTATTTTATAGATTCTACATTATCAGTTATGAATTATTTTATAAAAACTGACTCGTTTGACTTTTCTGTTAAGTACTTTGACCCGACAATTGACTGAGATAACGTGATAATTAGAAGGTGCCCTTTTAAGGGTTTATCACCTACTTAATTACCAACACATAGCCACTTTCAATTCGAATAATGGCTGGACCGTTAGTGATTAATCACAAAGTCAAGGCGTAGTTACAATATCTTTGACTTCCGGTCATTAAGCTAATAAAACCTTAACTATAGAAACTAAGAATGCTTACAAGAGTCCTTAGCACGAAGATTATACTTGAGAAAGCTTCCTTGAACACCAGGATGCTTCAGAGAGTGAGTGTGAATGAAAATTTGAAGAGTGCAAGTTCAAGAATTAAAACATGGCCCTTTATATAGAAGATTGAAGACCCCCAAGATCAATCCAGATGTTACTAAGAGTAACCAGATGATCCCAAATGTCCCTAGGGCAGTAAAAACCAGTTGCACAGTCCCTGGTATCGAAAACCAGCATGCAAAGGCGGTGAAGGAGCTGCTACATGCAGCTGTGCAGTTTTATGCGGCTGGTGACTCAGTCACGGCCCGCGTAGACATTAGAGGAAGTCTACACGGCCCGCGAGGACCTGTTATTCCGGTAAAAACTTTGAAACTTTTGCATTTTCAGTCCCTGGTCCATATTTAGTTTAAATAACTTTCGTTTATTGCACTTTTGACCCCCATAGTTAACTATTAAGTGTCTTGCGTCATAAAACAAACATTGTTAAGCTCCCGGTTAGTTACGAGATCACCCTAAGGGACTTAATTTCATACGTTGACGCTTTTAATCCCTATTTCTTGGAATTTACCGCTTTAAGCATTTACTTGCATCGAATTCCACGAAATCAATACCCGACATCCGTAAGAATATAATAAAATATTACAATGCTTTGGGATCGTTAAAAGGTCATTCAGAGGTAACATTTAACATGTTGACACGTTTAACCCCTGTGCTTTGTAAATTCTAAATTTTAAGCACAAACGGCTTCTTGCGTCAGATATTATATTCAATAAAGAATACGAACATCGCGTAAGGTTAATCAGAGGCACAAGTTTGGCATGTTGATACATTTGATCCTTCCACACACATACTTTCTTCGTTTGTCAACTTTAGTCCCTCGAAATAAATTCATTACACGTTTAAAGTTCATGACACGTGTCTTTATTATATTGGACATGATTTTGCGAGGTGTTACATCCTCACCCCCTTAAAAGAAATCTCGATCTCGAGATTTACTGAAATAAATGAGGGTATTTTTGTTTCATCGTGGATTCAACCTCCCACGTGTATTCTGGGCCTCTACGGGCATCCCATTTCACTTTTACGATCGGAACATGCTTTCTTCGAAGCTTCTTAACTTGTCGATCCTTGATCGACAAAGGTTTTTCAACGAACTTCAAGCTCTCATCTATCTGCACGTCCTTATGGGACATTGCTAGCGATTCATCGGCTAGACATTTCTTTAAATTGTAGATGTGGAACACATTGTGTATTCCACTAAGTTCTTCAGGTAGATTAAGCTTGTAGGCCACAGTTCCGACACATTCGATGATCTCAAATGGTCCTATGTATCTTGAAACACTGAAACTTTTGTGTTAATTATAAAATAATACCATGTAATGGTTACACACAATAATACGTAACACAACACTTAACCTAGCTCGCAAAACAAACCAAAGTCGAAAAACTAGCAAACGGGTATCGGCTGTCCGAATGGACATCCGATCAGATGGCCATTCGACCGAAAAGCCATCCGATCCCTTGCATTCTCCACCGACTAGCTGTCACTATCACCTATAAATAGGACCCTTGACCTTTCATTCTCACCTTCACCTTCTGCCATTCGACCACACGCATTCTCAGACACTTTAATCAAGATTCAAGACCATTCCGTAAGTATCTCACCTCAAATCTTGTATAACTTTCATCATTTATCACTTCTACACCACATTCTTCATCAAAATCACACGAACACTTCAACATTTTCTCGAAAATCAACTGGTTTGGGCCTCTTGAAGGTGGTCTCCACTCAGTTGTTAATACAAACTGTTGTGGAGCACCATTTAACCAAGATCGGCCCCAGAGCTAAAGGATTTTCACAGCTTTTAAACAAAATCTAAGGAATTATCACGCTTTTAAACCAGATTTGACGGAATTCCACATGTTTCCGGCTCAGATATGATAAACTTCACATTTTACAACTGATTTTTGAACTTTTCTTCAACTTTTATACAAAACATTGGTGGAATCAGACTCAAACAGACTTTCGACTATTTCCTTAGTCGAAAGTCGGCTTGAAAACTGGATTTCACCATAAAATGGGCCGATCGACGGGTCCAAACTTGAAATTCCATCAGAAACAGCTTAACGGTTCGAAAGGGGTGATACCCATCCGATCGAGCGAGCTTTGTTTGGTATGTTTCCGTTGTTAGACACGTCGTCACACCATTTCCGTTAACTCAAAACTTAGAAAATTTCACGAAACTTCACTCACTGACCATCTGTCCGAATGGCCATCCAACTCAAAACTTAGAAAATTTCACGAAACTTCACTCACTGACCATCTGTCCGAATGGCCATCCGATCGGTTGACCATTCGTCCAGATGATCTGATTATGATGACATTTTTTTGTTTTACAGGACGCTATGATCAAAATATTGAAAACTTTAACAATTCACAAACACCCACTGTTCGAATGGCCATCCGTTCGAATGGTCATCTGTTGGTGCATACGTCTGTCGACTTTGTCTTGTATCGAGTCTTGTATTAGAAATGTTAGATCAGGGCACGTTGTACGAGAAAACAGGGTTATGTGTGTGTGTGAGCTATTTCGCACGAAATAGCAAAGTGTTATTTCGCACGAAATAGCCATCGGCTATTTCGCACGAAATACCAAGTTGTGATTTCGTGCGAAATCATCCAGCCTATAAATACCCTTGATTTCGTTTCATTTGTAAGTTTTTCGGTTTTAGTGCCGAACTGCTGCCGAAGTGTCTACTCGCTGTAAATCCTTGTCAAATCAATCAAAAGACAGTTTAAAGTGAATTGCAAGCTGAATTACCTCGATACGTTTGTTTCCGCCTCTCGTATTGAGCAAAAACTCTTCTGAACGACTCGTTTGGTTGGTAAAACGATCCTACATCATCCGCTCGGATGACCATCCGCCCAGGTAGTCTGTCAGACACTTTTACTCGATTTTCGCACTATTCGGCACTCTGTTCTCGACCAGGTCAGCTCTTAGAGGACTTATGCTCTGTTCCCCGCATGCAGGCTGATCCAGTGCTCCCTTCGATCCAATTTAGCAGTGTTTGGTTTTAAGCACCCACTGTGAGTATACTCGATCCCTTTTTGTTTTAAACACTTTTGGGATGCAACATGTATTCTGTAACAAGACACTTGACACTTGAAACTTATTTGAAACATACTCTATCCGCTATTAAACGTGAAAACATGCTACTTGTGATACTTGAGACTTTTATGCTATGTGAACGTTTGATTCTTATTTGTAGCTCGCCTTAACAATTGTAGCGCTATAGGGGTAACGCACCTCTCCTTGAGACTTGGGAGTTTTGTTAAGTTTTGATTCTTTTACCTCCTCTTCGATGCGTCGAAGTAGGAAAGGCATGTTAACGCGTTGGAAACTTGGGTTATCATTTGAACCGCGTAAACTAGCATGTTGAAACTGGTGATATGTATTCATGTTGGATATGAGTTTTTAAACTATTATGCTGCGTATTCAAAACTTGTATGCTCGCCAACATTATTGTTGATTGTATTTTAATACATGTTGCAGGTTGATAAGTTTGGATGCTGAAGAAATCAAGCTAGGGTGACTCTATATACACACCTTAGATAAACAATGTTTTTAATCGATGTTTGAATTGTTTAAGTTGTTTTTTATACAATTTTGATCGTGATTGGTTTGTAAGACAATTTAGCATTTACTTATGAAACTCGATTAATTTATATCGAAACAAGTAGTGTTGTGGATTCTCTTGAGCAATCTGATTCGCTTAGTGCCGCGCCCCGATGTTTCCGCCATCGGTTGGGGTGTGACATCTGAATGGTTAAGTGTTGAACCAATAAGAGGTCTGAACCATTAAGTGTTGAATCAATAAGAGGTTTGAACCATTAATAGTTAGTATAATGTTTAAACGTTCAGAGGCAAATGTCTGACCAATTCAATTATAGGTCTTAACTATTCATACTTAGTATACTATTTAACCATTCAGAGGCAAATGTCTAAATCATTCAGACATCTGCTCGCGAAACAAACAGTCTGAACCACTAAGTGTTGAACCGGTAAGAGGTTTGAACCATTAAGAGCTAAACAGACAGCCCCTAAAAGTATCTTTGTTTAAAACTCTACTTTTAACTTTTATTAGTTTACGTATTTCGAAATTTTGAATGCCACAAAAAATGTAAATTCTTTTGTAATATGTGTTTGGACACTATTGATCTGAGGTGGCTAGAGACATCACTCCACACCCACTCGCCTAACATGTTTATACGTCTTACTAGAAAAATAAAAAACCTCCATGTAGTGAAAATCAATGGATTCCATTGTCTTTTGTTAATTTAATATTAAGTATAGTTAAATTTAAAATTTAATTCCTTCGATATATTATGACATATAAAAAAGGCTTAGGTCGGTGTAAGGCCGAGATTAACATATATTATTGAGCACGTAATATGTTATATTTGTTATTATTGTGATAAGTATGTTTAAATTGTGACAATTTGACCATCATGTTTACTCAAATATACCTATAGAATTTACCTTTTCATTATGAATGTCGTATTCCATCATGTTTACTCAAATATACCTATAGAATTTACCCTTTCATCATGAATGTCATATTGCATCATAAAAGAACCAAATTCCTGAAATCTTCTTGCCATTTGCATGACATTCCAAATCGACGTTTTCTTTTATTGTATAAACTCTTAGTGCCAACAGTTGTATCCATCATGACATACGAACCTTGTTTTTTTAGAAACATTTTTATATGATATTTTATCGTTTTATTTAAAATAGGGTATAAAAGAATTTTAAGAAAACTATCGATACGATATACGATATGATATCATATTCTACTACACATATACGATAGTATACACTACTATACTACACATGTAAGCATGTACTATATTATGTGTCATGCCCTCAAATTCCACATGTGGGGTTTTACCGCGAGGCGCGTGACATACCAAGATCAAGCCACTAATCATGTTGAACCATTTCAGTTTGATTGGAAAATGTTTAGCTATCACATTCAGCATGATTAGTGATAAGAGTTTCGATGTTTGAAAACGTTAGTTTAAGTTAACAGTGGAAGCAAAACCATAAAGTCCATACGTAATCAAAACCACAGTTGTTAAGCATAATAATGAAAACAGTTTAACCAAAAGCCATGACATTCTCCAAGTTGCAAGTCCCCATTTGACCCGTACCTAACGTCCTGCAAAGCATGCTAAAGTGTATCAACATAAAGTTGGTGAATTCACAATTATAGTTAAGCGTTGTCACACCCCAACCGATGACGGAAACATCGGAGTGAGACGAAAATGAGATTGCAAGAGACTACATAACACTACTTGTGACAATATTTAATGATCAAAATTTTATTTCATTACTAAAAGCCAAGTACAATGTTTGGAAGCAAATTACGACAAGAAGTAACATGTGTCACACCCTGTCTTTTGCGGAAGCGTATGATGTGTGACTAGCTTGTTATCATTGCATTCAATCGTAATAAACAACTACATGATCAAAACGATGTTCATCCATTCATGAAAATTTGAGTATTACAAACACTTGTTGTTTAAGTTTTCAAAACATGACCTTTGACAAGGTTACTATTCAACAAAAGTGGATGACATCTAAACTTGTAGTCTACTTCTAGTTACGACACTTGCGCCCAAGATCCATCCTGTCACCTGAAATACATGTAATTTTGGAAAACATCAACATAAAGTTGAGCGAGTTCATGCGTTTTTGTATTTCACGTTTGTATACTTTGTATGAAAACATGGTATGTGTCATGTATAATTCAAGTTTTTCTTGAGTACCCCACGTACTCAAGTATTATTCCCGTTTTCTTGAGTACCCCACGTACTCAAGTATCATTTAGTTTTCTTGTGTACCCCACGTATTAAATGAATGTTTGTGCAAGGACATTAAGGCACGTGAGGACATAGGGAGCATTAGTATATTCTCCTTCAAGGCATGTGACGACATAGGGAGCATTAGTATTTTCTCCTTTAACTGTGTCGATTACCCTCGACTGCGTCGATTAACCTCGACTGCGTCGATTTCCCTCGACTGTGTCGATTTCCCTCGACTGCGTCGATTTCCCTCGACTGGGACACCGAAGCACTCAAGTGGTCACATAAGGACCATGAGTGGGGCTCGGCCGTACCCGTTAGATCTAACCCTCGTCCCTAATTAAGTATTAATGGCATCTCAATATCTAGTTTAAGCTCACATGATCTAGTATTTTCTAGGCTTTTCTTAAAGCTCATCATATTGCACTCACCACGAGTGCTTCTCGTATTCTCAAATCATATTGCACTCGGTTCTCGTTCTCACCAAGAGTGCTTCTTGTATTTTTACCCTTTGTAAAAATTATAATATTTGTAACATGTATTTCACCCCCGAGAGTTATAAAACCAAAAACAGTTAGAGAAAAGGGGGAGCATGAACTCACAACTTTGCGTTCCTTGCGTCGTAAACTTCACCGGATTTGCTTAATTAACGTCGTAACCTATACGCGTTTTCTTAACGTTAGTCACTAGACTTGTATCGCACAAGTACAGTCACTATCTCTTGTGTACGTATTCTTGTGTTAAAAATAACTTATATTTTTAACTAAGTGTCTTACTTATATTATTTTCTCAAAGATTAATATAAGTATCTCGTGTTTTGCACTTTGCACCCGAATTATGTATGTTGTATGTGTATTTTTATGTTTATACCCCTCATGAGTATTTAGTGTATTTTTAAGTCTTAATACACTAGCACGTATAACACATACTATATACACTTAGCACAAAAGTTGGTGATAAAATAATATATATTTTTCTCTCAAAAATATACATACTTATCTCCATTTTTATTCTTGAAGAAATCCTCATTTCTTATCACCAAAAATTAGGGAAACCTTGGTAATACTTTTAAATACATTTTTAGGGAATAAGTTTCTCAAAAACTCATATTTTTCTAAGTGTCAAAATTTATAAAAAATTTTGACAGAGTTTCCCCTAAAAATGGAGGTTTCCCATGTTTTCAAAACATGTGTTTATTTTCTTTTAAATCAACAACAATCTCAACAATACAATCTTTATTTCTCAAACTTGTCAAAACAAGCATATATCACACACTTATGAACTTGAGAATTTACGAAAGTGTGTAGTAACATACTAGCTCGTTTAGTAAGTTTTGTTATCTTTAAAAATAAGTTTAATTTCTTAAAAACTTTATTTTTAAAGATCTTGAAGTTTCACAACTTCTAGTCATGATTTACCAAACATAGTTCTTGTTAAATTTTTCTTGTGACACAAGTGTTTACACACTTGTTTATTTACTAAAATGCTTTTAGTTTATGTAAGGTTCAGGTTTAAAACAAGACTTGTACATTTTACTTGGTTCTTCCGAAAAAACACTTGTAGATCTTTAGATCTACATGTTTAGAGTCTTATTTTACAAGAAAATTACTTTTACTCAAGTTCATGTCTTATGAATGGATGGATCCATCATCTTTTAACTTTCTAACCTTTACATCCTATTAGTTCATGCTTTCTAACATGGACTAGTATGTCTAGATGATGATCCATCTTGCTTTTACTAACAACAACATCAAATAATAATCACAACTAACCAAGATTCACATGATTTACACACACATCTACTCTTTATCCACCATTAATCACTTATGTTCAAGACTTTATGTCATGTTCTTGTGTGTGTTTGATTTTTAACCATTACATCTACTATTAACCACTTTAAACAAGATCAAGATGATGTTTAGAGGCACCTACTACTAGCACAAGGCTAGGGAAGTTCAAGAGTGCAAATGTGGTGGATAAAAGCAAATGATTGAGGTTCTTCGACTTTCGAAGGCTCCTAGCTTCACTGTGCGCCTTCTAACACACTTGAGTATGCTTGAAGCTAGATGATGATGGGTGAATGATGGTGGTGGTGGGGTTGTTGCTCTCGGCCGAGGGTGGGGAAGAAGGAAGGAGAAGGTGTGGTGAAGTGTGAAGAAGGTGAATGATGGTTATGAACTCCAAGGTCTTTCTTATATCCATCTTAACACTTAATCCCTTGGATATTATGCTTTCAAAGTACAAGACATGATCCAATAAAATATACAAAGAAATCCCATGTGGGATCCTTGTTTCCCAACCGTCCAACAATGGGGGGGGGGGGGGGGTGCTAGTTTGATTTCAATTGGTAGTTACATGTTCTAGTTAGGACTCAAAGATGTTGGTTAGGATACTAGTGTGTGTTATTTAATGTATAGTGGGTTAGGGTGTTCGGGGACCCTACCTATCTTAGAAAAATAAAAACAATGCTTCTAGCATTATTTTGGTGTTCCGGGTATTTTCCGGTTGTTCGGTTAGACATCGGTTCGTTAAAGTGCTAAATTACACTTTTTAGTGTCTTTTAAGTGTCCTTTTGTAACACTTTCAATCCCCGACACTTAGGGAAGTATCTTGGATGATAAAACATACATTCTGCATGAAATTTATGTGTTAATAGCTGTTTTATAGCTGAATTTTATAAATTTCTGCACTTAAAGTGCGTTTCGGGTGCTTTTTAGTGCTTATTTTTGCTTTTGTATAGTATACATATTAAACCCTTGTATGTACTCTTGGGTTTTAATGTACTTTTGTCGTCGGTCCTACACCTAGGCCTCAATTTTATTGTCTGACTACTTTCTGCAGTTCTGTTGACACAGTGTGTCTTACCGGTGAGTTTACTAATATTTTTGACGCAACGCTATCATAACGCAATTCTTGTAGCATATATCATGCATGAATTCATTTGTATGGAATTCAGAAATTTATTTATTTTTCTAGTAAACTATATCATGTACAGTCATTAAAGCACAAATTACTGTTCATCTAGTGTACGGAATGTACGGAAAAGTGACGGTTGTCACAACATGAAATCAAAATATAACAAGTACTAAAATCTAAGGCATGTTTCTAGTTATCCTACTAGATTTCGTTTATCATCATCAATTTCCTGCAATACGTATTATAGTATATGTCAACACATAAAGTATTGGCGAGCATACAAGTTTGAGTATTATCATAAGTATAAACGTTTAAACAAATCCACATGGCATAATCGTAATCTAGGACTTAACATAATGATACTAGCATGCAACTTATAATTGTCAACCAAAGTTTTCCGCTAGCGTAATCTTATCGTAGCAACAATAAGACCGTTTTGTTTAAGTTAACATGAGCTCAAGAATACAGGCGGTGCGTTAATTCTATAGCGTTATACTTGTTAAGCGAGGCTTGTACGAAGTTAATGACAAGTATAAAGCAGATAAGTTTCTAGCATGTATGAGTTCTAGTATCACATATCAAGCATTTATATTGGATTGTTTGTGTGTAAACATGTTTGTAAATGTAAGTGTGCATTTTAATAAGGAATAAGTATTGCACCCAAAAAGTGATGAAAAGTAAAAAGGGTCATGTACACTCACGGTTTTGCAAAGCTTCCCGATTTAACCGAGAGTTGACGAGTTGCGGAGACTGGAACACCGTAGTTACCCTACATTGGGGAAACGAAGGTGTGTGAGTATTCGGATTTAGTGGAGAGTTTGGATTCGAATTTATGTATGAAAATATATCTCGTATAAATACTCGTTTGGACATTAAGATTTTATGTGTTTTCATTGGTCCTAACTTGCCAATTAGAACCACAAATGAGAAATAAACAAAGATAATATAACCTAAGTTCATAACATCTAACCATAATCCGGTTAGTATCATGAATCCGGCTAAATATATATTTTATTTTATATAGTACAAGTGATGTAATATCATATAAATCACGTAAGTCAAGCATGGAGGTAGGATGATTAGCATCCATTAAACCTCATTGTATGATTCACCAAAGCACAAGGTTATCAACATAATTGATAACCCGTTTGGTCATGAATAATAAGAATTATAAACTAACTAGTTTGCCAAGTAGCAAAGTAAGATCAACCCGGGTGTTCCATACCCATCATGACAAATGTTAGAGGTGGGCGGGGTTATGTTACTTTGAGTCTTGAAAGCTACTTGGATGAACAAAAACAAAACAAGCAACTGAGGTAGTGGAACAAGTTTGGATAGCCCAAGCTTCCATGGTTCACACATTTAGACACATTCAAGACTCACCATATGAACTATGGTGAGCTTGGATGGTCACATACTTGAAGGTTACTTGGAACCTTATCAAAACAGAAAGTTTAGGAGTTTCTTAGACCTTAAACTTGATGGAGAACAACCACACACAAGCCCCGCAATCATGGGTTGGATTGAGAACAAGGTAGGTACAAGTTCTTCACAAGAAATGAACTAGAAGATGAATATCTATAAGGTTTAGTGAAAGTATAAAACTAAACCCATTTTGGACACCAAAATCGGAGTTGTACCGCCTTGTTACACCTTAGTGAACATTGGGTAACAAACCTTGATGTTATCCAAGTGTTTTGAAACAAGAAAACTCAAAGAATAAGTAGAAGTGAGTTAGAACTCACTTTGAACTCCAAAGATATTCTGCCAAAATCAGTTTTTTTTTTTTTGCACTTTAAGAGAGTCTTGAGAGAGTTTAGAGAATTTGTAAAGTGTGGAGGAGTTGTGGAAGTGATGTATATATAGTAGGGGATTATTGTATGGGTTAAAAGGAGGTTGGAATGTGACTATAGGAGAAGGGAGGTGGAAAAAAGGTGAATTTTGCGCTTTTTTAACATTTTGTCTGCCCAAATTCGTAGGCTACGGCTTGCAGGCCGTAGGCTACGAATTGGTCTGTTTCAATTTTTGTTTTTTTGGCATCTTAAGGGATATATAAGTGTGTGAACATCAAGAATGTATATGAGTACGATTCCGAATATAATTTAAACATCAAGTACAATTCGGTTTCGTATATATAAAGCACGTATTCGAGATTGATTAAGTATCATGTATTTGTGCATAAACAAGTGTGAATAAAAATGTATTTCCAATATGATCAAAGTCTCAAATTATAAGTTTGGAAAAATGAAACACGAATTACGACACGATTACAAGTTTCAAAAAATAGAAATAGAAATACACTTTCTAAATAAGGAAAGTACAGAAATGCGAAGTGTTACAAACGTAAAGCGTAACGTAAGTTCACATGCAAAAGCTTTATAAACCATGACTCGGGTAGAATAATCCTCATCAAGACAACTAAACTGTGTGTACCAAATGTTGACATTATAGTTTTTGTGTCCTCATTAATGTCTATCCGCATTGATGCAATGAAAAGGTCAATAGTTCACGCCCGGCTCCCAGCACGGTGTGAGGTTTGTTGAACCTAATAGCGCTATCTACTAATACCCCGCCTGCCAACCAGGCATGCTAATCGGTAAAATGTGTAGAGACTTCCAGATAAAGTTTGCGTTTAGTTAAGTGTATTATTCCCACATCCAGGGATATTAGACTATGTGTGATCCCAATCCAAGGACGCGCGTGTAGCGCCAATCTATAACCACCCACAATCACTACCACCGACCACCACTTAACGCTTCATTTTTTTGCCTACTAAATAATACACAATAATAATTCATTACATTTACACATGGTAACCAAAAAAGACATGGAATGGTAATGATATATTGCATTCTTTCGTCCATTCTATTACCGCATACCAAACAGACCCATTAAGCTGAGGGTTCGTAAGCCTTAACTTTATTTAACAGCCCCAGATAAAATCGAAAAACGATACAGTAGAAAACCGAACGGGCCTGTAGATCTGTAACTAGAAAAAAGCAGGCTACTTCACGGCCCAAACTATAAGTATTCTCTGGACCGGGTCTAGCCCTAGATCCAACGGCCTAGATATCATCAAACGGTTGTCACACACTCTAGAGCTTCATATATAACATTCATCTTCACGTTTCTCAACTTTACCTAGGGTTTTTTGTGAGCAGCTGCATCTTCAACCTTCAGCACCTCCAACCTTCTTCAAATCTCGCTTCAATATGGTCAGTAACTAGTTATACGATTCAATAAAGTATAAATTAGATGTATCAATCAAACACACACTGATAGAGTTATCTTGTAGCGATTGTTGACTGATGCAATCGATTTGTTGAAAAATGCAGGTTTTGCCAAATGATGTTGATCTGCTTAACCCACCAGCTGAGTTGGAGAAGAGGAAGCATAAGCTCAAGCGTCTTGTGCAGTCTCCAAACTCTTTCTTCATGGTATTTCTTTCATTTTTGATGCTCTAGTTTCATTTTTGTGTTATTGTAAGTTTATGATTTGAAGTGCTAATTTTGTTTAATTATGTTCAAACAGGACGTTAAGTGCCAAGGTTGTTTCAATATGTAAGTGCCTGATGAAATATTGTTTATTTTTGTGCTTAATTTGATGTTTATAATTTTATTAGGTTATAGACCCATGTCACCTGTTGTACAATAGAAATCATATAGTTGTGTAGTGGTGTTTTTTGGGTTATTTTTTGGTGCTTTATGTTTTTCGGGTTGGGTTGTTTGGGTATTTGGCTAGGAAAAAGTGACCTGATAACCTACCCATTTGAAGTGAGGGTATATATTATTTGGGTTCAGGTCAGTTTGGGTCGGGTTGGGTCGGTCGGTTTTCGGCTTTAGATGTAAAATTAAAAAAAAATGTTTTTTTTCACAAAATTTTATCAAATATATCATGTTGTTAAAAAACGTCATCACAATTCAAACACCGTTTAACAATATGGTATGACAGTATTCAAAAGTGAACAGATAATTGAACCATTTAAGATTCTGGTTGGTCGTGTTTGGGTTTTTCAGATTCGGATTTTTCGGTTATTCTCTAGTTGTGTAATCTGTAAAAAACATCGTATAACTGAATTTCTGATATTTGTGTAACAGAACAACTGTATTTAGCCACTCGCAAACTGTGGTGGTGTGCGGAAACTGTCAAACAGTGTTGTGCCAGCCGACAGGTGGACGTGCAAGGCTTACCGAAGGGTGCTCCTTCCGGAGGAAGGGAGATTGATGAAAGTAGCTGTTTTGATCTTCAATATGGTATCTTGCCTAATCAGAACTGAACTATAAGTTGAGTATTTTATGTTAGGTTTTTATCCTTTTTTTGGTGAGAACACAAAATGTTAGTTTGGTAACTTTTGTTATGTTATTGTAAAGACTAAAGTTTTGGATCTTTGATATCATATCTATGGCTTCATGATTTGTTTCTGAGTTTTCGTGTTATGCATTGCAATGATTTTGTTTGCAATTTGGTTAATTTTATCGCTGTGCTGATATCGTTGGCTTTGATGACCTGATGAATATGATGTATTTCATTTTACCGGTGTTTTTTTTTGAAACACTGGATCGATTCTGAAATTTTGATCTCCTGCTTGGTTGATTTGAGATCATTATTTGTTCATCTGCTAGTGCTGGTTGTTATTGACAATGCTTTTCACCTATGTGTGGAAGATGATCTCTATGCATGAATTTAGTTTTTCTTCTCTAATTTGTCATAGCATTAGCTTGGTTTGTTTAGAGCCTTATTGTCCCTGCCTGATTTGTGAGTTTTACCACTTCGAGGTCAGCTTGTTATAAATCTTGTTTGGTTATCTTATTGTCCATTTGTTTCCAATTTGGCTCAAACTGATTCTAGCATTATCATACCCGCTATTACTCTTGTTCTTGAAACCGATTTATGACCCAACCTGATTTAAGAAACTTGTAAAAAAACTGTTTTAACTGACCCAAGCTGATTTCAACCCTATGTCAGTTGATTTGGATATGATTATTTCTTGTTAATACTAGTTTATGACCCGAACTGGTTTGGCCACACATTGTTTTTTGACAAATGTTGACCAATATAAATAACCAAATTAACTCACGTTCTGTACCAAAATCATTCGAGGCAACGTAAATATTGATGAAAATAGTACTCGTTATTTTCATAGATTCATCATTTATGGCCTAAGCAAAAAAAATTAGCTCCAAAAGCCGATAGTGGGGGATCAGATCAAACGACTGTTAAAATACAAACTGAACTAAACAGGAAACTGATGCAAGAATAGATCAAGCAAAAACTGAAGTAAACATCTATGAAGCTTTCATGCTATCAAATAGAACATCTTGCGCAACATAGCCGACTCAGTGTGCAAAAACCGTGTCATTTTGTCTTGGTGGTCTATCAGGAATTGAACTAGGTTTAAACTTAGAAGCCTCATGTCTAGCAAGTTCAGGCGGCACATGACTATTGCTCTGTGTAAGCATCTGCTTAAGATCATAGAAAACTTCAGTATCATCTAAAGTCAAAAACGTAGTAGCTGTACCCGTTTTCCCTGCTCGCCCTGTACGCCCAATACGATGCGTATACATTTCAATATTTCCAGGCATGTCATAGTTTATAACATGAGCCACATCAGGTACATCCCACGCCCTGCGACATCAGTAGCAACCAAAACATTAAATTGTTTTGTCCTGAGTCCTTTGACTGATTTCTATTTGTTCCTGCGACTTGCCACCGTGTAATGTTGTCACACAGTAACCTTCTCTTTCCAATGTTTTAGATACATGGTCAGCAGCCTTTTTAGTGTTTACGAACACAATGGCGGTTTTGTCTACCAGATCATTCAGCAGTTTGTCACCTACACATTTTTTCGGATTCTTTCACCATGATAACATGTTGCGTAACGAGATCAGCCGCTTTTCCCGCAGTTCCTATAGTTACGACAACAGGGTTCCGTAAGTACTTTCTAGCTAGTCTCTCAACAGCCGTTGGCATAGTGGCGCTAAACATACAAGTCGTTCTATAAATTCGTTTCTCATCAAGCCATTCATCTTCGTTTTCGGATTTGAAATTGCTTGACGGCATTGCATCAAGCACACCCACAACTTGTGGTTCAAAACCCATATCAATCATGCGATCAGCTTCATCTAGAACAACATGGTTACATTGGTTTAAAACAATGTAACGTCTTTCTAAGCAATAGATTAGTCGTCCAGGAGTAGCAATAACAACCTCACACCCTTGTCTAATCTTAAACCCTTGCTCTTCAATCGACTGTCCACCAACAATCGAAACAACTTTGATTCCTAAATAACGAGCAAACTTAACCGTTTCTTCCTCAATTTGCTGTGCGAGTTCTCTAGTAGGCGCCAAGACAACCGCATAAGGTCCCTCTGCCTCATTTTCCTCACTTATCGGAGGCAGTCTGGATATGTATGTTAACATAGGAAGCACAAAAGCAGCAGTTTTACCAGAACCAGTTTCTGCAACACCAATGACGTCAAGCTGTTGGAGACCAAGCGGAATCGCAGCCATTTGAATAGGGGACGGGGTCTTGTATCCCGCTCGTTCTACCGCTTTCAAAATTTCCGAACTCAATTTACTTTCGACCCAACTCCGCATAGGCCTGGGGGTTTTCGTCCCTTTATAAGATATGTCAAAATCTTCGCGAAAAATCCTCCAATCTCTCTCTGTCATCTCGTCCAGCTTCTTCTCCGACCAATGTCGATCAACTCTCATATCGAATGTATCATACATTTCCGCAGCCTCAATGCCATTCTTCTTCCTTATCTCATTTCGCACCTTTTTCTCATTCTTCGCCCAACTTTTTCTGCTCCCTGCGGTCTATACCAGCGCGAAAACCTCGTCCGAACATGAGGCTCGCCTCGTGAGGATTCTGATAAAGAATGTTGGTATCGCGAGACGTGTCTTCTGTATTCTCCCAATCAAACAAAGCCCGAAACTTCTCGCTAGGTTTAGTTACTCGTTTCTTCGGCTTGTTTGATCCTAAATACTGCTGTTTAATCGCTTTGAGCTCCTTTCCTTGCTCTCGCTCCGCTTGCTTCTTGATCCTCGCTCGTTCTCTAGCCTTGTATTCTTCATCACATTCATGTTCACAGTGATGACGATCGTAATCACGAGAAGGTTTAGAAGATGACGATCGCCCACCACTATTTTTTCCAACATACCGTAGATACCTCACCATACATTCTCAAACCACACGGTGTGGGTGTGAAAATGTGACGTGGAAGTCCCTCTACGTCAGGCACACCATCCCGCGTATGGCGTGGAGGGCAGCGTTGTGGGTGATCTCCACCAACGTGCAGGTTGATTGGTGGTAGGAGGTTTGTGATTGGTGAGGTTATTTTTTAAACAAAAGGTGGGGCCCTTTCCACGCCCAACACCACCCCGTGCTTTTTTACCATGCCCCCTTGCTGGCGTGACTGCTACATGGCGCTTAATGTCCCCTCTCTTTTCATGCCCTCCCACACCGTATAGTCTTAGAGCATCTCCAACGGTGGTCAAAGTCCCTCCAACAGACTGCCTAGTCAGCATCATTTCAAACCACCACCAATCCAAATCCCCGTTTTTCCCCAACAATAAACCACCACATCATACACCACTTCTTACACTAAAAAAAAAGAGTTTGTGAGTGGATGGTCCCCAACATTTCGGACCGAGTTGGTCCGCTCGAACAAATCGGACCGCATGGGTCAAAGGCCTCCAATAACCAATAAGGGAAGTCAAGTGGGGGTGGTCCGCTCTGACAAACCATAGCAATGGACCACCGTTGTTTATGCACCCATGGGCACTTATCGGATATGACTTTGACTTTGACTTTTCCTTGTAAAATGCATATCTACATAAACTTTAGGGTAAATTACACTTTTCGTCCTTTATGTTTGTATCGGATTGCAATAGATACCCTTTAACTTTAATAATTACAGTCACAGTCCTTTATTTGTAAAACCCGTTACACTGTACGTCCTTTGCACCTAACTTGGTTAAAATTTTCAGTTAACTTTATTCACTTAAGGGTATTCTGGTCAATTCATTTTTTATTTAAATGTTTAATAAATAAAACAAAAAAAAATCCATATACCCCCTTCATCTTCCCCAATTTCCTAACCATAAAACCTTAACCACCACATCTTGCCACCACCACCCCATCCCGCCACTACCTCAAATCTCGTCACCACCATCACTCCGGCCACCGTTCATACTAGTCAACACCTAAATCCCCAATCCTTATCACATGACCATACAAAATCATACAAAATTCAGCAAACAAAAAAACATCGAAAGTTACAGAGCTCGTAGTATTTATGAGGCGATAATCGTGAAGTCCATAGCTCAGACAACAACTGTGAAAAGTATTTTAGGGCTTCTCTGTAAGATTAAATATTTATTTATTTATATTTAATCTAGTAGCCATCATTATCATTTATATAATATAGATCAAAATATATTAATAACCTATTAATAATTAGTTGGTAATTGTTGATGGACCATATTACCCTTATTAACTAATTGGGTTTCCTCTTGGGTGTATAAATAAGGAGCTTATTAGAGAGTTAAAGGGTTAGACAATTACACAATAAAAACAACCCCATAACATCAAATTCGTCTCTCTCTCCCTAACCGAAATCAACCCTACTTTCGGTTTCATCACCATCATCACTTTACACCCTAAGGAGGAACCAGATCAAATTGACAACTATGTCAAATTCCGTGGCTGCGTCTCTGACTGGATTCTCTACTGATGCAATCAAAGGTATGTTATTCCTGTTTTCCTTTTATGTTTTAAACAGAACTGATCAACATGTGGTATCAGAGCATATGTTGATAAATCAGTTCTGATTTTGTATCCATTATTCTGGGATCAAAAATCTGGAAAACGAAATTTTTTAAAGCCTTAAAAGTTCTCGGCTGCTTTCGAGTCCTTGTTGCCGAAATCACCGTTTTCGAAAGAAGTTGGTTAATATATTGTTTCGAAATCATAATGGGCAAATCTTAATATCCGAAATCTGTTAATAAAAGTATAAAATATAAGGTTTCGGATCCCAGATTATGTTTTAACTTTTTTTAGGGTTCATCATTATGTTCTAAGAAAACTCGAAAATTCCATAAATTTTGGAATATAATTTGGATTAGTGGGTGTTTTAATGATTTTGATCTTAACTTTATCTATTAAATTTTCGAAAACTGTTAATGGATTTTCAGTTATTATTTTCGAAATATTTGATAAGTTTAGATCATAAATAAAATAGGAAATACTATCCCAAAATCCCTTAAATTTCGAGTTTTAGTTAATTATCACAATAAACAGCCTTAAAGAGAGGATTCGAAATTATCAACATGTCGCACAAGTCCCTTTAGTCGCACAAGATCAGATCAGATATGATCTGATCGCACAAGACAATCACACAAGGGAAATCGCACAAGAACCTGTGGATCGCACAAGATAATGCTGATCGCACAAAACTTGGGCCTGACTAATCGCACAAGTTTTGGGCCTCACTGATCGCACAAAATTTTGGGCCTCACTGATCGCACAAGACTTGGGTTTTATTTACATCGCACAAGTTTTGGGCCTTATCGATCGCACAAGGCATTACCGATCGCACAAGGCATTACTGATCGCACAAGACTCGAAACCTCATTAATTTTTAAGCTGTTTTATGTGACCTAAAAGGTGGTTTGCTATTAAATACTTGGTTTTGTTTATACTTAATTAATTAATAAGGATCAAATAATGTTTTACAAAACCAAACTAGCATAACTTGAATGAGCTTCTGATGTATCATTTCTGGCCAAAGCTGATTTAATACATCTATTTATTGTTCAAGTATTATAAAAAGCTATGTTGAGTATGCATTACAAACGTGAAATGTCTTAATTCTGGCCAAAGCTGATTTAATTCATTTATGTTTAGCATACTTGACAAGTGCATAATTAAAGTGATTGTCTCATTTATGGCCAAAGCTGATTTGTCACGATTACTTTGCACACATACTTAAATGATTACACTTCTGGCCAAAGCTGATTTGTCTTTGTTTAAGTAGAATTTTACTAAGTCTATTATTTTGATGTTAGTAATAGACATATCACAATCTCTTCACATAATGATCCTTATATTAATGATCCTTAATTAATTTTATGATCATTTCGTCTGTTTTATTCTTAGTACCCATAATTTTACTCACTATAATTTACTTCTACATATATCTCATCCACTCTAATTCCTAAACCTAAAATGTTTGCTTTATTTAAAGTTTCTATTAGAATTAGCTCTTAAATTAAATCCTTGATTATTTCTTAAGACACGATAATCCTATCGCTCTCTTCTGATAAAGAAGAAAATTAGAGCATGATGATTAGGACAAATCGAACATGATGTCTCTCATGATAATCAAGAACTCTCTAACATAATGCTATCACTAAAGTTATTTCAGATTAAGTCTTTCCTAAGGCTAATCTCTTATATATGGAATAATCACTAGAACTCCTAAGATGCATGCCTTCTTTTAAAATTCTAAATTATAAAGTTAAGTGGTATATGTGAATACATAATAATGTACAATACCATGACCCATAAAGTTAAAGGCTTACGCATGGAAATAAGTACATTTTCCAGTACATTACATATTAAGATTTTCACTTGTACAATTTGATGCCTTATAAATCAACTATAACACTCAAAAATACCAAAATATAATGAGTGTGTTGATAAGCAACATATGTACAAAGAAATAAATGTTTGAAGCTGGAAAATAAGTTGTTACTCACCTTACAACCACTTAAAACCTTAAAAGAGGATTGTTCTAAGGTCCATAGACAAATTACAAGTGTTAATTCCACCTCTAAGGTTCTTCAAGGGAAAATCTCACTGCATAATTATGTCATTAGATTAGACATAAGCAACGAGATTATCCATTAATCTAAAGAACAGTTGGATGAATTCATTAGATAGTCACTTATTAAAGATATTTAAGTCTAATAATTATAATATTCCTATTAACAAATGATTAGTTGACTCTAGTTTTTTAAACGTTTCCTTACCAGAAATTAACAAATAACTAACATGAGAGTTAGTGACAAAATTAAATGTTAAGGCTATAAGAACAATAATAAGCAGTCCTCTAACAACGCTTTTCGATACCTTCTATATTCTGAAGATTAATCAGAATACAGTATCATAATTAAGCAATGTTATGAAGGTTGTGAGGTTTGCATAGTAAACATAAAGTCACACTTATCTTAAACTCTCATTTTATTTGTTCTAAATATCTGGATTGAAACAATACTAAGATAAAACTAGATGATACCTTACATTTTCACAACTTTGTCATCATGTAAATGAGAATTTGACAAAAGGAAAATGAGACTTACAAATTTCATCCATTATAACCAAAATTCATGAGAAATCATGACATGGTTAATGAGGATGATTTCTTATCTAATCTCATTCTAAGTGATTTTAAATCATGACGTTATAGCCCTAAATATTACTTGGCTTAAGGAATAAGTATGGGTCCATCATAAGTCATTCATTGACATTCATGGAACTTATTTCAAATGGAATATTCAGACACAATTCATTTATCATTTAAAAGACTATCAACTTGTATCTAAATTTTGTCGCATATGGCCCATGGTCTTAAAGAAATCTACTCATATATGTGCTTAACATGATTTCTATTAAATATGTCCCTAAGTTTTTATGACATCTGGACATTAAAGAAATCAAGTAAAGTCTAACATATATATATGATAGGTCCCCACGTCACATACCTAATTGAAACTTCTCTTATAGCATTCTAGAGATATTAAAAGATCAGTGGGAGCATTAAGTGTTTTAGAACAACTTGCAATAGTTGCAAGAGGTGGGGGAGTGAAAATTTCACATTACCTCAATTTGCACCTCTTGTACAAGACACCGCTCCATCACGACACTGTTCCATCAAAACTTGTCTCCTTAAAATCTAATGCTATTATTACAAAAGTTTCATTGTTGCTTAATTGTGGGCACACTTAGATTTCTTATCTTAACTAACATAATCCTCAACAAGAGAAACTACAATGACTAACGTCACTAATATGTTTTCTCTATTATATGTTTTCTCTATTAGAATTTGTTTGGTCGTTAAATATTGACCCTAAGCATGCTGAGTTCCTAAAGTTTTCTAAGGTCAGTGGGAGCAGTCAAAGTCCTTATCATGACTTGCACGGAATACAAGAGGCGGGGGGAAGAGTGTCATTAAATTTCACTCCGAATTTAACTCCGATTACACCTCTTGTACACCATACTGCACCAACTCTTACAAACTTAGAATCTTGAAAATGATAGCAACCTAATCAAGAGCTAATCCATAAAACTGAAACTTCTAACAAACCCAATAATCAACTCAGGAGGTCATCTAGGTTTAAAAATCTACTAACTTTGATGATTACATAAACTCCCTAATTTGGAGTTGAAATGGATTTTGGAAAAGTTTACTGATCCTATCTCTTCTAATTAAGCCATTAGTGTCAATCAATCTTCTGAATGAAATAAAACAGTTTTCTAGTAAAACTGATTTTATGTGTTCGCATAACGTTTGGGATTTGATTGAATAACCTAAGAGTGTTCATAACTAAACCAAATCCTGATATAAACGTTAAGACACAAAGAAGCATGATTGATTGTCAAAGATTGTACTCAGGAAGAGATAAATTATTAAAGAATCTTTATTACATATCTAACAAAAGATTTCTTTTAGGATCATCACTGTTCTAGTAGCTTATAATAGTTTTGAGCTACATTAGATGAACATTAAAACATTTTTCCCTAACAACTGGCCGACATATTTACATGTTCATAAAACAACCTGAAAGTTCTAAACTTAAGGTTAAAGAACAGTTTGTCTATAAGCCAATAAAATCCATGTATGGTTTAATGCAAACATCATACTGTGATGAAATCTTAACGTAATTATTTTCATCAAAAGTCAAGTGGATTAATGTACCTACCTCAAAATGAGTGGGAGCAACTAAGATAAACTTGTCTATATAGATGATATTCTTTTGACAAGTAGATGTTACATAAGTCAAAGCATTGTTAACACAAACTTTGATATAATAGATCTCAGAGATATCTCTTACATAATAGATATCATAACATGTTGAGATAGACCAAATGGGACATTACTTCCGTTCCATAAGTTTAACATTAAATTGGTCCTTAAATATGTAACAAACAATACTGCTCTCCTTTAGAGGATAATAGGATAAATGAGATTATTTCTTACGCTTCATTAATTAGAAGCCTTATGTAAGTTTAAGTCTATACTCGTTTAGATATTACTCACATTGCAACACACTAGATATGTCTAGATTAATGTGAAGCATTTAATAGAGTATTACAATATCTTTAAAAGAAATGAGAGACTATATTTTAAAGAAGAAGTGAGAATTAAAACCGGTTTATTACTCTAACTTTGTAATATTCAAAGATGACAAAATGTAATTTCGGGTATATTTTATGTTAACAGACAAAACCTATCTCATGGAGGAGTCATAATAGACTGATATCAACAACCTAAGTTATAATGACATAATATAGTCACTAAATGTTGTTGGAAATTTATCAGTGGACTCATAAGTTTATTAACTCCATATATTTAATATATTGAAGACTTATTGTGATAAAGTCAGCTACCATGTCTCCTTGAACAGTAACAGTTCGAGAGGTGTTGCATTAAATTTCGATACGCAATTAATTATTCGTTTATGAACGAATTGAGGAAACTAAATCTTTGTATCGAATGCATTCATGATATGCTTAAGGATCCTATAACTAAAAGTCTATCACCCATAACTATTATATAAGCGCTTATAATAATCACGGGTTTATTGATGACTATGTACAACTGCATATCGTACTATGAATGATTAACTTTTAATATTCCTCATCAGTTTGATTTTGTATGTCTCTAACATATGTTCTGCCGGTGTAATGACATATAGACAACTATAAATACAAATCAAACGTTAAAGGGCTTACTTATTTTGATCATAACTGTTAGGTTTTAAATTAAGGCTATAGTATGACTAATGGGGGTCCTGAGTTGCATAATGATTCAACGACTGTATTTCTCTGCTATAGTACTTGTTTAAGGCTAAAATGAGTATTAACTCCTGATCAGACTAATCTAATACTCATGATAAATGATTATTCGGCTAAGTGGGAGAATGTAAGATTAAATATTTATTTATTTATATTTAATCTAGTAGCCATCATTATCATTTATATAATATAGATCAAAATATATTAATAACCTATTAATAATTAGTTGGTAATTGTTGATGGACCATATTACCCTTATTAACTAATTGGGTTTCCTCTTGGGTGTATAAATAAGGAGCTTATTAGAGAGTTAAAGGGTTAGACAATTACACAATAAAAACAACCCCATAACATCAAATTCGTCTCTCTCTCCCTAACCGAAATCAACCCTACTTTCGGTTTCATCACCATCATCACTTTACACCCTAAGGAGGAACCAGATCAAACTGATAACTATGTCAAATTCCGTGGCTGCGTCTCTGACTGGATTCTCTACTGATGCAATCAAAGGTATGTTATTCCTGTTTTCCTTTTATGTTTTAAACAGAACTGATCAACATTCTCTGAACCTGACCAAAAATCACAACAAAATCATCAATTATCATACAGAAACCACAGATTTACCCAATTTCAAAATCAAATGATTCAAATCAGAAATTGAAAGTGAAAAAGTGAAATTTACCCAATTTGCTATGAATATTGTTCCCCCACGTGCAGACCAAACAAACTTTTAAGAATTTCAAATCAATATCCAAAAATTTGCCATGAATATAATTCCTCGTGCAGACCAAAGAAACTTTCAAGAGTTTTAAATCAATAACAGATTTCATGTCAATACGAACTTAAATTTACGAAATAATAACAAATAGAGACAAAGAGAGGGAATGCAAGTATGAGAGAGAGAGGGAAAAGAGAACGATGGTGAACCTTGCGGGAATCGGAATCTTGGTCGAAACCTTATCGGAAACGTGGTGGTGGCTCTCACAGCAATGGTGGGGATGGTTGGTTGGAGAGAGATTAAGGGGAGAGAGAGAGATATGAAACAGAGAGAAAGATTAGGTTTATTTATTGTGTTTTGTTTATTTGTTTAATTTAAATATATTTGTAAAATTACTAACATACCCTCATGTGCAAGGCACATGCTATATTTAACTGAAAATTTTAACCAAGTTAGGCGCAAAGGACGTACAGTGTAACGGGTTTTACAAATAAAGGACTGTGACTGTAATTATTAAAGTTAAAGGGTATCTATCGCAATCCAATACAAACATAAAGGACGAAAAGTGTAATTTATCCTAAACTTTATTAATTTGATTATGAGTTTTTGGAAATGTGTCCCAATATTTAGGGTGAATTGGAGGATGGGAGACCAAAAAATGAATATACCATTTGTTGCAATGTAGTTGTAGTACCAGTTAAGATCTCCATAACCAAACATATTTTTAAACCGACTCCCATGTGATAGTAATGATCGAGTGAGTCCATGACGTTATAGGCTAGTGACATCTTGGGAGTGTAATAAGGCTTATAGATCATGAGGTACTTGATTCGATTCTCACAAGGAGGTTTTCCCATATTATTTGGTTTCCTCCTGAATTGGTGTATAAACATTATTGCCTAGTGGAGATAGATATGATCGGGTGGTTCTGCTGGTGACACGATGATACTACAGTGGTCTGTCACTGATCCAACTTTGCCGTTCAAAAAAAAAGTAATTATTGAGTGAAGTGAGAAAGTTGAGTAAGCTATTAAGTGAGTAAATGCTAGAGTGAATGTATACCAAACGGTTGGTGAATAGTGTTTAATAGTTTAGAGAGAGCGAGACAAGTGCCATAATATCTCATAATATTAACCAAAATGACTAACGTTACACGTATTTTTATGTTTGTGTTTTAGTCCTATGATTGTTACTATGAGTGTGCTTGGAATTACGTTTTGAAGTGATTATTTGATTATTGCGTTTGTAAAACATAAATAATCTAAAAAAGTGTTTGGATGAAAAAGTGATTATCTGTCTCCAAAACGCAGTTTTGGAGAAGCATGTACCTACATGCTTTTTCAAAACACAACGCAAAATCTATTTTGAAAACGCAACACCAAACACCCCATACATATGAACTGAAACCGTTAAACTTGGCTTTGTTTGGCATCTCAATATAATTTATATCTTAAAACTGGTTGTAAGTTCTTTTTTCATCATGGGAAATGTTGTGGTTATATACTGAGCCTAATTGCTTGATTAAACTCTGATGCATAAACATATAGAACAAGTTAATTTCACTACTATGAAACTAGGTAATTGCGACTAGAAAAGACTGGTCGCAAGATTTGTTTATCTTTAAGCTTGATTTTTGTAATATATGACTCATGGAAAATAATTACATGGTTTTGTCTAACAGCTATCTTATCATTTTCTTTCATATTAAAGTATTTAATTAATTAATACACATTAAACAAGCATACTTTGCACAAGTATCAAATGAAATTTCAGAAAATTTATTTAATATTCATACATCTCAAGTTGGACAGACAAACCCATTAATGATATAAAAAACTCAATGTCAAGCACCCTCTTATATTGGTTGCTACTTCTACTTTAGTATATTACTACACAGTATACGCTATGAAAAAATTCAATTCAAGTTCCCAAAAAAGGAAAAAAATATAGGGGAATTATTGGCCTGTAATAATTCCAACTAGAGGTCATTGGTCATTGACAGTCTCACCTTTGAATATTCCCCCACCAGTCCCACATTTCACCTATTTTTGCTACACCGGTCACCCGTTAAAAAGAACTTAACGGAGTTAAGTTTTTTTTTTTTCCAAATTACAAACAGATTTTTTAGGGCTTTTGATCAGAACGACGATACAGGTCCATTGATATAAAACTTACCTCGAAATGGTGCTCCAAATGACTTGATTTTTGTTAATTGGAAATTTAAACACCCGAATTGAAGCACCGTTTTCATCGTTTGGAACACCGTTTCGAGGTCAGTTTACATCAATAGACTCGTATCATCGTTATGATCAAAAGCCGTAAAAAATTGTTTGTAATTTAGAAAAAAACACAACTCCGTTAAGTTTTTTTTAACGGATGACCGGTGTAAGAAAAATAGGTGAAATGTGGGACTGGTAGGGAAATATTTATGGTGGGACTGTCAATGACTAAATGACCTCTAGTTGGGATTATTACAGACCAATTCCCCCAAAATATATAAATAAAGATGAAAAAATCAGTTCAAGTTCCAAAAGAGAAAAAAAAAATATAAATAAAGATGAAAGAAATAATACATCGAAAACATAGGAATTAGGATACAAATATAATATCATAAAATCTGACCCTCACTTTAGTAACATATATTATAAAAATAAGCGATGCAAATTAAACGGAACAATACGGAATCCAAGATAATAAAAATAAATCAAACGTCACGGTCCCTCTTGCATTCGGGTGCCATTTTGGGAAACCTTTTCCGATCAGTGCAGTAGTTGTAAATGGTGAACTTCTTGCGGACCCATCGGAGACGACGCCATTGATAAGCATCAAGATCTTGATATTCTTTCTGGTCCCACCACCGTTTGCCTTGTGTTTCGCAGTATTTTGCGTTTACCGACGACTCACAACCGTCCACGTGGAAGTTCTTGTAGTGAGCCACAAATGGTCCCTTTGACCAATCTGTCTTTTCTAACCCACCTCTTGTTGCCCAATCGTCAGCGTTCCATAAGCTTGAGTAGATCTTCATGGGTTGGTTGAATGGGAATTTGACTCCTAGATCTTTGCTGTTCTTGAACACTCTGATTGGAACATCATCCACCAAAAACCTGTAGTAGATCATTTATTTAACCATGTTAAAATTTAATTTTCTTATCTTTTTTATCGTGTTCAAATCCTACTCGTAAATCTACATATTTGTCTATAGATTTAAACCGTCACACACATTGATTTTGGGTGAGGCTAAACATACGACTGTATGCTTAATTAACTCACCCATACGAGAAAAAGTAGAGTTGAGTTATGATGAGACGGATTTCATAGTGGAGATGATAGATTCCGTTAAAAGCACATAGGAGGAGTGTGTTTATTTTTTAGAACAACAAACTTATACCCCAACTAATCCTACTATTTTTAGAACATCAACCGACTCGCCCATCTAATCTACCCCTAATTATCATCCACATTCTACAATAGAACATTTTTTTTTGAACGGCAAAGAATTTCACGTGTAAACCCACCCTACTTGGGGCTATGTCCAAGGTCGACTCCTCAACCGTGGCCCCAGATGGAATCTGTAAACCCTCGCCCCCGTCAGATTTGAACCCGGGATTAAAGCCCCGATTCATCACTTCACCTAATGTCTCTCGAAAATGGCCCAAGCGGGAATCGAATATACGTCTCCACTAAGACTGAGTGTAGTGGGGCGACTCCCACCCCAAGTCGCCTTCAACACCGCCCCCCATGGCGTCCCCCTCCGGCGTCCCCCTCCTGCCCGTCCTCTGCACGTCGCCACCTTCCTCACACACATCCATCCCCCCATCGGCGTCCCCCCCTTTTTGGCACAAACTTTCAAGGATTCCCCCTTGGAGGTCGCCCCAAGTCGCCCCAAACACCACGCCCCCTCTTTTGAGGTCGCCCCAAGTCGCCCCCCAAACGCCACGTGTCGCAAGACGCCCTCTTTTGAGGTCGCCCCACTACCTTCAGTCTAAGAAGGCATACCTTTTGACCACTAGACCAACACACACCAAGATCTAGAGACTAGAGTTAGGTCCAGATCTACCGTTCGGGTAGGAAGACCACCACACACACCTTGACACTGTTAGTCTACAAGTTTTTTACCCTTCACACCTTGATAACGTTAAGTTAAAAGCGGTTTGGTACCTACCTTAAATGTGGTCGCATATCCAAACACCAAAAAAGACAACCAAGCTTCCAAAACAAATTAAAAAAAAAAAAACCAAAAAACTTACACAATCTGGTACATGTTCCAAAGAACAGAGTAGGAGTGGTAAGCTTTGGTCGGATCAAACCAAAGATAAATCCGTTGCTCCCGGTCACCTTTACCGCCGGTAAAAACATTAGTCTGCAAAATATACGGCTGCCCTGTTCTGTTCCCCAAGAACTCAAAGTCGATCTCGTCATGCTCATTGTTTTGTGACGACAACTGCCATTTTCACAACATTCTCATCACAAATCAAAACATTCACAACTTCACACACCCAAAAAAAAAAAAAAAAAAAAAGAAGGGAAAAGGGTAAAACGGTAAAAGAACATACATAAAAAGCGGTGACAGTGCCGGCAGAATCACCGGGAACCATTTTAATATGCATACTAAAATGGCCAAAAAGGTAATGTCCCTTGGACTGGAAACCGGTACCGGTGTAGTTATCCAAAAGCAACTGGATCTCTGAACCGCCGTTGAAGTATTTAATGTGGTCGAAAGCCCACGTGGGTACGTAGTTCCGGCCGAACGGGACAGCTACCGGTTTTTTTGGAGCGGCTCCGATGGTGAAATGGGCCGTTGCTAAGATACAAATACACATCAAGACCAGATGGCCTCCTCCCCATATCTGGTTCCGATGCATTGTGGTTGTTGTTGTTGTTTTGGTGCAATAATAATAATAATATTATTTCAGAAGGGAGTTTGTGAAGGGGAAAGAGTAAAGGGTGAAGTTTGTACTGTTTTAGTGATATGAATGATGGAACCAGGTATGAAGAGGGGTGTGGATAAAGGGAGGGGAGGGGGTGTATATATATACGTGTATAATGGTATAGGAGTTGTAGAGAAGAGAGGAATATTTTAATAATGAAGGTTACAGGAGGCTACAGTTTATATCCAGCTATGTCAAGTAGAAAACCCCATGAATGGATTATTTTTTATTTGTCCAGATCAAGTGATGAAGGATTGCATTTCTCTTCACAGAG
Organism: Helianthus tuberosus; assembly: GCA_030545235.1. Taxonomy (NCBI): domain Eukaryota; kingdom Viridiplantae; phylum Streptophyta; class Magnoliopsida; order Asterales; family Asteraceae; genus Helianthus; species Helianthus tuberosus. Next base: position 3,733,481 of record CM060422.1, on the reverse strand, counting down.
GTTACACTTTTCTTTCAATGATCTCTATATTAAATGGTTGAAGTCTTATGTTTCTTTTGAGAGATGCAAGTTCAACTCTCATTTGGTGCAGAGTTATACACTAGTGGGCAATAATAAGAGATTTAGAGAAATTTCCGATCCTTAAGAAAAGTTGTATGTGCAACAATATAAATCTGCATCACAATTATACAAGTTAAGTAACATATATAAATAATTAAAATTATGTAACACTAAAGGCATGCGTAATGGATATTATAGGGGCGTGTAAGAGTTTCATAACGCTCCCAGCATCATCCCTCTGGACATTATAGGGGCATGAAGAGCAAGAAACATTTCTAGAAGAGTAAACTGCAATTTTACCCCTTGAGGTTAGGGGGCATTGGCATGTCTACCCCCCCTAAGGAAGTAATTGCATTTTTACCCCCCACTGTTCACTGTTATGTCGCATGTTTACCCCCTGTTAACAGTCAACGGTAGTTTGACCTTATAGGTGAGGGTATTTTGGTAATATTACCCAATATTTATTATTATTATTATTATTATTAATTTAAAACCCATATAAGATTAGATTTGATCTTCATCTTCCATTATCATCTTCATCTTCCACCATACAATCTTCCTATCTAATCCGATCTTCAACCCTAAAGTAAACTACCACTATATACATTTCCCATATGTCATTATGTCGACCCCAAATCATTTTCTACAAAATAAGACAACCACAGGGATCATCTTCAACTGATGAACCGCCACCATCAGCCACCACCACCCTCACCAGCCACCCCCACCACAATCCACAACAATCGAAACCATTTCTTGACAATTTCCCCAACTCTCCACCAAAATCCCCAATTTAACCAATCAATCAGTTTCAAACCCTAAATTGAAACCCTAGGCACAAATTTCAACTCAATCACACAAAGATTGAAACCCCTCTGCGATTGAACCAGTCCATCCCCCGTCTCCGCCACTTCTCCTCACCACCACCGTCTCCGCCGCCACTTCTCCTCACCACCACCGTCTCCGCCACTTCATCAGTTGAATCTGGGTTGAATCTGCACATGAACTTGGCATGTCTGGGTTTATGTATATGGGTTTGTTTTGTATGAAGTTGTTTTTGAATCTGTTATGTTCATGTGCATATGGGTTATTATGATGTTTTTTGAATCTGGGTTTGTTTTGTTTTTATGAAACATCATCATCAGTTGAATCTGGGTTATTATGAAGATGTTTTTTGAATCTGGGTTTGTTTTGTATGAATCTGTTATGTTCATGTGCAGATGTTTGGGTTATTAAGTCGGTTTGGGTTTATGAATCTGGGTTTTTTGAAGATTGATTATGAACAAGTCAAAGGGGATTTGTTTTATATGAAAATTGATTATGAATCTGTGTTCATGTTCATGTTCATGTGCAGATGTTTGGGTTATTAGATCTGGGTTTGTTTTGTATGAAGATGTTTGGGTTATTAGATCTGGGTTTGTTTTGTATGGGGATGTTTTGAATATGAAGAATGAACAGTGGTGGGATGATGGTGGCGGTGGTCAGAAGAGGAGAAGGATGTGGTGGTGGTGATGAACTGATGATGATGATGATGAACCTGATGATGATGATGAAGTTGTTTCGTTGATTTTGTGATTTGTGTTGTGGATCTGGATTTGTTGTTGTTGTTAGGGCACTTAGGGTTTGATGATTTGTGTAAATTTGATGTTGAATGAATTATGAGAGTAATTGTTTGTAGGTGATTTGTGGATCTAGAACACCCAGAATGAATGAACTGATGATGATGATGAAGATGAAGAAGAATGAACTGAAGATGATGAACTTGATTCTTGATTTTTTATATAATTTTAATAAAACAGGGGCAAAAACGACTTTTCACACATTACAACAGTCAAAACAAACGTTGACTTAACAGAATCTGTTAACAGGGGGTAAACATGCGACATAACAGTGAACAGTGGGGGGTAAAAATGCAATTATTTCCTTTGGGGGGGGGGGGGTAGACATGCCAATGCCCCCTAACCTCAGGGGGTAAAATTGCAGTTTACTCTTTCTAGAATAATGCTGAAAGAGGAGAAAAAAACTGGAAAGTATTGAATGAAATGAGCACTAAGGAGGAGTAACCGTTACACATTTTTTAAAGAGGTGTTATAATGCTGATATGACGAAAAATGCCTCTTAAGAATCATTAACCATTACGCATGTTGTAGGAGTTTATATTTATAATTAACCTCCTTCTAGAAATTTCACACATTATAACTTCTTTTAGGAAAAGCCGATTGTAGTAAAGTCATTATTTCTCTTAACAATTGAAAAGGTAAAATCAAAGCTCTTGATTATTTTCTATTAATTCTATAGAATACTTGATCTTAATTTTACACTAGGAAAAGAATAATAAAATGACACGTTTCTTTCTTTTCTGTTCCTTCTATATTTTTCTCTTTCACTCCATGACTTTTTTCCCTCTCCATGATGTGTCACTCTCATGTTTGTTTTCATTCTTTTTTACAATACAAACAAATCAGTTTTGAAAAAAAATCTCAATCATGATATATGACTATATGAGCTATAAAAAAAGTATGTCAAGGAATAAAGAAGAAATGAGCGATTTTGAAAAATTTACGTATTAATTTTAATATTTTGTATACGTCTAATAATACCATTATTATTATTATTATTTTGTAAATTTAGCATGTTCGCAAAAGTCGTTTGACGGTCCCTAGTCAGATTTGAGAGTACTCGGGAAGTTCTCGCCCTAAACGGAGAGTACTCGGGGAGTAATTGGCCTAGATAAGAAGTACTCGCGCATTGGCAGTCTACCTTGTAGCGAATACTCGGCTTGGGAGAACTTGTTTTACAACCATGAAATTTTGGCTGATGTTTAACTATTCAAAAGTACATCAAATGTAATTTATTTAAAGTCATGTTTTTCTATCTTGTGAACATCTATTAAAAAATTGTTGGGTTATATTATAGGACAATTTTTTATGTTACAAATTAATTTTGTTTCTAGAGATCACCAAGTTAATTAGTTTTGTTTCTAGAAATCTCCACTGTATATATCATATGCTTAGCTTTAGTCCACCCGTCATTAGTGGGAAACACTACTGTTAGAAAAAAAGTACCAGCCATCGATTTTATCACTTATGAATTCTTTTTACCCATTTTTAAATACAAAAGGTATGATATGACCGTTATAATCTCTTAAATCTCTCCTTAGGCCACAAAGCCTGGTTTAGCGTTACCTCACCACCCCAACATCTATAGCGCACCGGGACGCTATACACCATCCCCTCCAAGTTAATACGGGGCGCTATGGGTTCTCCGCCATGGTGCTAACGAGCGTTAAAGCTGTGTGCAGGTGGGGCCCACCTATTTTAATTTTGTTTAATAGGGGGCTTTAAACCGTTGCATGCAAGTTAAAGTGACGAGCTTTAAAGCCCTCCATACGACGTGGCGTCTAGGTGAATCTGACGTGGCGTGATATAGCCCCTATACCACACCCTCCAGCCTTATATCCTAACAAGTTTTAAGATAAGTGCCAAAATGTCATAAATTTGAAAATGGGTATTTTGGTATTATGATATTTTGTTGAGTATATACTTTGAGAATTAGATGTGGATTAAATTTGTTTCTAAAGATAAATAATTGAAATTTTATCTAACAACCCAATAATAAAAATTGAGATCAATATAAGTGAAAGACAAATAAAAGTAAAACTAGAAGCATTAAACTATGTCTTCAAATGTTAAATAAAATAAGATTATGCCTTCAACCACTTTTCAATTATCCTATATATTTAAAAAAAAAAAGCTTATGAATAATAACTCAATACATGGCCCACCCTCCGTTTTTTTCACTTCATCTTAAATACAACAAACTTCAACTCATTAAAGAAAAACTCAACTTGTTTTATGAATAAGAAAAGTTGGTAGGGAGGATACTACAAGGATAGTAGGGAGTTTGTTTGGTGAATGATAGAAATGAAACAAATTTGACTTGAGAGTTAAAACATTTGACTTGAAAACTTGGAGTGTATTTTTTTAATTGGAATAATTGCATATTTCCCCTTCAAAACACCCTTAATTGCATATTTACTCAAACCTAAATAAAAATTGCATATTTTCCCTTCTTTGTTAAAATGACAAAATTACCCTTCTTAAAATTAACAGATCTTATAGAATAATCAGATCATTTCAAAAAAAGGGACGTCGTTTGGGTTCTCTTCATCTACGGCGACAACAGAGGGCGACAAAGCAGGGTTTCCGGCCGGCGATTCTTCTGCCGGCGACACACAACACGATTCCGGCGACAACACAGCAGCGCTTTTTTGCGGTTCACGGTCTTTCTTTTGCAGGTATGTTTGTTCATCAAGCATCTTTGTTTAAAGGTTTAGGCTTGATAGGTGATTTTGATGATACAACAATGGTTAGTCATATGTTAAAAGGGGTGATTTTGATGATACAGCAATGATTTTGATGATACTGTTTAGGTGATTTTGATGACACAGTAGCTTTTCAAGTTTGTATATCTACAACAAAAGTTAGATTGGATTTTTTTCTTATTGCTTTGTTTTGTTCTTGTATTTTTTTGTTAGATTGGATTGATTCAAGATGGAAGATGATGATATAGATGTGGTGGGTATGGACCCCAACAAAGAAAGGAGAGAATTAGAGCAAATGATGAGCAAAGAAAAAAATATAAGCGTCACCGGTGTGGTGGGTATGGACACCAACAAAAAAAATGCAAAAATTCGGCATCGCAAGATCAACCATCAACAAGTAAACGGGGAAAAAGAACAAAAACCTGTGAAAATAACTAATCAAAGTCGAGCAATTTACTTTTTTGGTACCAAATGGTCAAAACTTTGGCATTTGTCTTTTTCATTTTTTGGATATTGATACATGGAATTTTTGTGGTTGTTTTTTTGGATGATTTTTTGGTACCGTAATGGATTAAAGTTTTGGCATTTTGTTTTCTATTTAGATGATTGTCAATTGTATTTTTTATGATTGTTACTTTAGTTCGTGAGGAAAAATAATGAAAAAAAAAAAAAACTTCATGAACAAATGCAAGTAGTGAAAAAAGACAAAAACTAGAAAAAAGGGTAAATATGCAATTTTCTAAAGTTTAGTAAAATGAAGGGTAAAATAGTCTTTCTATAATTTAGTTTTTATAAATTAAATCAAAATGGGTAAATTTGCAATTTTACTAGTTAATAGAGGGGAAATATGCAATTGAATTTTTTGCTCGGGTATATATGCAATTTCAAAGTTTTTTAAGGGGAAATATGCAAAAAACCCTTTTTAATTTAATATAAAATGTTTGTGTTAATCAACTCTCCACATGAAATCTTGATTTGCAACAATTCAGCATTCTATGTTTCTATCTCACATATAATAAACAAAAATAATAAACCTAATATTGATTTTGCGAAAGAGTACTTCTAAATTTTATAGGTGAATTTTCAATAAACTAAAACAATAAACCTAATATTGATTTTGCCAAAGAGCACTTCTAAATTTTATAGGTGAAGTTTCTTTTGTCAAGCATATGAAATATTATCACACACATATATTTGAAACCATCATGCTTATATTTATATATGTTTTATTGTAAATTTGTGCAAATAATTTGGCTTTCGTATATAACGACATAACTTTCCCGTGACTTTCAAATATACACAGTCGTGATGTGTTTTTTTTTGTTATCTTATAGATGTTCTATCGTGATTACTTCTTTTTATCTACGTTTCGAACCCGTCGTAAAGCACGAATAGTAATCTACTAGTTGTTAATTAAAAAACACAATACATAAACTAAACTAATCGAAACTTATATACCATTTAAAAATCTTTTGAATTGACACTTGAGATCCATAATCTATTGACTTTTCTAGTTGAATTGTTTTCTTTTGTGATACAATATTTTTTTAGGTTTGTTTTAAGTGCTTAAAGAGTATTTCATTCTTTTTCATTAAAGGTTTGTGTTTAGAGATATTGGGTTCAAGTCATACAACAACAGGATTAAAGAAATTAGTCTTTTAAAAATATATATATAATCTTTAAGTTGTCAAATCATTAATTTCTTTTCGTACTAGAAAGATTAAAGTGCTTTTGATTTAATATTTTTAGAGTGGCAATGATGAAAATTTAAAATTGTGCTATGCTTAAACAATCTCTTTTTTAAGTTGTGATTTTATTCTCAAGTGTACATTGTTAAGCAAAAATCAGCCCGTAGATATAAAATCACGGTCCAAAATACCACACAGACATAACATAATTTAAGTGTTAGGAATAGACTGATGTTTTTGACATAAATAAATATATTGATAGTGTTCGGTTTCACGTATTCGACATGTCAGCCCGTAAACACAAAATCCTTTGAATGATACATCAATTTTGTTATGATTGACACCCTGACATCTATTAACGAAACCAAAAAAAAAAACTAAATTAAAAATACTAATAAGGAAATGTGAAGAAAGAAAATTGCAAAGGCATTGCAAGGTTGCTAAGATTAGGAGAAAAATAAACAGACAGGCATTGGGTGTAGCGTTCATGTGCACATGACATGCTCCTCCCACACCATGTTCTTTGCACGTGACCTTCTAATCTCAGCCTCTTAACACCCTTTCCCATAAGAATTCTTTCTTTATGGTTTAATTATCCATAACCTTTTACTTTTATATATGTGTATTATTTAACTTGAAATATTAGATATTTAAAACTCATTTTATATTATTTATTTATATAATAAAACGGCTACTTTTAGATATACATACGCATTTATCCATTGTGAGATTTAACCTTCAACTACTTGAGAATAAACATCTAAGCAATAAACCCTTTAGCTTTTTCCTTGCGCTAGAAAGTAGTGTTAGAGTGTCTACGAGGCCCTCGTGCTCAAAATTTTCAGACTATTATCCCCATTGAACGGCTAGGCCAACACATATCAACGGTGGAGTATCGGGTCATCCTTAATACGAGTTGATGATCCATTTCTTTCCTGTTAACGAGTCTTGCCCAATTTGCCGCAAGGTTTGTTTGGATAACTCTAAGGAGCATGCGGTCTATTGCAAGGAATTACCGGGCTTTAAATAAAAACATGACTTGGTCAGAGATGTCCTATGTGATGTGCTTAAGCGGACAAGAATCTCTGCAAAAAAAAAGCGGCCCTTGCGAATTTCCTGACAGACCCACTTGAAGGGAGGTCCACTCTTCGGCCAACGAATGTTCTTGTGTTCAGTTGGGCAGGTGGGAAACATGCTTTTGTGGATCGGACCTTATCGGAGTATATCTCCCTGTTGGGCTCAGAGGAAACCGTTTTGTCCCCTGTCAGACTGTGTTGAAGGCATAATTAGAGAAAGTTGCTAAGCATGAAAAAGCTTATGCTGAGAATGAACATTTCTTCTAGGGATGGCAATGGGTCGGGTTTGGGACGGGTTTAGGTAATCCCAAACCCTTACCCGGTTAGATAAGCTTGTCCCAAACCCGTCCCAAAACCCGTCGGGTTTCTAGCGGGTAAATACCCACCGGGTATCGGGTATACCCGCGGGTTTCGGGTACACCCATTAATTTAAAAAGATTAATCTTTGGGTATACTCATCTCAAAACCCATTGGGTATTTATCGGCTAACTACTAACCAGTTACATTTTGTATTGTCATTATAAAAATATATATCAAATAACTACAATGTATACGGAATAGAATACCTATATGTGTAAAAAATGGATGTATCATATATATACATATTTAATAATATAAAAGAAATTATATCGGGTATACAATCGGGTAAACGGATACACTTTATCGGGTAATTGGGTCGGGTAAACGGGTATATCACTAAATCCCAAACCCGCGAAAAAAATAAAAACTATTCCCAAACCCGATTAACCGACCCCAAACCCGTCCCAAATGTGTCGGGTTTCGGGTTTACCCAACGGGTTCGGGCTTGATTGCCATCCCTAATTTCTTCATTCCTTATGCCTTTGATACTTTTGATTCCCTTACTCATGAAACTGTCAGCTTTCTGGAAAGAGTGTAGATGATCGCGTACATCAATTTCCAAACGCCTAGGAACCAGAGTTTTATTTTTTTTGTAAAATTGGATTTGTTATTCAAAAATGGGTTACGCTGTAGCTTGTTGGCCGTTTACCTGCCATTCTTATATAACTTCCCTATGTTTTTATAAATGCATTCATATCAAATATATTCCTCCGTAATTTTCAGATTCTTTAAATTATACTTGGTGGTTGTGTGTCTCCACAATTTGCTCCATGATCTTATCAAGAGATCTTAAAGTCACAGACAACTACGACCTACTGTTGACATTTAGTCATGTCATGATGTTAGCCGCGTTATTATATTTACCAGCCTCATAAGCTTAATCAGGATTTTTATTAATAAAAGGTTATTATATACATTTAAAAACCAGTATAAACTTTTACAGGTAATGCGGTTTTAAATATTAAAAAGTTATTATATCTTTTTTTGAATGACAAAATTTACATTGTTTCTATTTCGAAACTACACCAATAAACTTTTACAAGGTAATGCGGTAATAAATTTTGTCTCTCAAGATCTATGTTCGAATATAGCCTGATATTTTGAAGGGCATGTTATTTAAAAAAAATGGATATGTATATGTAAAAAAATTAATAGGGTGTATTCATACAAATACCAACATAGGCTCACTTACAAAACTATTCTTATGGTTTAGATTAGTTAATAGCGCACTGACATTAGATTTAGACCTTTAGTGAGCCCAATACCCAATTTCGTAAGGCGTAAGGGCACGTTTTTTCGAGCTCGAACAAGATACACGAATTATCAGGGCCGGCCCTGTTAGTTTGGATCGAGGAGCTATGAATATTTTCATGACATGCGATAGTGATATATTTTAGAGTTAATTGCCAAAATCGTCCCTGAGGTTTGGCCAGGTTTGCCATTTTCGTCCAAAATGACACTTTTGTACCAAATTGGCCCTAACGTTTGTAACTTTTTGCCATTTTCATCCAAACCACTAACTTAGTTTATTTTTTCTGTTAAGTTGAGGATATTTGGATGAAACTAGCAAATATAAAACCACAGGGACGATTTTGGCAATTTACTCAAACTCTTTTAAATTTCTTTTATTTAATTAATTTTGTTACATATATATTAAAAAAAGAATATACATTCAATTTTTTGTATGAAAAAAATAATAGCTTTGTTACATAATTTTTATAAATTTTCATCCAACCACTAATTAAGTTAATTTTTCTATTAAGGCAAATGATGTTTATAAACTAAGGCATAAATTAATTTCTAATTTATTATATAGATCAGTTTTATAAAAATAAAATCTACTTAAACCTCTAAATTTAATAAAACTAAAATGTTGATGACCTTATTGAAAAAGGTCAAATATAAAAATCTTATCATATGTACCAAGTTTGTAATTTATCTTTTACTCTTTTAAATTCGCTCCTAAGGAAAAACAGAAGCCAGTCCCCCCTATCAAACAACGTATCGTTACCAAATCTTAAAATTACCCACCAAATTTTAATTATAATGCTATGAACCAAAAGTTTCTTTATTCAAGCCACTCAGAATAAGTATTAGTTAGTTACCCTCATATTCTTAATTAAACAAATTTTTTATTTCTATCAACATATTTCCTAGGTGCTCAATACATTTAAAAAATATGTAACGTTTTACAATTTTTTTCTATCTCTACAACTGATAAATACTAAAAGTTGTAATCGATTGTTATGTGTTGCACACCAATGACGTTTTCTCTTTATAAAACTGATTTATATAAAGAAGCTGTAAATTAATTTCTGTCTTAATTTATAAAATTTAAAACATCCTTCACCTTAACAAAAAAAATAAAAATAAACAGAGTTAGTGATTTGGATGAAAATTTATAAAAATTATGTGACAAAACTATTAATTTTTTTTTCTAAAAACTCCATGTATATTCTTTTTTATTATATATGTAACAAAAATAATTAAATAAAAGAAATTAAAAAGGGTTTGAGTAAATTGCCAAAATCGTCTATGTGGTTTTATATTTGTCATTTTCATCCAAATATCCTCAACTTAGCAGAAAAAATAAACTAAGTTAGTGATTTGGATGAAAATGGCGAAAAGTTACAAACGTTGGGGGCAATTTGGTACAAAAGTATTATTTTGGACGAAAATGACATACATGCCCAAACCTCAGGGACGATTTTGGCAATTAACTCTATATTTTAAATGGTTTTTACGGCTGAAAAACGATATGACAACTAAGGTGCTGTTTGTTTTTGCTTATATTGTTTGAAAAGAGCTTATGTCTGCGGGCGGGCAGACATAAGCTCTTGAAGACTGTTTGTTAAAAAAAAAAAAGAAGATCTTAAAATAGCTTTTGTTTGCTTAAAAAAAAAAGCTATGGAATATTGCTTCAAGATCTTCACACACATCTTCACACACCACCAACCTTTCTTCTTCTTCTTCTTCTTCTTCTTCTTCTTCTTCTTCTTCCTGCCACCACCACCACCTCCGCCACCACCACCGCCACCACCACCTCCGCCACCACCACCGCCACCACCACCGCACCGTAGAGAGAGAGAGAGAGCTGTGAGGGAGAGAGACCGTAGAGAGAGAGAGAGATCTGTGAGAGAGAGAGAGCTGTGAGAGAGAGAGAGAGCTGTGAGAGAGATCTGTGAGGTGTGATGTCGAGCTGGCGACCAGAACAAGGAGGAGCCGACGCCGTTACGGCGGTTCCCCGGCCACTCACCCCAGTCCTCATGTCCGGTCTATTGCTCGTTCTCCCTCTCTGTGTTTCCGGTGGTGTCCGTGACGGTGATGATGAAGAATCGCGGCGACAGGTGGTTCCGTGACGGCGGTGCACCATTTTCAGACAATAAGAGGGCGGCGGTGATGGCGGAGGTGGTGCGGTGGTGGTGGCAGAGGTGGTGCGGTGGCGGTGGTTGTAGAGAGAGAGTTTCTAGAGAGAGAGAGCTTTCTAGAGAGAGAGAGCAGAGAGAGAGCTTGTGTGTGTGAAGTTGTTTTTGAAGGAAAAAAACAAACCCTCTTCTCCTTGCAGACTGCAGACATTTGGGCCACATCTTCTCTTGCAGATGCCTGCAGATGTGGTTCGCAGACTACAGACATTTTACATCTGAAAAAACAAACAGCACCTAAATCATAATGCCATAAATATGCTCGATTTGAATCCATGTTTCATACGTTACAATTTTTTAACAAATTTTTCTTGAAGTTAAACTACTCATGGCTCAAACATTTTACGTTACATATTTTAGACCAATAATGCAAATTAAAAAGTCAACCGACCAAATTAGCAAATTGACATATAATTTAAAATCAAATTTAGAATTTAATCAATGAAAACGTAATAGTTTCATAGGGTTTTCTAAAGATGTACATTTTACAAGTTTATCATATAACATATGTGACTCTATTTCAGACATACAAAACCAAATTTAAGGGACGTACCTAAATTTAAACGGAGAGCTGTGATAACCATATAATTATAGAAATTGTGTTGTGTTGTGTTGTGTTGTGGAGACCATTAAAACAGAGAAAAATATACGATTAGAAAACCATCTAATGTATCACTTAAAAAGTTACATATATAAATGCAGGGGCGGACCTTAAGTGCAATCGGGCGTAGCCCGGGCTACGGCTCAAGTTTTTACCCGCAGTGTAAATTTTTTTTTTTTCCGATTTTTATACACAGGACACCCCTGAACAAGTACGAGGACACCCTAAAAAATTTTGGGATACCCCTGAGTTGAAGTTCTAGTTCCGCCACTGTATAAATGTTTATACGGTTTTCTAAATCTCTACTTAAAAATAATTACGCAAAATTACCTCTCAGTTTATGTATATTTGTATTGGTTTCGATGATAATTATTAAATGTTTAAATAATCATATTATTCATTAATGAAAACATTAATTTACGAAATATTTAAAAATTATATTATATTTACTGATGATTCTATAAAAAATATTGTATTCACTGATGATTTAATTAAAATCATTAAAGATTTAAGTTTTTCTAACACCATAGGCAATGCCCCTTTAGTTTTTATAGTATTAAATCCCATCAAGATAGAATCTCTCTTTATTATTTTATAAGTTACCAACAGAAAACGGTATTATGTGTACGTTGAGTATTCGTTATTATTTCATATCATCAAACCATGTGCTACTACTGTTTTTCATATAATAATACAACTATGATAATATCAATACAGATCACCAAATTAATCATATAACAATTATATAGGTGTCTAGAGTAATAAAATCTTCATAGAGAACAACTAAATATGTGATTGATCATTAAACTAAATCAAAATAATAATAAAAAAATTCATAGAGAACAACTAAATATGTGATTGATCATTAAACTAAATCAAAATAATAATAAAAAAAGGGGAAATGGACTGTATCACCCTCAACTATGCAAAATTGGCCGATATCACGCTCAACTTTCAAGTTGGCTCCCACCACCCCCTACTCGACAAGTTGGTGTCACTGTCACCCCTTGGTTAAAAAAAATACTAACTGAGTTAGTATTTTAATCCTATGTGGCAATCAGATGCTGACTTGGAAGCATACGTGGACATGAACCTTGATATATCATCTGTTTACCATCAATTGAACCATTTAACCCTAATTCCCAATCAAACTCATCTTCTCCCCATCAATTGCAGACGAAGTCGAAGAAACCATAGCCGTTCTTGCCCTAATACCTCCTCCCCATAGCCGTTCTTCCCCTAATTGCCCATTGAAACATTCAGTCAACATGCCGTCGTCTTCTACCTCTGCTCTAATTCGAAAACCTAAAGTCTTCAAGGTCGATTTGGATGGGAATGTGTACTGTCATCACGACATTGTTGCTGTTCTTCGTGTAGCTGGTCTTAAAAGTGAAAGACATGGTGAAGAATTTTACGGCTGTTATCACTGGCCTGTAAGTTGAATTTGCTTATCAATTTGGTGTTATTTCCATTGCAATTTCCTTATAGTTGTTGTGTTTTGCAGAGAGGGGATTGCAAATTCTTCCTCTAGAAAGAAGATGTTGATAAGATGTTCGTTGAACGTTCATACGGCACCTCAACTCAAGTGACGTTTAAAGACATGAAGATAAAGAACCTTCAATTACACAATATGTTGTTAATAGAAGAGAACAAGAACTTGAAAGCAATGAGATTTGACACAAAGACAAAGTCGAAGAAACCATATGTGCTAACCTTTGTAATTGCAATTGCCATATTGTTGTATTTGTCGAATTAGTATTTATAGATAATGAACTGTTGTGGTATTTAGTGCTTGTAACCATTTGTGTCCACTTGTTATGAAATGAAGTGTTTTGTTACTTTGACTCAATTGGACATCTAAGTTAATGTACATGTTGACCATACTTGCAAGTGATTCAAACTGCATATGCAGCCAAAATGGCTAATGTTTGAACCAAAATTGACAAACTGTGTAAAGCAAAAGTGGCCAAAGTTTGACCAAACTACAGTCAAACTGTAAGTAGGTGCAGAATTGCCTAAAGTTTGACCAAACAATAGTCAAACTGTAACTAGGTGCATAAATGGCCAAAATATGAACCAAAGTGCAACTGCACTTGCAAGTGACTCAAACTGCATAACTAGGTGCAAAATTGGCCAAAGTTTGACCAATTTGCAGTCAAACTATCACTAGGTGCAGAATTGGCCATATTTTGAACCAAAATGCAAGTGCACTTGCAGAAACAACAGACCAAAGTGCAGAAACATCAGAATCACCAAACCAACACCAAATCAAACAGCAGAATCACCAAATCAAAACATACAAAACAGAAAGCATGGTCATCAATTTTTTGAGTCAACCTATTAAAGTGTACACAATGACCATAATGGAATATGTACACCAATGTGTGACTCAATCAACCACAAAAGTCAAACAACACAGAAAAAGTCAAACAACATTGAAAAGTCATACATTGACTACTTAACTTGTCCCACATTACTAGAAGGTGTTTTTACACAAAATATTACAGTCATACATAACATTGCCTACTTAAATAAGTCATACATAACATTCCCACATTACTAGAAGGTGTTTTTAGACAAAATATTGTGCCACAAACACAAAAGATCACATATAACTTCAGCCTTGATTGGTCTTTCTCTTTCCCTTTTGACTTGACTTGTTGGTTCCCTTTTAAGTAGATTTCTGAGTTGCCTCTTGAGTGGACTGCTAGGTTGCCTCTTGAGTGGACTGCTGGGTTGCCTCTTGAGTTAACTGCTTTGTTGCCTTCTTAGTTGACTTCTTCTGCCTCTTTGGAGCATGTCCACCTGATACACAAACTTTAAGCCATGTAATTAACTAAAGAATAAACTTAAACTTAATAACATTTACCTTCAGTTGTTTTCCCCTTCTCAGAGCACTTTCTTTTGTTGTGACCTGTAGCCCCACAGTTACTACATTTCATTATAACCCCATGCTTTGTGAGTTTCCCAGGCCTTTTTGGATCTTCATGGGGATCCCTCTTCCTATTCTTCTTGGGCCTACCAGGAGCAGATTTGATTGGTGGTGGATCCATTGGCTGATTGATCTTGGTCCAATACCTTTCACTAGGTAATGGAGGTATTGAGAACTCATAGGCCTTCATGTATGTATCTTTGTGATAACACACATCAACATAGTCTTCAGCATTCTTATGTAAAAATCCAGCAACAGCACATACATGTTTAAAAGGATATCCCCTTAAATCCCATTTTCTACATGTGCAGCTTCTCTTTTCTAGATCCACAGAGACATCATCAAAATCCCTTACTTGAAAGACTTGATATGATGAGGGATACACCTCGCATCTATAAGAAGCAGCTTTTGAAAAATCAAGTTTGTCCTGGATTTTAGGGCATATGATGACATCTCTGGCAGCCATTTCTGTCCTTTTTGTCACTAACCTACTCATGACCTGAATCCTTATATCCTCTAACATATGAATTATGTGTTTTGACCTTGCATTAATGATAAAACCATTAAAGGTTTCTGCCATGTTGTTTACTATTACATCACACTTGGTGTGGGTGTTCAAATAGCACCTGTTAAACCACTTGGGATTCTGCTTCAGTAAGGCCTCTACTGCATCAGGATTGATTGCTTTCATGTCTTCAATTGCTTGTAGATAGTCACTTTCAGAGTAAGCCCTAGCTGATTTCCAAAACAACTCTTTCAGCTCCTCATCTTTGAATGATTTGTGCCAATTGGCATAGATGTGCCTTGCACAGTTTCTATGCTCTGCATATGGCCACATCATTGAAACAGCATTTAACAGACCCTGCCAAAGCATTTAAACATAAGTAATGAATAACTAAACAACTGATTTAGGAAGACAGAATTGAGTAACAACCTTTTGCTGGTCAGAAATCAATGTCCATGAAAGCCCAGCATCATTTACTTCCAAACATAGCAGTAGCTCATGCATGAACCATTCCCAACTGTCATTGTTTTCTCCTTCAACAACTGCCCAAGCCACAGGATACATCTGGTCATTAGCATCCCTCCCAACAGCAGTTAACAACATTCCTCCAAGGAAGGTCTTTAGAAAACACCCATCTAAGCACAACACCTTCCTGCATCCAGCTAGAAAACCTTTTTTAAGGCCATCAAAACATACAAACAGTCTGAAGAATGCTTCATATGTGGCCTCTGGATCTAGATTAATGAAACCTGGTGGAGCAGTTTCCAACTTGAAAGTTGATGATGGATTTGCTTTCCTTAATGCATTCAGATATGAACCAATCTTACTATAATGATCTCTCATAGATCCATGAAGCTTCTTATGTGCACTTTTCTTAGCCTTATAAGCCAACCACTTACTTATAATCACCTTGTACTTTTGTCTGACAACATTTATGATTTCCTTAGCAGACCAGTGTGGCTTGGCCTTAAATAAAGGTAGGAACTCATCACCTATAAACTTATCAGTTAGTTGCCTATTCTTTATCATGTTTCTTTGGCAAGTGTGATGGTTTTTCACACTTTTAATGTAACACCCTTGTCATTATTTAATGGTTTTTGTAAAGTATACGACAAACAACATGTAATTATGACTACATATACTTTGTAAAAATACGGGTTTGTTTAAACTTTACAATTTTAAGATAATACAACATAACATAATTGAGTTCGTCGTTTAAAAGTTACGACGAAACGACGTGCGGAAGCTTTTATCTTATTCGTGTTCGGTTCTCCGTTGAGCTTGATCGTCCTCCGGTAACTTTTGAAATTAACCTGTGATCGAAACCAACCTAAAAGTTAGTTTCGATACTTAATAAATAGCTTAAAACATGTACATCGCATCAAACAAAAAAACAAAAATAATTTCTCAGATTTATGCCTCTCGCGCCACGCGAGAGGCTCAACTCATTCTTTCGCGTGCCGCGACGCCTGTCGCGTGTCGCGCCCGGTTTCAGGTGGTCCCTCGCGTGGCGCGGGGGAAGCTCTTTTCCAGCATGTCCGTATCTGGACCTGCATTTCCTGCCCAGCTCTAGTTTTGATCAAACTCTAAACTTCAAAATGCCATGCAAATCACATTATATTAGTTTTCTAATATTCAAGGTTCAAATTACGGGTTCTTATGCAAATCTTAACCCGTTTCGCATATCTACTTATTTTGACCCGTTACGGGGTATTTAACACTTTTAAGCTTAATTCACGCTTCTTTTAGCTTACACCCTATCTCCATTTTATACATATCCCAAGGACTCAATTAAACGAAACACTTATTTCTAAACAACTCTTAAAGGTTGTTTTTCCCTATTTACCCCTCAATGACTTTTTGGTCAATTTTAAATCCTTCATTTTGCGACGAAGAGTTTTCGCCAATAATTGACCACGATATCGTTTCTAACTACAATACAAAATATACGTACCTGGCTCGGATCAACATATTGACCCGTTTAATACCTTGCGTCCATAATATGCTAATTCATAGCACCGCTAAATCATAACCATTTTATCCTGTGCACATAAGACTCGATAAGCACTTATTAGTCATTATTTGTCAAATGGTATCTACATTACCATTTGACCCGTTTGGTCTAAATGATTTAAACACTTTGCGCTTATATTGGAATGGTATCTATTTACCATTTCATTAAATAACTAAATTCAGATTTCTCACCTCTTTAGCTATGTCTCTTAAACCCTTTTTCTTACGCATTTAGCCCGACATGACTTATGTCGCTTAGTGTTGTTTTATATTTCAACTTTTACCTATTTGTTCGTGACTAAATCACCGTTTCCCCTTTTTACTCGTTTAGGCTTACTTATAAAATAGCCGTTCGAAAACCCATTTTTATTTATGTCACTTCATGACCATTTTGCCTCTTTATCATAAAACATGGTTTTTCATCATTAGATATGCTCTGACCCGTATCGTTTCGTGTCGGAGCCATATCATGAATATCATCTTAATCATATAAGAAACTTTTAGAACAAACACATATTCTACAAAAAGTGTAAGTTTCACTTACCTTGCATCCGGTTATGTCCTTTTTCCGCGTACTTGATCCGTTTGACCCGTTTTTTTTTTCCAAGTCTTCATCTTGCTTGTCTAGAGTCAAACTATCATCATCACAATTCGTAAGACGGTTAGATTAGTCATAATCGTTTACGACTATTCCATCCTACGGGTTTTATGTCGAATTTATCATTCGACCATATCAAAATTATCATTCGATCTAATCATTCGGTCGGTTTGACTTTTTAAAAGTCAATTGACTTATCAACATATTCAAATGCATATTTGGTTCATTGAACTCACTTAAGCATATTTCATCCGAACTCTTAATGAAATCAAATTTTACACACAACCAAGTAGACCGCGATTTCATTCAGGCATTTCATATCACTGAAAAATGGGCTGTTTTTTGGTGACTTGTTTAACCTGTTTACAAGTCTTCAAAAATTATGATTTTTTTATGTGGCGTACCTCTCGGAGGGTTAGACCTTGTGTTAAAATTTCAAGATCTAACTCTTTACCAAAAGTTCATAAAAATTCATTTACTAAGCTGCAATCAGATTCGTCACTTCTGACTGCAGCTTACGGAAAAATTCATTTAAAATTCCTCGTTTATCCGATTGACGAAATTCCAATTGGCAATTCTTTTAATCACTTAAAACTTTCTACAGCAAGAATTTGAGATCTTAACTCAATTCCTAAATTGAGTTATGACATTCGTAATGGGCTGCAAATTCTGCCAGAAAACGCAGCTTGAACCTTCGATACGGAAAAATTCATAAAACGCTCAATTTTCGTCGAAAAAATGCGATTCCAGTGGGGTTTTAAAGATATTTCCTGGAATTACATTTTAGACTCAAGAAACACATGTTTTTGTCTCGTTTTGTCCAGGTTACAGCCAATACAAGTCGGCTGTAAATTCTGATCAGAAGCAGTTTGAATTCAGCTTTCAATTTGAACATGTTTATGACATTATAACACGTATTCTTAGCAATCAAAACCCCTAAAAGCATCACATACACGAATTTAGTCAAAACCCACTTAGCACATGCAAGAGTAATCATCAAATCCCTAGTCTTTAATACTAATTCATCAAGTTTTTCAACTAGGGTTTGTTTCTAAACATGAATTCATCCTAGTTTCACCCAAACATCAATCATTCAAGCTTGAATTTCAATTTTTCATAAGTTCATCAAAATCTCAACTTCATAAATATAAAAAATTTGACATACCTTACGATCCCCACGACTAGGTGATCGTTTCTATGTGCTCATGCATTTGATTCGAGCTAATCTTGGCCTTCAATTTGATGAATTTAGGTGAGCTAGGGTTTCACCCCTCTTTCTCCTGCTCTGGTCGATCCTACGACATACACTGTGTTTTTTTTTCTCTTTTTTTGTGTTATTTATTTAGTTAACTTTCAAGTTAACCCTTTTGGCCCCTCATGTTTATTTTGTTTCAAAAGAAGCTATAATTTATTATTCATCACTTAATCACATATTACTAACTAGGTTAATTATTCCTAGTTAACTTAATGGGTTCGGGAAGTCATAACCCGTTTTATTTTAAGTCCCGTTAACTCGGGCCTTCTATATACTTTGTTTTCTCAAAGTATTTATCCTCGTTTTATTTATTATTAAACTTATTTATTTAAATCTTAATAATTTCCGGTTTAATCTTTTCTGCTAACGGTATTATACCCGCTCTTTAGTATTAATGGGGTTTAATTACCAAACCCGTTTTCGGGGTGTTACATTTAATCATGTAACACTCTTTCCCTGTGTGCATTGAACAAAATAGATAGAAAGGACACCCTGCTACACACTTGACTACTACACGACCTTCTTGTTTGCTATCACTCTTTGCTATGAAAAGATTCCTGCCATTAGACACAACATATCTTCTAACTGCCTCCTTAAAGGAATTCCTTGAAGCAAACCTTGTCCCAACTTTCCAAACAAACTTCTTCCAGTTAGTTTCTGCACTTACACTAGGAGCAGTTTCCCTAAACTTTTTACCTCGAACATCATCTTCTTCACTATCACCTGGTGTGGCAACATCACCATCTGATTCTTCATAACTACTGTATCCCTCTACATGTGTACAACCTGCATCATTAGATTCATGCAAATTACCTTCTTTTTCATTATGTTTGATACACTCTTCAAGTATCTTCTTTGTGGCTGCTTCTTCATCCTTGGTAGCTTGTTTAATTGCATCTTGTGATTGTTTCCATTCAAAATCTTCTCTGTCTGAATCTAAGCCAACCAATTCTTCCAAAACCTCATCCTCATCAGAATAACAATCCTCATCATCATCACAACTGGACTCTTCATTGTAATCACTGTCTTCACTGTCTTCACTGTCCTGTTCTAAATCAGCATCTTTATCACTATCTTGACCAATGACTTCTTCATGTACAACCTCTTTAAGATTTGTTTCCTTATCTATATCAAATGCCCATGAAGCCTCGTGTACTGGTTCTTCAACAACCTGTTTAACAATTGGTTCTACGCCTGATGTACTTCCAGATCTAGGGACTTCAGGAGTTGTAAAACATTTACCAGATGCCCTACCCACTTTCACGTGTACTACTT
Source organism: Helianthus tuberosus (assembly GCA_030545235.1). Taxonomy (NCBI): domain Eukaryota; kingdom Viridiplantae; phylum Streptophyta; class Magnoliopsida; order Asterales; family Asteraceae; genus Helianthus; species Helianthus tuberosus. The sequence goes on along the minus strand of CM060422.1, from coordinate 3,713,372 downwards.
TTTTTCTGGGCTTGGGTACTAGTTTTTTGGGTTGGGCTTGTCGTTTAATGGGCTGGGAACTAGACTTAGGTTTACTGGGCTGGGTACTGGACTGGCAACTGGACTGGGCCTGTGGTTTACTGGGTTGGGAACCGTGGTGGGTCTTATGTTCAGACATAATTGGGCTATGTTGAACAAAGACTTCAATGAACGGTTCACCCCAATTTTTAGCCTTCATTGCAAGTTCCAACACATCTTTATCATCACGAAAAAGTTTAAAATCACCATTATCCGCATCCATCCCATACATATAAAAATCCCTACTTTCATACTCGTTGGTTTCCAGTGCATAATCACGTAGTTCAAAGTATGCGATATGATCAAAATCCATTTGGATTAACTTAGAATAACCATCAATATACTGAGGTTGATCAAAAGAGAAATCAAGACAACCACCGTACCAAAGCATAACATCTATACGCTCCATAACTTAAATCAGTGTGTAAAATCACAATGCAATCAACCCTAACATAAACCTTACCTCTTGGGAGTCTGAATTTTGCCTGCAATCGTCGATGATGAAGGAACTAGGGTTTGATCGCCAACATCGAAGTGAACTGGTGAACTGATGAAATGCAACTGATTAGAGAGGGAAATGGGTTATTTATTGAGGTTCCTGTCCACGTATGCTTCCAAGTCAGCATCTGATTGCCACATAGGATTAAAATACTAACTCAGTTAGTATTTTTTTAACCAAGGGGTGACAGTGACACCAACTTGTCGAGTAGGGGGTGGTGGGAGCCAACTTGAAAGTTGAGCGTGATATCGGCCAATTTTGCATAGTTGAGGGTGATACAGTCCATTTCCCCTAAAAAAAACTATAATATCATGATCAAATCAGACGAAGTGAGTTTTGAGAACATGTTTTTTAAATAAATTTATACTATGCAAGTAATATGCATAACAATCAATAAAAGACCAAAAGTTGAAAATTTAACCATCCATTACAGGGTATGCAAAATCTGGAGGTGGTGGTGATGCCGCATAGACACTGTGGGGGCCAATATGGTGGCAGTGGCGATGGCGTAGATGACTGTGACGGAGGTCTTGTCAATGGTGACATGGCGGTGAAGGTGGTGTATGCGGTGCTGGTGGCGATGACGATGATCATGTCAACAATGACCGGTAGGTGATGATAGTGGTGGTTTTGTTAGTGGCTAGTAGATGGTGGGGCAAATGGCGACGACCTTTAGGTGTGGATGGTTGCATTGGCCTCACAAGCGGTGGGCCTAAAAGAGTGGTGATGGGCGGTGTTGGTCATATTATTTTGTTACAATCCAAATGGTAGAACTGGTCTCAAAAGACTAGCCTAGTGGGAGAGGGTGTCATTTGGGTTATAAACCCCACATTAGTTGCCTATACAATCGATGTAGGACAAGTTTGTGATGGATTCAATCCATAACAGATTTTACCTGGAATGTGAATATGTATGTGCTTCATAAGTATCTGTTTTTTTCCCTACATAATAATCTGCCCTTCCTTCATCTAGGAGCTCTAAAAGATCTAAATGGTCAAGAAAAAACAACGAGGACAAAATATAAAATATTTAGTACAAATCATTAAAAACTTGAGAAACAAAAGAATCGACCAAGCCAAAACTAATCCGTCTTTGGTCTCAACTTTCATCCAAAACCAACCCCATCTCCATTTCATTCATACCACAAGTAAACATGGATTACTAGTCTGTTCAATCACTAATTGGACCACCGTTGAGTAGGGGCGAAGGTTAGAAAGGGCCGCGCGCGCGGAAGGGGGGGGGGGGGACCCCGAAATTTTCGCTGAGTAGTGTTATGTATGTAGCTTTCGTATAGAAATTTTTGGATATATACTTTTTCGACCCTTCCGATCGGAAATCTCAAGATTCGCCACTGTCGTTGAGGGGTTTCTGTGTTCACGCTCGGACGACATATTTATGGACATCACATTTTTCTTTTAGTAAAAGCCATTATTAAAATGAATAGTTAAAGTTGATATCAAATGTGATAACAATGAATTGAAGAGAGAACTTGGGTTATATTTTTATTTCGAGTAACATAGTTAGTTTTATAAATTTAACGTAACACAAATGGAGATCCGTCTCAAGAACTAAAAGTGTGATGAGTAAGTGAACAATATGTACCGATAATATGTGTAATTTTTATACTTAGGAAAACTTTATAAAATATTTTGCACAACACAATAAGGAACTCTCTAAACTAAGGGAGGAAGAGGCATTAGGGTAGTACCCTCGCCCCAACATTTCATAAAAATAAAATATAAAACTTAAACATTACAATTAGAAAAAAACATAAAACCTAAACATTACATAAAAATCAAACATAAAACTTAAACATTACATAAAAATAAATATAAAACTTAAACATACATCCTAATAATTTGTCACGTCGAAACGTGCTCAAAGTCCCCGTCGTAGGTGTGTTTGTAGTCCACAAGGGCCACTTAAATGATTTCAGATTCCGAGAGCCCGTTGTCGGGATTTTCCACATTCATGAACCTTCCATGAAATCCTGAACATTTGAAACGGATAAACGAGAAACGTGAGTTAAGTTGATTCACGTTTTAGGTGGTCTCACCAACACGGAGACAAAATTGTTGGAAAACCCGGTTCCAAAACGAAACCCTTATACTAGTGGACGCGCGTTCATAATGGGTTGCAGCATAAGACATAGCCAACACAATGTCTTCCTCTTCGGTCCACGAATTCCTTGACATTTTGAGAGGAATTTTTTGTAGATAGAAGTAAAAAATTGAGAGAGTTTATGTGGATGAGTTAGACTAAAATAATAGAATGATTTGATTAAATAGAGAAAATTATTTGATTTTTTTAAAGGCAACGGTCAAAACTTCAATTAAACGGTCATAATTACCTCAAAAATCAAACATCTCACATGGGTTTGGGTTGTGGCTAGGCAAACCCGTCCACCGAACCCGCATGGGTGACGACGTTGTTCTGACTCGAGTTCGAACCCGTGACAACCTAACCCGCGAGTACCCTGGCCACCCTAATACAATCACCTAACCTCACTAAAACTAAAAAAGAAATTTATACAACCAAAAGCAAACTTTTGTTGATTCCAAGATTCACGCACTCGACCCACAAAACATGATATTGCCTTTTCCTTGTCTGTCTGGGTATCTCCAGTCAAACCTCTTTTCTTTGAACTTCTTCTGCTGATTACCGACCATATATTATCCTCATAAACCTTTTCTTTTTAAAACCATTTTTATTAGCACCTTTTTTGAATAAGATATATATTTTCACAGACTGTTGGGACTAAGGGACAAAATCAGCTGTCTACCAACTTGACCAAATGTTTTCAGTCCCTACTCTCATTAACTTTTTTTTTTTTTACAGCAAACTAACGTACTCCTAATCTATACTCTTTTAACTGTCGTATAGTTTTGTACTTTTGTTACCGGAAGAAGCCTGGAAAATACTATAGAATTTTTATTGTGAAGAATCTGTTAATATTATTATCACAAAGCAGAAAAGTTGCCATGATTCTTGCATTTAACCACAGGATGATTCATCCCTTTGTGACATAATTCTTTGAGTAAACTTCCGTTTTGCTCCATGTGGTTTGGTCATTTTAACGGTTTTGCTCCAATAGTTTAAAAATAGCTATTTTCCTCCCTGATTTTTCTAACTTATCTTCATTTTGCTCCCAGCCTCTAACTCCATCAGGGAGGAAACTGGCGACAAACTCGAAAAATTAGGGAGCAAACTGGCGACAAACTTGAAAGATCAGGGAGGAAAATGACTATTTTTAAACTATTGGAGCAAAACCGTTAAAATGACAAGCCACAGGGAGCAAAACGGAAGTTTACTCTAATTCTTTTTTTATTATTTATGTGTAAAAAAAATCTTTACTATTAGGGGACTCGGGGTGGTCCGTTATGGACCATCCATAACGCGTTGAACCATCACGGCACACCGCCGCCTCCATTCCTTCACGCGTTATAAATTCAACGGCGTGGAGTTTATCACGCGTTAAACTTTAAAGCTTGCTCTGCATGTTGCCGTCTTCCTGCTTTGATAGTTCTGCATGTTGCCGTCTTCCTGCAACACGTGTACATGGACATGGAAAATAATGAGAGCTCCCCACTACAACACAACACGTGTACATGGACATTAAATGTGGCAGAATTCTAAAAATTAAAATTAAAAAAATTTGGGAGTGATATAATTCCATCACTAGTGATACCACCCCGCCTACATTTCTATCACTAGTGATGGAATATTGGTTGCTGACATGGCACGATTTTATTGGACAATGTAAGTGATAGTTTCTATCACTAGTGAACCACCCCGTGTCCCCTTATCACTCTTGAGTATTTCGATTAGAGGCGGCAAGAATAACGCAAGATGGGCAAGCAGGTTGATTGAAACCATACATTTTTAGTCTTGTCTAAAATGGACGGCATTAGATTGGGTTAACCCGCACACATGTTTTTGTTAGTTCATATTTTCTTTTTTACTTTTATAAACAACTAATGCGTCAACTATGATTAAAATTCTATATTGAATTTATGAAATTCATTTAGGAGGTTGTATGCATTACAAAATACATATTGGACGACTTCAAACCCATTTAACGCCTTTCCCCTTTAGATAGTATTTTTATTTGATCTCGCTTGAGATAGAACACAACCCAAATTATCCAAATCAGAACTACCAAATTAAATTTTATTACAATTGTAGAATCAGAAAACTTGTAAAGAATCACACCTCTAGATTTCATTAAATAAATCCAAGTTGGGAAATCATCTTGGAGTTCCCTAAAGTAGATTCAAGATCCAAACATCAACTAGAACCACACTGAAAAGATAGGAGTCACACTCCAAGGAGACATGTGAATGTGCTTTCCAAGATACTCAGTGAAACACCCATAAACAAGCAGATACAGATATAGATAAGATAACTAGAAAGTAACATACAACAATCAGGTTAAAGACAAATCATGGGCTAATTGACCCTACACCACCAAGACAGACACACACAATCACACATGATGGTTGAACTTTTATACATGCATGTAGGTATATATATACAAATCAAAAACCAAACCACTATAACAAGTAAGGCATCTAGTGATTCAAACATTAAATATGTAACATCACAAAACTAAAGCCACAACAATATAAAAAGCACATATGGTCCATGGACATCTACCCTCAGTCCAAAAAGAATTCCAGAAGGGTAGAAGTGTCAAAACACTAGATTGTAAGAACCAGACTCTGATACTAATGTAGACCATGGTTTGAAAAAACGGTTGAGGTGTGCGCCTCGAGGATAAACGCCCAAAAAACGATTCTGAGACGCGCCTCAGGGGGTTTATATTGGATGTGCGGTTCAGAGGGGCTGAGGCGCTAAAAAGGTTGCGCCTTAGGGGGGTTTTTTGATATTTGTTTTGATGTTTTTGACTTTTTGTGTCAATTTCAAGCAATTTATGTCTTTTTTATGTGTGTTTTTGATGATTCATGTGAACATAGTATTTATTAAATTATATACCCTTTTTGATGTTTTGATGAATGATGATGAAATTAGCTAGTATTATTATTTTTATAAGATATATAATTTTAATAAGTAATAACCTATCAACTCCCTTTAGTGTCAGAAAGGGTATATAATTTAATAAATACTATGTTCACATGAAAGGTCCAAGTGCAGTAATTTATGCTTTATATCTTATATACAAGAAAACAATTCGGCCCGAAAATCTTTGTGGGACTGCATGTTATATGGCAGGTGAGCTTAATGCAGACAACATCTTAAGTAAACCAAATTCAAGTCATCTTCACGTAAAATGCAAGAAAAATCATAAAACAAAGCAACACCTACACAATATTGTAACGAACTGAACCGTTCAGCCCGAATAATATCGGTATCGATATTATCAAAACCAGTTTTTGTTTTCATAAGTTTTCGATCGATAAAATAGGTGTCGATATCCTTTGGACATATTATGACTTTAATTTTAGAGTTTTCTCTTTTGGTTGTTATAGTGAGTTTTGGTACCGTAACTAGCCTAATCGATACCGACTGAATTCTCGTCTCGTAGTTCTAGAAAATCTCAGTAGCTCAATTTATACAGGAGGTAATCTCAGTAGCTCAATTTATACAGGAGGTTCTTCATGTCATGAGACTTACTCTTTGAAAAATAACACGTAAATCCAAATTTGGATTTCATTTGTGATAAAACAGAAAGACTTGTCAAAATGTACATTCATAGTTATAACAATTCTATTAGGTTTATAGTGTTTTATAATTTTTCTTCTTAATGTTTTTCTTTGTTTGTTACAGACTTACAGGATAATGCATGTGGGCTGCTATTGGAGACTGGGCTGGGCTTGGCTTGTTGGGCTTGATGGACAGCTTGGACTTGAAGATAAGAAGGCCTGTTGATGGTTATAACAACCATCCGGGTTTACCAGATTATAGTTGAAGACCCGGGTCATTGCTCAATTTGAGTTTATTAAATTGCAGTTTATTTGTTTGATGGCCTTGTACTCCAAGACTAACACTATTACTTTCTCAACATAACAATTTATACATTTATTCCCGAGTCTCATTTAACAAGGGGAGGGGAAGGAAAATGAATTAAGAGAGAAAATGAGGGAAAAATGTGATTTTTTTCGTTGTTCCCGAGTTTAATGAATTAACAGGGGGAGGGGAAGGAAAATGAATTAAGAGAGAACAATTTTACCATTATACCCTTTAAATATATAACATTTTAATCAAAGAAAAAATCACAAAATTTGTGGTCACATCGGTGCATTTACTGTTTGGTCAGAATTTGAATTTGAATGTAGACATTTCATGTCAAATCTATAGTATTTCGATCCTTTTAAAGCACTTGTACACACGTATAAGTATGCCTCTGTACCACTTGTTTGTATTTTCTACATCCTCGAAAAACAGAAATCACATAATTGCATATATGAGTGAATAAGTTCTTTATCATTGTATATATGTTCTTTACCGTTGTATCTGTTCTGAAATGAATCAAGTTACTGAAATGAATCAAGTTACTGAAAATACTTTATATGTTTATAGCCACTTGTATCAGCTGCAAGTGTAAATATTCAAACAAAGACGGCAATTGTATGGCCTGTACCTGAAGCGAAGGTTACACCAAACTGGCAAACAGTCTTAGGAGGAACTCGCAAAACATTTGACAACTTGTGGATTTAATTCTAACCTTAGAGGTCAGTATCTTCTCCATTGTAAGTCTATAATATTAAATTCTTTGTAGAGTTCCTGTTTACGACTTTACCTGATATTTTGTATGTTCACTTGTGTTCCCTTCATCAGAAAATTTTCATCAAGCTAACGGGTCAAAGGGGTTGAGTGGGAAACAAGACATCTAATTAAATTCATAATAACAATTACTACATACGAAATAACGCAAGAACCACTATACGAAACAATAAATTAAAAAAAGGAAATACAGAAACCAAGTTATCACACAAGAAAAACTTTACTAGATAAGGTCAAACAAACAAGAAACAAATAAAGGGTCAAATAAACAAGAAACAAATAAAAAGGTCATAAACGTACCATGTTATCAAACAAGAAAAACTTTACTAGATAAATGCATCCTTGAGTTCTTAATTACCTAAACCCATCATACCTCTCAGCAAAGTCAACCGCATATTAGGAGAACAACTAAATAATGATCTCGCTTTAGCTTGATTCTCCACCAAATAATTGAAAGCCAATGGTATTTCTTGAGGTTCCAAACCCATCGGTTCCAATTCTTTAATAATTTCATCATCTGTGTACTCGCGATGATGAACTCTTTCAAGTATCTTATTGCTTTCATGAATAATTTTATTACCTTCAGTAATAGCATTAGCTATGCTGCCAACACCATTCATAATCCTTGAGGTTAAATCATCATCTACTTGTTCGACTTTTCTTTTTCTACTCTTGTATTTCTTTGCACTAGAAGACTGCCCGGGTAGAGAAGACGTAAGATCAACCACATGTACATCATCATCAAGATTGTATTGGCTCTCTAGAGTTACATCATTGGCAACTAAGAATTCATCCAGTTCTGTAGGTGTTTTTGTGTTAATGCCATCATCCTTCTGCAACCGGGCATTTCTTTCTTTAGCAGTTTCAGATTGTGCACCTGATGCCCTATCCTTTGCGAATAGTTGTAGCATTTCATCATAGTTTGTGACTTTCTTCGTCTTCAACGCCGCAGCTTTTGGCTTAGACTATTTAACAAAATCAAAATAATTAGTATTACATACGATAATCTGAATATTCTAGTAAATAGTTAAAGCACTTACGTCTATTAATTTTTGCCAGACTTCATCCTCCGTTTCAATTAGTTGAGTTTCAGGATTCCATGAGAACCCACTTAATGACGTTCCCTGAAACATATCATACCAGACATAAAAACGGTTTTTCAACGATTCTTCAAATGAGCTTTGGTAAAAGTCATTTCAAGATTTGTGCTAAGCTCCTCAACCATATTTTTGTATGCTTTTGTAGTAAAATTTCCACCAATCCTATAACCATTGATCTCTTGCGTTATCATGGATTGCATGAATGCATAATACAACTTCAACAAGAATAGATTGTTAGAACAATTAAAAAGTTGCAATTGGTAAATGTAATAATGTTTAATAATAAAAAAACCAAATAACATAAATAGTTTCAAACACCAATCATCAATACAATGTCAAACCGAACTACTATAAAAAGTTGTATTATTAACTATTATTACATTTACAGATCGCAATTCATCATGACCAAACATGACGTTAGTGAAAATACCAGTGAAAAAGAAAACATGATGTGGACGGAAGCTATGGATAATGCATTCATACAATCCATGATAACGCAAGAGATCAATGGTTATAGGATTGGTGGAAATTTTACTACAAAAGCATACAAAAATATGGTTGAGGAGCTTAGCACAAATCTTGAAATGACTTTTACCAAAGCTCATTTGAAGAATCGTTTAAAGACGTTGAAAAACCGTTTTTCTACCTGGTATGATATGTTTCAGGGAACGTCATTAAGTGGGTTCTCATGGAATCCTGAAACTCAACTAATTGAAGCGGAGGATGAAGTCTGGCAAAAATTAATAGACGTAAGTGCTTTAACTATTTACTAGAATATTCAGATTATCGTATGTAATACTAATTATTTTGATTTTGTTAAATAGTCTAAGCCAAAAGCTGCGGCGTTGAAGACGAAGAAAGTCACAAACTATGATGAAATGCTACAACTATTCGCAAAGGATAGGGCATCAGGTGCACAATCTGAAACTGCTAAAGAAAGAAATGCCCGGTTGCAGAAGGATGATGGCATTAACACAGAAACACCTACAGAACTGGATGAATTCTTAGTTGCCAATGATGTAACTCTAGAGAGCCAATACAATCTTGATGATGATGTACATGTGGTTGATCTTACGTCTTCTCTACCCGGGCAGTCTTCTAGTGCAAAGAAATACAAGAGTAGAAAAAGAAAAGTCGAACAAGTAGATGATGATTTAACCTCAAGGATTATGAATGGTGTTGGCAGCATAGCTAATGCTATTGCTGAAGGTAATAAAATTATTCATGAAAGCAATAAGATACTTGAAAGAGTTCATCATCGCGAGTACACAGGTGATGAAATTATTAAAGAATTGGAACCGATGGGTTTGGAACCTCAAGAAATACCATTGGCTTTCAATTATTTGGTGGAGAATCAAGCTAAAGCGAGATCATTATTTAGTTGTTCTCCTAATATGCGGTTGACTTTGCTGAGAGGTATGATGGGTTTAGGTAATTAAGAACTCAAGGATGCATTTATCTAGTAAAGTTTTTCTTGTTTGATAACATGGTACGTTTATGACCTTTTTATTTGTTTCTTGTTTATTTGACCCTTTATTTGTTTCTTGTTTGTTTGACCTTATCTAGTAAAGTTTTTCTTGTGTGATAACTTGGTTTCTGTATTTCCTTTTTTTAATTTATTGTTTCGTATAGTGGTTCTTGCGTTATTTCGTATGTAGTAATTGTTATTATGAATTTAATTAGATGTCTTGTTTCCCACTCAACCCCTCTGACCCGATAGCTTGATGAAAATTTTCTGATGAAGGGAACACAAGTGAACATACAAAATATCAGGTAAAGTCGTAAACAGGAACTCTACAAAGAATTTAATATTATAGACTTACAATGGAGAAGATACTGACCTCTAAGGTTAGAATTAAATCCACAAGTTGTCAAATGTTTTGCGAGTTCTTCTCCTAAGACTGTTTGCCAGTTTGGTGTAACCTTCGCTTCAGGTACAGGCCATACAATTGCCGTCTTTGTTTGAATATTTACACTTGCAGCTGATACAAATGGCTATAAACATATAAAGTATTTTCAGTAACTTGATTCATTTCAGAACATATACAATGGTAAAGAACATATATACAATGATAAAGAACTTATTCACTCATATATGCAATTATGTGATTTCAGTTTTTCGAGGATGTAGAAAATACAAACAAGTGGTACACAAGCATACTTATACGTGTGTACAAGTGTTTTAAAAGGATCGAAACACTATAGATTTGACATGAAATGTCTACATTCAAATTCAAATTCTGACCAAACAGTAAATGCACCCATGTGACCACCAATTTTGTGATTTTTTCTTTGATTAAAATGTTATATATTTAAAGGGTATAATGGTAAAATTGTTCTCTCTTAATTCATTTTCCTTCCCCTCCCCCTCCCCTGTTAATTCATTAAACTCGGGAACAACGAAAAAAATCACATCTTTTCCCTCCTTTTCTCTCTTAATTCATTTTCCTTCCCCTCCCCTTGTTAAATGAGACTCGGGAACAGAGTGTAAAAAATCTCGGGAACATGGTTTTCTCCTATTTTCATCTCCTTTCTTTCCCCTCCCCTTGTTAAATGAGACTCGGGAACAGAGTGTTAGGTTGGTGTGGAGAAATACGTGATGTCATCTTCTCTGATACCGGAAGCGTGACTGTGGTTTATCGTGGTTCTGACGGAGAGGTATGCCTAAACCATTATCTCCAAACAAGCGTGTGAATCAACAGCAACCGTGTCGGCTACCAACAGTGGTCAAAGTGTTAACCCTGTTGCCGCAGCTAGGGCTGTAAACGAACCGAACGTTCAGCGAACAGTTCGTGAACCGTTCGGCGGGAAGTTTGTTTATGTTCGTTTGTTTAGTAAATGAACGAACACGAACAAGAAATTCCGTTCGTTAAGTTAAACGAATGAACATGAACAGAGGTTTCGTTCGTTCGTTCGTTTATGTTCGTGAACGTTCGGTAATGTGTTCGTTTATGTTCGTGAGCGTTCGGTAATGAGTTCATTTATGTTTGCTTGTTAATATTTATTTGTGTTAGTTCGTTAAAGGTTTTTATATGTTGTATTTTGTTTTATTATTTCTAGTTTTTAAAATTTTGAAACCCTAGTTATCTTATATGCCTCTCACAACATCCATCATTTCACTATTTCAATTTTAGTTTATGTTAAGGCTTAAGAAACTCTTAATTTTGTGTTTATCATGTTGTTGACAATCACGCCAATTCTGTTCAGATAATTATGTTAAGGTTTTTTTTTTTTTTTTTTTTTTTTTTTTTTTTTTTTTTGTAGATTCTTCGTAATGTTTGTGATGAAAATGTAGATTTTATTCTAAAATGAATATTGTGTTTATAAACGTCGTTTGTGTTCATCTATGTTCATGAACATTTGTTAGAGTTCATTAGCATATGGTAAGTGTTCGTGAACAGTTCACGAACATGTTCGTTTCCTTAATGAACGAACACGAACAAGAAATCTCGTTCGGTAAGCGTTCGTGAACAGTTCATGAACAAGCTTGTTCCTTAACGAACGAACACGAACATGGCATTGTTCGTGTTCGTTCGGTTCGTTTACAGCCCTAGCCGCAGCCAAAGAAATAGCTTTTTGCAAGGCATGTGCTCGTTTTGGACTTGGCTTATACCTTTATCACGAAGACTAGATGCCATACAAGATTTTACGTTCTAATGCAGAAGGTTTATATAGTAACCATTATATCACTATATCGTAAATTTCTATATGCATTTATCGCTAGCGATGTAATAATTTACAGCATATCTATATTAACACAAGAAAATGATAGCTTTCTATGGTTTCAAAAGTCTTGTAGTTGTACCAGCATTGTTAATCATCCAATCAGCAATTGTATCCACAAGTAAGTCAAATTCCTTTGAATTATTTGCACGAAAAGCCATAGAGTCAACTCCTAGTGAACTGCTTACTTCTTTGGCAACTGTTTCTAATGGTGTCCCTGCTGTCAAATTCGCCCAAAACTCTCCACTCCTGTTTACAGCATCCACCATTCCTGGCGGTACATCGGGTAAAGCCTGCGGTACACAAATCAAAGTAAGCATTTTCCCCCTCAGCACCGGTTAACTATAATTATACCTGTTGTAGAGGAAGTCCATGATCACCGGGCAGAGAGCGAATAGACATATCCAGCACTGAGCTAACCACAGATTCTGAACTAAGAACCTGAGCTAGAACAGGGGTTTCATCGATCGTGTCATCTTTGAATTTAACTAAAAGGTTTCTTGAGATTCCATAGTATGATTTTATCTGGCAAATATATCAATAGTCACAATCTTTTAGATTTATAATTCTTAGGGTAAATTACACTTTTCGTCCTTTATGTTTATATCAAATTTCAGTGGACATCCTTTACCTTTAAAAATGTCAGGAATCATCCTTTACGTTTTAAAACCTTGCATGGTCTGTCCTTTGACACCAACCTAGTTAAAGTTTTCAGTTAAGTCTGGTCACATAAGGGTAGTTTAGTCTTTTTTATGGTGTTTAGAGATAGAGGGGGTGTTTATATCTGTTATTTTTTATTTTATTTTTGATATACTTTTTAAATGAATAGTTAAAATGACTAAATTTCCCAAATTTAACTGAAAATATCAACTGGGTTAGCGTCAAAGGACAAACCGTGCAAGGTTTCTAAATAGTAAAGGATGATTCCTGACATTTTTAAAGGGAAAGGACATCCATTGAAACCTAGTATAAACATAAAGAACGAAAAGTGTAATTTACCCTAATTCTTAAGGTCCAGCTGAACAACATTTATGAACAAGTAATAGCAAGGATTACATACCAGTCTTCGAGTTTCTTCTGGTTTTGGCGAAAAATTCTCCCTTCCGTTAACCAAATCCATGTACAAAGGAGGAAGTTGCTCAACCAGAGGTATAACTTGTTTTATAATTGGAGGGCTAAGGTTCTCTAGATTTTTCAAAGTCATTTCCGCCTGCATGTATAACAAAAGAATTTAAAAAAATGGGTATATATATCTTTTACCACTCAATGAAGTCAAAAGTAAGCATTATTACCCCAAAACGTATAGTTGGTGATGATGCAATTTGTGACAGGATTGGTCCGATGCTTTGAGCCATTGGTACAAGAACAGGCGAGAATAATGGGACCGCCAGGCTGGCATCCTGAAATATCAGTAGAAATACTGCTCATGTTAACACTATGATATTATGTACAGTCAGTGAATGTGGGATGCTGTTGTTAACAGTAAATAACTCGTTTGTCCATTGAAATGTGCGATACTATACTATGATAATGCAAGAACCAAGGTCCAAAGCTGAAACAAAGTACCTTGTTGTTAAAAGCTATATATACATTACCACACCTCTGCACAGCAAACCTGGAACCTGATCAACGAAAAATCAATTATGCAATTAGTTCTAAAAAATAAACTTAAACGAGGATAACATACCAATCAAAAGATGGATGACAGATCCAAGAGAATGTCCAATGCCAAAAGATGGAAGATCTTGCACCTGTAGATGGATCAACTTCAATTTAAAGAAAGAGAGAAACATAATTTATAGATGAAGAATACTTTCTACAGGTTGAAGTTTAAAGCTCACTGTTTCATCTAAAGATCTAAGACACCTGTCGTATTTGAACTGAACTTCGTCTGCAATAGGGAAGTGATCAAAGCCACTAGCATAAGGTGTTGCTATCACCAATACACCCCTAGACAACAACAACCACATCATCATCAACAGTGGCGAAGCTTGACCCGAATGATTGGGGGGGGGGGGGGGGGGGGGGGTCGAAAACGTATATACCCAAAAATTTCTATACGAAAACTACATATATAACACTACTGAGCGATAAATTCGGGGGGTCGGGCGCCCCTCCCCGCCCCTTCTATACTTCGCCACTGATCATCAAGAAATGTTAACTTTCTTTTCATATACTGTAGAAAAAACTGCAAGATTAACTTATTGCATATCACTTACTTCTCTGAAAGTCGCTCCAGAAATAAGCGGTAGGTGAGCTGAGGGGCTGCCCCAACAAAGATGCCACCAACAAAATGCACAACAGCAACCGGCTTTGAGTTTTTTGGTCTCAATACCCAGGCTTCCTGAAAACGCCAAAATCACAGCCCAGAAGAATATTTTGAATCCGAAATTGATTTCGATATGCTTATCACTTTGAATATTGTAAACTTTATTAACTTGAATCCCAAATTGATTCATGAAACTTGATGAAAACATGGGAATTTTCAGTACATGAACAGAGTAAATAAACCAAGTTGCCCTAGAATAACCTTAAAACTAACACTAGCAGCCCCTTACAAGATAAAGAGTACCACACCCAAATGTTGATTAACTCGGTTAACAGTAACATGTTCTTTTTAACTCAACGCTATTCGTATGATCCAATCAGCATGGGCATACATCTGATATAAACAAAACTAATAATTAACATAGAAACTCATCCCAAAAACAGATTAATCTGTTATCCCCTTAAGAATTATAATGTGTATAAATGTTTTCATATCTAATCTATAGTTCAACGAACAAATACGGAGTAAAAACGCTTATGGAATTACGCGAACCATACATCAACTTCTTGCCAGTCTCCTAAGCTACCCCATCCGTCTTGTGATTGCCTCACAGTCTCTGTTAGTAACCTACAAAAGCATGAGACATGTATAATTATCATGAACTCATACGGCATACATGCCATGAATCAACTAATCTACTACATGTATAATTACCATGAACTCATACGGCATACATGTTATACGGAACATGTATGGGAAATTTTATCAGATAAGATAAAGGAGGGAAGATTGAGATGGTTTGGGCATGTGAAGAGGAGGCAGACAATAGAGCCCGTTAGAGTAGTTGAAACTCTCGTGGCAAGAAGTTGGATGGTGTAAGTGGAGAGCTGCCACTGGGGTATTGTGCGATAGAAGGTTCCCAACAAAATTGAAAGGGAAATTTTATAGAGTTTCAATTAGACCTGCTATGTTATACGGAACCGACTGTTGGGCCATTAAGGAAGTATAAGCACGCAAGATGGAGGTGGCAGAGATGAGAATGTTAAGATGGATGTGTGGGCACACAAGGTTAGACCGGATAAGAAATGATGTTTTTAGGGAGAGGTTAGAAGTAGCTAGTTTATCAGATAAGATAAAGGAGGGAAGATTGAGATGGTTTGGGCATGTGAAGAGGAGGCAGACAATAGAGCCCGTTAGAGTAGTTGAAACTCTCGTGGTGGAGGGGAGGAGGGGTAGAGGCAGACCCAAAATCACTTGGGATGAGCGGATTAGGCAGGATTTGCAAAAATCGCACCTCTCTGAGAACATGGTCCATGATAGGAGTTTGTGGAGACGGAGGATTAAGGTTAAAGATTTCTAGGAGAGGGTTCAATTGTGTTTTTAGGGGTAGTGTATAGTCGTAGATTTGTATCTATTTGTATATGCTTTCTGTGTTGTTATATTTGTCTTGTTTACCATGCACTCTTTTACCACCCATGTTATATTGATAGATCCATACACACACACCTCATGTCCTATTTTTTATTTTTTATTTTTTTCCTGGTTATTTTGGAGCCGAGGGTCTCACTGGAAGCAGCCTCTCTATCCCTAGGGATAGGGGTAAGGTGTGCCTACATCCCACCCTCCCCAGACCCTACCAATAGCTCTGCTATTTGGGGGATTTTACTGGGTATGATTGATTGATTGATTGATCATACGGCATACATGTCATGAAACAACTAATCTACTAAAAACTATGATACAAAGTTAGTTGATACAAAATTCATAATTAAGGAATGGTTTACTTGTGTACCTCTCGATATCTCGGTAAAGCTGTATTCCATTTCCTCCTGTTTGATTGTTGCTTTGCTGATCGTTTGAATTGCGACATATTACCTTTAAGCTATTGAACTTGTGAAATCTGACAGATGTTTGCGGATGATATAATCTGGCGTGACTCCTTTTCAATTTATACTCAAACTGTGGGGAAGCAAGCTGCAAGTGCGGCGTCCGCAACCAAGTGGTCATGCCTGCTGCTGATGATCAGCTTAGTAACAACATCAGATATGATCAAACAAACAAACAAACAAACAGTAACATAGGGGTTTCACAATTACAGACAGATACATAGCAAGTACAGTATTATTGGTTTTATATTATAAGGCTACAAATTTAGAGGTTTAGAATCAAATTCAAGGTGTGCAACTAACAAATAATTGAGTGATTTAATAACTTATAGAAGAGGTCGAAAGTAACGAGAATTAGCAGAGAAATTAGGGTTAGAGATAACCTGTAACTGGAAGAAACGGGGAGTAGAACAGGATGTAATGAAGAGGGAGGGGCCTATAGAGGAATCACCGGGGTATCGGCAACACGAGGAGTTGCATCGGAATTGAGCCGTGCATGCATCATTTACTAAAGATATTTCTTTGTCAAACAAAAAAACAGATTTATAGTGACTTTTAATCCAGACTAAAATGGATGACATTAGGAACCGCTTGACGCGTAATTATTGTGTTCTTTTAAAATAAATAAAAGAGATATATAATTTTCTTACGTATTTGTGGACGTAAGTTTATAGGTTACTTAAGTGTGTGTTTATTTTTTTTATATTAATTTCAATGAAATTTATCTTAACGATATCTTAAAAACTCCATGAGGTTTGTTACTTTCACGACTTTCATTCAAATCTTTGTTTTTTTTTTTCATCTGGATTGAAAAGATTTTGAAATGGATGAATTAACGAGTTGGATGAAATTTCCTAAAGGAGTGAAGACTTTAACGCCCTGCGTTTTCATACTTTCCATATTTAGAAACCATTGCTTGAAATTCTATTTTTTTGAAAATCTAGTATTCCTTGTAATCGTATTTCGTTGTATCGTTTTTTTTTTAGAGAACCACCAAATTTATGTATACTTTTTTTTACAAAGCAATGGCAGGTAGTCGGGCAACAAGTTGCGCCGCCACCCCTTTTTTAATAGAAAAACCAATTCTACTAAATACAAAGTTTGAAATCTTTAGCGACGAAGACTTACTATTAACGACTTTTTGAACCCAATTCAAAAGTCGCACAGCGTCAGGAGCGAGACCACCAAAGGTATCAAACGCAAATGGGACAAACACATGTTGATTCTCCAGGCAGGCTTTCTCATGTTTTGCCACTTTGCTTGCCTCTGCTTTGAGCACCGCTTGCCCTACGACAAAGCCCTTGTCCTTGAGCCCGACAAGGGGGGAGACTCCAGTTAGATCTACACAAGCGTGTTTCCCCCCTTCCCATCCAAACACAAGGATGCCTGCCGGGCGTAAAGTGGACCTCCCCTCTAAGGGGTCAGTCAGGAAATTTACTGGAGCCTCCTTTTTGGCAGAGATCCCGGCCCGCTTAAGAACATCACATAACACATCTCTCACCCAATCATGCCGATATTTAAACCCGGGTAGCTCTTTACAGTGGATCGCGTGCTCGCCGAAAGAATCCAAACACGCTTTGCGACATACCGGACATGGCTCGTCAACTGGGAACAAATCTTTTATACATGTTTATACATTGATACGTGCACTCGTTTGATACATGGTTCGTAATTCGTATAAACGTAAGCTTAACTCGTAACAATGATCGTGTATTCGTAATCCTTAAATATTCATACATTTAAACACTTAGTTATTCGATTATAAGATTAAGTTGTATGTTTTTTTTTCACTTGATCATACCAAACTATAAACCATACATACTTGTTACATTTCATGTGTTATACACACCTATGTTATCACACTTTTTGTTAAATTAAAACATGTCATTTATGCATTTTGGACCTTGTTACAAGTTACATATATACTAGACACCATGTAACACTTTATTAAACATCAAATATATACCTTCTAATGTCAAAAAAATAAAAATAAAATAAAATAAAAATTATAGGGTTGTTAACAGCCTTGCATCAGCCCACTTAATTTCCTTGTTTTGAGTAATTTAGCCCACTAAACACTTCCAAAAGCCAACCCAATGAAAGCCTAATATATAACCCAAGCCTCCTCCAAGCATTTTTCACTTTCTAAACACTCTCCATTCACTCTCAAACACTCCAAACCGTAGCTGATTGCAGAAGTTCGAGCAGATTTATACCACTTCACTAAAGTGAGCATAACTCACTCAATTCTTATCCGATTCACTCGATTCTTTTTCCTACTACTTGGTATTGACCTTAGCTACGTTCCATGGGTATTCCCTGGAAAACCAGAGCCTGGAATGTTGCCAAAAGGGCTCCAAAGTGGACTGATTTTTCTGTTTTTGTTTCAAACTTTGATAAACTTGTTTAAACTTGAGGAAACTCATCTTAAACCTATGTCCTTATGCTTATAACCACTTCTATGGTTAGTTAGGCTTAAAAACAAGGTTGAGACATTTAAAATCAGAGGTATAAACCTCACAAACTTTCTGTTTTGTTCAAGGGTTTTAACCCACAAGTGATGCTCAAGTTCAAGACTTGATGATTGTGTGATTCAGGATTAGCTTGGGCTAACCTAGTTGAAAATCCACACATTGCTTGATTTTTTCTCATAGATTAGTTGTTCATATTCTATTGTTTCTTGTAAGTTCATGACCCTTCTTGTTGTTCATAACAACAAGTGTAGTGGTGAACAATAGAGGTACCTAAATGGAAGCTTTGTTCTTCCTACCTCATGTATGAATTCCATGATACTTAGAGGTGCCTAAATGAAGACTTTAATCTTCTACCTCATGCTTGACTTATATGATGTAATATACACTATGTAATACTTATGTAACAACCAAATAATCGAACTCTTGGTGATGAACTAATGGACATTCGTCAAGCTAGTAGATTGTATCATCTTAGGCCTTGACAACTTGTCACGATTCTAATGGAACTTTGTTCCATGAAAACATTTAAACTCTTTTAGAGTTTCATAGTGTCAAGAACAAGTTTCATAGGTGTTAGATGATTATTTTCATATGTTTATTTTTCATGTCATTTAAACTCCAAATCCCTAGAACAATATGTAAACACCTCTTAAACTCCAAATCGAACACATTCAACTTCCTAGTCTCAACAACTTCGTCACATGGGATAATCGGAAAGCATATGCAACTTTGTGAGTACACTTGACCCATTTTCCCTTTTAAATACACTTTGGGTGCAACATGTTTTACTTGTTAAACCGCACAATTCACAAACATGTTTTTATTCATTCGATCCGTATACATGCCTTGTTATGCTTAGGTTCATGCTAGAATACATACTACTTGTTAACTCGGCTTAAACAATTATTGTGCTATAGGAGTAGCACACCACCCGACGGGGGTTTGTTAAGTCTTTATTCTATAGCGGTCTCGTTGCTTTTGTGACGAGGGATGCTAAATACCAGTGGACACTAGAGTTGACATATTGTTATGCATGATAGTTTGACCTTGTATACCAAATGCTATGTTGGATTGAAAATACTTTTATACACATGCCACGAGTCTAAAACTAGTGTACTCGCCAATACCTTTGTATTGAACTATGCTTTTTAAAACATGTTGCAGGTTTAGCGATGACGTTGATAATGCATGGAATCAAGTAGGATGCTTAGATACACACTTTAATTTGTATTCTTGTTGCATTGTATTTCATTATTCATGATGTTGTATTTACTTCAAATTCTTGTAATTGATTCTTTAGAAATGAAATGAAATTTACTATTTAAATACTTGTCAAAATTATTAGTGTTATGATGTCTCGAGCAATCTATTTCGTCTCACTCCGATGTTTCCGCCATCGGTTGGGGTGTGACAGATTGGTATAAGAGCCATAACTATAGGGAATTAGGAAAAATTGCCATGCTTTTGACCTAGTCTATAGTTCTAGAGCTTTATTCTTATGTTTTGTTTGAACCACTTGCATGATACTTTATTTGCTCCTTATTTATTCTCTTTTGACCTTTTAAACATATATGTCACTTTTGTGTTAGTACTTGCTTTATTATTTGTTAATACTTGTTGTATTGTCCCATTCTTTATGTGCTATTCTTGAAATGTCTTTTACGTGTTATTTTCTTGAGATGCTTTATGTGCTTATACTTATTATTATTTTGAACATACGTCTTTTTTCTCGTTTATACAAAAATCGAAACCACTTGTAATACACAAACGAGACAACTTCACCAAAATAGGCGTGAAACCCACAATTTGGTTAACAACTCTCAATTCATCTACTTTTCCTTTTTACATGAAATTCACCATCAAGATATGAGTGAAATCCTCACCTTGATGGAGAAATTCAAATTTCAAATTCTAGTGGACCCTCGTCAAAGTGTTGAAATTAAATTTGACCCGACGAGTACCAACCACACTTAGGATACGAAATCGCCAAGTTAGGGGTGAAAGCCGCACCTTGTCGACTAGTTCCACTCCTTGAATTTTTTATAAATCCCGCCAAGTCTTGAAATTTCGATTGATTTGGGACATGTAGTAACCGGAAGGGTAAATACCGTTAACCGACTTGTCGGCGAGAGTATTCCACCTACTAGGCCAAATCATGCTCCTCAAATTCAAAAGACTTTTCGACCATTTTGGTTGGTCAAAGTTCCGTTTTGGAACCATCCCAAATTTTAATCAAACATGTGTTTCTATTATTTATTTTATACGATGCAATCTTTCAAATTCGAATTTACTTTCGATATTTTCTTCTCACACACACATCATACTAAATCTTTTTCAAACCTTTATACCTATGCATGATTTCAAAACGTCACTCAATTTTGTTTACATTCTTTATAACGCCAAAATGGAGACATATCATTGAGTTAGGAGTGATTTCCTTACCTTAACGATTAACTCCACTCCTTCTTTTCTTAAAACGACCTCACCAACGAGTTAGGGGTGATTCCCTTACCTAGGTGATCGTTACTAAAACTTTCCTTCAAAATACTTTATCAAGCAAACACAATCATGTTTCATACCTAAATCATTTATCATTTATCGAAATACCCACTTATATCAATTCCAAAATACATTGTTTTATCAAATGTACTTCCTATCCTACAATCTATTTTCACATAACTCACATACACGAAATTCTTAATCATACCTTAAAACGTTTTATTTCCCGAAATTTCAAAACCTTACGAAATGCTACCTATCAATTTAATCGGTCCAATGAATCTCTGGCCCATGAACTTCATATTCAACTTAATCACTAAAACACGCACACGTTATATCATCATACTAGAGACTTCCATTCTTAATCGAAATCAAACCAACCTTTCTCAATTACTTATAAGATCTTATAGATGTTATATGATCGTTTTACCAAATACTCTTTTCAACATCAACAAATCATTTGTTAAAACTTTTAACAATCACTAAGTCCTTTTGCTAAATTTCTTTTCTAAGAATCCTTGTTTTCACAAGAACCTCCTAAATTCATAATTTCTTGTTTGATGAAACGAACTTACTTTTTATCGAAAACCTTTTTCCTACACCAATTTACAAAACATGTGGGCAAGAAGACTTCATGGGGACCGACCATCTTCGGATTACGTAAACTCTTTAAAACAAAAGTAGCATTTCCATTCATTACAAAATACATTATGCTTAACCAATGAGTACTTTATATCCTCTTACATATACAAACTATAATCTACCCTTCAAATCAAGCTCAATCTAATTTTGATTCGATAAACTCAACGTTTCGTTTAAACAACTATACATGCATATCATCATACACATTTTAGTTGATATCTCGCGATAACATCATTCATATCGTTCGTATTTACATACTCAACCTTTTGAATGCTTTTATACGCTTAAGTCCACTATGTCCCAACGTACACTATATACGTAAATTTTATTATTCATACCTACACTTATACACATACGTTTTATGCTTATACTTATATTCATACTACTCGTATGTTTTATGTTTATACTCATACTTACATGCATATTCATACTTAAACTTATACTTATGCTCATACTTTCATTCATACTCATGATTCATACATTCGTACCCGTACGCGAGCGTAATCCGAGTGATTCCCTTACGTGGGTCTCATACATACTTAAGCATGGACTTGCTTATATACTATATTCTTATACGTACACATTCTTATTTTTAAATTATGTATACCCTGATTCATACACAACTAGTACAAGCTATGCAGATCATGCGACGATCAAAATAATCACGGGTGCACACGGGATTATAGTGATAGGCGTATGAAAACCATAGAGCGTACTACTGTGTATGGTAAGACACGGAACGTAACATGACACCGAATAACTAGACGGACATAACATGGTCAAAACATGGTGGATACGCCGCTGGTACTTCCTATATATAAGTGTTTTCACCATGTTACCAAACTTTCGTAAAGCGTGCATGAGAAATTCAGTGTTTTGCAGACCTTTTGACCTAATACAAACTTTAAACAACTCACAAACACATTATATCCGATTATCCATGATGAGACTTCATCTTTAACACGCTACTTTCATCTATCTAATACTTATATCATACATATACTTGTATTCATTTAGAGTCAGTTGTTCGCCCCATACTTCTATTATTCTCCATTATCCTTTCTTTCATACGAACCCCGTTCACAATCAAGCTTGTTTAAAAATTCAAATCCTAACTTATCTCAATACCTTTAAAACCGTCTTCCTATTCTTTATTCTTGTGTAAATGTACTTAGTATACCTTTAACGCTTTATTCAAAGTACCAAACCTTTTCATTCCTCTCAATAAACAATTTTTACGAAAGTGTGATTTTTATACTATCCTTAAAACTTCCCCTGTAAACTACCCCACTTTCCAACAAAATACAAACCGTTTGTCAAAATCTTCCTTCTTAATACGTCCCATTTTTAATACATCTCCAATTTAAGTTATCCAAACTTGTTTAGACTCACTTTACCTATATACGCACCTACACGTTTTCAACTATGTTTGGTACCTCAAATTATTTTAGACAACGAACTCCCTTGCAAATTTACCTTGTCGTTCTCCAAAGTTTCGTACTTTTCAAACCATTTCAAAATTTCCAAGTCTCAATTTTTGCCAAAACTTTTTCAAGTCTTCCTCTTGAATAAATTTCGGGATGAAATTTCCTAAAGGAGAGGAGACTATAACACCCTGCGTTTTCATACTTTCCATATTTAGAAACCATTGCTTGAAATTCTATTTTTTTTAGAAATCTTGTATTCCTTGTAATCGTATTTCGTTGTATCGTTGTAAAACCCGAGACTTTGATCGTAATGAAACGAATCTTTTATACATCGTTTATACATGTTTATACATTGATACGTGCACTCGTTTGATACATGGTTCGTAATTCGTATAAACGTAAGCTTAACTCGTAACAATGATCGTGTATTCGTAATCCTTAAATCTTCATACATTTAAACACTTAGTTATTCGATTATAAGATTAAGTTGTATGTTTTTTTTTCACTTGATCATAGCAAACTATAAACCATACATACTTGTTACATTTCATGTGTTATACACACCTATGTTATCACACTTTTTGCTAAATTAAAACATGTCATTTATGCATTTTGGACCTTGTTACAAGTTACATACATACTAGACACCATGTAACACTTTATTAAACATCAAATATATACCTTCTAATGTCAAAAAAATAAAATAAAACAAAAATTATAGGGCTGTTAACAGCCTTGCATCAACCCACTTAATTTCCTTGTTTTGAGTTATTTAGCCCACTAAACACTTCCAAAGCCCAACCCAATGAACCCCTAATCCATCCCCTATATAACCCAAGCCTCCTCCAAGCATTTTTCACTTTCTAAACACTCTCCATTCACTCTCAAACACTCCAAACCGTAGCTAATTGCAGAAGTTCGAGCAGATTTATACCACTTCACTAAAGTGAGCATAACTCACTCAATTCTTATCGGATTCACTCGATTCTTTTTCCTACTACTTTGTCTTGACCTTAGCTACGTTTCCATGGGTTTTCCTTGGAAAACCAGAGCCTGGAATGTTGCCAAAAGGGCTCCAAAGTGGACAGATTTTTCTAGTTCTTGTTTCAAACTTTGATAAACTTGTTTAAACTTGAGGAAACTCATCTCAAACCTATGTCCTTATGCTTATAACCACTTCTATGGTTAGTTAGGCTTAAAAACAAGGCCGAGACATTCAAAATCAGAGATATAAACCTCACAAACTTTCTGTTTTGTTCAAGGGTTTTAACCCACAAGTGATGCTCAAGTTCAAGACTTGATGATTGTGTGATTTAGGATTAGCTTGGGCTAACCTACTTGAAAATCCACACATTGCTTGATGTTTTCTCATAGATTAGTTGTTCATATTCTATTATTTCTTTTAATTTCATGACCCTCCTTGTTGTTCATAACAACAAGTGTAGTGGTGAACAATAGAGGTACCTAAATGGAAGCTTTGTTCTTCCTACCTCATGTATGAATTCCATGATACTTAGAGGTGCCTAAATGAAGACTTTAATCTTCTACCTCATGATTGACTTATATGATGTAATATACACTATGTAATACTTATGTAACAACCAAATAATCGAACTCTTGGTGATGAACTAATGGACATTCGTCATGCTAGTAGATTTTATCATCTTAGGCCTTGACAACTTGTCACGATTCTAATGGAACTTTGTTCCATGAAAACATTTAAACTCTTTTAGAGTTTCATAGTGTCAAGAACAAGTGTCATAGGTGTTAAATGATTATTTTCATATGTTTATTTTTCATGTTATTTAAATTCCAAATCCCTAGAACCATATGTAAACACCTCTTAAACTCCAATCGAACACATTCAACTTTCTAGTCTCAACAACTTCGTCACATGGGATAATCGGAAAGCATATGCAACTTTGTGAGTACACTTGACTCATTTTCCCTTTTAAATACACTTTGGGCGCAACATGTTTTACTTGTTAAACCGCACAATTCACAAACATGCTTTTATTCATTCGATCCGTATACATGCCTTGTTATGCTTAGGTTCATGCTAGAATACATACTACTTGTTAACTCGGCTTAAAAAATTATAGCACTATAGGAGTAGCACACCACCCGACGGGGTTTTGTTAAGTCTTTATTCTATAACGGTCTCGTTGCTTTTGTGACAAGGGATGCTAAATACTAGTGGACACTAGAGTTGACATATTGTTATGCATGATAGTTTGACCTTGTATACCAAATGCTATGTTGGATTGAAAATACTTTTATACACATGCCACGAGTCTAAAACTAGTGTACTCGCCAATACCTTTGTATTGAACTATGCTTTTTAAAACATATTGCAGGTTTAGCGATGACGTTGATAATGAATGGAATCTAGTAGGATGCTTAGATACACACTTTAATTTGTATTCTTATTGCATTGTATTTCATTAGTTATGATGTTGTATTTACTTCAAATTCTTGTAATTAATTCTTTAGAAATGAAATGAAATTTACTATTTAAATACTTGTCGCAATTATTAGTGTTATGATGTCTCGAGCAATCTATTTCGTCTCACTCCGATGTTTCCGCCATTTTGGTCCCTGACGTTTGGGCAGTTTTGCCACTTTAGTCCAAATCTCAAACCTTTTGCATCTAGGTCCTTGTGGTTTCAGTTTTGTTGCCATTTTGGTCCAAAAGTGAAATCAGCTCAAATTCCTCAAATTAAATTATGATGTTTTGTCCTTTTCTTAGGGGTAATTTGGTCATTACCATTATTATTTTAACAAATTAGCCACTGAGTGGCCCCCACCCCCATCCCAACCTCCTTCTTCTTCCCCGCTTTAAATACCCAGATCCATTGTTACTGATTGAATGAATCAATGATCGCATTCTCCACTTCAATGTGCTCAAAACAATCAATTCCATTTTTTATTTAATTTCAATTAATTTAAAAAATATAGAAAAATTCAAGAACTTTATACTTGAGTTGCTTGAAACTGGAGTTGAAACATGACATTGACTTCAATCTTCCAGATTTGAAGATTCTTCAGGTGTGTAATCTTTTATCTGTTTTCTTGTATTATGTTCTTGTTGTTATTACATTAGGATCGACATTTGCAGAAAGGTGTTGTTGTTACATTAAAATCTTCATCATCTTCATCTCCGGCTATCTCCATCTGTAACATTCCCAAAATTCTTAAATTTAAAATAAAGTTATTAAACGAATAGATCATGGGTAAGTGGACCGATAGAAATATGAGGTATTTTGGCGAACGTAGGAATCGTTTAATAATTATAATAATAAACATACGTTATAATTAACCTTACCCCGTTTTTAATGAAACTTGGTTCAAAATGTAGATAAAAATATTCTCGTTCTAATGGCATATTCATCATTTTATAAAACGTCATATTTTAGAAGTTATAAGCGCCAAATAAGTGAAGCAGTTAAATTAATTATAATATATATATTAAATAAAATAATAATAATAATAAACTAAAACTTTCCAAACTTTTGTCTATGTGTAGTGATAAGAATGATAGAAAAATTAAAAGTTGCGTGCACTCCAAGGACATCTTCATGTATAAATAGGAAGCAAATGACAACAATCTCAATTGCTCTCTTTCTCGATTTCGCTCTCTACATACATATATTCTTATTTTTTTACACTATAATAATAATAATAATAATAATAATAATAATAATAATAATAATAATAATAATAATCTCTCTATTATAATAAATCAAAGGGATCATGGCTGAGGTGTCAACACCACAAGCCATCCATTTACTCTCTTTCCTACATGGCAGTCCCTAGCTTCTCCTATTCCACGTGTCATTTTGCTACCATTTTTTTTAAAAGCTGGTGAGAAACAGGCTAGAGACAAAAAGTCTTTTGACCAGCTCTGTAACTCATCACGTGATCCCTTTTCAAATTTCAAACTACGAGCCTTTTCATTTTCGTTCTCTCTCTCCCTCAGAGATCTGGATTTGGATCTGTGGATTCAAAAGAAAAAAGAATCAGAGATGTAGAGATGTGTTGTTGATCTACAATATCAGAGTGGAATCAAAATCCTCATCTTCATCTTCATCTTCCGACTTGATACAGAGCCGGTGTGGGATCTGAGTTTGTTCTTCATCTAGGGTTTTGAGGGTTTTGATGATGAGAGCAATTGTGTGACGGGCTTGCCTTGCTCTCAAGAAATCGCTTAGTTTTTTTTCTCACGATTATATGATTCCTGTACCTAGGGTTTTGTTTCTCAGGATTTTATGCTTTGTGTGACGGCGGCTAGGGTTCCATCGCGAGCGGAGAGACAACTGCTTTGTTGTTGTTTAGGTCAGCGGTGGCGTACGAACGGGGATTCAGGTCAGCGATGGTGGTTGTGGCTTTGAGTAGACACAGGTTTTAATGTTTTTTGATTCTGTCAAATGTTCCTGATGTTGTATTTTTTTCTTATTTTCTCAGCTGATATTGAAAATATCACCCTATTTGATCGATTTGATTTACACCAGACTGATGCAGGTCAATTCAAACAGTTTGAGAGGTAGGTTTTCATAGTTGTGATGGCAAATACTTGTGCATGCAAATATTGCAGGTTAACTATATCATTGTATCATTATAACAACTGCATTTTCTATATATACAGTAAAGCTGAGTTCATTTGTTCACAGTTTTGCATGATAAACTGTCCTTGCTTTTAATTGGTTTCATAAATTAGCTTGTGATCAAAATGCACTGAACGTAATTACAAACCTTATTCATATATAACTTATAATGGTGAAAATAACAGGTTTGACATTGAAGGGGATGATATTGACGGGGATGATGTGACACTAGAGATATTTCCTTCAAATAACCATTCCATAGACCTACCAAACACTCTTATAACCTCTCCTCTTAACAAAATGAGTCTAAAAACGTAAGTATTAGTTAATTGTCTTATTTTCAGACTTTGTTCAAATGCATGAATTGATTTTGGCTTATGTTTAATCCCTAACGGGTCATATTAGTAAAATATGATTTATCTAGGAATGGAAAGGAGCAACGAGTCGAATCGGGATATCAATTGACAGTCTGGCTCTTTTTCGACTTGGCTTCCATTTAAGGTTTGTTCTTTGACACTTAATGTTCTGATGCTTATATGCTAATTATTGCTTGATTTGAGTTCTTGCTTCTTCTATTGTTCTGATTGTTAATTATGGTCTGGTCGATTACTTATGCCGATTTTGAGTTGTGGCTTCTCCGCTTTGTAAGATAGACAACTGGCTTCTCTAGAATTTGTTACTATAATAATCAATTTAAAAATATTCCTTCTACTTCAGTTATGATTTTTGCTATTTTATTTGCTATGGTTTATTACTTTGTTTATTTTTGGTTGAACACTAGAACACTACAGATGGTTAGTTATTGTTGATCGATTGATCAATGATTTCTGGTAGAACATTACAGATCTTTTAATACGTCGTCTTAAGGATTTTTAGTGCTAAGCTAATTCAATTTCTTTTTTGATTATATGTGCGAAGCTTCTGTGATTGGCAAACTGGCTTCCTCGAAATTGCATTACTTGTAAGTCAATTTAATCAACTGATGATCAATATAAATGTAAAATTAGCTTTAAATCATTCTATTCAAGCATGCTATCTTAATTTCGGCATGGATTTGTGTGTGAAAACTATTGAAAATAATAAAGACTTTTTTTTACCAAAGCCGATATGAAATAAAGTTTCTGAAATTTGTCAGCAAGCACGATACAGGTGATCGATACCATCTTCTCAGAGTAAGTGAACATATTGTTGCTACTGGCTTATATTGTTTCATCATTGTTTGGTATGATTCTTGCTTTAATATATTTTTATCTTCATGTATTTCAGGACCATTTGTTAATCGTATCTTAACTTCTTAAAGCAAATTTATATGAATTCCAAAAGTTCAATAGATAATCTGGTGGCGAGGTATTGTGTTTGTATCTATAAACCATATAAAAAATCTGGGCAACTGAATAAGATGATTTAGAGGGTTTTGTGTGGTATTATTTATTCATTTAGTTATTGTACCAGGTGAGACACCAAGTGTTAATATTGCTTTTTGTGTGGTACTATTTTTATTCATTTAGTAATTGTACCAGGTGGGAAAGAATTGATGTTGGAGGCTTGGAGCTGTGAAAGTACTATGTCAACTAACTGTTTTCGTGCATCTGTAATGAGTTCAGATCGATAAGAATATAGGTCTGAATCAGACGTGTTTTTTGAGATAAAGGTTTTTGCGATATTTTGTCTTTAGAGAATCCGGTGTGTCGCTAGAGCATTTGAATTGATTCGGTTCTGTTCGGTAGTTCATAGGTGTATCTCAGATTGATTTGATGTGTGAGGATTGATAGTTGATTAGTTCCGATGATTTTTGGTTGAACTTTCATACGTTTCGGACTGATTTGATTTGTTTCGGATTGAAATCTGTTCGTTTTGATCAGTTTTGGTGTGATTATCTGTCACACCCCGATATTTGCACGTATGACCGGTGGGCCCGGTGGGGAGTATCGTGACGTAGTTGATATCGTCATAGTCAAACAACACAATATTAAATGCACAGCGGAAGCAAAAGATGAATCATATTACAAACCGAATATAAAGTAATATCAAAGTATCACAAAACGGACTGTAATGGATCCACAGGCGGATCAAATAAAAAGGAAACATAGTTCATCAGATTTAAAATGCATCCAAGCTTGCAAGACTCTTATTGATGCTAAGGAGAGGCCAGCCTATTTCGATTAGTACCTGCACTTAGCCTTTTTGGGAAAATACGTCAGTTTACACTGGTAAATACAATTAACTGACTCATTTTGAAAAGGTTCAGAAAAATTGATTTGAATGCACAAGGCACAAAACATTTTATAACTTGGGATAATTATTTATATATAAACTTGTAAAAGAATTACATGTTCGTTATACATTCAGTAGCCCGGATTGACATCGGGTTAAGGATTAATAGACACACCACATGATATAGTCCCGCGGCGAGTTATTCTCTAAACCGGCGGTTATACCTTATTATTTATATAGGCACAAGCGGGTGTAGGCCTACACCCCGTGCTTAGGTCGTGGCCATTTCTATGAATGATGCCAAGGTTATCCGGGATATGGTCATTAACCCCCAAAGGTTTTAAGCAAACAAAACAATTCAAACGGGTCATTTCAATAAAGTAACCTTCATACGATTAAAAATTCAATGCCTGACCAAGCGGTATTTTATATACCGTACCCCAAGCCCGTATAAGAGAAAATAAGTTAAAAGTATTTACCTGAGCAAGTAAAATTCACAAACAGCAAGTGCACGTAGCTTTTACCGGTTCTCCTAATCTGGAACGAAGGTTTTTAATAACCTATTAGATTCCTAACGGGTCTTTAATTAAGCCTAAACTTAGACCGGTTAGTTTTAAAGGAAGATACGGTTCAAACACACGATTAAGTGAAAAACGGAATAGAATGTGATTTAGACCCGACAAGTTTGAAGACTTGTATAATATGGGTAAACTAAACACATTCTGGATTTTGAGACAAAAATGATAAGGTTTGATCCGTTTCGGTCAATTTATGCAAACTAGTTACATAAACCGAACCGAACGCGAAAAATGCATAACGGGTAGCCATAAGAGCCATATGCAGGTTTCCTAAGTTAATATGCGTTAAATATGTTGTGACATCAGTAAGATATCTTCTATTATGTCCGAAACGAATTTTAACCCAAATTATGCCCCGTAGGGGTATTTTGGTCATTTAAAAGGTTATAAAAGAGATTTAATATAAATCTGAGTTTCAGGTCTGATATAATCAGTAAAAATACTTAATTTAATAAGTTATATCAGTAGGGTATTACATATATGTGAAATTTACCATTTATAACCAAACTATGCACCAAAGGGGCATTTTGGTAATTTCACGTAAGGTTTAAAGGTCAAATCTGGAAATCTGAGTTTAAAACTTTTGCTTACTGCTAAAGTATAATAATTTACTTAAAATATCAGTAGGTATCAAGTCTTATATATTTGAAATAGTTTCAATACATACTATGCGCTTAAAACGCGTAAAAAGACGGTTTTAAGCGATTTCCGGGTCTTATATGGAAAGCCGATATTTTTATTATTCCAGAAGGCTTAAAATATTTTATTTATCATATTATATCAGTAGAAAAAGGTGTGGTATCAAAAAGATTTGTAAAACTCATTTATAGGCCAAAAGGGCAAAACCGACAATAACCGGATCAAAGCTTAGAACCCTATGTTATGCTCAGCCTAAAAATAAATAAAAATCTTCAAAAATCCCAAAATATTATTTTATATCAGTGGGTAAAAATTTTGGTATTAAAAATCGGGTTTAGATAGGCTATACGCTAATTACGCCTTTTATTTAATAAAAAGCTTTCTAATTACGCTAATGAGCATATCTCCTAATCTAGACCTCAAACTGATGTCAAATTTTAGGGACAACTTTATAAATCAGTAACTAAGGTTTCTATTCTTTTACATTTTCAAAAATCACGTTTTAAGGTCATATGGGCATAATAGTCAACATTTAAGCATTTAACGGAAACATGCATATGAATCGGATAACTAATGAACCAAGTTGTATAATCACAGAGGGTTATACTAACATGAAACCTAGTCCTAATAAAGCTCTAAGGAATTTCTAAACTATGCTCTAATGGGTCAGAACTGAAAGTCAAAACAAAAGTCAAATTATGCGACTTTCGGTTCCGAACCGAGCCTAAACTGAAAATTGTCGGGTTGAACATGTTTAGACATGTTCTTACATTAATTAACAAGTTATATTAGTGATAAAACAGGTTGCATGGCATCTACATTGTTAATTATGCGTTTATTTGAAAATAAGCTTTCTGTTGACTTTTTATGATTAAGTTTGACCCGACTATTGACCTAGTTAGAGTGGGAATCAGAGGGTGCCCTTTTAAGGGTTTATTGCCCACATAATTACCAACTCATAGTTACTTTCAATTTAACTAATGACTGGACCATTAGTGATTAATCACGAAGTCAAACCTTAATTACGACGGTTTGACTTTAAACTAATCAACTAAGCAAAACTGAATTAAGGAAAGTTAAGGACACTACCGAGGTCCTTAGCACGATTATGGATCTTAAAGAGACTTGTTGAGGACCAGAGAAGTTCCAGAGATCAGCTTTGAAGTGAATGTAAGTGAGCAACAAAATGGTTGTAACTTCAAGTTCTTATATAGTAGCTAGAATGCACAAGATCCTTACAACAAAGTCTATAAGTGTTCCCTGATGATCCCCATGTGTCCCTATGCATGAAAATCTGTTGGTCAAGCTCCTGTATTCGAATACCATGCAAGTAAGGTGGTGTAACAGGCTGAACAGGCATCTGTCCATTTTTGCTGCCAGCGACGATCTTACGGACCGTAAGCAAGGACCCTTGCGGTCCGTAAGCACCACTTACGGACCGTAAACTCTTGTCCTTGCGGTCCGTAACCAACCTTGATCTGAGATGCCCAGTTACCAGCCTTACGGACCGTAAGTCCTCGGCTTTGCGGTCCGTATCCGCTTTTTAAATTATCTCTACCCAGCTCCGCCACCTTATGGACCGTAAGGTGGTCTCTTTGCGGTCCGTAAGCCTTCATCAGAAGACAAAATTTTGTAAACTCTTAGGCCTTGACCATGCAACTTTGTAAACTTCGAATCTTATGTCTTCTTTTTAGTAGAGGGACCATATAGACAGGAATTGCATGTCCTTGCATGTGTTGCCATGCACATGAGGTTTCTTGGACATATCTAAGAAGGCTTTTAAAAATGAATCTTGTCGTAAATGCACCTAGAATCTCATCATTTGCAACTTGGATTTATTATTATTGAAATTATCCGGATTTGAATATTTATCAGATGTTTATGAAACACATTAAGGTTTAGGATTAATAAAAAGGTCACTCAGAGGTATTAAATTAACATGTTGACACTTTTAATCCGACCATACATCCTTTAACTTGATCCGGGTTCATAACACGTTTGCCTTACATGACACGTGTCTTTATTTTATTGAGTATGATTTTATGAGGTGTTGCATTCTCACCCCCTTAAAAGAAATCTCGACCTCGAGATTTACTGAAATAAATGAGGGTACTTTTCTTTCATTGTGGACTCTACCTCCCACGTATACTCGGGACCTCTACGGGCATCCCATTTGACCTTTACAATCGGCACTTGCTTCCTTCGAAGCTTCTTAACCTGTCGATACTCGATTGACAAAGGTTTTTCAACAAACTTTAAGCTCTCATCTATGTGCACATCCTTATGTGATATGACTAGTGATTCATCAGCTAGACATTTCTTCAGATTGCAGATGTGGAATACATTATAAATACCACTGATCTCTTCAGGCAATTTTCACTTATAAGCCACTGTTCCGACACATTCGATGATCTCGAATGGTCCTATATACCTTGGGCTTAACTTGCCTTTCTTGCCAAATCGCATTACCCCTTTCCAGGGTGATACCTTCAGTAACACTTTGTCACCAACCTCGAACTTTAGAGGTTTACGCCTTTTATCTGCGTAACTTTTCTGCCTATCCCTGGCAGCTTTGAGACGATCTCGTATCTGTACAATCTTATCTGTCATCTCCAGGACTATATCAGGTCCTGTCAGTTGGACATCTCCAACTTCTGCCCAACAAACGGGCGTTCTTCACTTCCTTCCATATAAGGCTTCAAATGGTGCAGCTTGGATACTTGAGTTGTAGCTATTGTTGTATGAAAATTCAATCAATGGGAGATGCTCATCCCAACTTCCACCTAGGTCAATAACACAAGCCCTTAACATATCTTCCAGTGTTTGAATCGTTCGCTCACTTTGACCATCCGTTTGCGGATGATATGCTGTACTGAAGTTCAATCGAGTGCCTAGGGATTGCTGAAAGCTTTTCCAGAAATGCGAGGTATACCTTGTATCCCTATCAGAAATGATAGACACTGGCACTCCATGGAGAGATACAATCTCATCCACGTACAACTAAGGTAACTTATCTGAGCTATGTGTTTCCTTAATAGGTAGGAAGTGAGCTGACTTTGTCAGTCTATCCACTATAACCCAAATCGTATCATTCCCTTTCTTCGTCTTTGGCAATTTGGTGATAAAGTCCATTGTCACCATTTCCCACTTCCAGGTGGGAAGTTCAGGCTGTTGTAGCAAACCTGACGGCTTTTGGTGTTCAACTTTAACTTGCGAGCGCATCAAACATTTGGCTACATAGGTAGCTATAGACTTCTTCAAGCCTATCCACCAAAAATTTACCTTCAGGTCCTGGTACATCTTATCAGCTCCAGGATGAACGGAGTACTTAGAACTGTGGGCTTCCTGGAGGATCACATCCCTAAGTCCTCCATAAATTGGAACCCATATTCGTCCATTTAATCTCAGTATTCCGTCTTTGCCATAGGATAACTGTTCAGCAGTTACTCCTAGCTTCTCATCAGGATAGTTAGCTTCTAGTACAGCTTCTTTCTGCGCAGCTAACAACCTTTCATTTAAACTATTCCTTAATTCAATGCTCTTGGCATTGATTCTTATGGGCTTCACCCTTTCTTTTCTACTTAAGGCATCGGTGACTACATTCGCCTTGCCTGGATGGTATCGGATTTCACAATCATAGTCATTTAGAGTTTCCATCCATCGACGCTGCCTCATGTTCAAGTCCTTCTGATTAAACAAGTGTTGAAGGCTCTTGTGATCTGAATAGATCACACATTTAGTACCATACAAATAATGTCTCCACAGTTTTAGTGCAAATACAACGGCACCCAACTCCAAGTCATGGGTGGTGTAGTTCTTCTCGTGCACCTTTAACTGTCGAGAAGCATAGGCAATAACCTTGCCTTTCTGCATAAGCACACATCCCATACCTGTGTGTGATGCATCACAATAGACTACGAATTCTTCGATTCCTTCGGGCAATGTCAACACAGGTGCATTGCTCAACTTCTGCTTGAGAATGTCAAAGGATTCTTGCTGCTTAGGCCCCCAATCAAACTTGACATTCTTGCGGGTTAATGAAGTTAAGGGTGCTGCAATCCTTGAGAAGTTTTCAATAAATCGCCTATAGTATTGTAGGTCCGGATTCGTCTCCGATTCGATTGCGTAACAACACGTTCAACGTGCGGAATCCGTGAACGTGCTTGACCGAACACACGAGAACGTACAATTTTAACGTGATTCTATTGATATGATGTCGTGTACAATGCCGAGAATCACACGAGAGAACTTTCTCTCTCTAGACTTTCTCTCTCTAAGATTATCTCTCTAAACCACCAAATGAGCAAAAGTCTTCAACCTAAAGCCTAAACTCCTATTTATAGGCACAAGGTTATAAGGGATTTCCCCTTATTTACAAGATTGCCACCTTGCCTTTTTAACTACAACATGTAAAATAAAGTCTAGATCTTTTCTATTTCTGCTACGGTTAAGATTGACGGAGGCGATAGACATACTGTACTAACAGACTCCCCCTTGGATATTGCCGCAGTCAATCTGTAGTCAAACTCGTAGCGACTTTTCTTTCTCTCTCTTTCTTGAACAGAATCCCGGTGGATCTGTCTTGATCTTCAGCTCCCCCTTTCAGCAAACTCTTTCTTCAGGCTCCCCCTTTCGTCAAGCTTCCGTGCTTTGGGATCGACACCTGGCTTTCCGTATACAAGCTCCTTCAGGATAGTTATCTGGCTTTTTGAATCCACGCTTCCTCTTGCGTTGAGCTCGTCTTCAGACTCCCCCTTAGACTCAGCTGTCGGGATCGTAGTCTGGCTTTCACAAGTTCACAAATTCAGGATCAATTCCTGGCTCTATTCTGCATATGCTTAGGATTTGAAACCTGGTTAACCTGCAAATCCTCTACCCATAACATAAGTTTCACAAATTTATAACACTTATATTTAAGAAACTTACTTGGTAGAAATCATTCATTCATCAATAAAAATAGTTACATCAAGTTCAAATGAATGACCTTGATTAACTAAACACACAATCTTTCAAAACATTTTTTATATAACATTCAAAGTTTTCAACATATTCTCCCAACCCTCTAGTTCATCATGTTTAGCACTTGGAATTTTGAAAATCCGCTTTCCAACATCAGTTGTCGAAAATCTTTTTGTATTTTTCAAAACTTTATGCTAAAACACACTAAAATCTTTTTGGATTTTGAGTTTAAAGAAATGCAGTAAAGAAATATATACAAACAATATTTTTGTGAATTTGTGTAAGAGAATCATATCAGTTTATGAGACCAATCACTAGCACCGTTAAGCTTTTGACATTTTAAGTTCTAAACGATTCACGTTGATTGACGATATGTTTGTCCTCTTAAGCTTAATCTAAAAACTTTCGAAATGCTTACTGATACGTTAAGGTATATTAATTTTGCACTAAATTCTTATGGACCCCACGATCTCAGCATATCCCCTCATCATGCAATACACTAACTCAAGTAATGCCTTTAAACTTTCATCAACTGTGATATGTGCGAAAACAAAGCAGAATGTTTAAACATTAACAGTCAGGTCGATACTTCCGTATACGCAGAGAAAGTCCAATGTTTAAACAAAATAAGAAAATAAAACAAGTTGAAGTTGTTTAGGCTTTAACCACCAGGTCGATACTCCCGTATACGCAGAGGTGATCCAAAGCTTAAACGAAACACCAAAGAAAATAAAGCAGAACGTTTAGGCAATAACATCCAGGTCGATACTCACGTATACGCAGAGGATGTCCAATGCTTAAACAAAATAAAAAAAAATCAAACAAGTTTAAATCTTTGCAAAATGAAATGCACAATCACAGCGACTTTTTCAGCAAAGTTGTGAAAGTTCACAAACTTAACCGGTTTTTATGCTCTTTTAGCATTCAACGATTACTGAGTAGGCACACAGTCAAGAAGGACAAAACTAAGTACTATGCTTTCAACCATGTTTTCCACTAGAACTAGGCTTTTTCATTTAAGTTTATATCGTTATCGCAAATCTACTAGTCTAGCTGAGCCTATCGTCACATCTTTAGTGAGATCGTTTATCACATTTGACATTTCAATTCTTTAGCATGCTGTGATAGTCCACTGATTTACTATCATTTCCTCTTTTTTCAACAAAACTCATTTTAGCTTTTTCAATGTTTTTGGCTCTTTCAAATTTTCTAATTTTTTAAAAATTTTTCTCCCCCTAAAATCAAAATATGTTTCAATTTTGATTTTCTGAGAAAATTTGAAAACAAACTATACAAGAAACGTGACAAACTGATATCAAATCGCTTCAATTCGCCATTCTCTCGGCTTAACAATCAGGACTCCCCCTGACAACAAACTATTTTCCCATTTAGATTTCAAAACATTTAAGTATGTTTTAATCAAATGGTTTTTCCGGAAAATTAGTTTTGTTTGTCTTTTTTACAAACTCGGGGTTTCATCACATTGTTTACCTTTATCCACTTATCGGAAAGATAAATCAAGTACAACTTAATGTCCTTGATTAGTCTTTTGTGATTCGAAATATCACAGTTACCAACCTGTGAATTTCTCAAGAAATATGCCGATTCCTGTTCCACACTTACCAACCTGGGAACTCCGGCAAGTCAGGTTTTTCTATTTGAAAAGTTTCACCCAAGCCTGACTGTCCTTGGGTGATTTAGAATTCTTGTTTAACAATGGTGGAAAATTTTCATCATCCATTGTTAGACTAGAATTCTCTATTTTTTTCTCAACACATGGCTCTTCTGGTTTCGACAAACCAGAATCATTGCCTGAATATGGCTTGTCTGA
Organism: Helianthus tuberosus; assembly: GCA_030545235.1. Lineage (NCBI taxonomy): Eukaryota > Viridiplantae > Streptophyta > Magnoliopsida > Asterales > Asteraceae > Helianthus > Helianthus tuberosus. Next base: position 3,675,227 of record CM060422.1, on the reverse strand, counting down.
CTTTGTTGAGCCAGATTCATCGCCGACATGTGGCTCATTTGTTTCCGAAGAAACAGATTCATTGCCACAAACTTTCTTCTTCTTCTTTCCCTCTTTCGTCCTCAGATTTGTATCTGATGAATCCGTTTTGCTTGCCTTTTTAGTTGAGGAAATCGATTCATCAGAACTTTTTATCGGATTACCAGTTGTATCCGAGGACAAAATCCTCTCGAGATACTCTCTCACCTTCTTTCTTTTCTTCCTCAGTTTGTCTTTTTGCCCTTGTGAAAGCTTCACTTTCTTTTCTTGAACTTTCTGTTCTTGAACTTTTGGTTCTTGAACTTTCTGTTCTTTGGGCTTGACATTGACTGGTTTCTTTGCCATTTTCTGAGATTCAGCCCTCGATCTTCCCTTTGATCTCATTGGGCAATCTCTGGCAATATGACCTCTGATGTGGCATTCATAGCACCTTCTTGTTTCAAATCTTTGACTTTGGCAGTTAACAACAATGTGTCCTTGATAGCCACAAGTGTAACACACTCTGTTATCATACCTCTTCTCATTTTCATACCACATACCGTCTTCATACCACACACTTAGATTATAGCATTGATTTGCCTTGTGGTACTCATGTCTCCTCTTGTATCCTTGATTTGGCATTTGAGCACTGTGGTCAAACCTGCACCACTGATTACCAACTTTTTGTGAGTTTTTATTTTCAGATTTTTGTGGTTTTTTATAATGATTGGATGATTGATCTGATGAGCTTTTATTTTCTTTTTGAAAATTTTTCGATTTTTTATCCTTTTGTTTCTGTTCCACATTCTTCTTTACAGGTTTTTGCGTTGAGCATTCACCTTTCTCAGTAGAATGTAAAACAGTATTTTTAAACATTTCATTTAATTTCAAAAATGTTTTTCTTTTTTCTTCTTTTTCTTTTTCATCATCAGATTTATCATCACAATCTTCAATTTTGACTTTGTCAAAATTTGTGACATTGTCACTTATTGGAGCTGAATTGATCGGTTTTGGACAAACATATGATGCAGAAGTCACAAAACTTTTCAATTTATTCTCTAAATTTTTGATTTTCTTTTTATCACCTTCAGCTTCTTTTTCAAGTCGAATAATAGTCCGACGATGAGAATTTATTACCTTTTGCTTTTCAATATTGTTCTTGCTAAAAACAGATCTCCCATCTTCAAGAATCTTTATTTGACTTTGACTTTGAAAATCTTTTTCAATCTTTAATTTTTCATTTTCAAAACTTTTGATTTTATCTTTAAAAACAGAATTTTCATTTTCCAAAACTTTTATTCTATTATCAAAAACTGTTTCTCTATCTTTTAAAGCCTTATTTTCTAATTTTGCCCAAAACACCTTTTCATGTTCTAAAGTGTTTAGCTTATTCTCAAAATCTTTTTCTTTTTCTTTCAAAATTTTGTTTTCTAATGACAAACTCTCAACATTCTTCAAAAGTTTGTCATTTTCAGATTTTAGTTTTTCGCAGTTCAAGCGCAACTCCAAAATCTGTTCATCATCAGCTTTCTTCTCGTCTTTCAAAGCTTTGTTTTCCAATGTCAAATTCTCCACATCTTTCAAGAGATTGACATTTTCTGCTTCGAATTTTTCGCATTTTGAGCACACAACTTCACATTTTGAAGTTTCATCTTTTTCTTTTTCTTTTTCCTCTCCGTTTCCCCACCATTTCTTCTGCCAATACTCATCTTCTTCAGCAATTTGTTGAATTATGGTTTCAAGATCGAGGGTTTTGTGGTCAATGGCAATGTTTCCCATGGGGTCGAGATAACATTCTCTGTCTGGATCCCATATCCTCGCTCTTTTTGCTTCAGAGTAGATACCAGATATTCTGATCATTCTGGTTTGAGCTTTCATCTTTCTGTTGATATACTTCTCTTCTTCATTTCTGTTATCTTTAAAAGGAACAGGTTCTGATTTTGCCATGATTTTATATCCTTGAATTACCTGAATCTCGCACACAAAGAACTGATTAGGATCAGATTGTGACCTGGTCGAGTAGGTCAAACAAAGTCAAATTCTTAATGAAATGCCAAGAACGGGTGACTCAACACTTGAACTTCAAAACGATTTATCTGAAATTAATTGCACTTGAGCCGATGAACTTTAATGTGTCGCGTGATGAAAAATGTGAATAAATGAATTCAAAGTGGCCGACAATCTTTAGAATTCACAAAGTTATTCTATTGGACCACTCTTTTCGAATCTTTGACGATAATGTGCCAACAATTATGAATTCTCTTAAGGTATCACGTGCAAACCTTGATATTAGCAAAAGCAATTGGCCGACAAATTTATCACTATCACATGCAAGAATTGCTTTGATCACATGACTTACAATTAAAACACACTGACCGAGTTTACTAAGTGACACTCACGGGTGATAACACAAGACTCGGATTGCTATCCGCTCGGATGGGAATCTGCTCGGATAGTAATCCGCACGGATATTCTTCTATGTTATCCGCACAGGTGATGATGTTATCCGCGCGGACAAGTTGTCCATGCGAGTGGCAAGTCAACAAGTCAACACGTATGGCTGAAAGTAATCCGTGCGGGTGGGGAATGATGCTATACGCACGGGTGGGTGCTATGCGTACGGGTGGGTGATCCGTATGATGCAAAAGATTCTATCCGCACATGTAAGCAATCAATACCAAACAATATCACATGCAAACTAACTTTCAAGCTCTGAAACAATCACATGTATTCTTGATTTACACAATTTCACATGTTCACCTAAAATGCAGAATGATCACGTGCAAACTTTTTGAAAAACACAAATTCACATGGAATGATCACCGAATGCACAAGTTCACCGAATGCAATTAATGAATCACATGTACTGCTGACAAGTTTGACTAACAAACTTGAATATGTTGACTAAAATGACTAGATCAGACAAGATGTTGTGACACGTATAGCTTTGATGCAGATTACTTAACCGTCCGCATAGGTCAGCAAAGGTCAACCCGGATAAGTTGTGCGTGCGGGCGACTTATCCGTACGTATAGGTCATGCGTGCGTACAAGTGTTCATGCGGATAGGTCAACGAAGGTCAAAGCGGATTGGTTATCCGTGCGTGCGACTTATCCGTACGTATAGGTCATACGCACGTATATGTCATGCGTGCGGATGAACATCAATAACAACAGCAGCAACTTTTATCATTTTTCGAACCACAAAAATTAAGATTTCTCACAAACGGCTAGGAGTTTGAATCTGAAATTTTGTAGGATTGTAACTCAAATGTTTTCGCACATCATACTAAAAAATCAGCCAATTCGGACCGTAAAAACCCGTTCAATTTTACGTTTTTCAGTGAAAACCGTTAAAAACGTGAACAAGTAGTAGAATATGAAGAATTTGACGAAAATCAGATCTGAAATCACAGAAATCTGGTATGAATTTACGTGTTTAGTCAGTGCAATCGAGCTCCTAGCTCTGATACCAATTGTAGGTCCGGATTCGTCTCCGATTCGATTGCGTAACAACACGTTCAACGTGCGGAATCCGTGAACGTGCTTGACCGAACACACGAGAACGTACAATTTTAACGTGATTCTATTGATATGATGTCGTGTACAATGCCGAGAATCACACGAGAGAACTTTCTCTCTCTAGACTTTCTCTCTCTAAGATTATCTCTCTAAACCACCAAATGAGCAAAAGTCTTCAACCTAAAGCCTAAAGCTCCTATTTATAGGCACAAGGTTATAAGGGATTTCCCCTTATTTACAAGATTGCCACCTTGCCTTTTTAACTACAACATGTAAAATAAAGTCTAGATCTTTTCTATTTCTGCTACGGTTAAGATTGACGGAGGCGATAGACATACTGTACTAACAAGTATCCTGCCAAACCCAAAAAGCTACGAATTTATGTGGGCGTCTTGGTTCTTGCCAATTCATGACAGCTTCAACTTTAGCGGGATCCACCTGGATACCACGCTCACTAACTACATGTCCAAGAAACTGGACTTCGCGAAGCCAAAATTCACATTTTGAAAACTTGGCATAAAGCTTCTCCCGCTGAAGTAGTTCCAGAATACATCTAAGGTGCTTCTCGTGGTCAGCTTGATTCTTTGAATAAATTAGAATGTCGTCAATGAAGACGATAACAAATTTGTCCAAGTATGGCTTGCAGACACGGTTCATGAGATCCATGAATGCTGCTGGTGCATTAGTGAGCCCAAAAGGCATCACTAGGAACTCGTAGTGACCATAACGAGTCCTAAATGCAGTTTTGTGCACATCTTCCTCTCTAACCTTCAACTGATGGTAGCCTGACCTCAAATCGATCTTGGAGAAATAACTCGCTCCTTGCAATTGATCGAACAGATCGTCAATCCTGGGCAATGGTGTCACGGCCCCCGACCCGGTTTGACCCGTTTCAGGAGCCGCGGGACAGAAATCCCGTGGTATTTAATTAACAGCGGAAGTTTCTTCAGGATCTTTTTAAAACTGAATTATTTCCCGATTATTTTATTTCACAATTCGGGATAAAAACCCGGTAATTTACAATCTTGAGATTTCACCAGGAAATCTTTTATTTTACAAAACATGTTTCATTATTTTATACTGAGCCACTTCCTTAAGCTGATAGTGCTTTACGGCACTTTTTCCTGGATCACAACAGATCACCTGAAACATGTTTGAAAAAGGTTTTGTCAGCGGGAAATACTGAGTGAATCATTCTATTTACTAAAACGACTCATTTATTATAATTCACAGTATTAAGAGAGATTACAATGTTTATTTCAACCAACTACCCACAGTATTTGTCATCGACTTGTTTCGGTGACTGTGGTCATATTACTATTGAGTCCGTTCACCCAATAGTAACGAGTATCATTAATTAGGTACGCCCACCTAAATTGATAAAAACAGTAATGTGCACAATACCCCACATACCGGCTGTAATTTGGTGACTACATAAACTTAATCACTGTAATTATAATCTTGAAAATAAACATACTTTTGGATAAACAGATTTGATAAAAAGAGAATGACTCACATTGCAGATTTAACAGAGCTTATTCTATTGATTAGCCTTGATAACCTAGTTTAATAACAGGCACACAATTTGGTTAGTAACTTAATACAGCATTTACGATAACTCACGAGATTAAAACCTTCACAACGAATGACAAAGTGCGATACTTAAACATCCATCGATTTAACGATGAATGACAAAGCATAAACCCTAATGTGGGCAGCACTTAAATATCCATTGGATAGTTTAATCGATCGGACATTGAATCGTATCAGCGATCGAGTTATTACCCTGATTGTGGCGTCGATTAGTGAACCGTGTGTGTTAATTTGTGTAAACAGAACGTATCTCAGTACATGCAGCGAAGTTTTACGTCGTTTGAACACCAAAATTCGATTGCCAATGTCTGCTATTTATAGTTAAAATTTCACTTTGCTTACGGACCGTAAGCCTAAAATTGTTACGGTGCGTAAGGGTGCTTACGGACCGTAAGACTCAAATTGTTACGGTCCGTAAGGGTTGAAAATAGGTTATAGGGTAGCCACGGTTGGGACTAGCTCTGCTGACTCAACTGTTTTGTAAATTCTATTTTTGACAACGAGATTTTTAGGATAATCGTAAATAGGGTTTACCCCCCCTGAGTTTTAGGGGCCCTGATCCTGATTCCGATTGTTCTGAAAATTTTAGGGTTTGTGTAGAATCACTTGGGTTTCTCAATTAAGGTTTCCTATTGGTTAAATTAAAGTAATAAATAGTACTTTTTGATGAGAGTTGTTACAAATGGATATCTATTCTTGATAGTGACCTTGTTAAGCTCGCGATAATTGATGCATAGGCGCATCGATCCATCCTTCTTCTTCACAAACAGTATTGGTGCTCCCCAAGGAGATGAACTAGGACGAATGAAACCCTTCGCCAACAAATCATCTAGTTGAGTCCTCAACTCTTTCATCTCTGTTGGTGCCAACCTGTAAGGTGCTCTCGCAACTGGTGCTGCTCCTGGAATAATATCAATTCTGAATTCTACTTGCCTATCTGGTGGCAAACCAGGTAGTTCTTCGGGGAATACTCCGGGATATTCAGAAATGACGGGGATGTCTTCAATCTTAGGCTTCGGCTCATCTATAGTCACTTGTGCCATGTAAATGACACAACCCTTCTTCATACACCTGGATGCCTTAAGCATAGACACTTGCTTAGGCAGTCCATACTGAGTATCTCCCTGTATGGTAAGTGGCTCACCATACGGAGTCTTGATCACCACTTGCTTCTTGTCACACACAATCTGAGCTTGGTTATGGGATAACCAATCCATGCCTATTACTATGTCGAAACCAGCTAATTTCAAAGGAAGTAAGGATAATGGAAAAGAGTGGTTCCTAATGGATATGAAACATCCATCTAACACGGTTGATGCGGTTTCTATGGTGCCATCGGCTAATTCAACCTCATATTTTATGCTTAGGGTTCTAACAGGTAGATTTAACAACTTACAAAACTTATCATCAATAAACGACTTATCTGCTCCAGAATCAAATAACATCGTTAATAAGGAAGGTACATGTTATGACATTATCATTCTGGACCGCCTCATGTGCGTTCATCTGAAAGACTCTAGCATTGGTCTTTTTGGCTTCCTCAGGCTTTTTGGCATATTTAGGGCAGTTGGACTTGATGTGCCCTTTTTCATTGCAGTTATAGCACGTAACATCCTTGATTTTCTTACAGTCTAAGGTCTTATACTCATAAGATTTGCAAATCCCACAAGCTCTCGGCTGTGACTGGGATTTCGACTCGTATCTGCACCTCCCGAGATGATGCTTCTTATAGATTTTACACTTGGGCTTATCGCCCGACTGATGACCATCCTTTTTAGTTCCAGAACTCTTTTTGTGGTCGGAATTCCCTTTGTGTTTCTTATCCGAACGTCGTGAGTTATCATCCTCACGCTTCCTCTTTTCAGCATCGGTGTTTCTCAGTGATCTCTGTCTGACCGCGTCCAGAGTCAGAGATAATGATATATCAGCTGCAGACCTAAAAGTAGCTGGTCTAGAGGCCTTCACACTTGCCTTGATCTCTGGGGCTAAACCCCCTATGAAACGAGCTATCCTTTTGGGTTCCGGAGTCACCAGATACGGAACCAGTCTTGACATAGTGTTGAAGCCCGTAAGGTAGGCTTGACAATCTAGGTTTTTCATAACCAACGACAAGAAATCAGCTTCAATCTTTTCAACCTCATGTTGAGGGCAGTAATTTTCCTTAATCAATGTCACAAACTGCTTCCAAGACAGATTGTACAATGGGATATTCCTTGTAGCTTGGATCAAAGACCTCCACCAAGCTAGTGCTTCACCTTTGAATGATTGGGATACAAACTTTACCACATCCTTATCAGCGCAACCACTGATATCAACCACGGTGTCCATCTCGTCTAACCATGTCATGCAGTCAATAGCCCCCTTTTCACCAGTGAAATCCCTAGGTTTGCATGAAACAAAATACTTATAGGAGCAACCCTTATTACGTGATTCTTGGTTTAGCACGATTCTTATAGATGGAATACTCCTCTGGTTTGATGAGTGATGGGAATTACTATTGTGACTAGTATGAGTTCTTGAGGGTGGCTTTGTATGTGGTGCAGACTGGGTCCTTACATGGGTACCACTGGATTCATTTAACTACCAGTCCAGAGCTCGCGTAACGGCATTATCTATCAATGCTTGTAATTCTGCTCCTGCTACATTGACTCTGGAGGTGTCATGATTATCTCTGGGGTGACTGTTGACCTCGTCTGACCCAGGCATATAGCTTGATTGCTACATAAAATAATGATTTTAACTCATTCAGAGGTCTATAACAGTTTTATCAATCTAGATGATTTATTAATCATGGTATTTAAGAACCATTTCGATTAATTTGTTAAGCATATATATGTTCAGGATTTCTCATTATATCAATCCTTAGTTATAATTAAAATATATTAATGGCATAAAAGGCTAAGTCACATGGACAGTCTTAAAATTTTTAAATCATGATCTTATAGGATCAAGGTATGGAGGTTTTAATCATAGTTTATTACCTCTTCTTAACAGGGGGTCGAAGACCACAACTGTCTTTTGTCTTATATGACAATGAATATAGCCCGTAGGTATTTCATCCCTATTGGGTGTTTAATATAATAAAAGAAATTGGAAGAATCCAATGTAAGGATGACTTATGCGATTTTATCGAATCACATTTCACCAGGAGTGTTAACATGTTTTCAGATGTTAACAAGGATTTGAATCTTTTTAAATAGGTTTTACCGTCTTGGCCATATCTAGAATGATATGTGGCTAGGTTTTACCTTCTTGGCCATATCTAGAATGATATGTGGCTAGGTTTTACCTTTAAGATTCTTTTTTTAATTTTTATTGCAGAATAACCCTAAATTGAGATGTTAATAGGGATCTGAATCTAATTTGGGGAACTACCATCTTGGCCCTGTCTTAAAATGACACATGGGCTATGTTTTGTCCTTCTTAGATTTTTATTATTTTATTATAATGGTAGGTCTTATAAAAAGGAATGCTATTTTTCATTTATTTCACATTTATTGTTTATGCATATAATAAAAATGAAAATTTAAATCTAATCATTCCACTACCAAATTAAAAAGTACATGTTTGTCCTAAACGGGACTTCTAACTGAAATAACATGCCCACCCAGGGGCTAAACAAACCTAACATACCCACGCAGGGGTTAAACAGAAAAACATGCCCACGCAGGGGCGGAATACAGAAAGACTTGCCCACGTAGGGGCTTGATTACAACATTAAAGAAATACAAATAAATAAATAAGGGATTTAATGACCCTTTTTGGTTTTCCCCTTGATCAGGCTCGCCATACCCTTGAAAATTCCGCGGTTTTGCCTACGCTCTTCCCGAACTTCATCCTCCACCTGACTCAACCTTTGAAGAATCTCTTGGTGATGCGGTGGCGATATCACTGGCGGCTGTGGGGGCTGCTGATACAATGGAGGTTGAGGAGGTGGCGGTTGTTGATACCCATATGGTGGGTATCCATAGGGTGAATATCCAGCTTGATATGGGACCCCAAAGGGCCCATCGGGATGGAGAGCGTTGTAATCCCACGCTGCCTGGTACAGATCAACATTAGCATAGTTGTAGTTGGTGTGGGCCGGCTGCTCAAAGGGATTATACGCCGCTGAGCCGGCGTATGTAGGAATCGGGTTACCAAAACCCAACGGTGGTGGCGCAACAGGCGCAGAGTTTACTTCTGAGACAGGGTTTGAGGGCCCACCCATCTACGGGTCTTCATGGAGTGGCGGGTAGTGGCTGCCACTTGAAGGTTGAGGGGTGCTGATACGCATTCCTCCTCGCACGGACATCCGTGCGTTCGATCTTCTTCGCCTCGGTGGCTCCGGAGGCTGTTGCTGAACTGGTGGTGGTGGCGGAGTAATCGTGACAAAACGAGAATCCTCGGAGGGATCCTGCTGCTGCTGTGGTGAGTTGTGGTAGCTGGGAGTAAACACCCAGTCGATCTGTCTGAACCTCGCCTCGTAGCTGTCGGGACCATTGTAAGGCGATCCAATAAAGGGTGACCCATCCGAAATTTCGATGGGGTGGTTAGGGGTCCCAGTTGGAGGCTCGACGGGATCCGTGTCTTCGTCCATGTCCATCGCATGGTCGCCCGAGAAGTGGTCTTCAGGTCCTAGTGGGTTAAAACCCACTGGTTCTTCAATGTAGTTTGCCGGGTTGAACCGGCTTTGGAAGACAGGTGTCGGGTCATCGAATGAATGGTGAGGGCTAGATCTCTGGAGAGGGATGAAAGAAGGCTGCGGGTTGTGGGGCTCATTTCAGATTGAGGCCCGAAGGAATGGTGATAGGATGGTGACGAACTTAGCTATGCGCTTAAAACTTTTGCTTACTGCTAAAGTATAATAATTTACTTAAAATATCAGTAGGTATCAAGTCCTATATATTTGAAATAGTTTCAATACATACTATGCGCTTAAAACGCGTAAAAAGACGGTTTTAAGCGATTTCCGGGTCTTATATGGAAAGCCGATATTTTTATTATTCCAGAAGGCTTAAAATATTTTATTTATCATATTAGATCAGTAGAAAAAGGTGTGGTATCAAAAAGATTTGTAAAACTCATTTATAGGCCAAAAGGGCAAAACCGACAATAACCGGGTCAAAGCTTAGAACCCTATGTTATGCTCAGCCTAAAAATCTTCAAAAATATTCAAAAATCCCAAAATATTATTTAATATCAGTGGGTAAAAAGTTTGGTATTAAACATCGGGTTTAGATAGGCTATACGCTAATTATGCCTTTTATTTAATAAAAAGCTTTCTAATTACGCTAATGAGCATATCTCCTAATCTAGACCTCAAACTGATGTCACATTTTAGGGATAACTTTATAAATCAGTAACTAAGGTTTCTATTCTTTTACATTTTTGAAAATCACGTTTTAAGGTCATATGGGCATAATAGTCAACATTTAAGCATTTAACGGAAACATGCATATGAATCGGATAACTAATGAACAAGTTGTATAATCACAGAGGGTTATACTAAGATGAAACATGGTCCTAATAAAGCTCTAAGGCATTTCTAAACTATGCTCTAATGGGTCAGAACTGAAAGTCAAAGCAAAAGTCAAATTATGCGACTTTCGGTTCCGAACCGAGCCTAAACTGAAAATTCGTATGGATCTTCAACAGAATTGTCTTTCCAATCAAGAGTGCGGAATCCTCTTGATCAGAATAAGCAGAAAACGTGTAGAAGAACAGAAAACCAAATCACTTTCAAACTGGGTTTCTATTGATTATCAATCACTCAAGAATTACAATCAATCTAAACCCTAACCAACTATCAAATTCGTCCAAGTTGTTATGCTCTCACGAAATTGCTCTCTCAAACTGTTTTGGCTGATTAACCTAAACCTTAAAGCCTAACCTTGTTTATATAACACAAGGTTTGCTACTTGGGCCAAGGTTAAACATCATGGACTGCGAATTGGACAGGCCCAATTCGCCCCCATACACCCAATTCATTGGGTTTGGTTAGCCCAAACATTACAACTCACTAATACAAAGCTAAACCCGCTAACTGTTTATCGTTTAACTAATTACAAGATATCCAAGGACCAAATCCAAGCTGTTGTCACAAACATGCACCAACAGGGTTGAACATGTTTAGACATGTTCTTACATTAATTACTAAGTTATATTAGTGATAAAACAAGTTGCATAGCATCTACATTGTTAATTATGCGTTTATTTGAAAATAAGCTTTCTGTTGACTTTTTATTATTTAGTTTGACCCGACAATTGACCTAGTTAGAGTGGGAATCAGAGGGTGCCCTTTTAAGGGTTTATTGCCCACATAATTACCAACTCATAGGTACTTTCAATTTAACTAATGACTGGACCATTAGTGATTAATCACGAAGTCAAACCTTAATTACGACGGTTTGACTTTAAACTAATCAACTAAGCAAAACTGAATTAAGGAAAGTTAAGGACACTTACCGAGGTCCTTAGCACGATTATGGATCTTAAAGAGACTTGTTGAGGACCAGAGAAGTTCCAGAGATCAGCTTTGAAGTGAATGTAAGTGAGCAACAAAATGGTTGCAACTTCAAGTTCTTATATAGTAAGCTAGAATGCACAAGATCCTTACAACAAAGTCTATAAGTGTTCCCTGATGATCCCCATGTGTCCCTATGCATGAAAATCTGTTGGCCAAGCTCCTGTATTTGAATACCATGCAAGTAAGGCGGTGTAACAGGCTGAACAGGCATCTGTCCATTTTTGCTGCCAGCGACGATCTTACGGACCGTAAGCAAGGACCCTTGCGGTCCGTAAGCACCACTTACGGACCGTAAACTCTTGTCCTTGCGGTCCGTAACCGACCTTGATCTGAGATGCCCAGTTACCAGCCTTACGGACCGTAAGTCCTCGGCTTTGCGGTTCGTATCCGCTTTTTAAATTATCTCTACCCAGCTCCGCCACCTTACGGACCGTAAGGTAGTCTCTTTGCGGTCCGTAAGCCTTCATCAGAAGACAAAATTTTGTAAACTCTTAGGCCTTGACCATGCAACTTTGTAAACTTCGAATCTTATGTCTTCTTTTTAGTAGAGGGACCATATAGACAGGCATTGCATGTCCTTGCATGTGTTGCCATGCACATGAGGTTTCTTGGACATATCTAAGAAGGCTTTTAAAAATGAATCTTGTCATAAATGCACCTAGAATCTCATCATTTGCAACTTGGATTTATTATTATTGAAATTATCCGGATCTGAATATTTATCAGATGTTTATGAAACACATTAAGGTTTAGGATTAATAAAAAGGTCACTCAGAGGTATTAAATTAACATGTTGACACTTTTAATCCGACCATACATCCTTTAACTTGATCCGGGTTCATAACACGTTTGCCTTACATGACACGTGTCTTTATTTTATTGAGTATTATTTTACGAGGTGTTACATTATCGAACTGTTTGAACAGATTTACATCGATTTCAGACTGTTTCAGTTGAAGGTCTGTGTTTTTTGAACTTTCAGTTCAGATTAGATATTTCATGGAGTTTTGAGTTGATTTGGTACAAATTGAAAAATGTTTTGAACAGTTTTTGTTGATTCAGTTGAAATTTTGAAAAATTTTAGACATCAATAATTGTTTTTCAAATCATTTTCTGAACTGGTGTTTTGCGCAGAATTGAAAACAGACCTGATTTTGATCAACAGGTTATATACAAGAACGAATCAGGCAAGACGTTTACTTAGGTGTTGTTTGTTTTTTGTTAAAAGATCTTCAGGACCTCTTTTGTCTTCAACAAGCAGACCACGCGCAGACATAGGGGTCTGCAGCTTGTTTGTTTTTCAGAAGATAATTCATTAAAAAATGTCTTCAGCACCTCTTCCTCGGGCAGATGTTGTCTTACCTCTTCACATACCTCTTCAACCTCTTCCAAATACAAAACTCTCAAAACCCTAGGTCCCTTCTCCATTCCTCAGCCGACCTCCCCTACTCCTCCACCTCCAGCCACCGCCACGCCTAGCACCACCGTCTCCAGCAACCCCCACGCTGCCCTCCACCCTCTCCAACAGTCGTTCCACCCCTCCACCGATCTCCACCCCATCCAGCCGATCTGAACCCCTTCCACAGCCGCAGCCCCCTCGTTCTCCACCCCCTCCACCGCATTTTGCCGTCGTTCCCCACCCCCTCCACCGGCGTAGCCCTCGATCTCCACTCCTCCTCCAACATCTAAGGTAATTTGTTCAATTTTTGGTTATTTCATTGTAATAGTTTAGTAATTGTTATGATTGAGATATTAGGTTTAGTTCTTGGCTGTTATTTGTTAAAGTTGTGTAGTTTTTGGTGGTTGGGTATTGATAATTTTTGGTGGTTGGGTATTGATAATTGATGATAGTGTGTGTATGAACCTTGAATTTGTGCTTATTTTGTCTGTATGAATCGCAATTTTTTGCTTACTTTTGTATGTGCACTGAAGATTCTCGTGCATATGGTGATAATTTGAACTTGAATTTGGGCTTAAATTTATCTAACGTTGGAAGATTCTCATGGAAAGTCATGAGATGCCTGTTGTTTGTTTCAGATTTTGAGTTCTGTTTTGTTTGATTCAAGTTTGGATAATTGTGTGGCAGATTATGTGAATCATCAGGGTAAACTAAGATCTAAAGTATCTATTTGATGTTTTCTTTGTGTATAATCTTGTAGAATATGATAATATCTAGAGTATACCCAAACATGTTAGATATCTTTTCATTTGCCAGAATTTTTTTTCCTAGTTTTCTGATATAGCACATCAAGCAAGATGGTTCATTTGACTCAAATATGTAATGGCTTTGTGAAAGCTGTTGGTTACATTTGGGAATTTGGTTGGTTTGTAGCTAATTACAGACGGTTATTATTGTACAGAACAGGTCTTTCATGGCGACGTTCGAGTTGTACCGTAGGTCAACAATTGGAATGTGTTTGATAGAAACATTGGATGAGATGGTTTCAAGTGGGATCCTTGGCCCTGAAGTTGCTATCCAAGTGTTTGTTCAGTTTGACAAGGTCCCTTTTGATCTTCTTTAACAAAAATTATTTTGTTAATTTTATGCTTTCTTGAATATGAATAGTGTCAATTAATATCATAAATATAATATGTGAATCACCATTTCTTGTTTTGGTGGTTGTTAAGCACTGGACACTCAGGTTAAGACCAAGGTGAATGAAGCATTTTGAGTTTACAGAACACGATCAACCCAATGTTTCGGTGCATAATAGGCAAGTGCACATTGATGTGGATGAAGATGAGGTTGAAGCACGCATCAGATCGGGAATATATGACTCAATTATGAGATGAGATTGTTGAGCAGTTAATGCAAAGCATGGATATAATGATTTAAAAAAATGTTATTGTCTTTTTTATGAATATTATTTCAGTATTGTATAACTATTATTTAAGTTTGAATGTTGAAAAACTCCTTTAAGTTTAATAAATCAGTTTATTTATATTTCAGTTTATTTCAGCAGTTTGCAGAAATAAAAAAACAAACAGTCTTCTTCTTGTAGACTGCAGACATTTGGTCCAGCACTTCTGCTACAGATGTTTGCAGATGTGGTCCGCAGACTGCAGACATTTTCCCTCAGAAAAAACAAACAGCACCTTAATTTACTCCTTAATTTTTTTTTTACCCAGTCAATGTATTAATTTGCCAACCAGTCATTTTATTTTAAATAGACGGTTTCCTTTAAAATAAAATACTTAGTTAAAATATCTTCCAAACATATTACATTTTTATATAGTTTGTTTTTGGATCCAATTTTTTGAACCATCTTTTCAAGATAAGTTCCTGCTATGAATGTTCTGGTACAATTATTATTTGAAGATTTGAACATGCAATTCCTATTTTAAGTTCTTTGTTCTATGGTTGATTACTTTGTTTTGTTTTTGTAACAATCAGGCTCATTGTTTTTTTTATTGTCGAGTAGGACATTCATTAAGATGGAACGACGATAATGAAACTGAATTGTCATGTTGCTCTTCATCCAACCGTTCGGTTCATTCATGAGGTATTATTTCTTTTTCATTTTCACTACACTGATTTAGCGTTACATGATGTTGATGAGGTTTTGTTTTGAAATCTTGAAGTACTTGCAAGGAGCTGAAGAACAAGTAAGAGGAAGAGAAGCGTCGTAAAGAATAAGAGAGGAGAAAAGGTTGAAATAAGCTTCCACCTTTTCATTTGATGAGGTTTTGTTCGTTTTTAGAGGAGGTATGATTGGAGAAAAGTATTTCTACTATTTTAGCACAGAAATCTTATATCATATTTCTTTGGTTTGTAATCTAAACTGGTTGTTAAGTTCAACACGACTAATTACATGGTATGTGTTGGTTGTTTTTGAAACTGCAACTTAGATAACCCACAACGGGTTGTGTTTCTTTATGCTGCAATAATGTATAAAGGAAGCTCCTTGATTTGAAGATTGTTTTTGGATTATCCTATTGGAGAATCAGTCACTCAAACATAGATGTGATATGGCTGTGGTTTAAGTCAGTTATCTAGAATATATTTTAGCCCCTTATAAAGGTTGAGTCAAACATGGTTTGAATTGTGATTTCTAAACTTCTTATAAACTCGATTATTTTCAGAAAATCGAGGATGAAAAGATTCACGAGAGTGCCAGCGAGACGTGTGAAGATGGCCGATATACCACCGGACAATTATTCGTGGAGGAAATACGGCCAAAAGCCGATCAAACGCTCACCCTATCCAAGGTAAATAAATATCTTGCTTATATCAATACAAATCTTGACTCAGCCTGGTTAACTCAGTGGTTTTTACTCACTGAGTTAACTCGGGATATTTAAATATAATTATTTTCATTAGCGTTGGTGGATGGAGCCGACCTAAAGGTCATAAAGTATGGTTTATACTTAAGGGTGTTTTGGGTAATTCACTATTGGTGGCTTAGACTTTGTATCATTTTTTTTTGCTTTTTAGTTTATTTGAATATTTGTGTACTACTGCTTCAAGTTATCACTTTTGCAGCACAATGAAACACTCAATTACGTCCTAATTAAAAAGGTATGCACATCAAGATCTTTAAAAAATGAACTTTTTAATTTTACATTTTTAGTAATTTCCAAAGATGGGCACCTACAAATATGGATCAACCTACAAATACAATCTTTCTCGTGATAGACATGGTGTTGGACCAGTTGTGCTGAACATGGTTAGGCCACCTATGCGGCAAGTATTTGTGTTTTAATAATTAGTCATTTCAAATTATGTTTTAATGATTCTAATTAGCTTTACCTTATTAATATAAAAGCCATCATCATTTGCTGCAAGTGCCATCAACATGTAATAAGGGGACTTTGTTTTAGTGTATCATAATTCTTAATATAATGTGTAATGCTATGATTACTTGTCACATTATCCATACATACGAGTGCTAATAATTGCATAGATATATAATGAGGTTACTTTGGCAAACCAACCCAAGAAATCCGCTGAAGGCTCTTATGATTCTCATTAGCAAAGGCTATAAATTTAGATGTGGGTTTTTTGTTGATACAAAATGGTATTTTCTAAGTGAAAAGTACCTATATAGTTGTTGCTTGAAATGGTTTTATTTTTTACGACAATTTTGTAAAAAAATTGAATGTTGAGCTGCAGAATGATCCGTGCACAATTCCCAAGTTGAATGTGATGGCAATCTTATGGAACGTAGTTCAAGAGCATTTGGATTGTTAAGTTTGTTTAATTCATATAGTGTTGACATGTATTGTTTTGTTCAAACTTTTTTCAAATATATTAAAAAATAAAAGACTGCGTTGGCATGGTTATTATTATTTTTCAGTTGTGAATAATGGTAAATTTTCTTTATTTTGAGGCTGCTTGGCATATGGTTATTATTATTTTTTTAGTTGTGAATAATGGTAAATTTTCTTTCTAATGTATATAGCTGCTTTAAATACTCTTCTCAATATATAATAATTATTTATATGCTATTGTGATATGTATAATATATACGCCTTCATATACTTTTGGCGCTTACCAAATAAGATGGCATTGATGGCTAGAGTTAACGTTGTAAACAAGTTGCGGGTCAGGAATTTCAAGGGCTTGAATTTGTCATGATTGTAAGAACTGGGAAATCTTCCGCTCATGATAGTTATGTGGTCACCTGTTGGGCCATCTTTATGCTATCTAATTGAATATCAGTTGGCGATAAGTACGATTTCACTTATTAACATTCCGCGGGTACGTTTTCCCTAACTCAGGTTGAAAAAAACATAGTTGAATTATGGAATAAATGAAACTGATGAAATACGTTTGAGAGTCATTTGGGGTCTTTTGTTTAAAACAATATTATGTCTTTCATTCAGCATGCTGTTATTGGTAGGCAAGTCGTTGGAATTGACTACTTTATAAAAGATGGAACCCACACCTTTAGTTGCTACTTTGAAAGCTTTTGGTGCCATGTTTTAGAGGTTATAGGCAGAGAAATATATAATCCAATAGTCAATTTTTTTTATTAATATGCCTATAGGATTGGTGTAGAGTTTTTAAATGTCAACTTTTATATGGTCTTTGATATTTATAGATTCTGTACAATGCAATTTCTATCAATATGTCCATTGATGATGAACGTTGATACATCTTGAGTTACTTTTTCTTGATACGAACGTCAGATACGAGAATAGTTATTGTTGGGATTCATTTGATGTTAATAAACAGTGTTTAATATTTGTTTCTTACAAATTGGTTTATAGGTGCCCCTTACATACCTCCATATACACAACGTTTGTTAATAAAAATCTAATTAAAAACCTGATCCAAAATAAGATGTCATAAAAAGACGTGGGTTATAGTTTCGTTATTACCGTCCTTCGTTGCAAAGTATCTCATCTACACATGTTAATTAAATTAAAAATAACATAATTCAATAAAATATTTGAAAAAACATATTTTATGTCATTTTATGACATAAATCTATTAATTAAAATTAAAATTTTCTGCCCGCGAATCTTAATAAAAGAAAAACTAAAACAAAATACATATGATTTCACAAAAGACGTTGATTATAATTTCTTTATTAATGTCATTCGTTGCAACTTAAAATAACAATATATTTTAATATAATTAAAAAAACATAAATCAATAAAACATTTTGTATGGGTTTAGAAAACATTCTTATATTGTGATCTCATTATCAATTAAAAAGGAATTAGCTTTACATGAAAACTTTGAATACATATAGAAGCAAAGTTGAGATACTTATGAAACCAAACTAAAATTTGTGGTAGAGAAGAGAAAGAGGATATTTAAGAGGTTTAAAGTGTTATTTATGTAGTTTTGTTTATTTTAAATTAAATTTTCATAGCCCGGGAAGTTCGCGGGTGATAGGGATGGAGTTTTTTTAGCATCATACAAGAACGTGGTGGGTTCATGTAAGGGTACTTTGAATAAGTCATAAAACCGGTATAATCGAGTTTTTTAGCATCATATATGATGCGTGTTTTCTTTTGGCATTCACAAGAATACTTTGAAACTTTCTTGACATCAGTCTTGTGTACGCGTTAAGAGCCGCTTTTGAAGTAAATGCCCTAAGTAATTCAATTTCTATTTTTTTTTCTTTTTTGCCAAACATGGGTCTTAGCATGAAGAGATATCAGGTTATAAATCATATAAAAAAATACTTTCATACATATAGATTTTTTTTAACACAACCCATAACCCGTGAAGCTCACGGGTATATAACCTAGTAATAATAATAAAGCCCTGTCCCGTTTTAAGTATTGTGACCCCTGATCACTGAGTCAATACCCTGTCCGATTGATCTAGAACCCACCAACGCATGTCAAGGCTCTGCCCGACTAAGTTCGTTGGGGTTCTGTCTCGTGACGTAGGGATAAAGTCAATTGAGTTACTATACTTAACACGAGTACATTATATATTTTATTAAATAGTATAACAACCCTCCTAAAACACCCCTGACACCCTTAGACGTCCTAAAATATACCCCGTGTACGAAAAACGGCCTTGAAATACCTTTATTTTAAAAAAATTAAATAAAAACAAATATATGGCCGCTCGATGGGCGCGACACAGACAAGAGAGTCTGTCGCGGGCCGCGACCCCTTGACACCAGGCCGCACCCCAGCCCGCCACGTGGCGTGACACCCGGCAAGCCTATACCGGTGACTAACCGAGGCTAGGGTCTACCCTAAGCCCTCGCAGGCCGCGAAAGCCCTCACTAAAACTCTCGCGGGGCGCGAGAAAGTGGCGGATCAACCCTATAAATAGATGAGATCGGCTTCAGTTCACAATTCGCTCATAAATCGATTCTCTTTCTCAATTCTGAATTAATAGGATTTTGCTCGGGCATTATACCCCCCTAATTAGCAAATCTCTGCCTCGTTGTAAGTATTTTAACCCCGGTTACGTATTAGATACGCTGCCCGATTGATCTAGTCTTCCGTAACGGCTGTCGAGGCTCTGCCCGACGTAGTCGTTGGAGTTTCTGTCTCGGGGAGGGTATCACTAATGTAAATTGGGTTATTATACTAACACGTGTGCGTTGTTCAATTAATAGATTATAACCAGGAATACACAAAGGAAATATCTAAAGTAGCAATGTGAGTAATCCTCCTTTTTGCAAACTGTTTTTACAAAACCTCATATGATTAACATTATATTAAACAGTGATTGAGTATTTGTATTCTACAATTATCGTCGGTATGTTGGGGTTTTGTATACAAAATTTGTTACTACATTGTGAGTAGTAACATGACCACAGGTCGGGTTGACAGTACCGTGGGTGGTAATTAAAGTAGATGAAAACAAATGTAATTGCGCGACCGCCCTCAATACTGTAAAACGGTTTTACCTGTTTTGATTAAACTGGGATTCACTCACCAGTATTTCTTGCTGATAAAATGTTTTAAACACATGTTTCAGGTAACTTAGTGTGAAGCCAATAAAAGCAAGCTGGAGAGCACTGAAGGCTTAGAAAAGTGGCTATAAAAGTTACCTAAATAAAAAGGAGACTTTGTTTTCGATAATTGGGGTTTATCCCTATAATTTGTATTGTAAATAAAACATGGGTTTTATCCCACTTGTTTATTATAAAAAATTATGGTGTTTTAAACTCTGATAAATATTTCCTAACTACGGTCCTGATGAAAATTTCCGCTGCCAAATTAATAAACACCGATACCATCTGACTGGTTCGCGGCTCCCGCTCCCAGGATGGGGTCAAGGGCTGTGACAGAGGTGGTATCAGAGCCACTGGTTTAAGCCATTTAGGTGTTCTTTTAATACCTAAAACTTAACCATTATGTTAGGAAATTAATTTATGTGTTATTCTGGGTAGATAAATCTTAATATTCATATTATAATAATTCTGTTTTCAGTCCACAGTATGAGTGACCAATATGATTAAATGTACCCATAGGCTACCCAGGAAGACATATTATATTTCTAGTAAAATATAACATGTGCCTTATATTTTAACCAGGCAGACACTTTTCTATTTAGAATTACACTTTATGGTCTATAGTTTTATAACATAGAGATTTATTTTAACGGCTTTTAGTTTTTACGTTATAGCTTTTTTGATATATCTTATAAATAAAAGAAGTGAACCTAAATGAGTTAAGTAGAAGGTTTAAAAAAAAGAGAAAAAAAACCATAGAAATAAATTTAATGCTTATACATATAACTTAATTTTTGTTATTTATACATACAATAAAAGTCTTAGAGTAATATAAGTAATTATTAACTCCAAATAACCCTTTGTCAGTGTATAATTAACCACTGTCTAAACTTTATAATCCTTATATTTTTCAGTTCTATACATATGTGGGTATATGTAAAATTTTGTTTCATTAATGCACTCAATTTTTTTAAAACAATAACTAATTAGATATATCAAAATGAAGGATTATCTACAATGTTAAAGTGGTCCTCTGATTTTCAAACATATTCGTTAACTTGTCTATTTTTAATTTTTAAATTTATGCTTATATAAAATTTGAAAATTAGTTTCTAAAGATCATATGCGTTCCTATCGGAAATGACAAACCTTAATATGTAACCATCACATGTTAAAGATAATTACAAACCACTTAATACCTTTTAATAATAAAAATAATACTAGATTTACCACCCGCCGCAATGCAGCGGAGACGTAAAACCGTGCCAAATAGCACCAATACCACACCACCGCCAGCAAAAACGAATACTGAAGTTACGGTGTATTAACGTAAAGGAATTAGTCTACAACGTAAAACATAGAAAATAATAATTAAGTCAATTTAGGACCCCGCACGTTATAACGAACTTGTCAAATAGGGAAAAGATAAACGACGTACAGACGTTGAATCACACACACACGTTACGCCGTGTTAACTCGTAAAATTTAAAACGAAAAATCAGCGAAAAATATGAAAAGTGTGGGGACCAAAGTTGAAAATACAAAAGCTGTAAGGTTGAATTGCAAGAGATGAAAACTTTTTTGTGTTACAAGTAGAAAAACAAATAGCTTTGGGTTAACAAAATGAAACATCAATTTAAAAAAAAAAAAAACCACTCTAAGCATAAGGTACACATCTATATTCATACAAATGTTGTTTACTTACAGTTAGTTAATTATAATTAATTAATTAATTTTAAAGTAAAACAAGCCAAATGGGTTTATCATAATTTTTTTTAATTTTTGGTGTAAAAGATTAAATTATTTTTTTAATTTCTAGTTTGTGTGATGAAGTTAGTTTTAAAATCTATACTATATAATAAAAGAAACCTGTTTTTGGACACTTGTCATTCTCTCATTCAATTGATTAAAATTATTAATAATACTAATAATAATAATATTTAATCTAATCTAATACAAATTTTTATTATTAATAATATTTAATCAAATCTAAAATCTAATCTAATACAAATTCTTATTAATAATAATATTTAATCAAATATAATAAGAATTCATATTATTTTAGTTAATAACAATCACACGATTAAATAACCCACACACGTTCCATATTATTTTAGTTAATATGGGCAAGGCAATTGAAATTTATTTTAGTTAATAACAATAGCAAATATATAATTCAGAGTAATATGTATTAGAATCCCTCACACGATGGAGCGGAAATTCAATTTTGGTCGAAATCAGTTTGATTAGTTACGGTATCGGCACTCGGTATGGCAATTGAAAGACTAAAAAACAAAATGAATGATGGAGCGGAAATTCAATTTTGGTCGAAATCAGTTTGGTTAGTTACGGTATCGGCACTCGGTATGGCAATTGAAAGACAAAAAAAAAAAAAACAAAATGAATGAAGTTGAACTTCAGAGTACAAACATTTTGTGGTCATTTAAAAAAAATCGAAACTTTAATATGTGCTAAATCCATTGTTTAAGATTTAAAAGTACTTATAGATTCTTTTGTTCATGTGTAGTTTTTCATTTCAAATTATTTATAATTAATGTATACTTCTCATTTATAATATTATTTATTTTTTTATATCATATTATCTTCATTCTTTATATTTTCTAACGTGTCATGTAACAACTACATTTTTTAGTTTCCTTTTACCCAAATTATTACTTCTTTTTTACAGACACCTACATTTTATTTGTAACATACAAATTTACTCTTATTCTTTTCGATGATGTAGTTATCTCTAATAAACTTTAAACTTTTACCATAGTATATATAATGCTAGACATAAAATTAAAAAACATTTTGAATGATATCAACAACTTAAGGCATATTATAATTATATGTATAATATGCACTTTTTAATGAAATAATACCAAATAAAATTACAAATATAAAATCATTGATTTTACTAACAATAACAAAGTCCTATTTTTTTAAATAATTCAAAAAATATATAACTAAAAACATATGACATTATAATACGGTTAACCGATTTATCATCATACAACCTACCACATATTCAATCATATGATTTTTCAATCTTATATTAACTAAATAAATAAAAATTAATATTCAATTTTATTATACTTTAAATATAAAAAAATCCGTTAGTTTTTTTAAATATATTTTTTATTATTTGGTATTTAAAATCATATTTATTCAACCCATGTAATACAAAGGGATTTTTAAAAATATATTTTTTTTTATTATTTGGTAAACAATATTACATTTATTCAACTCGTGTAATATAATGGTTTTAAAGATATAATTTTTTTATTATTTGGTATATAATATTACATTTATTCAACCTGTACAACACATATGGTTCTTATAAATATAACTTTTTTTATTATTTAATAAATAAAGTTACATTTCTTCAACCCGTGCAATAAAGGAGGCTTTTAAAAAGATAATGTTTTATTATTTGGTATATAAAATTCATTTATTCAACCCGTGTAATACACGGGGTTATAACCTAGTATATATATAAAAATGTAGAAGAAACTCATCTATGAGATAATGTGATTGGTTAACTCTTTCTTATTGGACCATTATCAAATAAACTAAGGGTGTTAGGTTCGTAGAAAATTTAAGAGGAAATTAGAATATCAACCTAAATATATTTTACTCCCCATTATCTTATACTACATCGTTAAATACTAATGTATTTTATTATATTAACTCTAAAACTATTAGGGCACGTTAAAATTTCCAAAACGTCCTAGTTATTGTTTCATTTTCAAGTTAGGATTAAAATGGATGCCCCGCTTAAAAATAATTGACTTAAATGTATGTTTAATAAATTTGTCCTTTATATAGCTTTATTTAAAAACCAAATTACAATTTTAATATTGTAATATCTTTAAACAAATTACTATTATTATTGTTCGGGATATATATATAATGTAAGTATCTATAGATATACATCCTTCCCCTATATATATATATATATATATATATATATAGGGTGGGGTTCATGCGAGAACCACCCTTATTGCGATAACCGCGAGAACCAATGTGAACAGGGGGCAATTTTGTAAATACATAATAAATTTCAAAACAGTTGCCACTCCTCCTTTTTATGGACTTCAAACAACAATTAAATCCTCTTTTTTATTCACTTCATGTCCAGATCCATCAGTTTCTACACAATTCACCATCTCAATTCACGTCACACTCCAAATCCCCCAAAATTCGTCATATCGATCTTATAATCAGTGTTGCAGAAATCGGCCTAGGCGGCCGATTAATCGGCGCCTAGGCGCTAGGCGGCCGATTAATCGGCGCCTAGGCGGTTGGCTACTGATTAATTTTAAGCTAGTCGGTGGAATTAATCGGTTTTGGTCAAAGTCGGTCGTAGGCGGTCCTAGGCGGTGAAAATCGGTCTTAGGCGGTCAAAAATCGGATTAATCGGACTATATTAATCGGTCATAATCGGTCCTAGGCGGTCAAAATTGGTCAAAATCGAACCATACTATCTGAAACTTGAAGTATTTATGTGAATTTTGAAGTATTATTTTTATATTATTGGGTATATATATATAATTTTGAAAAAATACATATAAAAATCCCATTCCGATTAATCCCTATTAATCCCGATTAATCCCTAGGCGGTACCTCACCGCCCGACTAGCGCCTAGCGCCTTCTACAACATTGCTTATAATTCACACTCCAAATCCCCCAAAATTCGTCGTATCGATCGTATAATTCATCATGTATCCATCGTATATTCAAATTAGGGCTATAAGAAAAGAATCATCCATCATATATTCATCATATATCCGAAATTAGGGCAATAATAACAGAATCATTGAAGATTTCGGCACAAATAAGGAGAAACTGAAGAACAAACATCAAATGGATTCATCGTAACATGATGCTACACAGTTCTGTGAATTTGTAAGTTTATACAATTTGTTTTTGCACTTTCATATGTTAACATGATGATTAATTGTCGATTCAGATCCTTTATATGTTAATATGACGATTAAATCGTAGTTTCATACCTGCATTAGCGAAAATGGTTTGATGTATATGATGTTTTAGGGATTCGGGGTAATTGTTGTGATACACCGACTTGTAATGTGGTAGGTATGTGTGTTTTTTTTGTATGTAGGTTTTGTTACTGGATAATTTTAATTATATTTGGTGGTAATACAAAATTTGAGTTGATAATGGTTAGGTTATTCTATTGAATCAAACATTACGTGTTGATACTGTCAGTCATGTTAATGCACATGTGCACATAGTTATGCACATGTGCATAATTAATATGGTGATGATAAAGCTGATGCATAGATTGTTAACAAGGTCGTTTATGTTGATGCACATGTGCATAGTTAATGTAGTGATGATAAAGTTGATGCATATGTTGTTAACAAGGTCGTTTATGTTTATGCACATGTACATGGTGTATATGGTGATGATAAAGTTAACGTTAATGCACATATTTATTGATAATTTATGTTTATTGATCTTATTTTTTATTATTTTATTATTTTTTTTTTGTATATTATTGTATATCAACAATATGAAAAAATCGAAGAAAGTAACTTTTGTTTTGAAGTCAATGGATGAAGGGTCAAAAAAATGTCGGATGCAATGGAAGATGCTTATGCGACATGCAATGGAAGATGATCACGCGACAGTTAAACAAAGAGGTAAAAAATCGAAAAAATAACTTTTGTTTTGTATATTATTTTTTATCGAAGCAAACATGTTGATAAGCTCAATCATGTTAATGCACATGTGCATAGTTATACACAAATGCATATTTTGCCAGATTATTTCAATTAGGTCAGTCATATGGATGCAAACGTGCAGTTAGGCACATGTGCATAATTTGACAGAATATGTTAATAAGGTCATTCATGTTGTTGTACATGTGCATAGTTTGCCAGAATATGTTAACAATGTAATTTATGTTGATGCACATGTGCATAGTGTATATAGTAATGATAAAGTTAATGTTAATGCACATATTCATTGAGATTATATGTTTGTTAATCCTATGTTTTTTTTTTGTTTTGTTTATTATCGTAGATAGATAACGGAAAAAATTCAAAGAAAGTAACTTACGTTTTGAAATCAAGGGATGAAGGGTCAAAAAATGGTCGGATGCAATGGAAGATGATTACGCAACAATGGAAGATGATTACGCAACGGTTAAACAAAGTGGTAAAAAATGTTGATTAATATTTGATGATGCAGTTGGGAGTTTATTCCAACATTCCGTTCAGAATCCATTCCAACATTCCGTTCAGAATACATTCAATTGCGTGAGAACGAACACTGCCTAAGTTGAAAGTTATTCATTTGTGGAAGTTAAGTTTAGGAGTTTTATTTGTGTTATTGTTATTAGGTATGAAGGTACAGGTTGGGATGATTTGGCTCATAGGAAAGGTGTGTATGAAGCTGAGCAATGGCTGGTCAGGTTCGGTTACGTTGTGTGTTTTATTGTCTTATTAGAAGTTATGTTAATACAATGTGTTTGAGTGTTTGGTTCGGTTACGTTGTGTGTTTTATTGTCTTATTGGAAGTTATGTTAATACAATGTGTTTGAGTGTTTGATTGACTGATCCTTGAGGTTGATGTGT
This sequence comes from Helianthus tuberosus, assembly GCA_030545235.1. Taxonomy (NCBI): domain Eukaryota; kingdom Viridiplantae; phylum Streptophyta; class Magnoliopsida; order Asterales; family Asteraceae; genus Helianthus; species Helianthus tuberosus. The sequence goes on along the minus strand of CM060422.1, from coordinate 3,648,621 downwards.
ATGTGCATGTTATGGGATGGTTGCAGATATGAAGGTGAATGGTTGCAGAACAATCCAGAGGGTCACGTGGTTCTTGAAGTTGACATACCAACTTATGAACCTGTTCCTGGTTCAGAGTATGTTTGTGATTCGAACTATGTTGTTATGTGTTTTTGGTGACAAAAGTGTAAACGATGAACGTTGATTGTAATAATAAATCAATATGCACATGTGCATAGTGTTCAATAACATGTGAATAAGGTAGTTAATGTTGATGCAGGTGACATTGAATAAGGTATTTAGTTGTATTTTGGTGTGATGTATAGATTATGCACATGTGTATTTAATACAATTGGGTAGAGATGCACATGTTCATTATTTTTTAGTTTTTATCTTAAATGATGTTGCCATTCATTTAAACAAATATTTTATACCATATGCAGATGTAGATATAGGAAAAGACATACAAGGAAGGCAAGTAAATATGCAGATGTAGATACAGGAAAATATATACAAAAGAGGATAAGTAAGCGGAAGAATAATGAAACATTGGGCAAAGATGATAGTGAAATGTATGTGGTCAAGAAAAAGAAGGTTGAAAATCAACATTAAAGAGGAGACATGAGAATAAGGACGATATGGTGGACAACAACGTTGATGGTATGTGTTGTAAAGTTGTGTTAATATAAAGTTGAATCTGCACATGTGCAAAATTATGTATGAAAATTATATAACGTGTGTTTCTGTTTTGTTAGTGCACTATGTCTATTGACTTCGTCTTGTATCGAGTCATGTAACGAGATAGGATAGGATAACCAGTGCTCGAGGTGCTAGAAACTAAGTTTAGTGGATTTTATGCTAATTCCGCTTGAAACTGACAAAGGCAAGTTCAAGCGAAATTAACATTGTTAATTCCGCTTGAACGTGACTTGAACATTTCAAGCGGAATCTCCACATTATAAATAGGGAGCATGTCCGTTTCATTTGAAACAGAATTAGGGTCTTGTGTTTGGTAACGAAGTGCTGCCGAATTGTCTCCAGGTGCTGTAATACTCTCATAATCAATACAAGAGACATTTAAATTGAATTGAGCATCCGTGTCATTGATTCCGCCTTTGATTCGGATAAACAACTCTTCTGATCGACTCATTCAGGTCGTACAACGATCCTACAAGTGGTATCAGAGCTCAGGATGAAGAGTTCAGCTTGATTGCATCTGTTTTCTGACTTCTACACCTTCTTTTTCAAATTAGACAAGATTTTACGGACAAAATGGATTGAATTTTTCACAGTACATGCGAAACATTGTTTTAACAAACCCTTGAAAGAATCAGACCAGAATTCGGCTTAAAAGTGACAAAATTGGACCAAAAACCTAATTTCGCTTGAACGTGTATATTGATTCCGCTTGAAAAATTCATCTGATTTCGCTTCAAAGCGTAATTCCGCTTGAAAGTACACCTGATTTCGCTTGAATCTGCTATTTCGCTTGAAAAGTTCAGCTATTCCGCTTCAAAGTTTATTTCCGCTTGAAGATTTCGTTTGAATCAAGTGATTCCGCTTGAAAGTGGAATTCCGTTTGAAGTTCTGATTTCGCTTGAAAAGTCATCTAAGTGATTTCGCTTGAAAGGGTATTTCGCTTCAACTAGTGATTTCGCTTGAGATTCTTATTCCGTTTGAAAGTGGACTTTTTCGCGACAAGATAATTTCTCGTCAACAGAGTGTCAGTCTATTACAAGTTACTTGATATTGTTTAAACTGATTGTGTTTGTTTGATTGTTTTGTCTCCAGGTTATTCAAGAATTTCAAATCATGGCTGAAGAATTCTACAATACGTTTTTCAATGCGTTCACATCCGAATCTTCCGAAACATTAACAGTCACACCAAAGTCAATTACAAAAGTGGTCAATGAAAACATTAATCACGCCAATTTTTATGGAACTTATTCCAAACCACCCAAGTTGGATAATATTGAAGATTATACTTGGTGGAAAGAACGGTTTCTCAACTGGGCAAAAGCGTATGCACACGAGAGCTGGTTCTGTCTAGAGTTTGGATATGAGAGACCAAAAGATGACAAAGGAGAGGAAATTCCTATGAAGAAGTTAGGCATTGAGGACAAAAAGCAATTCTCGTCTGAACAGAGAATGATTGCTTTAATCCAGTCGGCAATTAGAAACGACATTTTTGCATTGCTTAACCATGATGGGTCATCGAAATCTGTTTGGGAAGCTTTACGAGTTAAGCTGAGGGGGGTAAACAGATTAAAAAGAACAAAATTGCTTTGCTAAAGAAAGAATTCGATCTATTTGCATTAAAGGAGAGTCTGTGAGACAAATGATAGAGAGATTCTGTCACCTAAAAATTGAACTCGAAATGTTTGAGATTGTGATAAAAAGAGAGGAAATTATTGATAAAGTCATAGAAGCGTTACCACGAGCTGATCAGTGGCAAACGTTTGTTTTTATTTTGAAAAATGATGCTTTATATGAAACAATTTCTCTTGATACATTATTTGAAAATATTGAAACTCATGAGCTTGAATTGCAGAAACAGAACAAGATGAGCAGTTCTCCATATCAACAGAATGTTGGTCTGTATTACAAAGGTAATTTACCTTCGGTGAAAGTTGGTGAATCACCAAAGACAGCATTCAATGGTGAGAGGACAAAAGAACCTCAGACAAGCTCATCAAGCTATAATCCGGGTTATCATTCATCGACTTCAAAAGCTAGTTCTGAAGAAGCAGAGGAGATACTGTGCAACATTGCTTTTAAGTTGAAAAACTCTCCAGCAATGAGCATCAATGCAGCTAAGCAGCAAATGAGCTTCCTTCCATCTGTTTTGGAATCGTATGAAGGTCTAGTTGCAGGCAAGATTGGAAACTCTGAGTTAACCAAAGAAGACTACGACCAGATTGATCTGGAAGAGATGGAACTCATTGACATCAGATGGTGTTTAGCAAGTTGCATTCGCAGAGCTCAGAGATACATGGAGATTACTGGGAAACAATCATTAGGTGGTCCGTCAACAAAGCTTGGATTCGACAAATCTAAAGTGACTTGCTTCAGATGTAAACAAAAAGGCCATTTCAAAAGAGAATGTAGAAATTCTGAAGTTGCTGAAACGGAGAAACCTTTCAATGATGACTATTATCGAAAGGCGATTTACCACCGTAGCAGAGAAGAGCCAAAGATGATTGAAGATAAACCCAGAGATAAATCTAGAGCTTGTGATGTAATCCATCATGATGAAGGATTTGATTGGAGTGAGATTTGTCCAGAAGAAGATCGTTTGGAAAATATAGTTACAACTCATGGCAGAAACACATCAAAAAGTCAACATTATGTTTTTGTTGCTGAAATCAAAGATGAAAACAAAGAAGAAAATGTTGTTGCTGAGGTCAAAGAGAAAACTAGAGAAGAGATTTTGAGTGAGAAAACATACCGAGAAAGAAACATTGCTTTGAATAGAATGAATGAAATGCAAGAAGAGTATGAGAACGCCGTCAGCAGTAGGAGATGGGATAAGAAGAGAGAGTGCTATTTCAACAGAGAAGGTGAACCTGTCATTCCAAAGAAAGACATAATTTTTGAAGATGTTCTTCTCATAATTCCTTCATCTGCCGAATACTATAGAAATGTATTAAAAGATGACACTTATGCAAGAAGGCATGAAAAGGAAATAAGATATGCCATGACATCGTGTTTGAGAAAGAGGGATGAAGAAAGAATGAAGAAGAATGTTGAGAAGATGGTTGATGAGTTGAAGAAGGTCGCTGAAGTAGTGAAAGAAGAAGTTGTGGTGAATGTAGACGTTGAGAAAGCTGTTACTGAAGAACAGCAGATTGTAGAAGATGAGAAGAAAATTGAAAGTTTGGCTGAAGTAAAGAATGAGAATTTGGAAGTTGGTGATGCTGGTGATGAAGTTAGTGTTGAAGAAAAGCAGAATTATGCTGATCAGGAGCAAACAGAGACTGTAACAAACACCGAAGTGCCAATCACCGAGGTAAATTCTGATTCTGAAACTAAAATCAAAATCGTTGAACAGTGCAAGAAATGCATGGAAACATGCAGTGCTTGTACTGAAAAAGACAAACAATTCAAAATAAGAAAGTTTGAATTCAATAAAATTGAAGAAGTTTTCAAAAATAAATGCAAAGAAATGTTAGAAAATGAAAAAGTTTTGAAAGATAATGATGAAAAACTTTTGGAAAAATGTAAAAAGTTAGAAAAAGAAAATGAAGTTTTGAATGAAAATGTTTTGAAAAAGACAGAAGAATGTGACCAAAAGGAAATTGTTTGTCAAGAAATAAAGAAAGAATATGATTCAATAAAATTGGCATATCACATTACAAAAGAGTCATATGAAAAAGTGAAAGATGAAATGAAATTTGCTCAATCAAGAATGAATTACTTTTCTGAAACAACTAAAGAGCTTAAACGAATGTATGAAATAAAACAAGGTGTTGTTAATTCCTATATTGTGAATGTTGCTAAGCTAAAGCGACAGATTGCTGATTTAGAACAGGATAACAACAAGTTAAAGAGTTATCACGTGTCGTCATATGTGCTTGAACGTATTTTCAATATAAAACCGGGAGATGGTGAGTCTGAGCAAAACAAGAAAGGTATTGGCTCAGAGTTTCATCAAGTTCCACCACCGGAAAAGTTTGCATTTTATGATGATGAAAAGGTCGAAAAAGCTTTCAACATGGTAGATCAATTGCCAGATAACATTGACATAACCTATTCCAAATCTGATGATTCTAGTGATTCAGAGGTGGTAGGTAAGGTCGTTGAAAGTGTGTTGAAAGAAGAGTCGGTTGATACAGGTAAATCTGAATCACAGGTTGAAAATGAAGGTAATTTTCATGATGAATATCTGAAAAAATCAAAATCCAAAAAAAAATTGAATGATGATTCAAAAGGATTGGTTTATACCATGATTGGATCGGACAAATTATTCTTAGATGTTGTATTCCCGATTCAGAATGTGATTTCAGAAAAGGTTGATAAAGTTTTCAAAATGGTTGAAATTGCGAAATCTGAAATTCAAAAGTTTGCTGGAAAAGGTCACAAAATTTTTTATAACAAACCGGGTTACAAAAAGAAAAACATGAAGGCTGGGTTGGGTTATAAAAAGAAACAAAATCGAAATAAAAATGAATCGCAAAGTTTTCAGACAAAGATGAATTTTGTTCACGGAACAAGTTCAGAAGAAGAGAAAGAACTCAAATTTAGGCGTCAGTCTAATGAAGAGTTCTATGCTCAAAAGAAAAAGCAACAACCACAGGTCAAAGATGTGTCCAAGAGAACATGTTTCAAATGTGATCAAATAGGACATCTTGCACGCAAGTGTTCAAACCCAAAACCTGTGGATGTTGACAAAAAGAAGTCTGAAAATGTTGAGAAACAAAAATCTGAGGATGTGAAACAAAGGTCGACCAGATTTGATTCAAAATAAACTTGGAGGTATAACACAAACAAGTTTGTTTCGAACCAAAATTGGAAATCAGACTCGAATAAGTTTGATTCAAGACAGACCTGGAATTCTCACACAACCAGATTCAGAACAACTCAAAGTTGGAAAACGTCAGTTGATATGACAAAACCGAATGAATTTTGGAAACCTAAAGTTGTTCAAAATAAAAATGTTCAAAAAGATTCACATTTTTACAAAATAGGTACTCCGAAAGGTCAAACATGGAGTGTTAAGAAACAAATGACTTCTGTAAAAGATGAAAAAGTTGAAGTCAAAGTTGAAAAAGTCTTTGATGACAAAGATTTTCCAAAATTGCATGATATATATTGTATTGAAATGCCTAAGGTCCAATAGACATGGGCTAAATTGTTCAAGTAATCAAGTAGTCTGAATGTGCAGGTGCTCAACAAAACCGAAGATTGTGAGATTGGAAGTTGGAGCAGCCTGGCACAACGAGGAGAGGAGGTTGCTGAACCCTGTGTTGGTTGAAACAGGGAGTTTGTTTGTTTTCTGTACATAAATAAACAATATTTCAAAAACCCTAAAAATTGAAAAATTTTGAAAAACCAAAAATATGTTTGTTTTTAAATTTGTTAAAAAATTATTACAAAAATATGTTACTTGAATATGCCGAAACCCTCACGGCGGAACAAACATGATTAATTTCACAAGATTGAAAAACGGTTTTTAAACTGTAAAAAAAAAAATCAATGTGTTGTAAATCATGGGGGTATGTTAGATTTTATGCAAAACAGAGCACGAAAAGCAGAAAATGGATGGCGAGACAAAGCTATCAGTATTGGTTGTCAAATTTTTTTAAAATGATTTTGCATTTTAGGGGGAGTATTGTTGATAGAAAATACAAAAACATTTGAAAATTTGAAAAAGCCAAAAACATGATAAAATTCAAAATTGAGTTTTTGTGTAAAAAGAGGAAATGATAGTACATCAGTAGACAGTTACAGTATGCTAAAGAAATGTAATGATTAAATAGCGTTAAACAGTCTCACTGATGATATGCCGATAGGTTTTTATACATTTAGTAAACTTTTTCGGGATATAAACCTAAATTCAAACTTGCTTATTTCGTGGGGAACACTACTTGGATATATAGGTAACCCCTGAAATCTCGTTTGAAGGACCCCTATTTCTGAGATACTAGGTCTTTATGCTTAGTGATATCTGGGGTATTATCCCGGGACTTCTGATTTTGCGGAAGCAATGGCCTAGTCCCCGTATAATACTTTCTGCTTGCTTGAAATATAGCGCCGCCCTCAACAAAAATGATGAAACAATAAAATTGATAATCATTGCTGTTGAAGAAAAGATCCTCTAAAGGGGACACACCAAAAGTCGAAGCCGTCATCTCTCTGCTGAACGGAAGTTCTGACCTGAGCTCTCACGGTTCTTCGCAATTTAACCCCTTATAGATATCATCTAGGTATACTCACCTGTAAGACTGAATATTGGGATCTGAATACGGGAGTATATTCAAGAGGTGGGACACATGAATGAGTTTAAGTTCTTAATATATCTAATTCGTATCCTGAATCAGTTGAAATTTGTGTGAAAATTTAAGTGGATCAGTATATCGACAATCTAAGTGAATTGTTTAATTCTTAATGTGTAACTAAGCTCAACGGTACTTGTAACTTGTCAGAAACTGATATGATCCTCTGACGCAAACTCAAACAAAAATAGTGTCTGTATATATGTTTGTAAATATTTCATTATTGCTTTATATTTCAGAAAATACAAAAAGATTTTTGATTCTGCTTTATTTTTGACAACTGATGTCTGAAATGCTGAGTGTCAAAATCTAAGTATGCTGATTGTGTTTCTGAAAATAAAACAAGTTCATTAATTTGAAACTTGAAGTTTTTAACAAAAATCAAAAACAGTTTGTGATATCTCCAAGATCATTAGTTTGGACTTGGATGATTAACTGTGAGGGATTTGGATTCTTAGATTGTTAAAATCTGTAATAGAGCCAGTGTTCGATGTTGGATTCTTCCCGCTGCCAAATCTATAAATATTGTTGATAGGAGGAGTGGTTTAGAAAGTTTGAAAGAACCAGGTTTTTAATCCTGGAAGTTTAAAATGTTGTTACTTATAAATGTCTGAGTGATTTCAGATAAGATTCCAGACTACGATCCCGGAAGCTGAGTCTAAGGGGGAGTCTGAAGATGAGCTCAAAGCTAGGGGGAGCTTGTAACCGGAAAGCAAGGTGTCGATCCCTAAAGCACAGAAGCTTGACGAAAGGGGGAGCCTGAAGAAGATGTTAGAGTTAGAGCCAGAGACAGAGCATGAAGATTGATCAAGACTGAAGATGTGTCATGATAAAGACTCGACACTGAAGACTTCGTCAACATCCAAGGGGGAGTCTGTTAGTACACTATGTCTATTGACTTCGTCTTGTATCGAGTCATGTAACGAGATATGATAGGATAACCAGTGCTCGAGGTGCTAGAAACTAAGTTTAGTGGATTTTATGCTAATTCCGCTTGAAACTGACAAAGGCAAGTTCAAGCGAAATTAACATTGTTAATTCCGCTTGAACGTGACTTGAACATTTCAAGCGGAATCTCCACATTATAAATAGGGAGCATGTCTGTTTCATTTGAAACGGAATTAGGATCTTGTGTTCGGTAACGAAGTGCTGCCGAATTGTCTCCAGGTGCTGTAATACTCTCATAATCAATACAAGAGACATTTAAATTGAATTGAGCGTCTGTGTCATTGATTCCGCCTTTGATTCGGATAAACAACTCTTCTGATCGACTCATTCAGGTCGTACAATGATCCTACATGTTTTTTTTTGTTGACACGTGTTATAAATTTGGCAAAGGATACCATACACGGGCTGACGGATGAAGAATCTAGGAAAAATGTTAGAGGAAGAATCAACAAAGCAGGAGGAGTATTGGAGGAGGTTGAACAAATGGGAAGAAGATAAAAAAGGAGTATTTGAGTAATCACTAGGAGTGTTGTAGGTAGGTGGTTGGTGGAAACAATATTTCTTGTTTTTGTTTTGTTGGCATTGACGGTGATATTGAGTGGTATTGTGATACAAACAAGTTTGTGTTTTGAAAGATGATGTATGCACATATGCATAGTTTTGGTTAATTTTAGATGGTGGTTGATGGTTTAGTTATATTGGTCAGTTGATGATGTACTATGTTATTTGGTATCGTATGAGGGTTATTGAATGCACATGTGCATAATTTGAAAATGTATACATATTGGTAATTTATCTACGTGTTTGGTATGGTATGAAGGTTTTTGGATGCATATGTGCATAATTTGAAATTGGTATACACGTTGGTAGTATATCCATGGATGGTAATGTAGATGATGATGTAATAGGTTGTTTGGTATTTTATGAAGGTTATTGAATGCACATGTGCATAATTTGAAAATGTATACATATGTGTAATATGTTTATACATTTGGTATGTTAGAGAGGTTTTTGTATGCACATGTGCATAATTTGAAATTGGTATGCATGTTAGTAATATATCCACAGATGGTAATGTATATGGAAATGAACTGGTATAGGTTATGTTAAAGTGGTATGTCATATGCACAATTGCATTATTTAGAATAATAATACATGTTAGGTGTTCAGGAATGAAAGTACATACGATTTTGTTTAATAATTGAGTAATAAAACAACATCATCCATTCAATCATAAACATCAGAAATTTGTAATCATAATATCAGAATACATAGTTTAAATGATGTTTAATCGAGTAGTTCAGCGTAAACATGTAGGTCAAATTGAATGTAAACAGGTTAAATTAAATGTAAACAATAATTCCACATAATCAAATTGAACGCAGTCGTTTCAAATTAAATGTAAACAAGTTCAACGTAGACGAGTGTTTCAACTTGAATGTAAACAGTTCAAACTAAATGTAAAACAAACAATAAAAACAAAATGATCGATATTTGACGACGAACTTAATCAAATTTAGGATGGTTGGTTGCATTATGACGTCTGGATGAACGTATAAGGGGTTGTTCATGTACATTTATGTATGTAGGGTCTTCATAGTCATCGTACGTATCTTCATCAGTATCATTATCATCATCATCTTCATCAATATCATTAGCATCATCGGAACAAGAATCTGTTTCATCTGTCTGGAATTCTAGTAGCAATGGTTGCAGCTTCATTGTGTATGAATGTTCCTGAATGTTCCTGAATATAAAAAGAATGTCAAAAAGTGAATAATGAAATGGTAAAAAAGTGATATTTAATAAGGTAAATGTTATGTGTAAGAATGTTGTATAAATGATAAACATATTATTGGTGATGATTATAGTGTAATGGTGACGTGATGCACATGTGCATGATTATGTACTGATATTGTGAACAAATTATTGTTGATGATGATAGGGTAATGGTAACGTGTTGACATGTGCAGGATGTAGATTATTGGTGATGGCTATATGGTAGTGGTAAAGTGTTGCACATGTGCAGGATAGTGTATTTACAGGGTAATGGTAAAGTGATGCACATGTGCAATATGGTGTAGTTATAGGGTAATGGTAAAGTGCTGCACATGTGCATGAGCAAATTTTCAGCGGATGCATAATATTTCAGCGGATGGACATCAGGTTTGAGCAAATGGACAATTTTGTGAATGGACAGATTTTAAATGAATGAATCAGCAGGGAATATACTTGTTTTTCAGTGAATGAACCAGCTTAAACAAAATCCTAACTTTGAGCGAATGAACTTAAATCTGAGCCGATGAAGTCTAATCTACGGATGTACTTATTCCTAATAAGCAGACGAGCAATACTGCGAATGAACGTTAATGCAACGGATAAACAATTTAATCCAGACCCGTTAAATTTGATCCGTTAATTCTGCAGATATAGTTAAAATTTGCAGATTGATTTAACTTCTGCAGATGGAAGGTTCAGCGACTGGACATATATACTGCGGATGGTGTAATCTATGCGGCGGATGTACTTGAACAGTGAATAAACCAATTTCTGCGAATAAACTGATTCCATCGAATGGACTGAATTGATTCCAGCAGATGAAAGTTTTGTTTCTGCGAATGAACTAAAATGCAAATGAACTGATTCTAACAGATTTGGGTTCGTGCTTATGTAACAATGTACTTGATCTTGGTCAGTGATTGTGCAAACAGACAGCACAGTAACACAATCACTTGCGAACCGATGTAGATCTGTCACAAACTGATTCAATGCAACAAACAAAATATAGATCTGTGAATGAAAACCTGGATTCGTGTGAATATGTAACTTGCATATTCGTATATAACCAATCAGATTGTAAATACGAATGAACCTGAATAGATCCGTATGAATATTCAATACACAACACTTCGTATAAGTATATGGTAATGGTAAAGTGTTGCACACGTGCAGGATGGTGTATTTATAGGGTAATGGTAAAGTGCTGCACATGTGCAAGATGGTGTATTTATACAAAAAAAATCACGTCCGACACTCGAATTGCATCAACAATTCTCAATTCTCAGGCATCACCAGTTCTCAGTAGTTCGTCTTCATCCCAATTACATTATTAACAAAAAAAAATTAATACAATGATTCATTTTTGCATAAACTCATATTTAATTACTAAAAAAATAATAAAAAGAATACTAAATAATCAATAGCTTCTAACCTTTTTGTTTAACATTCACATATTCGTCTTCCGTTGCACATGTGCAGGATGGTGTATTTATACAAAAATCATGTCTGACACTCGAATTGCATCAACAATTCTCAGTTCACAGGCATCAACAGTTCTCAGTAGTTCGTCTTCGTCCCGTATTCGTCCCGATTACATCTGTAGTTCGTCTTCGTCATATCGATAGCAACCCACACCATAAACCGTTCTTCATATCGATTTCACCATCTGATATTCCAAAATTCGTCGTATAATTGAAATTTTTGCTCCAAAATTTGTATTGTAATCGATATTATTGCAGTATGAACATGAACAGTGGCTGGAAATACAGAACAGGATCGCGTGTAAGAGACAATCTCTCGAATGAAACCCTAGATTGTAAGAGACGATCGTCAATGTATACAATCTCCGTCGTGAAATTGGAGAAATAAGTCGCCGTCGTAGATCGCCATCGTCAATGTATACAATCTCTCGAATGAAACCCTAGATTGTAAGAGACGATCTTGAACAGGGGCTGGAAATACAGAACATGAGCGCGTGCTTTTTTATTAGATGCCACTTAATTACAATTTTGCCATGTGTTCACATTGGTTCTCGCGGTTCTCGCAATAAAGGGTGGTTCCTAATGGATCTTTATCCTATATATATATATATATATATATATATATACTAATACATGTATATTACTTAATTACCTAATATATTTAGCATCAATTTTAGAAACGTCAAACTTTGTATTACTTACTATAATACTTCTTCGAATAAATAATATAATATACTATAAATTAAGAATTAAGTTTTAATATTTTAAAATCAATATGATTCAACCCACTAGTTAAAAATGAAATTGTTCCCATAAGTCAAGAAAGTTCATATTTTGATTAATTCATTTCTTTAAAATTTTATTTAACCATCCAAACTATTATATTCAATAAATTTAACAGAAGTTTATTTCAATATACTATTACCATTTTTATTATTTAAAGTTATGAGAGTAAGCTTGATGATTGACACTATCGGATATATATATAGTTGTATTTTTATAAATTACAAAATAATTTAGTATTATATATATATATATGTGTGTGTATGCATATATACTATGTAAGTTTTAATATTAACTAGAAATTTGAAATTTTATGTTTCTAAAATATACACATATATGCATATACATAATAGAATTTCTTGATGGTATAATAATCAAATATCTTCTGTAGATAAACATAAGAGAAAATATCACTAGTGATTCATATGAAAACATGAAGTCATTATAAGAATAAATCATGAAATGTAGTATGTTTTAAAATGCCACCTGTCTCAATAAAATATTCCTTGCGACGGAATCTAATAATATATAAACTTGAATAGAGTTAGTTGTATGCATACTCATCACATTGAACCTAGCCATAATGTCAATGGAGACACTGATTTTTTTTTTGTCAAAACTCCATTTTGCAAACAAAAGAAAGTCACAGCCATAATACCTATGCTTAAACAAAAGAGCTATGATATAAATATTTATTGGTAACACTTAGGATAGTATTTAGACTTGAACCTAAGAACAATGCCTTAGTATAAGCTTCGAGATAAGCTAATTACTTGCATAGATAAAGTGTGATGGTTATTGGTATGCCGTAAGGATGATGACTAGAACGGTGCAAGTATGATAAATAAGCGATAACACCTGGCCACTGTTATTTCTTGTTTATTAGTACTACTCGGTTCTAGAATATGATCCATCATGAGAATACCAATTTCCTTGTTTCTTGATATAAGCAATAATAAATGATGCACTTTTAATCATGATGTGAGAAAAATTCTATTTATGGGAAATACAATGATAATTACCTCTCTGGCAAGACTGGGTATGATGTGGTAGACACTCCAGCTTGTCCGGGTAAGATGGGGGTACCTCTCCGGCGAGACCGGGTAAGATGGGGTATATAATGGAATTCCCTAAATAGTACCATGACCTGATGTCTGACATGTTTTTGGGAAATATAAATCTGTTAAATACATTGACCTTATGAATGATGTGTATATTACAAGTATGTGAAATATATGATTATATAGATATGTATATCTATAAGGAAATCCAAAGACCATAATGATTGACAATTAGGAAAAAATCATGAACATCTATGTCAATTATAATTTTAGATTTATTTATCAAGAATCTATCGTATACATCTATAATTCCGACATCAAACATTATTTCGTTTGATCATCCGTCTCATAACTCGTGCGACAAGATAAACGACATGAATCCTTTGAGCTAGACGCCATCGAAAGTATACGAATTCCCCTTGCGTTACTTTAGATTATTGACGCATTAAGAAACTTGTAACTAAAAATTTTGCTAAGACACAAAAACCTCTAAAAACTTACATTAATAAGAGTAATTTTACCCTCTTTAAGAACTCTTGAGAAGATAAGAGTCTCAAAACATAGAGAATAGTTCTGGTCAAGGTAAAGTGAAATTCAAAGCAAGAACCAGAATATACCTACAAACTAGACTAACTAAAAGTATTCATCCATATTTCAGGGAATCTCGAGGACGAGATTTAAAACAAGGTTGGGAGGATGTAACATTCCCAAAATTCTTAAATTTAAAATAAAGTTACTAAACGAATAGATCATGGGTAAGTGGACCGATAGAAATATGAGGTATTTTGGCAAACGTAGGAATCGTTTAATAATTATAATAATAAACATACGTTATAATTAACCTTACCCCATTTTTAATGAAACTTGGTTCAAAATGTAGATAAAAAATATTATCGTTCTAATGGCATATTCATCATTTTATAAAACGTCATATTTTAGAAGTTATACGCGCCAAATAAGTGAAGCAGTTAAATTAATTATAATATATATATATTAAATAAAGAGTTAATTGCCAAAATTGTCCCTGGGGTTTGGGCAGATTTGCCATTTTCATCCAAAATGACACTTTTGTACCAAATTGCCCCCAACGTTTGTAACTTTTTGCCATTTTCATCCAAACCACTAACTTAGTTTATTTTTTCTGTTAAGTTGAGGATATTTGGATGAAACTGGAAAATATAAAACCACAGAGACGATTTTGGTAATTTACTCAAACCATTTTTAATTTCTTTTATTTAATTATTTTTGTTACATATATATAATAAAAAAAATATTCAATTGAACTAATTGTGAACCATCAGTACTTCCAGCCAGAAATGTTCTTTGAGTAAAGTACTTTTATTAAACTATAACGGAAATCAAAATATTATTTGTGAATTTCAAAGCAAGAAACAATAGAATTTGGGGGAAATTTTTATTACAAAATTTTGATGTAATCAACCGAACTAGGTGTGATCAATCAGTGAGCAAGAAATGTTATTGTGTAAAGTAATGATTTCATTAGACTATAATTGCAATCAAAATAACATTTATGAATTTCAAAATAAGATACAATATAATGTGGGGGGAATATTTATTACAGAAACGACCATCTTGTTTCTCCATGTAAACAAACGTCGGCCGCTATCATCCCAGGTGGTAATTGGTATCAATGATTTTGCAAGCCCATCACCACTAAAATACCCTTCTGTTACCTGATATAACATAAAAAAATAATTGGGTTAGAGCCAAAGGATATATCGTGCAAGATTTTAAAACAATAAGTACAAAGCTCGTCAATTTTAAAGACAAAGGATACCTACCGCCTGAAATTTGATATATAAATAAAAGACAAAATTTGCAATTCACTTTTTATAAAATTTAAAATATCCTTCACCTTAACAGAAAAAATAATCTGAGTTAGTGATTTGGATGAAAATTTCTAAAAATTATGTGACAAAACTATCAATTTTTTTTTCTAAAAACTCCATGTATATATTTTTATTATATATGTAACAAAAATAATTAAATAAAAGAAATTAAAAGGGTTTGAGTAAATTGCTAAAATCGTCCCTGTGGTTTTATATTTGTCAGTTTCATCCAAATATCCTCAACTTAACAGAAAAAATAAACTAAGTTAGTGGTTTGGATGAAAATGGCAAAAAGTTACAAACGTTGGGGGCAATTTGGTACAAAAGTGTCATTTTGGACGAAAATGGCAAACGTGCCCAAACCTCAGGGACGATTTTGGCAATTAACTCTTAAATAAAATAATAATAATAAACTAAAACTTTCCAAACTTTTGTCTACGTGTAGTGATAAGAATGATAGAAAAATTAAAAGTTGCGTGCACTCCAAGGACATCTTCATGTATAAATAGAAAGCAAATGGCAACAATCTCAATTGCTCTCTTTCTCGATTTCGCTCTCTACATACATATATTATTTTTTTACACTATAATAATAATAATAATAATAATAATAATAATAAAGCCCTGTCCCGTTTTAAGTATTGTGACCCCTGATCACTGAGTCAATACCCTGTCTGATTGATCTAGAACCCACCAACGCATGTCAAGGCTCTGCCCGACTAAGTTCGTTGTGGTTCTGTCTCATGACGTAGGGATAAAGTGAACTGAGTTACTATACTTAATACGAGTACATTATATATTTTATTAAATAGTATAACAACCCTCCTAAAACACCCCTGACACCCTTAGACGTCCTAAAATATACCCTGCGTACGAAAAACGGCCTTGAAATACCTTTATTTTACAAAACTTAAATAAAAACAAATATATATGGCCGCTCGCGGGGCGCGACACAGACAAGAGAGTCTGTCGCGGGCCGCGACCCCTTGACACCAGGCCGCACCCCAGCCCGCCACGTGGCGTGACACCCGGGAAGTGTCACACCCCAACCGATGGTGGAAACATCGGGCATAGCACTGAGCGAAACAGATTGTCGAGAGAAATTCCATAACAACTACGTTACCGGATAGTTAATATTATGTCCCATACCATAACCCATCAAGTAAGTTAATTATTACAGACATAGATATCTCAAGACAAATAACATGTTCGGACAACTCAGATTCAAATAAATAAATTGTTTGTTTGTTTCTAGACTCTCTCCTACTTGATTCCACAAAAGCAAGAGCACAACATCCTAAGCATTTCAAACACCTGCCACATACGTTAAAATAGAGGTCAACACACATAGTGTAAAGGTGAGCATACAAGTTTGATATAGCATAATAGAGTTCGAATAGTTTACGCATAACCAGCATGTAACATGTATAATGCGAAGCTAGTAGGTTATCGACAATGAAATATGCACATACTAGACTGCGAGTTGTAGAAAGCGCAACACATATCATGTAACAACCATAAATTTATTTAGCGATTCCCGTAAATAATCACGAATTACAGAGTATTTATATTTAAACATTCATGCTCAAATACGGGTTTATTAAAACTTTTCTAAACTTTGAAAGCAAAACAACATAGTGTAATTTAATTCATCGTTTTAGAATAACGACGAAACAACTTGCGGAAGCTTCATTTAACGCGTGTTCGGTTCTTGCTCGACGCTTGATCTTCATCCGGGCTCTCGACATTCACCTATGTTCAAAACCAACTTAAAAGTGAGTTTTGAAAATTAAATAACTGGTATCACGAGGAAAATGGAGTCGAATAATCGAATTAAAGAAAAATCAGGAAATCCCAATATTAATCCCTTGATCCCAGAAACAAACACTCGAATCTGGCCTCCACCGTAACTTACGGTGGGCACCGTAAGTTACGGTGGCCCCTAATTTAAAATGCTCCCACCGTAACTCAGTAGGCACCTGGCGTAAAGATTTCAGCCCCACCGTAACTTACGGTGGGCACCGTAAGTTACGGTGGCCCCTGTATCAGCCCCTTCCAATTTTGCCGTTTTTGACACGAAAACTTTCATATCTTTCAATCCGCATATCCGTTTGATCTCCCGTTTCTTCCTACATGATTGTAATTTGATTCTCCATCAAGTGGAGTTAAAATCCAACATCCTACATAATAAATTTTGAGACTTCTAAGCCTCCGACTTCTTGCCGTTTTACCGAATTTTAACCCGTTTATGCATTTTATCAAACAAGCATATTTATTTAATCCTTATTTCACATGCACCTCTTCAAATTAATGTTATCTATCATGTTAGGTTCTAATCACATGTTTCTCCCACAATTTAAATACGTTTTCGCTTGTATGCTTATTTTGACCCGTTAAGGGTATTTAAGCACTTTAGAACTTGAACTAGCTTTCATACATTTCTAGCATCTTATTCCTACATTTCTTATCAAGTAATCTTCCACCACAACTATATGTGTGTTGGATTTAATGTGGATATCTATATGTTCCAAATTTTACCCCTCGGGTTATCTTTTTACGGCAAAGACTCATATAAAGTTATTCGACCCAAGAATTTACATCTTTCACTATCTTTTTTTTTATTCTAAGCATTTATTTAATCATAAAACTCGTTTCCGAACCTCTTGCAAGGGTCGTTCGAATTAGCTTACAAGGGAAATTTGGTAAATTTTCATCCTTTCTTTACTACAAAGGAACTTTTAGATACTTGTTTGACCCAAAATCCGACCCTTTAACTATAATCTTATTTATAAACCCATGTGCTTCTAAAACACCATAACCGTAACTCAATTTATTCAGTTTACCTAAAAGATAACCGAATAACTATATTTTAACCTTGTCTAACTCTTATAGAATCTCAAGTTCTACATGATGAGTTGAATCATTATACATACCGGACTCGGATTAATATATTGACCCGTTTCAATACCTTGCCTTAGTAGCCGCTAAACAATAGCGATGTGCGTATCCATTTGATATTTATTCCTATAAACATGTAATTCGACAAACCATTAGTCAATATTGTCAAGGGTGATAATTTCACCTTTTGACCCGTTTATTTACCTAGTGATCTTTGTCACTTCAACTAAATGCAAATATCATGTATTATACTAATTCAAAGTCTACTAGCGAAAATACGAAATCAAGCATAACGTAACGAAATCGTGGTTACGTACCTTTTAAGCACCCTTTTCAAACACGTATTTCCACCGGCTTGTCCACTTGACGATCCGGATTCCTCTCCTAAGGAGTTCAATTCACAATCCGTTTAGAACCCTTTTTATAAGTCTTAACGCACAATTTGCCATATCATCCTAATTATGCGTTTTAACTTTAAATTTCAGGTTTAAGTCTTCTTTGAGGCATTTATACAAACACCTTAAGGGCAGAATTTTAAATAATTCATTAACAAGCTCACAACTTGTCATATAACCCGAATTTTCATCAATCAAACTATCTAACACAAATATTTGCCTTTAAAATTCTGAAATAACTTTACATATGTCAATTTACACTAGAATAAACCCCAAATTTCCTAGTGTTTATCAAGTTCTACATAACCCACTAATCACCTACAATGGTGACCATGGATTTCACTAGAATTTAGCATAATTTCAACATGTACTTGTCTAGCGTTTGCTCCTAGACGTTTCAATGTTCCTAATTCATCTACAAATCACACATGCATCATCAGATTTCAAGTTCTCTAAATTCATAAGAATTTCAAGTAGAGGGTTTTTGTCAAATTTTACATACCTTATGATCTCCTTGCAATGGGGATCATTAATCTTAGCTCGGATTTCGTTTTTGATCAGATTTGAACCCTCAATTTATGAGATTTGTGGAAGCTTGGGTTTTGAAGAACCCTGGTCGCCTTCCCCTTGCCTGGTTCGACCTCCACCCACGCCCCTAAGTGGGTTTTGAGTTTTAATTTTTGTTTTGATAGTATTAGTTTCAATTTACACCCTTTAGGCCCCTCAACTTTAGTTTGGTTATAACTTGATATTTTGTTCTTTCATTTAATTACAAGACTTGTACTAGGTTATTTATTTCCTAGTTACTTTATCTTGTTCACAACCCGTTTTATTTTAAGTCCCGTTAAATCTCGGGCCTTTTATATACTTTGCTTTCTCAAAGTATTTCTCATCTTTTTAATAAATATTAGATTTATTTATTTAAATCCTAAAATTTACCGGGTAAGTTTTACCACTAACTGCATTTTACCCGTCCTGTAGTATTAACATGGTTTGATTACCAAACCCGTTTTCGGGGTGTTACAAGTCTACCCCCCTTAAAGAGGTTTCGTCCTCGAAACCTTGTTTACATAGTTCCTTTAATTTGGATTAAACGTACTTAGTTTCGTTTTTCAAGGCATTCATTCATTCCTTTCGATCTAACATTTCCATTTATATTGACATGTAAGTCTTTCGTGTGTAAGGCCTAGCAGGCCGTTACTTTTCTGCTTGTATCCATTATCTTTATTGTTTATTCATTTTGGCGGTTAGACTTGTTAGTCACCGGTTACTTCATACCCCGTTACCCGGGTATGCTATTTGCCATCACCGGCCTTATGTGTGTTTAAAATTCTCTAAGTCACCCCATACCTCTTATGTTTTGTTAAAACGTTACTTTTGACTAAAAACTAAATTCTTAGTTTACGTTTCCTCTTTGTCGTACATCTTTCTCCCGCTTCTAGGAATGTTACTTCCAAGAATCTAGTCCTTTTCGTTATTATTTAATGCGGGAAATTATAACAATTTCCCAAGCTTAACCCCTATGACCCGTAGGTTCTTTCCCTTAGCCTCGTAGGCTATTTATTCAGATTTTCACCTTTTTATCCTTTCTAAGGTGAGACCTTTACAATTCGTTTCTTTCTATTTGTGACCCGAAGGTCTTTTTGGTCCCGTAGACTTTAACACTATTTATGATCCCGTAGGTTAGGATGATCCCGTAGATCGTCTTTTATCCATGTCTATATTCAAATGTATATATACATATATAGCTTCAAAGCATCTTTTATTATGTTTGGAATTGTTTATTTTCATTTTTGAACTTTAGTTGGCCTTGACCGTAGTCTAAAGCTTCGTTCGTTTACTCTTGGACTAATCTTCCGACATTATGACTCTTTACGTCATTTACACGTTGGTTTGTTCTACGCTCACCGTTTCCCCGGTTCATAATTATACTTCTCTACGACCCGTTACCCGGGTTCTTTATTATTTCGTGCTTCCATTATTCGATTTGCGCTTACTTGCACTACCGAGCTTTTTTTATTTTATTTATCTCGTTTGATTTATTCGTGTGAGATTTCATTACTCACGAACGTCACACTTCATTCTTTATTCGACCCGTTCAACTTTAGAATAGTTTAACACAGTTATCAAAATTTCTGTTTGCAAATTCTCATCGTCTTTTAGTCATGACTCTTAATCCGAGTCCTTTGACTTTCTATTTCGCGTACTCGTCTCTTGGTTTACGCATGCTTTCAAAATCCTACCCATCTATCGGGTATCTTTACCAAAGTCATCATCAAGTAACCATTCTTATATGGTTTTAGACATCATCTTAATTTATTTGATCATCTTAGCGAAATCCATTGCTTTTATTTAGTCAAGTCTTTTATTCTTTTATTCTACCCCTTTGAATTGTCTGTGTGAATTTTCATCACTTATGACTGTCAAATTTTATCTTTATGCCTTAGCATTATCATTAGTTGGTCTGTATTTCCTCTTACTTTGATCCTTGTCCCTTCTCTCGGGCTCTTTACTCTAACGTAATACGCTTCTGTCATCCGACTTGCGTCTACGTCTATTATCAAACATCTTGCTTATTTGGTTTATTTGGGTACCTTTTTAGTTAGTCCCATTCACCCCACCCTTACTACATCGGACATAAATGCGTCCATCATAAGAAGTTCATGGTACCACGTGTTCACTACTTACTTGGCCAGAGTAAGCGTTCAACACCTGATATACGTGACCTTTTTATAATTTTCACATTACACCCCATGTAAGTAATGCCTCTAATTGCTTTTCTTGGAAACAATATCCCGGATAGGTTTTCTATTCGGGTTTTTCCAAGTTTTTAATCTACATATGCAACTTTAAATCTCTACGTATTTGTTGCATATTACTATTCACGTAATCATTTAAAATGCGCACCTGATAAATGCTTGCCCTAACGGGCTTTCCTTGCCATTACTTATTTGCGATTGTTACGCGATTTAGGTCCTTGATGAGTACGCTCTTCTTGTCATACCTCGGACCATTCCATTATCATATCCGCAATTCATTCATCTCTCGTCATCTTCAGACGCGAGGGTCCTAAAATTAAAACATTAACAAGAGTTAGTAATGACAACTTCAATAATTGCCCGTATTATAATACAAGGCTTTTTCTACTATACGCGTCAACGCACGAAATTTCGTCAACTACTTCAATCATTTAATTGGGGTAACGTGTATTACACGATAACCCTATGTGTTGTTTACAACACCTTAACACGCTAACCTTTAACATACATGTACTTACCGGATTTGCGATCAAGCCTCGAACCGAACACTAATCTTTATCAAGAGCGTAAGGTTTAAGTCCAAGCATAGTTTTCCCCACCATACTTGAATCTCTTAAACCAGGGCTCTGATACCAACTTGTAACAACCATAAATTTATTTAGCGATTCCCGTAAATAACCACGAATTACTGAGTATTTATATTTAAACATTCATGCTCAAATACGGGTTTATTAAAACTTTTCTAAACTTTGAAAGCAAAACAACATAGTGTAATTTAATTCATCGTTTTAGAATAACGACGAAACAACTTGCGGAAGCTTCATTTAACGCGTGTTCGGTTCTTGCTCGACGCTTGATCTTCGTCCGGGCTCTCGACATTCACCTATGTTCAAAACCAACTTAAAAGTTAGTTTTGATAATTAAATAACTGGTATCACAAGGAAAATGGAGTCGAATAATCGAATTAAAGAAAAATCAGGAAATCCCAATATTAATCCCTTGATCCCAGAAACAAAGACTCGAATCTGGCCTCCACCGTAACTTACGGTGGGCACCGTAAGTTACGGTGGCCCCTAATTTAAAATGCTCCCACCGAAACTCAGTAGGCACCTGGCGTAAAGATTTCAGCCCCACCGTAACTTACGGTGGGCACCGTAAGTTACGGTGGCCCCTGTATCAGCCCCTTCCAATTTTTTCGTTTTTGACACGAAAACTTTCGTATCTTTCAATCCGCATATCCGTTTGATCTCCCGTTTCTTCCTTCATGATTGTAATTTGATTCTCCATCAAGTGGAGTTAAAATCCAACATCCTACATAATAAATTTTGAGACTTCTAAGCCTCCGACTTCTTGCCGTTTTACCGAATTTTAACCCGTTTATGCATTTTATCAAACAAACATATTTATTTAATCCTTATTTCACATGCACCTCTTCAAATTAATGTTATCTACCATGTTAGGTTCTAATCACAGGTTTCTCCCATAATTTAAATACGTTTTCGCTTGTATGCTTATTTTGACCCGTTAAGGGTATTTAAGCACTTTAGAACTTGAACTAGCTTTCATACATTTCTAGCATCTTATTCCTACATTTCTTATCAAGTAATCTTCCATCACAACTATATGTGTGTTGGATTTAATGTGGATATCTATATGTTCCAAATTTTACCCCTCGGATTATCTTTTTACGACAAAGACTCATATAAAGTTATTCGACCCAAGAATTTACATCTTTCACTATCTTTTTTTTTATTCTAAGCATTTATTTAATCATAAAACTCGTTTCCGAACCTCTTGCAAGGGTCGTTTGTTCGAATTAGCTTACAAGGGCAATTTGGTAAATTTTCATCATTTCTTTACTACAAAGGAACTTTTAGATACTTGTTTGACCCAAAATCCGACCCTTTAACTATAATCTTATTTATAAACCCATGTGCTTCTAAAACACCATAACCGTAACTCAATTTATTCAGTTTACCTAAAAGATAACCGAATAACTATATTTTAACCTTGTCTAACTCTTATAGAATCTCAAGTTCTACATGATGAGTTGAATCATTATACATACCGGACTCGGATTAATATATTGACCCGTTTCAATACCTTGCCTTAGTAGCCGCTAAACAATAGCGATGTGCGTATCCATTTGATATTTATTCCTATAAACATGTAACTCGACAAACCATTAGTCAATATTGTCAAGGGTGATAATTTCACCTTTTGACCCGTTTATTTACCTAGTGATCTTCGTCACTTCAACTAAATGCAAATATCATGTATTATGCTAATTTAAAGTCTACTAGCGAAAATACGAAATCAAGCATAACGTAACGAAATTCCGGTTACGTACCTTTTAAGCACCCTTTTCAAATGTGTATTTCCACCTGCTTGTCCACTTGACGATCCGGATTCCTCTCTTAAAGAGTTCAATTCACAATCCGTTTAGAACCCTTTTTATAAGTCTTAACGCACAATTTGCCATATCATCCTAATTATGCGTTTTAACTTTAAATTTCAGGTTTAAGTCTTCTTTGAGGCATTTATACAAACACCTTAAGGGCAGAATTTTAAATAATTCATTAACAAACTCACAACTTGTCATATAACCCGAATTTTCATCAATCAAACTATCTAACACAAATATTTTCCTTTAAAATTCTGAAATAACTTTACATATGTCAATTTACACTAGAATAAACCCCAAATTTCCTAGTGTTTATCAAGTTCTACATAACTCACTAATCACCTACAATGGTGACCATGGATTTCACTAGAATTTAGCATAATTTCAACATGTACTTGTCTAGCGTTTGCTCCTAGACGTTTCAATGTTCCTAATTCATCTACAAATCACACATGCATCATCAGATTTCAAGTTCTCTAAATTCATAAGAATTTCAAGTAGAGGGTTTTTGTCAAATTTTACATACCTTATGATCTCCTTGCAATGGGGATCATTAATCTTAGCTCGGATTTCGTTTTTGATCAGATTTGAACCCTCAGTTTATGAGATTTGTAGAAGCTTGGGTTTTGAAGAACCTTGGTTGCCTTCCCCTTGCCTGGTTCGACCTCCACCCACGCCCCTAAGTGGGTTTTGAGTTTTAATTTTTGTTTTGATAGTATTAGTTTCAATTTACACCCTTTAGGCCCCTCAACTTTAGTTTGTTTATAACTTGATATTTTGTTCTTTCATTTAATTACAAGACTTGTACTAGGTTATTTATTTCCTAGTTACTTTATCTTGTTCACAACCCGTTTTATTTTAAGTCCCGTTAAATCTCGGGCCTTTTATATACTTTGCTTTCTCAAAGTATTTCTCATCCTTTTAATAAATATTGGATTTATTTATTTAAATCCTAAAATTTACCGGGTAAGTTTTACCACTAACTGTATTTTACCCGTCCTGTAGTATTAACGTGGTTTGATTTCCAAACCCGTTTTCGGGGTGTTACATATCACCACTGCGACATGTGAGAGGTAACCTTAACAACCCCTGTCCACGACAGGTGCTGAGTCCAAACAAATAGTACTATCGTTGCAAAGGCGTCAGGCAACAATCACTGTGTTAACATAACATAGAAGCATTCATCAAGTAACACGTATCATGCAGTAACGGTCAGCGTATAAATATTGTTTGCGTTGTGTGATAGATGTGATTTAGAATAAGTAACGTATGTAACACCCAAAAGTGCATAAACCAAAAAGGGATCGAGTATACTCACAGATCGTGCTTAACAAGTAAACACTCTCTTGGATTGAAGGGAGCGCTGAGAGATTAGCCTGAACAGTTAACGATAGCATAAACGATGAGTGGCGTGATAAACGGTGCAAAAGTACCAAGTGTCGGATGGTAATCCGATCGGAAGGCAATCCGATCGGATGGCCAGTCGATCGGATGTCAATCCGTTCGGATGGTCATCCGATCGGAAGGCCATTCGATTGGATTGACATCTGTTTGGTAAGGATGTGTTTGTGTATGATGGATTTGAAGTTTTCGTTGTAGCATTTGAAAATAGAGAAGTATCTCTACTTTCAGGTCGATCGATCGAACGGCAGTTCGATCAGATAGCGATCCGATTAGCAAGACGCTTAGTGAGAACAAGTTCACAGCAGGATTGTCACTCGATCGGATTGCAATCCTATTGGTTGGTAATCCGTTAGTTACTGATGATCTTTGAAAATTATAAAAATGATTAAGTGTTGAAGTTCCAAACGTCACATGGTCGGATGGTCGTTCGATCGGATGGCTATCCGATCGGACGGTATTCCGTTCGACGTTCAAAACCTTGAAAGTTTGAATAAAAAGTGTACGCGTGAAACCAAGTGCAAGTTGATCGAATGGCTGTTCGATCGGATGGCAATCCGATCGGACGACAATCCGTCGTTGCCATCCGATCGGACGACAATCCGTCCCAATAACCTGATCATCTTGGTACTTTATTATTTTGAAAGTTTTGCAGTTTTGATCAAGACGGTATGATAACGTGCTAAACAACAGAAACCCCATCTTGTCCCAAGTGGTCCGATCGAACAGGAACCACCCTAGTCAGATCAACTCACTGTTCGAGACGGTTGTTCATGTTTAACCCGAATTCAGTTGTCTCTTGGATAGAATTCAGATCTTGAACTAACACATCACTAAGAAGGTGTAGAAGATCAGAACGAGCTCCGATTCTATCAGTTTTGAGTGCATTGAGTGTAAAAGAGTTGAAAGAAAGTTAGAAAACCATCTTTCAATCCTTTTAACCATGGATATGCGTAGATCTATGCGAAAACATTGGTTATTCATGTGGAAATCCTTCAGATCTAAGTTGTTCTTGGTGAAATGAAGCCAAACCTTGAAGTTCATAAGAACTCCATGATGACATCACCCTAGAACATCTCAAATCCGGTGATTTCACGGTTAAAAGTTAAGATTCAAAGGTGAAAAAGATGAAGAAGTGCGTGTAGATCATAGAAGTACAAGATTTAGGTAGGAAACTTACAAGAATCACGAGAAATCGAGAGAAATGAGTGCTTGAGTGCGGCTGGTCGAACAAGGAGCTGTCACATCACAAATGATGTGACAGGAGGGTATTTATAGGGCTTCCATAAAGGGAAAGTGCGCAGGGTCGGATTGGTCACCGATCGGATGGCAATCCGATCTGATGGCCACTCGATCGGTTGGCCACTTGATCCTTGTGTCCGGCGTGTTGAGTTTTGTCATTTCGATTCGATTCGCGTGTTGAGCGTTGCGATGGGATTCGAGCGAGCGATGCCATAATATTACCCATTAGTTACACAAGTAACCTAACTACTATATCTAACATACAATCACTATAAATAACTTGCGTTTAGCGTTTGTGATTTAGATTGCGATGCGATAGAATTGCGATTGCGATTAAATACCTCAACATAAACATAACATTCACAAGTAACACACAATAGCACACACACGTAAAACAATATCCAGAACACATAATTCGAGTTGCGAATGCGATAGAGATAAGTCGATTAGCGATTAAACATGCGATTAAACAACGATTAAACCTCAATTATTAATAGATACTCCACATAATACAACTAAAACAAATAATTAATAGAATCGATTACAAGTCAAAGAAGTCAAAACAATAGTTGAGCAAGGAGTGACAGATCGCAATTAGCAAATCTTTTCTTCCTTTGACTTCAATCTTGACTTTGACTTTGACTTTCGAAACACGGGTTGTTACAGCCTCCCCTACTTAAGGGAATTTCGTCCTGAAATTAGACTTAAGCCGTAACAAACAACTGCGGGTACTTCGCCTTCATGTCATTTTCGAGTTCCCAGGTAAACTCGGCACCACGTTTGCCTTCCCAGCGAACCTTTACAATAGGAATGCGTGAGCGTCTGAGCACCTTGGTTTCTCATCCCATGATCTTGACATGCTTTTCCACGAAGTGTAATGTTTCGTTCACTTGTAAATATTCGAGAGGGACATGTAATTTCTGGTCGGCCAAGCACTTTCTGAGGTTCAAAACGTGGAAAGTCGGGTAGACATTACTAAGTTCCTCTGGTAGTTCGAGTCTATAGGCCACTTTCCCAATCCTTTCCAGAATCTTAAAGGGTCCAACATATCGAGGCGCGAGCTTTCCTTTCTTGCCGAATCTGATCACCCCCTTCCAAGGTGCAACCTTTAGGACTACGTGATCGCCAACGTCAAATTCAAGGGGCTTGCGGCATCTATCGGCGTAACTTTTCAGTCGGCTCCGAGCTTTCAATAGATTGTCTCGAATTTGGAGGATTTTGTCTGTCGTTTCTTGTAACAGCTCAGGACCGGTAATTTGCGCGTCTCCGATCTCGTGCCATACAATAGGCGATCGACATTTCCTTCTGTATAATGCCTCAAACGGTGCCATTTGGATGCTAGAATAATAACTGTTATTGTACGAGAATTCGACTAAAGGTAAGTGTGCGTCCCAATTACCACCGAAATCTATGACACACGATTGGAGCATATCTTCAAGGGTGCGAATCGTTCTTTCAGTCTGACCGTCGGTTTGGGGATGGAAAGCGGTACTTAGATTAAGCGTAGTACCGAGAGCAGATTGAAACGTTTCCCAAAGACGCGAGGTAAACCGACCATCGCGGTCAGAGATGATGTCACGAGGCATCCCGTGTCGACAAATGATCTCATCGGTGTAGATTCGGGCTAATTTTTCTACCTTAAAGTCTTCTCGTATCGGCAGGAAGTGAGCTGACTAGGTCAAACGGTCAACTACAACCCAAATGCTATCATGACCTGATGTCGTTCGCGGAAGTTTCATTATAAAGTCCATAGCTATACTCTCCCATTTCCACATCGGGATCTCGGGTTGTACGAGTAAGCCAGAGGGTCTTTGCTGCTCAGCCTTCACTTTGGAGCAAGTCAGGCATTTCGAAACATAGATAGCGATATCCTTCTTCATGCCCGACCACCAGTACTTGTAGCGCATGTCCTGGTACATCTTGTCAGCATCGGGATG
The DNA here is from genome assembly GCA_030545235.1 of Helianthus tuberosus. Taxonomy (NCBI): domain Eukaryota; kingdom Viridiplantae; phylum Streptophyta; class Magnoliopsida; order Asterales; family Asteraceae; genus Helianthus; species Helianthus tuberosus. The sequence goes on along the minus strand of CM060422.1, from coordinate 3,620,710 downwards.
AATAGAATACCGAGATTTGTGGGCTTCGTCCATCAGAAGTTGTCGCAAATTAGTACGCTTGGGAATCCAAATTCGGTCCAAATAATGAAAGATACCATTCGATTTATTCTCGAGTTAGGCGCCATCGTTTAGAATCCTTTCCTTCTTCAAAGTACGCTCTGTAAAACAAGCATGCTGAGCGTCGCGTATAAGGGCTTAGAGATTATGCTGGGCGTGAACATTACGAACACTATGCAAATAGCTTCGTCTACTGAGAGCATCAGCAACGATGTTTGCTTTGCCAGGATGTTAACAAATCTCACAGTCGTAATCGTTAAGTAGTTCTACCCACCGGTGTTGGCGCATATTCAGTTCCTTCTGGTCAAAGATATGTAGTAGGCTCCTATGATCGGTGAAGATCGTACACTTGGTACCGTAAAGATAGTGTCGCCAAATCTTTAACGCAAAAATAACTGCGCCAAGCTTGAGGTCATGTGTGGTGTAGTTCTTCTCGTGGATCTTAAGCTGTCGAGAAGCGTACGCGATAACCTTGTCTCGTTGCATAAGAACACAACCAAGACCAAGGTTCGAGGCATCCCAGTAAACTACGAAATCTTCGTTTCCGTCGGGCAGTGAGAGAATGGGAGCATTGCAAAGCATAGCTTTGAGAGTTTGAAAGGCTTCCTCCTGTTTAGTTCCCCAAACAAAAGGTTTATCCTTATACGTAAGAGAGGTAAGCGGCACAGCGATCTTAGAAAAACCTTCGATAAATCGGCGATAATAGCCTGCCAGTCCGAGAAAAGAACGGACTTCAGACGGGTTCTTGGGTGTAACCCAACTCTTAACGGCTTCGATCTTCGTGGGAACGACGTGGTGTAACACCTCAAAAACGGGTTTGGCAATCAAACCACGTAAATAGTAAAGACGGGTAAAATACTGTAGTGGCAAAAATTAACCCGGTAAATATTATGATTTAAATAAATAAACTAGATGATAATTAAAAGGAGAACGAATACTTGGAGAAAAACAGAGTATATAAAAGGCCCGAGTTAACTGGACTTGAAATAAAACGTGTTATAATTTCCCACACCCACCAAGTTAACTAGGAATAGTTAACCTAGTTAGTGATGGGAAATTAAATGAAGGACTATGAGATATAGCTTCTTTTATAACTAACCAAACATGAGGGACCAAACTAAAATATCTTGAAAATGGTTTTAATAAACAAAAAAAAAGGAAAAGAAATTCAACACACACATAGGTGTGTGCGTACGTAAGAAGCCAGGAGAAGCTCCAAGGGAGCTTAAACCCTAAACTCAACAAATCTCTCAAATTGAAGGTCCAAATCAAGTCTAAATCAAAATCCGAGTACGAATTAGTGATCTCCACTGAAAAAGGAGTCACGAGGTATGTAAATTTCATGGGAAATCTCTAGTTGAATTTCTGAGTAAACTTAGAGGATTCGAAATTTATGGTTGCATGCTTGTTATATGATGAAATAGGAACATTGTAGTGTCTAGGAGTAAACCCTAGACAAGTATATGATGAAGTTAGGCCTAATTCTTGTGAATTCATGATCACCATTGAAGGTGATAAGTGGGTTTTTGTATGAACATGTTAAACACTAGAAATTGATAGTTGTTCTAGTGTAATTTGAACTTTCGTAAGTAAATTCTGATGTTGTAGATGCGAAAATTGATATGAACATGATAATTGATGTTAAAACATGGTTAAAACAATAACCATGAACTAGATAAAAGAAGAATACAAATTATGCACATTAGGTGTTTGTTAAAATGCCTAAATGAGAACTAAAGTGTTGAAATTTAGAGTGAAAACGCGTATTTGAATTATATGGCAATTACGCGTAATATGAAGTGATAAGGGTTCTACATATTATGTTGATTTAGACTTAATGTTGTAAACCATGTGATTGAAAGTAGTTAACTTTAATAAGCTAAGTTAATTAATGATCAAGTCGAATAGTAGTTTCGACATAGAAAATAAGTGAGGTGGAATAGTCGTGATTGTTAATGACTAATTTAACCGCCTTGTAAATGTTGACGATAGTTTGATGCGTAACAAGCTAGGTGGAAGCTTGGAGAAGGAAGCGGGTCAAACGAATTTAAGAAGGAAAAGAGAAGCATGGTTTGGATGCGAGGTAAGTGAAGCTTATGCCTTTTACTTTATTACCAAATACTTGATTTCGAGTATTGAATCTGAATTGTATTGAGTAAACGAAACATGATGTTCCGGCACGATTTAAATGCGAGTCGGAAAAAGTGAGAAAGATAAGAAACCATGAATTATGGTAAAAAGGGTAAAAATGGTCAAATAGTAATCCGGACATGGACTAATGAATATATAAAGGGATTTGAAAAGACACCATTTGGCATGAGCCATAACGGGTCAAACAAAACGGGAACGATTCTTAAGTAAGATGAATTCAAAAGTAAACCGGGGTACGTTAAAGGGGATTGATGTGTGTAAAATGCAACATATAAATTACATCAAATAAGGCATAAAACTAACCCTTTTTAAGTACTAATATTGGAAAAAGAGTGTTTTTGTCTTCCTTTTGTATTTTCAGGATTAAATGAGCTCAAAAACACAAAAGAAGCAAAAAGACAGCTAATTCCAACATAAATACAAGGAAAGGAACATTAGCGGACTGCCCGACCCCTCAACGGCACCTTCCAAAGCAGAATAGAGAAGTCAGAAGACTGAACACGCCCCGTGCTCGGCCAGCACGGGGCCGTGCCCAGCCAGCACGGGGCCGTGCCCAAGAAGCAGCAGAAAAGATAAACCTATAAAAGCTTCTATTGCCCACCACGGGCCGTGCCCAGCGGACACGGGGGCGTGTCAAAAGTACAGCAGGCGCATTTATTGTAATTGTGAATTACAATTAATGAGGAGAGAGAGTGTCAGACAGGCACGGGGCCGTGCCCAGCTCTCTGTTCAGCCTATAAATAGGAGTGCTTGGATTCATTTCAACTCAGCCCTTGGCACACCACCTCTCTCACACTTCATCCACCACCCACCACCATCACAACACCATCATCCACCACCATCATCCATTGTCCATCGTAGAGTGTGTGAGTCGTCTCGGGATCCAAGATTGATCGTAAGAGTTCTTGACAATCAAGGCCATGTTTGCCTAAGTCTCTTACATCACTTGGTGAAGACAAAGTGTCTAGTATAATACTTTTTATTTCTAATCTTTTGCACTTTTTATTTGGTTTTGTATTAATGACTTTAATAACTAGTTACTTATGTTGAAGGTGATCTTTCCTTATCGTTTGTCCGTGGTGTCTTGGCATTATTTTACTGTCTATATAAAATAAAGGATTTTCACCATTCATATCTCCACGGTCTATATGGAGGTATGTTGGCTACCTGGTCGGGGGTTAAGGGAACGGTTTGGTAAAGGTCTTGCCATTGTTCAGCGTTTAGAGGTCCTGCAATGGACCTGGGTCAAATTTAGTAGGACCTCCTTCAATACTTCACGGTATTGGATGACGGGGGTCCAAACTCTTTGATCCCCTCATAAGTTAACTACTATTAATACTATAACCCGGCTATTTAGGACTGTATCCCTGCTGACTCAGACTACTTAGCTGAGGGTAACGTCACCGCCAAAAGCGGGGCCTACCACAATACTGCATTAATAACTTAATTCATTATCTTCCAATAATCCACCCTTTTAGGATTGTATCCTTGCTGACTCAAACTACTGGGGTGAGGGTAACGTCACCTTCAAAAGAGGGGCCTACTACAATAACTAAGATAATCTCTTAATTATGTGCAAAAGTGCGGAAATAATCAAAGGTTATACTAGATACGAGTCGGAACCAAGTGATTCATCTTGTCTATCTGTTTTTCTTTTTATTTTATTTTCAGCATTTTAGTTAGTTTTTATTTTTCTTAGCTTAAAACATTTTTCTAAACTTTTTATTTTGGTTAGACGTTGAGGATAAACCGGTATTAAAAGCTCTTGTGTCCTTGGACGACCTCGGTATCTTACCAACGCTATACTACGCTCAACGATGGGTGCACTTGCCCATATGTGTGTTTAGTGTTAGTAAAATATCGTGTTTTATAAATTTAAAACTTGGCTAAAATAAGTGTTAAAAAGGGCTTAAAATATACACCTAATATATACGACACTTACCGCACATCAGGGATGCAATGGTAATTAAATACCATCTCGAAATGATAATTAGTCATTTCGACTAAACGGGTCAAATGGTGTTGTTAACACCATTTGTCAAAAATATTTTATGATCGCTTGTTGAGTTTGTGATCACAGGAATTAACACATGGTTCGCATGGCTATTAACTAGAAATTAATAGCGAAAGGTATTCAAACTGGTCAATCTTATGACCCGAGCCAGGTACGCATGTTTAGAATTATAGCTAAAAGCGACATTTTGGTCAAATAATAGTGGAAGTCCTTCGTCGCATAAATGAAGGGCTAAAATTGACCAAAAAGCCCTTGAGGGGTAATTAGGGCAAACAACTTTTAAAAGTTTGTTTTGAAATAAACGTCTTGTTTAAATTGAGTCTTTGGAATTCGTACAAAAATGGGGTTAGGATGTAAACTAATAGAAGCATGATTTAAATCTAATGATGTAAAATACTCGTAACGGGTCAAAACGAGTATATATGCAAAATGGGTTAAAATTTCTTAAGGAACCCGTAAAGTTGAATCTTGATGATTAGTAAACGGGTAGAATATGATGACCATGGTATTTTGAAGGAAAATATCGAGTTAGTTTGGTAATAGCATGTACGGGTCAAAAGTGTCTTAATTGGATTTCAAGCCGAGAGCTTGAAATCTAAAATTTTGTAAATTCAGATGTCGGATTTTTACTCCATGAGATGGAGGATTAAATTACGAACGTGTAGGAAAAAGAATCCCGTAAAACGGACATCTAGATCAAAAGTTATGAAGCTTTGAAGTTAGAATTTCGATCGAAAACAGAGCTGGGCAAATGCAGCAACAATAAAACAACTTGCTGTCAAAAAGGGGGCTAGGTGTAGCGCGACCCCCTAGGTGTAGCGCCACGCCCCCCTCCAAATTCTGAAATTAAAAAGGGGGCTAGGTGTAGCGCGACCCCCCCTAGGTGTAGCGCCACGCCCCCTCCAAATTCTGAAATTGTTTAATTTTTGTTGTTTTCACTCATGAAACTTGTTATACCCATTCCAACATTACCAAAGCTAACTTTAATGTTGGTTTTGGTCATAGGTGAATGTCAAAGGATTCCCGGATGAAGATCAAGCTCAACGAAAAACCGAACACACGAGATTAAAGCTTCCGCACGGCGCTACGTCGTAACTTCTAAATGACAAACGCAATTACATTATGTTGTACTATTTCTTTTAAATTGTAAAAAATTTAGTAAACTCGTATTGTCATACGTATGTGTAATCGTATAAGCATGTATTTATACGAAACTTATATAAAATATTGTATAAAACAAGCAAGGGTGTTACACGTGGATACCTTGACTATTGACACTGTGACCCAAGAATTGGACCACCCCCAGCCAAAATTCACACTTGGAGAACTTGGCATAGAGACAGTTTCCCTGGAGTAACTCAAGAACCAAACGTAGATGCTGCGAGTGTTCGGATTTTGACTTGGAATAGATCGGGATATCATCGATGAACACGATTACGAAGCGGTCAAGAAAGGGTTTGCACACTTGATTCATTAAATCCATAAAAACTGTGGGAGCGTTAGTCAAACCAAAAGGCATAACAACAAACTCATAGTGACCATAGCGGGTTCGAAAAGCTGTTTTGGGTATATCATCCTCTTGAATGCGTAACTGGTGATAGCCTGAGCGTAGATCGATCTTCGAGAAACACGTAGCACCTTGTAACTGATCAAATAAATCATCGATTCGAGGCAAGGGATAGCGATTCTTGATTGTCAGCTTATTCAACTCCCTATAGTCGATGCACATCCGGAACGATCCATCCTTCTTTTTGACGAAGAGGATAGGTGCGCCCTAAGGAGAGGTGCTAGGGCGAATAAAGCCTTTGACAAGTAGTTCTTGGAGCTGACTCAAGAGTTCGCGCATTTCAGAAGGAGTGAGACGATATGGCGCTTTAGCAATAGGGTTTACTCCACGAATGAGGTCAATACGAAAGTCGATATCACGAGCGGGAGGTAACCCTGGGAAATCGTCAGGGAAAACGTTAGGAAATTCACGAACTACAGGCACCTGGTCTACCTCCTTAACTTCCTTTTTCTCCGCTACTACAATGTGTGACAAGAAAGCTTGGTATTCCTTGCGGAGATACTTGCTAGCTTGGACACATGACATCAGCGAGAAACGAATCATCTTATCGAAACAAATAACTTTAGCACGATTTTCGCGAAGAAAATCCATGCCTACTATGATGTTGTAACACCTCGTAAAATCACGACCAATATAATGAAGACACGTGACATGGGCTTTAAACGTGTAATGAATTGAATATGAGGGACTAAAGTTGACAAACAAAGAAAGTATGTGTGTGAAAAGATTCAAAGTGTCAACATTGGATAATTATACCTTTCAACAACCCTACACGATGTTTATACCCTTAAATGAATGAATTATGGATCATGTGAAGCCGTTTGTGGAAGAAAGTGAGAGTTTACAAACCACAAGGGTTAAATGTGTCAACATGTTTAATTTATACCTCTGAGTGACCTTTTAACGAAACCAAAGCTTTGTAACGATTAATTATGCTCACTAGAATAAGTGATAAAAATTTTACAAGGTTTTGATTTCATATGAGAAAGTTATGCTAACATTCGCAAGTGAGGGGTTAAAAGCATCAACGTTGAAATTCAGGACTTTCGGGTGATCGTAAAGCTAACCAAGGACTTAACAAAGTTTGTTTATAACTTAGGGTCCTTAAAAATCAAGTTGGAGGGTTAAAAATGCAAAATAAAAAGATAAAATCAAGTTTGGAAGGACCAGGGACCAAATGTGCAATTTCTGAAACTTGTTAACCTGATCTGGCATTCATACCGGCCGCGTAGACCTTTGTCTGGGTCTTACGCGGGCCGCCTGGTAGTCACCAGCGACCAAAATCAAGCACAGGTGTCTGTTCAGCCCGTTTAACCGACTTATTTGCATGGTTTTTTGATCCAGGAGCGTGGCCAACAGTTTTTACATGCATAGGAACACTTGTTATGCATCAGGGATCATGCATAGACTTGTTTGTCATGATCTTGTTCAATTAAAGTCTCTATATATATGAACACTTGTTGCAACATTTTGACACTCACTTGCAAACATTCATAACTTAACTTCTGGAGTCTCCTGGAGCTCAAGATCATTTTCTAAGGGTCATTAGTCGTGCTTAGTACTTCAGTAAGCCTCCTTGACCTTTCTTAATTCAGTTTTATTAGTTTAATGGTCTAAAGTCAAACCCGTCGTAATTAAGGTTTGACTTAGCGATTAATCACTAATGGTCCAGTCAATTCTCGAATTGAAAGTAGCTTTGAGTTGGTAATTATATGGGTAATAAACCCTTAAAAGGGCACCCTCTAATTCCCACTCTAACTAGGTCAATTGTCGGGTCAAAGTTAATTATAAAAAGTCAACAGAAAGCAAATATTCACATAAACACATAATTAACAATGTAGAAGCTATGAAACCTGTTTTATCACTTATATAACTTAATAATTAATGTAAGAACATGTCTAAGCATGTTCAACCCGATAATTTTCAGTTTAAGCTCGGTTCGGAACCGAAAGTCGCAAAAGTAGTCTTTTGCTTTGACTTTCAGTTCTGACCCAATGTAGCATATTTTAGAAATGCCTTAGAGATCTTTTAGGACCAGGTTATAGGTTAGTGTAACCCTCTGAGGTTATACAACTTGGTTCATTAGTTATTCGATTCATGTACATGTTTCCGTTATATGCCTAAATGTTGACCATAATGCCCTTTTGGCCTTAAAACGAGATTTTTGAAAATGTGAGAGGACAAAGACCTTTGTTACTGATTTAAAAACTTGTCCTAAAAATTTGACATCAGTTTGAGGTCAAGATTAGGAGTTATGCTCAATATCGTAATTAAGAAGCTTTTTATTAATTAAATGGCGTAATTAGCATAAAGCCTATCTAAACCCAAATTTTGATACCAAACTTTTTACTCACTGATGTAATATAATATTTTGGGATTTTTGAAGATTTTTATTTATTTTTAAGCTGAGCATAACACAGGGTTCTTGCTATAATTCGGTAATTGTCGGTTATACCCTTTTCTTGAATAAAATGAGTTTTACATAATATTTTGACACCAAACTTTTTGCTACTGATTTTATATAATAAATAAAACCTTTTGAACTTTATAAACTGATCAAAAACTCAGATTTCCTATTTAAACCCGAAAATCGCTTAAAACCGACTTTTACGCGTTTTAAGCGCATAGTAGGAGTTAAAACTATTTTTGGCATATGAAACTTAATACCTACTGATGTTTTAAGTAAATTTTGATAATTAAACAGTAAGCAAAAGTTTTAAACTCAGAATTCTAATTTTGACCTTTAAAGCTTATGTGAAATTACCAAAATGCCCCTACGGTGCATAGTTTGGTTATAAAAGATAAATTTCACATATATGCAATACCCTACTATTATGACTTATAAAAATAAATATTTTTACTGATTATATCAGACCTGAAACTCATATTAGTATTTAAACTCTTTTATAGCCTTTAAAATAACCAAAATACCCCCCACGGGGCATAATTTGAGTTTAAATCCATTTTGGGCATAATGGAAGGTATCTTACTGATATCACAACATATTTAAGGCATCTTAACTTAGGAAACCTGTTCATGACTCTTTTGGTCACCCGTTACGCATTTTTCGCGTTAGGTACGGTTTATGTAACTAGTTTGCATAAATTAGCCGAAACGGGTCAAACCTTATTATTTTTATCTCAAAATCCAGAATGTGTTTAGTTTACCCATATTATACAAGTATACAAACTTGTCGGGTCTAAACCACATTCTATTCCGGTCTTCACTTAATCATGCGTTTCGAACCGTGTATCTTCCTTTAAAACTAACCAGTCTAAGTTTAGACTTAATTAAGACCCGTTAGAAATCTAATAGGTTATTAAAACCTTCGTTCCAGATTAGGAGACCAGTAAAAGATACTTGCACTCGCTGATTGTGATATATACTTGCTCAGGTAAATACTTTTAACTTATTTTCCCTTATACGGGCTTGGGGTACGGTATATAAAATACCGCTTGGTCGGGCATTGAATTGTTAATCATATGAAGGTTAATTTATTGAGATGACCTGTTTAATCTGTTTTGTTTGCTTAAAGCCTTTGGGGGGTTAATGACCATGTCCCGAATATCCTTGGCATCATTCATTGAAATGGCCACGACCTAAGCACGGGGTGTAGGCATACACCTGACGGTGCATATATATAAAAAGGTATAACCGCTTGTTCGAGAATAACTCGACGCGGGACTATATCATGTGGTGTGTCTATTAATCTTTAACCCGGTATTCAGCCCGGGCTACTGAACGTATAACGAACATGTAATTCTTTTACAAGTTTATATATAAATAATTATCCCAAGTTATAAAAGAATATTTTGTGCCTTATGCATTCAAATCAATTTTCTTAAACATTTTAAAATGAGTCGGTTAATTGTATTTACCAGTGTAAACTGACGTATTTTCCAAAAAGGCTAAGTGCAGGTACTAAACGGAATAGGCTGGCTACTCCTAGCATCAATAAAGAGTCTTGCAAGCTTAGATGTTATAAATCTGCTGAACAATATTTCTTTTTAACTTTGATCCGCCTGTGGATCCTTTACAGCTGTTTTGTAATAAATGATATTACTTTCATTTGGTTTGTAATGATTTTATCTTTCGAATTCCGCTGTGTATATAAACTGTGGTAAATTGTCTATGATGATATCAACTACGTCACGATACTCTCCACCGGGCCCACCGGCAATACGTGGAAATATTGGGGTGTGACAGGTTGGTATCAGAGCCAACATTGAGTGAATTAAACACTAGCCTTTTTGTGTTTAATCTCAATGACACGGTTTGCACATTCCTCGACTTTCGAGTCTAGAAAAAGAACTTAGGACTAATTCTGACTTATTTTGTTTTGTCCTTTATTGTTTCTTTTGTTGTTTCTGTTGATTGTTTTGACAGGGCCTACAAGAATGCCGCCAAGAATCCGAGGAAGAGGTAGAGGCAAGGGGCCATTCATCGCCCCCAACGATCACGAGGCCGGGCCTTCACACTGGCGAACTCCATCAGACACTTTAAGCAAAAGTCCTCAAGAAGACTGGAGGACCCATTTAGAACCCGCGAGGCGTTCAGTCTCGCTGAGCTCCTCACCTTCCTACCTAAATTCTTTCGGGCCTCAATCGGAGAACGAGCCCCACAACTCACATCACTCTTTCATACCCCTTCAAAGCCCCAACTCACACCATCCTTTCAACGACCCAACACCCTACTTCCAAAGCCGGTTTAACCCGGCAAACCAAATTGATGAACCAATGGGTTATAACCCGTTGGGACCGGAGGACCATTTCTCCATGGACATGGAAGAGGATCCGAAACCTGCCGAGCCACCAATCGGAACACCAACTCACCCTATCGAGATTTCGGATGGGTCGTCATATCATGGATCACCTTATCGTGGTCCAGAAAGTTATCAGGCAAGATTTGCCCAATACGACTGGGTGTTTACTCCCAGTTACCACTCATCACAGCAGCAGCAGGATCCCTCGGAGGATTCGCCTTTTGTAGTGGTTACTCCACCGCCACCACCACCAGTGCAACAACCACCTCTGGAGCCACCGAGGCGTAGGAGATCAACCGCACGGATGTCCGTGCGAGTGGGAGTCCGTATCAGCACCCCTCAGCATTCACGTGGCAGTCATTACCCGCCACTACACGAAGACCCACAAATGGGTGGGCCTTCGAACCCTGTTTCTGAGGTGGAGTCTGCGCCAGTCGCACCGCCACCGGTGGGTTATGATAACCCAATCCCTACATACGCCGGTGTAGCGGCATATAACCCTTTCGAGCAGCCAGCCCATACTAACTACAACTACGCCGAAGTTGACCCATACCTTGCGGCAGCAAACTACAATGCTCTTCATCCCGAGGGGCCCTTTGGAGTCCCATATCAGACTAGGTACCCACCCTATGGGTACCAATACCCGCCACCTCCTCAACCTCTACAGCATCAGCAGCTACCGCAGCCGCCACTGTTATCGCCACCGCAGCAACAGGAGATTCTACAAAGGTTGAGCCAGGTGGAACAAGAGGTTCGGGAGGAGCATAGACACAACCGGGGATTTCTTAAAGGTTTGGCAAGCTTAATCAAGGGGAAGAGCAAAAAGGATCATTAAATCCTTTATCTGTTTATTTGTATTTCTTTAATGTTCAATCAAGTCCCTGCGTGGACATCTATTTCTGTATTCAGTCCCTGCGAGGACTTGTATTTCTAGTTTAGCCCCTGCGTAGGCATGTCATTTCTGTTTAGCCCCTGCGTGGGCAGGTCATTTCTGTTAAGTCCCGTTTAGGGCAAAATGTACTCTTTTTAAATTTTAGTGGCATGTTATCATTTAAATTTTATTTTGTCATTAAATGCATAAATGTGATATGTATGAAATAAATAAATATATCCAAAATATGTCATTCCTTTTATAAGATCTGCTTTTAAATATTAAATAAGAATCTTAAAGGGTATAACCTAGCCTGCTGACGGGTGGTCCATTGGACAACCCTTTATGATGTTAAAAGACAAGTTTATCCCTCATTTGATCGTGTAATTATCTTGAATTAGATAACTACGAATGCTTATGTTTCAGGTACAGTTCGGGAGCTAAAAAGGAATAAAACGCTGCTTTGGACGGTTTGGAACGGAACGGGTCGTGCATGGAAGGAAAGAAGGAACAAAACCCAACATTCAGGGATCCACCGTAAATTACGGTGGCCACCGTAATTTACGGTGGCCCTGAAATATGCTCAATTGTCCACCGTACCACAGTCTCATTCCACCGTAACAGTTTTTTGTCCACCGTAAGTTACGGTGGTACCGTAATTTACGGTGGAGGCTGCGAGGAATTTCGTAACTGCCTTTCATTAAAACCGTTTTTGGGTGTCTTTTCACATTATCTCATCATTGGACGTTTCTCTGGCATCTTAGGGGCGATTTTGGCTGATTCTACTTGGTTCCAAACATTTCTAAACATTTGGTTGATGTTTTTGATTGGTATGAACATTAAACTTGTTGCTATGATGATTCACCAAGCTATGTGTGGCTAAACTTATGGTGATCATCCTAAATTGAAGGTTTGTCTATGACTTTTGTGTTTGGATTCGTATTTCTAGAATAATAGACTTGCAATGTTTGTTTGTTTATTATGGTGTGTGAATGTTTGTATGTAAATTGTTGATTGATGTTATAATCATATTCTAAACCATACGTTCTTGGTGTCGCTGACAATCGAGATATCATGGGAGGGATTAGGGTTGGATATTAGTCAATTGGTTATCGGGTAACAACCTCTCATTTTCATAATCCGAGTACTTAGTTCCCTTTTATCACGAACAAACAATCATACATGAATCATGTCTATGTGATTCTTTCTAGTGAATTTAAACACAATTGTCAAAAGCAAACCATAAGTTTAGGATGGTTGCTTTCTCCTAATCTGCTTTATAACCAACCTTTGATTTGAAGTTATTTAGTTAATTTTAGTTTTAAAACCAAACAATCCAAATTATTGATCTTTACTTTCTGCAAATTAGGTTAATTTTAGTTAAAGTGCAAAGCTATAAAATCAGCACATTTTCCACATACTCCCTGAGTTCGATACCCATTTACCACTATCTATAGTTGTTGTTTGGATTAAATTTGCGTGTAATACGATAGCACGTCAAATTTTGGCGCCATTGCCGGGGAGTAGTGCGCAACGTGTGTTAGTTTGTTAGTTTTGCTTTGTTATTTTCGGGTTTACACTGGTGTGTTTAGTGTGCAGGTTCTACAGGTGCATGCATACTAGAGGCTCTCACAAGTCGTCACCATTGTCATTTGATCCGGAGATCGAAAGAACGCTAAGGCAAAACCGTGTTTTAGTAAGAGAAAACAGAATTATTGGTTCACCTACATCACCCATCACACCACGAAACATCATGCAAGAATCTCAAATACCACCTACCACGGGTCAAACAACCTCATCATTTATACCTACTTCCACACACCCATCACCAAACACAACCATACCAAATTCCACTACAATTCCTACTCCACCTCATGACACTACACCAACCAACACCACACAACCGATCACTACTCAAGTTGAACCCAATCTTACCTTTAGCCCTTCATCCACAATACCACCATTGTCACACTTCTTTCCCCCAACTACGGGTCAGTCATCCTCTACTTACACAATACCACCAAATTCAACTTTGTGCTATTTGCAATGAAATAGGTTATGCGGCTGAAAATTACCAAGGAATGGTGGAGGGGCAATATGAGGAAGTTCATGCGGTACAAGGTCAAGGAGGGGGTGGTAGGAACTACAATATGAATTCTAATACTTACCACCCCGGGTTGAGGAATCACCCAAATTTTCGGTATGGGAACCCTTCAAATCAAGCTAACCCGAACTTTCAAGGTAGCCAAGGTAACTTTGGTTCGCGCCAACCTTACAACAATCAAAGTGGATATCGAGGTGGGAACAATCAAGGATACCAAAAACAATATCAAACGGGTCAAGAACAAGGGGGGTCTTCGGGTGGAAATGAGATGATGGAAATGTTAAAGAGCATGCAAGCGGAGATGCAAAAGCGAAATCAACTCGATGAAGTTCGTATGCAAAAGGATGAGGTTCGTGACAAGAGCATCCAATCACTAACAACCCAAATGGGTCAATTGGCAACCGATGTGGCGGAATTGAAGAAGAGCAAAGGTCAACTTCCTAGCGATACCAAGGTAAATCCTTCACATGGTTCGTCACGAGGTAATGTTAATGTTCATCATGTTAGTGTTTTAAGAAGTGGAAAAGAATTTAAAGCCAATTTGTCACCCAAATTGGTTGAGGGGGTAGTTGAGGATGTCACGGGTAACGAAAGTGACGATGATGAAGTTTCACCGGTTAAACCTAAAGAATCAAATGTTAACAAATTGGGTTTGGGTGAAAATGAAAAAAGTGAAAAAGTTGAGGGTAAACCGAGTCAAGTCCCGTTTCCATCGGCTTTACTTGACCCGGGTAGGAAAAATTTTATTGCACCAAGAGGTCCCCAAAAAGAAGAGTTGTGGGACATGTTTAAACAAGTTAAAATTAACCTTCCACTCCTTGATGCAATAAAACAAGTACCCGCCTATGCAAAATTTCTAAAAGAATTATGTACACAAAAAAGGCAACAAAAGAAGAAAATGCCTAAGCGGGTGGATTTAACCAGGCAAGTGAGTGCGGTTTTGAATGGGGAGCTTCCTCCTAAGCTCCAAGATCCGGGCACGCCATTAATTAACATTCAAGTTGGTAATTTTCAAATGGCGAAGGCGTTACTAGATCTTGGAGCCGGGGTGAGCATTTTACCGGGGGGCTTATATGACCAATATGACTTTGGTCCGTTAGCAAGGGTGGAGACAACGGTTGTTTTGGCCGATTTGTCTCATAAGTTACCCTGGGGGATGGTTCAAAATGTAATTGTTAAAATTGATGAGTTTTATTACCCGGTTGACTTTCTAGTCTTGGACTACTCGTCCGCGGACCCAAAACAACAACAAAATGTAATTTTGGGTCGGCCATTTTTGAGCACCGCGCATGTTGTGATCGATTGTAGGTTTGGTACAGTCGATATGACTTTTGGGAATCGAAAAATGCGCTTGAATGTTTTTACTAACAATTCTAATGCTAATGGTGTTGATGAGTGTTTCATGGCAGATTTAGTTGACGGATGCAACCCGCATGAGTATGAGGAGGATGGTATGGATGTTTGTTTGTGTGATTTTTCTGAACAGGTACATGCTTATGCACTCCGGGTTGAAGAGGAAAAACAGGATGCAATGGCCTTGAAAGAAGGTCGACCGCCATGGACTCACCAATTCGAAGGCTTGCCGGTGGAGATAAACTCGGGTACTAAACCATCATTAGAAGAAGCACCGAAGTTAGAACTCAAAGACTTGCCAAGCCACTTGAAGTATGCTTTCCTAGGGGATAATGACACTCTACCGGTCATTATTGCCTCTAATTTAGAGTTGGTGCAAGAGCAAGCATTGTTGAAAGTTTTGAAAGAAAACCAGGGAGCTATTGGATGGACGATTGCCGATCTCAAAGGAATTAGTCCATCAATCGTCATGCACAAGATTATTACCACCGAAGATGCGAAACCAACACGAGAAGCTCAAAGGCGATTGAATCCGAACCTACGGGAGGTAGTAAAGAAAGAGGTAATTAAATGGTTGGACGCGGGAATTATCTATCCGATTTCGGTTAGTGCTTGGGTAAGTCCTACCCAAGTTGTGCCTAAGAAGGCCGGTATTCAAGTAGTCAAGGATGAAAATGGTGAACAAATTGCCACCCGACCGGTTACCGGGTGGAGTGTATGTATTGACTACAGAAAATTGAATGCCGCCACTTCTAAGGACCATTTCCCGCTACCTTTTATTGACCAAATCATTGAAAAATTATCGGGTCAAAAATACTACTGTTTTTTTGGATGGGTACTCGGGTTACAATCAAATAGCAATACACCCGGATGACCAACACAAGACCACCTTCACTTGTCCATATGGCACCTTTGCCTTTCGGCGAATGCCATTTGGCTTGTGCAATGCACCGGCAACTTTCCAACGATGTATGATGAATATTTTCTCGGATATGGTTGGAGAGTCGCTTGAAGTGTTTATGGATGACTTTTCCATTTTTGGCACTAGCTTTGAATCTTGTCTCAACAAATTACAAAAAGTTTTAAAAAGATGTGTTGAGAAAAATTTAGTGCTTAGTTGGGAGAAAAGTCATTTCATGGTGCAAGAGGGCATTGTGTTGGGTCACGTAATTTCGGAAAGGGGAATGGAGGTGGATAAGGCAAAAATACGGGTAATAGCATCTTCTCCACCTCCGAAAAATGTTAAGGGTGTAAGGTCATTTTTGGGACACGCGGGGTTCTATAGACATTTCATTAAAGGTTTTAGTGTTATTACCAAACCTTTATGCAACTTGTTATTAAAAGATGTCCCATTTGATTTTACTAATGAGTGTATGCAAGCTTTCACTGTTTTGAAGGAACATTTGGTCAAAGCTCCTATTTTGCAACCACCGGATTGGTCAAAGCCGTTTGAGATAATGTGTGATGCAAGCGACACTACTATTGGTGCAGTTTTGGGTCAGCGGGTTGACAAGAAGCCGGTAGTGATTTATTATGCAAGCAAGACTTTATCCGAAGCGCAACTCAATTACACCACAACCGAAAAGGAGTTATTAGCGGTGGTGTATGCTTTGGATAAGTTTCGTGCGTATATTTGGGGGAGCAAGGTGGTGGTTTATTCAGATCATAGTGTGGTCCGATATTTGATGGAGAAAAAGGACGCGAAGCCCCGTTTAATTCGATGGGTATTGTTGTTACAAGAATTTGACTTAGAAATCCGAGATAAAAAAGGAAGTGAGAACATAGTGGCGGATCACTTGTCTCGGATTCCAGTTGAAGGGCTTGACGATGTTAGTGAAATAAATGAAAGTTTTCCCGACGAGCAACTCCTAGCCGTTTCCACCTTTGTTGCACCGTGGTATGCCCATTACGTAAATTACTTAGCCATGGGTGCCATCCCAAGTCATTGGACCAAGAAGCGACGACAACAATTTATGGTCCAAGTGAAGCAATACATTTGGGATGAACCGGATCTTTTCAAGATTGGGCCGGATCAAGTTATTCGGAGGTGTGTGCCTGAAACGGAGGTAATGGAAATTTTGACTCACGCCCATTCATCCGCATGTGGAGGTCACTTTAGTGGGCATAAAACGGGTTACCGGATTCTCTCATGTGGGTTTTATTGGCCCACAATTTTCAAGGATGCATGTGAGTTCGCTAGAAATTGTGTAAACTGCCAAAAGATGGGAAGCATATCGAAGAGGGATGAGATGCCATTACAACCAATCTTGGTTGTAGAAATATTCGATGTTTGGGACATTGACTTTATGGGTCCCTTCCCAAATTCCAACGGGTTCTTATATATTTTGGTGGCAGTTGATTACGTCTCGAAGTGGATTGAGGCTATTGCAACAAGAACAAATGACCACTCGGTTGTTCGTAAATTCGTTCAATCCAACATCTTTTCTTGTTTTGGCATCCCGCGTGTTATTATAAGTGATGGTGGTTCGCATTTCAAAATTTTTAATTTCGGGAAATTGTTGAAGAGGTATAGCGTGAATCACCAGATTGCCACACCTTACCATCCGCAAACGAGTGGACAAGTTGAAGTGTCCAACCGTAAAATCAAAGAAATTCTCATGAAGACGGTAAGAACGGATAGGAAGGATTGGTCGAGTAAGTTAGACGATGCATTGTGGGCATACCGAACGGCCTACAAAACTCCAATCGGCACAACACCTTACCGGATGGTGTATGGAAAGGGTTGCCATTTGCCGATGGAGTTAGCGCATCGGGCACATTGGGCAATTAAGACGGTAAATGCGGATTATGATGAGGCAGGAAAGATGAGAAAGTTGCAATTGAGCGAGATAGAAGAGATTAGAGACGAGGCGTATGAGTGTGCATCGGCTTACAAAGACAAGCTTAAGAAAGTACACGATGCAAAGTTAAGGAAGAAAACCTTTGAAGTGGGTCAAAAGGTTTGGTTGTATAATTCAAGACTCAAGATGTTTGCAGGCAAGCTTAAAAGTAAATGGATGGGCCCGTATGTCGTTCGGCGAGTTGGGAGGTTTGGTGATGTAGATATCCAAGATGAGCAAACACTGAAACAACAAACGGTGAACGGTCACCGGTTGAAGCCATACTTGGAGGGCAACGACATCAACAACTTGGAGCTTGATAAAGCGGGCTACATCTTACGCCCGGTCGATGAGGAACAACCATGAGAGGCCCAGGTTTGGTAGTGTAAATAGTTAGTATTTTATCTTGTTTGTTTTGTATAGTGTGCATAGTTACCGTACTCGCTTGAATCTTGTGTTTGAAACAAGTGTGGGGACATTCGGGTTGCGAATTGCTCTAGCATTGTGTTGAGGACAACACGGGATTTTCGAGGGGGTAGGGTAAGTTTTACGTGTTTTTGAAAAATTTTAAAAACACAAAAAGAATCAAAAAAACTGAAAAAATATAAAAAATATACCTAAAAATTGGAATTTTTGGCGAAGGATAGAGGCCCAGGTGGCACCGTAATTTAGGGTTGGCACCGTAATTTACGGTGGCCAGTGAAAATTTTTGGGCTTTACGGCAGGATCCTACTGAGTTACGATGGAATTATGTTGCCAGCATCCACCGTAATTTACGGTGGACCTGGCGAGTCAAAGGGTCGTTCCTGGTTCAGCATTTAAAAAAAATAATAATAATAACAACAATCAGTCACGTGAAACAACCCCATCCACACGATTTTCCTTCACCTTTCTCCTCTATCCATTCTCATCTATCACTTTCACAAGACCCACAAAATCCCCAAACTCCATAACCTTCAATCCTTCCTAACTCTCTCAATTCTTAACCAAATCAAGTGAAATCTAGGTCTAACTTGGCTAATTTTTCACATACTTTCTGATTTTGAGAAGGGATTTGCGAAAAAACGAAGCTTTCGGGTCCGAATCACAAACCCTAGGTCCGAAAATTTTGGGGGTTTTTGAAGTTTTTGTTTCAAAAGTGTTTTAGCATCTTCAAATCAAGGTATGGAAGTATAGTTGTTATATGTTGATGATGCATTGTGAAGATTGAGGTTGTTTTTTATATTTGTTCATACCCACTTGCTTGTTCTTAGATTTTGTTATAAAAATTGTTACTTGAACATTGTTATGGGTTGTAGATGTAGGATTGATGGTAAAGTAGTGATTTTTTTGGGAATCTCTACATTGTAGAGACACCATGCCCAATTTTTGAAAAAAATTATAAAAGTTTTGGTTCACTAGCATCTACAAACATAGTAACAAGCAAGTGTGGGGATATTGTGGCGAAAAGGGTCTAATTTATTGTGTTTGGTTGTGTTGTTTGCTCTAATGTGTGTAGAACAATGGTGCGAACGAAAGAAAGAGCCGGAGCAAGTTCGTCTTCTTCGTCTAAAGATAAGGGCAAGCAACCAGAACAACAACCGAAAAAGAGACAATATTTGGGTCGAGTTGATGAAAGTGAAAGTGAGGAAGAAATGGAGTTGGACCCGGCTGAAAAGCCAAGATGGGAGTCGGGTCCTTTGGATGACCAACCGGAACATTGGCAACCGATACTCTTTCACGACAGTATGAATCGATTGAAAAACAAGGTTGCCGCATTTATTTACGAGAGGGAAGTTCGTGAAGTTGAATTTAGCCCGTTTGGTGTGTTTGCCAAATTCCGCGCTCTAGGATGGGAATCGGCACTTAGTTGTTATGACAAGGATAGCAAGAATTTGTTCATAACCGAAATTCAAGAATGGATGGCAACCCTCAAGTGCAACAGATACGATATGCCATCACAAATGAAGTTAATGGGTGTGGTGAATGGGATTCCGGTAGAGATGTCGTTTGACACGTTAAAGAAATTGGGGAAATATGATAGTCTACCGGCTCGCGAGTACATGATACCTAGTCTTGATGACCTTTTGCTTAAACCGGAGAAGCATGTTCGTTGGAATGATATGTTAGCGGCGTTATTTTTGCCCGGTACTTACAGTGGAGTCTTGTATCGGAGGAATTTGAAGATAGAAGCGAAGTTGTTGTTAGCGATTTGCATTCTAAATGTCATTCCGAGAAGAGGGGACAAGGAGCAAGTGAGGTACCCGGAAGTACCCGTCCTCTATTCGCTACTCAATGGGTCTTCGCGTTTTCCAATCCGATATTTGATCATGAACCACCTCTGGATTTGCCAAAACAAATTGGGAAGAGATATTGTCCCGTATTGCCGAATTATCACGGGATTGATGAAGCAGCAAAAGGCAATCACGTCAGAGGATAAAGGGGCATCAAAAAGGCATCAGCCTTTTACTTTAGATAAGTTGGGGATTGGTTGGACTTACACGCAATCGGAACGGTACCATAAACTCAAGTCGGAGGGGCAGAGATGGAGAGCATTAAAGGTGGGTGCAAGGGATCTTCTACCGGGCGAAGCGGATGAGCCGGAAAGTGATGCGGAAGCTCCAAGTGGTGATGATGATTATCGGATGAGCCGCATGGTGGTGAAAATGTGAATGTAGGCCAAGGGGGCCTGGGTAGAGGTTATGGTGGTGCCTTTTACGATTACACAGAACGTTCCTATGTGCCGAATTGGGCTTATGATGGCACGATGCAAGAGGTTATCGAAAACCAACGTCCTCCGGCACCCATTTTTGAGTCATGGTCGGGTTCGGAGCGGACGTTATTTGATCAACATACAATGATGAGTGCAAGCATAGAGCGGTCTTTGAAACAAAACCTCGATCGTCAAGAGGCGTGGAATCGCACACACGCGTATTCCCATGAATTGGAAATGAATAATCGATACCATGATGACCAAGCAAGAAGAATGCATGCAGATTGGCACGTCGGGCGGCCGGTGGTTGTGGATCCACAACATGTGGATTATGCGTCTCTACCACCTTATGATGGTAGTATATCGTATCCGACCCCGCCGCTCCATCATTCACAATGGATCGATCCGCGCCAACAAGAAGGAGCTCCGCAACAAGGTGGGAGTAGTAGCGGTTCATTTGCATTTGGCGAATGGAATGACATGATGTCTTCCATTTTTAGGCCTCTGCAACCACGCTATTACTAGTCAGGTCGTGTTCCTTCCTTGTATATTTTGTGAATATTTATTTAGTTTGATATGTTTATGGTTGGGCGCTTGGGTGGTGTATGTTTGTGATGTTTTGTTTGGGGTGGTGGAAGTTGGCGGTGTGATGTCTTAAAAAAGAAAAAAAAAGTATAAAATGAAAAATCCAAAAAGAAATTTGTGGTTTGAGTGTTGAGCTTTTGGATGATGTGAAAGATATTTAGCGATCAAAGCCTCCTAAAACCATACATTGGGGTCAATGTATCCCAAGTGTGGGGATGGGGGAAATTTTTGAAAAAAATTTAAATAAAGCGAAACAATGTGAGAATTTGAACACCCTAGATTAACCCCAATTGATGCACCGGCAACCCTTGATACCCCTTTTATTCTTGGAGAGAGTTGAAGCCACACATGTAAATAAATAATACTTATCGTTGATGAGAGTGGCTACGGGTGGGGGTGCATTAGAACTTGTGCCTTGATACGGTTTGAGTCCTTAGTTGGGCGTGAATGCGAAAAGGATAAGGGCATTTAGGTAGCCTTGTCTTTAGTGTGTGTGAGTGTGGGATTTGGGGGGTTGGACCTCATAAATTGTATATATGAGCATGGTTGCGAGAGGGGCGGGGGTTTGGACATTTAGTTGCCCAATTTTGTGCCTAAAAGCCTATCGTTTGTTACCCCTTAGCTACTTACCTAAAAATTTACCCAACTTGACCCGGTCTTATAGTGTTAGTGATTGTTTAGTAGTATGTAATTTTATTTGATGTTATGTTGAAAATTGTGTTTAAGTTATGAAAAGAAAATCAGAGAAAAAAAAAAGAGAGAAAAAGAAATGAAAAACGAAAAAAAAAGTGATGTTTAGTTATCTTGTATTTAGTAGTTTAGTTTGGTAGTTGTTTGTTTAATTTATTGTGTAATAAAAGACCGGGTTAAGTTTTCGCTACTTCATATATATTCCATTTCCTACCTATACACCTAATCACGTTACAACCTTAAAAGTCCCTTTGATTTGCATTCATGTTTGGCACTTGTTAGGAGAAGGATCGATTTAGGTACAAGCCTATAGTTGTGCAACCGCCCGTTTGCTTTTGTGTGTCTAGCTTACAATTGCTAGTGCTTACTTGTTACCGAGAGGAGAGACATAGCGAGGGGTGCGTTATTTTGGGTGTTAAAAAGGGGTTAGTAAAAGTGTCACACCCCAACCGATGGCGGAATCATCGGGGCGCGGCACTAGGCGAATCAGATTGCTCAAGAGAATCCATAACAACCATATTGCGATAATATTTAATACATTCGTTATCCCATACTAACAAACAATACAATCACATAAGTTTCATAGATTTCTTGTCCTCTCGAACAATACAAATCCGACAACCTAAATTTTAGTTGAGTTTCTAGACTTCCTAGCTTGATTTGATATAGCCTGCGATCTAACCTGCAACATACGTTAAAATATTTGTCAATACAAAAGTATTGGCGAGTATACAGGTTTGATATGTATAGCGTAATAGATAAAAAGTGTAGCGAATTTCCTCATGCATAAACATAACACACGACATATATACTCAAAAAGCTGATACTACCAACTAAGTCCTCGATGCTCGAATATGTGATGGCAACTAGACCCCGTCGGGCGCAATAGTACTATACTAGTCTTGGTGGGACGTCGCGAGTATAAGCCCTAGCACATATGCGACTAGCATCACGTATATCTATGCATAACAGTTATTCGCAAGTAATAATTCGATTGATTGAATAATTCGTTTGATAAGTTCGATTTGTTAGAAACGTATGTTACACCCAAAATGCGATTAAAAAGGGGTTCAAGTATACTCACAGTGCGTATTGGTTTGGATTGGCGGGATTAAGTCCGAGAATAACCTGGTGATAGACTGATCACCTGAGTGTTTGGCGGCGCGTTAAATAATAACGGAATACGTGAAAACAAATGAAAATTAGATTGAGGGCTAGCCCGATCGGATGGGCTGTTCGATCGGATAGCCTGTTCGATCGGATAGCCTGTTCGATCGGATGGGCTGTTCGATCAGATAGCCTGTTCGATCGGATGGCCTGTTCGATCGAATAGCCTGTCCAGCTGTTTTCGACAAGGATTTCAAGATTTTTCGATGGTTTGCTCGAGGCGGTGTTCCTTCATGCTAAACAACTGTAATTCCATCAAGTCTGACCCGTTCTAACGGCCGGGAACCACCCCGTTCCATCAGATTTGGCCGTTCTTGATGGCTTTTCCCATGTTTAACCCGAAATCACACACACTTTGGCTAGGTAACTTAGATTTTGGTGAGATTTAATATAAAACCGGTGAAATTACTTAGATCCGAGCTGTTTAGGGCAAGAATGAGGTCACACTTTGAAGTTCATGTGGACTTATGGTGACATCAACTTCAAGGCACCTCAAATCTTTAGGAATCACACAACTTTTTGATTAGAAAACATAGATTTAGACTTGATTTATGTAAAAAAACGTATGGAAATCACTCAGATCTGTGTCGTTCTCGCATGGGATGACATCACCCTAGAATGCCCAAAATCCAGAGATTCCACGGTTAAAAGTGGAGATTTAACAGGTAGAAAGGTGTAGAATTGGTTATGGATCAAGGAAGTACAAGATTTGAGTTAAGAACTTACAAGAATCGCGAGAAATCGAGAGATAAAGGGGTTGGAACGTCTGGTCGCACGAGAGCAGTCACATCAAGTGTTCTTGATGTGACTGAGGGGTATTTATAGGCAAAGGAGGGGAAAGGAGGTGAAAAGGTGCACTGGATCGGATGGCCCGTTCGATCGGCCAGCCCGTCCGATCGGTTGGCATGTTCGTTCGATCGGCTGACATGTCTGTCCGATTGGCTGACATGCCTGTCCGATCGGCTGACATGCCTGTCCGATCGGCTGACATGCCTGTCCGATCGGCTGACATGCCTGTCCGATCGGTTGGCATGTCTGTCCGATCAGTTAGCATGTCTTGTCCGATCGGTTGCACATGTCTTGTCCGATCGGTTGGACATGTCTTGTCCGATCGGTTGGACATGTTCGTGTCTCAGCATTTGTATCTTGTGCGTTGCGCGTTGCGATGATTGAGCACACATTTTCATTCATATTTATTTATTATTTATTTAATTACTATAATTAATCACAAACGGGTCGTATATACGTATTCGTATTCCAAGTTTCGATATAACAATCGGTTTTCGTTTCGAGTGTGCGATTATTAGCGACGTTTCACGGCCATCAAGGAGGGTAGTATAGGTCCTTTCTCGATGTCATCGTGAACGTTATTGTGTGATGTGCCACAATGACTGAAGGGGTACCGTTCACTCGTATTGTCATCATCGTCACGACGACTGGAGCTATAGCACTCACCCGAGAGTCTTTGTTAGCGTTAATTGTTTACGTTTCGACACATCACGGCCACCGAGGAGGGTAGAATAGGTCCTCACTCAATGTCGTCGTGGGTGTTAGTGTTTGTGATGCGATGTAGCTATAATATATTACGAAAATATGCGATTATCCTTCGAATAGCGATGTATGCGATATAGTTACATTATGATCCGAATCTCTGGTGCTAGGCGTAACGAGTATATCGAGTAGTAACAACGCACGAAAGTGCAGGTTGTTACAGTCTCCCCTGCTTTAGGAAATTTCGTCCCGAAATTAATCCAACAGGTAGACTTTTGAGAGTTGCCCCTGCATACATAGCGATGCAGCGAGTGACTTGACCGAGAGTTGACAAGCGAGAGTGCTTCGAATAAGAGAGATCGATTGCGATAGCGAGAAGGCGACGTAAAGACAAAAGTAATATCCCACGAGTTGGCGTTCCAAAGTACCTCGTGTCGCGGAGAATTCGTTAGTTCAATATGACTGCAATTTTAAAGAACTTGAAGCGTTTCTCGTTACGTGGAACTAACTGAGCCGATCGTTAACCAGTGTTACAAGAAACGTTCATTTTAGATATTTAAAAGGAATTTAGGATGGAAATCTTGAAAATTTTCCTTTTAACATAAGGTCAACTGAGTCGATGTTAACCAATGTCGCAACGAAGTTTAGGTTTTAAACATTCTAAGGAATTCGAAGATGAAAACTGAGGTTATGAAAACTCTCCTATGGCATGGGTTCAAGCAGAACTCGACGTCGAACCAATGTCTTAAGAAGGATTTTGTTTGATGTTGTAAAAGCTCTTAAGGAGAACTGGACTTATGAAACTCTTCTTGGACATGGAGTTAAGCTGATTCGATGTTATCTCCCCGTCGTGAGAGAATTTCACTTGTCCACCGGTTTTTAAATCAAAATTTTATATAAAAATAAGTTTTAATAGTACAGAAGGTAGTCAATCACCGAGCCCCACTTGGCACTTCCCCACGAAAGTTGGTTAATATGTTTAAAACACTTATATATAGGAAGTACCAGCGGCATATCCACCATGTTTCGTTCATATTACTTCCGTTTCGTGAGGCGGTGTCAGGTGTGCCGATATGACACGGATAGAATTTGCGCTTACTTGGCCCAGTCGGTAGGAAGTCGGACCGAGTATAGGGTAGAATCGAATAGGTTGAACCGGCGAGTTGGATTGCGAATGTAGTTGTAGCAGCGTGAGCGAGTAGCCTGATGACACAAAACATTTATGTGTCGTGTTTAGGTAGGCGTCGAGCGATAAGCGAATAGCGCATTTTCGATTAGATTCCACATTAAACCCACATGGCACGTTTCCACGAGAGTTTGCTAACATGGTGAAACACCATGTTTAACCAGGTTAGCTTCGCCTCGTGAAGCGATGTCATGTGTACTAATACCTCACAGATTGCAATGAACACCAGGCGAGCGATAAGCGGTACGCGATACGCGAATAAGCGGTAGACTATACACGATAAGCGATAAGCGATTAGGTGATTAAGCGAATAACATAACACAACACTAGTAACGACGGCGACGATAAACGAATTACGATAAGCGGCAGTTGTTGCGTTGCAAGCGATGGAGGTATACGTGATTTGTGCGGTTCGATTTGATTGATTAACACCACAGAATTTACTAACATCAGACCCCACATGGCCTTTTTCCACGAAAGGTCGCTGATATGACTAAAACACCTTGCTTTAACCATATGAGCATCTCCTCGTGAAGCGAGGTCATGCGTGCTAACTTAACACGAATATCACAGCTAACGGTATAGCGATAGATTGATACACAGCAAACGATATAAATTCACACTGTAAGCGATAGAGGTTGCGAGATACACATGATAAGCGATTGCGATTAGTCGAATTTTGTTTTGAATAAGCTTAACGTTATGTTGCGACGCATCACAGTTATCGAGGAGGGTAGAATAGGTCCTCACTCAAACAACATCGTGAGCGTTACTGTACTCGATGAGATTGATCGCGACAGACTTACGGCCAGTCTTGCATCGATACAATGGCCCTGCGAGGTAGACTCTCGGAGTCCATCGATGAGGCGATTGCATTGCGTTTGCAGACTTGCGTTAAGTCTCGCGATGATGCGATTTAGTTGTTACGCCTTGCGATTGAGTGTAGTGTGTTGAAAATAATCACAATAGTATAATAGGTCTAATAACGTTCAACTCCACGCGACACTTTCTTCACGGAACTTCGGTAGTATGATAAAGCACACCTTGCTTGACCCCTACTACTTAAATCCTGTGCTTTGGTGTCATACTTCGCCGAGACGTTTATGGCACCTTAGAATTCACTACGATCTCCGTGCACTGACCCAAATAATCCCGTGTGCACCCGTGATTAATCGTTCCTTGCACGTTTATCGTACCTCGTTCTAAGAGTGTAGTGATGGTAAAACACATCATTTCGTGATATAGTATATAGTATGCGTGTGAACCTAGTTTAAGTGCGGTGATTAGAGAGTGGAAGGGAAAACTAAGACGAGAGTTAACGTTACGTATAGTGGCCATACTGAGTAATAGAGTAGGTTCAAAACTTAGAAATTAACGTCGACAATCGTATCATTACAACTTTATCCTACGCTTGCTAGATGTCTGATGCTGAAGACTTTTGCTGGAGCTGTTGATGTTGTACTCAGGTTCGCGGTTCGATACGGCAGTTGCGGGTGAAGTGACCGTAACGGTTGCAGTTACTGCAATAGCGACAGTCAGCCCCAACTGGATGATGATAGGTGCATGAGTAACACTGGGGATGAGTTCCAGTGTAAGCTCGTTTTGGAAATACCGGAACTGTTTGAAGAGGTTTCGGTTGCAGCAGTTCGGTTGTTGATGAGTTCGGGCTTGAAGTTTTTCGCTTGCGGCTGGGTTTGTTGGTGTCTTGCGAAGAGGTGTCGTCGTTGGAGGATTCGTCTGAGGACTCACTTGCAGAATCTTTGGCTGATTTGTCGGAAGATTCGTCGGCAGATTTGTCAGAAGAATCGGCAGCAGATCCGTCCGAAGAATCGTTAGCAGATTCGTTAGAAGATTCGTCAGTAGATTCATCAGAAGAATCGTCAACATGTTCGCCTGAAGAATTTATGGCGATCGCTTGATGAGCTTGCTTGACAAGATTCCTTGAGAATAACCCTTCCATGAGTCGTTTGTTGCTGATTTCTGCGGCTAAGCGGTAGGTTTCTTCGATGGTAGCAGGTCTTGCAGCTTCGACGAAATCACCCACACACTCAGGCAAGCCGCGGATATACTTCGAAATGGCTTTTCCTGGAGTGTTGACTTGACTTGGGCATATTATGCTAAGCTGTTTGAACCTTACGGTGTAGCCAGCATTGTCACCTTCGGTTTGTTTGATTTCCCAAAATTCGTTTTCTAGCTTCTGGATTTCGTGAGAAGGACAGTACTCTTCCTTCATGAGCTCCTTCAGCTGATCCCAAGAGATGGCGTAAGCTGCGGAGATCCCACGTTTGTTACGTTCGGCAGTCCACCAGTCGAGTGCTCGTGATTGAAATACTCCAGTAGCGCAAGTAGTACGGAAACTATCGGGACACCCACTTTGACGAAGGGTAACTTCGATAGAGTCGAACCACTGGAGTAGTTGAGAAACACCTCCCTCACCTGTGAATTCCATCGGGTCACAGGCTTTGAAGTGTTTGTAGAGAAAAGTAGATTGCGGCGCTTCCGTCTGGGAGTCTTCCGAGGCTCGAGAGTTGCTGAGAGAGTGCACTTGAGCGGAAATTCGAGGAATAAGCTTTACCACTTCTTTGGTCACAAGTGATGCAATCCTCTTATGGGCGCTTCGTTTGGCTCTCCTCCTAGCTGTTCGTCTCGAGGTAGAATCGTTGGAAGGCATCTAGACAGGAAGAGACTTGGAATGAGATTCGATCATAATGATTCTTGAGTTTTGCGATGCGATTGAGCGCGTTCAAAACTTGATGCGATAATGTAATAGTAATGCGAAATCACATAGGAGCCATATAGGAGACACGAAGTTCCTAAGTCCTCACACAATGACTTGTTGTTTATACGTATATATATATAGGTATTTTATATAATTGTAATTTGTATTCATACACATACGGGCCGATTTAGAATATGCGAGGGCGCGTTGAAGTGAGGAAGCGAGAGCGAAGACGGTAGATTATGCATTAGTTTTGTTGCGAACATTCGGGTTTCGTTTTAGATTGCGATGGCTGTGCGATTTGTGCGTTTATAAAGCAGGTAGTGAAAATCGTTAAATCGAGAAATCGATAAAGCGTAAAGTTTCAAAACGTAAATAAGTTCCAGCCAGTTGTAAAATTGGCGAGTCGTACGATAGAGTGCCTTGGGTGTTTAGGTGTTGACTAACCCAGGTAACCCAACTATATTTAACAAGTTCGTGCACGCGCGTTGACTTAGAAGACTCCATGCTTCCACTGGGATGCAGCTCATGGCATTCGTCTTCCTAGTCATCGCGTGGCTCTAGTTATCGTGATAGTCGAGTCCTTGGTGAGAGCTTTTTGAAAACCAGTTTATAGAGAGTGGAACGGCTTATTAAGGTATGGGTTTCACCCCTGACTTAATAGTTTCGTTCCTAATTGTGGTTATGCTTTTCGAATAAATTCGTGAGTTCCACTAGATTTCGAAATGGAGATTTTCGTCGAGATGTGGATGTCACTCCTAACTCAATGAAAGATTCTCGTGCTAGAAAAATGCGCTGAGTGAGCGATCTCGTTGAGAGTTCTTGGTTTTCACACCTGATCTCGACTGGATCACTCGGTTTTGCTATGCGAGTATTTTTGAAAACACGTGTATTGTGTCAGCCTTAGGAAAGGCTAAGTAGTATTCCGGCCTTAGGAAAGGCTCCTTCGTGTGAAGCTGTAGTGCGCGTGTTCACACAAAGTTGTAGCTTTTAGCAACTTCGATCGAGAGTATCAAGTAGGCCCGATACAACCCTACTGGGTTCGTACGAGTCGGCCTGTTGGTACTTAGACTATAGACTAGGTCAATTTCTAAGACGTCGACCCGGACTAGGTCGAGTCTGACCTAATTCCCTATAGTTATGGCTCTGATACCAATCTGTCACACCCCAACCGATGGCGGAATCATCAGGGCGCGGCACTAGGTGAATCAGATTGCTCAAGAGAATCCATAACAACCATATTGCGATAATATTTAATACATTCGTTATCCCATACTAACAAATAATACAATCACATAAGTTTCATAGATTTCTTGTCCTCTCGAACAATACAAATCCGACAACCTAGATTTTAGTTGAGTTTCTAGACTTCCTAGCTTGATTTGATATAGCCTACGATCTAACCTGCAACATACATTAAAATATTTGTCAATACAAAAGTATTGGCGAGTATACAGGTTTGATATGTATAGCGTAATAGATAAAAAGTGTAGCGAATTTCCTCATGCATAAACGTAACACACGACATATATACTCACAAAGCTGATACTACCAACTAAGTCTTCGATGCTCGAATATGCGATGGCAACTAGACCCCGTCGGGCGCAATAGTACTATACTAGTCTTGGTGGGACGTCACGAGTATAAGCCCTAGCACATATGCGACTAGCATCACGTATATCTATGCATAACAGTTATTCGCAAGTAATAATTCGATTGATTGAATAATTCGTTTGATAAGTTCGATTTGTTAGAAACGTATGTTACACCCAAAATGCGATTAAAAAGGGGTTCAAGTATACTCACAGTGCGTATTGGTTTGGATTGGCGGGATTAAGTCCGAGAATAACCTGGTGATAGACTGATCACCTGAGTGTTTGGCGGCGCGTTAAATAATAACGGAATACGTGAAAACAAATGAAAATTAGATTGAGGGCTGGCCCGATCGGATGGGTTGTTCGATTGGATGGGCTGTTCGATCGGATAGCCTGTTCGATCGGATGGGCTGTTCGATCGGATGGGCTGTTCGATCGAATAGCCTGTCCAGCTGTTTTCGACAAGGATTTCAAGATTTTTCGATGGTTTGCTCGAGGCAGTGTTCCTTCATGCTAAACAACTGTAATTCCATCAAGTCCGACCCCTTCTAACGGCCGGGAACCACCCCGTTCCATCAGATTTGGCCGTTGTTGATGGCTTTTCCCATGTTTAACCCGAAATCACACACACTTTGGCTAGGTAACTTAGATTTTGGTGAGATTTATTATAAAACCGGTGAAATTACTTAGATCCGAGCTGTTTAGGGCAAGAATGAGGTCACACTTTGAAGTTCATGTGAACTTATGGTGACATCATCTTCAAGGTACCTCAAATCTTTAGGAATCACACAACTTTTTTATTAGAAAACATAGATTTAGACTTGATTTATGTAAAAAACGTATGGAAATCACTCAGATCTGAGTCGTTCTCGCATGGGATGACATCACCCTTGAAGTTCATAAGAACTTCATGGTGACATCACCCTAGAATGCCCAAAATCCAGAGATTCCACGGTTAAAAGTGGAGATTTAACAGGTAGAAAGGTGTAGAATTGGTTATGGATCAAGGAAGTACAAGATTTGAGTTAAGAACTTACAAGAATCGCGAGAAATCGAGAGATAAAGGGGTTGGAACGTCAGGTCGCACGAGAGCAGTCACATCAAGTGTTCTTGATGTGACTGAGGGGTATTTATAGGCAAAGGAGGGGAAAGGAGGTGAAAAGGTGCACTGGATCGGATGGCCCGTTCGATCGGCCGGCCCGTCCGATCGGTTGGCATGTTCGTTCGATCGGCTGACATGTCTGTCCGATCGGCTGACATACCTGTCCGATCAGCTGACATGCCTGTCCGATCGGTTGGCATGTCTTGTCTGATCGGTTGACGTGTCTGTCTGATCGGTTGGCATGTCTTGTCCGATCGGTTGGACATATTCGTGTCTCAGCATTTGTATCTTGTGCGTTGCGCGTTGCGATGATTGAGCACACATTTTCATTCATATTTATTTATTATTTATTTAATTACTATAATTAATCATAAACGGGTCGTATATACGTATTCGTATTCCAAGTTTCGATATAACAATCGGTTTTCGTTTCGAGTGTGCGATTATTAGCGACGTTTCACGGCCATCAAGGAGGGTAGTATAGGTCCTTTCTCGATGTCATCGTGAACGTTATTGTGTGTTGTGCCACAATGACTGACGGGGTACCGTTCACTCGTATTGTCATCATCGTCACGACGACTGGAGCTATAGCACTCACCCGAGAGTCTTTGTTAGCGTTAATTGTTTACGTTTCGACACATCACGGCCACCGAGGAGGGTAGAATAGATCCTCACTCAATGTCGTCGTGGGTGTTAGTGTTTGTGATGCGATGTAGCTATAATATATTACGAAAATATGCGATTATCCTTCGAATAGCGATGTATGCGATATAGTTACATTATGATCCGAATCTCTGGTGCTAGGCGTAACGAGTATATCGAGTAGTAACAACGCACGAAAGTGCCGGTTGTTACAAAAATGACTACATGTTTTTTGCTTGGTTTACATTGATCACTTATTTTGAAAACGGTTTGATGAGTTGCTTGGGACAAGCAATGGTTAAGTGTGGGGATGTGACGGGTGGTCCATTGGACAACCCTTTATGATGTTAAAAGACAAGTTTATCCCTCATTTGATCGTGTAATTATCTTCAATTAGATAACTACGAATGCTTATGTTTCAGGTACAGTTCGGGAGCTAAAAAGGAATAAAACGCTGCTTTGGACGGTTTGGAATGGAACGGGTCATGCATGGAAGGAAAGAAGGAACAAAACCCAACATTCAGGGCTCCACCGTAAATTACGGTGGCCACCGTAAATTACGGTGGCCACCGTAATTTACGGTGGCCCTGAAATATGCTCAATTGTCCACCGTACCACAGTCTCATTCCACCGTAACAGTTTTTTGTGCACCGTAAGTTACGGTGGTACCGTAATTTACGGTGGAGGCTGCGAGGAATTTCGTAACTGCCTTCATTAAAACCGTTTTTGGGTGTCTTTTCACATTATCTCATCATTGGACGTTTCTCTGGCATCTTAGGGGCGATTTTGGCTGATTCAACTTGGTTCCAAACATTTCTAAACATTTGGTTGATGTTTTTGATTGGTATGAACATTAAACTTGTTGCTATGATGATTCACCAAGCTATGTGTGGCTAAACTTATGGTGATCATCCTAAATTGAAGGTTTGTCTATGACTTTTGTGTTTGGATTCGTATTTCTAGAATAATAGACTTGCAATGTTTGTTTGTTTATTATGGTGTGTGAATGTTTGTTTGTAAATTGTTGATTGATGTTATGGTCATATTCTAAACCGTACGTTCTTGGTGTCGCTGACAATCGAGATATCACGGGAGGGATTAGGGTTGGATATTAGTCAATTGGTTATCGGGTAACAACCTCGCATTTTCATAATCCGAGTACTTAGTTCCCTTTTATCACGAACAAACAATCATACATGAATCATGTCTATGTGATTCTTTCTAGTGAATTTAAACACAATTGTCCAAAGCAAACCGGAAGTTTAGGATGGTCGCTTTCTCCTAATCTGCTTTATAACCAACCTTTGATTTGAAGTTATTTAGTTAATTTTAGTTTTAAAACCAAACAATCCAAATTATTGATCTTTACTTTCTGCAAATTAGGTTAATTTTAGTTAAAGTGCAAAGCTATAAAATCAACACATTTTCCACATACTCCCTGAGTTCGATACCCATTTACCACTATCTATAGTTGTTATTTGGATTAAATTTGCGTGTAATACGACAACACGTCACCTGTATGTCATTATAAGACCCGGCCATGATGGTAAAACCTGTTTAAAAAGATTCAAATCCTTGTTAACATCTGAAAACATGTTAACATTCCTGGCTAATGTGATCCGTAAAAATCACACGTGTCATCCTTATATTGGATTATTCCAATTCCTTCTTTATTATTAAACATCCATTTGTGATGTAATGCCTACGGGCCATAATTATTGTCATATAAGACTAAAGACAGTTGTAGCCTATAACTCCCTGTCGAGAAAGGTAATGAACTATGATTCAAGCCTTAGTACCTCGATCCTATAAGATCTTGACTTAAAATTTGAATGCGTCCATGTGACTTGGCCTTTTGTGCCATTATTACATTTAATTATAACTAAGGGTTATTAATGAAAAATCCTGAAAGAAATATTTAACAAATTAACCAATATGGTTCTTTAATACCATTGTTAATAAGTTAATAAGATGACAAATCTATTATAAACCTCTAAGAAATCATTGTCATCATTTTATGTAGCAATCAAGCTACATGGCAGAGTCTGAAGAAGTCAACAATCATCCAAGGGAGAATCATGATACTACTAGGATCAACGTAACTGGTAGGATCAACGTACCAAGGCCATAGATAGGAAATTTAATGAGTCAAGAGGTACTCGAAGCAAGACCTCATCTATACCCCATTCTAAACCTAAGACTCACTCTGAGGCTCATAGTAAGCCACCTCCTAAACATAATGGATCAAGGAGGGATGACGATCATCACTCCTCAAATCAGCATAGTGTTCCGTCGAAGAAGATTGAGCTCATACAAGAACCACGTGGAAGGTCTTGTACATATAAGTATTTCGTCTCCTGCAAGCCTAGAGACTTCACAGGGGAGAAAGGAGCCATCGATTGTATGACTTGGCACGATGAAATGGACACTGTGGTTGATATCAGTGGTTGCGCTGATAGGGACGTTGTGAAGTTTGTATCTCAATCATTTAAAGGAGAAGCGCTAGCATGGTGGAGGTCTCTGATCCAAGCTACTGGAAAAGTCCATTTGTATGGCATGTCTTGGGAGCAGTTCGTTACTCTCATCAAAGAAAATTACTGCCCTCAACATGAGGTTGAGAAGATCGAGACCGACTTCCTGACATTAGTTATGAAGAATTTAGACTGTCAGGCGTACCTTACGAGTTTTAATACCATGTCTCGATTGGTTCCATATTTGGTGACACCGGAACCAAAACGGATAGCCCGTTTCATTGGGGGTTTAGCCCCGGAGATCAAAGCCAGTGTGAAGGCATCTCGACCGACTACCTTTAGATCGGTAGCCGATCTGGCACTATCGCTTACCCTTGATGCGGTCAGGCAGAGATCGCTGAGAAATTCTGATATTGTGAAGAGGAAACGTGAGGATGAAAACTCACACCGATCAAACAAGAAACACAAAGGGAACTCTAATCACAAGAAGAGTTCCGGGTTTAGAAAGGATGATCAGCAGTCGGGCGAGAAGCCCAAATGCAAAATCTGTAAGAAGCGCCATTTGGGGAGGTGCAGATACGAGTCAAAATCCCAATCACAGCCGAGGGCTTGTTGGATTTGTAAGTCAAGTGAGTACAAGACGATAGAGTTCAAGAAGATAAAGGATGCAACGTGCTATAACTGTAACGAGAAGGGGCACATCAAGTCCAACTGCCCTAAGTATGCCAAAAAGCTTGAAGAAGCCAAAAAGACCAATGCTAGGGTCTTTCGAATGGATGCACGGGAAGCAGTTCAGGATGATAATGTGATAACAGGTACCTTCCTTATAAATGATGTTTATGCAAGGGTGTTATTTGATTCGGGTGCGGATAAGTCATTTGTAGATGATAAGTTTTGTAAGTTGTTGAATTTACCTGTTAAAACCCTAAGCGTGAAATATGAAGTAGAGTTGGCCGATGGTACCTTAGAAACTGCCTCAACTGTGCTAGATGGATGTTTTATATTCATTAGGAACCACTCCTTTCCGTTATCCTTACTTCCTTTGAAATTAGCTGGTTTTGACATAGTGATAGGCATGGATTGGTTATCTCATAACCAAGCCCAGATTGTTTGTGACAAGAAAGTGTCTGTGCTTAAGGCGTCAAGGTGTATGAAGAAGGGTTGCCTAAGCAAGTGTCTCTGCTTAAGGCGTCAAGGTGTATGAAGAAGGGTTGTGTCATTTATATGGCACAGGTGACTATTGATGAACCAAAGCCCAACATCGAGGACATCCCTGTCATTTCTGATTATTCAGAAGTATTTCTTGAAGAACTACCTGGTTTACCCCCAGATAGGCAAGTGGAGTTTAGAATTGACATTATACCTGAAGCAGCACCTATTGCAAGAGCACCTTAGCGATTAGCCCCAACTGAGATGAAAGAGTTAAGAGCCCAACTGGATGATTTATTGGCAAAGGGATTTATTAGACCTAGCTCATCTCCTTGGGGAGCACCTATTCTGTTTGTTAAGAAGAAAGATGGATCAATGCGGTTGTGCATTGATTATCGAGAGCTGAACAAGGTTACAATTAAAAATAGATATCCATTACCCAGGATCGACGATCTGTTCGATCAATTGCAAGGGGCGAGTTATTTCTCCAAGATCGATTTGAGGTCAGGCTACCATTAACTGAAGGTTAGAGATGAAGATGTGCACAAGACTGCATTCAGAACTCGATATGGTCACTACGAGTTCTTAGTGATGCCTTTCGGGCTCACTAATGCACCAGCAGCATTCATGGACCTTATGAATCGCATTTGCAAACCCTACTTGGACAAGTTTGTCATCGTCTTCATTGATGACATCCTCATTTATTCAAAGAATCAACCTGATCATGAGAAGCATCTTCGTTGTATTCTTAAATTTCTTCAACAAGAAAAGCTTTACGCCAAGTTTTCAAAATGTGAATTTTGGCTTCGGGAAGTCCAATTCCTTGGACATATGGTTAGTGAGCGTGGTATCCAGGTGGATCCCGCTAAGATTGAAGCTATCATGAATTGGCAAGAGCCGAAGACGCCCACAGAGATTCGCAGCTTCTTAGGCCTGGCAGGATACTACAGGCGTTTTATTGAAAATTTCTCAAGGATTGCAGCACCCCTAACTTCGTTGACTAGGAAGAATATTAAGTTTGATTGGGGTCCTAAGCAACAAGAATCCTTCTAAGTTCTTAAATAGAAGTTAAGCAATGCTCCTGTGTTGACATTGCCTGAAGGGATTGAAGAATTTGTGGTTTACTGCGACGCATCACACACTGGCATGGGATGTGTGCTAATGCAGAAGGGTAAAGTTATTGAATATGCTTCCCGACAACTAAAAGTGCACGAAAAGAATTATACCACCCATGACATGGAGTTGGGTGCCGTTGTGTTTGCACTAAAACTTTGGAGGCATTATTTATATGGTACCAAGTGTGTGATCTATTCTGATCATAAAAGCCTTCAACACTTGTTCAACCAGAAGGATATGAACATGAGGCAGCGATGATGGATGGAGACACTGAATGATTATGATTGTGAAATCCGATACCATCCAGGTAAGGCGAATGTGGTCGCCGATGCTTTGAGCAGAAAAGAAAGAGTTAAGCCCATTAGAATCAATGCCAAGAGCATTGAATTGAAAAACAGTTTGAATGAAAGGTTGTTAGCCGCTCAGAAGGAAGCTGTATTAGAAGCTAACTATCCTAATGAAAAGTTGGGAGTCACTGCAGAACAGTTATCATATGGCAAGGATGGAATCCTAAGATTGAATGGACGAATATGGGTTCCAAACTATGGAGGACTTAGGGAAGTGATCCTTCAGGAAGCCCACAATTCCAAGTATTCTGTTCATCCTGGAAGTGATAAGATGTACCAGGATTTGAAGGCAAATTATTGGTGGATAGGCTTGAAGAAGTCTATAGCCACTTATGTGGCCAAATGTCTGACATGTGCCCAAGTTAAAGCAGAACACAAGAAGCCGTCAGGTTTGCTACAACAGCCTGAACTCCCCACCTAGAAGTGGGAAATGGTGACTATGGATTTTATCACCAAGTTACCAAAGACGAAGAGAGAAAATGATACTATTTGGGTTATAGTGGATAGACTGACTAAGTCAGCCCATTTCTTACCTATTAAGGAAACACACAGCTCAGATAAGTTAGCTCAGCTATACGTGGACGAGATTGTATCTCTCCACGGAATGCCAGTGTCTATCATCTCTGATACGGATACAAGGTATACGTCGCATTTCTGGAAAAGCTTTCAGCAATCTCTAGGAACTCGATTGAATTTCAGCACAGCATATCATCCTCAGACGGATGGTCAGAGCGAGCGTACTATTCAGACACTCGAAGATATGCTACGAGCTTGTGTTATTGATCTGGGTGGAAGTTGGGATGATCATCTTCCATTAATCGAATTTTCATACAATAATAGTTATCATTCCAGTATTCAAGCTGCACCTTTTGAAGCTCTGTATGGAAGAAAGTGCAGAACGCCCGTTTGTTGGGCAGAAGTCGGAGATGTCCAACTAACAGGACCTGATATAGTCCTGGAGACGACAGATAAGATTGTATAGATACGAGATCGTCTCAAAGCTGCCAGGGATAGGCAGAAAAGCTACGCAGATAAAAGGCGTAAACCTCTAAAGTTTGAGGTTGGTGACAAAGTGTTACTGAAAGTATCACCCTGGAAAGGGGTAATGCGATTTGCCAAGAAAGGCAAGTTAAGCCCAAGGTATATAGGACCATTCGAGATCATCGAAAGTGTCAGAACAGTGGCTTATAAGTCAAACCTGCCTGAAGAGCTCAGTGGTATCCATAATGTATTCCACATCTGCAATCTGAAGAAATGTCTAGCTGATGAATCACTAGTCATACCACATACGGATGTGCACAGAGATGAGAGCCTGAAATTTGTTGAAAAACCTTTGTCGATCGAGGATCGACAGGTTAAGAAGCTTCGAAGGAAGCAGGTACCGATTGTAAAGGTTAAATGGGATGCCCGTAGAGGTCCCGAGTACACGTGGGAGGTAGAGTCCACAATGAAAGAAAAATACTCTCATTTATTTCAGTAAATCTCGAGGTTGAGATTTCTTTTAAGGGGGGTGAGGATGTAACACCTCGTAAAATCACGACCAATATAATGAAGACACGTGTCATGAGCTTTAAACGTGTAATGAATTGAATATGAGGGACTAAAGTTGACAAACAAAGAAAGTATGTGTGTGAAAAGATTCAAAGTGTCAACATTGGATAATTATACCTTTCAACAACCCTACATGATGTTTATACCTTTAAACGAATGAATTATGGATCATGTGAGGCCATTTGTGGAAGAAAGTGAGAGTTTACAAACCACAAGGGTTAAATGTGTCAACATGTTTAATTTATACCTCTGAGTGACCTTTTAACGAACCCGAAGCTTTGTAACGATTAATTATGCTCACTAGAATAAGTGATAAAAATTTCACAAGGTTTCAATTTCATATGAGAAAGTTATGCTAACATTCGTAAGTGAGGGGTTAAAAGCGTCAACGTTGAAATTTAGGACTTTCGGGTGATCGTAAAGCTAACCAAGGACTTAACAAAGTTTGTTTATAACTTAGGGTCCTTAAAAATCAAGTTGGAGGGTTAAAAATGCAAAATAACAAGTTAAAATCAAGTTTGGAAGGACCAGGGACCAAATGTGCAATTTCTGAAACTTGTTAACCTGATCTGGCATTCATACCGCCCGCGTAGACCTTTGTCTGGGTCTTACGCGGGCCGCCTGGTAGTCACCAGCGACCAAAATCAAGCACAGGTGTCTGTTCAGCCCGTTTAACCGACTTATTTCCATGGTTTTTGGATCCAGGAGCGTGGCCAACAGTTTTTACATGCATAGGGACACTTGTTATGCATCAGGGATCATGCATAGACTTGTTTGTCATGATCTTGTTCAATTAAAGTCTATATATATATGAACACTTGTTGCAACATTTTGACACTCACTTGCAAACATTCATAACTTAACTTCTGGAGTCTCCTGGAGCTCAAGATCATTTTCTAAGGGTTATTAGTCGTGCTTAGTACTTCAGTAAGCCTCCTTGACCTTTCTTAATTCAGTTTTATTAGTTTAATGGCCTAAAGTCAAACCCGTCGTAATTAAGGTTTGACTTAGTGATTAATCACTAATGGTCCAGTCAATTCTCGAATTGAAATTAGCTTTGAGTTGGTAATTATATGGGTAATAAACCCTTAAAAGGGCACCCTCTAATTCCCACTCTAACTAGGTCAATTGTCGGGTCAAAGTTAATTATAAAAAGTCAACAGAAAGCAAATTTTCGCATAAACACATAATTAACAATGTAGAAGCTATGAAACCTGTTTTATCACTTATATAAC
Source organism: Helianthus tuberosus (assembly GCA_030545235.1). NCBI lineage: Eukaryota > Viridiplantae > Streptophyta > Magnoliopsida > Asterales > Asteraceae > Helianthus > Helianthus tuberosus. The sequence continues at coordinate 3,581,253 of CM060422.1, read as the reverse complement.
TTAATAATTAATGTAAGAACATGTCTAAGCATGTTCAACCCGACAATTTTCAGTTTAAGCTCGGTTCGGAACCGAAAGTCGCAAAAGTAGACTTTTGCTTTGACTTTCAGTTCTGACCCAATGTAGCATATTTTAGAAATACCTTAGAGCTCTTTTAGGACCAGGTTATAGGTTAGTGTAACCCTCTGAGGTTATACAACTTGGTTCATTAGTTATTCGATTCATGTACATGTTTCCGTTATATGCCTAAATGTTGACCATAATGCCCTTTTGACCTTAAAACGGGATTTTTGAAAATGTGAGAGGACAAAAACCTTTGTTACTGATTTATAAACTTGTCCTAAAAATTTGGCATGAGTTTGAGGTCTAGATTAGGAGTTATGCTCAATATCGTAATTAAGAAGCTTTTTATTAATTAAACGGCGTAATTAGCATAAAGCCTATCTAAACCCAAATTTTAATACCAAACTTTTTACCCATTGATGTAATATAATATTTTGGGATTTTTGAAAATTTTTATTTATTTTTAAGCTGAGCATAACATAGGGTTCTTGCTATAATTCGGTAATTGTCGGTTATACCCTTTTCTTGAATAAAATGAATTTTACATAATATTTTGACACCAAACTTTTAGCTACTGATTTTATATAATAAATAAAACCTTTTGAACTTTATAAACTGATCAAAAACTCAGATTTCTTATTTAAACCCGAAAATCGATTAAAACCGACTTTTACGCGTTTTAAGCGCATAGTATGAGTTAAAACTATTTTTGGAATATGAAACTTAATACCTACTGATGTTTTAATTAAATTTTGATAATTAAACAGTAAGAAAAAGTTTTAAACTCAGAATTCTAATTTTGACCTTTAAAGCTTATGTGAAATTACCAAAATGCCCCTACGGTGCATAGTTTGGTTATAAAAGATAAATTTCACATATATGCAATACCCTACTGTTATGACTTATAAAAATAAATATTTTTACTGATTATATCAGACCTGAAACTCAGATTAGTATTTAAACTCTTTTATAACCTTTAAAATGACCAAAATACCCCTACGGGGCATAATTTGAGTTTAAATCCATTTTGGGCATAATGGAAGGTATCTTACTGATATCACAACATGTTTAAGGCATCTTAACTTAGGAAACCTGTTCATGACTCTTTTGGTCACCCGTTACGCATTTTTCGCGTTAGGTACAGTTTATGTAACTAGTTTGCATAAATTAGCCGAAACGGGTCAAACCTTATTATTTTTATCTCAAAATCCATAATGTGTTTAGTTTACCCATATTATACAAGTATACAAACTTGTCGGGTCTAAACCACATTCTATTCCGGTCTTCGCTTAATCATGCGTTTCGAACCGTGTATCTTCCTTTAAAACTAACCGGTCTAAGTTTAGACTTAATTAAGACCCGTTAGAAATATAATAGGTTATTAAAACCTTTGTTCCAGATTAGGAGACCAGTAAAAGATACTTGCACTCGCTGATTGTGATATATACTTGCTCAGGTAAATACTTTTAACTTATTTTCCCTTATACGGGCTTGGGGTACGGTATATAAAATACCGCTTGGTCGGGCATTGAATTGTTAATCATATGAAGGTTAATTTATTGAGATGACCCGTTTAATTTGTTTTGTTTGCTTAAAGCCTTTGGGGGTTAATGACCATGTCCCGGATATCCTTGGCATCATTCATTGAAATGGCCACGACCTAAGCACGGGGTGTAGGCATACACCTTATGGTGCATATATATATATATAAAGGTATAACCGCTTGTTCGAGAATAACTCAACGCGGGACTATATCATGTGGTGTGTCTATTAATCTTTAACCCGGTATTCAGCCCAGGCTACTGAACGTATAACGAACATGTAATTCTTTTACAAGTTTATATATAAATAATTATCCCAAGTTATAAAAGAATATTTTGTGCCTTGTGAATTCAAATCAATTTTCTTAAACATTTTTAAAATGAGTTGGTTAATTGTATTTACCAGTGTAAACTGACGTATTTTCCAAAAAGGCTAAGTGTAGGTACTAAACGGAATAGGCTGGCTACTCCTAGCATCAATAAAGAGTCTTGCAAGCTTAGATGTTATAAATCTGCTGAACAATATTTCTTTTTAACTTTGATCCGCCTGTGGATCCTTTACAACCGTTTTGTAATAAATGATATTACTTTCATTCGGTTTGTAATGATTTTATCTTTCGACTTCCGCTGTGTATATAAACTGTGATAAATTGTCTATGATGATATCGACTACGTCACGATACTCCCCACCGGGCCCACCGATAATACGTGGAAATATCGGGGTGTGACAGATGTCAAAACTACAGAGCTGCATCAGAATAAGGTCGATAGGGAAGACGTGATTGTTGAGTTCGAGCATACAATCACGTAGAACAGAACTGATGGCGACGGTTCTTCCGGTGGCAGCTTCAACATCGAACGTCGAGGGTAGATGGGCGCGCTTACGATTAAGGAGCTTTTCGAATTCAAACGATACAAAACAGTTATCGGCTCCAGTATCAAATAAACACGAAGTGTATATACCATTCACAAGGAACGTACCATTGACCACATTGTTGTCTGCTTGAGCCTGGCGAGCGTTAATGTTGAAAGCACGTCCGCGGGCTGCTGGCTGTTGCTGAGGCTGCTGCTGTTGTGGCTCTTGCTTAACCACTCGATTAGGGCACATGTTTGCGAAGTGGTTAGGATCACCACACGCAAAGCAAGCTCTAGAATGAGCCGCGGGTGCAGGAGCTGCTTGATGGCCTTGAGGAGCAGTAAGTAGAGCTTGTTGAGCAGGAGCTTGACCTTGAACTGGAGCTGGGGTTTGACGTGGACCTGTACGGCAGTTGGCGGTGAAGTGGTCGTACATGTTGCAATGCAAACAGTATCTGCAAGCGATTCCCACAGGGTGGTGATAGGTGCAAGTAGGGCAAGCCGGGTGTGGACCAGTATACGCACGCTTTGCCGGCGGTGCGTTGGTGACCGGTGCCACTACTTGGCGATGTTGAGGCTGCGGTTGAGCAGGAACTGATTGGAGCGGGGCAGCAGTGGTCACAGCGCAATTCTTGTTGCTGGAACTGTTGTTGTTCTTCCTTTTTCGGCATGAGAGCTTCAAAGATTGCGGTGCGGCAGTGGTTTCAGCAGTTGGAGCAGTGGTAGCTTGATGCAGATTCTTGGGAGCTTTATCCCAGTAACCAAACTTGACTCGCTTGTCATTGATCTCAGCAGCGAGTATAAAACTTTCCTCAATTGTCGTCGTCTTTGCAGCTTAAACGAAATCAGCCACGCAATCCGGAAGAGCACGGATATACTTCTTGATGGTGATTTCGGGCGTGGTAACTTGGCTAGGACAGATTATGCTTAGCTGCTTGAAGCGAGCAGTCAAACTAGCGTTGTCTCCATCTTTCTGCTTGATATGCCAGAACTCGTCCTCCAGCTTTTGGCGCTCGTGGGGAGGGCAGAACTCTTGCATCATGACGTCCTTCAACTCATCCCACGTTAACCCGTAAGCTGCATCATTTCCGCATTTGTTTCTCTCGGCCGTCCACCAATCCAGAGCTCGGGATTGGAAGATGGCAGTTGCATTCAGAGTACGGAGATTATCAGGACAGCCACTCTGGCGCAGGGTGACTTCGATAGAATCAAACCATTGGAACATGGCCGTAGGCCCATCTTCGCCGGTAAACTCTTTCGGGCTGCAGACTTTGAACTGCTTGAAGCTAAAAGCAGACTTAGGTGAATCAGTCCTGGATTCTTCTGAAGATTTGCTAGCATTTTCATTCAGCTCACTAACAATCTGGGGGATAACCTTCGCCATTTGCTTAGCGACGAGGGCGGCGATGCGTTTGTCATCATGATTGCGGCGAGCAGACCGAGAATGAAATGATCCAAATGAAGACATTGTCTGCAATAGACAGCGCCATAGGATTCAAAACGCTACATAATCGAATCTCACCTCACACGTACTACTACTAAAGCTCAGGAACACGAATAACTACGCAAACATATAGTCACAAAACCACAAAGCACATAATCACATAACACATAAGCACGTAGGAGCACGTAAGGCACAAAAGCACTTGGGGCAGTCAGAACACAGAAACCATTCTATATTTTGCACGTATTCACCTATCCTGGTCACACACAATCACCTATCGTTCAAAGTCCATGAATTCAAGAATAGCGATTGCGATTAGCGAGCACACAACGAGTAGTATAGCATAAGCGAGTAACATAGCATGCGATCATCCATGAGTAGCAACGATTTGTTGACGTTTTGAGATAGATGTGCAGTGCGGGTCGTGTGTGTCGATCGAAGCGAGAAGTGAAAAGCGTATAAACCAAAAAAATCGAAACACATAAACAGGTAAAACCACATAACACACATAAAATCCACATAAAAGCGACAATTATCAGAGTCAGCAGTTGTGGGCTCAGAATCGAAACACATAAAAGTCGAGAATAGATTGTCTGCGGCTGATAGACGTCGACTACCCAAAGTGATTTGACTATTCACAAGGACTTCTGGTACACACTTTGGCTTTCGGGACTGTGCTCTCGCCTCGATTTTGGGCGAATGGCACGCATCCTTCCAGTTACAGTGTGACTTCAAGTCGTTGGAGTCTGTCGAGACCTTGGTGAGAGTTTTGTAAAACCAAAATAAGAACGGAACAAGTCGTCAAGGTTCGGGTTTCACCCCTGACTCCACAACTTCGTCCCTGTTTTTGATAAAATAGAGAGGGAAATTTGCGTCGAAGTGCGGATTTCACTCCTGATTCAACGCAAATTCTCCTGTTTATGGATAAAAATGCGGGTCGAACAAGTGATTTGGTCGAGAGTTTGCGGTTTTCACACCTAATCTCGACCTCATCACTCATTCATTTTCGAGAATTAGTGTGCAGTAATAGTGTAGTGTGAGCGAGAATAGCGAGCAAACTCGTACAAAACCCCTACGGGGTATGTACAAGTCGGTCTGTTGGTACTTAGACTATAGACTAGGTTGTTTCTAAGACGTCGACCCGGACTAGGTCGAGTCTTGCCTAATTCCCTAGAGTTATGACTCTGATACCAATCTGTCACACCCCAACCGATGGTCAAAACATCGGGGCATGGCACTGAGCGAAACAGATTGTCGAGAGAAATTCTATAACAACTACGTTACCGGATAGTTAATATTATTGCCCATACCATAACCCATCAAGTAAGTTAATTATTACAGACATAGATATCTCAAGACAAATAACATGTTCCGACAACTCAGATTCAAATAAATAAATTGTTTGTTTCTAGACTCTCTCCTACTTGATTCCACAAAAGCAAGAGCACAACATCCTAGGCATTTCAAACACCTGCCACATACGTTAAAAAATAAATAAATTGTTTGTTTGTTTGTTGGCCAGTCGATCCTACTTGATTCAAATAAATAAATTGTTTGTTTGTTTGTTGGCCACTCGATCCTGGTGTCCGGCGTGTTGAGTTTTGTCGTTTCGATTCGCGTGTTGAGCGTTGCGATGCGATCCGAGCGAGCGATGCGATAATATTACCCATTAGTTACACAAGTAACCTAACTACTATATCTAACATACAATCACTATAAATAACTTGCGTTTAGCGTTTGCGATTTAGATTGCGATGCGATAGAATTGAGATTGCGATTAAATACCTCAACATAAACATAACATGCACAAGTAACACATAATAGCACACACACGTAAAACAATATCCAGAACACATAATTCGAGTTGCGAATGCGATAGCGATAAGTCGATTAGCGATTAAAAAGGGATTAAACCTCGATTATTAATAGATACTCCACATAATACAACTAAAACAAATAATTAATAGAATCGATTACAAGTCAAAGAAGTCAAAACAGTAGTTTAGCAAGGAGTGACAGATCGCAATTAGCAAATCTTTTCTTCCATTGACTTCAATCTTGACTTTGACTTTGACTTTCGAAACACGGGTTGTTACAGCAAGCCTAGACCGGTGACTAACCGAGGCTAGGGTCTACCCTAAGCCCTCGCGGACCGCGAATCGCGAGAAAGTGGCGGGTCAACCCTATAAATAGATGAGATCGGCTTCAGTTCACAATTCGCTCATAACTCGATTCTCTCTCTCAATTCTGAATTAATAGGATTCTGCTCGGGCATTATACCCCCTAATTAGCGAAGCTCTACCTCGTTGTAAGTATTTTAACCCCGGTTACGTATTAGATACGCTGCCCGATTGATCTAGTCCTCCGTAACGGCTGTCGAGGCTCTGCCCGACGTAGTCGTTGGAGTTTCTGTCTCGGGGAAGGTATAACTAATGTAAATTGGGTTATTATACTGATGTGTGTAAAATGCAACATATAAATTACATCAAATAAGGCATAAAACTAACCCTTTTTAAGTACTAATATTGGAAAAAGAGTGTTTTTGTCTTCCTTTTGTATTTTCAGGATTAAATGAGCTCAAAAACACAAAAGAAGCAAAAAGACAGCTAATTCCAACATAAATACAAGGAAAGGAACATTAGCGGACTGCCCGACCCCTCAACGGCACCTTCCAAAGCAGAATAGAGAAGTCAGAAGACTGAACACGCCCCGTGCTCAGCCAGCACGGGGCCGTGCCCAAGAAGCAGCAGAAAAGACAAACCTATAGAAGCTTCTATTGCCCACCACGGGCCGTGCCCAGCGGACACGGGGGCGTGTCGAAAGTACAACAGGCGCATTTATTGTAATTACGAATTACAATTAATGAGGAGAGAGAGTGTCAGACAGGCACGGGGCCGTGCCCAGCGGACACGGGGCCGTGCCCAGCTCTCTGTTCAGCCTATAAATAGGAGTGCTTGGATTCATTTCAACTCATCCCTTGGCACACCACCTCTCTCACACTTCATCCACCACCCACCACCATCACAACACCATCATCCACCACCATCATCCATTGTCCATCGTAGAGTGTGTGAGTCGTCTCGGGATCCAAGATTGATCGTAAGAGTTCTTGACAATCAAGGCCATGTTTGCCTAAGTCTCTTACATCACTTGGTGAAGACAAAGTGTCTAGTATAATACTTTTTATTTCTAATCTTTTGCACTTTTTATTTGGTTTTGTATTAATGACTTTAATAACTAGTTACTTATGTTGAAGGTGATCTTTCCTTATCGTTTGTCCGTGGTGTCTTGGCATTATTTTACTGTCTATATAAAATAAAGGATTTTCACCATTCATATCTCCACGGTCTATATGGAGGTATGTTGGCTACCTGGTCGGGGGTTAAGGGAACGGTTTGGTAAAGGTCTTGCCATTGTTCAGCGTTTAGAGGTCCTGCAATGGACCTGGGTCAAATTTAGTAGGACCTCCTTCAATACTTCACGGTATTGGATGGCGGGGGTCCAAACTCTTTGATCCCCTCATAAGTTAACTACTATTAATACTATAACCCGGCTATTTAGGACTGTATCCCTGCTGACTCAGACTACTTAGCCGAGGGTAACGTCACCGCTAAAAGCGGGGCCTACCACAATACTGCATTAATAACTTAATTCATTATCTTCCAATAATCCACCCTTTTAGGATTGTATCCTTGCTGACTCAAACTACTGGGGTGAGGGTAACGTCACCTTCAAAAGAGGGGCCTACTACAATAACTAAGATAATCTCTTAATTATGTGCAAAAGTGCGGAAATAATCAAAGGTTATACTAGATACGAGTCGGAACCAAGTGATTCATCTTGTCTATCTGTTTTTCTTTTTATTTTATTTTCAGCATTTTAGTTAGTTTTTATTTTTCTTAGCTTAAAACATTTTTCTAAACTTTTTATTTTGGTTAGACGTTGAGGATAAACCGGTATTAAAAGCTCTTGTGTCCTTGGACGACCTCGGTATCTTACCAACGCTATACTACGCTCAACGATGGGTGCACTTGCCCATATGTGTGTTTAGTGTTAGTAAAATATCGTGTTTTATAAATTTAAAACTTGGCTAAAATAAGTGTTAAAAAGGGCTTAAAATATACACCTAATATATACGACACTTACCGCACATCAAGTTTTTGGCGCCGTTGCCGGGGACACAAGGATTTTAAGAAAGCTTAAAATCGACGGCCTAATCAGTTTTTCAAAATCTTTTTAAAAGCGCGCACTTTTTTCTGCATTTTAGTTTAGTTTTGCATTTACAGTAACCTGTACACGGGGCCGTGTTCACTGAACACGGGGCCGTGTCCAGCAATTTCATAAAAACACCCAGTAACAGAAGCTTGACCACAGGCCGTGCTCACTGAACACGCCCCGTGCTCAACGAAATCAGTAAATTTAATTAAAACGCCTAGATACAGATCCTGAACACGGGGCCGTGCTCACTGAACACGGGGCCGTGTCCAGCTTCTGTTTCCGTTTTTATTTTTGTTTTCTGATCTCGAGACTCAGTTGTGGTCTGCTGAGTGATTCTTATGGATCAATACTCAGGAGGTTACAACTACACCTATGATGAGGATGATTATAGGGGTAATTATTGCACTAATTGTCGTAATGCACGTTCGATTCAAAATAATCACTCATATCAACCATCCAATTCATACACCTACTATGAGGAGCCCAGGTACGAGCCGTCAACTTCATACACATCCTATGAAGACCAAAGGTATGAACCTCCTCCCTCATACTCATATTTTGATGAACCAAGGTATGAGCCCTCATACTCATACTTTGAGGAACCAAGATATGAGCCACCACCTTCGTATGCTTACTATGAGGAACCATGGCGTGAACAACCCACCTCATATGAGTATTATGAAGAACAAAATTACGAACCTTATCCATCATATGCTTACAATGAAGAACAATGGTGTGAACCATCAACTTCATATGGGTATTATGAGGAACAAAGGGTCGAACAACCGGATTCAAGCTTAGAAAATAATGATTCTTTTTCTATAACCGAAGTGACTGATAGGATATTAGAACACATTAGAGTTATCGATCGATGTATAAAAGAAGCTCGCGCAAGGGAAGAGGAGTCTCGCGCAAGAGAAGAATTAAAAAAGGAAGAGATAACTGAAAATGTAAAAATGGAAAAACAAATAAGTGAAAAACCGACACATGAGTTAAACAACGAAAAAGGTGAGTCCAACAACGTTAAAATCCAAGAAGAGTCTAATTTTGAAGAAATTAATCTCTTGACACCTTCTTTCGAAAATCATTGTTTAGTACCCACTCATGCTAAGTTTTTAAAAGAGTTAAACACTAACACTAAAATTGACGAAACGGTAAGTGTTAAGTTAACTAATGATCAAACTTCACTAATAAAAGAAGACCCATTTGAAATGAACATTACATCGGTTCCATGTTTCTTTCAAAATTCGTTTATTAGTAATGTCACAATCGATAAAGATCTTTGTGTTAACATAATGCCTAACTACATTTTCGAAAAATTAAGTATTAGTGATTTTTCTCCACTTCAAATACCCATTTTTCTATCCAATCGGAAAGTAATAAAATCAATCGGTATAGTTGAAGATGTCTTGGTCCAAACAAATCAAATGGTAATCCCAACCGACTTCGTCATCCTCGATGACGCTCCTCTAGTGTTGGGACGACCATTTGTAAAAACTCACGAAGCTTTGAAAAACCGGAAGTTCAATAATCTACCTCTTCAATTAGGGGCATTTAAAAGAAGTGTCGATCTCGAACGATCAATGAAATATCCATTCGGCAATAATGACCCCCTAATTGAAGATGAAGATGAACCACCCGATACAAGTGAAGAGATTGACCACTTTGTTGAAGAAGAGGTCGCCATAGAACAAACTTTTAAAGTTCTTGATCGAAATGAGCAACCAAATAAGGAGTCTCCTAAAGACCCACCACTTGAGCTCAAAGAACTTCCAAAAGGTTTGGAATATGCTTTTCTAGACAAAGATGGTAAGTTACCTGTAATTATTTCATCTAAATTAGATAACTTAGAAAAAGAAAAATTAATTAATCTTTTGAAAAAACACAAAAATGCAATAGCTTGGAAACTTGTTGACATAAAAGGAATTAGTCCTTCTATGTGCACACACAAAATTTTGATGAATGATGACTACAAATCGGTCATACAACCACAACGTCGAGTAAATCCAAATGTTCAAGAAGTGGTAAAAAACGAAGTCATCAAGTTACTTGACGCCGGACTTATCTATCCTATCTCCGATAGTCCTTGGGTGAGTCCCGTCCAAGTAGTTCCAAAGAAAGGAGGTATGACGGTAATAACTAACGAAAAGAATGAACTAATACCAACGAGAACCGTCACAGGATGGAGAGTATGTATAGATTATAGACGATTAAATGAAGCAACAAGAAAGGATCATTTTCCTTTACCCTTCATTGATCAAATGTTAGAAAGATTATCCGGTCATAAATTTTACTGTTTCTCGGATGGTTTTTCAGGTTACTTTCAAATTCTGATAGCACCCGAAGACCAAGAAAAGACAACTTTCACATGTCCCTATGGAACTTTTGCTTATCGACGCATGCCATTTGGTCTATGTAATGCCCCAGCAACATTCCAACGTTGCATGGTGGCCATTTTCCACGACATGATAGAAAAAACAATGGAAGTCTTTATGGACGACTTTTCTATCTTTGGGGATTCATATGACCAATGCCTCGATAACCTTGAACGAATGTTATCCCGATGTGAGGAAACTAACCTCGCCCTTAATTGGGAAAAATGCCATTTTATGGTAACGGAGGGAATAGTACTCGGTCACAAGATCTCAAGCGAAGGAATGGAGGTGGATCGAGCCAAAATAGATACCATTTCTAGATTACCACCTCCATCCTCCGTATGAGCTATCAGAAGTTTCCTAGGGCATGCCGGATTTTATAGGCGATTTATCAAAGACTTTTCAAAAATCTCAAGGCCTCTAACAAAATTACTTGAAAAAGATGCTCCTTTCATCTTTGACAAGGATTGCAATCAAGCATTTCTAACCCTAAAGGAAATGCTAATCAATGCACCTATCATGATAGCACCTGATTGGAAATTTCCTTTCGAAATCATGTGTGATGCCAGTGACTTTGCAGTTGGAGCTGTCTTGGGACAGATAAAAGAAAAACATTTCCACCCAATCTATTATGCTAGTAAAACACTTAATGATGCACAAGAAAATTACACAACAACTGAAAAAGAGTTACTAGCTGTGGTATTTGCTTTTGATAAATTTCGTTCTTATCTTGTTCTTTCTAAAACTATAGTCTATACAGACCATGCAGCCATTCGATATCTCTTCAAGAAGCAAGACGCAAAACCACGTTTGATTAGGTGGATTCTACTCCTCCAAGAATTTGACATTGAAATCAAAGACAAAAGAGGAGCAGAAAATACCGCAGCAGATCATCTTTCACGCTTAGAAGACCCAGCTTTAGAGGCAACCAGGGACGAGCAAATCAACGAAAAATTTCCAACTGAGTCCCTGGAAATGGTGGAATACAAGGAAGAACCATGGTACGCCGACTATGCTAACTACCTAGCTAGCGGTATAGTCGCAAAAGGATGGCCACATCATCAAAGAAAAAAATTCTTTGCCAATGTGAAACACTACTTTTGGGAAGATCCATATCTTTTCAAAATGTGTGCCGACCAACTCGTCAGACAATGCATACATGGTAGAGAAGCACGAAGAATTCTCCGCCATTGTCATGAAGGTCCATACGGAGGACATCATGGTGCTGCCAGTACCGCACGAAAGGTATTCGATTCAGGTTTTTATTGGCCAACAATTTACAAAGATGCTCAAAGTCTTGTAAAAACATGTGATGCTTGCCAAAGAACAGGTAATATTTCTTCCAAAAACGAAATGCCACAAAATGGCATTCTTGTTTGTGAAATATTTGATGTGTGGGGACTCGACTTTATGGGACCTTTCCCACCATCGAAAGGAAACAAATATATATACTTGTGGCAGTAGATTACTTGTCTAAATGGGCCGAGGCCGAGGCACTTCCAACAAATGATGGAAGAGTCGTGGTAAGATTTCTGAAAAAATTATTCTCTCGTTTTGGCACACCTAAAGCTTTAATAAGTGATAGAGGTACCCATTTTTGCAACCATCAACTTGAAAAATTTTTAACAAGATATGGGGTCTATCACCGGGTTTCGACAGGATATCACCCTCAAACAAACGGACAAGCCGAAGTGACTAACAGAGGTTTAAAACGAATACTCGAAAAAACCGTAGGGTTAAATAAAAAGGAATGGGCTGATAAATTAGATGATGCTTTATGGGCTTTTCGAACTGCTTATAAAACAACAATAGGTACAACCCCATATAAGCTAGTTTATGGAAAAAGTTGTCATTTACCAGTAGAAATTGCACACAAAGCCTACTGGGCAATCAAAAATGTAAACTTAGATCTAGAATTTGCTGGTAAAAATCGATTTTGTCAAATAAATGAATTAGACGAGCTTAGGAATTATGCATACTCAAACTCTGAAATTTATAAGGAAAGAATGAAAAATTTGCATGACAAACATATTAAACCTAATGAATTTCGGGTAGGAGATCTAGTTCTTTTGTTTAATTCACGACTTCGATTGTTTCCTGGTAAATTAAAGTCTAGGTGGTCAGGACCTTTTTCCGTCACCCACATTTTTCCACACGGTGCAGTAGAGATTAAATCTCGAAATGGGCCACCATTTAAAGTCAATGGCCAACGGCTGAAACTCTATCAAGGATTTATTGAGGATGAGGAAGAAGAGATCTCACTTCAAACCGTGGAAGAATAAAAACATCATGCCTGGTAAGTTACGAACGATTGAGACGACAAAATAAAGCGGTAAGTTTTCTAACCATAGCTTATGGGAAAAGGAGGCACTCACACGCGCACTAAAAAAAAAAAAAAACCTCGCTCGGCACGAGGCCGTGTCCGCTGCCGTGTTCGCGCTGCAGACGGGATAAAACCCCTTTTTCAAAATAGTTTCTTCATTCCACACGCCCCGTTTCCCCACAAAAGCTCTGGTTCCAGGCGATTTTTCGCGAAATTTAGACGTCTCCTATCGATCTAACAACGTCAAGGTATGATTCTATCACTCTTAGTAGTTAGATTAGTTACTTGCATGTAGTTAAAACACCAAAAATTTGGGGAAAAATCTAGGGTTCTTGAAGTTCATCCGGATCAAACCTCAAATTTTTGTTTAGATCTGTTTGCATTTAGTTAGATTAGTGTTAAGGAAAGTAAATACACTTAGATTGTTCAAAGATTCACCCGATTTCTTACAAAAAACCCCAAACCCTTGTTCTTGAACCGAAAAAGATAAAATTGATGGGGTAAACGGGATATTTTGGGAAAAACGGTGTTTAGGGTTTCATTTTCGGGGGAAACCGCACCTATTGGACCAAAAATTTTCAAGTTTTCGAAACCGGGTCGAAAAATGAAGTTTTTGAGTAACAGACCTCTGGACACGGGGCCGTGTCTGCTGGACACGGGGTCGTGTCCAGCCTGCTGTTTGCAGTTTTGTCCGAAAACATTTCTGTTTCGTGCTAACTTTTGGTGTATTCTTGCAGATGGCCAGGAAGTTTACAAGATTCAACGCCAATGAGTTAGATGCAAGAGCTCGATACGAGCTTCTTCAAACAAGGCCGGAGGAACACCCAAGGCAGGCGTGCACAGAACTGCTAACCATGGTGAATCAAATTGACCGCTTCAACAACATTGTCACGGGACCACTCAGAGTCGCACTAACAACCCGACTCCGTTCAGTCCATGAATGCACCTTGGAATTCTGCAGCACCTTTGCATTCACTTCAAGGTGCGACCCGTTCGATAATGACGGGGTGTCATTCAGGTGTGGCGGGACGAGGTATTCGATCTCCATGGCACAATTCGGGTCGGTTATCGGGTTGTATGCGGAAGAGGATGCGGGAAACGAAGAAAATACAGGGGGATTGAGAGAGATTGAAGACAACGAGCGCCAAGCCATGTGGTCTCAGATTGGTGAAGGGTTCTACAATCCGAGCAGCACTAAGAGTACCAAGCTGAGAGATCCGCTATACAGATACATCCATAGGCTCCTCGGCTACTCTCTTAGCCAAAGGCATGACAGTGGTGACGTCGTTGGGTTAAGAGATTTGCTTGTCCTCGATTGCATTCACAACCGCAGGTCGCTCGATGTTCCGTTCCTCATGCTCCGAAACATGCATCACAACCGCCTTGCTAGTGCACCAACTCCTATTTTCTTTGGGGGATGGGTGTACCGTCTCTTCAAGCACTTCGCCCACATTCCGAGGTCATTTGAGAGGAGCCCATGGTCGGGAACGGTGGATATTCACATATGCCGCTCAATGAACCTAATCTATGAGGCAGAAGACGGGACGGTAACCTTTCAAAGGATGCAAGGTCATGCATGGAACCCGCAGGAAGCACTTGTCCTCCCAGCTCCGCAACATCATCAATACCACTACCAACCCCACGGTGATCCGGGCCAATCATCCTCCTCGGGAGGTGGTTTTCCTAATTTTCAAAGTTTGCATGATTTGTTGCAGGAAAACCTCATGTGCACTCGGAACACCTATAACATGGCGAGCAACACCTACCACCGGGTCGGAGCTATTGAGAGAAACCTATCCGAGATACAAGACTATGTCGGATACATACGAGACCACATTGCACGCCATGGAGGGGATGATGACGATGATGATGATGATGATGCTATGGAGTAGGCGGGAGGAGCATAGGAGGAAGCGGTTGGTTGATGACTACTCAGGTTAACCCTTTGCAATCTTGAACAATTGATGGCCTGCGTGCCAAGTGTTAGACAATTTACTTTTCCTAACTATTTTCTGCATTTTATTTTTTCTTTTTCTTTTACTTTATGCTTGGAACAATTGACTATGGTAATTTAGGATGTTTGTGTTGCTTGGTATGGTATTAAGTGATGAAACAGGTACAAACCGAGGCTTGGAATGCTAAGCCTCAGCACTTATAGGGCCAGGATGGAAAAACCGGAGGAAGAAACCTGTTTTTCAGGCTTTCAGACTGTCCACACGGGGACGTGTCCAGCCAACACGCCCCCGTGCTCACCTCCCAGACCTGCTGTTTGGCTACTGTCCTGCAGATTTTTGTCAGACACGTGGCCGTGTCCAGTGGACACGGGGCCGTGTTCACCTTCTGTAAGTTCTCGTTACTGGCAGTTCGCCACGGGGCCGTGTCCAGTGGACACGGGGCCGTGTCCAGACTACCAGTAACATAAACCTTTGTTTTCTAACACCATTTTACACATCTAATCAACCTAAAAATTTATTTTTGGGACACATTGAGGACAATGTGTAATTTAAGTGTGGGGGGGGATGCTAAAACCTTGAATTTTGCAAGTCCTAAATACAAGCCTTACACAAAACTCTATTGGAACCGCTAATCACCCCAAATTTTTTCAAAAAAATTTTCAATTTTTCTTACTTGTCTAGGTTTAATTCGGGAAATTCAAGTTCTCAAAAAGGTTATATTTTTACGAATTTACAACCGATAGCGTAGTGATAAAAAGAACCAACATAAGAAAATTATGAAAAGGCATGGCAAACTTAGTTAAAATTTGATTATATATACTTGATCACATAAAAACCCATTCCCACAAAAGTGAGTTTTGAGCCTTTATTGAGCACAATTACATATCATTAAAACTAAATGCTCATTTTTCGTTTCCTGTGTGAATAGCCGCTTGGTTCTTACGACTCTAGAACTTGCCATGACGATACATTCCCGGTCCTTATCAACTTAAACCCGAGTAAGTAAATGATGGAGGCATTAGGACTAACCCCTTTTTATTTCTACACCATTATTTTTCTTTTTTTTACCACCTACCCAAAAATCCCCCTAGTTAGCCCCTTTGAGCCTAAACCTTTTCATTTCATCACCCAAACCAAAAACCATTTTACCCACCAAAACCTTTTTCATTTTTAACCCTTTGTTTTAGTAACAAGTTCGGTTTTTCGTAAAAAAAAAAAAAAAAAATGTGTTGATGATGAAGCAAAAAGAAAATAAACAAACAAGTTCATCAAAAATAACTTTGTTTGAATAAAAGCTTCATCAAAATAAGAAGTTGCAAAAATAGAAAATCTTACGAAAACCGACACTTGTTACGCTTTTTCGCCTTTCTACTAACCACTAACCACTATCCCAACCACCTATCTTTAACCCAAGCCTAACCCTTAACCCACAAAGTCCTCTTGATATTTACAAAGGTATAAAAGTTAAAAAGGAGGAGGATTGATTGCTTGGCAAGCTTATGGTAGGAATAAGTTCCATGCCGCTCTCGAGTGATTCACTAAAAATACACCTTCGGCCGAGTGTGAGTGATTTCTCCCGTGAGGTATGTGAACTTGTATATAAATAGAATTTTTAAAAAAGGCATGTTATGCCCAAATAAGTAATTTCTCCTATGAAACGTTCTAAATAAATCATTACGAATAGGATTGTAAATAGATAAAAATAAAACCCAAAAAAGATCTTGGATATCCCGACACTCTACGACAAGCCCAAAACCTTCTCTTCTACCTATTCCATTTGGGAGTGTAAGCCACATATTAAAGAGTTTTGCTTGAGGACAAGCAAAAGTTCAAGTGTGGGGGTATTTGATGTGTGTAAAATGCAACATATAAATTACATCAAATAAGGCATAAAACTAACCCTTTTTAAGTACTAATATTGGAAAAAGAGTGTTTTTGTCTTCCTTTTGTATTTTCAGGCTTAAATGAGCTCAAAAACACAAAAGAAGCAAAAAGACAGCTAATTCCAACATAAATACAAGGAAAGGAACATTAGCGGACTGCCCGACCCCTCAACGGCACCTTCCAAAGCAGAATAGAGAAGTCAGAAGACTGAACACGCCCCGTGCTTAGCTAGCACGGGGCCGTGCCCAAGAAGCAGCAGAAAAGACAAACCTATAGAAGCTTCTATTGCCTACCACGGGCCGTGCCCAGCGGACACGGGGGCGTGTCGAAAGTACAGCAGGCGCATTTATTGTAATTGCGAATTACAATTAATGAGGAGAGAGAGTGTCAGACAGGCACGGGGCCGTGCCCAGCTCTCTGTTCAGCCTATAAATAGGAGTGCTTGGATTCATTTCAACTCATCCCTTGGCACACCACCTCTCTCACACTTCATCCACCACCCACCACCATCACAACACCATCATCCACCACCATCATCCATTGTCCATCGTAGAGTGTGTGAGTCATCTCGGGATCCAAGATTGATCGTAAGAGTTCTTGATAATCAAGGCCATGTTTGCCTAAGTCTCTTACATCACTTGGTGAAGACAAAGTGTCTAGTATAATACTTTTTATTTCTAATCTTTTGCACTTTTTATTTGGTTTTGTATTAATGACTTTAATAACTAGTTACTTATGTTGAAGGTGATCTTTCCTTATCGTTTGTCCGTGGTGTCTTGGCATTATTTTACTGTCTATATAAAATAAAGGATTTTCACCATTCATATCTCCACGGTCTATATGGAGGTATGTTGGCTACCTGGTCGGGGGTTAAGGGAACGGTTTGGTAAAGGTCTTGCCATTGTTCAGCGTTTAGAGGTCCTGCAATGGACCTAGGTCAAATTTAGTAGGACCTCCTTCAATACTTCACGGTATTGGATGGCGGGGGTCCAAACTCTTTGATCCCCTCATAAGTTAACTACTATTAATACTATAACCCGGCTATTTAGGACTGTATCCCTGCTGACTCAGACTACTTAGCCGAGGGTAACGTCACCGCCAAAAGCGGGGCCTACCACAATACTGCATTAATAACTTAATTCATTATCTTCCAATAATCCACCCTTTTAGGATTGTATCCTTGCTGACTCAAACTACTGGGGTGAGGGTAACGTCACCTTCAAAAGAGGGGCCTACTACAATAACTAAGATAATCTCTTAATTATGTGCAAAAGTGCGGAAATAATCAAAGGTTATACTAGATACGAGTCGGAACCAAGTGATTCATCTTGTCTATCTGTTTTTCTTTTTATTTTATTTTCAGCATTTTAGTTAGTTTTTATTTTTCTTAGGTTAAAACATTTTTCTAAACTTTTTATTTTGGTTAGACGTTGAGGATAAACCGGTATTAAAAGCTCTTGTGTCCTTGGACGACCTCGGTATCTTACCAACGCTATACTACGCTCAACGATGGGTGCACTTGCCCATATGTGTGTTTAGTGTTAGTAAAATATCGTGTTTTATAAATTTAAAACTTGGCTAAAATAAGTGTTAAAAAGGGCTTAAAATATACACCTAATATATACGACACTTACCGCACATCATATACTAACACGTGTACATTGTTCAATTAATAGATTATAACCAGGAATACACAAAGGAAATATCTAAAGTAGCAATGTGAGTAATCCTCCTTTTTGCAAACTGTTTTTACAAAACCTCATATGATTAACATTATATTAAACAGTGATTGAGTATTTGTATTATACAATTATCGGCGGTATGTTGGGGTTTTGTATACAAAATTTGTTACTACATTGTGAGTAGTAACATGACCACAAGTCGGGTTGACAGTACCATGGGTGGTAATTAAAGTAGATGGAAACAAATGTAATTGCGCGACCGCCCTCAATACTGTAAAACGGCTTTACCTGTTTTGATTAAACTGGGATTCACTCACCAGTATTTCTTGCTGATAAAATGTTTTAAACACGTGTTTCAGGTAACTTAGTGTGAAGCCAATAAAAGTCAGCTGGAGAGCACTGAAGGCTTAGAAAAGTGACTATAAAAGTTATCTAAATAAAAAGGAGACTTTGTTTTCAATAATTGAGGTTTATCCCTATAATTTGTATTGTAAATAAAACATGGGTTTTTTCCCACTTGTTTATTATAAAAATTATGGTGTTTTAAACTTTGATAAATATTTCCTAACTACGGTTCTGATGAAAATTTCCGCTGCCAAATTAATAAACACCGATACCATCTGACTGGTTCGCGGTTCCCGCTCCCAGGATGGGGTCAAGGGCTGTGACACCATCATCTCCGCTACCGCACCCAACCAAACACCTCCACTGCTGTAACCCGGCGAGCAGAGAGAGAGAGAGAAGGGAGTGAGGGTGTCGGCTGGGGTTTATTGCAAAAATGAGGGAAAACTAGGGTTTTTGAGGTGATTTTTGTGGTGGCAGTGGATGGTTGTGGTGGTGGTGGGAGGTGGAAGATGGTGGTGGTGGTAGATGAAGGTTGAGATAGAGAGATAGTTATCTTTGTGTGTTTATAGAGAGAAAGAGAAATAGTTCACCGGCAGAAGGGGGAAAGAAGAAAAGGAGAGTGGGTGGGGGTGGGGTGGGTAGTTGGGCAAGTGGGCAAAATGACTAAAATGCCTCTCAGAAAAGGACAAAAACCAGGTTTTTTTTTTTTGAAATCTGAGCTGACTTTGCTTTTGGACCAAAATGGCAACAAAAATGAAACCACAGGGACCCAGATGCAAAATGTTTCAAATTTAGACTAAAATGACAAAAGTGATCAAATCTCATGGACCAAAATAGCAGTTTACTTTTAAAAATATTTTGAAAACATCTTTAAGGGAAGAAAGTGGTTTCAAAGAAAACGTCTTTAAGGGAAGAAAATGGTGTCAAGGAAAACGTCTTTAAAATAGGCACCCCAACGTAAAAATATTTAGAAAACATTTTTAACTTTAAGGGAAGAAACTAGTGTCAAAGAAAACGTCTTTAGAACAGGCACACACACTTAAAAACATTTAGAAAATATAGATCATCCATTCGCGTCTCTTTTGGACATGTTGAGTTTCAGAAACACTATCTATAACTATTAGGGCCTCCCCAAAATGAAGAGGTTAAAGCACCTTCTTTAAAAGACAATCGGGGTACTAAATAACATAAATTTTTGGAAAGACTTTGTCTAAACTAAAATGAGAAAATTCTTACAAGTGGCATGTAGTGTGTGTTAGAAACTTTTTATATCGACTAGTATCCCTAAGTAGATAACAATAGTTTTTTGCATCAAGGACTGAAAAGTAAAGAAAGATCTAGCTGTTGTTAGAGCAGGGTTAGGGGCTGTTTGGTAGCCTCTGAATGGTCATTAAGAGGCTACCTCTTAATGGAACCATTAAGAATTTTATCAATGAGAAGGTAGAAGAATGTGACATGTGATGATTTACCATTCAGAGGTTACCTCTTAACCATTCAGACTTGAGATTACCTCTTATTCATTCAGATGTTTTAAATCATTAAGAGGTAGCATCTGAATGGTCATTAAGAGGCTACCAAACAGCCCCTTACTTGTTTATCATAAAGAAAAGAGTTTGCAACTTGCAAGTTCTATTGAAAAGGGCGGACCTACCCACTTGGGTGGGTGGGGGCCGCATCCCTTAAAAAAAGGTTTTATGGTTAAATTTCGCGCAAAATCTCGATCACATCCCTTGAAAATTTTCAACCGCCCCCTTTAAAAAAATGTAAACATTGATTTTTATTAAAATATAACCTAGTGTATATAATTATTCTTGAATCACTTTACTTAACAATTTAACTCAATAACTTTCACTTAACAATTTAGTCATTAACCCACTAAACATTCCATTATAACCCAAGCACAATTAACCCAACCCATTTAAATTTGAAGTTAAATAAAATACAACCCAACCACCCCTTCCAATTTTTTCTCACACTCTCCCTCTTCTGATCGCGCAACGACCGACGCCCGAAAGCAGTCAACAGGCACGACGGTAGCGGCTGCATTCTCACTGGAAAAAACTTGATTCCGGCCACCCACCACTTGGAATACAAAATTTAACGATGTACCTTCGTTTTTTTGTGGTTTTTAGGAGAGAATTAGTTATAGAGATGTTAAAAGGGTTTGAAATTTTAGGTGTTTTGATGATTTTTTTTTGCTGTTCTAGCCTTTAGTAGCATGATTTTGTTGTTTTGATGTTTTTTTTGTTGTTCTAGACTTTACTAGGGCTTGAAAATTAAAATTGAAAATTATGGATCAATTTTGTTGATAGAAACCATTAGTAGGGAATTTTTGGCGAGATTTCTCATGGGGAACCATTAGAAAAATAACTCTAGATGATGTTCTGCATAAATTTCAAAAAATGAAAACCTGTGGGCACAATTTTAAACATGTTTAAAATGACGTTTGACATGTTTTTGATGGTTATATAAATTTTAGTTTGATGTTCTTTTGTTTTACATGACCCGACCCGACCCGACATGAACCGATTTTTTTATATAGATCTTTAAAAATATTCCGCACCCCCATAGAAAAATTCTTGTGTCCGCCAGTGCATTTTACTACATACATGCTATATTGTTTTCCTGTATATGTGTTTAATAGGTTAGACCTTCGCATAAGTAAGAAAATCATTAAGACATAATGATATAGACATCTTTGTCTATAGGAACGACCTTAGGCTAGACGGTATGCAACCGTCCCCACTCCCGTCTTGGTTCGGCGCCGGCGTCGCCCCATCCCGCCCCCCCACCGTCGAGCTCCGTCCCCGTCTTCAACGTCGAAGAATGGACGTTCAGGACGATCCTCCAATATGGGCCCCCTTTGTTTGTTTGTTTGTTTGTGTTAGTGACTTGTACATTAGGCTTCAATACTTGTACATAGGGCATAGAAATTAAAAAAAAGTGGTAGGGTAGGATCATCCTCCCATACCCTCTAGTTTTGTGGGATGGACCATCCTTGAGAGTACTATGACGTGGCGTCTACGTGGCGGATCATCCTCCCTTGGAGGACCATCACCATACCCTCTAGCCTTAGGCAGACGACATGCGGCTAGAATTGTACATTCACTTCTTTGTAAGTTGGAATGGACTTTAGGAGAAGCTGATTTCTTTAAACATGATTCTTTGAAATGATGTTTGATTTGAAATGTGCCTCTTACTGGTAGGATAAGACCGGTGGGTATGGGGGTCGTCCCCGGATCGTCACCGTCCCGGAGGCACGTCGCACACCGGCCCCCTGGGCACGTCGGCGGCACTTCCGTCGAAATAGAGACGGAGGAGACGGGCCATGTGGGTTTTTTTATTATTATTTTTTTTAAAGGGTGGTGGGCCATGTGGGTTTTTTATTATTTTTTTATTAGAGCACCCGTAGTGGGGCGTTTTCTTTAAAAAAATTTCGAAAATAACGCCGCAAAACACCCCGGTCACCATTATAGGGGGCGTGACCGGGCATTTTTTTTTCAAAAAAATTCAGTTTGGCGTTTTTAAAATAACGCTGAAAGTTTGCGAGGATCGAGGAAAAGGACCGTTGGCAAACAGTCAAAAGTTGTTTTATTTTTTTTTTAATTTAATAAATTACCCCACTATATATATCAACCCATTATTTATAAAATGCCCACTTTATCTCCTACTCTCTCCCACTTTTCTTCTATTTTTTATAAAAAAAACACCCACTTTCTCCTACATTTTTATACAATCATGCATCCATTTCGACCCCCTTTTAGTGTCCCCGCGAGACCCACGAACCCGAACACAACTCAACCGCAAAACCCGTATAACCTTGCGCAAATGCGTCGACAAAAAATTCGAGAAAAATATGGACTCTAGATCATATTTTTGTATTCGGTTTTTTTTCTGTTTTTTTTATATTCGGTTTTTTTTTCTGTTTTTTTTTTTATTTTCTGTTTTTTTTTTTTTCTGTTTTTTTAATTTCAAGTAGTGTAATTTTTTTTTTTAAATTAATGAACTTTTTTATGTTTTAAATTAAAAAAAATAATTGTGAAATGATTGAATTGGGGGTTATTGGCATAATGCCCCACTACGCCACTTTTGCTATAATGCCCCAACGCTGACTAGCATGCCACGTGTCGGATAATGCCCCATGGTGGGGGCATTATAGCAACTTACCGCTACACATGGTCTTAAAGGGTGGTGGGCCATGTGGGTTTTTTATTATTGTTTCTCTCTCTCTCCTTGAATATATATTCTTTTTTTATTAAGGTGGGTAGTCCCCCCACACCCTTGGGTAGTCCCCAAGAGGATGCTCCTCCTCCCGTGATTACGTGGCGCCTACGTGGCGGGTAGTCTCTAAAGAGACTATCCTCCCCATACCCACCGGTCTAAGAAGTTAAGAACTGTCTGTCACAGGAGCTGAGATGGTTCTGATACCCTATTAATCTCATTACTTGATAGTAAATACAGGGCTGTTTATATACTAACTAACATCTATCAACAAACTCTAACAACCATAACTAACTACTATACATACAAACTGCATATATATATACACTCAAATAGTTAGCACTAAGGGCATGGGAAAGTTTGTGGCATTTGTTAGAGACAAACTCCTTTGTTTGGCAAAGTTTGGAACTAAATTTTTTTCTTCATGCAATGTAGATTGTAGAGTCTTCAATTGTATGTTGTAGATTATCAATTCTTAAGCAAAGAATTGTAAAAATCCAACCAAAGTCATGCCTCAAGAAAGCAGAAACTGAGGTGGTGACACTACAGTTATATAGAAGCTGGTTTTGATTAACATTCTGATTTTGGCATGATCTTAAATCCTAATCAATCGGCTTCATAGATTCATCATACATAATTTTCTGATTTTTGTTAAGCCCAACACAAAAGAAAATATATCAAGGGTTGAATGAACTAATGAAGTCTATCATGTAAGAACATAAAACTGATCTAGAAATACAATTGATATCATATTACATACAATACATCAGATAGCAAAATCAAATACAAATTATATATGATCACTCCATTCCTTTGAAATGGGTTCTTTAACCAAACAAAAAAAAACTCCCATAAATACCCCCATAAGAAGATCGGT
This sequence comes from Helianthus tuberosus, assembly GCA_030545235.1. NCBI lineage: Eukaryota > Viridiplantae > Streptophyta > Magnoliopsida > Asterales > Asteraceae > Helianthus > Helianthus tuberosus. The sequence goes on along the minus strand of CM060422.1, from coordinate 3,557,470 downwards.
CTTATGGAGTTGTAGAGAATGTTGTTTAATGAAACTCGGTTTCTAGTTCTATTTACAGAATGTTTGACAATTTGAGCCAGCAATTACGGCTCATTAACAATTGATGGACCAGTCATAGTTCTGGTAAGCAATATGCACAGTACCACCGTCACTAGAAAGATGTGACAACAGCCCTGCTTTGGTTGCATCCAAGTAGCCAATGATCCACTTTAACATCTCTTTTTCCTGCCCAAAATCTGCACTAAACCTGAAACAAGATGTGCGATATATATTCATGAATGTGCGTGAATTGAGGTAACGACTAAGTGGTCCATGTGCCTGGCTCACTCACCACTTGAAGATACGAGTGAGGCGCACTGTTCTCTTGGCTAGATCCACTTGAATCCCATCCCTTTGTAGAAACTCGCGTGCAGCAAATTTCAGTTCAGATTCTACCCCTTGGAGAGTGAAAAATCTCACAGGCGGGCTTGATTTTGATCCGTTGCAGATACCGAAATGAATCAATGGATTAACTTGCGGTAAAGCCAACTACAAAATAAATAAAAAAAAACAAAAAAGAATAACACCCATTGTTTTAGCGTATGAGATCATCCATAACAACAACTAGACAAGTGAAATGCGTCAAAAGTCACCCAAAATGTATCTTAACGCATAAAACTTCCACAAATTCTTTTGATTTTTATTAAAATAACATAGCTTTTTTAATCATATTTGACACGATAACTTTCTATAAAATTATTTTTTTGACAACGGCACTGCTACCCGTTTTGACCCTCACCAAAAATGGATGATATGTTTTTCTTTTACCTCTAGACGCTTGTCATCAGAACCAAAAGGTTTTGTGAACGAGTAAGGTGCTCTATGGTTATTTCTAAGAACACCATTAACAATTGCTGTAAGGGAATATGGGGACCCGCCAATGACGTATAAAAAATCAGAATTAAAGGATCTCCTATCGATTATTGCTGACCCGGGATGACCAACACTGATGACACCATGGATAACCATGGCATTATGCAGATTAAGAAAGAAAGCAAGCCTTTCAGAAGCAGTAAGTGTAGATATATCCACCCTTTGAAGTTCTTGCGTTAGATTTACATATCTGTGAAGTAATACCAAACTTTTAATCATTTGTAAGTAGTTATTTAGTTAGTTAGAAATTATACCTTCGGAATTCCTCGCTGTTGCTGATACCCAAATAATCAAGATAGCAGCCGTCTTCAGATGCATAGGATTCAAGTATGGCTGACATTATTTTGCCAAGTTTTTGGCTAATTAAAGTAGCAGATTTCGGCTCGCGATCGTTTGTGGAACCCCGAAAGTTATAGCATAGAGGAATGAAAGGCTCATGTTCAAGAAACCTATAAAAATGGTTTCCATCTTCGAATTCGTTTTCCCTGTAACAAGCAATACGATTACTTTTTTGTTTTGTTTTGTTTTTCTAACTAGGTTAATCAATGTGTCGGTTGGTTAACCTTTTAAAATGCTATATTCATTAGTAATCATCGTGTCAAGTATAATTACGAACCGCTTAATGGGAGTAATATAATTTTACAATTTAGTTACAAAGTTTGTTACCCGAAAACGTGATGGATGAAGTGTCTTCTTGCTAGCTGCTTCCCCATCTCTACAGCCTAATGCCAAAGTTAACAACTTAGTTATAATTTACGAATATGTGAGTTTGATTGCGGTTAAAATATTGAAGACAAGATGTACAGAAATTACAATACTGGATGGTTTTGTACTATTTTCAAGAAAGCACATGATGCAAAGAAGACATGATTCATATATTGGTTATAAAAGAAGAATCAATTGGAGTGAACCATGTGTCATCAATTATGACTTTAATGTCCTTTAAACAAACCATAAACATTTACCATGGGTAAAATTTTTCCCTAATCCCATAACCATCTCACAAGTTTGCATGCATTATGTACAACTTACTATAACAACAACATTGCTTTCCATTTGAACTAAATAGTTTATGTCCATATTAGAAATTTAACACAACAAGATATATTGTTTTTCTTTCTATATCTTTTCTAAATCCTAAATTTGTATTATATAACATGATATGTTGTTTTCTCTGTATATATCTTTTCTATACTGTAAGATCATACAATATAATATAATATGATATACAATATTGGGTTATTAGGGCAGGCGGGGTGGAACAACTTTTGCACGTGATGGAAACTTATAACGAGTGAAACAATACCAAACACCACCGCCACCATACTTTATTACGCGTGAAAGTTATCACGGCGTGAAAATGAAGATTGTGAGGGAATGTGGGTGTTTACAGTTGGGCTTTGTGAGTGATGGGCATTTCCACTAAAAAAGGTTGTGAGTGATGGAATAATGGTTGATGACATGGCAAAACTTAATTGGATGTTGTGAGTGATGAGTGATCACCACCCGCTACCCCCTTATAAAACGAGTTTGACGGATCTCAACTCGGTTAACTGAATCACATGCTTTTTATGTGATTGCAACAACCTTTTGATGCCATTATTAAAACTTGCAAAATAATTCTTCATGATGTTGTCTCTATAGTTTTCCTTTTTTATGTCAAAACATTATGTCAACGCTAACAACAATCAGCCTACTCAAATAATATACTCCTACTGCCGCCGGAAGTTTTAAAAGAGCTATTAACTTTTTATGATTCTGTTTCATACTATTAAATATTACTTCAAACTTTTTTTAATTTTTTTAAAAGCTAACGAATCCTTCAAATGGGTTAAAATATTATTTCAAACTAGATCATAAAAAGAGTAACAAGTTAACGTGGATTAGCAAACAAGCACACTTATTACGATAGACTCACATGCACAAAATCAAAGTCAAAAACCGAAAAATCATGGTGGCTTGGGCGTTTTCCCCCAACCCACGCCCCATACCCCATAGTCTTAAAAGTTAAAACGCGGGTTAAGCCACCAAATTTGGAAGCTAATCCCGCAAATTCGAGGGCTTAGCCGGCAAAAAAAACGTCAGCTAAGCCATAGCGATTAGTGAATGTCTATTTTAAATTTTGAACGGAAAATCATGAAAATAGACAAGTTGACGAAGCAAATCTATTTTAATTTAATAATATATACAAATCATACCTTCTTCCTCCCACAGTCAAACTGGTGAATCAAAACCTCCACCATCTCCGACGCGGAGAAGCAATTCTTCACAATCTTCATCTTCACCAACCGGTCCTGAATCGGCAACCGTTGCCGCAACACTCTAACAACCGTCACCATCTCGTCAACCTTCTCCTCCTCCTCTAAATCGTCAAATCCGTAAACCGGAACCGCCGGAGCATCATCCGGACACTTCCGGCAAAGCAATTCCTTCATTCTCTCCTCCAACAATCCGCAATTCCTCAGCGAATTCAACGCCACAAGTCCACCAAACAACTTCTCGTTGAAAAATATCTGAGGCACAGCGTTGCTTCCTGTCCGTTCGATCAGTTCCCTCTCTCTCGTTGGATACACGTCGACGTTGATCTCCACGTAGCGTAACTTCCGATCACGAAAATATGATCGAACGGCTGTTGAATCTCTGCAATTTGACCGTGAAAAGAAGGTGATTCGTCCTTTGAACTGTTCGTTTTCCGTTTCGGTTTCATCTGTTTCGGTTTTAAGTTTTACTGTCACTTTGAGTCCGGATAAACTAAACTCCTTTACGACGTCGTTTTCGTTTTTTGATAACGATAACCGTTTTGTGATGGCTGTTGATAAGCTGTTGCTCTTCTCTCGGAAGAATTTTCCGATTGCCGGTATCTGTACGGCACTTTCCGGCGATGAGGTTGATCGTTTAATCAACGGTTTCGGTTTCGGATTCGGTTTCTCAGTGATGAGAACTCCAGAAGGTGGTTCTGGTTTTGGAAGCTGCGGATGTGGTGGAGATACCAGAGTTTGTTCAACGTTACCGTAACTTCCGTTGTGTTCTAACGGTTCTTCTTTGATCTCAATTTCATCAGAGTTATTGTTACTGTTACTAGAATCGTCTGAATCAAGTTGTGCTGTTTTTTGTTCTCCGTAAACGTTGCCGTTTGAACGGTTGTTGTGAATTTTGGCTTCCGAAAACTCCGGTGACGGAGGAGTTAGGTGTGTATTAGCAGGACCGGTTGCTGTGTGCACTCCTTTGTTAGGTAACTCCATGAGTAATATTTTTATGATGAAAATGTGAAACGAAATGAGTAGAAAGACTAATTTGAAATCGGCGGTGATATTGTGGGTGGGGGAGGTGGTATATGAAGCGGGTCACACCAACGGAACCACTCAATCAAATCATAAGGGGAGAGGGGGCGGTCATCACTTGTAAAAATTTCATCACTTATAACATCCAATCAAATTCCGCCATGTCATCAACCATTATTCCATCATTCAGACCACCCGTAGTGGTGAACAAAAATAATGCCCCCACCATGGAGCATTATCCGACACGTGGCATCCTAGTCAGCGTTGGGCATTATAGCAAAAGTGGCGTAGTGGGACATTATTCCAATAACGCCCCTTCCAATTATTAAAAAAAAAAAAAGGAAACAAATGGTGATTGGCTGGTCAAACACATGGTCAACCATTCCACAAAACAAAATTAGCGTTTTAAAAAAAAACGCCAACAACAAATTTGAACAAAAAAACGCCCGGAAACGCTGGGTGTAATGGAGTCCGGGGCGTTTTCCGGCGTTTTTTTTGAATTTTTTTTAAAAAAACGCCCCACTACGGGTGTTCTCACAACTTTTTTTTAGTGGCAATGGTCATCACTCATAATACCCACGACCCAACAATAAACCCTCACACCCCCTCACATCCATTTATCACTCACAGCCCATAACGCGTGAAAACAATCACGGAAACATGCCCATCACTCGTGAACTTTTATGGTGGCGGTGGGACAATGGAAACCACCATGCGTGGAAAACTTCATCACGGGGAAAAAATCCAACCACCCCCCCTAATTGAACCCGAAACCTCAGTCTAAGCGTTATCTTACTACTAAGATGCTACTGTATTGGATTATATAGTACTAGGTTAGAATAGTGAACTACACGAGTTAAATAACTGTAACTAGAATTATCACCTGTCAAAATACGACGAGGGATTCGTTAGTTATATATCATATTAGAGGAAAGCCAAATGTTTCTTACATGACCACGAGACTGTGTTAAACATAGAAAAGAATAACTAAGTTGATCTATGACCCGCACTTTGCTACAGACCTATCAAACGGGGAAAAATAGATGCGCTACGACGGTCCTCTCAAACGGGAAAACGTAGATGAAAAAACGTTGAACCACACACACACGTTGCGGCGTGTTAAATCAGAAAATCTAGAACAAACGTTAAACAGAAAACTTGCGAAATATGAAAAGTATAAGGGACTAAAGTTGCAAAAGATGAAAAGCTTTGAGTTAACAGTAAAAAAATTAAAGGCGTTAAATTGCAAAAGCCGAAAACTTTTGAATTAGAAGTGAAAAACCAAAATAATCAAAGAGGGTAAATTAACAAAGATTGAAACTTTAGACTTAAATTGTTAAAGATTTTTTTTTTTTTTTGAATGGCCAAAAAATTCAATTTTATTAAAACTAATAAACAAAACCGCTAGATTAACATTGTGTTAACCTGACACGGCACCACATCCAGTTACAATTACACACCCATACATCCCAAATCAAAATTACACCAATCTTGCCAGGTGAGCCCAACAGTTTTTGACCGATTTTTACACCAAAGATAACCCAAAACTCTTACTTCTTCCTTTATGTTCTCCACTTTAGGTTGTATCCCCTTGAATATTGCCTTGTTCCTGCAGCCCCAAATGCACCAAAGGGTAGTTTTGAAAACCATATGCAGGACTTTCCTCCATTTCCCAGTCCCCCTCACATGTTTATGAAAATTAATGATGTCCTCCACCCCAAAGAAAAACAAACTATGCAATCTACACCATGAGCCGATGAACTCCCAAACTGATTGCGCCACGCCACACAATACGAATAGATGCTCCGCGGTTTCCTGGTGCTGGCCACATAATTTACACATACCGGAACCAACGTGTACACTCCGTTTTTCCAAATTATCCAAAGTAGGTAGCCGGTTGAGAGCTACTCGCCAAGCAAGGAAATTTACCTTTAGAGGTGCCCAGTTATTCCAAGTAAAACCCGTGCCCAGATTCGAAAACGACGTTACCTGCAATGGATTTTTTATGCACTTAACTGAGAACGTCCCAGGCGATCCTTGGTTCCATACCCAACCGTCCCCACCCAACAATCCAGCCAAGTCAGCGACCAGTACGGTTAACTGCCCCAGCTCATCCATTTCGGCTGCCGTCTCGGGTTGGCGGACCCACGCATAGTTTGTCCACAACACACCATTCAATGACCCGCAACGATCGGCCAAAGCTACCTGTTTATTCTTCTCCAACATGAGAAGATTCGGAAATTGATAGCATAACGGTTCCGTCGAAATCCACCAGTCAATCCAGAAACGAACATGATCTCCCGCACCCGGCATAGCTTTTATTAACCTTTGAATATCAATTCCCCGGTTTTTTAAGATCTCCCCAGTCTTCGCCACTTGCTTCCATGGCCTCACGATGGATACTTTGGCAGGACTATAATTCCACGATCTCGAGTTAGCATGTATTGCCCAAATGACTTTCCTCCACAAGATTTAAACTTTAGAGTTAGAAATGAAAATTTCATTTTTTTTTTTTTTTTGAAAACTCCCAAAGCCAATAGTACAATAACCATAAGCACAAATATGTTGCTTATTTATAGGTTTATAATTTTATATACTAAATAATAAAATAATATATTTTTAAAAACTGCGTTTATTATACGGGTTGAAAAAATGTAATTTTATATATTTAAAAAGTTATATTTTTAAGAACCACGTGTATTCTATGAATTGAATAAATGTAATTTTATATATCAAATAAGAAAAAGTTATATTTTTAAAGACCTTGTTTACTACATATGTTGAATAAATATAATTTTGTACACTAGACTCTATATCCCCTATAGGTATTTTTCTAAAACTAAAAATATAGAATTGTAGAGGATTTTTAAAGTTGATAGCACACCGTTGCAAGCATGCTATCACGCGTGATGGTGGCCCCCGCATGAAATGGTTGTATTTCTCAAACAAACCACATCCATCACTCGTTGTGAATATCACATATTTGGGCCTCCATCGTGCGTGATAGCATGCTTGCAACGGTGTGCTATCAACTTTAAAAATCATTCATCACTTGCCCAGCCCGAACACCCTAAATGATACAACTACATCATGACTTGAAGAGATTATGTAAAACACTATCAAAAGAGTTTCAGTGAAGTCAAGATGACAATCCAAACGGAAATGCAAATAAAGTTGGTTAAGATAAGATATTGGTTATGTGTGAATTTACAATTTTTTTATCCGTCCAGATATAAACAATTTAGGTAATTTATGTATGAACATTTCAAATTGCATACAAATTATAAGAAATTTTATGGTTTTCTATATATTTTGTTCTCGTTTAAACTTCTACAATAATCATACAAACTTAACCACATATAAATTTATACAACCTTAATGATTTCAAAAGTCAAAACTAACCCTATAACTTTGTACACTCAAGTTTCTAAAGTTTTGAGTTTACCCTAAAACTAATTCTTTACGTTTTTTTATGTATGACTAGGTATAAATTCCAGTTCGTCCACGGTTTAATGTAATTTTTGTTTGGAAACGAGTAGGGTCAATTATATAATATTTTATTTTTATGTAGGTTTTGATGTAAATTTGGTTCACAAATGAGTCAAGTCGGGTCGATTGTAGTCTATACTTTATCACGCCGTGTACCATGCCAAAGCACGTGTTTATTTTATGTACGTTTTGAGTTGGTATACGTTTCGATGTAAATTTTGTTTGGAAACAAGCCAGTTCAAATATGATACATTTTCATTCAACGATATGAATTCGGATTACTCTATATTTCACGTAAATTTAGCTCGGAAACAAGTCGGGTTGATAGTAGTCTATAATTTATTATGTCGCGTACTTTACAATCGGGTAAAAAGAACAAGTTTAAACTTAATTCTAAAGTTTTCGTGTAACTGAAAAAACCAAAGTAATAACTGACAAACAGAAATGGGACCATGACTTAAAAACAAATCTCTTCTTTTATTGACTTTGTAACTAGCTCCTTTTGTCTTCTATTAACAGAAACAAAGTATACAAGAATTAAACTTACTTTATGTTAGTTTAATGAAGGGGACGGGGGATTCCATGCTATACTAGTACTTTTCGTTTGGCTTAATGTTAGCATGTGTCTCGTTAAATAACAATCATAAGATGAACTCAATGATCAACTCAATTATATAACTAGTAAACAGCCTTACATCTACCTCGATGAACTAGAGAGACTACTTCCAGTGAGACCCCCGACTCGATTACAAAATGATACCTAAATTAGTACAATACCAATTATTTGATTATCTCACCCATACTATGAGCACTTCACTAAAGAGTGAATTGATCTTGTTCATCGACTACAAGATCAAGATCAAAGATAATGATGAGTTGAGGTGAAGCTTGTGCCCAGCCCTCACCGACTTTTTCGATCGTAGTGTTAGTTTAACTTTCAGAAAACTTTTTTTTTTAGTGTAAAATATTAGATCTTTAAGAGTACAACCCACACAGATTTGGATTTTGAAAGTATGGCCCCATTGAGTTTTCGTTCAAGTACCGCTACTGATGATGAAGTAAATGTGATCATAAGGCCGGAGGGTGTGGGGGGCGCCACCACCGCCTCGTCACCACCTATGGCGCCGCCGGCGCTATACCCCCACACCCAGCCAATCAAGAGGGGCGCTATAGGTGAGCTCGCCATCATGTTAACGAGAAGAAGGGGCTGTTCAGGTGGGGCCCACTCGAGTGTCATCCAATCAATTTTTTTTTTTTTTTAGTAGAGGGCTCCATCCCACACCGTGCAAGTTAAAGGGGGGCGTTATAAAGCCCCCTAGCTGACGTGGCGCCTACGTGGCGCTGAGGTGTCCTTATAAAGCCCAAGGGGGGTTATTCCACACCCTCTAGCCTAACCAAAGCATCATATACTTAATCGAACTAAGTTTTCCTACCATATCTACACTGGCATGAATACAAACCATGGATTAGGATCAAATACAAAGGATCCTAATTGTAAGAAGTGTAAGAAGGATTTATAGAGTGACAAGTGTCCAATAACCTAAAAAACCCACTACACAAAAAAACCCACTAAAAAAAAAAAAAAAAAACCTTAAACATCCACCACCACCAACCCCGCCCCCCCCCCCCCCCCCACCACCTCACCCACCAAAAAAAAAAAAAAAAAGTGGGGGGGGGGGGGGGGGTGGGGGTATAGGTTTTTGGGTGGGGGTGGGGGTGGGTGTTTAGTTTTTTTTATATTTTTTTTTAGGTTTTTTGGGGGTGGGGGGGTTAGGTTTTTTTAGGTTTTTTTTTTTTTTTGGGGGGGGTTAGGTTTTTTGGGGGTTTTTTTGGTGAGGTATAGTTTTTTTTTTGTTTTTTTTTTTTTTTTTGCGGGGGGGGGGGGGGGGGGGGGGGTTAGGTTTTTGGGTGGTGGTGGGGTGGGGTGGGTGTTTAGGTTTTTGGTGGTCATGTAGTGGGTTTAGTTTTAGGTTATTGGATACTTGTCACTCTATAAATCCTTCTTACAATTAGAAGTCTTTGTAGAATAACTTGACCCTACAAACCATACAAAAATTAGAAACTATAAATTAATTAGAAAATCAATGTCCTATTGAGTTAACTTGTATTTTTCGAATTTATTAAAGAGTACAATGCTTCAACATAATTAATAAAATATGATCTGTCATGATGTAAATCATTTAATATAAAAAGTTTTTTGGTACAATAAAGAAAATATTTTCTATGTATTTAAATGTACTACATGCACACGGAAACATTTTTATTGCTTTAATATTATGTTAGAATTATAGACTTTATACTCAAAGATATATCCTCCCAACTCTTTTGTAATCGAGCTTGATCGAGTCAAATACTCTCAAACTTTGCTTCGGTCTTCAAACTTATCTATGCTAGTTGTGGCTTCATTTTCAAGCTTGAGATAATTGAATTAATCAAGACTTTAATGCATTCATTAACTCAAGTGGACTATGATTCAAACACTTTAGGGTGTTTGAGTTACCGTCTAGCCAATCATCTCAAGTCATGTCAACTCCCCCATTCACTCCTCATTTTCTACTCAAACACTAGGGATGATTCAAACGCCTGGAGAGTGGTAAAAAAATTTAAAAAAAAATTATGTTTGGTTGATAGGGTTTGGGACCCACCATTCACCCTCTCTCTCCCACCTCTCCTCTTCTTCACCGGTTCGGTGAGTATACACCGAAATTGCAAGTCCCCACTAACCATTCAAACACCGGCGATCATTCCCCCAACGGCAAACTAGGTCCCCGACCCCCCTAATCAAAGATGTGTGGTTTTTGATGTTATGACTTTCTTTTAATTGTATGTGTTAAATTACAAAGTGGATTAGCTTTGTTTCGGACTTGATCGTATCCCACACAAGAACCAAAAAATATGGCTTCAATGAACAACTAGATTACTTTTAATTCCTTTCTTTCATTCATGTAAAAACAAGATACAATGAAAAAGACTTCAAATACTAAGACTATCTACCATGGTCACAAAATGCTTAGGTTAGTTGCCAAAGTAGATAAAAAAAATGAACAAAAAAACATAGAAAATGCAACGACCGGTCTTGGGAGCAACCTAGGTTGCAACGAAGTCATAGGACACAAGTTATTGTATCATTGGTGCTCATATTATTCTTTTGAGTAAATTACAATTTACCTTCCTGTAATTTGGGGCATGCACAATTCACTTTGCTTCCCGATTTAAAAAACTTTAGGTTTTGACATTCCCTGCTTTTTTTTGTCTTGCGCTTTACCTCCCTGTCGTCAAAAGCTTATACCATATTTTTTTATTTGAAAAGAAAAAAAAACAATGTGGACCAAAATTGGGTCTTAGGTTTGCCTTCAACCATGTTTATAAAAACGATCTAAAACCCTTGACCAAGTATTTAATTAAGGTTTATTTATAATAATTTTTTTTTTCACAACAATTGGCATATTGTTTATGTGTTATGGGAAAATGATTTTTTTTCTGATTTTGGTTTGTAAATTTTTTATTATCTTTTTTAGAGTTAATTACACAAATGGGTCCTGTGGTTTATAGCTAATTTCGCCATTGAATACTAACTTTTTTTTAACATGTTTAGGTCTTATGGTTTCAGTTTTGTAACACCTTTGGGTACTAACACCAAAATTAGTTAATTAATGACCAAAATGCCCTTGCATTTTTTTAAGTTTATCAATGTAACACATTTGGGTACTAACACCTAATTTTATTTAAGTTTAAATCAATTTTATAAAATCTATTTATTTTTTTTTTATTTTTATCTTTTTATTATATTTCTTTATTAACATAAAGTCTATTTATTTTTTTATTTTCATATTTTTATTAAATTTCTTATTTAACATAAAATCTATCCAAAATTTATTATTATCAAAGATATTTATGAAAGATATTTATTATTATCAATTATATCTATCCAAAATTTATTATTAACAATTATTTTGGATAGTAATAAATAATAAATATCTTTGATAATAATAAATTTAGGATAGATATGATTGATAATAATAAATATCTTTCATGAAAAAAAAAATTAAGCCTTTATGTAATTAAGCCTTTACAATTAAGCCTTTATAATTAAGCCTTTGCAATTAAGCCTTTACAATTAAGCCTTTAAAAATTAAGCCTTTATGTAACAACACGCAGTGGCGGATCTAGGATTCCGACCAAGCGGGAACGTTTTATAAATAAGCGGTACCGAAATCGAAAAAACATCAAATTTTTCCAAAATTTACACTAAAAATGTCAAAATTTTTCCGACCAAGCGGTAGCGGAGGCTACCCTTTGATACACTATACATCCGCCCCTGACAACACGTTACAAAAAAAAGAGTTAAAAAAAAAGGTTTAATTTTTTTCATGAAAGATATTTATTATTATCAATTATATCTATCCAAAATTTATTATTATCAAAGATATTTATTATCAATTATTTTGGATAGTAATAAATAATAAATATATTTGATAATAATAAATTTTGGATAGATATAATTGATAATAATAAATATCTTTCATATAATTAAACCTTTTTTTAACTCGTTTTTTTGTTCATTTACATTTTACTATTTTAGAACTTATACAGTTTTTATATTTATTATTATCTATCCAAAATTGAAAACGAGTAAGGTTTAGATTATTTAAAACGAGTAAGATATTTAATTTACATAAAACTATATAGCTTGTAGATTTTACTGGTGTAACTAGTAGATTTTATGTTAAATAATAAATTTAATAAAAATATGAAAATAAAAAAATAAATAGACTTTATGTTAATAAAGAAATATAATAAAAAGATGAAAAAAAAAATAGATTTTATAAAATTGATTTAAACTTAAATAAAATTAGGTGTTAGTACCCAAATGTGTTACATTGATAAACTTAAAAAAATGCAAGGGTATTTTGGTCATTAATTAACTAATTTTGGTGTTAGTACCCAAAAGTGTTACAAAACTGAAACCATAAGACCTAAACATGTTAAAAAAAAAGTTAGTACCCAAAGGCGAAATTAGCTATAAATCACAGGACCCATTTGTGTAATTAACTCTCTTTTTTATAAAAAGGATTTAGGTGTTTAACTGATAATCAACAATTTTTTTTTTATTTAGAGTGCTTGAAACGTATGAAGCAATGAGTGATTTGTGTTGACCTTTTTGTTTTTTTGAATAGTTTTCATGTCTTATCGAGTAAAGTAGTCATGGTCAGAATAATTGAATCCATCATTTTTCCATAATGGGTTGTTAATGTTATAGGCTATTGATTAGCGTGAGAAAAATATAGCTAGCGACCCACATTTAGATTAATTTGAGAATAACTCAATGGTGTTGGAGATTTTTTTTAACAGCGACGTTCATTAAAAAAACACTAGCAAATCGCTAGCGCCCAAAACAACATAAAAATTACAAATAAAAAACACATCAATCCTTCCAATCTATATTCGAACAAGGAGTTCGGTTTTTTTTATCCATAGATAGCCCAAAGCCTTTATGTTCTCCTTTATCTTGTTTATACCTATCGTCTTGTTTTGGAAAACTGTCTCGTTCCTTGCGTTCTAGATGCACTTGGTAACCGTAAATATTACAGCTTGAACAACCTCCTCTTAGTATTACTCGTCTTCACTTGGTTGTGGATATTGATCAAATCTTTAGTTGAGAAAACATAAATACTTTGGATCTTGCACCAGTTACTAATGAACTGCCATATTATTGTAGCCACCAAGCAAGAAGACATGAGATGATCTGAGTCTTCGTCTGCTTCTCCACACAATTTGCATAAGGTATCGTCCACATTCACATTCCTTCTTCTGAGAGCCAATATTGTAGGGATGTTGTTCATAGCCTTCCACATGAAAGTATTTACTTTCATGGGAACCCATCCGTTCAATTTCCAAGCAAAATTATTTGGGATCTGAGAAGCATTGCTGAGAAGGCTTTTCATTGACGTAACTGAGAACATACCTTTGTCAATGGTGTTGATAAATTAGATAGTGTGAGATAGTAAAAGGTTATGGATTTAATCCCCATGGTATACCTTTCAAAAAAAAAAAAAAGTGACCCACATTTAGGTGACTTCACTAAGACCATGTGTAGTGGGGCGTTTTTTTTTTTTTAAATTCACAAAAAAAACGCCCAAAAACGCCCAACACCCATTACATAGGGCGTTTTTTTTTTAAATTTCAAAAAAAGCCCCCTTGGCGTGGTTTAAAGCACGCCCAACACCATTCTCCTTGTCCAATCATCTTTGATCTCCTTTATTGTTAACCAATAAGTTTTTTAGTTGTTTTTTCTTTATTTTATTTAATGCCTCAACAATGCCCCATCCCCACTACACCCATTTTAGAAAACGCCCAATAATTCCCCTTTGCTGACTGGACCGCCACATGACGTAAAATGCCCTAGGGTGGGGGCATTATCTTCCCCTACCACTACACATAGTCTAATACAATCCATAATATCAATTTAATTGGGCTTGGGTTAGCCCAAGTATAAATATGCTAAAGAGGACAATAAAACCATATAAAATCCGTTAGGGTTCGAAACCGATCCGAAAAATAATCCGAAACCGGTCTCGTTTGCAAACCGGATTTTCTAAAACCGGATACAATCTAGTAAGATTTACTGGAGTCAATCTGAACTAACCCACTGGATTTTTTCTGGATGTTCTCGCATAGGATCCGATCCGGGTTTGCAAATTTAAATTGGATTTTACATTTACAAAACAATACAAATTTGATTGCCTTTATTAGACCATGCGTAGTGGTAGAGAAAAATAATGCCCCCACCATGGGGCATTATTCGACACGTGTCATCCCAGTCAGTATGGGGCGTTATTGCGAAAGTGGTGTAGTGGGAATAATACCTAATAATGCCCCTTTCAATCATTAAACAAAAAATAAAAAATAAAGCAAACAGTGGCTAGTCAAACATTGGAGAAATCCCATTGGCCACATGCAAAATCCCCCCAACAACTTCAGCGTTTTAATTATAACGCTTACATGCATTTTTTTGAAAAACAACGCCGAGCGTAATGGGGTGGGGGGCGTTTTTTTTCAATTTTTTTTTAAATACCGCCCCACTACGGGTGGTCTTATGTCTATTATATGTTTTTATCAAGTTGTGTTATATTACTTGTAAATATCTACAAATAGTGAATTTTTTTTATTTTTATAATGTTTTTTATGTTTATAACAAATTATGTTATATAACTTACACGGTTTTAAAAATAAATAAAATATATTTTTTAGTATATTTTATATATTTATTATTTATTTTAGGGTAAATTACACTTTTCGTTCTTTATATTTGTAACAGATTGCAATGGATAGCATTTAACTTCAATAATTATAGTTACAATCATTTATTTGCAAAACTCATTCCACCTCAGGCCCTTTAGCACTAACCCAATTAAAATTTTCAGTTAAGTCATATCACATAAGGGTAGTTTAGTCTTTTAACCGATTAAATTAAATTAAAAATAGTTTAATAAAAAAAACAATAAACTAAAATATATATAACACATCTGTGATCTGAGATCTTATCTTTCTCTCTCAACCCTTTGTTGATAGTGTCGTCGCCAAGGGAGTGTTTGTGGAGGTGATGGTGATGTTCTCTAGAGAGAGAGAGAGATAGAGAACGGTGGTGATGAATGATGTTGATGATGGTTGTGAACGATGGTGGTGATTGTGGTCTGAGACTATGGATGGTGGTGGTGGAGTTGGTGATTGCGACGGCTAGTGGTGGTTGTTGTAGTGATGGTGGTAAGGTGCAACGGTGATGTTTGTGGTGGCAGAAAAGTCATAAGACTTTTAACATATATTTGAATGGGTCTACATATTTACACACCTTATTGCCTATTTGGACACCCTTCAAGACGCCTCGTATAGACCTATACGAGGCGTATAGCCTTTTTCAATTTCCAAGAGAATCTCTGATTATGTCATATTTTGTCTTATTTGCCTCGTATACGCCTCGTATAGGCCTATACTGGGCGTCTAGGGGAAAAAAGACCATTTAGCCCCTGATTTAGGCCTATACTGGGGGTAAATTGGTCTTTTTTGCCTCTCTTATATGCCTAGTATAGGCCTATACTAGGCGTATATAAGTGGGGTTTTTTTTTTTTTTTAACAAACATTTTAACAATATTAATCGTTTTAGCAAAACTTTTATACAAAAACAAGTTTTTTTATTTTAAATAATTAATATTAGGACCCCTCGTTGGTTTTTTTTTTTAGTTGAAAAATGGATGTTTTGGTAGGGTAATTTGATTGTTTTTGGAGGGTGATGTTTTTTGAGTAAAAAAATGGGTGTTTTGGTGGGGTAATTTGAGTTGTTTTTTTTAAAAAAGTTTTATTGTTTTTGTATAAAAGTTTGCTAAAACGATTAATATTGTATAAAATGTTTGTTAAAAAAAAAAAAAAAAACCTTTCAAGACGCCCAGTATAGGGCTATACAGGGGCTATACGAAGGGTCCAAAAGACCATTAAACCCCTGAATTGCCCCCAGTATAGGCCTAATTCAGGGCTATAATGGTCTTTTGGACCCCTCGTATACGCCCAGTATAGCCCTATACTGGGCGTCTATTATTATTTTTTTTTTGTTTTCTTTTTTTAATATTTAAAAAGAAAAAAAAATAAAAATAGACGCCCAGTATAGGGCTATACTGGGGCTATACGAAGGGTCCAAAAGACCATTAAACCCCTGAATTGCCCCCAGTATAGGCCTAATTCAGGGGTATAATGGTCTTTTGGTCCACATAGACGCCCAGTATAGCCCTATACTGGGCGTCTTGAAGGGTTTTCTTTTGTTTTCTCTTTTTAAATATCAATAACATTAATATTAACTATAAAAAACTCATATTAATTATAATAACACTAATATTAATTATAAGATGCCTATACGAGACTTATACTATACTATACGATACGATACAACACGATAGGCTTATACAAGACCTATACGAGACTTATACTACACTATACTATACGATACGATGTGATACAACACGATACTATAGGATACGATACCACATCCATAGGCCCATACAATGCCTATACGAGATTTATACTACACTATACGATACGATATGATACGATACAATACAATACGATACTAGACTATTGGATAAGATACAACACTCGTATAGGACTATAGGTGTGGTTTAGGTCCCGTTTAGGCCTATAGGTTTATACAAGACCTATAGGGGCCATATACTAGACTTATACTATACACTATACGATACGATACAACGCCCGTATACGTCGATAGGCCTATACAAGACCTATAAGGGACTTATACTACACTATATGATACGATAGTATCGTATTGTATCGTATAGTGTATAGTATAAGTCTCGTATAGGTCCCATATAGGTCTATACGAGAGCTATACGAGACTTATACTATACTATACGATACGATACAACACGATAGGCTTATACAAGACCTATACGAGACTTATACTACACTATACTATACGATACGATGCGATACAACACGATACTATAGGATACGATACCACATCCATAGGCCCATACAATGCCTATACGAGATTTATACTACACTATACGATACGATATGATACGATACAATACAATACGATACTAGACTATTGGATAAGATACAACACTCGTATAGGACTATAGGTGTGGTTTAGGTCCCGTTTAGGCCTATAGGCTTATACAAGACCTATAGGGGCCATATACTAGACTTATACTATACACTATACGATACGATACAACGCCCGTATACGTCGATAGGCCTATACAAGACCTATAAGGGACCTATACTACACTATAGGATACGATAGTATCGTATTGTATCGTATAGTATGGTATCGTATTGTATCGTATAGTGTATAGTATAAGTCTCGTATAGGTCCCATATAGGTCTATACGAGAGCTATACGAGACTTATACTATACTATACGATACGATACAACACGATAGGCTTATACAAGACCTATACGAGACTTATACTACACTATACTATACGATACGATATGATACGATACAATACAATACAATACGATATTAGACTATTGGATAAGATACAACACTCGTATAGGACTATAGGTGTGGTTTAGGTCCCGTTTAGGCCTATAGGCTTATACAAGACCTATATGGGACCTATACTAGACTTATAGTATACACCATTTTTTTACTCAAAAAACATCACCCTCAAAAAACAATCAAATTACCCTACCAAAACATCTATTTTTCAACTAAAAAAAACCAACGAGGGGTCCTAATATTAATTATTTAAAATAAAAAAACTTGTTTTTGTATAAAAGTTTGCTAAAACGATTAATATTGCATAAAATGTTTGTTAAAAAAAAAAAACCCTTCAAGACGCCCAGTATAGGCCTATACGAGGCATATAAGGGGCAAAGGGTCACATATGAGGCCTATACGAAGGGTCCTATACGCCCAGTATAGGCCTATACGAGGCGTCTTGAAGGGGTCAAACCAGAAGTGACATGAGTCAGGCACTGATTTTGATGTAACCCTATACGCCTCGTATAGGCCTATACGAGGCAAAGGGTGTCTAAATAGGCAGATAAGGTGTCCAAATAGATTGACCCATTTGAATATGCACACACTAATATAAAGACTTTCTATTTTTTTCCTTTTTATGCATTTGGTAATTATCATTTTAATGATTCTAAATGGCATAAAATCGTTAGTTGAAATTGAAACTTTAGTGAATAAAGGACTTTAATATGAACGTACAGATATTAATATTATTTTATTTACATATATATTATTTTTTTATATTTTTATATATTTTTGTATATTAATACATAGGTAAAGGATCCTGTAAAAAGTGCCCAAAGTGTGAGAAGGGTAAGAAATAATGTGGTGATAACAAGTGTCCTATATCTAAATTAATTCAAAAGGGTGAATTAGTAATTTTCTATTTTCTTTCAATTAATTGATTTAAAGATAACTGCCCAAAATAACTTCCACCCTTTATTATAGGAATTCGATTTTAGGAATTAATCTACGAATGTGTGTAGTGTTATATAATTCTGTAGTGCAACAACCATTCAGAACTGCATAGTGTTATATATTTTTTATATAGTGTTATATAGTGTTACTTGGTGTTATATGGTGTTATAATATGGTTTTTGGTGTTATATAATTCTGTAGTGTTATATAATTCTGTAGCGCAACCATCAAAAAACACTATATAACACCATCAATTATTAATTTTGTAGTGCAACCACCATTTAGAGTTGTATAGTGTTATATATTTTTTATGTGGTATTATATAGTGTTCTTTGGTTATATAGTGTTATATGATGGATGCATAGTGTTATATAGTGTTATATTTTTCTGGTAGCATGCCTATGATAGATGTATAATGTTATATATTGTTATATGATAGACGTATAGTGTTATATGATGGAAGTATAGTGTTATACGTTTCTTTGCAGCAGTTACATATTTTTCTATTTTTAGAATTTAGAATCGAGATAATTTAGCAATTAAATTTGAATAGCTAGTTTTTAGGAGATTGATGGCGGTTACCATATTTGAAACATTGGAAAAGACACTAATGCCCTTCAATTTTACATAAGGTCCTTCTAATTAAAACACAATTTACATTTTATACCCTATTGATCTCAACCATTAGATCAAATATCCAATGGTTTAAAACATTTCTTACCCTTCTCACATTTTAGACACTTTTTACCATATCCCTACCCTTAATACATATATATATTAATAATTAATATGTGTGTGTTTATTTTTTATAACATTACAATTTTCTTTAATTTTTATATGTAAAATTAGTTTTGGATGAAAATGGCAAAAAGCAAAACATATATAGTTTGACAAAAATGCCCTTGAGTTAACTGATATTTTTTTTATGGAGTTAGTGGGTTGGATGAAAATGGCAAGAAAATGAAAAAGTTAGGGACCCAGTGGAGAAAAAAAACTATCTGGACTAAAGTGACAATTTGAGTCAAAACTCAGGGACTAAAATGACAATTTACTCTATATTTTTTTATATTGTCTTTTTCACGTTTTATTCGTAGTTTGTTCCTTTCTTTTTGCAATCCCGGGTATACTTTGGCATTCTTGAAGATGCATATGGAGGATGTGTTAGTAGAAAGCCCTATGCATTTCTAAATTAAACTTTGGTTGCCTTTCTACTAAAATTCTTTATGATTTACTAAGGTGTTGTTTGTTTTTTCAGAGGTAAAACGTCTGCAGTCTGCGGACCACATCTGCAGCTGAAGATGTAGACCAAACCTCTGCAATCTGCAAGAAGAAGACTGTTTGTTTTTTAACTTCTACAATCAAACAAACAATTTATCAAGATGAACAATTATAACAAACATAATCAAACAATTTACCAAGATGAACAATTATAATCAAACAATTTATCAACATCTATATTCCATAACAAACATAATCAAACAATTTATCAAGATGCACAATTATAATCAAACAGTTTATCAACATCTATTATAATCAAAAAATTTATCAACATCAACATCTATATTCCATTTAAACCCTAAAAATTAACATAATCATAATCAAAATCAGAATATAAACAACAAAAATTAGAATTTAAACAAGAAAAATTAGAATAATCATAATCAACATCAACATACACGGTTGTGGAGGTAGGGGAGCACGTCGCCGGCAGAGGGTATGGAGGTGGAGGAGGAGAACGTCGTATGGAGATGACGGCTGTGGATGGGAGGTGGGTGGCGGCGGATGGGGCAGTGGGCGGCTGCAGATGAGGAGGTGGCGGAGGTGGGCGGCGGCAGATGGGGAGGTGGGCGGTGGGTATGGAGGTGACGGCTGGGTGGAGGACCTGTTGAAGGAGAAGAAATTAGGGTTTGTGTGTGTTAGACCTATGTGTTTGAAATGAGGGCAGAAGAGAAGAAGAGAAGAGCAGAAGAGGTTAAAAGACTTTGATCCATGTCTGCACCAAAAAGAGGTCTTGCAGACCTTTTTTTAATGAAATGTCTTCGAGAAAACAAACACACTGCAGAGGACTCAAACATCTGCGCGTGGTCTGCGTGGGGCAGAGATAAGAGGTCTAAAAGAGCTTTTCACAAAAAACAAACAGCACCTATATGCAAGAAAGACGGTATCGCATATAAGAGTGTACCTAAAAGAGTACTACGTAAACTCTTATCTGTTCCATGACTTGTAGAGGTTTCAAAATGGGCGGGTTAGATAAACGAATTTTGGATTGGCGTTAAACGAATTTTGCCTAAAATTTTGTATTCTTCTAATAACACATGTCCAATGTAATTATATAAATATCTATAAGTCATATGTTATTATGTCCCTTAATTTTATTTAATTATATTTTCTGCTCATATGTGTAGATTTTAGTTTTTAAGTATTAAATTTGTTGTACCACTTGGTCAACCAAAAATAAAAATCATTAGGGGAGTGGGGGTGGTCACTAGTGATAGAATTCTATAACTCACAATATCCAATCAACTCCTGCCATGTCATCAGCCACTATTCTATCACTCACAAGCATTTTGTAGTGGCGGTGGTCATCACTAGTGATAGAATTCCATCACTCACAAATTTTTTTAATTTTTATTTTAAAATTAGAAATTAACAATAAAACACTAAATTATAAATTTCATTAAAATTAAAAAATAAATTACATAGCAAACTAAAAAACAACTAAACATTGGAAAAAAAACTTAAATTAAACGGGTGGCATCTCCCAACCCCACCTTTTGTTGGGGTTTTGTTGAATTACAACCGACTTAAACGGTTCATCGAGATGAGCAATTAAAATTTATATAAAGATGAGGGACCTGAATTGCAATTAAAGGAAAGCTATTTAAAAATAGCTAACAAAAGTTGAGGGGCTAATTTGCACTTTTCATCAAAGTTGCTATTAATTCAGTTTCATAAACGACAAAACAACAAAAGTGAATTATTTTCAACTGTTTTCAACGCGTGATATAAACAACGCGTTTATATTTCAACGCGTTAAAAAAGGTGGCGTCTGCGGTGCGCGAGCAACTTCCACGCGTGATGGGGTGGCCATCACGGACCACCCCCACTCCCCTTAGTTTTCTTTTCTGTACAAATGACATGCAAGCAGGACATAAAACACTAATGCTTTTCAGGTTCTCACATGGTGTTTTCATTTCTTTAGCAACATATGATGCCTGTTTTGTTGATCAGTTCTGTTTAAACTTAATGGAAAACATGAAAAACATACCTGTTACAGCATTCAAAGCAGTGGAGAATCCAGTCAGAGATCCAGCCATTGAGTTCGACATACTTGTCAGGATTATCCGGTTCCTCCTTAGGGTGTAAGGTGATGATGGTGATGAACCGAAACTAGGGAGGGTTTCGGTTATGGGGAGAGAGACGAATTTTGATGTTATGAGGGTTGGTTGATTCACTAAGTGTGTAACCTTTAAACTTTCTAATAATCCCCTTATTTATACACCCAAGAGGAAACCTAATTAGTTAATAAGGGTAATATGGTCCATCAACAATTACCAACTAATTATTAATAGGTTATTAATATATTTTGATCTAATATAATATAAATGATTATAAAGGCTACAAGATTAAATATTACATTAATAATATATTTAATCTCACATGTTTAATATCCAGATGCTAGTTAACTTTTTTTTTATTTTTAATATGATGCCTGTTTAATATCCAGATGCTGGTTTACTTTTTTTTAGTGTATTCGGGTGGAGGGCGATTCAAAACCGCCTTCCGACCTCTGACAATCTGGTTAGAAGAAGCATGATTTCAAGTCCGCTGCAATGTTGTTTCTGTGAGGAGGTGGAGGAGACGGCCGAACACATCTTCACTTCGTGTTATGTAGCGTCTATTATATGGCACCACATCAGTCTCTCTGGTGCAATTCTTCTCAAATTTTTCTGTTTGCCATAAAAGATGTCTTCGATTTGCATAAACACTTCACGGGTCCGGCCCAAAAAAAGAAGATATTTCAAGCTATTGTGCTGGTTTCTTGCTGGAGTCTATGGCCGGCTAGAAACAACAAGATATTCTCAAACAAACCTATTAATCAGTAGCATTATAGAGGAAATCAAATCACTAGCTTTTTTATAGAGACCGATTCGAGATGGTCAATCTCCCGATAGATACCCGTAGAGTGGGTTAGGCTCCAAGAAAAAAAGATAAAGAACAAGACTAAATTTTGCTAACAATTTTCTTCTCTAAAATTTCTTCTCAAATGCAAGTACAATATAAATAGGGGAATGCATGCCATGAACTAACTGTTAACATGAACGTGGAACTATAATGCAGAACATGGAACTAGAAATATGACTACACGAACATTAAATGGAAACGTGGACTTTGACTCTAAATGCATGCAAAATAAAAGTGTGTTTCATTTTTTAACTAAGTCTTCATGGGTCGGGTTGCACACCCGGGTCGGATCGTATCAATACTCCCACCCTGAAAATTGTCCTTGTCCTCAAGGACGGAATACGTGTCCACGGTGGCCGCCATTCATATCTTCCGGCTGCATTCGGCTTCGTTGTAACGTAACGGCTCGATTGGTGCCATGGAGGTAGCCAATCTCGTCGTACGGTGGCATTCGGTTCTATGTTGTTCAATGGCGAGACTCGGGTTTTGTGGGTGTCATGTTGGGTAGGTGAATGTCCAGCTTTGGGGGCTGGTTTAGGGTGTCGATGGGTGCCGTTTGAGGTTGGTTTTGGTGCGGTTGGTGCGGTAGAATAGGTTCGTTTGGGCGCAGTTTTTGGGGTAGTTTTGTGGTGACGATGGGTGCGTTTTTTGGACACGGATGATTTTATTTGGTGTAGGAGGGGTTTTGGAGCAAACGGTTTGGGTGGCGGAACAAACGTCTTGAGTGGCGGACGAGCGGCGAGTGGAGGTGGTGGAGGTAGACCGAGGCTAGCGCATAACTCGACGAGGCGTTGTTGGTTTTTCTCGATATTAGCCCACATTTCGTCGAGCAACAATGTGATTTTTGAGGTCATGATGGAGGTGAATTCGGGAATGAAAGCACCAAATGATAGAGACCGATTCGAGATGGTCAATCTCCCGATAGATACCCGTAGAGTGGGTTAGGCTCCAAGAAAAAAAGATAAAGAACAAGACTAAATTTTGCTAACAATTTTCTTCTCTAAAATTTCTTCTCAAATGCAAGTACAATATAAATAGGGGAATGCATGCCATGAACTAACTGTTAACATGAACGTGGAACTATAATGCAGAACATGGAACTAGAAATATGACTACACGAACATTAAATGGAAACGTGGACTTTGACTCTAAATGCATGCAAAATAAAAGTGTGTTTCATTTTTTAACTAAGTCTTCATGGGTCGGGTTGCACACCCGGGTCGGATCGTATCACTTTTCTTTGGATTAAATATCGTTCAAGGTCGGTTAGTCTAGATTGGGATAGATGGAAAAGATTTGATTTGTAATTGTTGTCATTTCCTTGTTTGTTGTTTGGCCTTGCTAGCTGCTTGCTAGGTGGCGTTGTTGAATGATATTGCTGTTCCAAAAAAAAAGTAAAAACACATCCAAATGGGAGTGTGATCATGGATCCAAGATACGCCTATTATTTTTTTTTACATTTCAACCAAATGGGGTTAATTATACGCCTATTTATTTTTTTATTTAAAAGTTAGACTAAAAATAAAAAATAATGAACTTTTTACAATTGGTGATAGAAAAAGAATTGCAAGTTAGACGGTACTGAAATTAGAGGTGCACAAACCGCTCGGCTTCGGTTTTGATTTCTCGTTTTAAAGGTTGGAAGCCGTTATTTCTATAACTGGTTCGGTTCGGGTTATTTGACCAAAAAACATACCCTGTGTGCCCGATTCCGGATGGGGTTCGGTTTCGGTTCTTAAGATTCCAGGTATTAAAATACCTTATTCGGGTTTTTTAGTACCATATTTTTATGTTTTTTATTACTCTATTGCATTTTTATTACCATATTTTCTCGTCTTTTTGTTTATTATTATTAAATATGCATTGTATAATGTAAAAAAAATTAAAATAAATGCACTAACATAAGTTTAAAAGATAGATATAAGACTCATGTATCGGGTATAGCCGGGTATAATCGGTTCCGGTTTCGGTTATTGTCCGGTTTCGGGTATTAATCAGGTATGATCATTTCCGGTTCCACGTATTGATATCAAAATGCATACCCTATCTATACCCTACGGGTAGGGTCGGTTTCAGTTTCGAGTATAGAATACCCGACAGTGACGGGTCTAAGATTTTATTCTAATAGGTTCCTTTTGGTAAATTCTCTTTAATTCTCACTATTTTTTTCTAAATTCTATAAGGTTCTCATTATTTTCTCCATTTTTCCCAAACGCATTGGGTTCCTGGGAACCCACAAATATGGGTTGGATCCACCCCTAATACCCGACTTCTAAAAAAACCAGTTCCGGATACAGATTTTTTTGTGCACCTCTAACTAAAATGTCATCAAACAGGCTAAAGGCCTTGGCGTGAGCTTAGTTAGTGGGCTTTGAAATCTAAGGACTTATAGCTATAGGCTTACAGTGTTTAGAATTCTCACTTTCACAAGGAATATTTGGTTGATGAGAATGTATAGTTTTTTCCCACCTGTGCTTTGTAGGAATACTAGTTGATGCCCCACCCGTGTTCTGGGGTGATGGCCGAATAATTCTCGATCAATTAAAAAAATACTACTCTAATTCTGCTAGGAAAAAAAACTAAAATGATGATAAGACCGTAATTTTGGGCTCAGGGCAAAACTGTAATTTTTCAGGACTAATGAGCGAGTGTTAGCCAGCTCTTTGACACGAAAAAAAATTAAATTGAGTCAACCAATTAAAACAAAAAGGTTTTATAGTTTTGCTAAAAAATCTAAAACAATGGGGAAAACGTAATTTTGAACTGAGGGCGAAATCATAATTTTAATTCAAGGATAAAATCGTAAATTAAATGGATCAATGGGGGAGTGCCAGACAGCTGCCGGCATGACTGTAATTTTACACTGGGGGCAAAAGTGTAATTTAACCAGGAAAACAAACAAAAACGAAGGAGAAAATGTAAATTTAAGTTGAGGGCAAAATCGTAACTTGGCTGTGAGAAAAATAAACTATTGGCAAAACTGTAAATTTAAACGGGGCAAAATCGTAATTTTGAACCGAGGGCAAAATTGAAATTTTTAGTTGGGAGGAAAAGCGTAAATTTATTTTTAAGTGGGGGTAAAGACATGATTTTGAACTGATGGCAAAATTGTATTTTTAAGGAAAAAAAGCTAATGACAAAAATGTAAATTTAAACGAGGCAAATTCGTAATTTTGAACAGATGGCAAAATTGAAAATTTTAGCTGGGAGCAAAAACGCAAATTTATTTTTAAGTGGAGGTAAAAACATAATTTTGAAATGATGGCAAAATCGTAATTTTAGAAGGGGATAAAATCGTAAGTTTGTTAGACCAATAGGTGAGTGTTAGACAGCTGGCTGTCACTATTACTTTTGCCACTCATCCGAGCCAATAGATGGCAGGTGCTATTGCCCCTGACGGGGTTTGTAAATTAATGTGAGGTAAAATACACATATTTGTCCCGTGTAAATTGTATAATTTTTGTATAAGTTTTATTTAGTTTTTAGTATTATATTGTATTATTTTGTGTTGGGTCAGGTCCTGGTGCAAATGGAACGAAAACGAGTAATATGGAAATGACCAGCCAGTTGGGCAGAATGGGGTGCTAGAGACCGAAGAAAATTTGCCGCTATTTTCTGTGATTGGGGCGATGCCACTTATCTCTATATTATAAAGTTGAAAAAGGCTATGTATGTATTAGTAATAATTGTGAGTGCACAAATTCTAAAATAGATGAAGCTGCCATTTGAAATTTTATTTCTATATTGGGCCTAGTCAACGAATCAAAAGGAATTAAATAGAAGGAGGGCCATTATTTTAATATGGTGGACAAACATTCAGTGGAGGAGAATTGTATTATTCTTGCAAAGAAAAGAAACATCAGGAGCTTGTTGGGCCAAAGGTCTTCGAAAAAAGGAATAAGGTAACAATTGAGAGGATTATTATTTTGGTGAGTTTGGGCTATTCAAGGAACATGACAGACATCGGCCCAGCTACTCCAACTTGAGTGATACACGTGATGGGCCATGGATTGGACGCTAATTTGGGGAATCCCAGTTATTATTAAAAAAAAAAAAAAAAAGCTTTTGACGGCAGGAAGAGAGGGATAACAGTCGGGACGAGAGGGACGCACGACTAATTCGATTTTAGGACTTCTTGGGCGACTTATTGAGCATTCTTGAAGCACTTTTGGAGATCTTGAAGCATAGGAATCATCGGTACAAGTTCGGGGAAGAAGACTTGAAGATCTAATCGGGTTTTCTAGTTCTTTATTTTGACTTTTCTTACGAAACTTGTTATGATGAATTCGTGTTTAGACATCTTTGATTTGTTTTCACGTTTTGGTATGCTTGGCTAAACTTATAAACCGCCTAGACTTGATGAATGGATTAATATAAAGTTTTTACGGTTTTTGTTATTTGCATGATTATTATGGGTTAATTGTGATTTGTAAAGAGTTTGTCTTAATGATTTGATGTATTTGCATGCTTTGAGTTGGTTTATTGTTATTATTTGCTTCATATGATTCTTAGTGACGGTCTATATCACAACATAGAGTCATATTAGGGTTTAGGATTTTGGTGAGTGTCTATATCACATAAGAAAACCTTAGCTCTTTAGGGAGAATTGCGCAATAACCCCTAGAAGTAATTGGTAATAATTTGCTAAGTCTTAGTGTTCTACTAGTCCTAATACCTGGAAAGTGAGGGGCTATTGGTAGGTCTTACCCGACGAATTGCTTTAGATAGTCCTTGGAAAAGGTCATGTCTTGGTTTACCTGTCGGTTTTATTAGTCTATCAAGTCAAATTAATTACTTCAAACTACCCTAGATCTATGATTGGAAAAGAGTAGGTCAACATTAGGGTACTTACACAATAATTAGACAACTGGAAAGGCGTCTAATAACCGGTAGGATTAACGGCCTAGGTAGTTCCACAGGTTTCTCCTTGAGAAGGGTCGAGGGGCTTAGTTGGTTCTTAATAGGTTTAGTACTTTAAGATCCCGGTTCCATAATACATGCATTTAACTTAATCGGTAATCTCTTAAAAACGATCCAGGATTCTTGTCTAGGTGGTCTCGTTCTCATATAAGAAAAGCCCTTAGTCTTCATTCGTATTTAGTCTAGCTTTAGTTAATTTAGTAGTTTAATATAGATTTCCTTAGTTTTTCCGTACCCCCCCCCCCCCCCCCCCCCAAAACAATCAAACAAGTTAAGTCGTGTCTGTCAGTGTCTATTAGAGTCTAATTTACGTGATACATAGAGTTCTGTGGTTCGATATCCGGACTTCCTAGGTTATACTACATTGATCGGTACACTTGCCGATTGTGTGGTTTTAGGTCGAGTCTAGAATTAAAGCTTTGTAGTGTCTAGTTTAGAGAGTCTAATATAGTTAATTTTTATAGTCTGTTTACCACACATCATAGATTTTGAATGAATGAATGAATTCAGTTTTTAAGTTCACAGAATTACTTGGATTTATGTATTTATAAGAAGTAACGTAATTTAAAAAAGGTTTTTTAACAGGTGTAACCAATTACACACTCCAGTACAGAGCTTGGGATCTGAAAGGTTAGTAAATTTTGTAAAGAGGATGATGTAAATCTCATACCTAAAAATGAATTGCAAAATAGAAAAAAGGAAATCTATAAACACTATACATAAAATACCCTCTAACAAACTTCATAACAAACACTACACAAAAATAATATGATAGGCTTTAGACTATGCCTTTACTCCTAGATTTTAAACTCTTTGACCCATCCCTTTCCAGCGCGTAGACTTTGCACGACTTAATTATCTCTCCTCGAAGTTGTGGCTCCGAATGAGGAGGTTTTTTTTTTTTCTGAAGTTGTGATTCTGTGCAACTTGTCCGTCTATAGCTTCGGCTTCTGATGGCTCGTCCTTCCCTGAAGCTCAAGCTCTAGACAAGGCCTTATGCATATTACGACACAAGTCCAGGACCATGTTTTGTTTCGGAGTAGAAGGTCCAGAAATTACAGTAATGACAAGCAATAGGCATGTAGTGTTGAGGGCATGTAATGTTTCAGTTTTTGTCAGTCATACCACGAACCCCATCAGAGGAAGATCTTAGTTCCCCCCAATGTCGAAAATTTTATATGTATTCAAGAAGCCCCAACAAACAATTATGTCTGTCATATCACGAACATCATGGTGCACCCCACATTATCCATGACAGTGGCGGATCTAGAAAATCCTTATAGGGGCAACGTTTCATATAAAAGGGGTAACGAAATCGACAAAACATCAAATTTTTCCAAAATTTACACTAGTGCCGGAGCGTTAAAGGGTAGCGAGGGCTACCCCTAGTAACATGCTAGGTCCGCCCCTGATCCATGACTAGAGTACCCCAGATAGACAATATGTCACAAGCAGATTATCGCAGATGCCACCTGGCACAACATCCCAAGTTGGTACAAGTATTAATACCTCTCTTCGCTAGAGAAACCTGTGGTATTTTCCAACAACATTCTACCAATTCTCGTTATCACTCTCATACACACATATTTACTTTCACGTCGAAGTTTGATTACATGGATAAAATCTCTTTTCACTATAAGAGGCTAACAGTGCCTTGTATGTGCATATACAATTATACATCCATGTCGTTAAGGCCAATAGTTACAACGAAAATAAAGTAATCTTTTAATGGCTTAATGACACAAGAGATTGGTTATTTTAAAGACCACATTTCTATTTTTATTTATTAAACAAAGACTACTACGAAAAAGGGTGAGAATCCGTTGAAAACTCGTGAATTTTCTATTTTTTTTTTACAATTCAAAGTATAAACGGGATCCACAAATGATCTTATTATTGCGTAAGAAGTTCATAATATAAGGTTTATACCTGATTTGACTATATCGTATATACTAACAGAGAACAAGAAAAATGCTTTTGTTTTGAAAACCATAGTGGAAATCGGACCATTAAATTAAAAGAAGAGACATACATCACTATATTCAGGGCCGTTTCCGAGAATGATAAAAAAAAATTTGGGCCCTGGACGAAAAAAAAAATTGGTATAATATAAACTCATCAAATATATATTAAGAAACCACAATACGACATGCTAATCATGGGGTTTGAACTCATCACCTCAAGATTATAACCCAAAACATTAACCAATTAATCATATAATCATCTTGTTAACAAGATCGAAGAGTCAATTAATTAAATGAATTGATTCTTGTTAACAAGATCGAAGAGTCAATTAATTAAATGAATTGATAGTTCAAAACAGTTTAGGAAATAAAAAATACATGGGATTAACTGAAAATTGTTTAGGAAATACAAATGAAAAGGAAGGGTTTAAACTCATGACCTTGTTTTCAAATTTGAGTATATCTTAACCATTGAACTAGCTTTATTTTTTGTTACTGAAGTCATTTATTAAACATTTAAGATAACAGTGCTCATTTAAAATCTTGACCCTAAATTTTAGTTGGGCCCTATAAACTTTTTGGGCCTTGGCGTCTGCCCGGGCTGCCCAGCCCACAAAGCCAGGCCTGATTATATTTCTATGGTTCTTTTTCTTAACAGCGAAATTGGATCACTGACGGACCACTGGAGTATCATCGTGCCACGAGTGGAACCACCCGACTATATCAATCTCCACTAGGCTATAATGCTTATACACCAATTCAGGAGAAAACCTAATAAATTTGGGAAAAACCCCTCTTGTGGGAATCAAACCTAAGCCTTATCTCACCCCTAAGATGCCACTAGGGTATAATGTCATGGGCAGATTTCTACGGTTCTGACTGGTTCGCTTATAATCATCTGGTTTATTAAGTTGAAGCCGGATGGTGACGTTTACGGTTTCGGTTGACTATCGGGTAAAAACTTTGCTTACCATACCCTGACAATTCAACATTCAACAAGATATTTGTAGTGGATGCTCTGTGTCGTTGTGGCAGGGGCTATGTCCTAACGGTAAAAAATTCCTCCAACGATCTCAACTTGTAAGAATTTGGCCCTCATCGATCATTTTCAAACTGTAGATGCACTTGATTCAATTAAGGTGACTACAAGTGTACTTGAATCTATTGAGGATGCCAAATTCTTTTATGTTTTAAAATGATCAATGTGGACCAAATTTTTACAAGTTAGGATTGTTGGAGAGAATTTTGAAAGTTAGAATTATTATCATCAGCTAACATGTGAAACTTTGAATTATTAAAATCCAATAACTCTTAAGAAAATGATAATTCTTATTTTTTTCTCCATCAAAAGTTAATTAAAAATAGATAATTCTTGTTTACCGTCACTAGTGCTTTAGTGGTGGCCACGAGTATTTAAGTTTCACCTATGGTGAGTCCGGGTGAGTTTTCCCCTCCAGATCTCAAGTTCGAGTCTGGGTGGTAAGGGTTTCTCATTGAGGGGTTTAAATTGGGGTTCTATTGTGCGAAGAGGGTCTCTATCGCGGACCCAGTTAAGACAACTTATGCTAGAACTCCCGACATTCGCGAATAATTTGCAACTTTAAAAAAAAAGTAATTGTTAATCTATTGATTTCAGTAATCAGCTTTTTAACAGAAGTCGATTTTAAAAAATATTAAATTAGTTTGCAATCGATATTATGAGTTTATGACATGTATGTGCACACACGCACGCATATATATATATATTTTAAAATAAATTACTGTAGTATACTATGATAGGGTGCACATTCACCCATAGATCAGATGACGGCAAACGTTGCAGCAAGATAGATAGGGTACTGGTTTGTCAATCGTTTTTATCTAAATGGCCCTCGGCTGAGCTCACGGGTCTGCCAAGATACAGATCGGATCACCGCCCCCTAATGTTAAAATGTTCCGAGGTTAAATTTGGACCTCCCCCCTTCAGGTTTTTCAACTCGTGGCTAAATGAAGACAGTCTGAGGAAGATTGTGATTGAATCATATAATGGTTTACAGCATCCGTGCCCCCCGGATAAAATGATAAGTCAGCGTTTAAAAGCAGTCAAGAAGTCAATCAAACCTTGGAGCAAAGAATTAAAATCTCGGGATGGTAAGATAATCAACGATCTGAGCGAGAAGATTGAAGCATTGGATCTTAAGGCTGAATCCAATTCTCTTTCAGAAGAGGAGGCTTCTAACAGAGAGATCTGGGTAAAAACATTGGCTGAACTAGAAGATAATAATCTGGAAGACCTCAGGCAAAGAGCAAAAATCAAATGGCTAATAGAAGGGGATGAAAACTCCTCCTTCTTTCATGGGATAATCAAAAGCCATCAAAAAAACAACAGGATTAATGGTCTCAATTTTAATGATGTTTGGGTCTCGGAACCGGAATCTCTAAAGGAGGAAATCAAAAGATATTTCGAGCAACTTTTCAAGGAAGATAAACATAATAGACCGAGTTTCATAAACGATGGGTTTAAAACTCTCTCGTTGGATCAATCGGCCATGCTAGTTAAACGCTTTTCTAAAGAGGAAATAAAAGAAGCAGTTTGGGATTGTGGAGGCGACAAGACTCCAGGACCAGACGGGTTCACTTTCGGCTTCATGAAATGCTATTGGGACATCCTTGAAGCTGATTTCATCAAGCTCGTGGATTACTTCTATGTCCATGGGAAATTAAATCGAGGTTGTAACTCTAGCTTTATCACCTTGGTACCTAAATCCAGCAACCCCCAGTCTATTAAAGAGTTTCGTCCTATTAATCTTATTGGTTGCATCTCGAAGCTTATCTCGAAATTGTTAGCCAAAAGACTCAAGAAGGTGATTGGACATTTGGTAAGTGATACCCAGACTGCTTACGTAGAAGGCAGAAGTATCCTGGAGGGTCCCTTAATAATTAATGAATTGGTCTCGTGGTGCAAAAAATCCAAAAACAAAATGATGCTTTTTAAGGTTGATTTTGAAAAGGTGTTTGACTCTATTAGTTGGAGCTTCTTGGATAGTACGTTCTCACAAATGAGATTCCCCGCCTTATGGCGGAAATGGATTTTGGGTATCCTATCATCATCAAGATCCTCGGTACTGGTTAATGGCTCTCCCTCTTTCGAGTTCAAAATTGAACGAGGCGTTCGTCAAGGGGACCCTTTATCCCCTCTATTATTTATCCTTGCAATGGAGGCATTACATGTGGCTACGGTCACAGCAAACGCCCAGGGGCTCTTCAAAGGTTGTAAATTGCCAAACAATGGTCCTACCGTTTCCCATTTACTATACGCGGACGTCGCCTTGTTTATCGGTGAATGGTCGGACTCAAATATTCACAATCTTGCAAGAATCCTGAGATGCTTCAACCTAGCCTCCGGTCTCAAGGTCAATTTCAACAAGAGCCAACTTTTTGGCATCGGTTTGAATTGTGCTTTGGTTGAACAAAAGGCTTCAATTCTTCAGTGCAAGATGGGGGTGCTTCCCTTTACCTACTTGGGGCTTCCAGTGGGGTCTAACATGGGATTGGCAAAAAACTGGAAACCGATAATCGATAGATTTGGTGAGAAACTCTCGACATGGAAAGCTCGTACACTATCTTTTGGGGGTAGAGTGACACTTATAGAAGACGTTTTAGGGAACCTACCATCCTACTACCTATCTCTTTTTTCCGCACCGTCCCTTGTGTTGAAACGTCTTGAAGGCATACGCCGCAAATTCCTGTGGGGTGGTTGTATGGAGAAAAATAAAATTTGTTGGGCTCCGTGGCATAAAGTTGTAGCTCCAAAAAAGAACGGGGGTATGGGGATTGGCAGTTTGGACTCCCTGAATAAATCTCTTATGATTAAATGGGCCGTTCGGTTCAAGAATGAGCCTACTTCATTGTGGGCCTCGGTTATTTCAGCAATCCATGGTGGAGGGAGTTGTCTGTCCTATATCCCTTTGAAGACCTCCATTGGTGGTGCATGGAAGTCAATCGTTAATATGGGTCGATCCTCGCCTAACCAACCGATCAAAGTGCAAGAAAGACTTACACCGATAATTGGTATAGGCGACAAAGTATCGTTCTGGTTGGACAATTGGGCGGCTGAGGTACCGCTGCGGGAACTTTTTCCTAATCTTTTCGCAATCGAGACCGAGAAACAATGCAAAGTCTTGGATCGTTACACATTCACCCATGGAAAAGTGGTATGGTTCTGGGGCAGTGAGAATACTCTTAGCGGCAATGATCTGGAAATTGAATGGGGGGAATGCATGGCTATGCTAGAGAAGGTTAATATTCAGTTGAAGCCTGATACTTGGCTTTGGAAGACTGGTGCAGAGGCGGAAGACTTTATGGTAAGTAAACTCAGATCGGAGTTGGATCGAATTGACACTATGAACGAGACAAGAGTTATTAAATGGTTACATTGGATCCCGAAGAAAATAAACTGTTTCCTTTGGAGGGTGGTGCTTGACCGATTAGCAACAAGAGAAGCCCTACAATTGAGACATATTCCACTCACTTCCATCAGCTGCCCTTTCTGCAACAATGCGGTGGAATCAGTAAACCATTTGCTGGTATCTTGTGACTTGGCCCAACAGATCTGGACTGTGGTATTCCAGTGGATGAAACTGTCCCCTCCTAGGTTCACTCTAAGTGTGGTGCAATTACTTGAACTCATCCTCTCGCTTAAATATAATAAAATCAAGAAAAGAAGTTTTTATGTGGTCGTGGCGGCAACTTGCTGGAAAATATGGCTGACAAGGAACGACATCATTTTCAAGCAAAAGTCAATATCGGTATCGAAAATGATTGTTGACATCAAAGCGGTTTCGTTTACATGGATCAACAACCGAGCTGGTCTCTCGGACATTGGTTGGGATAATTGGAGGTCTTTTAATTTTTAAACATAAGTAATGGGCGTTAGTTGTTTTTTGTAGTTTTTATTTTCCTTCTGTTTGTATTGTTCCTTGAGCACCTTGCTTAAGCCTTTTATAAAATTTCCGCCTTTTTCAAAAATTTAATTACTTAAATATTTAATGACGGTGGACAATTTGCACTGGTTTCCTATTTGCGATGTTGAAAGTTGTATGTGACAATACCTTGGCATTGAACATTGATTATATATCTAAATCCATGTGATGATACGGATGGAGAATAATTATCCTTTTAGTGCTGTCACCGTTTTGTAGTCTTCGGACGTCCGAATTTTTTTTAACCAAGTCACAGTTTATAATGTCTAATAATTAGGGTAGAGAGAATGTAGAGACCGAATTTTTAAGTTTAGAGAGAGAGAGAAGAGTAGATGAAGAATGACGCTTTTATGTGGGATTTAAGCAACCACACAAGTTAGTGGTGTTAGGGCGCAGCTTTGTAGGGCTGGCGCCCGAGTGCCCGATCCCCGGAACTTTTCGTTCAGTTGTGTTTGGTATGTAGTTTTAGCATAGAATTTTTTAGGTATATACGTTTTCGACCCCCCAGTTTTATAATTTTATTAGGTGTATACGTTTTCGACCCCCGGTCGGAAATCTCAAGCTTCGCCTGAATGGTATGCAAGTGTTAGCAATTTCTAAATCACGGGTGTTCAGGGCCGGCCCAATAGTTAGTTATATGGTGAGATGGAATACGCATTGTTCAAAATCCTCATGGATTGCAATTAGAATTTTGGAAACGAAAATAGCCTCCCAATTTCACTCATGAGTTGTTAGGCTGTGTTGTTGCTTTATCTAGGTTTTACTTTCACACTTAATTTGAGATTTTGAGCAATAGAACGATTCTAAATTTTTAATTTATGTTTTATAAATTTCTAATTTCTGGTTGAACCCTTGAGTCTTCAGGGTCGATTTGTGGTATTGCATTTAGCCATTCCTATTGGGTAGTGTGTGTAGATTTGTGGTTCAAGTATTCAGGTTGATTTGTTCTAGCTTTATGGCCTTTTCGTATTGATTACAGATTACTTGGTGTTAGTTTTTTTCATTGTAATTTTATTGGTTAGTTCACTTGATTGTTATCTGGTTGACTGGATCTCTGTCATTATTTTTGCTTTTTTTATATTTTTTAGAACAGGGTAGGGTTATAGAGTGAACACTAGTGTATTTACGAACTGAGTGAACAAATCTTGACTATTGATTTACACATGTGTATGGCTGTGATTTCATCATCAAATCGTAAAATACACTAGTGTATTTCATCATATCCACGTATTTTTTGGTGTATGATGATTTGCCACAAAGTGTTAAGGTTACATAATGTAATATGTATCAAAAAAGTTTATCAAAAATTTTATAAATTATAACTTAAGTCCAAAGCATTAAGATTTTATACAAAGTGTTTCAGAGGTTTGCCAAAATTTCAGAGGCAACGAATTGAAGGGTCGACGAACTTCAGAGATGTTATGATTTTTATTTTTATTTTTATTTTAGAAATCTACTAAATATAGTCAATGTAATTATATATAATTCATTACATAAATGGTTATAAAATTGAAACCATAAAACTTGAATCTAGTACTCGAAAACCTTATATAGTACCTAAATGTGTTACTTTTGGTAAACCACAAGGACTATATGTGTAATTATTATATTAATAGCAGATATAAATTTGAATAAAAATATGTATTTTTTTATAAAATTATATTATCCAATTTCGAATAATCATGGGGTTCGGTTCGAAATTCATATATTCGCGTTTGATTAGATCGAAACCCAAATTTAACATTCGATTAGGGTAAGAATCCAGTTCATACATTCAATACCATAATTTGAATTTGATATTCGAATCAGTACGAAATGAGTTTCAAGTTTTTAACTGTGATTCAAATTATAAACATGCACCCATTGTTAAACCTAACATAAGCATCATCAACTTAATATATCCTAAAAAATGGAAACATTTCAAAACGGGCTTAGAGATAAAATAATTAACAACAGGGCCGGCTCTGGGCCCGGCAAACCCGTGCCGACGCCCGAAGCCCAAATTTTCAAAGGGCCCGAAAAGTCTTTATAAGCTTGTATATATTTATTAAATTATATATTTAGTATATTAATACGTATATTATGCAAAAAAAGTATTGATGGTGTAGTGGCAAAAACCATCTCAAAATAATTTAAAGGTATCAAGTTAAGTCTTTGCTCCATCATTAAGTTTTTATTTTTTGTAATTTATTTACCCTTAACCATAATTTTGGACCCAATTCTTTTCGTCGCCCGAGGCCTAAATTTTTTCGAGAGTTTTCAGGGACGGCTCTGATTAACAATGCTACAAAAACCAAAAAGAAAGAAACATCGTATTCTAATCAATAGGAGACTATGGCATATATGATAATGCATGCAACGACAAATTCAAAGCCAGACTTTCAATTTTGGCTTCTTTTCGCATGCACCCTACAATCTTATTTTTGCAACCACTAAAATTAATAGTACTTTTAATTTTAATTGGATAATTGCATAAAGGAAGTGAACTATATATAGAAGGTATTAATGGTACATGCACCCTCTTACACCTTTTGTAGTGACTGATGCACCGTTTTTTCAATAGTTTGGACCTACCGTAATCAATTCGTTGCACGCACCGTTTCTTTCACAATAAATTTAAACGTTTTGTTAAGTGGTTGTGTTGTTGGTAATGTATGCGGTTAAACTTAAACGAATGAATATAAACAACGTCTTTCGTGTTTGTTTGGTCGTTAGGGTCAGCTTAAACTTTTTTTGAGGGTCCTAAAGTGGATTCTGAAATTGAGGCCCTTTTTCTTATAAAGAGATCTTTTTTGCTTACGATTATAACACGCCTGAATATAAAGACACAAGTTTTTTTTATATTTGATAGTTTTTTGTATTTGATTTTTAAAAAACACACAGTCGTATTAGAGTTTGAATGACATTTTGTGAAAATAAAGGCCTCCAAATATATTGATTCTTTGCCCTCGTTGTCAAATTGAAAATTAAACCTTAAATCGGCTATTCACATTCAATTTATGTAAACAAAGTGGACTGACTTTAAAGGGATAAAAACTTTTTGTGATTTTAACGGAATACTTAGAAAACTTAGCGTTGTTGTGTGAACTTTTCCATGAAATGTGAGAGAATAGTAATCAAGTTTTAAAAGAGTTCTAATTAGGTTAAGTGGTTGTCCCAATTAGATAACTTAACATTCAAATCGAGTCATGTCATTTTTTTCCATTCGCCAAGAAAAAAATGGAGCATAAGATGTTGGGGTCAGATTATTTTAATATATGAAATTATATTTATTAAAAGCAAAAACACTTTAATTACATTAAAAATTAAAAAAAAAGTTAAAATCCACGTCATCACTCGACGTTAGCATCAAATAAAAGGGAAAAAAGAAACAAAAATCAACATCACCACGTTGCCTATAAAATGAATGAAAAAACCCTTAATTTTAATAAAAAAAATGAATGTTGAGTGACCTGATTGTAACATTTTTGAAATTTGAGTGACCTAATTGAACACTTTTTTTTGAACGGTCAACAGAATCAATCCCGAGCATTCTCGGGGCACCCACTGGACAAACGGAGTACTCCAAGAGTATCTCGAGTCCACCACCAATTCCGGGGAAAACCCAGTAACCCACCCGCCCGTAGGCACGACGATGAAATTACCGGTAAAACTCGTTTGGCTCAAGGATCCAACCCAGGTTTCCCCGGGTCTCCTATCATTGTCCACCAGTGCCTCACTCTGCACCAAGTGGGAGTTGAACTTGCATCTCTCAAGAGAAATGCATGTCTTCCACCACTTTTTTTTAACGACGATATTCTACAACAGGCGATAGGTATCGCACCCGCTTAGCAGGCCCTCCACCCCACTCTGGCACAAGACTATGTTGTCTTAACCGGGCCCACGCTTGGCATCAAAGTTTGGCTTGGCGCTCCCCGAGAAAATTTCCAGCCCACCGGCACCCCGGCAGTTGCATCCTCCACAAGAGTCAAGACTCTTTGGAGTAAATGCACTGTAATAGAAAACTCGGGTGTGCTCCAGGTTTCAAACTTGAGACCATAAGGTCCCTAGCCTTATCCCTTCATTGCATAACCACTGAGACAAGTCCCAGGGTTAAGACTTCCACCACTTGATGTAGAGATCAATGGCAATTGGAACACTTTTAAAACTTGGTTACTATTTTACAAAGTTATTTAAAAAACCATGTTAGAGAATATAGTTCATATTTACCCTTACAAATTTGAAAATTATCATACATGCCCAAACAAAACAAAAAATATTATATATGCCCTTGCAAAGTAGTTAAAATATCAAATATGCCTAACTTATTAAAAACAATCTAATAAATAATCATTTTACCCTTATTTTTTTACTTCAAGTTTCTGTATATACTCGTCTTTTAACTTCATATTTTTATATAACACATTTTTAGCTTAAATTTATTTTTTGCCTTTTTATTTATTTTTTATTTTTACCCATGATCAATAGAACAGTATAGTACATATATAATATTTAAGCTAGATAAATTATGCTAGAAATGAGTAAATATAATATTTGAAGTTAAATGTCATATATGAAATTTTAAAGTTTTAGAAAAATAAGGCTAAAATTGTCATTTATTAAATTGTTGTTAACGAACTCGGTATATATGATATTTTAACTACTTTGCAAAGGTAAATATGATATTTATAATTTTGCATGGGTCTATAATATTTTGCAAGTTTGTAGAAGTATATAGGAGATTGCCTTTTTTTAATTCGACATTTTAACTAACTTTTTTTTAATTCGACATTATATATAATAACAAATGTTGAAAGAGCTTATGAACAGTGGAATAATTGGACAAATTTTGTATCTTATTTACAGAATTGCCATGACTTCCTTTTAGGTTAAATAGAGTGTGGAATAGTTGGATAAATTTTGGTTCTTATTTACATAATTGCCAATTTGCCATGGCTTTCTATTGGGTTTGAATAGAGTGAGTGGACCGGCTTTGCACGTTAGAAACTACAAGTCATTTTATAGAAAGTAGAAGTCTAATTTTTAACGCAACAAATACGTGTGTGTATATATATCCTTTTTATTTAATATATATTATTAACAAGTTATTTTTAAGAAAGTAGAAGTCTAATTTTTAATGGAGGAAATACAACCTATATATACCCTTTTATTTAATATAGATTATCATATCTATTTTAAGGGTGGAGATACAATAGGAAGTTAATTTGGCTAGGAAGGATAGGAAGTGATCTTGACCATCCATTAAGTTAATCAAGGGCTAAGATTAAATCAGGGAGATTGAAAGTAAGAAAAGAGGCGCGTGACTTTTTTTCAGGGGCATTCTAGTCAAGTAAGCCAATAGTTTCTCTCTCCTTCAATTCCCCCCCATTTTTTAAACGTTAATAACTCTTTCATACGACATTATTTTTTTATAAAAATTGCACCAAAAAAACGAGCGTTTTTTTATCTTTAAAACGAGTATGCTATTGCTATATTTTCAAAAAAAAAATTCAAAACCCAGTTGCGTAAAACGCAATAGAAAAACCCCCAGTTACGTAAAACGCAATGAAAAAAAAACCCTAAAAAATGACATTTTTCTAAAACGCAATGCACCAAAAACACAAAGAAATGACTTATTTGTAAAACGCAATGGCCAGAAAACACAAAGAAATGTTTTATTTCTAAAACGCAATAGCCTAAAAACTCAAAAGAAAATGTACTTTATAAAACGCAATGGACTAAAAACCCATAAAAATGTGTTTTACCTAACGTTTGTGTTTTACGGAAGCTCTTGAATGAATTGCGTTTTGCTGTTAAAGAGAGCTATAGGGAATTTTGAATATGCAGAATGTGATTACGATCTCTCCATATTTGCAGACTCACCAAACTTTCCAGATACAAGAATACTAGGTTATGTTTTTAAGGTGATTTGAGATTTGAACCATGGCAACTTTGTCACCCAATTGTTTCTTCATCCAATCACAGTTATATCTTCATTCTTGCTCGTTACTGAATAGCCAGAAAGGACTGAAAACACATAAAAAGTGTTTTACCTAAAACGCAATGCACAAAAAACACAAAGAAATGTCTTATTTGTAAAACGCAATGGCCAGAAATCACTTAAAAATGACTCATTCTAAAACGAAATGGACTGAAAACACTTCAAAAATGTGTTTTACCTAAAACGCAATGACTAAAAACACTTAAAAATATGTTTTTTCTAAAACGCAATAGCCAGAAAGGACTTAAAAATGACTCATTCTAAAACGCAATGGACTGAAAACACCTAAAAATGTGTTTTACCTAAAACTTAATGACTAAAAACACTTAAAAATATGTTTTTTTCTAAAACGCAATAGCCAGAAAGGACTGAAACTGTCTGGGACTGTGAAAACACTCTTATTTCTAAAACGCAATGGACATATAAAACTGTCTGGGACTGTGAACTGTCTGAATTGTCTACGAATTATTGTCTTCAACCCCAGCCAGGGGCTCTGCCCCTTGGACCCCGCCAGGGGCTGCCGCCCCTGGGACCCCGCTACCGGGGGCTGCCGCCCCCGGACCCCCGCCATGATCGTAAAACGCAATAAGTAAATCAAAAACCCAGATCATAAAAATGAAATTAAAGAATTTCTTACATGGATCGAAGTGGTTTCTTCAACAATTGATGAATTTTGAATGATTGAAACACTTATCAACGCTTGAATCGAACGAATCGAGTGATTATCTCCAAAATCACCGGAAAAAACGAGATTTTTTTATGAAATTAAACTGGGTTTTCTTCAAAAAAAGCTGAAGAACACGTTGATCGGGTTCTGAATCATTGATTTGTGATGAAAATCGCACTATAATGTAGTGATTATTGAGATAGAAAGTGAAGAAATAGTTGAAGATGGTGGGTTTTGAAAATGATGGGTTTTTGAATTTACTGGGTTTTGAAAAAGGAAGAAGAAGGAGTTGGATTGACTAAAATACCCTTTCTCTTTATTTTAAAATTTGCCACATGTCATAATCCTATGGCTTCCTATCCTTCCTAGTGAAAATTAACTTCCTATTTGATCTTTACCCTCTATTTTAATTCCTTCATACATTTACATTTATATATAAACCTTTTTTTTTTACTTCAATGCATATCACGTAACATTTTGTCATTTCGGGATTTGACGTTACAAATTTTTTTATTTACGATTCAATATTCAAACATGAGCGGCCATTACTTCATACATGTTTTTTAACGTACATAACCATGTTGATGTTACCGCTGCAACACGCGGGCGTCACCAACTAGTTTTAACTAATACGCGTAATATTGTTTTTGTTTTCATTTTTCATTATTATGCCAATAGTTAATGTTTATCTGATCTCAATAGTTCTTTATTTCAATCAAAACCTTTGATTTGCTACTTAATAAGGGTGAAGGGAGTGGCTCGGCAAACCAAACGACAAAGGTGTTTGCCACGCGGCAACACCGCCGCCGGCCACCTTTGCCGCTCGGCAAACTTGAACAATCGGTGAACCTATGCCGAGTGACCAAAGAAGAGAGAGAGGGGGGAAATAATGATTGGAGCATGTTTTTCCGTGCTACGGCGACTGGTGGCGGTGGTTTCCTGTGGCGGTGGTGGTGTTGCTACGGCGGTGGTGAACAGGAGGTGGTGGAACCGGTGGTGGTGAACAGGACGTGGTGGAACCAGTGGCGGTGGTGGTGTTGCTACGGCGGTGGTGAACAGGAGGTGGTGGAGGTGATAAGGGTGGATTGATTTTGAGGGTGGTGGTGGTGGAGGAACCGGTGGTGATGGAGGTGGAACCGGTGGTGGTGGAGGTGATAAGGGTGGGTTGATTTTGAGGGTGGTGGTGGTGGTGGTGGAGGAACCGGTGGTGATGGAGGTGGAACCGGTGGTGGTGGAGGTGATAAGGGCGGTGGTCCGCAGTGCTCCGCTGTGGCTCTGCCACCGAGGGCGGTGGTCAACCGCCATTCCCTCAAGATTCTCCAGTCTCGGTGTCTTTTTGTGTCGACACACCTCTGTTTCTTATCTGTTTCTGTCTATGTTTCCAAGTTTGATAGGTGTAAATGTGGTGTTCAATGATCAATGGCATGACAATATGGTCCAATAAACAAATGCCAGGCATATCTTGCACTGTAATACTAACATATAGTAATTGTTTTTTTAATTAATTTGATGTTTTATTTGTTTTTATTTAACACATAATTTTTTTTTTTTTTTTTAAAAAGAAAAAAAAAGTTTGCCACTTTCAAGTGTCTACACCACTGCCAACACTTTTCATCAAAGTTTAAACTCTTCACACTTGCTGACATGACACACTCTAATTGGTCCATTTTAAAGTTTGCCACTTTCACCTGTTTAACCACTCCCTTCACCCTAATATGTATGTTTTTGTGATTTGTGAGAAAAATGTGATTGGATGTAAGTAGGAAGGAAACAACAATGTCAAGTTGACAACTGGTCTGACATGTTGCCCACATCATCTTAACATGATCCCAACTCCAGGTTGCCATTCTCTACATTACTTTAACTTAATCTTCTTTATTTTTAGCTTTTTTTTTTTTTTTTTTTTTTTTTTCTAATGGTGAACGGGCTGAACGCAGCAAAGAGGGCGGTGAACCATTTCATCGTGAGGGGAACATCATCGCCGCTCCTCTTTGCCGCGCAGAGTGAGTGGAAATCGATGAAGAGTGCCTGCATGTAAAAGTGTACCGTTGCAAATCTTGATTGTTTGAATTTTATGATTAACAGCCAATGTTTTAAAAAGCGGTTTTCAAATCAACCCGTATTAGACTAAAAAATGGTTCAACTGGTTGAACCAGGCTGTACGAGCGGTTCAACCGAGTTGAATAGCTAACTCTATAATTTCATAAGTTACAACATCAACTAAAAAATTAATCAAAAAATGCATGATTACATATTAAAAGATGATCCAAAAGTAAATCCATAATAAAAAATAATCCAAAAGATAATCGAAAATCATTCAATTTTCTAACAAGCTCTTTTAAATGAAAGTGTACGATATATTTAAGCCATTTGAGTGTTGAATACATCAAGTTTACGGTCGCATAAAAGATGAAATTCAATATTATCGTCATCCTCATCAACTAGAGGATAACTATTTTCGTTTCATACAATATTAAATAAGAACTTTTAGTTACAAATAATCATAATATATAAAAATTACGTAAGATAAGTAACATATATAATAAAAATAAGTAACAGCCCAAACTAAAATAACCCTGGGCCGGTATCGGTATTACGTTTCAAACCGGTATACCAGATTTTACCATCAGTACAAACCTTATGCCGTTTCACTTATTTACCGGGGTGTTTCGTACTGGATTTAAATCTGGAAACGGTAACACCGGTATAACCGGCCGGTATTTACCGGTTTTTAAAACATTGTTAACAGCTATATAGCTGTTTATATTTAAAAAAAAGGTTTTTTTATATATTTAAAAACCATATAAACCCAACCCATTTTAAACAAATTCACACCAACCCAATTCCTTATTTCTCCAAAACTAAATCTCTACCCCTATTTTATTTAAAATGGTGGAAGAAATACTTTTGTTTTTCCCACCCGATAGCAGTGACGACGAGTTAGCTTTAACCGATAGTAGCATATTTTTTTTCCAAAATCTCTTTGAGGAAGTCGAACTACAAGACACGGGCACATCTAGTAAGAAACGTTTTGTTCATCGTGATCGTGAGAGTGGCCACGAAACCCTTATGGCGGATTATTTTGTCGAGGACCCGAAATACAACGAAGATATTTTTCGACATAGTTTCCGTATGTCAAAACGTTTGTTTCTAAAAATTATGAGCGACGTGGAAGCGAATAACCTGTGGTTTGAAGAGG
Source organism: Helianthus tuberosus (assembly GCA_030545235.1). Lineage (NCBI taxonomy): Eukaryota > Viridiplantae > Streptophyta > Magnoliopsida > Asterales > Asteraceae > Helianthus > Helianthus tuberosus. Next base: position 3,512,960 of record CM060422.1, on the reverse strand, counting down.
GCGTAGATGCGAGAATGAAGAAGGGTTTTACACCGTTGCAAAATGTTACATCGGCTATTAAACAACTTGCAACCGGTAACCCTCCAGACGAGAACGACGAGTATTTACATATGGCCGAAAGGACTTCCCACGAGTGTCTAGAATATTTTTGCAAAACGGTATGTAAAATATACGCTCCCGAGTTCTTACGTAGGCCAACAAGCCACGACATGACGCTTTTGTACCAAGCTCATGAGGATAAACATCACCTTCCTGATATGGTGGGTAGCCTTGATTGCACCCATTTCGTCTGGAGAATGTGTCCCAAGAGTTTCGGGGCCAATATATGATAGGAGATCACCATTACTCGACAGCTATGCTTGAAGCGGTGGCCTCTCAAGATTTGTGGGATTGGCATGCTTTTTGCGGTCCTCCAGGTGCACAAAACGAAATCAATGTGCTTTAGCAATCTCCATTATTTCTTACTAAATAAAATGGAACGGCGCCAAAAAGTTCATTTTATGTTAACAACCACTTATACAAACGTGGTTACTATCTCGTGAATGGAATCTACCCTACATGGTTCGTGTTTGTCAAATCATTTACATATCCTCACCTACTAGACGAAAAGAAGTTCAAGAAGCAACACGAGGCAGCAATAAAAGACGTGGAACGAACTTTTGGTGTTTTGAAGTCAAAATGGGGTATAATAGATTGGCCTATGCGTGCTACGAGTGTAAAAAAATAGGTACGTGGTGTGTACGTGTATTATTTTACATAACATGATTTTAAAAGACGACGGAAACGCGATAGCAGCAGTACACATTCGGGATCATCCAATCGAGCCAACTCTTGATGATAGTGTGTTAAACGAGCTTATGGATGAAGATATGCATTGGAGATTAAAACATGATTTCGTTGAGCATCTCGAAAGAATAGATTTACCCCACCTATTGGTGGAATCCGACGAAGAGTAGTAATTTTAGTTAGTTTTTTTTAATTAAATGTAATTTTAATTATTTTTAATTAAATGTAATTTAATTTTAATTTTAATTTAATTTGATGTTTTTTTTAACTTATTGCACTTTTATTTTGGTAAAAATATGTTTTATTTATTAATTAAGTAGTTTATAAAAAAAAGAAAAAAAAAAGTTTACCTCTCATCACGAGTGGTGACCGCCACTTATGTTTTTTTGGACAAGATAGGAGTTAGAGAGGGGAATTGAGATGACAATAGATGATTGGATGGATGAAAAGTTTACCCATGTCATGAGGGGAGTACCTCTTTCACCCAAACTTTTTCAATAAAAGTGACAATTTTATATTTTATATGAAAAACTTTCACATCTACCTCTCTTATCCTAGTTGTGACATGAACATATATAGCTACTTGGCTGATATAATACCACGTATGTGACTTAGACAAACATCGTCGAAGAAAATGATTGTTGGATATAGACCTGGCTTGTTTAGTTGATTTTACTTATCGATATATTAGCAGGTTTAGACGACATAATACGTATGTTTCATAACTGAAAGCTACAGGGCAAGCAATTGATGGGTTCTGATCGCAAATGGTGGACATTTGGCGCGCAAGGAACAATGTGATTTTAATAACAAACTAGTTAAAATTGAAGATATCATGAGCAAAGTGAAGTCGGTGGGGTATTTATGGTATAAAAATAGGTTGAAATTCAAAGGTATATCATGGAATAATTGGTGTAAATTTGTAATCATGTAGTTTGGTTTGTGAAGGGGTATTGTAACAACCCGACTTTTTGAAGTCAAAGGAAGAAAAGGTTGCTAACTGCGATCTGTCACTCCTTGCTTAATTACAGATTTGTGCTTCTTGACTTGTAATCAAATTCTATTATTTGTTTACTTTAGTTGTATTATGTGGAGTATCTATAACAAATCGAGGTTTAATCGCTATTAAATCGCAGTATTAATCGCTAATCGCATCGTTATCGCATCGCAACTCGAATTATGTGTTCTGGATATTGTTTTACGTGTGTGTGCTATTATGTGTTACTTGTGCATGTTATGCTTATGATGAGGTGTTCAATCGCAATCGCAACTCTATCGCAACGCAGTCACATCGTAAAACACCGAATAGACATGGTTAGGTTTATGACTGTTAGTTAGGTTAGTCGGATAAATAATGTGAAATACTATCGCATCGCTCACTCAAAACGCATCGCAACGTTCGACACACGAAACGAAATGCCAAAATCTAACTCGCCGGACCACTCGATCGAATGACCATTCGATCGGATGGCCATCCGATCGATGTGCCATCCGATCCGTCACATCTGCACCACTTTCCTCTTTTGGAAACCCTATAAATACCCCTGTCACATCCCAAACATTGATGTGACAGCTATCTCACTCGACCAAGCGCCTCCAACCCTCTTTCCCTTCGATTTCTCGCGATTCTTGTAAGTTTCTTCCCCAAATCTTGTACATCTACATCTACACGCACTTCTTCATCATCTTCACCTTTGAATCTTCACTTTTAACCGTGAAATCAGTGGATTTGAGGTGTTCTAGGATGATGTCATCATGGGGTTCTTATGAACTTCAAGTTTTGGCATCATTCCACTAAAAACAACTCAGATCTAAGAGATTCTCACATGATTTAACACTATTTTCGCATGGATCTAAACATTTTTCATGAGTAGAAGGATTGAAAGATGATTTCACAACTTTCTTTCAACTCTTTTACACTCAATGCATTCAAAACCGATAGAATCGGAGCTAGTTCTGGCCTTCTACTCGTTCTCTAGTGAAGTGTCGGTTCGAGATCTGATTCCTATCAAAGAGACGACCGATTCAAGGGTTGAACATGAATAACCGTCAAGGAACAGTTAACTGGTCAGAATGGGATGATTCCCGTCCGATCGGATAACTTGGGCTTGAGGGAGTTCCTGTTGTTTAGCACGTTGTCATACCGTCTCTAGCAAACCGCAAACTTTCAAAATTTAACAATTTCCAAAACGATCAAGTCACCAAAACGGATTGCCGTCCGATCGGATTGCCATCCGATCGAACGACAATCCGATCGGATGACTTTGGTCTTCAACACTTAAACTTCTCATAACAAAACTCAGACATCACCAAACCAGCGAACGGCCATCCGAACGGATTGCCATCCGGTCGAACGACCATTCTGCTGTGAACTAGCTCTGAGAAATAACTCACTGGACGGATCGCCATCCAATCGAACGACCGTTCGACCGGACGACCTGAAAGGAAGAGATGTTTCTCTGTTTTCAAAATGCTACAACGAAAACTTCAAAGCCATCATACACAAACACCTCCATCCCAAACAAGTGGTAACCCGACCGAATGGCCAACCGATCAGATGACCATCCGATCGGATTGCCATCCGTTCGGATGGCACTTCGACACTCTTTCACTTGCATCGATTTACGTGCCACTTATCGCTTATGCTATCGTTCTATAACCAGGCTCACTCTAGCGCTCCCTTCAATCCATTAACTACTATCACTGTGAGTATACTCGATCCCTTTTTGCTTTAAGCACTTTTGGGTGTTACATACGTTACTTATACTAAATCACATCGAACACACAACGCAAACACTTTTATACGCTAACTTCTATCGCATGTTATACGTGTTACTCGAAGAATGCTTGTATGTTATGTTTACACAGTGATTGTTACCTGAAACCTTAGCAACGATAGTACTATAGTTTGGACTCAGCACCTGTCGTGGACGGGGGTTGCTAAGGGTATTTCTCACATGTCACAGTGGTGATATGTGTTGCGCACTCTACAACTCGCAGTCACGTTTGTGCATAGTTCATTGTCGATAACCTACTTGCCTCGCATTAAACATGTTACGTGCTGGTTATGCGTAAACTCGCTTTCGCTACTATTATACTACTAAACTTGTATGCTCACCTTTACACTATATGTATTGACCTCTATTTAACGTATGTGACAGGTGTTTAGGATGCTTGCTTGTTACTTGCTGGAATCAAGCTAGGGTGGAGTCTAGAAACAAATTTAATAAAATCTGAGTTGTCGAAACATGTTATTTGTCTTTGAGATATTTGGTCTGTAATAACTATTTACTTTGGTATGTTATGGTATGGGACATAATATTTAAATATCTAGTAATTTAGTATTATGAATTTCTCTTGGACAATCTGTTTCGCTCATTGTCGCGCCCTGATGTTTCTACCATCGGTTGGGGTGTGACAGGTATGGTCCCAAAAACCCGCGCTGACCAATCAGGTCGCGCGCAGGACCATACTCCTACTACATTAGTTGGTCTACTTTCTTGACCTCGCACCGACTAATCGGGTGAAACATAGGTTGCGCGCGAGGCCAAACAAAGGTCAGACCAAATTCCACACTTAGGTTCTTGGATGAAAGCCCTCACTTTCTTGACCTTGCGCGGGCTACATGGGGCTCACCCACACGCCGCGCAGAGGACAGAAGCGCAGGTCATCCAAGGACAAGTACTAAAGGTACAAGTGGAAGAGCAGCGGACCAATGAGCGTCCAACAGGCTGTATTAGATTGTGCTCCACAATTAACAATCGTACATAAGACAAGATAGTACATAAGGACGCATACGTGGCACCAATCAAAGTGCGCCGACATCTGCTCCATGATCTCCACTCGGCCGCTGATGGCAGAGAGACAACAAGGACAACGGTCAGGACACGTGGATCCATTCAGCGTACACCAACTCCGTCCTCACCCAGAAGCACTAACGGTTGCAGCCAAGGGGACAAGAAGGATATTCCTTGTTGTCGACTCCAGGCCCAAGGCCCATCAGCTCATCTCCTTCTTCACTACTCCGGCTATAAATAGGGACCTTCATGTACAAGTTGATTCTAATCTGTTCTCTGCCCTCTCACTATTAATCACACACTTATTCCCTCAAAACATATACTTATTCTCACGCCGGAGAGTGATTAAGAGAAGAACCCCCTATTCCCCTCCTCTTAACGAGCTTAACAGGGTGTTTAGTGTTTTGCAGGGAGATCAAGACGTCAGCTCAGGAAGGATTAAGAAGATTAACCTTTATGGTCGGAACATAAACCAAACTAAATATCTAAAATTAGTTCCGTGTTTCTTCAGTTTGGTTGGTCGCCCCGATTTGGGGTGTGCCGGTTTTAATGAAGTTATCTTTTAAAAAAAAGGAATATTGGATTTTAATAATCCCAATTCTTCGTCGTTGGCCGCCAACAGTCCCAACTTTAAAAATAACCACTGGCAGTCCTAACTTTTAACATATTGGCCTCCAATGACCCTGACTAACTGAACCCTAACGTCGATAGTCTCTGGTCACCGGAAAAACGTTTTTTGGTCGGAAAATTTATTTTTAGCCGGAAAACTCAACATTTTTGTCCCGAACCTCTTTGTAACCTTATTATGGACCTTTGGGAACCTTTTTCTAGTAAAAGTCCCAATTATTAAAGTCGCCAGAAAACTCAACATTTTCGTCCCAAACCTCTTTCTGGACAAAAACGGTTTTCCGGCGACCGGAGACTAACAGCGTTAAGGTTCTGTTAGTCAAGGTCCATTGGTGGCCAATATGTCAATAGTTGGAACTGCCAGTGGTTATTTTTTAAGTTGGGACTGTTGGCGGCCAACGGCGATTAGTTGGGATTATTAAAATCCAATATTCCTAAAAAAAAAATCTAAGAGCTGTTGTTGAGAAAAAAGGTCATAATTATTTGGCAAATTGGCCTGTAATAATCCCACCTACACCTTTTTGGCCAATAATAATCCCACCTCAGAATATTCCCTACACCAGTCCCATTTTTCAGATTTTTGGCCCACACTGGTCCCCAGTTAAAAATCCCTAACTCAGTTAGTAAAATGGCTGATGTGGGATTATTATTGGCCAAAAAGGTGTAGGTGGGATTATTATTGGCCAAAAAGGTGAAGGTGGGATTATTACAGGTAATCCGTTTTTAACACATCATCTGCCACATATCTGCCACATAATCAGTTTTTAACACATCATCTGCCACATCAGCCATTTTACTAACTGAGTTAGGGATTTTTAACTGGGGACCAGTGTGGGCCAAAAATCTGAAAAATGGGACTGGTGTGGGGAATATTCTGAGGTGGGATTATTATTGGCCAAAAAGGTGTAGGTGGGATTATTACAGGCCAATAAGCCTAATTATTTTGATATTTTTTTGAGCAGTAACATTTAGAAAAATGTTACTAAGGAATAAGTTTTTAAATAAGGCACCTCATATGCAATCAAAACACTAAGAGGTTTTACATCTCTTCCACCAAATCTACCTTATAATTGCATTAAAAACAACTATATTTTGTATCTTCTTTTAATTAAATAATATTTTTTATACATTTATAATTACAATTTCTCTCTCATCCACTCACAACTATCCACCAAATCTACCTTATAATTGCATTAAAAACAACTACATTTTCTATCTTCTTTTAATTAAATAATATTTTTTATACATTTATCATTACAATTTCTCTCTCTCTCATTCACTCACAATCATTTTCAAAATACATTAAAAATTATAGAGGGTAAACAGTGTCCTCTTAAATATACAGATAAATAGTAACATTTTCTCTTTCTTCACTCATAACCACTTTTTATAATTTAAAAACTTCGCTCGTACAATTTGATGAAAGGGATGTGAATGCTCTAATGTGAGGTCATCCAAAATGTGTTTCTATCAAGGTCGGCCTTGGGGAGGAAAATGGTGGGAGGCCATTAGGCAGCACGATAGCCCATTTGAATTAAAAAGTTAAACCTAATTACTTAACCAACTATATATACCAAATTAGTCAAATACCTATTGGGTGCCCAAATTTAATCTCACTGTTAATAAAAAAAGAATATTGAATTTTAATAATCACAACTATTCGTCGTTGGCCACCAACAGTTTCAACTTCAAAAATAACCACCGGCAATTCCAACTATTGACATATTGGCCACAAATGGACCCTGACTAACAGAACCCTAACACCGTTAGTCTCCGGTCGAAGAAAAACCGTTTTTGTCTAGCAAAAGGTTTCTAAAGGTCCGATCTAAGGTTACAAAGAGGTTTGGGACGATAATGTTGAGTTTTCCAGCCAAAAAGTTGAGTTTACCGGCGAAAAAGAAGTTTTTCGGCGACTTTAATAATTGGGCTTTTACTAGAAAAAAGTTCTCAAAGGTCTATAATAAGGTTACAAAGAGGTTCGGGACAAAAATGTTGAGTTTTCCGGCCAAAAAACGGTTTTTTCGGCGACCGAAGACTAACAGTGTTAGGGTTCTGTTAGTCAGGGTCCATTGGAGGCCAACATTTTAAAAGTTAGGACTGCCAGTGATTATTTTTAAAGTTGTGACTATTGGCGACAATGACGAATAGTTGGGATATTAAAATCCATTATTCCTAAAAAAAATAAGTGCATAGAAGAGAGGGGCATAAATTTTTTTGTAGGGGCACATCTTGTATCATTGCCCCGGGCCCGAAACTTTTTTTCTTTTAATTCTTTGAGAGGCCTGATTTCTATCATAATATTTTCTCAACATGAGGGTGTATGGAGTGGTTAAACACCTTAGAGTGGCAAACCAAAAAAACAACCAATCAGAGTGCGCCATGTCAATCAGTAAAAAGTGTTTAAACTTTGCTGAAAAGTGTTGGCAATGGTTTAGACACTTCCTGAAGTGGTAATTTATTTTATTTTCTGTTTTTTTAAGATAAAATGGAAAAAAACATCAAAGTTTTATAAATAAAAATAAAGCATTACATTTTAAATAAAATCTAAGTTTAAAAAAACTAAAAATCACAAGGCCATCCATATTTTTTGCGATCTCACGTTTTCTAGCGAGTGTGATTTCCAACGTCGCATGGTGAACATTGTCGGTAGGCATATTAAACGTCTCCAAGTCCTTGTCGTACATCGGAGTCATCTTGTATGTCTCTCGGTGATTGTGAGCTTGGGGTCTGAAAAGCAAACGGGTCAAAAGCATTTTGGGCGTCTAGGGAGTAATCATAATAACCGGGTCGGACCGTGTTGCATCCAATTTTGGAAGGGTTGGGTATCTGATGAAACACTGGTTAATACTGATGGTTAACTAGCTGGATTGTCTCTTCTGTGGGTTCAATCTCCTTCTCTACTCGCCGAATGACTAAGGTCCTGCAAAACAGCAACACCGTTAGCTCGTTAAGAGGGGAATATGGGGTTTCCCTCTTAACCGGGCTCCGGCGTGAGAATAACTACTGTTCTGAGGGAGAAAACAGTGTGTGTTGTGAGTAAAATGGTGGAGAATAGAATAGAGTAACCTGAATGATGAAGGGTCCTATTTATAGCCGGAGTGTGAAGGAGGGAGGAGCAACCTTGCCAGCTGCTATCAGGCGCCAGCTGCTCGACCAAGGGAATATCCTCTTGGTCCCCTCTGTTGTGGTCAGGGTGGTGGTACACGTGGCGCGCCCGTATTCGTCCATGCTGGAGAAATCGTGCAGCCTCTGTTGGTCTGCTCCCGGATCCATTGCAGGTCCATATGGCGCTCGATTACTAGTGACACGTGTCGTCCTTTCTGTCGGAAAGAGCATCTTTGGTGCCACTTTGACTTCTTCCAGAAGCTTCTGGATTTATTTGCTGATGTAGGCGCCATGTAGACGGGAGAAGTGGTGTGGTCCCTGCCATGTGGATGTTGAGTTGGGACCATACATCTTCAAGTCCCCCCAGTCCAGTGTGCCTTCTAGTTTAGTTGATCGTCTAGGAGGGATTCTGGACTTATAAGGGTAGTGGTTGTTGTTGTTGTTGTTTTGCCTTTTTTTTTTTTGCATGTTGGTTGACTTGCGCGGCTGAGCAAAGTGGACGCATGGCGCATGGTGTGTGATGGTAGCTTACAAAGTTGAGCCATGTGGACGCATGGCGTGTGCGTATAGTGGTAACCTTACGGGGTTGAGCCAAGTGGACGCATGGCGCGTGGCGTATGATGGCAACGTTTCAAAGTTGAGCCAAGTGGATGCACGGCGCGTGGCGTATGATGGTTCCTTCTGAAAGAAGTTTCCTTTCTTGGCTTGAGGACAACTGACGTGACCGTCTGATGTCTCTGTCTTTTCGAAGGTGAACAGTCGCCTTTCAGATTGTGTCAGTTGCTTTTTCAGTTCGTGTCAGACGTGTGCCACCCACGCTCCCAAAAAAGGAGGCGACGGTTACTCTCCCTTCTGACATGTCTTTCCCCTGTTGGTTGACCATCTGTATTCCTGACGACCCACTACCCATCACATTAAATGCGATGGGTATAAATAGGAGGCGGTTCCTATTTTTTCTTCACTTTTGGATTTCAAACTCTGTTTTTTCTCTCATCTTCTTCTCTATATCCCTTCCTTTTCCATCTATTTTATCTCGATCTCTTCTTCTCATATTTCAACATTATGTCTACTGGAGTAAATCCTTCGACTAAGAAGAGAAAATACAGACCTAGGAATTCTCCTGGTCCTGACCGGGCGGCGATAAATTGGAAAGAAGATGAATTTCAGAATCTGGTTCGGTGTAACACCTCGAAAATTCATGTCCAATAAAATAAAGACACGTGTCACATAAGATAAATGTGTCATAAATTTCGGATCAAGTTAAAGGATGTAAGGTAGGATTTAAAAGCGTCGACATGTTAATAAGTACCTATGAGCGACCTATGTATAAATCCCAAACCTTAACCTGTGTTATAAACAATTGATATACATTCAATTCTGGTTAATACTAGTAATAATTGATTCAAATTTGTAAAGATGGGACCCTATGAGAATGTGTTCGTCAAACCTTCGTTCATGACCCCCTTTCAGAAGAATCCAAGACAATTTTAAAGCATGGCAAGGTTGTCATAACTGTTCAGACATGATCAAGTGGTCCCATACTGATAATAAAGACCCAAATTCGTAATATCAAAGTTGCATGGTCAAACTCAGGAGATTCTCAAATTTTTGTCCTCTGGTCATCAGTTACGGACCGTATGGGCCTTAGCCTTACGGTCCGTAAGCACTGCAACTGACAATTTAAACCAAGGTAGATTACGGACCGCAAAGCCAAGATCTTACGGTCCGTAATAGGTACTTACGGTCCGTAAGACAGCCCCAGCATCAGAAACTTCACAGCTGCCTGTTCCAGCCGGTTACACCGCCTCAATTTACCATTTCTTGATTCTAGGGGCTTGTTTAATGATTTAGAAGTACCTAGGGACACTTGGGATAATCAGGAATCATCCCATAGACTATTGTGGCACGATCTTGGTGAATCTAAACTCCTATATAAGAAGCCACATGTTGCACCATTTGATCACATTCACTTCTGGAGTATTTTGGAGCTCAAGACTCATTCCTAGTGATCATTAGTCGTGCTTAGGACCTTGGTAAGTATCCTTAACCTTCATTAATCGTGTTTTGCTTAGTTTATAGCTTAAAAGTCAAACTGTCGTAATTAAGGTTTGACTTATCGATTAATCACTAATGGTCCAGTGATTAGTCGAATTGAAAGTAGTTATAAGTTGGTAATTATGTGGGCAATAAACCCTTAAAAGGGCACCCTCTGATTTCCACTCTAACTAGGTCAAATGTCGGGTCAAACTTAATCCGAAAAAGTCAACAGAAACTTAATTTTCAAATTAACACGCATTTAGCAATGTAGAAGACGTGTAACCTGTTTTACCACTCATATAACTTGGTAATCGATGCAAGAACATGTCTAAGCATGTCCGACCCGACAATTTTCAGTTTAGGACCGGTTCAGAAACGAAAGTCGCATAAATTGACCACTGCTTTGACTTTCAGTTCTAACCCGTAGTAGCATGATTTAGAAATGCCTTAGAGCTTAATTTGGACCGGGTTACATGATAGTATAACCTTCTGTGATTGGATCGTTGATTGTCCGATTCGTTTACACGTTTCCGTTAATTGCTTAATGTTGACCATAATGCCCTTTTGACCATAAAACGAGAATTTTGGAAATGCGAGAGGACAATAATCGTTGTTACTGATTATTAAACATGTCCCTAAATTTTCACATCAGTTTGAGGTCTAGATTAGGAGTTATGCTCAATAGCATAATTAGAAAGCTTTTTATTAATTAAACGGTGTAATTAGCGTAAAGCCTATCTAAACCCAATTTTTGACACCAAACCTTTTACCCACTGATGTAATATAATATTTTGGGATTTTTGAAGATTTTTAATTATTTTTAAACTGATCATAACATAGGGTTATCGCCGTGATTCGGTTATTACCGATTATACCATTTTTGCTTATAAAATGAGTTTTACATAACAATTTGATACCAAATCCTTGGCTACTGATTTTATATGATAAATGAAGTACTTTGAACTTTATAACCTGATCAGAAAACTCAGATTTCCTGTTATAACCCGGAAATCGCTTAAAACGACTTTTTACGCGTATTAAACACATAGTATGGGTTAAAACCATTCTTGTCATATAAGACTTATCACCAACTGATATAACCTATTAAATTAAGTAGTTTTACTGATTACTTCAGACCCGAACCTCAGAATTTTATTTAATCTCTTTTATAATCTTTAAAATGACCAAAATACCCCTACGGGGCTTAATTTGAGATTAAACTCGTTTTGGGCATAATGGAAGGTATCCTACTAATATCACAACATATTTAAAGCATATTAACTTAGGAAACATGTTCATGACTCATTTGGTTACCCGTTATGTGTTTTTCACGTTCGGTTCGGTTTATGTAACTAGTTTGCATAAATTGACCGAAACGGGTCAACCCTTATCTTTTTCACCTCAAAATCCAGAATGTGTTTAGTTTACCCATATTATACAAGTATTCAAACTTGTCAGGACTAAAACACATTCTAATCCGGTCTTCGCTTAATCATGCGTTTTGAACCGTATCTTTCTTTAAAACTAACCGGTCTAAGTTACGACTTAAATAAGACCTGTTAGGAATCTAATAGGTTAATAAAACCTTCGTTCCAGATTAAGAACCCCAGTAAAGGTACTTGTGCTTGATGATTAGGATATACTGCTGAGTAATAAGCTCAGGTAAATACTCTTAACTTATTTTCCCTATACGGGCTTGGGATACGGTATGATAATAATACCGCTTGGTCGGGTATTGAATGTTTAATCGTATTGTGATTAAATTATTGAGGTAATCCGTTTTAATCTGTATTGTTTGAAATAAAAGCCATTAGGGGTTAATGACCATGTCCCGGATATCCTTGGCATCATTATAATAAAATGGCCACGTCTTAAGCACGGGGTGTAGACATACACCTGACAGTTGCATAAGGGAAACGGTATCTCACTCTCTTGTGGGCCTATACTTGTGGCGTGTCTGTTAATCTTGACTCGGTTTCTACATCGGGCCCTGAACATATAACGAACATGTAAATCTGTATACAAGATTACTTTTATATAATTGTCCCAAGTTATAAAAGATATTTTTGTGCCCGGTGCATCTAAATCAATTTTCTTAAACTTTTTTTAAAATGAGTCGGTTAATTGTATTTACCAGTGTAAACTGACGTATTTTCCAAAAAGGTTAAGTGACCGGTACTGAACTGTCACACCCCTATTTTCCACATGTCACCGGTGGGCCCGGTGGGGAGTATCGTGACGTATCATCATAGACAAACAACACAATATATAAATGCACAGCGGAAGCAAAGATAGATTCATTTCAACTTTAATAAAGTGTAATATTAAATATCACTAATAGTCGAAACGGATCCACAGGCGGATCAAAATAAAAATAAGATATTGTTCAACAGTTTATTGTCGTCCAAGCTTGCGAGACTTATTGTGGACGCTCTAGAAGACAGCCAGCCTATTACGTGTAGTACCTACACTTAACCTTTTGGGAAAATACGTCAGTTTACACTGGTAAATACAATTTAACTGACTCATTTTGAAAATGGTTGAAAATTGATTTGAATGCTCATGGCACAAAACATTTTATAACTTGGGATAATTATATATTATTATAATCTTGTGAACGAATTACATGTTACTTGTGCGTTCAGTAGCCCGGATCTTGTCCGGGTTAAAGATCAATAGACCCTCCACATTAGAGTTATACACTGACAGGTGTACGCCTACACCCCGTGCTCAGGTCGTGGCCATCTCGTAAGATGATGCCGAGGATATCCGGGACATGGTCATTAACCCCCCAAAGGCTTTAAGTGAACAAGACTGTTTAAACAAGCCGATCAAATTATTCAATTAACCATTCAAAGATGTAAGATTTGATGCTCGATCAAGCGGTATTCTATATACCGTAACCCAAGCCTGTATAGGGAAAATAAGTTAAAAGTATTTACCTGAGTATAGTATAATTCTCAACAAGCAAAAAGGCAAGTAGCTTTTACCGGTGCTCCTAATCTGGAACGAAGGTTTATAATAACCTATTAGATTTCTAACGGGTCTTTATTTAAGCTTAAGCTTAGACCGGCTAGTTTAAAGGACGATACGGTTCAAACGCACGATTAAGCGAAGACCGGATAGAATGTGATTTAGACCCGACAAGTTTGAATACTTGTATAATATGGGTATACTAAATACATTATGGATTTTGAGACAAAAATGATAATGTTTGACCCGTCTTGGTCAATTTATGTAAACTAGTTACATAAACCGAACCGAACGCGAAAAGAGCGTTACGGGTAACCGTAAGAGTCATATGCAAGTTCCCTGAGATAATATGCTCTAAATATGTTATAATATCAGTAAGTTATTTTCCATTATGCCCAAAACGGATTTAAACACAAGTTAGGCCTCATAAGGGCATTTTGGTCATTTAAAAGGTTATAAAAGAGTTTATTTGTGAATCTGAGTTACGGGTCTGATTTATACAGTAAGTATACTTAATTTAACATGTTATAACAGTAGGGTATGACCCATATGTGAAACTTATCATTTAAAACCAAACTATGCACCTTAGGGGTATTTTGGTAATTTCACAAGGGCTAAAAATGTCAAAATTGGAAACCTGAGTTTATAAACTTGTACTTACTGTTATTTTATAAAAATATGCTAAGAACATCAGTAGGTATCAACCTTATATGTTTAATATGGTTATAATACATACTATGCGTTAAAAACGCTTAAAAAGGCGATTTAGAGCCGTTTCCGGGTTTTTAAAAGAAAACTGATATTTTTATATTTCCAGAATACTCAAAATATTTTATTTAACAAATAAAATCAGTAGAAAAAGGTTTGGGGTCAAAAGGATTTGTAAAACTCATTTTATGGCCTAAAAGGGAAAAATCGGTATTTATCGAATTAAACTTAGAGACCTATGATATGATCAGCCAAAAATTAAATAAAAATATTTAAAAATCCCAAAATATTATATAACATCAGTGGGTAAAAAGTTTGGTATCAAAAAGTGGGTTTAAATAGGTTATATGCTAATTACGCCGTTTAAGTAACATAAATCTTTCAAATTACGATATTGAGCATAACTCTTAATCTGGACCTCAAACTGATATCAAATTTTTGGTGCAAGTTTATAAATCAGTAACAAATGTTTCTACTCTTTCACTTTTTCAAAAATCACGTTTTATAGTAAAAAGGGCATAATAGTCAACTTTTAAACATTAATCGGAAACATGCATATGAACCGGATAAGTGTTGAACCAAGTTGTAAAATCTCAGAGAATTAAACTTATATAAAAATTGGTCCAAAATATGCTCTAATGGAGATCTCAAACATGCATGAACGGATCAGAATTGAAAGTCAAAGAAAAAGTCAATTTATGCGACTTTCGGTTCCGATTCGGGTTTAAACTGAAAATTGTCGAGATGAACATGTTGAGACATGTTCTTACATTAATTATCAAGTTATTTTAATGATCAAACAGGTTGCATGTACCCTACATTGCTAATCCTGCTTAAATTTGCAAAAACACATTCTGTTGACTTTTTGAAACAAGCTTTGACTCGACAATTAACATACTTAGAGTGGGAGTCTGAAAATACCCTTTTGAGGGTTTGTTACCCACGTAAATACCAACTTGTAGGTACTTTCAATTTGAGAAAAGACTGAGCACATTTTGTTTAATCACGAAGTCAAACTAAATTTACGATGGATTGACTTTCGGTTAATAAACTAAGCTAGAACGGATTTGAGAAGGTTATGAATACTTACAAGAGTCCTAACAAAGCTTAGAGATCACTAGGAAGCTGCCTTGTCGTCTAGAAAGCTCCAGAAATGTTCTTGTGAATTTTTGAAAATGTAAGTAATGAAAGTTTCAAGCTTCAAGTCCCATTTATGCAGATTTTGATCTGTTTAGAGGCTGCCACAGAGGTCTAGGAGTGATATGAGAAGAGGACAAGTGCCCCTAAATGCACGAAAATCGATTGGTGAGGCTCTGGAGTCGACAATAGCTGGTTACAACTCGAATCAGACTCAGAACTGGCAGCTGGCGGTCTGCTGCGAAAACACCCCCGTCGCGCCACGCGACGGGTCCTCGCGCCACGCGAGGGCTCTTGTTCCAAAGTTTGTTGTTTTGTTGCATGTTCAGTCCCTGCACTCTTGTTATTCGATCTTTCCGACATTTTCATCATGCAAAGTCAGTGAAAGCAGGTCAAGGGTGTCCTAGGGAGTGTGGCCATGCATTAGGAGGTCTTGAATGCTTGGAGAAAGGTTTCCGAACAAGGAATTATGAGATTTACACTTTTAACCCCTCGTACACGGTTTTGGTCATAACTTTCTCATACGATAACGAAACTTGATGAAATTTTTATCTCATATTCTAGTGAGTATATTTTATCATTACAAAGCTTCGGGTTTGCCAAAAGGTCACTCAGAGGTATACTTTCAACATGTTGACACATTTAGCCCCTGTAGTTTGTAATTCCTCACTTTCTTTCATTTTCCGCTTCGTATGATCCATGATTTATCCGTTTAAGATTATAAACATCATGTAGGGTTATTTTAGAGCCTATTTATCCATTGTTGACACTTTGGACCCTTATATTCACATAGTTTCACTGTTTGTCAACTTTTAGTCCCTCTAAAGTATGTTTTCACATATTCAAAGCCCATGACACGTGTCAATACATTATTGGACGTAAATTTTCGAGGTGTTACATGAACGTAATTGGCTGGAAGCTCAGGGCGTTAATAGGGAATCTTACAAGTTCTAGGCGTCTAAAGTCTGTTGAACAATGTTTATGTTTTAAGATCCGCCTATGGATCCATCTTACAATCCGTTTGTAATAATTGATGTTACTTTTGAATCGGTTTGTAATATATTTATCTTATGCTTCCGCTGTGCATTTTAAATTGTGTTGTTTGACTATGATGATATCGACTACGTCACGATACTCCCCACCGGGCCCACCGGTAATACGTGGAAATATCGGGGTGTGACAGGTTGGTATCAGAGCCAACATTGAGTGAATTAAACACTAGCCTTTTTTGTGTTTAATCTCAATGACACAGTATCACATTCCTTGACCTTCTGAGTCTAGACTTACCATAGGAATACTCTCAATCCTAATCTGTAAATTTTTGCTTCCAATTTTTATATATTGGATATGTCGCCAAGCGAAGAGGCTGTATTAGAAATTCTCCACCTCCGAAGCCTAGAAATGCCGAGCTTCGTTCCGCGGCTAGGATAAACGTGCATCCAAGGAGAAAACATTCAGAAATAAAGTGAAGAAGAAAACTCCTTTTGCTGAAATTCGTTTCCTTAATAGTCCTTATAAGGACATATTTATTTTCTAGTCCCTTAATGGACAACATTATTTCTTTTAAGTCCTGCTTAGGGCAATTCTGTACTTCCTTTAAGAATCATTGGAATATTTTATCAAAACTTCATTTTTATCATTATATATGAATATAATATATGAAATAAATCAAATTATTATTCCTTTTCATAATTGATCTATCGGTATATATATTAAAAAGAATCTTAAGGGGTATAACATAGTTGGAATGTCATTAAAGACCTAGCTATGATGGTAAAACCTGTTTAAAAGAGATTCAGATTCTTGTTAACATCTGAAAACATGTTAACACTCCTGACAACAGTGATGCGATAAAATTACACTTGTCATCTTTATATTGGGAAATTCCAACCCCTTATCTAGCCTAGTGATTTAGAAATCATGGCTTAAATCATCAAATAAAGATGATCATATTATAAACATCCATTAGTGATGAAGTGCCTACGGGCTAAACTTGTTGTCCGGTAAGACAACGACAGCGGTGGTCTTTGACCCCCTGTCTAAAGATGTTAGACTACGTCCAAGCATAATAGTCTGTATGATCAATGCGATCTTGACTAATATCATCAGATAAGATGATCATATCATAAACATCCCTAGAGTGATGAAATGCCTACGGGCCATATCTATTGTCCTAAAAGATAAAAGACAGTTACAGTCTTTGACTCTCTGTCAGGAAAGGTAATGAACTACGTTCGAACCTTAATGCCTCGATCCTATAAGATCATGGATTATAAATCCAAAACTGTCCTCGTGATAAGGCCTTTTGTGCCATTTCAATATCCTTAATAGCTTATAGCTGGATTGAGTATAATTTAAAATAAACCTGATTATCAAATTAACCAAGAATGGTCAATTAATACCATGGTTAATGAATCATCGAAGATGATGGTTCCAAAATAGACTCCCTGTCAAGAAAAGGTAATGAACTATGTTCAAACCTTAATACCTCGATTCTCTAAAATCGTGGCTTATAAATATTAAGACTATCCTTGTGATTGTTGTGCCACTTTAATATCCTTAATGATTTATATACTAGGATAAATTATAATGAAAATACTAATATAAGTAACAAATTAACCAATATGGTTTTTATTACCATGGTTAATGAATCGTCAAAAATGACGATTCCATAATAGCCTCTGAATAAATCATTGTTAATATTTATGTAGCAATCAAGCTACATGGCTGGATTAGTTGAGGTCAACAGCCACCCAAGGGAGAATAATGATACTACCAGAGTTAATATAGCTGGTGCGGAACTGCAGGCATTGATAGACAATGCCGTTACTCGAGCTCTGGAGAGAAGAGATAATGAATCAAGGGGTAACCATAGTAGGACCCTATCTGTACCTCATACAAAGCAACCCTCCAAGACTCATACAGATCGCAAGAGCGATTCTCATCATTCTTCGAATCAGAGGAGTGTTCCGTCTAGACAGGTTGTGCTTCATCAAGAACCACTTGTTAAAACTTGTTCATATAAATATTTTGTCTCCTGCAAGCCTAGAGACTTCACAGGAGAAAAAGGAGCCATCGATTGCATGACGTGGCTCGATGAGATGGACACCGTTGTTGATATTAGTGGATGTGCAGAGCAAGACATTGTGAAGTTTGTTTCACAATCTTTTAAAGGAGAAGCTCTAGCTTGGTGGAGGTCACTGATCCAAGCTACGGGGAAAATCCCTTTGTACAACTTGTCTTGGGATCAGTTCGTTGCTCTTATCAAAGAAAATTACTGTCCTCAACATGAAGTTGAGAAAATTGAGACTGATTTCTTGACAATAGTCATGAAGAACTTAGATTGTCAAGCATATCTTACAAGTTTCAATACCATGTCTCGATTGGTTCCTTAGTTGATCACACCGGAACCAAAGTGTATAGCTCGCTTTATTGGGGGTCTAGCCCCAGTAATAAAGGCAAGTGTGAAAGCATCGAGACCTGCTACATTCAGGTCAGCGGCAAATCTGTCGCTATCTCTCACACTCGATGTGGTCAGAAACAAGGCTGCCGAAGCCTCCGAAGGTGGAAAGCGTAAAAGAGAGGATGAGGGTTCTCATCGCTCCGATAAGAAGAAAAAGGGGAACTCTGATTATAAAGAGAGTTTCGGGTTTAAGAATGACAACCAGCAGTCGGGTGAAAAGACCAGATGCAAAACCTGTAGGAAATACCACCTCGGGAAATGCAGATTTGAATCTCAGCCTCGACCTTGTGGAATCTGCAAGTCCAAGGAGCATAAAACCTTGGAATGCAAGAAGTTGGAGGATGCAACTTGTTACGGTTGCAACGAAAAGGGGTACATCAAGACTAACTGCCCTAGGAATCAGAAGAAGCATGAAGGGGCCAAGAAAACAAACGCGTGAGTCCTTCAAATGAACGCCCTGGAAATGGTACAGCATGATGACAACATAACAGGTACCTTTCCTTATCAATGAAGTTTATGCGGGAAATTGTTAATTCTGACGCAGATAAGTCTATTGTGGACAATAAATGTTGTAAACGGTTGTATCATCCTGATTAGGACTCTAGACATATATTGCGAGGTAGAATTGGCCGATGATACTTTAGAAACTGCTTTAATAATCTTAGATGGATATTTTATATCTATTAGGAATTACTCTTCTCCAACCTTGTGACAAGCTTTCAAGCTATCCAAATTATCAATATGATCAAGACAGATGTGACATTTTGATCCTCTGTCAAAAAGGTGATGGACTAGGTCCAAACCCTAAAAGCCATTAACGGTCTTATATGGCCTAGGCTAAGTATAATTGATATATATATATATTCTTCAATAACATTCATTAAGAATGTTCGTACTGTATTAGCCTGTATGGTTTAATGATACCATGGTTAGTATGTGTTAGGTCATCAGGATGATGAATAGCGATTGTTAGATTGCAACTAAGTAATTGTTTTATTTGGTGTTAGGAACCAAATATCGAGTATGACAAACTCGGATAAGACAGCCGTTGATCGTGTTTTGGACAATGCGACACATGCTAATGATGATACAATTGTGAACCTCAGAATTTCCAAAGATGTTCTTCAAACTATGATAGATGCAGCAGTTGGAAAAGATGTGAAGAAGGCCGTGAAAAAGTTCAAGGAGCCCAATGCTACTTGCTCCAAATCTCATCCAAGACCACCCTTCATTACTCGCGAGAAGGATCTCGTTCATGCCTCTAATGTAAAGGGTGAACTAAAATGGAAAAGGGAGGAAGATAACTCCCAGAGCTCTAAGAAGAAGGACAAACAAAAGTCCAACCAGAAACCAGTATGCAAGACCTGCAAGAAGCGCCATTATGGGAAATGCAGGTTCGAATCAAAATCCCAATTGCAGCGCAGGGCTTGTGGGATCTACAAATCTAGTGAGCATAAAACATTGGAATGCCAGAAGATAGGAGATGCGACTTGTTACAACTGTAACGAGAAAGGGCATATCAAATCCAATTGCCCAAAGTATGCTAAGAAGCTTGAAGGAGATAAGAAGACTGACGCTAAGGCCTCTCAGATGGATGCAAAAGAGGCCATACAAGATGACAATGTTATAACCGGTACGTCCTTATCTATGATGTATATGCAAGGGTATTGTTTGATTCAGGTGCAGATAAGTCATTTGTGGAATAAATTTTGTAAGTTATTAAATCTGCCTGTTAGAACCTTAAGCATAAAATATAAAGTAGAATAAACGCTAAGAGTTCTGCTTTGATTCGGATACCAATCAATCCTTCATAGATGGTAAGTATAACAAACTCTTAAAGTCTTCCATGAGAACCCTAGATATTAAGTGTAAGGTAAAACTTACAGGCGAAAATCATAGGAACCATTTCTTCTGCTCCTATAAAAAATCTTCAGTCATGAAATTCTAGTGTACCCTCTCTCCAGATGAGGTGCATCATCATAAGTAATTGATATCTCTTGATCTCTATCGATTGCGAGTACCAGATGGTACGACAAAAGCGCCATATGAGGATTGGTGTATCTTAATATGTTCCATAGATTGCTTCCATGCCTGATCAGTATGGAGGTTTAATGCATGAAACCACAAAGATATTCCAATGGTCATACGGTATTAAAGTCAGCTAATGGTATTCAAAGAAGATATCTAAAAAATAGAATTATCCAAGTAAATGTTCCCGATTAAGGAATTAGTGGACTTGTAACATAAATGTGTCACTTATTTTACACAAGCAATGGTGGATGAATCGGAGCCTGAGATATGGAAAATCTCTATAACCTCTTTGTACCTTGATTATTTTCTCCTAAGATTACCTCGTTTACCTTCTGAGAAGCAAGTAGAGTTAAGATTTATATCCCATTTAGGGTTGTATTATTATGAAATCTCCAAGACGGCAGGAGCCATCTTTGGAAGAATCGAAACCCTGATTAAGTGCGTTTTAAAATAGAGAATTCATATAGCCTAACTCAATATTCTGAGAATTGGGTATTGTTAATTAAGAAAGACGGTTCATCTTGCTTATGCATTGATTATGTTGGATCGTGTACGTGACCCTGAAAGTCAGTTAAGGTAGTTCAACATCGATTACTAAGGCGGAATCAAAGTAAACAACGTCCAAAACAACTTGTATTCTTTAATCTTTCTTTCTATTATCAACTAACACAAATCCGGCAGCACTTCGTGATTCACACAATGACCTCCTACTGTTCCGTTTGAAATGTGACAGACACACTCCTATATATAGACCTAGACCCTTCCGTTTGAAACTTAACATAAAGGTTCAAATGACAGATCTCAAACGGAACCCTTATTACAAACGATATGTTCAAACGGAACCATCTGTTTCAAACGGAACCCTAATTCAAACTTTGATTTCAAACGGAACCCTCTAAATCACTTTCTAAAATCAAAACTAAACCCTAATTTGACATTTAAGATCCAATCTTGACTTTCTTGATATAAGACTTGATGAAGATGCAGTCAACAGACATTCTTGTGCATCAACAGACTCCCCCTTGGATGTTGACGTAGTCTTCAGCTCCTGAGTCTTCAGTCTTAGTCTTTTCTTCCACTCTGTCTTTTCATCATAAGCACTCTATCTTCACACTCCCATATACTGTTGATCCAGACTCCCCCTCTCAATATGCTGAATCTGAGATATCTGGTTCAAGCTTTGACAATTTTCTTCCATTGGGAATAATGAAGTCCAAATCTGTTACTCAACCAACAAACATTACAATTCTATCTTTCAAACATTAAATCACAAACTTAATCAGTTATAAAAATCCACTCAAGTATTCAGATCCAAGTTAATGACCCTGATTACTTGATTAATCTACCAAGTCCAAATTAATGACCTTGGTTGATCATTTGACGAAACGAACTGATTTTAAAACAACAATTTCAAACATTTTCTGAAAATAACAAGTATCAACTTAATGAACTTGTTTTTAACTTTTCAAACAAATTAAACTTCAACAAAGTAAGCTCTCCTCATTCTTCAGTCCAGAATCTCCTGCACCTGCTTCAAACATCTGAGAATTCAACAATCAACTCTCCACTTTGGTTTGTCAGAAAAATAAATCAGAAATAAAATCTTTTTGGATTTTATCAAAGTGTTCTAAACTAAGAAATGAAATACAGAAAACTTAAATTGCAGAAATTAAACAAAGTAAACTATTTACAAACATATTTTTGGTGAGCGTGTTAGGGAATCATATCAGCTTTTTAGACAAATTACAAGTATCGTTAAGCTACATTACATACTCAGATTTAAACAATTCACCTCGATTGTCAATATACTGATCCATCTTAAATTCCCACACAAATTTCAATTTACTCAGGATACGATTTAGATGAATTAAGAACTTAAATCATTCATGTGTCCCACCTCTTGAATATACTCCCGTATCCAGAATCTCAATAATCAGTCTTACAGGTGAGAATACTACAATGATATCTGTATATAATTTAGGTATGCGAGGGCCGAGGGATCTCAGATCGATACTTCCGTATACGCAGAGAGATATCAGCTTCGACTTTTCGGTGTGTCCCCTTTAGAGGATCTTTTTGCTTACAACAGCAGCATTTATCAATTTTATTGTTTCAGCGTGCTGAGGGTTTAATGCTGTGTTTCAAGCATTGCAGCAAGTATTAGCCAAGGACTAGGTCAGAACTACCGTTCAGCAGAAGTCCCGGAATAATACCCCAGACATCATTGAGTATAAAGACCTAGTATATCAGATTAAGAGACCTTTCAAACGAGATTTCAGGGGTTACCTATATATCCAAGTAGTGTTCCCCACGAATTCACAAGTTTGAATTTAGGTTTATATCCCGAATAAATCTACTAAATGTGTGAAAACCTATCGACACATCATCAGTGAGATTGTTTAACTCTTTTTATACTTTCCAAATCTTTAGCATACTGTAATCGTCTAGCTGATGTACTATCATTTTCCCTATATACACAAACTCTTTTCCATTTTATCATGTTTTTGTATTTTTTATTATTTTTTACTGTTTTTGTATTTTCTAAAAAAAATAAACTATGTACAAACATCTACTCCCCCTAAATACCAAAACAAGTAAAAATTCGACAAACCATTGCAGATTGTTTCTCGTCTTCATCCGCAACAGTACTCTCATCAACGCCAATTATGCCATCCGACACCGACAGAAGCTTCATACCATTCAGTTTTAACAAATATTTAAACCGATTTTTATCAAAAGCTTTGGTATGTAAATCAGCTTTCTGTTCGTCAGTGTGGATTTTCTCAATTCGTATCAACTTTTTCTCAAAGCAATCACGAATAAAGTGATGACGAATTTCTATGTGTTTAGTTTTAGCGTGATGTACTGGATTCTTAGTTATATTTATAGCGGCCTCATTATCAACAAAAAGAGGTGTGTTAAGAAACTGCAAACCGTAGTCGCGCATCTGTTGCTGTATCCACAAGATCTGAGAGCAGCAACTGCTAGCAGAAACATACTCTGCTTCACAAGTAGATAACGCCACAGACGTTTGTTTCTTACACTGCCAGGTAACCAATCTAGGACCAAAGAACTGGCATCCTGCAGTTGTTGATTTTGAATTAACTTTGCAGCATCCGAAATCCGAATCGGAATACCCTTCGAGCGTAAAATCGCCTTTCCTAGGATACCACAACCCCAATGAAGGAGTTCCTTTCAGGTAGCGCAATATCCTCTTCACAATGATCATATGCGATGCTCTCGGGTTAGACTGAAATCTTGCTGCGAGGCACGTTGGGTACATGATATCAGGACGTGAAGCTGTTAAGTACATCAAAGAACCTATCATGGATCGATAAAAAGTTTCATCAGCCCTGTCTCCGGTGAGATCTGGGTGAATCCCATGATTTGTTACAAGTGGGGTAGCAGCTGGAGTAGAACCTGACATCCCGAATTTCTCCAAGATATCATGAACGTACTTTGACTGATGAATGAAAATTCCCTCAGGAAGTTGTTCAACTTGTAATCCCAGAAAGAATTTCATCTCCCCCATTGATGACATTTCAAACTTCTGCTTCATCACTGATTCAAAATCTTTGCATAGATTTTCATTTGTCGACCCAAAAATTATATCGTCCACATAAATCTGAACAATCAGAAGATGACCATCGAACTCTTTAGTGAAGAGAGTGGCATCCACTTTTCCACGAATGAACTTGTTGGCAAGTAGGTGTTGAGACAAAGTCTCGTACCAAGCTCTCGGGGCCTGGTGTAAACCATACAGCGCTTTGTCCAATAAGTAGACTTTGTTTTTGTGGATTGGATCGGTAAAGCCCAGTGGCTGACCGACATAAACCTCCTCTTTAACCTTCCCATAGAGAAAAGCCGATTTAACATCTAACTGATAAACTTTGAAGTTCTTCCAAGACGCAAATGCTAGGAAAATTCTGATAGCCTCTAGTCGTGCTACAGGAGCATAGACTTCGGTAAAATCAATTCCCTCCTGTTGACTAAATCCCGGAACAACAAGTCGAGCTTTGTTCCTTACAACAACTCCTCTATCGTCCCTCTTGCACTTAAACACCCACTTAGTGTTAATTTTCCTATGACCATCCGGCAAATCAACTAACTTCCACACTCCCAATTTCTCGAATTGACTAAGTTCCTCCTGCATTGCATTGACCCAAGAATCTTCAGTAAGCGCCTCTTTGTAAGTTCTTGGTTCAATCTGCGAGATAAAACAACTTAATGAGAATTCAGTTTGCAAAGGAGCAACTTTTGTATAAAAACATGTAAGCCCTTTATCAATCTGATTTCGAGTGCGAACGCCAGCTTGCAATTCTCCTATGATCAACTCTTCTGGATGATATGAAAAAGTTCGCGGCATCACTTCACTTGGAACATCTACATTTCCCTCCAGATTAGTAACATTCTGTTCTGCATCTTGTTCACCAACTTGGTTTGTTTGACTTGGAATCTGAATTTGCTCCTCCTCAGAATCTGAATCTGAATCACCATGATCAAATACTGGCATGTTTTCAGCTTCTAGAGTATCATTCTGAACCGACTGATTATCTTGAGCAACTTCATTCTGTTGGACATCATCATGTTCACCAGCATTACTTGGACCTGCTTCATCATCATTTGAAGTTTCCCGTGGTCTCCTCGAATACTCAGCTGGGAACCTTAACTGCGACTCATATTCACGCAAAATATCCAACTCATCAAAGAAATCTTCATCATCCTCTGATTCTTCTCTCATGTCAAACGAATCCCAAAGTTTGTCATAATGATAACGCCATGAATCACCAGGATTCTGCGGCGGCATAGTATAACCTTGACATTCAACATTTGCAGCTTCAATAATCCGCTTCTCACTTGGAACGAAGACGCGTCGTAACGGATTTGCATAACCAACAAATATACCCTCAATGCACTTCGGACCAAACTTTCCAAAAGGCTCTATAACCGTACAAGGTGACCCGAACGGTTCTAGATACTTCAAATTCGGTTTGCGGTTATTGATTAGCTCAAAACATGTTTTGTTGAACTTCTTGACAGTGAGAACCCTGTTGAGTGTATAGCATGCGGCGGAAACAGCTTCAGCCCAAAAATTAATTGGTAACTTTGAATCTGCGAGCATAGTTCTAGCCGTCTCGATTAGCGTCCGGTTTTTGCGTTCTGCGACTCCATTCTGCTGCGGAGTGTACGGAGTCCTAAACTCATGCAAAATACCTCTTTCATCACAAAATTCTTCCATCTTGCTGTTCTTGAATTCAGTACCATTATCACTTCGAATTCTCTTGATACGCCTTTGGTACAAATTCTCAATCTTTCTGAACAGACCCATCAAACTGTCAAATGTTTCATCTTTCATCTTCAAGAAAGAAACCCACGAAAATCTGGAATAATCATCAGTAACGACCAAACAATAGTAATCTCCTGTAATGCTTTTGACATTCACTGGACCAAACAAATCCATGTGAAGTCTTTCCAGAGGTCTCGAAACTGAATTGACTTGCTTTGTAGGGTGTGACTTTTTCTTCTGCTTGCCTTTGATGCAGCTAATGCACTCCCCTTCCAGATGAAAACCTTTGATATTAACTCCCAATACCAAATCATTGTGCACCAAGTGATTCATTTTCCTTAGGTGAATATGCCCCATCTTTCGGTGCCACAATCTTGATTCTTTCTTAGTTGCTCTAGACACGAAACAATGTGCTTGACCAGTAGTTGTAGTTGCTACAGACATATCTAACACATATAAATCATTCACTCTAGGTGCCCTCATGATAATCCATTCTTCAGGAATAACAAAACCAGGTTTCAAAATCAAACACTCTTTATCAGTGAAGTGAGTAGTATACTGATTGTCACAAATCTGCGAGATACTTAGCAGATTGTTCTCCAGCTCAGTGATGTAGTTAACTCTCTCAAACGTTACAATCCCATTGGATAACGTTCCTTCACCAACAATTCTACCACCTTCATGACCAGCAAATCCCACATAACCACCATTTATATTCCTCACATCATATAGCAATGCAGTTTTTCCTGTCATATGTCGAGATGCGCCACTATCCATGATCCATCTTGAAATGGCTCTTGGAAGATCCTGCACATACCACAAGTTGATTTTAAAACATTTTAATAAAGATGCCGATTCATGCTTCGGGATCCAGGAAGCTCCGGCAATTCAAACTGCTTATTCGAACATGGTGTCCACCCAGGCCTCATCAGCCTTAGGTGTAACCTTAACTCTAGCAACTTGAATTTTGAAATTTTCAGCCTTCAAAGGTGGAAAATTTGCATCATAATCAACCGAAGTTGATTCATCAGCCTTTTTCACTTCAGAAGTTGAAATTTTCATTTCAGTTTTTGGTTTCCAAACTTGTTGAGATAATGCAACCTGTTTATAAAACTTGTCATTTTTAGTTACCACTTTCTTTACAGGTTCATTTTTCACTTTGATGTTGTCATTTTTCATATGCTTTTTCTCAACAATGATTGGTGCTTTACCCTTCACATCAACTTTCTTCTGTTGAAACTTCACAGTCTCAGTCTTAGGCTTCACATTAGTACACTTTCGTGCAATGTGACCCACTTGATTACATCTAAAACATGTACGAGTATCAACAACTCGACTTGTGCCTTCAGACTGATAATGTGAAGCTCTTTTCTCAAAGAACTCTTTATTTGATTTTGAAAAAATTTCATTCTCTTCATCAGAACGTGAACTTGAACTGTTCACAAACACCTTCTTTTCAGCAAACCTTTTGTTTTGAAAACTCTTTTTCTGATAACTATTACCACCCCGATAACCACCCGACCAATTGTTTCGATTGTTATTATAAAAACGTGGTGGAACAACATGCTTTTTGTAATAAGCTTTATCTTTCTCAAAATTCATTTGCCTTTTTGTTTGACACAAACTGTTCACTTCTGACAACTCAACTTCAACCAATTTGAAAACATTTGTCAACTTTTTCACATTAACATTCTCAATTGGAAACTCAGAATCCGAATACAACTTATCAGATCCAGCCATCTTGTACATCACAAGACCCGGTTCATCACTTAAGTTGTTTTTGGATTTTGATTTCTGAATGTATTTATCCAAGAAACATCCATCATCTTCAGCTGAATCACTATTCAAAACACTTTCAGCTGTGCTCTTAACAATCTCTGTCTGAACAGTATCATCAGATGATGTAGAAAAAGTAACATCAATGTTCTCCGGAAGTATAACTTGTTTTTCTTCCTCAATTTCAACCAACCCAGACTACTTTTTAGTGTAATTATGAAGAACAGGTGGTGGTACTTGATGAAAACCCACCCCAGTTCCATCAGAATACACATCTTCGCCCGCTTTATCTTTCCCGATGGGTTTGGGAATGATATGTTGCAAAACAAAGCTTGCGGAACTGTAACTGTTAAGCTTCAACTGGATTCGCTCGTTTTCGATTACAGCCTCTTGAACTTTAAGTTTCAATTTAGCGATTTCATCCAGTTGTTTGTTGATTGATTATTCTTTAACTCTAAGCACTGCTTTTAAATGTTCATTTTCTTTAAAAGTTTTACCATTTCGATCATCACAATCTTTCATTGTGCTTTTGAGTTTTTCAAATTTTTCAGAAATCTGACGGTTTTCAAGAATCAACTTTTCATTTTCTTGTTTAATTTTGTCATGATCAATTTTATCAGTTTCAATTTGAGCAGTTAATTCTCTTATCCGTTCAGTTGAAGCTTTAACTGTTTTGTCACGACTAAGAATCTGATTCTCAACGTTTCTGACCTTTGCTGTCAGATCTTTAATTTTCTCACCGTTGAGATACGTGACAGTATTACAAAATTTGCACTATTTGTTACAATTTTTGCAATCAGCATTTCCTTCGATCTTTTTACCTGACGCATTTGTTGACACATCTGAACTGACCTGGTTTTTTGACTAAGACATGGAGTTAGAGTCTACCTCAAGTGCTTCAGCTAGCACTTTGTCAGCCATTTTTCCCAGATTCTCTGCATTCAACTCCTGCGTAGTATCGATAACTCCAGTATCAATCTTCTTGGATTCTTTTCCTTCTATCTCTTCTTCTTCTTTCACCTCTTTCTCCTTTCTTTCTTTATTTCTCCTCTTCAATCATTTTCGTAGTTGGAGTTCCCCACCATTTGTGTTGCCAATACTCATCATTTTCTTTCATTTCCTTGATTAAGACTTCCAGATCGAGAGTTTTGTGATCGATTGCAATATTTCCATACTCATCAAGATAACATTCTCTGTCTGGATCCCATCTTTTGGCTCTTTTTGCTTCCAAATAAATTCTAGAAAGTCTAGTAATTTTGTTTTCCGAAATCATCTTTCTGTATTTATACTTCTGCTCTTCAGTTCTCTCATCTTTCCATGGAATAGGTTCATTTTTCGCCATGAATGCGTAACCAATCGCATCTTCTTCTGGTAGAACCTCTTGACTCCAATCATATCCCTCATCATCATAAATCACTGCAAGAGCTCTAGATTTCTCTCTGTTGTCTTCAACCTGCTTCAATCTAGGTGGCTCGGATTTATTCTGGTGATAAATCGCCTTCTTGTAGTAATCATCTCTGAAAGGATTCTCCGACTCATCAACATAAGCATTTCGGCATTCTCGTTTAAAATGACCCTTCTGCTTACACTTGAAGCAAGTCACCTTCGATTTATCGAACCCTAGCTTTGTAGAAGCACCACCAATTGTTTTTCTTCCAGTAATTTCCATGAATCTTTGTGCACGACGAACAGCACTTGCCATAGCCCAACGAATATCGATCAGTTCCATTTCCTCCGGATCAATCTGATCGTAATCTTCTTTCGTCAGATTTGTATTGCCAATCTTCCCAGCTACCAATCCTTCATACGATTCCAACACCGATGCTAGGAAAATAATCTGCTGCTTGGCCGATTCTTCATCAAAGTTATGAGCATTCTTCAAATCTATCACGATGTTGCATTGAAAACGATTCTTTGCATCAGAATGACTTGCAGATGAAGAAGATCCACTGTGATAACCACTATGACTTCCACTGCTTTGACCACTTTGACTTTCTTTGCTAGCTGTAGACACATTTTCAGCAGAAAATGCAGTCTTTGGAGAAGTAGCTTTCGGCATCATGCTTTTTGGATAATACAAATCCAAATTCTGCTGATAAGATGAATGATTAACTTTGTATGTCTTCTTCAACTCCAGCTCATGACTCTCAAGTTTCTCAATCAGCAAATCCACAGTCAACACTTCTGGTGCTTTGATTGTATTCTTCAGCATCAGCGCATAATACCTCCAATCCATTTCGTCTGGTAATGAATCAAACAGTTTGTCAACAAGTTCTTCATCAGAATATCTGATATCATGTCTTGCTAATTCCAGCTTCAGATGACCAAACCTTTCTATCATTTTGCACACTGACTCATTCTTAAGACAACCAAACATATCAAACTCTTTCCTAAGAAGTTTCTTTTTGTTTTTCACAATTTCAGTACTTCCTAAACATTTCTTTTCTAACTTTGCCCAAAGATCTTTAGCGTTTGTATAGTCTATCAATGAGATGATATCCTCCCGAACAGACTGAAATAACAACGCCACACACTTTTGTTCAGCTACGAATGAATCAATCTCATCAGATGCTGCTAAAACTTCCCCATTCTTGTTTCCTTGGTCATAACCATTTTTCAGACTTTTCCAGCTTGGAAACGCGAATGCCATCATCCAATCTTCAAACTTTCTGGACCAACGACTGTACTCCTCGATAGCCATTAGCTTTGGAGGTTTATTGAACGTTCCGAAGGCACTTTCCGATTCCCAAGCTTCCTTTTTCTTCTCTTTTGGTGGATTCTCATTCACATTGCTTGATGAAGCATCTTTGTTTCCGGAATCTCCAGCGAACGCGTACATGTCGCTAAACGGGTTTAAGAAAATATCATCCATTGTGAATGTACCTGTAAAATCAGACAACACTTAGACAAATTTTGATTTTGAAAATATAGGAACCTGTTCAAACGGAATGGTTCAAACGAACTAGTTGTTTTCAAATGGAATGGCCTGTTTCGTTTGAAATACCAAAAGTTTCAAACGACAACTATTCAAACGATGGACTGTTCCGTTTGAATCAATAGTTTCAAACGATAAATTTTCAAACGACCAACTCAAACGATCAACTTCAAACGATATAGTTCAAACGACAAACAGTTTTCAAACGACAGAATCCATTTTCAAACGATTACTTCCAATTTCAAACGATGAGTGTATTTTCAAACGATGACGTCAGCAAATCGCGAAACTTTTCAAACGGTAAGCATGATTTCGATCAGTTTTAGGTTGAATTTTGATTTCAAACTTTCAAGGATTAGTTAATAGTGAATTTCGTTTGTTATGTGATCGTTTCAAGCCATTTTAACCGTGACAACTAGTTAAAATCAGAAAAGAAAGGTAGAAGTGAGATAATCCGATGATTTCAAGTTGTATTTGGTATGAACTCCTCGTCCTGAGCTCTGATACCACTTGTTGGATCGTGTACGTGACCCTAAAAGTCAGTTAAGGTAGTTCAACATCGATTACTAAGGCGGAATCAAAGTAAACAATGTCCAAAACAACTTTTATTCTTTAATCTTTCTTTCTATTATCAACCGTGAGCTTTTACAATGTTTTCTAACACAAATCCGGCAGCACTTCGTGATTCACACAATGACCTCCTACTGTTCCGTTTGAAATGTGACAGACACACTCCTATATATAGACCTAGACCCTTCCGTTTGAAACTTAACATAAAGGTTCAAACGACAGATCTCAAACGGAACCCTTATTACAAACGATATGTTCAAACGGAACCATCTGTTTCAAACGGAACCCTAATTCAAACTTTGATTTCAAACGGAACCCTCTAAATCACTTTCTAAAATCAAAACTAAACCCTAATTTGACATTTAAGATCCAATCTTGACTTTCTTGATATAAGACTTGATGAAGATGCAGTCAACAGACATTCTTGTGCATCAACAGATTACCGCAACCCTATTTAGGCAACGATTAAGAATCGCCATCAGCTGCCCAGGATCGTCGATTTGTCCGACTAACTGTAAGGATTAACTATTTCTTAAGATTAGTTTTAAGCAATGGGTGGAATAACCATCTCACCTTAAAATAAGCTTTTCCATAATAGTTGTTATATAAGGATCAAGGCTGCTTCTTTGGAGACCTTGTATAGATGAAATGTTAAACATTTATTGTTGGACAAAAGATTGGTAAGTCCAATTATCAGAATCTGAAAGTTGCATTGGAAACAACGAATAAGATCATACAAATCCATAATCATCTGAAGGTTGCCAGTATTCGGCAGAAAATCAAGAATTAATGAAAGTAGCAACCCTCCTAAGTTCTTGTTAAGGAATAAGGTTCAACAAAAGATATCACCCAAGAAGGGTGTGCCAATTTGTTAAATTATCAGGCTAGTTAAGCTCTGAATATATAGAATCATTCGAAGGAAATCGAATGTATCAAGATCAAATAGCTTATAAGCTAAAACCTATTTAAGGAGCTTGGCGGAGCTCGCAATGCATTAACACACTAATGATTTAAGGATGTGTTTCACTAATAAGTTGAGAAGCATTATCACATAATGATATGCAGATTTATGATATTATGAGCAACCTGTATCGATTGAGGATCGACAGGTTAAGAAGCTCCAAAAAGGATACATGTACCTAGTATAGAGGTCAACTTGGGAGCTTGGAAAGGCTCCAGATATGCTATAGAAGTTAAGTCCATTATACGACAAAAAGTACTTCCATCATTTTAGCAAATCTCGAGGTCGAGATTTCTTTTAAGGGGGTGAGGATGTAACACCTCGAAAATTCATGTCCAATAAAATAAAGACACGTGTCACATAAGATAAATGTGTCATAAATTTCGGATCAAGTTAAAGGATGTAAGGTAGGATTTAAAAGCGTCGACATGTTAATAAGTACCTCTGAGCGACCTATGTATAAATCCCAAACCTTAACCTGTGTTATAAACATCTGATATACATTCAAATCCGGTTAATACTAGTAATAATTGATTCAAATTTGTAAAGATGGGACCCTATGAGAATGTGTTCGTCAAACCTTCGTTCATGACCCCCTTTCAGAAGAATCCAAGACAATTTTAACGCATGGCAAGGTTGTCATAACTGTTCAGACATGATCAAGTGGTCCCATACTGATAATAAAGGCCCAAATTCGTAATATCAAAGTTGCATGGTCAAACTCAAGAGATTCTCAAATTTTTGTCCTCTGGTCATCGGTTACGGACCGTATGGGCCTTAGCCTTACGGTCCGTAAGCACTGCAACTGGCAATTTAAACCAAGGTAGATTACGGACCGCAAAGCCAAGATCTTACGGTCCGTAAGACCCTTAGCCTTACGGTCCGTAAGACAGCCCCAGCATCAGAAACTTCACAGCTGCCTGTTCCAGCCGGTTACACCGCCTCAATTTACCATTTCTTGATTCTAGGGGCTTGTTTAATGATTTAGAAGTACCTAGGGACACTTGGGATGATCAGGAATCATCCCATAGACTATTGTGGCACGATCTTGGTGAATCTAAACTCCTATATAAGAAGCCACATGTTGCACCATTTGATCACATTCACTTGCAACTTCACAACTTCACTTCTGGAGTATTTTGGAGCTCAAGACTCATTCCTAGTGATCATTAGTCGTGCTTAGGACCTTGGTAAGTATCCTTAACCTTCATTAATCGTGTTTTGCTTAGTTTATAGCTTAAAAGTCAAACCGTCGTAATTAAGGTTTGACTTATCGATTAATCACTAATGGTCCAGTGATTAGTCGAATTGAAAGTAGTTATAAGTTGGTAATTATGTGGGCAATAAACCCTGAAAAAGGCACCCTCTGATATCCACTCTAACTAGGTCAAATGTCGGGTCAAACTTAATCCGAAAAAGTCAACAGAAACTTAATTTTCAAATTAACACGCATTTAGCAATGTAGAAGACGTGTAACATGTTTTACCACTCATATAACTAGGTAATCGATGCAAGAACATGTCTAAGCATGTCCGACCCGACAATTTTCAGTTTAGGACCGGTTCGAAAACGAAAGTCGCATAAATTGACCACTGCTTTGACTTTTAGTTCTGACCCGTAGTAGCATGATTTTGAAATGCCTTAGAGCTTCATTAGGACCGGGTTACATGATAGTATAACCCTCTGTGATTGGATCGTTGATTGTCCGATTCGTTTACACGTTTCCGTTAATTGCTTAATGTTGACCATAATGCCCTTTTGACCATAAAACGAGAATTTTGGAAATGCGAGAGGACAATAATCATTGTTACTGATTATTAAACATGTCCCTAAATTTTCACATCAGTTTGAGGTCTAGATTAGGAGTTATGCTCAATAGCGTAATTAGAAAGCTTTTTATTAATTAAACGGCGTAATTAGCGTAAAGCCTATCTAAACCCAATTTTTGACACCAAACCTTTTACCCACTGATGTAATATAATATTTTGAGATTTTTGAAGATTTTTAATTATTTTTAAACTGATCATAACATAGGGTTATCGCCGTGATTCGGTTATTACCGATTATACCCTTTTTGCTTATAAAATGAGTTTTACATAACAATTTGATACCAAATCCTTGGCTACTGATTTTATATGATAAATGAAGTATTTTGAACTTTATAACCTGATCAGAAAACTCAGATTTCCTGTTATAACCCGGAAATCGCTTAAAACGACTTTTTACGCGTATTAAACACATAGTATGGGTTAAAACCATTCTTTTCATATAAGACTTATCACCAACTGATATAACCTATTAAATTAAGTAGTTTTACTGATTACTTCAGACCCGAACCTCAGAATTTTATTTAATCTCTTTTAGAATCTTTAAAATGACCAAAATACCCCTACGGGGCTTAATTTGAGATTAAACTCGTTTTGGGCATAATGGAAGGTATCCTACTAATATCACAACATATTTAAAGAATATTAACTTAGGAAACCTGTTCATGACTCATTTGGTTACCCGTTATGTGTTTTTCACGTTCGGTTCGGTTTATGTAACTAGTTTGCATAAATTGACAGAAACGGGTCAACCCTTATCTTTTTTCACCTCAAAATCCAGAATGTGTTTAGTTTACCCATATTATACAAGTATTCAAACTTGTCGAGACTAAAACACATTCTAATCCGGTCTTCGCTTAATCATGCGTTTTGAACCGTATCTTTATTTAAAACTAACCGGTCTAAGTTACGACTTAAATAAGACCTGTTAGGAATCTAATAGGTTAATAAAACCTTCGTTCTAGATTAAGAGCCCCAGTAAAGGTACTTGTGCTTGCTGATTAGGATATACGGCTGAGTAATAAGCTCAGGTAAATACTCTTAACTTATTTTCCCTATACGGGCTTGGGATACGGTATTATAATAATACCGCTTGGTCGGGTATTGAATGTTTAATCGTATTGTGATTAAATTATTGAGGTAATCCGTTTTAATCTGTATTGTTTGAAATAAAAGCCTTTAGGGGTTAATGACCATGTCCCGGATATCCTTGGCATCATTATAATAAAATGGCCACGTCTTAAGCACGGGGTGTAGGCATACACCTGACAGTTGCATAAGGGAAACGGTATCTCACTCTCTTGTGGGCCTATACTTGTGGCGTGTCTGTTAATCTTGACTCGGTTTCTACATCGGGCCCTGAACGTATAACGAACATGTAAATCTGTATACAAGATTACTTTTATATAATTGTCCCAAGTTATAAAAGATATTTTTGTGCCTGGTGCATCTAAATCAATTTTCTTAAACTCTTTTTAAAATGAGTCGGTTAATTGTATTTACCAGTGTAAACTGACGTATTTTCCAAAAAGGTTAAGTGACAGGTACTGAACGTAATTGGCTGGAAGCTCAGGGCGTTAATAGGGAATCTTGCAAGTTCTAGGCATCTAAAGTCCGTTGAATAAAAGATCCGCCTGTGGATCCATCTTACAATCCATTTGTAATAATTGATGTTACTTTTGAATCGGTTTGTAATATATTTATCTTATGCTTACGCTGTGCATTTTAAATTGTGTTGTTTGACTATGATGATATCGACTACGACACGATACTCCCCACTGGGCCCACCGGTAATACGTGGAAATATCGGGGTGTGACATTCGGGATATGGGTTTCCTTCCTGAGTGGGGTGCTCAGTTTCCCACTCCCAACTCCACTGCTCTGGACGCTCCCCCGGGGTATATGGCGTTGTATGTTGCTTACTTCCAGGAGGGAAATTTCCGTCTCCCTATGACGAAGTTCACTGCTGAAGTTTTGACAAACTATGGCTTACATATCTCTCAGATTAACGCTTTGGGGTTGCCTCGTCTTACACATTTCGAATTTATATGCAGAGCCAACCGTATTGACCCAACCTTCGAAATGTTTAACGTATTTTATGTTGTGAGTTTTACCGGTGGCTTCTACTCCTTTAACTCCCGGACTAGTGGGGTTAGCCCTTGTAGTTCTAACCCACCGAAGAGCCTGCATGATTGGAAGCAGAAGTTTTTCTATATTCGTCGTGGAGTCATTCCGGTCGATATGCATTACCGGGCAGAGAGTGAAGGAATTCCTCGTGTAAATGTGTCTACAGATTTTGCTGACCAAGAGTGGTATAAGACGTTGACTCGGAAAGCCACTTCTATTTCCCAACTTGAGGAGAGGGCGCTGGTGGGGGCTGGTATGATCATGCTGTGGGTTCCGAAGAACCCTAAGGGTATCCCTGTTTATGGCTATCAGGGGAAAGGTATTGGTGTTGCTCATTTATGTTTGTGTTCTTCTTTGAATTCATTGTACTCTTCCTCATGTTTTTGTATTTACAGTTGGGTATAGTTTGTTGAATGTTCTCGATCCAAAGGCTGCTGGTGCCATGGTTGAAGCGATATTACCTGAGGGGAAGCCTGTTTGGCTGGATCAAATCCGGGGCCGTTTCTTGCATCCTACCAGCGATAGTTTTGCTGCTTATTCCATTACTATCTTAGGTGAAGATGATGAGGATGATGTTGATGATACCACTGACCCCACTCGAGAGGAGGTTATTGTCCTCTCAAGTGAGGTTTCTGACAAATCACGTGAAGGCCTAATTACTCGTTCCCCGCGTGCAGGTCCGGCGCAAGGGACTGCGAACGATCCTATCAATGAGCCTGTTGGTGATGAATCTGATGTTCCAACTGATGTTGCTAAGCAACTTGAAGCCAGGACGAAGAAGAAGAAGGTGGATACGTCTGAGAAGGAGAAGAAGGCTGAGGAAACTGTGGTTAAAACGCCTCGTAAGCGACCTGCTAACCTCTCTCTCCTAGACTATGTTGTCGTTTCTGATACGCTCTCTGGTTTAGACGCAGGAGACAAACGTGCTGGGCGCGATCCTAACGACAGTGCCACCCTTATAGAGATGATGAAGAAGAAAGCTCTTGAAGACAAGAAACGGAAGCTTGATGAGCAGGCTGTTGCTGCGCTGGCAGCGAAGAAAGTTAAACTCCAGAAGGAGGCCCCCCCTGCTCCTTCGGAATCGGAGATTGATTTGGGTGTTTCACTGCAAAACATGGTAACCTTCTGGAAAAAATATTCGCGGCTTCTGGTTCACACGGTACATGGTTTTTCGCTTGTCTATCTTATTTGTCACTTTCCTTACTTGCTTCTTACTATCTTGTTTATCTCGAAACAGGTGCTAAACCGGGTAAGGCTTCTCGTAAGGTTGATATTTCAAAGATTACTCCCCCCACTTCTCCACCTTCCCGGACCTTTGGTCTGTCTCCTCCGCATGTTGATTCGGGGAAGAGGAAAGAAGATGAGGTGGTGATTGAGCAAGTTGGAGAAGGTGGTGGTGCTGGTGATGATGATGGTGTTGGTGTTGGTGCTGGTGGTGATGGTCGTGATGTCCAAGAGGAGTCTAGCGAGGCTACTCCTCCTCATCACACTATC
Organism: Helianthus tuberosus; assembly: GCA_030545235.1. Lineage (NCBI taxonomy): Eukaryota > Viridiplantae > Streptophyta > Magnoliopsida > Asterales > Asteraceae > Helianthus > Helianthus tuberosus. Next base: position 3,475,320 of record CM060422.1, on the reverse strand, counting down.
TACACTAAGGTTGCTAGGGGTTCTGACCAGGGTGGTGCCTCTGGGACTCACCATAGCCCGGAATATGAACATGGTCAGGGTGGTTCCTGGGATACCCATAATCCTGCATGTGCTCATCTTCCTCATGCCCCTCGATGTAACTTGACCCAAGGTTCACGGATGTCTGAGCTTGCTAATTGCCGTGAGTTCTTTTCTCTTTCCCTCCCCCCTGCTGAGAGATTATTTCAAAAAAGACGCAACCGGTTGGATCTCTTGGATAATCATATCCATTCTGGGGTCAACTTTTTCACCACTTCCCAAGAGATCACCCGGGAATGGCAGCTGATGGGGGAGGATACTCTGGAGTTTGAAAACACGAAGAAGGCGTTCGCTGAAGAGAGAGAAAAATTCAATGCGGAAAAGAAGGGTTGGCATGGAGGGTTTCTGATGCAGAAGAAAAACTTGCCAAACAAAAACAACTCAACGTTGACAAACAAAAGGACTGGGAAGCTTCTTGTGAGCGGACAAACAAGGAGCTGCAAGCCCAGCGTGATGCCATTGTGAGGTTTTCAGGAGAGAAGAAGAAGATTAGTGACGAAGCTGAGCAAGAGCGTGCTGCATCCCAGAAAGGGGAACAAGAGTACATCCAGCGCATCGCTAAGTTAGAGAAGTTTACCGAGGAAAAGGTTGCCGAGAGCAAAGCTTCTGAACTCCTTGCTGAGGAATAGGTTGCTGAGAGCAAAGCCTCTGAAATCTTGGTTGAAGAAGTCACTGCTGACTGCAAGTGGTTGCTTGCTCGTGCAGTGCCTCTGGTAATTTCCTTTGTGTATGCTTGCTTTTAGTTGATTTTTATCGTTCCTTTCATGTTTTTATTTCTTTTCTTGTAGATTTCTGAACGTATTGTAAAATCTCATGAGCTTGCCAACTATATGTTCGAGTTGGGTCAAGCGGCGTATAATAGTGGGCGGAAGGACGGTTACAGCGAAGGTAGGGCGGCGGCTGCGAATAATGAGAAAGATTATCATTTCGAGTTGTACAAGGAAGATTGTGGTGCTACCAATGCTGCGAAACATCGTGACTATGAGTTTATCGAGTTTGGCATTGTGAAGGCTGTCGAAAAGTTGTCTCGGAAAGCTAAAGCTATTGAGGTTTTGAAGAAAGCTCTTGGTGACTCAGGGACTGATGGTGGTGGTGCAGGTCCCAGTCACCAGGATTGACGGTTTCCGGCTTGCATGCCGTGTATGGGCCCGATGGCCTTGTAATCATCTGACAATCTCGTAGACAATTTATCTTAAGTTTCGTGAACAATTTTCTCTTGGTTGTTATGTCCGTTGATACTTTGGTACACTTGATGTTTAAAACTAACTATGGTTTTTGCTCTTTATCTGTCGTGAATTTTGTTATCGTTACAATTTGTGCATGTGTAATTACTTTGATTAGGTATCACGAATGAATGATGGCGCTGACAGGTTATGTTTTGTTAGTTATCTTGGCGTTACACGGTGTTGTGTTATGCCGTGGAAAACTCTGCAACGTTTGTTCTGTCGTTTTGTGCATTGTTTGATTCGTGTATACGAAGTGATCGATTTACAGGTTATTTTGTTGACCCGGCTGTGTTCAGCTTTGGGGGCTTACAATGTTTGCTTTACCATGTAACGATGCTTTCGTGTTTATGTGGGCACGAAGTATTATTTGGCGTAATAGGCTTTAGTTGTGTTTTTGACCCGGCTGTGCACTTAATTGTGACGAACCTTGGAGGTCTACAACGTTTCCTGTTTCTGAGCCATTGATGTTTTTGTGTATGCCCGAAGTAATATATGCAGTTGTAATAAAAATTTGCATGAGATAAAATAGCCAACATTTCTTGTATTAAAGTAAAATGTGTTGGCGTGCGGCCATTACAAGTAGAGATAAAACTACGATCGTCTACATATAACATTTTCGTAGCTGTTGGGCATTCCAGGTTCTTGGTACTTCTTTGTTTTCAAGTGTGCGTAGCTTGTACGCTCCCTTTCCGAGGACTTCGTCTACAACATAAGGTCCCTCCCACTTGGGAGCTAATTTTCCCGGTTTCTCGGCGTTGCACGCCTCATTGTCCCTTAGGACGTAGTCTCCCGGGCTAAACGTGCAAATTCAGACCTTACTGTTATAGTATTTTTCCAGTTTGGTTTTATATTTTGCCTCATTGATTGCCGCCATCTCTCTTCTCTCTTCTAGAAGGTCTAGGTCCAACCTCCTTTCTTCCTCGTTGTTGATCATATTCATGGAGAGCATCATCAGAGATGGCAGGTCAATCTCCGCTGGTATCACAGCTTCGGACCCATAAACTAAACTGAACGGTGTTTCTCCGTTACTTGTCTTTGGCATCGTCCTATGGGCCCATAGTATGTTGGGTATCTCGTCCACCCAGCCTCTTCGCTGCAACCCCAACCGTGCCTTGATACCGTCTACAATACTCTTGTTTACCGCTTCAACCTGACCATTTCCCTGCGGGTGCGCAACTGAGGAAAAAGTATGCTCTATGTGCAACTCCTTGAACCAGTTTTGGAGATCTTCTGCGGCGAAATTTGTTCCGTTATCAGTGATAATTCTCAGGGGCAGCCCGAATCGGCAGATTATTTGCTCCCAAATGAATCGCCGCACTACGGTAGATGTGGCTGATGCCAACGCCTTTGCTTCCACCCATTTTGTGAAATAGTCTACTGCGACTATGATAAACTTCACTGCTCCCGGGGCTTCTGGAAAAGGACCAACCATATCTATCCCCCATTGTTGGAACGACCATGCCGCTGTGACGGGGACTAGCTCATTTTTTGGGCGCATCGTTTTTGGAGCGTGTCTCTGACAACCGTTGCATCTCCCCAAAACCTTGACTGCATCCAGATGCATCCCGGGCCAGTAATACCCGACGTTCATTACTTTCGCTACTACCATTCTTGGACCGGCGTGAATGCCGCAAATACCCTCATGTACTTCGCGAATTAGATAATTTGCATCTTCTAGATCTACACATCTTAGTAACGGCCCGAGGTATGATTTCCGGTACAGAATTCCATCGGCCATCTGGTAATGCTCAGACTTGTACTGTATTTTTCTTGCTTCAGCTTTGTTTTCTGGCAGTATTCCAGACTGGAGATACATAATGATCGGCGTCATCCAAGATGTTGTTCCCAGTTGGATAACATTCACTTGCCTTAGCGGTACAGATGGATTGCTTAGAACTTCAATGCGCACATCCTTGGCCAGGTGCTGGAAACTAGTGGATGCGAGTTTGCTTAGTGCATCTTCTGGTTTATTCTCGCTTCGATTGATATGGTGCACTTTGTAGGAATTGAAGTTCTGTTGCAATGTTTTTGCTTGGTCTAGGTATAGCACCATCACATCTCCTTTGGCATCGTACTGGCCATTGATCTGCCCTGCTACTAGCATGGAGTCCACATACGCCTCAATGTGTTTGACTCCCATCTTGATTGCTAACCTCAAACCAGCAAGAAAGGCTTCATATTCGGCTTTATTGTTCGTGCTCTTGAAGTCTAACCGGATGGCGTACGTGAATTCGTGTTTTTCTGGACTTACCAACCTAAGTCCTGTGCCTGCGCCATCTTCGTTGGACGCGCCGTCTGTATATAGTAGCCATGGTTCTTCTGAATGTTGCCTTTTAGCTCTTTCCATTACCTTGCATTCTCTGTATTTATCATCAGGCACTTCTGTCATGAAATTGGCCAACACCTGACCTTTTGTAACACCTCGAAAATTTACGTCCAATAATGTATTGACACGTGTCATAAGCTTTGAACGTGTGAAAGAATACTTTAGAAGGACTAAAGTTGACAAACAAAGAAACTATGTGAATATAAGGGTTCAAAATATCAACAGTGGATAAATATACTTTACTATAACCCTACATGATGTTTATAACCTTAAACGAATAAATCATGGATCATACGAAGCGAATTGTGAAAGAAAGTGAGAGATTACAAACTACAGGGGTTAAATGTGTCAACATGTTTAAGATATACCTCTGAGTGACCTTTTAGCAAACCCGAAGCTTTGTAACGATTAATTATGCTCACTAGAATGCGTGATAAAAATTTCACCAAGTTTCGTTATCGTATGAGAAAGTTATGATAAAATTCGTGTGCGAGGGGTTAGAAGCGTCAACATGGAAATTTATGACTTTTCGGGTAAAAACAAAGTGGCCAAGGACTTCACAAAGTGGGTATAAGTCTTAATGCCCCTAAATGTCAATTTAAAAGCCTCATAATGCAAGAAATAGTGTGAAAACGATGTTTGGAAGGACCAGAGACCAAAAGTGAAAAAATGAGAAATCTGATGACTAGCTTACGGACCTCAACACTCAGAACGTTGAGGTGCGCAAGCATGCTTACGGACCTCAACACCCAGAACGTTGAGGTGCGCAAGCGTTGCCCAGCGACAGAAAAACAGGCAGCTGCCTGTTTTCACCTTGTAACCGACTTAAAACACAAGTTTTTGATTCTATGGCTGCCTAAGATGGTTTTTAGCTTTAGGGGACACTTGTTTACATCAAGGGATCATCCTAGGCATGCATGGCACCATCTTGAACAATCAAAACCCACTATATAAGACCCACACTTTGTCAAACATTGACCATAATGCCCTTTTTACCATTAAACGAGATTTTTGAATATGTGAAGGAACAATAACCTTTGATACTGATTTATAAACATGTCCCTAAAATTTCACATCAGTTGGAGGTCTAGATTAGGAGTTATGCTCATTAGCGTAATTATAACGTCTTTTAGTAATTAAAAGGCGCAATTAGCATAAAGCCTATCTAAACCCAATTTTTGACACCAAAACTTTTACCCACTGATGTAATATAATATTTTGGGATTTTTAAAGATTTTTAATTATTTTTAACCTGCTCATAACCTAAGGTTATGGCATTGATTCGGTAAATATCGATTATACCCTTTTTGGTCATAAAATGAGTTTTACAAAGTATTTTGATACCAATCCAATTGCTACTGATTTCATATAATAAATAAAGTATTTTGAACTTTATAACCTGATCAGAAAACTCAGATTTCCTGTATAACCCGGAAATCGCTTAAAATGGCTTTTAAAAGCGTATTAAACGCTTAGTTTGGGTTTAAAAACCATTTTGTCATATAAGACCTATTACCAACTGATATGACCTAATAAAATAAGTTATTTTACTGATGTATTCGGACCCGAATCTCTGAATTATAATTAACCTCTTTTATAATCTTTAAAATGACCAAAATACCCCTACGGGGCTTATTTTGAGATTTAACTCGTTTTGGGCATAATGGAAGGTATCCTACTGATATCACAACATCTTTAAGGCATATTAACTTAGGAAACCTGTATAGAACCTATATGGTTACCCGTTACGCCTCTTGCGCGTTCGGTTCGGTTTATGTAACTAGTTTGCATAAATTAGCCGAAACGGGTCAAACCTTATCATTTTCATTTCAAAATCCAGAATATATTTAGTTTACCCATTTTATACAAGTCTTCATACTTGTTGGGTCTAAAACACATTCTATTCCGGTCTTCGCTTAATCATGCGTTTGAACCGTATATTTCCTTAAAACTAACCGGTCTAAGTTTAGGCTTAATTAAAGACCCGTTAGTATTCTAATTGGTTGATTATACCATCATTCCAGACTAGAGCCTTCCGGTAAATTGTACCTACGCTTACTTAAGTGAATACGGCTGAGTTATTAAATTCTTGCTATTTAAGACAGGAGCTAGCTCAGGTAAATACTCTTAACTTATTTTCCCTATTACGGGCTTGGGATACGGTAATATAAATACCGCATGGTCAGGTATGGGATTCGAAGACCAATGAGTCGGGAAATCAAAATAACCTGTTTTTAATTCGTATTGCTTGACTGAAACATTGTGGGTTAATGCGACCGTGTCCTGGATATCCTTGACTCATTAAATTACAACAGCCACGACCTAAGCATGGGGTGTAGGCATACACCTGACAGATGCTATATGCTTATTAATTAATTATACCCAATATAGGATTCCCAATAAGGGAATAGTGGTGTGTCGGTTAATCTTGAACCGGCATAGAACCGGGCCCCGTATGTAGAGCAAGTTATGTAAAACTGATAACATGAGATATAGTTTGTCCCAAGTATAAAAGATTAATTTTGCCTTGAGCATTTTAATCAAAGTGTCAATATATTTTCGTGCCTTGTGCACCTAAACCAATTTTCTTAAACTTTTTTTCAAATGAGTCAGTTGAGTGTATTTACCAGTGAAAACTGACGTATTTTCCAAAGTCTAAGTGACAGGTACAAGTACGTAATAGGCTGGAAGCTGCTCAAGACTTGTTAGATGAGGACTTTGCAACTCCTCCACATAAGCCATTAGTCTGATGATTTCTTTTGTTGTTTTGATCCGCCTGTGGATTATTACAAGCTAGTCTGTATGGAATACTTTTGTATTATCAGACCTTTGTGTTTGTAATAATATTTTATATCTCAAGACTTCCGCTGTGCATTTATATATTGTGTTGTTTGACTATGATGTTGCCAACCACGTCACGATACTCCCTTACCGGGCCCACCGGAGACACGTGGAAAATCGGGGTGTGACAGGTTAGTATCAGAGCCAACATTGAGTGAATTAAACACTAGCCTTTTTGTGTTTAATCTCAATGACACATTAGCACATTCCTTGACCTTCTGAGTCTAGACTTAACATAGGATTACTCTCAATCCAAATCTGTAAATTTTGCTTCCAATTTTTATATATTGGATATGTCGCCAAGCGAAGAAGCTGTATTAGAAATTCTCCACATCAGGAGCCTTGAAATGCTGAGCTTCGTACCGCGGCCAGGATGAAACGTGCAACCAAGGAGAAAGCATTTAGAAATAGAATGAAGCAGAAACTCCTTTTTGTTGAAGATCGTTTCCTTAATAGTCCTTATAAGGACATATTTATCTTTCATTCCCTTCGAGGACACATTATTCCTTTCAAGTCCCGCTTAGGGCAACTCTGTATTTTTATATATAGTAGAATGACTAAATATCCATCCTAATCAGGAAATATGAAATAAATGAAAAATAACATTCCTTTTATAAGATCTACCATTATAATAAAATGGCAAAAAAAAAATCTAAAAAGGACAAGACCTAGCCACGTGTCATTTTAAGACCGGGCCAAGATGGCTGTTCCTCAATTTAGGTTCAGATCCTTATTAACATCCCGAGTTAGGATTATTCCGCGTTAATTATTAAAAAGGAATCTTAAAGGTAAACCTAGCCTATATTACAAGGCCAAGATGGTAGAACTTATTCAAGAGATTCAAATCCTTGTTAACACCTAAGAACGTGTTAGCACTCTTGACAAATGTGATTCGAGAAAATCACAATAGTCATCCCTATACTGGAATTTTTTTAAATTTCCTAATTTGCCTTATGATCTAGAGATCATGGCTTATATCGTCCTATGAGATGATCATATTATAAACTTCTGTAAGTGATGAAATGCCTACGGGCTAAACTTGTTTTCCGATAAGACAACGACAGTGGTGATCTTTGACCCCTGTCTATAGATGTCGGAATACGTCCAAACATAATAGTCGGTGGGATCCATACGATCTCGACTAATCGCATCTGAAAAGATGATCATACCATAAACATCCCTTAAGAGGGAAGTGCCTACGGGCTATAATTAACGTCCTTTGAGACTAAAGACAGTGGTAGCCTACAACTCCCTGTTAAAAAGAGCAATGAACTATGATTCAAGCCTTAATACCTCGATTCTATAAAATCCTGGTTTATAAATTAAATCTGTCCATGTGACTAGGCTGTTGAGCTATTATTAAATTATAATTGGGGATATAATACTTACGAGTCATATCCAATATCATATAAGACTAAAGACAGTGGTAGCCTACAACTCACTGTCAAGAAAAGGTAATGAACTTTGATTCAGACCTTAATGCCTCGATTCTCTGAAATCATGGCTTATAAATTAAACTTGTCTACTCGACTAGGCCATTTGTGCTATTATTAACTTGTAAATTAGGATTTATGATAAAAATCCTGAATAAAATAAATATCCTTCCTTCCCTGCCAGTATACATATTAAAAATAATCCTAAAGGTACAACCTAGCCTATATGTCATTCCAGACGAGGCCAAGATGGTAGAACCTATTCAAAGGATTCAAATCCTTGTGACATTGTAAATATGTAAACACTCCTGACAACAGTGATGCGATAAATCACACTTGTCATCTTTATATTAGGAATATTCCAAACCCCTTATTTTTTTAAGCGTAAATGATCAAGAGGGATCATGGCTAATAAGTGTCGAGCATGATGAAACATCAAAACATCCATTTGGGATGTATACCTACGGGCAAAGATGAATACATGAAAAGATAGTTTTATTTCATAACTTCTTGTCAAGACAATGAATTCTGAAATTTTCCGATCCAAAGGAATCATTGATTATGTTTTAAAATTTCCCCAGTGACAAGGCCTCTGTGCCATCAAAAAGTCCTTGGAACAAGACCTTATGCTATATAAAATGTCGGTACGACATTGACAGTCGTGACTTATGTCCCCTGTCTAATAAACATGAAGGATTATATTCCGTTTAAACGCCAAAGATGGTTTATCTAAAAACCTAGGCCAAGCATAATCAAATAAATTTAATACTATCTATTGGTCTATATGGTTGAGCTACACCATGACTATTTAATCGTCAAGTTCGACAATTCGCTATATAATTAAACAAATTATTACTACTTGGTTAGTAGCCTTAAAAGCTTCACCACGGCTGACCCCTCTGAAGCTCACAATCATTCAGTTAGTCAGAATGATGTCCATTGACTAGCCTTTGTGGCAAAATAAATTATCTTCCAAAAAGATGACGGCTGTAGTCTTTGACTCTCTGTCCAAAGGTGAAGAACTATGTTCGAACCTTAAGATCTCTGATCCAATAAGATTGCGGCTTATATGTTAATGCCTTAAGTGCCATATCTTATATGTCCTTTGTGACAAGGCCTTCGTGCCTATGATTATTAATGTCCTTCGTGACAAGCCTTCCAACTATCTAAAGATTGTCGTTATGACAAGGAAAGTTGTGACATTGTGATTCCCTGTCAAAAGGTAATGGACTCGGTCCAAACCATAAACACAATTGAGGGTCCTTTTTGACCTAGGCTAAATATAATTGACATACTTTCTAGTAGCATACTATAAGGAAGTTATAAACCTAACAGCCATTATGGTTTAATAATATCATGGCTTATAAATCATCCATTACGATGATTTCATAATAGCTTGTATCTAAGCATATGTTATTTTTGGTGTTTAGTACCAAAGCTCCAGAATGGAGGTTTCCGACGAAGCACACAGCAGTACTGCGGCTAAAAACAAGGATGCAAATATAAATATAAATGTTAATGGCACTACTCTTCAGGCCTTGATTAGCGCAGCAATTAGTGAAGTTGTGGATAAGATCCTTGAGAACAAAAAGGAACCGAGTGTCACTCACTCAAAGATCCATACGGCAACACATACATCAGCTCGTAAGGAGAGCTCCGTTCACTCTTCAGATGAAAAGAGCGAACCTCAGGAGTTAGTACTCTATGATAAGCCCCGTTCAACTGAAGGCGGGTGCACCTACAAATATTTCTTCTCATGCAAACCCAGAGATTTCAATGGCGAAAAAGGAGCAATTGATGCTATGGAATGGCTTGAGGAAATGGAAACTGTTGTGGACATCAACGATTGTGCTGATAAGGACGTAGTAAAATTTGTTTCACAATCTTTCAAGGGAGAGGCTCTTGTATGGTGGAGGGCCATGATGCAGTCCACGGAGAAAATTCCCCTATACAATATGGGATGGTCCAAGTTTGTGGATCTTATCAAAGAGAACTACTGTCCACAACACGAAGTGGAAAAGGTGGAGACAGATTTTCTGACTCTCACAATGAAAAACCTAAATTGTCAGCAATATGTTACCGACTTCAACTCCCTATCTAGACTGGTACCCTATTTAATTACCCCGGAACCAAAACGCATTGCGCGTTTCATCGGTGGTTTGGCACCAGAAATAAAAGGGAATGTTAAGGCTTCAAGGCCAATCAACTATAGATCAGCTGTAGATCTATCCTTGTCTCTCACTCTAGATATAGTGAGACAAAAGTCGATCAAGAATGAAACTAATAAGAAAAGACAAAGGGAGGAGGATAACTCTCAGAATCCTAAGAAGAGCAAATCCGAGTTCAACAATAACCAACAGGATTCCAACAAAATGCCTACATGCAAAACCTGCAAAAGAAGACATCGGGGACAGTGTCGATCAAACCAAAAGATAAAGCAATGTGGCATCTGTAAAAGAGCTGGCCACCAGTCCCACGAATGTAGGGACATAAGGGATGCAAACTGTTTCAGCTGTGGCGAAAAGGGGCACATCAGTACTAATTGCCCTAAGGCTGCCAAGAAAGGAGCAGCTAAGTCTGGGAAGGATAAGAAAGGAAATGCCTGGACTACCGGTTGAATGCCAGAGACAGTGCATCGATAATAGCATCAGGTACGTCCCTTACCATTTAGCATTGATAGTGTCTGCTAAGTATTTTATATTAATGCAAGGGATAATAAACCTTTAGCAAACCATAAGCTTAGCAAACTCTTGTATTCATTCATAAGAACTCAAGATATTAAATGTAAGGTATAACTTACCAATGGAATCTATAATGACCATCTCTCCCATCCTCGAAGATAATCCTTTCATAAGAATCTGGAGTACTCTTCCCCAAAAAGAGTACGACAATATATATTATTTTATTTTATTTTTCTCATTGTTTTCTATCGCCTGCGAATGCCAAACTATGTTTGATAAAAGTGCCATATGAGGATTGGCGTATCTTAGTGTGTCCCATAGATTGCTTCCATGCCTGATCAGTATGGAGGTTTAATGCATGGAACCCCTGAGACATCCCAATGGTCATATTGTACTAAAGTCGACTAGTAGTATTCAAAGAAGATATCCAATATAAAAATGTCCTTATAAGTATCTCTACTTAGGGCATCTTTGCAATTGTAAAGAGAATGTGTCATTCATCTGACACCGACAGCGATAGATGAGCCAAAGCCTAAGAACGCGGAAATCTCTGACATCTCTGTGTGTCATAATTAGCTTCTTTATAAGAACTTCCCTATTTACCTCCTGAGAGGCAAGAGGATGTTAGGATAAACATCCCGCTTAGGGCTGCAGTTATTGTAAGAGTCTTATATCTGTTGGTACCAACGAAATAGGAAGAACTAAGAGCCAATTCAATAAGTTTTTAGAGAAGGTTTCATAAAGCCAAAATTCAAAGTTCTAAGAACTCCGATTTTTAGTAAATAAGAAAGACGGTTCATCTTGCTTATGCATTGATTACCGCAACCCTATTTAGGCAACACTTAAGAGTCGCCATTTGCTGCCCAGGATCGTCGATTTGTTCGACTAGCTGTAAGGAATAACTATTCTTTGAGATTAGTTAGGCAATGGTTGGAACAACCATCTCACCTTAAGATAAGCTTTTCCATAATAGTTGCTATATAAATATCAAGGTGGCTCCTTTGGAGACCTTGTATAAATGAAATATTAAAACATCCGTTGGATGAACGAGACTTTGGGAAGTCCACTTATCAGGATCTGAAAGTTGCATTGGAAACAACGAATAAGATCATACGAATCCCTAATTATCTGTAAGTTGCCAGTATTCGGCAGAAAATCAAGAATTAATGAAAGTAGCAACCATCCTACATTCTTTTTAAGGAATAAGGTTCAACAAAAGGTATCACCCAGGAAGGGTGTACCAAATTTGTTAAAATTATCAGGCTAGTAAAGCTCTAAATATATAGAATCATTCAAAGGAAATCGAATGTATCAAGATCAAGTAGCTTATAAGCTAAAACCTATTTAAGGAGCTTGGCGGAGCTCGCAATACATTGCACACTAGTGACTGAGGGACGTGTTTCGCCAATAAGTTAAGAAGCACTATCACATAATGATATGCAGATTATGATATGATGAGCAACCTGTATCGATTAAGGATCGACCGGTTAGGAAACTCCAACAGGATACATGTACCTATTATAAAAGTCGCTTTGGGAGCTTGGAAAGACTCCAGATATGTTATAAAAGTTAAGTCCATTATGCGACAAAAAGTACTTCCAGCATCTTAGCAAATCTCGAGGTCGAGCTTTCTTTTAAGGGGGTGAGGATGTAACACCTCGAAAATTTACGTCCAATAATGTATTGACACGTGTCATAAGCTTTGAACGTATGAAAGAATACTTTAGAAGGACTAAAGTTGACAAACAAAGAAACTATGTGAATATAAGGGTTAAAAATGTCAACAGTGGATAAATATACTTTACTATAACCCTACATGATGTTTATAACCTTAAACGAATAAATCATGGATCATACGAAGCGAATTGTGAAAGAAAGTGAGAGATTACAAACTACAGGGGTTAAATGTGTCAACATGTTTAAGATATACCTCTGAGTGATCTTTTAGCAAACCCGAAGCTTTGTAACGATTAATTATGCTCACTAGAATGCGTGATAAAAATTTCACCAAGTTTCGTTATCGTATGAGAAAGTTATGATAAAATCGATTATACCCTTTTTGGTCATAAAATGAGTTTTACAAAGTATTTTGATACCAATCCAATTGCTACTGATTTCATATAATAAATAAAGTATTTTGAACTTTATAACCTGATCAGAAAACTCAGATTTCCTGTATAACCCGGAAATCGCTTAAAATGGCTTTTAAAAGCGTATTAAACGCATAGTTTGGGTTTAAAAACCATTTTGTCATATAAGACCTATTACCAACTGATATGACCTAATAAAATAAGTTATTTTACTGATGTATTCGGACCCGAATCTCAGAATTATAATTAACCTCTTTTATAATCTTTAAAATGACCAAAATACCCCTACGGGGCTTATTTTGAGATTTAACTCGTTTTGGGCATAATGGACGGTATCCTACTGATATCACAACATCTTTAAGACATATTAACTTAGGAAACATGTATAGAACCCATATGGTTACCCGTTACGCCTCTTGCGCGTTCGGTTCGGTTTATGTAACTAGTTTGCATAAATTAGCCGAAACGGGTCAAACCTTATCATTTTCATTTCAAAATCCAGAATGTATTTAGTTTACCCATTTTATACAAGTCTTCATACTTGTTGGGTCTAAAACACATTCTATTCCGGTCTTCGCTTAATCTTGCGTTTGAACAGTATATTTCCTTAAAACTAACCGGTCTAAGTTTAGGCTTAATTAAAGACCCTTTAGTATTCTAATTGGTTGATTATACCATCAATCCAGACTAGAGCCTTCCGGTAAATTGTACCTACGCTTACTTAAGTGAATACGGCTGAGTTATTAAATTCTTGCTATTTAAGACAGGAGCTAGCTCAGGTAAATACTCTTAACTTATTTTCCCTATTACGGGCTTGGGATACGGTAATATAAATACCGCATGGTCAGGTATGGGATTCGAAGACCAATGAGTCGGGAAATCCAAATAACCTGTTTTTAATTCGTATTGCTTGACTGAAACATTGGGGGTTAATGCGACCGTGTCCTGGATATCCTTGACTCATTAAATTACAATGGCCACGACCTAAGCACGGGGTGTAGGCATACACCTGACAGATGCTATATGCTTATTAATTAATTATACCCAATATGGGATTCCCAATAAGGGAATAGTGGTGTGTCGGTTAATCTTGAACCGGCATAGAACCGGGCCCCGTATGTAGAGCAAGTTATGTAAAACTGATAACATGAGATATAGTTTGTCCCAAGTATAAAAGATTAATTTTGCCTTGAGCATTTTAATCAAAGTGTCAATATATTTTCGTGCCTTGTGCACCTAAACCAATTTTCTTAAACTTTTTTTCAAATGAGTCAGTTGAGTGTATTTACCAGTGAAAACTGACGTATTTTCCAAAGTCTAAGTGACAGGTACAAGTACGTAATAGGCTGGAAGCTGCTCAAGACTTGTTAGATGAGGACTTTGCAACTCCTCCACATAAGCCATTAGTCTGATGATTTCTTTTGTTGTTTTGATCCGCCTGTGGATTATTACAAGCTAGTCTGTACGGAATACTTTTGTATTATCAGACCTTTGTGTTTGTAATAATATTTTATATCTCAAGACTTCCGCTGTGCATTTATATATTGTGTTGTTTGACTTTGATGTTGCCAACCACGTCACGATACTCCCTTACCGGGCCCACCGGTGACACGTGGAAAATCGGGGTGTGACACCTTTAATTGCTGGCCTTGGTCTAAAAACCACATTGTGGCCTCCCAGTTCTATGGCCCATTTTTCCAGTCTTCCGGATACCTCGGTTCTTGCGAGGATGTTGCCGATGTTGTAATTTGTTAAGACGTGAATGACGTGGTTAGCAAAGTAACGGCGCAGTCGTCTGGACGCGTGGACTAATGCGAGGACCAGCTTTTCCATTATTGCGTATCTTGTTTTTGGGTCATTCAAGGTGTTAGACACGTAATAGACTAGCGTTTGTACCCCTTGTCGATCTACCAATAAAACTGCTCCTACCGCTTTTTCTGACGCTGATAGGTACATTACCAGGGGTTCTCCTTTCATTGGTGCTATCAATGTTGGCAATCTTATGAGGCAATCCTTCATTTATCGGAATGCATGTTTGGCCTTTGGGGTCCACAGAAACTGGTTCTTCTTCACACAATTGCGGAGGGTTTTGATGAATGGGAAAGATTTAGCCGCATGATTGGCGAGGAAACAGTTGAGTGCTGCTAACCGTCCAGCCAACTTCTGCATTTCTTTTATTGTCGATGGTGAAGGCATCCGCTCGATCGCTTGCACCTTTATTGGATTGACTTTAAACCCATCATTTGTAACGATGAAACCCAGGAACTTTCCTTCTTCCATACATAAGGAACATTTCGCTGGATTTAGCTTGATGTTCACCCCTTGCAATGTGTCGAACGTTTTTTGGATGTTTATCAGCGTCATACACTCTTCTTTACTCATTATGACCAGGTCGTCCATGTAATGTATTTACCAATCGCGTCACTGAATGTTTCGTTCATTAATCTCTGATAAGTGGCACCTGCGTTCTTCAATCCAAAGGGACTTTTTGTATAGCAATACAACCTTGTTGGTGTGCGAAATGCGGTCTTGTCTTCATCTTGTATGGCCATTTGCACCTGGTGGTACACTTTATAGCAATCAAGGAAGCATTTCCACCTGAACGACGCCAATGAATCAATTTTTTCATCAATTTCTGGTAAAGCATAACAATCACGCGGGCATGCTTTGTTTAGATCTTTGTAATCCACGCACATTCGCCAACCACCGTTTCCTTTAGGGACCATCACTGGGCTGGCTACCCAGGTTTGGTAATGAACTTCTCTGAGGATACCCGCGTTTAGCAACTCGGTGATTTGCTCTTGCATAGCATCGTGCTTTATATCTCCAAGATGACGTTTTGTATGTACCACAGGTTTAGCGTTTTCAGAAACAATCAGTTTGTGCTCCGCTATGTGCCATGGAACACCAACTATATCAGCCAGTGTCCAGGCGAACACGTCCATTTTTCAAATAGCAACCTTTTTAGCGCCGCGCGCGTGAGGTCGGACATTGCTGGGCCTAAAGTGACAGTTTGTTCTGGATATTTGCTGTTCAGTATCCATTTTTCGGCTTATGCGCGTGGTGCGGATTTGCTTGCTTTTGCCGGTCTGATTTCATCAGTTGCGAGGACCTCTTTTGTAGGATCGTTTTACCGACCAAATGAGTCAATCAGAGGCAAAACACAACTGTTTGAGAGGCGGAAACAAACAAACAGATTTGAATCAGTAAGAATGGAGTAGAAAACAGAGTATTCACTTTAAAACACGTTTCTCATTAATATTTAACTTTAAAATCCAGCAGCACTTCGTTACACAACTTCTAATTCCGTGCCAAATGAGAAACAAGACTAGCCTATATATAGGCATATGATTTCGCTTGAAATGACACATGTCATTTCAAGCGGAATTACAACTTCTGATTTCGCTTGAAATGACCAAGTGTCATTTCAAGCGGAATTACATCAAAATTCATAAAATTACACTTTAGACCCCTGTAAACCGTATACAAACATGACCTAGACTTAAGACGTAGGCTACAATCTTATCCACGTATAACTGAGAAGCTTTTCCAAAAATGCGACGTGTATCTAGTATCTCTGTCAGAGATAATAGACACATGTATGCCATGTAAGGCTACAATCTTATCCACGTATAACTGGGCTAACATGTCGGAGCTATAAGTCTCCTTGATGGGAGAAATGTGCTGACTTAGTCAGTCTATCAACTATAACCCATATTGTATCATTTCCTTTCCTTGTCTTAGGTAACTTGGTAATAAAATCCATAGTTACCATTTCCCACTTCCACGTAGAAAGTTCAGGCTGTTGTAGCAAGCCTGACGGCTTTTGATGCTCGGCTTTGACTTGCGCGCATGTCAAGCATTTAGCTACATAGGTGGCTACAGACTTTTCAAGCCTATCCACCAATAGTTTGCCCTTAGATCCTGGTACATCTTATCAACTCCAGGATGAACGGAGTATTTGGAACTATGGGCTTCCTGGAGAATGACATCTCGAAGTCCTCCATAAATTGGAACCCATATTCTTCCATTTAATCTTAGAATTCCGTCCTTGCTAAGAGTTAACTGCTCCTCAGTTACCGCTAGCTTTTCGTTAGGATAGTTAGCTTCCAACACAGCTTCCTTCTGTGCAGCTAACAACCTTTCAGTCAAACTGTTCTTTATCTCCATGCGCTTGGCATTGATTCGGATGGGTTTTACCCTTTCCTTTCAACTCAAGGCATCAGCGACTACATTCGCCTTGCCGGGATGATATCTGATTTCACAATCATAATCATTCAAAGTCTCCATCCAACGGCGTTGCCTCATGTTTAAATCTTTCTGATTGAACAGATGCTGGAGGCTCTTGTGATCAGAATAGATCACACACTTAATACCATATAAATAATGCCTCCACAGTTTTAGTGCGAATACAACAGCACCCAACTCCAAGTCGTGGGTGGTGTAGTTCTTTTCATGCACTTTCAATTGACGTGATGCATAGGTAATAACTTTGCCTTTTTGCATAAGTACACACCCCATGCCAGTGTGGGATGCATCGCAGTAAACTACGAATTCTTCGATTCCATCAGGTAACGTCAATACAGGAGCGTTGCTCAACTTCTGCTTTAAGATATCAAAGGACTCTTGCTGCTTAGGGCCCCAAACGAACTTTACTTTCTTCTTAGTCAAGGAAGTTAGGGGTGCAGCAATCCTTGAAAAAATTTCGATGAAACGCCTGTAATATCCTACCAATCCCAGGAAGCTACGAATCTTCGTAGGCGTCTTTGGCTCTTGCCAGTTCATAACAGCTTCAACCTTAGCGGGATCCACTTGGATACCACACTCACTAACCACATGTCCAAGGAATTGGACTTCTCGAAGCCAAAATTCACATTTAGAGAACTTGGCATAGAGCTTCTCCTGATGTAGAAGTTTGAGAATACATCGAAGGTGTTTCTCATGGTCGGCTTGATTCTTAGAATAGATAAGGATGTCGTCGATGAAAACGATGACGAACTTGTCTAAGTAAGGCTTGCAGACGCGATTCATGAGATCCATGAACGCGGCCGGTGCATTAGTGAGCCCAAAAGGCATCACTAGGAACTCGTAATGACCATAATGAGTTCAAAATGCAGTTTTGTGCACGTCTTCATCTCTAACTTTCAGTTGATGGTAGCCTGACCTCAAGTCAATCTTCGAGAAATAACTTGCTCCTTGCAATTGATCGAACAAATCGTCGATCCTAGGCAAAGGATACCTATTCTTTATCGTGACCTTATTAAGTTCACGATAATCGATGCACAGACGCATCGATCCATCTTTCTTCTTGACAAACAAGACTGGCGCTCCCCAAGGAGACGAACTAGGTTTAATGAAACCTTTAGCTAGCAATTCGTCTAGCTGTGTCCTCAATTCTTTCATCTCCGTTGGTGCCAACCTATAAGGTGCTCTAGCAACTGGTGCTGCTCCGGGGATGATATCAATCCTGAATTCCACTTGCCTATCTGGTGGCAAACCAGGTAGTTCTTCCGGAAAAACTTCTGGGTATTCAGAAATGACAGGGATGTCTTCTATCTTCGGTTTAGGCTCATCGATAATCACTTGTGCCATGTAGATGACACAACCCTTCTTTAAACATTTTGAAGCCTTGAGCATAGTCACTTGCTCAGGTAGTCCATACTGGGTATCTCCCCGAATGGTAAGTGATTCACCAGACGGAGTCTTTATTACCACTTGTTTCTTGTTACAGACAATTTGGGCCCGGTTATGAGATAACCAGTCCATACCCAGAACTATGTCAAAACCGGCCAACTTAAAGGGAAGTAGAGACAGAGGAAAAGAATGGTTCTTAATGGATATAACACATCCATTTAACACAGTTGAGACAGCTTCTAAGGAGCCATCTGCTAACTCTACCTCATAATTTATACTCAAGGTTTTGACAGGTAAATTCAGCAATTTGCAAAATTTATGATCTACAAACGACTTATCAGCGCCTGAATCAAATAGTACTCTTGCATAGACATCATTTACAAGGAAAGTACCTGTAATCACATTGTCGTCTAGAACCGCTTCCTTTGCGTCCATTCTGAAGACTCTCGTATTAGTTTTCTTGGCCTCTTCAGGCTTCTTGTTGTATTTAGGGCAGTTGGTTTTAATGTGCCCCTTTTCATTGCAACGGTAGCACGTTGCGTCTTTCATCTTCTTGCAATCCAAGGTCTTGTGATCCGTGGACTTGCATATACCACAAGCATAGGTTTTTGACTAAGTCTGAGTGTTCGACTCGAGTCTGCACTTTCCAAAGTGCTGTTTCTTGCAAATTTTGCACTTGGGCTTCTCACCAGAATGATGCCCATCTTTCCTTGACTCAGATCCTTTCTTGTTGTCACCGTTCCCACGGTGCTTCTTGTTCGATCTCCGTGAACTATCATCTTCACGTTTTCTCTTCTCAGCCTCCTTATTCCTCAGCGATCTTTGCCTGACCGCATCCAAAGTGAGGGACAAGGATATGTCAGCTACAGATCTAAAAGTAGCTGGCCGAGAAGACTTCACGCTTGCCTTGATTTCCGGGGCTAAACCACCGATAAAACGAGCTATTCTTTTTGGTTCCGGGGTTACCAGATATGGAACCAGCCGGGACATCGTGTTGAAGCTCGTGAGGTAAGCTTGACAGTCAAGGTTTGTCATCACCAACGATAGAAAATCAGACTCTATCTTCTCCACCTCATGCTGAGGGCAGTAATTTTCCCTGATAAGGGCAATAAATTGATCCCACGACATGTTGTACAATGGGATTTTCCCGGTGGCTTAAATCAATGATCTCCACCAAGCTAATGCTTCACCCTTAAAAGACTGCGACACAAACTTGACTACATCTCTCTCAGCGCATCCGCTGATATCCACAACCGTGTCCATCTCATCCAGCCATGTCATACAGTCAATGGCTCCTTTCTCCCCAGTGAAATCCCGGGGTTTGCAGGAAACAAAATATTTATAAGAGCAACCCTTGTCACGGGGTCCTTGGTTTAGTACAACCTGCTGAGATGGACCACTGTGGTGGTTCGAGGAGTGTCGATCATCATCTTTCTTCGGTTCGTCCTTCTTGGGCGGTGGCTTTGAAGGCTGTGTAGATAGGGTCCTACTACGAGTCCCACTATACTCTTCGTACTGCCGTTCCAATGCCTTTATAACTGCGTCGTCTACCAATGCTTTCAATTCAGCACCCGTTAGATTAATGCGGGCGTTATCAATATTCTCCACTGGATGGCTATTAATTTCGTCTGAGTTAGCCATTTTAATTGAACTGTTACAGAAAACAAGGACAATAGTTTATTTGGTAGTTTATTATGGAATTGCCCCTTAGGGTAATTCATTAACCATGGTAAACAGAGACCATATTTGGTTAATTTATTAATCATATTTATTTAGGATTTCTATCATAATTTATCCTAATTATAAAACAATAACAGTTTTATTTGTGGCACAAAAGGCCTAGTCACATGGACATTTATAATTTATAAGCTATGATTTCAGAGAATCAAAGCATGAAGGTATACTGGCACAATAGGCCTAGTTACAAGGACATTCATAAATTATAAGCTATGATTTCAGAGAATCAAAGCATGAAGGTTTGAACCTAGTTCATTACCTTTATCTGACAGGGAGTCATCGCTACCACTGTCTTTTGGCTCATATGGAAATGAGCAAGGCCCGTAGGCATTATATTACCACGTATGGTCAAAATATGATCATCCTAATTGATGATCTAAACCCATGATTCAGAGATCATTAAGTTGGGTTAGGAATCTTTTAAAAAGATCCTTATATAAAAATGACGTGTGTGATTTTAACAAATCACGTCTGCCAGGAGTGTTAACATGTTTTCAGATGTTAACTGGGATTTGAATCTTTTTAACAGGTCTTACCATCTTGGCCCGGTCTTATAATGACCCGAAGGCTAGGTTTCACTCTTTAAGATTCTTATTCAATATTTAAATAGGCAGATTATTATTAAAAAGGAATGATTTTGATTTATTTATTTCATATATAATATTTATGCATATAATAGCAAGATGAAATTTATAAACATAACATTCCATTAATTATTGAAAGATTACATGTTGCCCTAAACGGGACTTTTCAACAAACAACTTACCCACGCAGGGGTTTAAACAAGTACTTACCCACGCAGGGGCTTAATAACACACATACCCACGCAGGGGCTTAATAACATAATAGTCCACACAGGGACTTACACAAATAACATACCCTCATAGGGGTTTACAGAAATATAGACCCACGCAGGGGTCAAAACAAACAAGCATACCCACGCAGGGGTTTATACAGCAAGACTGGCCCACGCAGGGGCTCAACAACAAATGGAAGGATTCAGTGGTCCTTCTTGCTCTTCCCTTTGATTAGGCTCGTTAATCCTTGGAAGAAAGTTTGTCGCTCCCTTCGTTCCCTGTGAAACTCTCGCTCTAAATGGTCCAACCTTTGCAGAATTTCTTCACGCTCTGGTGGGGAGAACCTTGGTGGTTGCGATTGTTGCCTAATAATAGGTCTTGGAGGTATTTGGTACCCGTGTGTTGGGTACCCTACTCCCCATGGATCTCCATAGGGTCCTTGGGTGTTGTAGTTAGCCGCTACCATGTATGGGTCGGCTTCGGCGTAGTTGTAGTTGGTGTGCACTGGCTGTTCAAACGGGTTATACGCCATGGAACCCGTGTATGCTGGAATTGGGTTATCAAAATCCATCGGCGGTGGTTGCAGTGCAACTGGGTGTGAAGGTCCACCCATTTGTGGATCTTCTTGATGTGGAGGGTAATGGCTGCCACTTGATTGCCGAGGAGAGCTGAAATGGAAATCTCCTCCCCGTGTAGACATACGCGGTCCAGATCTCCTACACCTCGGCGGTTGCGGAGGTGCCGGCTAAACTGGCGGCGGTGGAGGCGGTGGCGTAACTGCCACAAACCGTGAATCCACAGAGGGATCCTGTTGCTGCTGCTGAGGCGGTGAATGGCGAGGAGGTGTATAGTACCATTCGTGCCTGGTAAACATAGCTTGAAAGCTATCTGGACCAACATAGGGTGATCCGTGGAAAGAAGATCCGTCAGAGATCTCTATCGGGTGGTTTGGTGTACCACTGGCAGGTTCGACGGGGTCCGTATCCTCGTCCATATCGTCCGCGTGATCGCCAGAGAAATGATCCTCTGGCCCCAATGGGTTAAAACCCACTGGTTCTTGTATAAAATTTTCCGGGTTAAACCGGCCCCTGAAGATAGGTGTGGGGTCACCGAAAGAATGATGAGACAGGGATCGTTGTAAGGGTATGTAGGAAGGCTGAGGGTTGTTGGGCTCGTCTTCCGAATATGGCCCATATGAGTTACGGACGGGAGGTGTCGAACTGTGCGAAACCGACCGTCTAGCCGGCTCGAATAGGTTCCTCCGGTTCTGCCAGGGATCGTCACTCTCCGTGGTGGAAGGAGCTCGCACATTCGATGGTCCTGCCTCATTATCATTGGGGGCGGTGACTGGCCCCTTGCCTCTTCCTCTTCTTCTAAAGAATCTTGGCGGCATGTCTTAGTCCTGTCAATACAACATAAGATAACACAAAAAATATATATATGTAAAATAAAGGACAACACAAACAAGATGGAATTTGTCCTATGTTAGTGTCTAGACTCGAAAGTTTAGATATGTGCAATTGTGTAACTGAGATTAAACACAAAAGGCTAGTGTATAATTCACTCAGTGTTGGCTCTGATACCAACCTGTCACACCCCGATTTCCACGCGTCACCGGTGGGCCCGGTAGGGGAGTATCGTGACGTGGTTGGCAACATAATAGTCAAACAACACAATATATAATATGCACAGCGGAAGAAAATTGTAAGATATAATTCAACCGAATTTAATATTGTAATATCAAATGTCACAATATTCGGAAGTTTATCCACAGATGGATCGAAAATAAAATAGAAACAATAGTTCAACAGACTTTAGGCATCTTAAGCTTGCGAGACTTCTATTGATGCTAAGGAGAAATCCCAGCCAATTTCGCTTAGTACCTGCATTTAATCTTTTTGGGAAAATACGTCAGTTTACACTGGTAAATACAATCAACTGACTCATTTTAGAAAATGATTGAAAATTGATTTGGATGCACGTGGCATAAACATTTTATTTAACTTGGGAGAATTATTTAATATTATAATCTTGTGAACGAATTACATGTTCCTTGTGCGTTCAGTAGCCCGGATCTTGTCCGGGTTAAAGATCAATAGACATACCACATTATTCTTTTGTGCACTGACGGGTGTACGCCTACACCCCTCGCTTAAATCGTGGCCATTTCGTAAAATGATGCCAAGGATATCCGGGACATGGTCATTAACCCCCCAAAGGCTTTAAGTAACAAGACTGTTTAAACGAGCCGATCAAATTATTCAATTAACCACCCAACGATGGAAGATTTGATGCCCGATCAAGCGGTATTCTATATACCGTAACCCAAGCCCGTATAGGGAAAATAAGTTAAAAGTATTTACCTGAGCAAAGTATAAATCACAATAAGCAAATTGCAAGTAGCTTTTACTAGTACTCCTAATCTGGAACGAAGGTTTATAATAACCTATTAGAATCCTAACGGGTCTTTAGTTAAGCTTAAGCTTAGACCGGTTAGTTTCAAAGACACGGTTCGTACGCACGATTAAGCGAAGACCGGATAGAACGTGATTTAGACCCGACAAGTTCAGAGACTTGTTTAATATGGGTATTTCATACACATTCTGGATTTTGAGATAAAACCGATAAGGGTTGACCCGTTTAGGCTAGTTTATGTAAACTAGTTACATAAACCGAACCGAACGCGTAATAAGCGTAACGGGTATTCATATGAGCCATTTAGAGGTTTCCTAAGTTAATATGCTTCATATATGTTGTGACATCAGTAAGAGGTCTTTTATTATGCCCGAAACGAATTTAAACACAAACTATGCCCCGTAGGGGTAGTTTGGTCATTTAAAAGGTTATAAAAGAGTTTAAGTGTTAACCTGAGTTACAGGTCTGATATAATCAGCAAAAATACTTAGTTTACTGATTTATAACAGTAGGGTAAAGTATATATGTGAAATTTATCAATTATAACCAAACTATGCCCCGTAGGAGTATTTTGGTAATTTCACAGAAGCCGAAAAGCTCAAAACTGAAGTCTGAGTTTAACAACCTTTGCTTACTGTTAAAATATTATAATTTGCCTCAAATATCAGTAGGTATCAACCCTTGTATGTTTATTATAGTTATAGCACATACTATGCGTTAAAAACGCTTAAAAAGGCGATTAAAGGCCATTTCCGGGTTCGATACATAAAGCTGATATTTTTATTATTCCAGGAGGCTTAAAATAATTTATTTATCATATGTGATCAGTAGCAAAAGGTTTGGAGTCGTTTAGATATGTAAAACTCATTTTATGGCCCGTAAGGGCAAAACCGTCAATTACCGGATTAAGCTTACGACTATGAGTTATGCTCAGCCAAAAATTAATTAAAAATCTTCAAAAATCCAAAAATAATATATTACATCAATGGGTAATAAGTTTGATACCAAAAAGTAGGCTTAACTAGGCTATACGCTAATTACGCCGTTTCATTAACATAAAACTTTCATTTTACGATAACGAGCATAACTCTTAACCTACACCTCATACTGATGTCAAATTTTGTATGCAAGTTTAAATATCAGTAGTTAAGGATTCTACTCTTTTACATTTCCAAAAATCACGTTTTAAGGTAATAAGGGCATAATGGTCAACATATGAGCAATTAACGGATTCATGCGTATTAATTGGATAACTAATGATCCGAGGTGTATAATCACAGAGGGTTATACTAGCATGTAACCTGGTCCAAATGAAGCTCTTAGGTATTTTTAAATCATACCAAAACGGGTCAGAACTGAAGTCAAAGCAAAAGTCAAAGCTTTGCGACTTTCGGTTCCGAACCGGGTCTAAACAGTAAATTGTCGGGTTGAACATGTTTAGACATGTTCTTACACTAATTACCAAGTTATAATAATGATCAAACAGGTTGTATGTGTTCTACATTGCTAATCATGCATAAATTGTAATTTAAACATTCTGTTGACTTTTTATTAGTAAGTTTGACCCGACATTTGACCTAGTTAGAGTGGGAATCAGGGGGAACCCTTTTGAGGGTTTATTACCCACATAATTACCAACTTATAACTACTTTTAATTCGAGATTTGACTGAGCCATTATTAATTAATCTCGAAGTCAAACCGTAATTACGACGGTTTGACTTTTAGCTAAATAACTAAGCTAAACTTAATTAAAGGAGGTTAAGCAAACTTACAAAAGTCCTAAGCTTGATTAGTGATCACTTGAGAGGGGTCTTGAGCTCCAGAAATGATCAGGTAGTGCAAGAGGAGATGTGAAGAACTTGTTGCAACTAATGGCTTTATATAGTGATTTAATCACCATAAGAAGTTGACACACAAGTCTACATCCCACCACAACTGATTAACAAGTGTTCCTAGTGCTTAGGGGGTGCCTAGGGGTCGCCCTTTATGTGGAAAATCGGATGAAATCGAGCAGAAAGCACTTAGCAGACAAGAAACAAAATTTTCGGAGCTGGTGACCCTTAGCGTGACACGAAAGACCCTCCCCCCCTGGGGCTTCGCGTGGCGTGAGGCCCTCCTGCAGCAAATCTGAATTTTTAGATTTTTGCGTATTGATCCTTGGCTCTTCAAACTTCATTTAGACACTTGTTTCTTGCATTATGAACCCTCATAATCGATTTATAAGGGCTTTAAAACATATACCCACTTTGTTAAGTCCCCGGTTAACTTTATTGTTACCCGAAAAGTCCTAACTTTCAACGTTTACGCTTTAACCCTTCGCACACGAATTTGATCATAACTTTCTCATACGATAACGAAACTTTACGACCAAGCGGTATTTTATATACCGTACCCCAAGCCCGTATAGGGAAAATAAGTTAAAAGTATTTACCTGAGCTAAATATAAATTCAATCCCATCCGTATCAAATCAGCAAGTACAGATAGCTTTTACTGGGCTCCTAAATCTGGAACGAAGGTTTTTAATAACCTATTAGAATCCTAACGGGTCTTTAATTAAGCTTTAACTTAGACCGATTAGTTTTCAAGAGGAAGATACGGTTCAAACGCATGATAAAGCGAAGACCGGAATAGAATATGATTTAGACCCGACAAGTTTGAAGACTTGCTTAATATGGGTATATTATACACATTCTGGAATTTGAGATAAAACTGATAAGGTTTGACCCGTTTCGGCTAATTTATGTAAACTAGTTACATAAACCGAACCGAACGCGCATGAAGCGTAACGGGTAACCATAAGAGTCCTAAATAGGTTTCCTAAGTTAACATGCCTTAAATATGTTGTGATATCAGTAGGATACCTTCCATTATGCCCAAAACGAGTTTAACCTCTTATTAAGCCCCGTAGGGGTATTTTGGTCATTTTAAATATTATAAAAGGGATTAATTAAGCTTCTGTGATCCGGGTCTGAATAAATCAGTAAAATAATTTATTTTAACAGGTTACCTCAGTTGGAAATAAGTCTTATGTGACAAAATGGTTTTAAACTCAAACTATGCATTTAATATGCGTAGGAAGCCGTTTCAAGCGATGTACAGGTTAAAATAGGATTCTGAGTTTTCTGATCAGTTAAACAGGTTCAAAACACTTCATTTATTATTTTAAATCAGTAGCAATTGGGTTGGTATAAAAAGGACTTGTAAAACTCGTTTTATGGCCTAAAAGGGTATATTCGGTATGTACCGAATCAAGGCGGTAATCCTAGCTTATGATCATTTTAAAAATAATTAAAAATCTTCAAAAATCCCAAAATATTATATTACATCAGTGGTTAAAAGGTTTGGTGTCAAAAATTGGGTTTAGATAGGCTTTACGCTAATGACGCCGTTTAATTACTAAGAAGCGTTTCTAAATACGTCATTAAGCATAACTCCTAATCTAGACCTCCAACTGATGTGAAAATTTAGGGACATGTTTAATAATCAGTAACCAAGATTATTGTACTTTCATATTTCCAAAATTCTCGTTTTATGGACATAAGGGCATTATGGTCCATATTTAAGCACTTTACGGAAACGTCGGACAATTAAGGATTTAAGTGGTATAAACGCAGAGGGTTATACCATCATGTAACTAGGTCCTAATGGAACTTTAAGGCATGTCTAAACCTACCTAAACCGGGTCAGAACTGAAGTCAAAGCAAAAGTCAAACTTTTGCGTCTTTCGGTTCCGAATCGGTTCAAAACAGAAAGTTGTCGAATCAAACAAGCTTAGACAAGTTCTTATACTTATTATCAAGTTATATGAATGATAAAATAGGTTACACGCCTTTTACATCGTTAATCATGCGTTAAATCGAATGTTACATTTCTGTTGACTTTTCTAACCATCTTTGACTCGACAAACGACCTAGTTAGGATGGGAATCAGTGAGTGCCCTCTTAGGGGTTTATTACCCATATAATTACCTACTTAAAGGTACTTTTAATTCGATATTTGACTGATCCAATATTAACTAATCTTGAAGTCAAACCGTAATTACGACGGTTTGACTTTTAGCTAAATAACTAAGCTAAACATTATTAGAGAAGGTTAAGCAAACTTACGAGTGACTAATGAATGATTAGGAAGGTCTTGGTTCTGATCTTGTGCTCCTCAAATGCTCAGAAGTTGATGTGTGAAGGTATGATCAAAGTTGCCAAGAATGTGGGTCTTATATAGTGTTTAATCTCTCATGGATCATTGACACACAAGTCTAGTTGTGTTCCCATAACACCAACAAGTGTCCTACAAGCTAAAAACCATCTTAGGCAGCCCATGGTATCAAGGAAATGCATTTGGAGTCAGTTACAAGGCTGAACAGCCACCTGTGCAACATTTCTGATCAGACAAGGCAATCGCGTAGCGCGACTGCATATGGGTCTAGTGCTCGCGCTACGCGAGCACATGGTGACCTGCCAAACAAGTTTCCATAAATTGCATTTCAGTCCCTGGTCCTCCAAAAGGTCGTTTTCTCAATATTTCTTGCATTCTAAGCCTTTAAAATTGACATATAAGGGCTTTAAGACTTTTACCCACTTTGTGAAGCCCTTGGTCACTTTGTGTTTACCCGAAAAGTCATGAATTTCAACGTTGACGCTTCTAACCCCTCGCACACGAATTTTATCATAACTTTCTCATATGATAACGAAACTTGGTGAAATTTTTATGGTGCATTCTAGTGAGCATAATTAATCGTTACAAGGCTTCGGGTTTGCTAAAAGGTCACTCAGAGGTATATCTTAAACATGTTGACACATTTAACCCCTGTAGTTTGTAATCTCTCACTTTCTTTCACAATTCGCTTCGTATGATCCATGATCCATTAGTTTAAGGTTATAAACATCATGTAAGGTTATAGTAAAGTATATTTATCCATTGTTGACATTTTGAACCCTTATATTCACATAGTTTCTTTGTTTGTCAACTTTAGTCCTTCTAAAGTATTCTTTCACACGTTCAAAGCTTATGATACGTGTCAATACATTATTGGACGTAAATTTTTCGAGGTGTTACAAAAGGTCACTCAGAGGTATAACTTAAACATGTTGACACATTTAACCCTTGTAGTTTTGTAATCTCTCACTCTCTTCCTTTGAAGCTTCTTAACCTGTCGATCCTCAATCGACAATGGTTTTTCCACAAATTTTAAGCTCTCATCTATATGCACATCTGTATGTGGTATAACCAGTGATTCATCAGCGAAGCACTTTTTCAGATTGCAGATGTGGAACACATTGTGAATTCCACTGAGCTCTTCAGGTAAGTTTAACTTATAGGCAACTGACCCAACACGTTCGATAACCTCGAAAGGTCCTATGTATCTCGGGCTTAGCTTGCCTTTCTTACCAAATCGCATCACCCCCTTCCAGGGTGATACCTTAAGTAATACTTTGTCACCTACTTCGAAGTGAAAAGCCTTACGCTTTGGATCTGCGTAACTCTTCTGCCTATCCCGGGCAGCTTTGAGACGGTCACGAATCTGGACTATCTTGTCCGTCGTTTCGAACATTATCTCTGGTCCTGATAATTGGACATCTCCAACTTCCGCCCAACAAACTGGCGTTCTACACTTTCTACCGTATAAGGCCTCGAAAGGCGCAGCCTTAATGCTGGTATGGTAGCTATTGTTGTAGGAGAATTCGATTAACGGTAGGTTCTTATCCTAATTATTCAAAGTCTCCTTGATGGGAGAAATGTGCTGACTTAGTCAGTCTATCAACTATAACCCATATTGTATCATTTCCTTTCCTTGTCTTAGGTAACTTGGTAATAAAATCCATAGTTACCATTTCCCACTTCTACGTAGGAAGTTCAGGCTGTTGTAGCAAGCCTGACGGCTTTTGATGCTCGGCTTTGACTTGCGCGCATGTCAAGCATTTAGCTACATAGGTGGCTACAGACTTTTTCAAGCCTATCCACCAATAGTTTGCCCTTAGATCCTGGTACATCTTATCAGCTCCAGGATGAACGGAGTATTTGGAACTATGGGCTTCCTGGAGAATGACATCTCGAAGTCCTCCATAAATTGGAACCCATATTCTTCCATTTAATCTTAGAATTCCGTCCTTGCTAAGAGTTAACTGCTCCTCAGTTACCCCTAGCTTTTCGTTAGGATAGTTAGCTTCCAACACAGCTTCCTTCTGTGCAGCTAACAACCTTTCAGTCAAACTGTTCTTTATCTCCATGCGCTTGGCATTGATTCGGATGGGTTTTACCCTTTCCTTTCGACTCAAGGCATCAGCGACTACATTCGCCTTGCTGGGATGATATCTGATTTCACAATCATAATTATTCAAAGTCTCCATCCAACGGCGTTGCCTCATGTTTAAATCTTTCTGATTGAACAGATGCTGGAGGCTCTTGTGATCAGAATAGATCACACACTTAATACCATATAAATAATGCCTCCACAGTTTTAGTGCGAATACAACGGCACCCAACTCCAAGTCGTGGGTGGTGTAATTCTTTTCATGCACTTTCAATTGACGTGATGCATAGGCAATAACTTTTCCTTTTTGCATAAGTACACACCCCATGCCAGTGTGGGATGCATCGCAGTAAACTACGAATTCTTCGATTCCATCAGGTAACGTCAATACAGGAGTGTTGCTCAACTTCTGCTTTAAGATATCAAAGGACTCTTGCTGCTTAGGGCCCCAAACGAACTTTACTTTCTTCTTAGTCAAGGAAGTTAGGGGTGCAGCAATCCTTGAAAAATTTTCGATGAAACGCCTGTAATATCCTGCCAATCCCAGGAAGCTACGAATCTCCGTAGGCGTCTTTGGCTCTTGCCCGTTCATAACAGCTTCAACCTTAGCGGGATCCACTTGGATACCACGCTCACTAACCACATGTCCAAGGAATTGGACTTCTCGAAGCCAAAATTCACATTTAGAGAATTTGGCATAGAGCTTCTCCTGATGTAGAAGTTTGAGAATACATCGAAGGTGTTTCTCTGCCGGCTTGATTCTTAGAATAGATAAGGATGTCGTCGATGAAAACGATGATGAACTTGTCTAAGTAAGGCTTGCAAACGCGATTCATGAGATCCATGAACGCGGCCGGTGCATTAGTGAGCCCAAAAGGCATCACTAGGAACTCGTAATGACCATAACGAGTTCAAAATGCAGTTTTGTGCACGTCTTCATCTCTAACTTTCAGTTGATGGTAGCCTGACCTCAAGTCAATCTTCGAGAAATAACTTGCTCCTTGCAATTGATCGAACAAATCATCGATCCAAGGCAAAGGATACCTATTCTTTATCGTGACCTTATTAAGTTCACGATAATCGATGCACAGACGCATCGATCCATCTTTCTTCTTGACAAACAAGACTGGCGCTCCCCAAGGAGACGAACTAGGTTTAATGAAACCTTTAGCTAGCAATTCGTCTAGCTGTGTCCTCAATTCTTTCATCTCCGTTGGTGCCAACCTATAAGGTGCTCTAGCAACTGGTGCTGCTCCGGGGATGATATCAATCCTGAATTCCACTTGCCTATCTGGTGGCAAACCAGGTAGTTCTTTTGGAAAAACTTCTGGGTATTCAGAAATGACAGGGATGTCTTCTATCTTCGGTTTAGGCTCATCGATAATCACTTGTGCCATGTAGATGACACAACCCTTCTTTAAACATTTTGAAGCCTTGAGCATAGTCACTTGCTCAGGTAGTCCATACTGGGTATCTCCCCGAATGGTAAGTGATTCACCAGACGGAGTCTTTATGTAACACCTCGAAAATTCGTGTGTAATAAAATAACGACACGTGTCATGTATGACAACAAGCGTTGTAAACCCGGACTTAATAAAAGTATTTTGGTAGGATTTAAAGATGGCGTTATGTTAATTTTACCTCTGAACGACCTCATATAAATCCCAAGACCTTAATACTTATTATCAACATTTGATATAATCCGGTAAATGCCCACAATAATTGAATTCATGCACAAGAATGGAATGCCACGAAGGAAAAGCATGAAAATCCTTAAATTTCGGGACTTTAATTTGAATTCTAAGACAACAAACCAAAGTGGTAGGGTATGTTCAGCATTTAGACACTTATTGGAGGCCCCCTACTGATAAAATAAGTCCCACATTCGAAATATACAAGTTGCCCTTTCGAAACACCAACAAACAACAACATTTTGGTCCCTGATGTATGCTTACGGACCGTAAGCATATATGCTTACGGTGCGCAAGCACCTGCCAGCGACCAGGAAACCTCCTGTTGCCTGTTTAACGCGAATCTGACCCTTTAGGCTGGTTTTTCTCACATGTGATCGACCCCTAAACTATTCTAGGGCACTAGGGGCATGTGTATATCAGTTGTGGAGTGTTGTAGACTTTGTTGTCATCAATTCATGGTGCCATGAACACTATATAACCCACATAAGTTGCAACTCCATGATCATTCCTTTCACAATTCAAGTCTGATCAAATTGAGGAGCTTGCAAGCTGATTACAAGGCATCCCTAATCATCATTAAACACCTTGTAAGTTGCCTAACCTTTCTAAATTAATTATAGCCTAGTATTTTAGCTAAAAGTCAAACCGACGTAACTACGGTTTGACTTCGTGATTAATTAACGATAGCTCAGTGTTATGTCAAATTAAAAATACCGTTAAGTAGGTAATTATATGGGTATTAAACCCTTATAAGGGCACGTACCAATTCCAGACCTAACTAGGTCGTTTGTCGGGTCAAACGTTGACCGAAAAAGTCAACAGAAATACAAAATATGATTTAATGCACAATTAACGATCCGAGAGGTGTGTAACCTGTTTTTAAACTTAATATAACTTGGTAATAAGTGTACGGACATGTCTAAACTCGTTGACTCGACAACTCTCAGTTTTGAACCGGTTCGGAACCGAAAGTCACGAAACTATGACTTTTACGTTGACTTCAGTTCTGGCCCGAGTTAGATGGAATTAGAAATGCCTTAATGCTTCATTAGGGTTGGGTTACATGATAGTATAAGCCTCTGTACTTGTTTCGTTGATTATCCAATTAATATGCATGTTTCCGTTAATTGCCCGTATGTTGACCGTTATGCCCTTATTACCTTAAAACGTGATTTATGAAAATGTAAAAGTGTAGAAACCTTAGTTACTGATATGTAAACTTGTATGCAAAGTTTGACATCAGTTTGACTTGTAGATTAAGGGTTATGCTCAATATCGCTAAATTTATGCTTTATGTTAATAAAATGGCGTAATTAGCATATAGCCTAGTTAAACATACCTTTTGATATCAAATCTTTTACCCACTGAGGTAATATATTATTTTGGGATTTTTAAAGATTTTTAATTAATTTTAGGCTGAGCATAACTCATAGTCGTAGGCTTAATCCGGAAATTGTCGGTTTTGCCCTTACGGGCCATAAAATGAGCTTTACTTATCTAAACGACTCCAAACCTTTTTCTACTGATCACATATGTATAATAAATTATTTTAAACCTTCTGGAAATATAAAAATATCAGATTTAAGTATAGAACTCGGAAATGGCCTTTAATCGCCAAAATTAGCGTTTTTAACGCATAGTATGTCTTAAAATCATATTGGACATACCCGGGTTGATACCTAATGATATATGAGGAAAATTATGATATTTTAACAGTAAGCAAAGGTTGATAAACTCAGACTTTGTTTTTGAGCTTTTCGGCTTATGTGAAATTACCAAAATACCCCTACGGGACATAGTTTGGTTAAAATGATAAATTTCACATATATGCTTTAGCCTACTGTTATAACTCATCAAATTGAGTATGTTTGCTGTTTACATCAGACCTGTAACTCAGTTAAACATCTAAGCGCTTTTACAAACTTTAAAATGACCAAACTACCCCTACGGGGCATAGTTTGTGTTTAAATTAGTTCGGGGCATAATGAAAGACATCCTACTGATGTCACAACATATTTGAAGCATATTAACTTAGGAAACCTGTATATGGCTCTTACAGATACCCGTTACGCTTATTTCGCGTTCGGTTCGGTTTATGTAACAAGTTTACATAAATTAGCCGAAACGGGTCAAACCTTATCGGTTTAATCTCAAAATCCAGAATGTGCATGAATGACCCATATTAAACAAGTCGCTGAACTTGTCGGGTCTAAATCACATTCTATCCGGTCTTCGCTTAATCGTGCGTACGAACCGTATCTTTGAAACTAGCCGGTCTAAGCTTAAGCTTAATAAAAGACCCGTTAGTATTCTAATAGGTTATATTAAACCTTCGTTCCAGATTAGGAGAACCAGTAAAAGCTACGTGCATTTTGCTTATTGTGATTTATACTTTGCATCAGGTAAATACTTTTAACTTATTTTCCCTATACGGGCTTGGGTTACGGTATATAGCATACCGCTTGATCGAGCATCAAATCTCCACGCTTAGTGGGTAGTTGAATAATTTGATCGGCTCGTTTTAAACAGTCTTGTTTACTTTACAGCCTTTGGGGGGTTAATGACCATGTCCCGGATATCCCTGGCATCATCTTACGAGATGGCCACGACCAGAGCACGGGGTGTAGGCGTACACCCGTGTATAACTCTTTGATGTGGTGTGTTTATTGATCTTTAACCCGGACTAGATCCGGGCTACTGAACGCATAAGTAACATGTAATTCGTTCACAAGATTATAATATTAAATAATTCTCCCAAGTTAATAAAAAGATTAAATATTGCCTCTGTGCATTTTAATCAAATTAAAAATATTTATGCCATGTGCATCCAAACCAATTTTCAAACCATTTTCCAAAATGAGTCAGTTGATTGTATTTACTAGTGTAAACTGACGTATTTTCCCAAAAAGACTAAATGCAGGTACTAAACGTAATTGACTGGATTGTCTCCTTAGCATCAATAAAGAGTCTCGCAAGCTTAAGATGCCTGAAGTCTGTTGAACTATTGTTTCCATTTTATGTTCGATCCTTCTGTGGATAAACTTCCGAATATTGTAACAGTTGATATTACAATAATAAATTCGGTTGTATTATATTTTCAATTGCTTCCGCTGTGCTTAATAATATTGTGTTGTTTGACTATTATGTTGCCAACCATGACGTCACGATACTCTCCACCGGGCCCACCGGTGACACGTGGAAATTCGGGGTGTGACAGGTTGGTATCAGAGCCAACACTGAGTGAATTAAACACTAGCCTTTAGTGTTTAATCTCAGTTACACAATTGCACAATTCTAAACTTCTGAGTCTAGACTTAACTTAGGAATATTCTCAAATCCTAATCTAGAAATTTTACTTTCAAATTTTTATTTGGAAGCGTCGCAAAGCGAAGAAGCCGTAATAGGAGTTCTCCACACCCGGAGCCCTGAGATGCTGAGCTTCGTACCGCGGCTAGAATGAAACGAGCATCCAAGGAGAAAGCATTCAGAGACAGAATGAAGAAGAAACTCCTTTTTGTTGAAGATCGTTTCCTTAATAGTCCTTATAAGGACAAAATTATTCTTTCAGTCCCTACGAGGACACATTATTTCTTTTAAGTCCCGCTTAGGGCAACATTATACCTTTATTTTTATATAATGGAATGATTAGGTTTAAACTTTCATTCTAAATAAGAAATATTAAATAAATGGAAAAAAATAATATTTCCTTTTTGCAAGATCTACCATTATAATAAAATGGCAAAATCTAAAAGGGCAAGACCTAGCTTCGGGTCGTATTAAGACCGGCCAAGATGCCAGTTCCGCAATTTAGATTCAGATCCATATTTACACCTCATTTTAAAATTGTTCTGCTTTAATTATTAATTAAGAATCTTAAGTGTGAAACCTAGCCTACGGGTCAATTATAAGACCGGGCCAAGATGGTAAGACCTGTTTAAAAGATTTAAATTCCCTGTTAACATCTTAAAACATGTTAACACTCCTGGCAGATGTGATTCATTTAAAATCACACACGTCATTTTTATATAGGATTCTTCAAAAGATTCCTAACCTAGTTTAATGATCCCTGAATCCTGGGTTTACGTCATCAATTAAGATGATCATATTTTAACCATACGTGGTAATATAGTGCCTACGGGCCTTGCTCAATTTTACATGAGCCAAAATACAGTGGTAGCTATGACTCCCTGTCAGATAAAGGTAATGAACTAGGTTCAAACCTCAAATGCTTTGATTCTCTGAAATCCTAGCATATAATTTAAAATTGTCCTTGTGACTAGGCCTATTGTGCCAATATACCTTCATGCTTTGATTCTCTGAAATCATAGCTTATAAATTATATATGTCCTTGTGACTAGGCCTATTGTGCCAAGATACTGTCATGCTTTGATTATCTGAAATCATAAGCTTATAATTTATAAATGTCCATGTGACCAGGCCATTGGGTGCCACTGATAAAACTGTTAATGTTTTATAATTAGGATAAATTATAATAGAAATCCTAAATAAATATGATTAATAAATTAACCAAATATGGTCTCTGTCTACCATGGTTAATGAATTTCCCTAAGGGGCAATTCCGTAATAAACATCTCTTATAAGGGAAATGCCTACAGGCTATAGTTAATGTCCTCTGAGACTAAAGACAGTAGTAGCCTACAGCTCCCTGTCAAGAAAAGGTAATGAACTTTGATTCAAACCTTAATGCCACGATTCTCTGAAATCATGGCTTATAAATTTAACTTGTCTACGCGACTAGGCCATTTGTGCTATTATTATTAACTTATGAATTAGGATTTATGATAAAAATCCTGAATAAAATAAATATCTTTCCTTCTCTGTCAGTATGCAATTGAAGGGAATCTTAAAGGTGAAACCTAGCCTACACGGCCAAGATGGTGAAACCTACTCAAGGGATTCAGATCCTTGTTAACACCTAGGAATGTGTTAGCACTCTTGACAAAAGTGATTCGGGAAAATCACAACAGTCATCCTTATATTGGATTCTTCCAATTTTCAAATCTAGCCCAGTGATCTAGGAATCATGGTTTATATCATCCTATAAGATGATCATATTATAAACATACGTTAGTGATAAAGTGCCTACGGACTAAACTTGTTGTCCGATAAGACAACGATAGTTATGGTCTTTGACCTCCTGTCTAAAATATTGGACTATGTCCAAACATAATAGTCTATATGATCAATGCGATCATGACTAATATCAGTTAATATGATGATAATATTATTTAACATCCTTTAGTGATGTTTTGCCTACGGGCTATAATATATTGTCCATTTGAGACAGTGACATTGTTATCTTTATGATTCCTTGTCTGAGGTTGTGAGCTATGCTCAAGCCAAAATAGTCAATATGATTAATGCAATCATGACTTATATCTTCTAATAGGATGAACCTATTATAAACATCCATTAGTGATGTTTCGCCTATGGGCCATATTATATTGTCCATGTGTGACAAAGACATGGTGATCCTTACGATTCCCTGTCCAAGGTAGTGAGCTATGCTCAAGCCTAATAGTCTATATGATCAATACGATCATGACAAAAATCATCAATACGATGATTAAAAATTTTAACATTCGTAATGATATTTTGCCTAAGGGCTATATTATATCGTCCAACTGAGACAAGGCAATTGTAATCTTTTGTGATTCTTTGCCAAGGGGGTGAGCTATACTCAATTCCCATAGTCTATACTATCAGTGCGATCCTGACTAGTATCCTCAGTATGATGATCATAATATTAACATCCCTCGTGATGAAATGCCTACGGGCTAAACTTTATTCTAGTGTCGGTAAGACAAAGATAGTAGTGATCTTTATGATCCCCTGTTCAAAATGGTGTGATTATACCCAAACCTAATAGTCAACATGATCGATGTGATCATGACTAATATTATTAGATACGATGGTTATATATAAACATCCATTAGTGATGTTGATTGGCTTATTTTTCTTCCAAAAGAATCGTCTTTCAAGACGATGACAGTTGTAGTCTATGACTCCCTGTCCAAAGGAGAAGAACCACGTTCAAACCTCGAAGCCCAAATCTAATAAGATTGCAGTTTATAAATTAAGGTCCTTGGTGATAGACCATCAAGTTATGTTTTAAAGTCATTTATGACAAGCCTATGTGTCATAAATTTGTCCTTCGTGACAAGTTAAGATACTAAATGTTGACATTCCTGGTGACAGGCTTTTTGTGCCATATCTAAATGTCATCACAACAAGGCCTTCGCGCCATATGATTACTTATGTCCTTCATGACTGTGCTTTATGCCATATTTTTCTACGTCCCTCGCGACAGGCTTCTATGCCATATATGTATATAAATATATAACCGAAGTCATGTAAGGCTAGCCTTTGAGCTATTTATAACCGTCCTTGTGACAAAGACAGTTGTGACATTATGGTCCCCTGTCAAGCAAGAATTGGACTCGCTCCAAACTTTGGATGCCATTGATGGTCCTGTTGTGACCTAGGCTAAATAAAATGGAAATACGTTCAAAATAATATTCACTATGAATGTTCGGAACGGAATAGCCTATACGGTTTATGAATGCCGTGGCTAATCTAAGTCAGGCCATCAGGATGATGACTAATAATGGTTAAATCTTGGTGATTGGTACCAAGTTTCGAGTATGGAAAACTCGGATGAGGTAGACGACAGTCGCAATACTATTAATGCGACGAAAGTTAATAAAACTGCAAACGTAAACCTCAATATTAGTGGAGTAAATCTCCAGGCTGTGGTTGACGCAGCAGTTGGAGGAATCATGGGAAAAGGTCATGAGACAATCCAAAGAGCCGAATTCTTTTCGCTCTAAATCTCATTCAAAACCATGTTTAAATTGCTCATGAAGAGATTTTTGTTCACACTTCGTATATGAAGGATGAACCAAAAGAAGGAGAATAACTCCTAGAGATCTGATAAAGAGAGCAAGTACAGGCTTAATAAAAAGCAACGAAAGTTCAGTAAGAAGTCTGTATACCTCTGGGACTGCTTCAACATTATTAGATGGATGTTTTATATCCATTAGGAATCATTTTTCCGATGTCCTAGTTTAGTTATAAATAAGGACTCAATAAAGTGATAAAAATCGATTGGTTGCCTTAAAAATTAAGCCCATATTGTGGGTGATAAGGAGCAATTAATTACCAAGACTCCTTATGAGACAACCCTCGTAATTACACGTCTCCGTGCGATTAATTAATATTGAACATAAAAAAATGGTGGAACTGGCCGTCCCCGGAATCGAACCTGGGTCTAGGCCGGCCGCACCCTTTCGCGCGCGTAGCCAACCGAGCTAGGTGCCTAGTTTGTGAAACTTCCATTATTAATTAAATATAAGCACTTGTACAATAAACTTCCTTATCATTTATCAATGATAATTTCTGCTAAGTGTCCTGTTTTTAATACAGGCAATAATAAATATTCATGAACCATAAACTTAGCAAATTTTTTTTATCATCCACAAGGTATAACTACCAAGGAAACCATAGTAACCGATTCTTCTAGATCGGCAAGGAATCCTTCCGAAAATCTAAGAGCACTCTTTCTTTGCATAGAGTACGACAACATATGTTATTTTAATTATTTTCTCATTGTTTTCTATCGCCTGCGAATGCCAAACTATGTTTGATTAAAGTGTCATATGAGGATTGGCGTATCCTAGTGTGTCCCATAGATTATTTCCATGTCTGATCAGCATGGAGGTCTAATACATGGAACCCTAAGATATCCCAATGATCATATTGTACTAAAGTCGACTAGTAGTATTCAAAGAAGATATCCAAAAATGGAATTTTTTTTTCCAAGTAAATGTTCCCGATTAAGGAATTCGTGGACTTATAACATAAAAGTGTCACTCATTTGACACGAACGATGATGGATGAACTGGAGCCTGAGATATGGAAAATCTCTATAGCCTCCTTGTATCTTAATTATCTTCTCAAAAGTTCCCCTGCTTACCCCCTGGAAGACAGGTAGAACTAAGGTTAACATCCCGCTGGGGCTAGAGTATTATGAAAACTCCATATTGATTATGGAAAAATCAAAACCTTGATTTAGTAGGTTTTAAAACATAGGCACATAAAGCCTGACTAAATCTTCTGAGGGTTGATATTGTTAAATAAGAAAGACGGTTCATATTGCTTACGCATTAAATGCCGCAACCCTAATTAGGCAACGATTAAGAATTTGCCATCAGCTACCCAGGATCTAAGGGTAAATTATTGGTGGAAAGGCTTGAAAAAGTCTGTAGCCACCCATGTAGCTAAATGCTTGACATGTGCGCAAGTCAAAGCCGAGCATCAAAAGCCGTCAGGCTTGCTACAACAGTCTGAACTTCCTACGTGGAAGTAGGGAAATGGTAACTATGGATTTTATTACCAGGTTACCCAAGACAAGGAAAGGAAATGATACGATATGAGTTATAGTTGACAGACTGACTAAGTCCGCACATTTCCTACCCATCAAGGAGACTTATAGCTCCGATATGTTAGCCCAGTTATACGTTGATAAAATTGTAGCCCTACATGGCATACCTGTAGCTATTATCTCTGACAGAGATACTAGGTACACGTCGCATTTTTGGAAGAATTTCCAACAATCTTTGGGCACACGTTTGAATTTTAGTACGACTTACCATCCTCAGACTGACGGTCAGAGTGAGCGTACTATTCAAACATTGGAAGACATGCTACGTGCATGTGCGATCGATTTGGGTGGTAGTTGGGATAAGAACCTACCATTAACCGAATTCTCCTACAACAATAGCTACCATACCAGCATTAAGGCTGCGCCTTTTGAGGCATTATACGGTAGAAAGTGTAGAACGCCAGTTTGTTGGGCGGAAGTTGGAGAAGTCCAGTTATCAGGACCAGAGATCGTGTTCGAAACGACGGACAAGATTGTCCAGATTCGTGAAAATCTCAAAGCTGCCCGGGATAGGCAGAAGAGTTATGCTGATCCAAATCGCAAGGATTTTCACTTCGAAGTAGGTGACAAAGTCCTACTTAAAGTCTCGCCCTGGAAGGGGGTGATGCGATTTGGTAAGAAAGGCAAGCTAAGCCCGAGATACATAGGACCTTTCGAGGTTATCGAACGTGTCGGGTCAGTTGCCTATAAGTTGAACTTACCGGAAGAGCTCAGTGGAATTCACAATGTGTTCCACAACTGCAATCTGAAGAAGTGTTTCGCTGACGAATCACTGGTTATACCACATACAGATGTGCATATAGACGCGAGCTTAAAATTTGTTGAAAAACCTTTGTCGATTGAAGATCGACAGGTAAGGAAGCTTCGAAGGAAGCATATACCTTTTGTAATGGTCAAATGGGATGCCCGTAGAGGTCCCGAATTCATGTGGGAGGTTGAATCCACGATGAAAGAAAAATACCCTTATTTGTTTCAGTAAATCTCGGGTCGAGATTTATTTTAAGGGGGTGAGGATGTAACACCTCGAAAATTCGTGTGTAATAAAATAACGACACGTGTCATGTATGACAACAAGCGTTGTAAACCCGGACTTAATAAAAGTATTTTGGTAGGATTTAAAGATGGCGTTATGTTAATTTTACCTCTGAACGACCTCATATAAAACCCAAGACCCTAATACTTATTATCAACATTTGATATAATCCGGTAAATGCCCACAATAATTGAATTCATGCACAAGAATGGAATGCCACGAAGGAAAAGCATGAAAATCCTTAAATTTCGGGACTTTAATTTGAATTCTAAGACAACAAACCAAAGTGGTAGGGTATGTTCAGCATTTAGACACTTATTGGAGGCCCCCTACTGATAAAATAAGTCCCACATTCGAAATATACAAGTTGCCCTTTCGAAACACCAACAAACAACAACATTTTGGTCCCTGATGTATGCTTACGGACCGTAAGCATATATGCTTACGGTGCGCAAGCACCTGCCAGCGACCAGGAAACCTCCTGTTGCCTGTTTAACGCGAATCTGACCCTTTAGGCCGGTTTTTCTCACATGTGATCGACCCCAAAACTATTCTAGGGCACTAGGAGCATGTGTATATCAGTTGTGGAGTGTTGTAGACTTTGTTGTCATCAATTCATGGTGCCATGAACACTATATAACCCACATAAGTTGCAACTCCATGATCATTCCTTTCACAATTCAAGTCTGATCAAATTGAGGAGCTTGCAAGCTGATTACAAGGCATCCCTAATCATCATTAAACACCTTGTAAGTTGCCTAACCTTTCTAAATTAATTATAGCCTAGTATTTTAGCTAAAAGTCAAACCGACGTAACTACGGTTTGACTTCGTGATTAATTAACGATAGATCAGTGTTATGTCAAATTAAAAATACCGTTAAGTAGGTAATTATATGGGTATTAAACCCTTATAAGGGCACGTACCAATTCCAGACCTAACTAGGTCGTTTGTCGGGTCAAACGTTGACCGAAAAAGTCAACAGAAATACAAAATATGATTTAATGCACAATTAACGATCCGAGAGATGTGTAACCTGTTTTTAAACTTAATATAACTTGGTAATAAGTGTACGGACATGTCTAAACTCGTTGACTCGACAACTCTCAGTTTTGAACCGGTTCGGAACCGAAAGTCACGAAACTATGACTTTTACGTTGACTTCAGTTCTGGCCCGAGTTAGATGGAATTAGAAATGCCTTAATGCTTCATTAGGGTTGGGTTACATGATAGTATAAGCCTCTGTACTTGTTTCGTTGATTATCCAATTAATATGCATGTTTCCGTTAATTGCTCGTATATGACCGTTATGCCCTTATTACCTTAAAACGTGATTTATGAAAATGTAAAAGTGTAGAAACCTTAGTTACTGATATGTAAACTTGTATGCAAAGTTTGACATCAGTTTGACTTGTAGATTAAGGGTTATGCTCAATATCGCTAAATTTATGCTTTATGTTAATAAAATGGCGTAATTAGCA
Organism: Helianthus tuberosus; assembly: GCA_030545235.1. Lineage (NCBI taxonomy): Eukaryota > Viridiplantae > Streptophyta > Magnoliopsida > Asterales > Asteraceae > Helianthus > Helianthus tuberosus. Next base: position 3,433,139 of record CM060422.1, on the reverse strand, counting down.
TATAGCCTAGTTAAACATACCTTTTGATATCAAATCTTTTACCCACTGAGGTAATATATTACTTTGGGATTTTTAAAGATTTTTAATTAATTTTAGGCTGAGCATAACTCATAGTCGTAGGCTTAATCCGGAAATTGTCGGTTTTGCCCTTACGGGCCATAAAATGAGTTTTACTTATCTAAACGACTCCAAACCTTTTGCTACTGATCACATATGTATAATAAATTATTTTAAACCTTCTGGAAATATAAAAATATCAGATTTAAGTATAGAACCCGGAAATGGCCTTTAATCGCCAAAATTAGCGTTTTTAACGCATAGTATGTCTTAAAATCATATTGGACATACCCGGGTTGATACCTACTGATATATGAGGCAAATTATGATATTTTAACAGTAAGCAAAGGTTGATAAACTCAGACTTCGTTTTTGAGCTTTTCGGCTTATGTGAAATTACCAAAATACCCCTACGGGACATAGTTTGGTTAAAAATGATAAATTTCACATATATGCTTTAGCCTACTGTTATAACTCATCAAATTGAGTATGTTTTCTGTTTACATCAGACCTGTAACTCAGTTAAACATCTAAGCGCTTTTACAAACTTTAAAATGACCAAACTACCCCTACGGGGCATAGTTTGTGTTTAAATTAGTTCGGGGCATAATGAAAGACATCCTACTGATGTCACAACATATTTGAAGCATATTAACTTAGGAAACCTGTATATGGCTCTTACAGATACCCGTTACGCTTATTTCGCGTTCGGTTCGGTTTATGTAACAAGTTTACATAAATTAGCCGAAACGGGTCAAACCTTATCGGTTTAATCTCAAAATCCAGAATGTGCATGAAGGACCCATATTAAACAAGTCTCTGAACTTGTCAGGTCTAAATCACATTCTATCCGGTCTTCGCTTAATCGTGCGTACGAACCGTATCTTTGAAACTAGCCGGTCTAAGCTTAAGCTTAATAAAAGACCCGTTAGTATTCTAATAGGTTATATTAAACCTTCGTTCCAGATTAGGAGAACCAGTAAAAGCTACGTGCATTTTGCTTATTGTGATTTATACTTTGCATCAGGTAAATACTTTTAACTTATTTTCCCTATACGGGCTTGGGTTACGGTATATAGCATACCGCTTGATCGAGCATCAAATCTCCACGCTTAGTGGGTAGTTGAATAATTTGATCGGCTCGTTTTAAACAGTCTTGTTTACTTTACAACCTTTGGGGGGTTAATGACCATGTCCCGGATATCCCTGGCATCATCTTACGAGATGGCCACGACCAGAGCACGGGGTGTAGGCGTACACCCGTGTATAACTCTTTGATGTGGTGTGTTTATTGATCTTTAACCCGGACTAGATCCGGGCTATTGAACGCATAAGTAACATGTAATTCATTCACAAGATTATAATATTAAATAATTCTCCCAAGTTAATAAAAAGATTAAATATTGCCTCTGTGCATTTTAATCAAATTAAAAATATTTATGCCATGTGCATCCAAACCAATTTTCAAACCATTTTCCAAAATGAGTCAGTTGATTGTATTTACCAGTGTAAACTGACGTATTTTCCCAAAAAGACTAAATGCAGGTACTAAACGTAATTGACTGGATTGTCTCCTTAGCATTAATAAAGAGTCTCGCAAGCTTAAGATGCCTGAAGTCTGTTGAACTATTGTTTCCATTTTATGTTCGATCCTTCTGTGGATAAACTTCCGAATATTGTAACGGTTGATATTACAATAATAAATTCGGTTGTATTATATTTTCAATTGCTTCCGCTGTGCTTAATAATATTGTGTTGTTTGACTATTATGTTGCCAACCATGACGTCACGATACTCCCCACCGGGCCCACCGGTGACACGTGGAAATTCGGGGTGTGACAGGTTGGTATCAGAGCCAACACTGAGTGAATTAAACACTAGCCTTTAGTGTTTAATCTCAGTTACACAATTGCACAATTTAAAGGGAAGTAGAGACAGAGGAAAAGAATGGTTCTTAATGGATATAACACATCCATCTAACACAGTTGGGACGGCTTCTAAGGTGCCATCTGCTAACTCTACCTCATAATTTATACTCAAGGTTTTGACAGGTAAATTCAGCAATTTGCAAAATTTATGATCTACAAACGACTTATCAGCGCCTGAATCAAATAGTACTCTTGCATAGACATCATTTACAAGGAAAGTACCTGTAATCACATTGTCGTCTAGAACCGCTTCCTTTGCGTCCATTCTGAAGACTCTCGCATTAGGCTTCTTGGCCTCTTCAGGCTTCTTGTTGTATTTAGGGCAGTTGGTTTTAATGTGCCCCTTTTCATTGCAACGGTAGCACGTTGCGTCTTTCATCTTCTTGCAATCCAAGGTCTTGTGATCCGTGGACTTGCATATACCACAAGCATAGGTTTTTGACTGAGTCTGAGTGTTCGACTCGAGTCTGCACTTTCCAAAGTGCTGTTTCTTGCAAATTTTGCACTTGGGCTTCTCACCAGAATGATGCCCATCTTTCCTTGACTCGGATCCTTTCTTGTTGTCACCGTTCCCACGGTGCTTCTTGTTCGATCTCCGTGAACTATCATCTTCACGTTTTCTCTTCTCAGCCTCCTTATTCCTCAGCGATCTCTGCCTGACAGCATCCAAAGTGAGGGACAAGGATATGTCAGCTACAGATATAAAAGTAGCTGGCCGAGAAGCCTTCACGCTTGCCTTGATTTCCGGGGCTAAACCACCGATAAAACGAGCTATTCTTTTTGGTTCCGGGGTTACCAGATATGGAACCAGCCGGGACATCGTGTTGAAGCTCGTGAGGTAAGCTTGACAGTCAAGGTTTGTCATCACCAACGATAGAAAATCAGACTCTATCTTCTCCACCTCATGTTGAGGGCAGTAATTTTCCCTGATAAGGGCAATAAATTGATCCCACGACATGTTGTACAATGGGATTTTCCCGGTGGCTTGAATCAATGATCTCCACCAAGCTAATGCTTCACCCTTAAAAGACTGCGACACAAACTTGACTACATCTCTCTCAGCGCATCCGCTGATATCCACAACCGTGTCCATCTCATCCAGCCACGTCATACAGTCAATGGCTCCTTTCTCCCCAGTGAAATCCCGGGGTTTGCAGGAAACAAAATATTTATAAGAGCAACCCTTGTCACGGGGTCCTTGGTTTAGTACAACCTGCTGAGATGGAGCACTGTGGTGGTTCGAGGAGTGTCGATCATCATCTTTCTTTGGTTCGTCCTTCTTGGACGGTGGCTTTGAAGGCTGTGTAGATAGGGTCCTACTACGAGTCCCACTATACTCTTCGTACTGCCGTTCCAATGCCTTTGTAATTGCATCGTCTACCAACGCTTTCAATTCAGCACCCGTTAGATTAATGCGGGCGTTATCAATATTCTCCACTGGATGGCTATTAATTTCGTCTGAGTTAGCCATTTTAATTGAACTGTTACAGAAAACAAGGACAATAGTTTATTTGGAAGTTTATTATGGAATTGCCCCTTAGGGTAATTCATTAACCATGGTAAACAGAGACCATACTTGGTTAATTTATTAATCATATTTATTTAGGATTTCTATCATAATTTATCCTAATTATAAAACAATAACAGTTTTATTTGTGGCACAAAAGGCCTAGTCACATGGACATTTATAATTTATAAGCTATGATTTCAGAGAATCAAAGCATGAAGGTATACTGGCACAATAGGCCTAGTTACAAGGACATTCATAAATTATAAGCTATGATTTCAGAGAATCAAAGCATGAAGGTTTGAACCTAGTTCATTACCTTTATCTGACAGGGAGTCATCGCTACCATTGTCTTTTGGCTCATATGGAAATGAGCAAGGCCCGTAGGCATTATATTACCACGTATGGTCAAAATATGATCATCCTAATTGATGATCTAAACCCATGATTCAGAGATCATTAATTTGGGTTAGGAATCTTTTAAAAAGATCCTTATATAAAAATGACGTGTGTGATTTTAACAAATCACGTCTGCCAGGAGTGTTAACATGTTTTCAGATGTTAACTGGGATTTGAATCTTTTTAACAGGTCTTACCATCTTGGCCCGGTCTTATAATGACCCGAAGGCTAGGTTTCACTCTTTAAGATTCTTATTCAATATTTAAATAGGCAGATTATTATTAAAAAGGAATGATTTTGATTTATTTATTTCATATATAATATTTATGCATATAATAGCAAGATGAAATTTATAAACATAACATTCCATTAATTATTGAAAGATTACATGTTGCCCTAAATGGGACTTTTCAACAAACAACTTACCCACGCAGGGGTTTAAACAAGTACTTACCCACGCAGGGGCTTAATAACACACATACCCATGCAGGGGCTTAATAACATAATAGTCCACGCAGGGACTTACACAAATAACATACCCTCGTAGGGGTTTATAGAAATATAGACCCACGCAGGGGTCAAAACAAACAAGCATACCCACGCAGGGGTTTATACAGCAAGACTGGCCCACGCAGGGGCTCAACAACAAATGGAAGGATTCAGTGGTCCTTCTTGCTCTTCCCTTTGATTAGGCTCGTTAATCCTTGGAAGAAAGTCTGTCGCTCCCTTTGTTCCCTGTGAAACTCTCGCTCTACATGGTCCAACCTTTGCAGAATTTCTTCACGCTCTGGTGGGGAGAACCTTGGTGGTTGCGATTGTTGCCTAATAATAGGTCTTGGAGGTATTTGGTACCCGTGTGTTGGGTACCCTACTCCCCATGGATCTCCATAGGGTCCTTGGGTGTTGTAGTTAGCCGCTACCATGTATGGGTCGGCTTCGGCGTAGTTGTAGTTGGTGTGCACTGGCTGTTCAAACGGGTTATATGCCATGGAACCCGTGTATGCTGGAATTGGGTTATCAAAACCCATCGGTGGTGGTTGCGGTGCAACTGGGTGTGAAGGTCCACCCATTTGTGGATCTTCTTGATGTGGCGGGTAATGGCTGCCACTTGATTGCCGAGGAGAGCTGAAATGGAAATCTCCTCCCCGTGTAGACATACGCGGTCCAGATCTCCTACGCCTCGCCGGTTGCGGAGGTGCCGGCTGAACTGGCGGCGGTGGAGGCGGTGGCGTAACTGCCACAAACCGTGAATCCACAGAGGGATCCTGTTGCTGCTGCTGAGGCGGTGAATGGAGAGGAGGTGTATAGTACCATTCGTGCCTGGTAAACATAGCTTGAAAGCTATCTGGACCAACATAGGGTGATCCGTGGAAAGAAGATCCGTCAGAGATCTCTATCGGGTGGTTTGGTGTACCACTAGCAGGTTCGACGGGGTCCGTATCCTCGTCCATATCGTCCGCGTGATCGCCAGAGAAATGATCCTCTGGCCCCAATGGGTTAAAACCCACTGGTTCTTGTATAAAATTTTCCGGGTTAAACCGGCCCCTGAAGACAGGTGTGGGGTCACCGAAAGAATGATGAGACAGGGATCGTTGTAAGGGTATGTAGGAAGGCTGAGGGTTGTTGGGCTCGTCTTCCGAATATGGCCCATATGAGTTATGCACGGGAGGTGTCGAACTGTGCGAAACCGACCGTCTAGCCGGCTCAAATAGGTTCCTCCGGTTCTGCCAGGGATCGTCACTCTCCGTGGTGAAAGGAGCTCGCACATTCGATGGTCCTGCCTCATTATCATTGGGGGCGGTGAGTGGCCCCTTGCCTCTTCCTCTTCTTCTAAAGAATCTTGGCGGCATGTCTTAGTCCTGTCAATACAACATAAGATAACAAAAAAAAATATATATGTAAAATAAAGGACAACACAAACAAGATGGAATTTGTCCTATGTTAGTGTCTAGACTCGAAAGTTTAGATATGTGCAATTGTGTAACTGAGATTAAACACAAAAGGCTAGTGTTTAATTCACTCAGTGTTGGCTCTGATACCAACCTGTCACACCCCGATTTCCACGCGTCACCGGTGGGCCCGGTAGGGGAGTATCGTGACGTGGTTGGCAACATAATAGTCAAACAACACAATATATAATATGCACAGCGGAAGCAAATTGTAAGATATAATTCAACCGAATTTAATATTGTAATATCAAATGTCACAATATTCGGAAGTTTATCCACAGATGGATCGAAAATAAAATAGAAACAATAGTTCAACAGACTTTAGGCATCTTAAGCTTGCGAGACTTCTATTGATGCTAAGGAGAAATCCCAGCCAATTTCGCTTAGTACCTGCATTTAATCTTTTTGGGAAAATACGTCAGTTTACACTGGTAAATACAATCAACTGACTCATTTTAGAAAATGATTGAAAATTGATTTGGATGCACGTGGCATAAACATTTTATTTAACTTGGGAGAATTATTTAATATTATAATCTTGTGAACGAATTACATGTTCCTTGTGCGTTCAGTAGCCCGGATCTTGTCCGGGTTAAAGATCAATAGACACACCACATTATTCTTTTGTGCACTGACGGGTGTATGCCTACACCCCGCGCTTAAATCGTGGCCATTTCGTAAAATGATGCCAAGGATATCCGGGACATGGTCATTAACCCCCCAAAGGCTTTAAGTAACAAGACTGTTTAAACGAGCCGATCAAATTATTCAATTAACCACCCAACGATGGAAGATTTGATGCCTGATCAAGCGGTATTCTATATACCGTAACCCAAGCCCGTATAGGGAAAATAAGTTAAAAGTATTTACCTGAGCAAAGTATAAATCACAATAAGCAAATTGCAAGTAGCTTTTACTGGTACTCCTAATCTGGAACGAAGGTTTATAATAACCTATTAGAATCCTAACGGGTCTTTAGTTAAGCTTAAGCTTAGACCGGTTAGTTTCAAAGACACGGTTCGTACGCACGATTAAGCGAAGACCGGATAGAATGTGATTTAGACCCGACAAGTTCAGAGACTTGTTTAATATGGGTATTTCATACACATTCTGGATTTTGAGATAAAACCGATAAGGGTTGACCCGTTTAGGCTAGTTTATGTAAACTAGTTACATAAACCGAACCGAACGCGTAATAAGCGTAACGGGTATTCATATGAGCCATTTACAGGTTTCCTAAGTTAATATGCTTCATATATGTTGTGACATCAGTAAGAGGTCTTTTATTATGCCCGAAACGAATTTAAACACAAACTATGCCCCGTAGGGGTAGTTTGGTCATTTAAAAGGTTATAAAAGAGTTTAAGTGTTAACCTGAGTTACAGGTCTGATATAATCAGCAAAAATACTTAGTTTACTGATTTATAACAGTAGGGTAAAGTATATATGTGAAATTTATCAATTATAACCAAACTATGCCCCGTAGGGGTATTTTGGTAATTTCACATAAGCCGAAAAGCTCAAAACTGAAGTCTGAGTTTAACAACCTTTGCTTACTGTTAAAATATTATAATTTGCCTCAAATATCAGTAGGTATCAACCCTTGTATGTTTATTATAGTTATAGCACATACTATGCGTTAAAAACGCTTAAAAAGGCGATTAAAGGCCATTTCCGGGTTCGATACATAAAGCTGATATTTTTATTATTCCAGGAGGCTTAAAATAATTTATTTATCATATGTGATCAGTAGCAAAAGTTTTGGAGTCGTTTAGATATGTAAAACTCATTTTATGGCCCGTAAGGGCAAAACCGACAATTACCGGATTAAGCTTACGACTATGAGTTATGCTCAGCCAAAAATTAATTAAAAATCTTCAAAAATCCCAAAATAATATATTACATCAGTGGGTAATAAGTTTGATACCAAAAAGTAGGCTTAACTAGGCTATACGCTAATTACGCCGTTTCATTAACATAAAGCTTTCATTTTACGATAACGGGCATAACTCTTAACCTACACCTCATACTGATGTCAAATTTTGTATGCAAGTTTAAATATCAGTAGGTAAGGTTTCTACTCTTTTACATTTCCAAAAATCACGTTTTAAGGTAATAAGGGCATAATGGTCAACATATGAGCAATTAACAGATTCATGCGTATTAATTGGATAACTAATGATCCGAGGTGTATAATCACAGAGGGTTATACTAGCATGTAACCTGGTCCAAATGAAGCTCTTAGGTATTTTTAAATCATACCAAATGGGTCAGAACTGAAGTCAAAGCAAAAGTCAAAGCTTTGCGACTTTCGGTTCTGAACCGGGTCTAAACAGTAAATTGTCGGGTTGAACATGTTTAGACGTGTTCTTACACTAATTACCAGGTTATAATAATGATCAAACAGGTTGTATGTGTTCTACATTGCTAATCATGCATAAATTGTAATTTAAACATTCTGTTGACTTTTTATTAGTAAGTTTGACCCGACATTTGACCTAGTTAGAGTGGGAATCAGGGGGAACCCTTTTGAGGGTTTATTACCCACATAATTACCAACTTATAACTACTTTTAATTCGAGATTTGACTGAGCCATTATTAATTAATCTCGAAGTCAAACCGTAATTACGACGGTTTGACTTTTAGCTAAATAACTAAGCTAAACTTAATTAAAGGAGGTTAAGCAAACTTACAAAAGTCCTAAGCTTGATTAGTGATCACTTGAGAGGGGTCTTGAGCTCCAGAAATGATCAGGAAGTGCAAGAGGAGATGTGAAGAACTTGTTGCAACTAATGGCTTTATATAGTGATTTAATCACCATAAGAAGTTGACACACAAGTCTACATCCCACCACAACTGATTAACAAGTGTTCCTAGTGCTTAGGGGGTGCCTAGGGGTCGACCTTTATGTGGAAAATCGGATGAAATCGAGCAGAAAACACTTAGCAGACAAGAAACAAAATTTTCGGAGCTGGTGACCCTTAGCGTGACGCGAAGGACCCCCCCTGGGGCTTCGCGAGGCCCTCCTGCAGCAAATCTGAATTTTTAGATTTTTGCGTATTGATCCTTGGCTCTTCAAACTTCGTTTAGACACTTGTTTTTTGCATTATGAACCCTCATAATCGATTTATAAGGGCTTTAAAACATATACCCACTTTGTTAAGTCCCCGGTTAACTTTATTGTTACCCGAAAAATCCTAACTTTCAACGTTTATGCTTTAACCCTTCGCACACGAATTTGATCATAACTTTCTCATACGATAACGAAACTTTACGAAATTCATATCGTGCGTTCTAGTGAGCATAATTAACAGTTACAAAGCTTCGGGTTTGTCAAAAGGTCACTCATAGGTATAACTTAAACATGTTGACACATTTAACCCCTGTAGTTTTGTAATCTCTCACTTTCTTTCATATTTAGTTCCGTATGATCCATGATTTATTCGTTTGAAGGTACGAGCATCATGTAGGGTTAATGTACAATATATTTATTCACTGTTGACATTTAGAACTCGTATATACTCGTACTTTTCATGTTTGTCAACTTTAGTCCTTTCAGAATATTCTTTCACACGTTTTAAACATATGATACGTGTCGACACATTATAGGACGTGAATTTTCGAGGTGTTACACCTGTAGGTTATTACAGCTTCTGTTGACAGACAGCTGTATACCCAACACACAAAGCCTTTATGAAAACCTTGCTCCATTTTTGGCACAGGAATATTCTTGATCACTTTAGGCTTCTTCACATGCAAGATTGTTTCTTCAGTACCAGTCACTGGATTCACCCTCTTCACTTTCTTCGGGTAGTGAGGCTTCCAGTGTTTGAAATCTTTAAATGCTTCATACTTTATCAGATCCCACATAGGCACATCATTTTTCCTGATAGGATAGTTTAATGTTCTAACCTTTGACAACTCTTCCACATCCCACCATGGTAGAGACATGATATCATAAAGACGTTCAAAATACTGTACACCGTATTCTCAACGAATAGCATAAGCATTTACTTGAGGTAAGAATCCCCAGCTTATAATATCCCCCAGTGACACTTCCCTGCCTCTGCTATAATACTTCAGTGGCCTCTTGAACTTTCTTTCATTAGTCTGTCTAAACCACTTCTTTCTTTCTTCCTTCTGAGCATCTTTCACAGTACCATCGAAATTCTTATCTTTAAGACATTCAGCCACTTTCCTCCTCAACTCATCTGCGTTTGCTTCATTGAAAAATTCAAACAATGTATGAAAGTTCGATGTATCAACATTTTCAGAAGTTTCTTCATCAGTGCAATCCTCAACTTCAACTCTATCATAGTTGTCTGCCTCATCAACATACTTGTACTCATACTCAGACTGTTGATTCATATCAAAAGCATTCAAATCTTCTTCAAAATCAAACTTGAAGTTAGGATCATCAATTCGTGTCATCTCGATAATATCAGCCATTGTGTATGTATGCCTGATTTCTCCTTCCTCTACCTCAGGCTCTAGACGCAGAATTAACTTTTAAACTTTGTCAACATTTTGATCATCAGTGTGCTCCCCCTCATCTGTTGCATCCTCAGATTCTTCATTCGCATCATCATGTAAATAATCATCAACATTTTGTTCATTCGATTTCTCAGAAACTTTAACACCAGTAGCACCCTGATCGTCATCATCATCATTATCATCATTACTGTGGCTACTTGCAGAAAATACTTCATCATCTTTTTCTGCATCATCATCCTCATCTTCATCATCTTCATCAATATCTTCATCAACATTAAGAACATCATCGAGTAGCACATCCTCTTCAAAGATAGCAGATACTGCAGAGATAGGAACAGGATTCGGGATAGGAGATTCAGGTACAGTTGATAGAACAATTGCCCTCTCCTCAGAAACACCTTCAATACCCTTTCCTTTGTTCTTCATTTTAGCATCAATCTCTGCTTGTCTTTGAGCCCTGACTTCTTCAATCTTGATTTCATCAAATTGTTGCTCAATAGACTTACCAAGCATATTTTCTAACACTTTGTTTATCATATAAATCTCATGCTCTTTCACTGCTTTGGCTGCCTCTAATTCTTTGTTCTTCAATTAAAAATACTTATTCTGCTCGTCTCTTCGAGCCTTTTCTTCTAGCAATTCTGCAATCTGAACTTTCTTAACATCAATTTCAGATTCATCAGCTTCAATCTTTTTCAACAAAGAAGAGTTTTCAGCTTCCACAGACTTAACACGTTTTTCCAATTTCTTTTCACGATCAACCAACTTCTTGTTCTCAGCTAAAACTTCTTCAACTTTCTTTTCCAAAAACTTAACTTGCTCATCAGTCGCAAAATTGAAATCACCAATATCAAGATTAAGACCTTCTGGAACAGTTGGAAAGGTTTTGTAACTAGAAGAACCAGGTGTAGTTTGGACAGGTGGTTGTGTGAGTGGTGGTGTTTGAAAGATTTGTCGTGAAGTTAGAATAGGTTGTTCTTGGATTGGTGTTTGGTGTAGTGGTGATAAATGTGGTGGTGTTTGATGTAATGGTGATGGTTGTCTAGGAGGTGATTGGTGAAGTGGTGATTGAATTGGTGATAGTTGATGTTGTGGTGATGGTGATTTACTTGTTTCTTGGATAGGTTTCTTGTTCAGCAAGATCTTCAATGTCTTTTTCACCTTTGGAGTAACAACTTTCTTTCTTACACCAGCTTTCTTTTTACCACCTGATGATGGAGGTGTTTGAACATCTTCAATATTTTCTTGAGAAGGAATGTACACATCATCATCATCTTTACCACTCCTTTTTCTCTTTTTCTGTTTCTCTTTCTCTACAGCAGACATGAATTTCTTATAACGTTCAGTCTCATCAACTTCATCTTCAGAAGAACTTGTTGTACTTTTGTTAACATCATCACTTTCTTCATCACCAGCTGCTTCTTTCTTTTTAGAATTAAAATCAGTAAGAGATTTCAACAACTTTGTAGACGCAGGAGACAAACGAACATCTCCTTCAACATTAATTTCAGTTTCAGCTTCAACTTCAGCTTCAGCTTCCTCCTCTGATTCATCAACAAGCAAAGTTTTAGCAGCTTTCTTTTGACGCTTTTTGGGTTGAGAAGACGAACCCTCTTCTACTTGTACTTTAGGAGTAGCTTTCCTGCCCCTCTTTTTATTTTCTTTTAAGAACCAATCGTTTCGAGTTCCTTTGAATTCTTCAAGTATTTTTAATTCATCTGCATAGCTCTTCTCTTTCATTTCTTCCTCATTTCTCCAGTTTTGATGATTAACAGGATCTGGATCTACATAATTCTTATCCTTGATGAAGCCAAAAAATTCAGCTTTAGTCTTTGGCTCTGGATGATTTGGATGATATCTAGCCAATTGTTTCAAAGAATCATTACTCATGTGAGATAGCACCAACAGATCATTTTTTTTCATTTCTTTCAAGGTCAGGATATGCATGATCTAGCATCATTTGAACAAATCTTGGATACACCCAAGTCTTACTCTTTGACGTAATGTTCTCAACCATATAATGAAACACGATCTTCGAAAAGTTATACTTCTTGTTCAATACGAGAGCTGTCACCATGTTCATTTGATAGTCTCTCATAGCATCATAACCTCCCTTACAATGACTTAGAGCCTGCAGCACCGAGTGAATAAAAAACTTGTATGGCTTTGTAAACTTTGATTTCAAGTAATTAGCACTGTTTAGAGCACCATCATAACCCATCCGCAGCATACAGCCTTTTACCATCCTCTTTGGATATTATGTCGGAGAGTTTACATCATCAGGAAAATCCAACACTTCACGGACAAGTGCTTCAGAAATAATAATCGGCTTTTCTTTGCCATTTAGCTCAACTACCGAATTGATCACTTTGCTCTCTTCGTCATAAGTTGCCTTTTTCCCAAAAACGTTTGATATGAGATTTAAACACCAGATGTTGATTCGCAAGGCTTTTTGTATAGGCAACCTTCTCATAAATTCCAGAATACTCCTGAATTCAGACAACTTTGGAATCTTATCCTCATCAAAATCACAACAACTGTTGTGCAATGGATCAAAAATCACATTTGAAACCTGAAAATCAACACAATACAAATAAATCAAACATTTTGAAATTTTTTCTCATCAAACATCATTCAAGCGAAATCACATATAATATGGAATGACAGTTTGAAGCGAAATCACATGTTTTTAAAAAATGTCCATTTCAAACGGAATATCATTTTGAAGCGGAATCCCCATTTGAAGCGGAATACCATTTGAAGCGAAATCAACTGATTTCAAAAGAAATCAGTTTCAAGCGGAATACCATGTTTCAAATGGAATCATGAGCAAATGTTTCAAAACTTTTCTTATGATGAAATCAATCAACTGGGTTTATTCTATGATAGATTCCGAGCATGTGGTATGATTTATTCTCATTTTAGAACACAAACATAACCTAGATCTAAGTCTGAACTTCCTGTTCATCGTCTTTCATACAGAAACAGTAGATCTGGTACAATCAAAACCCTAAGATAGTTCTACAACACATTCCGACTACACATATATGATTTACGTTCATTTTAAATCAATATTAAACCCTAGATCTAAGTTTTTTTTATCCTGTTCATCGCCTACAAACAAAAATCAGATGGATCTGGGTCAAATTGACCATCAATCTTACCTTTCCCATGATAATAGTTGTACCAACCAACTAAAATCAGGTAATCTAACAACAAACGGACAGAGTAACAGCTTAAAAATGAAGGTTTTGGGATTTCGCTTGAAATCGCCGGAGAAGTGTCTTTGAAGCGGAATAACATAAATGAGCTATTCAAGCGGAATCCCCCTCCTATTTGTGGACGACATAATTCCGCTTGAAAATGGCACAAGTAAGTTCAAGCGGAATCACCACTCAAGCGAAATTACATGTTGAAGGGGAATTAGTGTTTTTCAAGCGAAATTAACTTTTCAAAATTTCAAATTTTTAACTTTTTCAGATTTTACCGACACACCCAGTTAACCAAGTCCAAGTTAATGACCTTGGTCAACTGTTCAGCCTACCAAGTCCAAGTTAATGATCTTGGTTGACCACTTTATGAAGTTTGCTGACTTTCTGAAACAATTTAAGTTCAAGTTAATGAACTTTTGAACTTTCAAGCAAATACCGATCACTTTTTCACAATCTTCTGCTTACCCAACCCTCATGATCCAGACATGTTCAGCACATAAGACTTTGATCATCTGATCCCCAACGTTCGTTGTCGAAAATAAGATGAAAAGCAAATCTTTTTGGATTATAGAATATGATAAGCAATAAACTGTACACACACTATTTTTGTGAGCGTGTTAGGGGATCATATCAGCTTCCGATAAGATATAAGTACCGTTAAGCTTAGATTACATTTTCAGTATTAAACAGTTTACATTGATTGCCGATATACTGATCCTCTTAAATTTTCACACAAAGTTCAATCTATTCAGGATACGAATTTAGTGTTTTAAGGCTTAACTTTTATATGTGTACCACCTCAGAATATACTCCCGTATCCAGATCCCAATATTCAGTCTTACAGGTGAGTATACCTAGATGATATCTGTAAGGGGTTAATACGCGAAGGCCGTGAGAGCTCAGGTCAGAACTTCCGTTCAGCAGAGAGATGACGGCTTCGACTTTTGGTGGGTCCCCTTTAGAGGATCTTTTCTTCAATAGCACATAATTAGCATTTTTCAATGTTTCATCATTTTTTATGCTGAGGGGAGGCTTTTATTTCAAGCAGCGTAAAGTATTCTCCGGGGACTAGGCTATTGCTTCCGCAAAATCAGAAGTCCCGGGATAATACCCCAGATATCACTAAACATAAAGACCTAGTATCTCAGAAAGAGGGACCTTTCAAACAAGATTTCGGGGGTTACCCATATATCCGAGAGATGTTCCCCACATAAAAGCAAGAGATTTTATGTTTATATCCCGAACAAACCTACTGAATGTGTAAAAACCTATCGGCATATCATCTGCAAGACTGCTTAACACATTTTTACTTTACATTTCTTTAGCGTATTGCATCTGTCTAGCTGATGTACTATCATTTCCCCTTTTTACACAAACTCATTTTTACTTTTTCAAATGTTTTTGGATTTTGAAATTTTATCATGTTTTTGTATTTTTCTGCAAACTTTCTCCCTGAAAGACCGTGTCGTCCCGATCAGTCAAAAACCCAATTAAACCTAGGTAGCAAGGGTAAGTCGGGTATCGTATCCACGAAGAGCAGGTGGCCAGTATCCCACGACCCGTTCGATTAGTTAGACTATTTACAAACAATGTACAAAGTGATTATGAAGTTTGCTAATTTTATTTTGTTTATTTGTTTTGAAAAGAAATCGGGTGAACCGACAAATGACTATTATTTAAAACAATGATTGATTAACTAAGCTTGTAAACTAAACTACTTAATTGAGAACAGGAATTAATAATACGGATCACACCCGGTTTCGGTAATTGTAAGTCCTAGGGTTCCTACAAGTTTTAGATTCAACTCAATTGTATACGATTAGCGGATTTAGTGTACCGTGACTTAGGTGCCAATAACTATCAACGTTTCGAGAAACGGACAAGAATGCACTTTGTAATCAACACAAGTAAAACCTAACCATGACAATGCACAACTACACATAACCATTTCGTAAAGTCATAACTTTTAACATCGTTCGACAATTTACGAATACGAAACAAATGTAACACTATTGTCAATGGTTTCAAAAATCAATACAAATTGTCACAAAGTCGAATCAAAGAACAAATGCATAAACCCTAGAAAATACAACTACCTACACCGGGGTGAATCCGCAGAGACTAGCCGTTCATGGTTGGGTGGACGCGATCACCGGCTTGAGATGAGATTGAAGGCATGATCGATTTGGTTGAGAGGTGGGAATGTGTGATGGTCGATGATGTCAATTTTGATGATGATTCTGTTATCTTGACTGAAACTTCCTTCCTCCCCAAATTGCGAACCGTAACCCCCTATGTGTATGAATTGTATTCAAAATCGTGGGCCCAATACTCTCCTGTATGCGAACCACCCCCGAATTCCTCAAAAGTTGCCGTCAAAACCATTCCCCATATGGATTTGTTTAAAATTTTGGACCAATGAGAGGCCATCAAATTCCATTTTCTTTCAGCCCAAAACATTAGTTCACTTCCTCACGTGACTTTTATAAATTCACTCATAAATTGCTCATCCATATACATGCATCCTGACATAATAAAAAATACAATTAAAAGATATCAATATTATCAAATGCATATGATGATCATAAATCAAATCAAGTGAACGTTTCTTGTGGGATAATTTTTTTATTATATAATTTCACCATTTTAGCTCATATATTAAACAACCCACATTATATAAATACTAACTAAAATAGTATATTCTATACTAATATTCGTGCAGTTATAATATAATTAGTGTTCAATAACGTGTACCTAAAAAACACCAATCACATCCCCACACTTGTCTTTTGCTTGCCCTCAAGCAAATCTGTTTTTCACTTTCACGTGGGTCGAACGAGAAACACACTTCCCATTCCCGAGACAAAGGTTAAGGTCTAATGTCATACCCGGTTCAAACTTTTTTTACAATTTACGAAATATTTAACGAAAAAGTGAATAATCCCATATAAAATGGTTATCCAAGATTAACCCGCCCTTAAAACTAACAAATCATACACATCCCTCACAATGTTCTCTCCACTCGGTTCAAAATTCGGCTAATAGATAATGAATTAGCACTTTTTAAGTAATCACTCAAACCGATTAGAACACGTATCCGCATAAGCTTGCAACTCAATCATTTTCCACCACCGATCTCAAATGCCAAACACAAGTCAAAAGGTCTTTTACGGGTTGTAACGGGGCTAGGCTAAGGGTATGGAATAGGATTTTTTTTTTAAGTGGCTAAGGCGATGAAAACTCGATTTTTATTACAAAACGATTATGCTAAACACAACTATCTACAAACATCGACTAGAAGGCAACAATTTTTCACCTTTTATTCAATCAAACTATAAACACATATTTTTGTGCTTTTCTTAACAATTTTTTTTTTCTTTTTTTTTTTCGCAACATTTTCTGATTGATTTTTTTTTTTTTTGCAAACACAACTATACAAACAAATAATCCTACAATCGAATTTTCATCACACATGTTTAAAAGAAAAGGTTTAATGGTTATGGGCTAAACGGGTTGTCAAACGAAAGGTTTAGGCTCAAAGTGGGCGACTAGGGGATTTATTTGGGTAAGGATGGATAAATGGTTTTAAAGGAAAAGGTTCACCTAATGCCTTAATCATTCTCGTGCTTGTATTCGGTCTATGGTCTCAAACGTATCAAAAGATGCAAGTTCTACAATACATGACTAATGGTCCACTCAAACAAAGAAACATAAATATGTAATTCTATGATGTAAAAGTGGCTCAAAACCTCACATATATAAAAGGTATGCTATGTGATATGCATGATGTGCTAGTTTCTTAGGCGGATTATTCTCAAATAACCACCCACTAAATACCCGTCGTGCTAATTATTTGAACTTGACCATGACAATAGACCAAATGGGTTGTGCCATCCCTCGTTGACTTAGTTACTTGTGCTTTTTAGATTGCTTCAAACAAAGACATTTTTGAAAAATTTTTGAAATTTTTCCCCCATCCCCACACTTGAGGTAAACATTGTCCTCAATGTGTAGTGTTTAAATGAACGGGTCAAAATCGAAAACTTTTACTACTCCCCCATCCCCACACTTGAGGTGAACATTATCCTCAATGTGTAAGAACTAGAGTTTTTGAAATGCACAAGGGATGTGACACGGCTAACCTCCCCAAAATTTCACCCCGGAAAAATAAAATACAAAATACAATCCACTTATTACTAAACTAAGAATCAAGGTAAAAAGGAAAAGCATGCACCTGATTTTTGCCGCTTGATGCTCATATCTTCTTCTTCTCTTCATAAAAACGGTTGTCCCGCGAACATGATGTATCTACAAATCTTAACCCTTGTGTAGAAGCATGCTTCTCACAACCATTAAAATTTATTAGCTACCTAGTTCTACCACTTTTATGAAAATATTACCAAGTCATACGTTAGTTTACCTTGATGTATGTGGAAAATTAATTTACAATAACAACAAACCTAACTCACTTTCGTAGGAATCACGGTTGCATTTAGCTTATGCAACAAGCCCTTTTAAACCTCCCGATAGCTCGGGAGGACGAGAGGTCTCGTGGGGGTTATATAGGGAACACACCCACAAAGTTCATTTAACTAAGAAAAGAAAAAAAGAAAAATAAATAAAACGAATAATTGTACAAACTCTACAACAATTATACCTGATTTGCCTCTCATGGTGGTCGAAGTGCACATTTGCCTACCGAGTTTCCAACATACGCTCGGTAGTTGGCATGCCGGATCCATTCTCTTTTTATTTTACGCGGCATGCGTATTAAACTACTTTGGGGTCGTTTCTTGACGAATTGTCCAATGTCTTGCAAGGCCACCCTTCGAATCCTTATACCCGCACCCGCATCCCCAACTTTGTTGGTTGGAGTGATAAGTTTGGGAGAAGGAGAGATATGACTTTGAGCTTCTTTTGGATCCGATTCGTCTTGCGGTGTCATGTCTTCCGCTCGGTTCAAACATTCATTTTCTTGCTTCGGAAGATCTATAACCTCTTCCACCACATCACCATCAACCAGGGTACCATTAGCCAAAACCTCTTGGTCTCGCCTAAGTTGGGCCATCTCCTCGGTTAGTTGACCAACCTGAATAACCAAAGCCTCAAATGATTTGTCTCTCAGCTCGTCTTTCTTTTTCATTTCTATCATCATGTCCATAATCATATCGAGCTTAGAGTTTAACGAATCTTGAGGCTCCTCGTATGTCGGCTGAGGGGAGTCATGATAATAGTCATCATACTCCTCCTGGTAACTCGGGAAATGTGGCAAGTCGGGTTCATAGTTGTTGTAACCCTGCTCTTGCTCATAATGGTAATCCATCTCCGAATAGTAATATTCTTGGTAATCTGGTGGTGGTGGTGTTCTATCGTATGGATAGTGTGAGGATGGACCATTGAAATCTTCATAATCCGCCCTCCTATATTCATACAATCCGCTGAGGTAGTCTTCCCGATCCTTGTTGGCTTGAACTTTTTCGTAGAAAACAGAGCAATCCTCTAAATAATGCTCTCCGCTTCCGCAACACTCACAGGGATCATCATCCACCCAATTCATAATGAAAAGTAATTCTTGCAAAACATGTACCTGCACACACAAGCTCGACCACCCAAAGTAAAATCACGAATATACAAGAAAGAAAAAAAACTAAACTAAAATCGAACAAGCAATGAAATACTAAGCGCACTAGCTCCCCGGCAACGGCGCCATTTTGAAAGACCGTGTCGTCCCGATCAGTCAAAAACCCAATTAAACCTAGGTAGCAAGGGTAAGTCGGGTATCGTATCCACGAAGAGCAGGTGGTCAGTATCCCACGACCCGTTCGATTAGTTAGACTATTTACAAACAATGTACAAAGTGATTATGAAGTTTGCTAATTTTATTTTGTTTATTTGTTTTGAAAAGAAATCGGGTGAACCGACAAATGACTATTATTTAAAACAATGATTGATTAACTAAGCTTGTAAACTAAACTACTTAATTGAGAACAGGAATTAATAATACGAATCACACCCGGTTTCGGTAATTGTAAGTCCTAGGGTTCCTACAAGTTTTAGATTCAACTCAATTGTATACGATTAGCGGATTTAGTGTACCGTGACTTAGGTGCCAATAACTATCAACGTTTCGAGAAACGGACAAGAATGCACTTTGTAATCAACACAAGTAAAACCTAACCATGACAATGCACAACTACACATAACCATTTCGTAAAGTCATAACTTTTAACATCGTTCGACAATTTACGAATACGAAACAAATGTAACACTATTGTCAATGGTTTCAAAAATCAATACAAATTGTCACAAAGTCGAATCAAAGAACAAATGCATAAACCCTAGAAAATACAACTACCTACACCGGGGTGAATCCGCAGAGACTAGCCGTTCATGGTTGGGTGGACGCGATCACCGGCTTGAGATGAGATTGAAGGCATGATCGATTTGGTTGAGAGGTGGGAATGTGTGATGGTCGATGATGTCAATTTTGATGATGATTCTGTTATCTTGACTGAAAATTCCTTCCTCCCCAAATTGCGAACCGTAACCCCCTATGTGTATGAATTGTATTCAAAATCGTGGGCCCAATACTCTCCTGTATGCGAACCACCCCCGAATTCCTCAAAAGTTGCCGTCAAAACCATTCCCCATATGGATTTGTTTAGAATTTTGGACCAATGAGAGGCCATCAAATTCCATTTTCTTTCAGCCCAAAACATTAGTTCACTTCCTCACGTGACTTTTATAAATTCACTCATAAATTGCTCATCCATATACATGCATTCTGACATAATAAAAAATACAATTAAAAGATATCAATATTATCAAATGCATATGATGATCATAAATCAAATCAAGTGAACGTTTCTTGTGGGATAATTTTTTTATTATATAATTTCACCATTTTAGCTCATATATTAAACAACCCACATTATATAAATACTAACTAAAATAGTATATTCTATACTAATATTCGTGCAGTTATAATATAATTAGTGTTCAATAACGTGTACCTAAAAAACACCAATCACTCCCCCTAAAAACAAAAACATATTTTTGTGTTTTTGGTTTTATCAAAAGCAGAAAATAAACTGTACAAAAACTTGACAACATAACGTGGATCACATCAGATCGCCGTCCTCCTCGGCTTCACACTCGATAACCCTCCCAGAAAACATATTTTTCATCCCGTTTAATTTCAAAAGATAGTGAAATCTCTTTCTATCAAAAGGTTTTGTATAAAAATCAGCCTTCTGTTCATCGGTGTGTATATGTTCTATTCGGATCAACTTCTTTTCGTAGCAATCACGGATGAAGTGATGTCGAATTTCAATATGTTTAGTTTTCGAGTGGTGAACCGGGTTTTTCATTATGTTAATAGCTGCTTCATTGTCCACAAATATAGGCGTGTCCAAGAACTGCAAACCAAAGTCTCGCATCTGCTGTTGGATCCAAAGGATCTGAGAACAACAGCTTGAGGCTGAAACGTATTCTGCCTCGCAAGTAGAGAGCGCTACTGAGGTATGTTTCTTGCACTGCCAAGTGACTAGTCGAGTTCCGAAGAACTGACAGCCTGCAGTGGTTGACTTAGCGTTTTGCTTGCAATAACCAAAGTCCGAATCAGCAAAACCTGTAAGAGAGAAATCGCCAGACTTAGGATACCACAAGCCGGTGCTTGGGCAGCCTTTCAAATACCGTAAAATGCGTTTCACGATCGTCAAGTGTGACTGGCGTGGGCTAGACTGATATCGGGCGCACAAACACGTCGGATACATGATGTCCGGGCGAGAAGCAGTAAGATACATCAAAGATCCAATCATTGACCGATACAGTGTCTCTCCCACTTTCTCTCCACTCTCGTCTGGGAAAATCCCGTGATTCTGAGCTAAGGGGGTTGATGCAGGACTAGATTGAGCCATGTTGAACTTTTCCAGAACATCGTTCACGTATTTAGTTTGATGAATGAAGATTCCTTCGGGCATCTGTTCCACCTGCAGCCCTAGGAAGAACTTCATCTCCCCCATCGAACTCATCTCGAACTTCTTTTTCATAACATTCTCAAAATCTTTACACAACTCGTTATTTGTCGAACCAAAAATGATATCATCAACGTAGATCTACACGATTAAAAGATGGCCTGCAACTTCCTTTATGAACAGAGTGCTATCAACTGTCCCTCTGATGAACCCGATGGCCAGCAGATGTTGGGAAAGCGTCTCATACCAGGCTCTCGGGGCCTGGTGTAATCCGTAGAGTGCTTTATCCAGAAGATAGACTTTGTTTTTGTGTAGTGGATCAGTGAACCCCGGTGGTTGTCCCACATACACTTCTTCTTTGATTTTTCCATACAGGAATGCAGATTTCACATCAAGTTGGTAGACTTTGAATCCTTTCCACGACGCGAACGCCAGGAAGATCCTAATAGCCTCAAGTCTAGCAGCAGGCGTATAAACTTCATCATAGTCAATGCCTTCTTGCTGACTGAATCCCTGTACTACCAATCGTGCTTTGTTTCGAACAACGACTCCTCTATCATCTCTTTTGCACTTGAATACCCACTTTGTCTTTATCAGCTTCTGGTTTTCAGGAAGGTCTACTAATCTCCAAACACCCAGTTTCTCGAACTGCTGCAGCTATTCCTGCATAGCATTCACCCAGCTCTCTTCAGTTAAAGCTTCTTTATACGTTCTGGGTTCAATCTGCGAGATAAAACATTTAAGTGAGAATTCTTCCTGTAAAGGATCAACAAATGTATAAAAACATGTAAGTGCTCTGTTGATCTGATCTCTTGTTTTTACTCCGCTCGGAAGATCACCAATAATCTGCTCTGAAGGATGATACGACAAGGTTCTTGGCATAGCAGTGTCAGGAACAACAACTTCCGATTGCAAGTTCGTGATGTCTTGATCACCGGTGTGATCCTCAGCTTCTGTCGATGCAACATTTGGTTCCTCGTCAAAAATCGGACCGTCTTCCGATTCTGAGTCGTCAGAATTGTCAAACGTTGGAGCTGGTTCCTCTGGTGGTTCGTGAGTTGTTCCACTTGGACCGACCTCGTGATCGTTTGTGCCATTTGTAGAATTGCTTGTATCCACATTGGGCTGAGAAACTACCAACGGTCTTGGCACTTGTTCTTGAACCATAGATTGCTGCTGTTGGTATAAGTAAGCTAGTTCCTCTTCACTCGGCTCAATCGGCAGTTGGAAAGACTCCCAGAGTTTGTCGTAATCGAACAAGAATCTTTGTCCGGGAAGTTGTAGTGGAGCAGTATGCTTCTGAAAATCCACATGCTGAACTTGAATTATCTTCCCTAGGCATGGTACAAACACTCACTTCAGCGGGCTCGCATATCCTACAAAGAAACCATCATTACTTTTAGCACCAAATTTGCCATCTTCATCTATAAAAGTACACGGAGATCCAAACGGTTCCAAAAACTTCAAGTTTGGTTTGTAACGATGAAGAAGTTTAAAACACTTTTTCTTGAATTTCTTTACTGTCAGAACGCGGTTCAATGTATAGCATGCTGCTACAACTGCTTCACTCCAGAAAAATATTGGCAACTTGGAATCGGCGAGCATCGTTCGAGCTGTTTCAATCAAGGTACGATTCTTTCGTTCAGCTACACCATTTTGCTGTGGAGTATAAGGTGCACTGAATTCATGAAGAATCCCTTTCTCGTTACAGAACTCGAGCATTCGATTATTCTTGAACTCCGTTCCATTATCGCTTCTTATTCTCCTGATCGGCAGCTTATACAGTGTTTCCATCTTCTTGAACAAAATCATCAGCGACTCAAAGGTTTGGTCTTTTCTTTCCATGCACACTACCCACGAAAACCTTGTGAAGTCATCAGTAACCACAAGACAGTATAAGTCTCCGCTAACACTTTTTACATTGATTGGTCCGAACAAATCCATGTGCAACCTTTCAAGCGGGACCCTGATTGAATTCAGCAACTTCTGTGGATGCGACTTTTCTTCGTCTGTTTTCCTTTCTGGCACTCTACACAATCATCATTTAAACAAAAGTTTTTCAAATTTACACCTTCCACGAGATCATTGTGCACAAGAAAGTTCATTTTAAGCACATGAATGTGGCCCATCTTTCGATGCCACATTTTCGACTCTTTTTCAGTCGCTTTGGTTTTCGTCACAAAACATTGTTTCTGATGATCTGTTGTTGTTGCGACACTCATATCAAGAATATACAAGTCATTTTCTCGTGGAGCTCGCAACAACACCATCTCCTCAGGAATTTTGAAACCAGGTTTTAAGACTAAACAATTGTTTTTAGTAAAGTGGACAGTAAATGATTTGTCACAGATCTGCGAAATACTTAGTAGATTGTTTTCAAGTTCAATTATATAGTTCACTTTATCAAACGAAATGACTCCATTCGTTAGAGTCCCTTGACCAACAATCCTTCCTCCCTGATTCCCAGCAAATCCCACGTATCCACCATTTAAAGATTTAACGTCATAAAGCAATGCTAGCATTCCGGTCATGTGTCTTGACGCTCCGCTATCCATTATCCACTTCGAGATGAATGACTTCGGAAGCCCCTGCAAACATCACAGACAATTTATTCAAATAATGAGGCCCATGATTTCTTAACAGTTGAAACACTACCAAACACAAGATCACAATCCACTTCAACTTTCGGAATACTAAAAATGACATTTGGAATCACAGGTTTAGATTTTGGCTTTGACTTTCCCTCTTTGATTGGAGGAAATTCCTCAAGCAACTTATCAAGTTCAAATTCAAGCTTTTCCACATCATCTTTAAAAATCTTTGGTTCCGTTTTCAAAACACTTTCCATCTTTTTCTTTTCAACTGACGATTTTGGTTTTGCAACCCATGATTGATTCTCAAAAACTTTTATTTTTGGATAAATCTTTGAAGCCTTTTTGACTTTCGAAGATTCGCCAACCTCAAAAGTTGATTTTGACTTTTCTTCGGACTTCAGAGATTCACCTCTCTTCAAAATACGAACCGGTGAAATCATTGGTTTTTTACCCTTGTTATCAGTTGGAGTTTTAGGTCGGAGTTTTTGCAAAACAGGTTTTTCAAAGACTCTCATGCATTGTTTGGCCATATGACCAATCTCAATGCAGCGATAACAAACTCTTTTGTCATATTCGACAAAAGTTGATTTGTATGACTCTTCTTTCAGCTTCTTCGCTGCATTGAAATCATCAATGGCTTTTTGACTGAAAATATACTCTTTCTCAGCATCAACACTTGGACCAACAACAAAAACATCACTCATTGTTTCCTTTGGCTTAACATTCTTCTTAGCCATTTTCTTTTCTAATCCAATCCCTTTGTTTTTAAATTGTTTCCATTTCTCTTGTTGTTACCACCATTTCCCTCCCACTCTTTCTTTCCCGAGTTGTTAGGTTGTGACTTAACAAAAGACTTTTTGGGTTTTGAAAAGAATTCTTTGTTGATAACCTCAGAAATGTCAATTTCGACCAATTTAAACACCTTTTCAACATTCTCAATTCTAGCATTTTGGAGCGGATACTCAATATCAGAATAAAGCTTGTCAGTTCCAATCATTGTGTAAACCACAATGATCGGATCATCATTCGTGACTTTGTCTGATTTTGGTATGAATCTGTCTAAGAAGTTACCATCTTCTTCAGACTCAGACATGGAGTTCTCAAAATGAGTTTTCACAATCACAGACTCTGAGTTATCACTCTCTTCGTCTAACACTTGGTCAACAACGGTCTTGATAACCTGTGACTCATTGTCAGTGTCGGACGGAGAGAATGTAACATCAATACTTTCAGGTAACTCATTCTCAATGGTTTTCATTTTGAGGTTCAAAGCAGCTTCCACCCCATCTGGATACTTTTGAGTGTAATGATTCCACATTGGGGGTGGAACACTGTTAAAGACAGGTGTTGCATTTGGTTGTTGTGGGACAATCTGTTCAATTACATATGAAGATGCAACATAACTCATCAACTTCTTATCAATTCTTTCATTCTCAATTTTTGTTAACTCCAATTCTTTTTTCAATGAAGCAATCGTGTCCAAATGAAAGTTGATTTCTTTTTGTTTATCAAAAACTATTGATTTTAACAATTTTGTGGCTTTATCGTTTTCAAGACTCTCCTTTTGAATCATTTTGATAGATTTTGCCAACTTGTCATACGCTTCTTTTACTTCACTCAGATCAAATTTAACCTCATCAGTGTATTGTTTCAATTCCTGAAACTTTTTGTCTTTTTCAAGAAATTCCATGCATGGTTTTGAACTGTTTTTGCATGAAGTTTCAGAGATTGAATCAATCTTTTCAACAATCTTTTCCTCTTGATCAATTTTAACATCATGTTTACCAACACCATCAGACTCTGACTCAGACACTCCTTTGGTTTTGATCTCCTCACTATTTGATTTCCCGTCATACTCCATTTGACCTGACTCTGTTTTGACCGGCATGTTTTCAACTGACTTAGTATCCACAGACTCTGGTTTTACAGATTATGTGTCTACCTCTTTCAATTTGGCCATTAAGGCTTTGTCAGCAATCTCTTTAAGTGTTTCTTCAGTCATTTCTTTGGAGACATCAATAATCTCTTCAACTGGAGCTTTCACAACCTCATACTGTGGGCAAAATCCTGTTGTTGGCTCACTGAAAACATCTGCAAAAGAATCAAACACTTTAGGAGGCATAATTGATTTTAAAGAACTAGCTAAAACCTCCTGTTCGGATTGATAATAGTAGACTTCTGCAGCAACTTCTTCGAGATCAACCGAACTTTCTTCAGACACATCTTCACAAACAACCTCTGTTTCAACAACACTCTCCGTAACCTCTACAATCTCAGCCATCATTGCTCTACCTTCACTGCCCGGGATATACTTGTCCCAACTGAAACCTTCAGCTACCTTTTCATCATCTTGATTAACTATGAGAGCTTTTTCCGGCTTGTTCTCGATCTGAGGTCTTTGAATGACAGGTTATTGATTTGTCTTGTGATAGATCGCCTGTCTATAGTAATCGTTGGTAAAAGGATTCTGATGGTTATTGACCTCTCTATTCGGACACTCCCGCTTAAAATGACCCTTCTCTTTACACCTGAAACAAGTCACTTTGGACTTATCAAAACCAAGCTTTTGATCCGGACCTGACAAACTGTTTCGGCCCGTAATTTCCATAAACCTTTGGGCTCTTCTAGCCAAACTAGCCATCCCCCACTTGATATCAATCAATTCTAACTCCTCTGGATCGATTTGGTCGTAATCCACCTTTGTCATATCTGGATTACCGATCCTCTCAGCTACCAAACTCTCATATGACTCAAGAACGGAAGCTAACAGTGCTATGTGTTGCTTTACAGCTGCTTCTGTAAACTCTTGTCCATTTTTTATGTTTACAGCAATGTAACACTGTATCCCAGAAACATATCCCTGATTGTACGAGCTTGAAGAGCTTTGTGGAGACATTTGTTCTGATATCTTGGGTTTTGGCTCATAACTTGCAAACGGTGAAGGCTTGTTGTTGCTTGAAGTACTAGACGAAGCTCCAGATATTGAATCTGCACTGAAAGTTGTTTGAATCTTCGGGCTTAGATTCGTTGTTGCCGGAGAACTGCCTTTGTAATATAGTGAAACATCCTGTTGAACATTTGCAGAATTCATCTGTTTAATCTTTGTTAACTCTAACTCATGTGCTTCGATCTTTTCTATGAAACCACTAAGATTCAAATTAACATAATCTGAATTGTTCTTCATCACCAGCAAATAAGTGCCCCATTCATCGTATGGCAATGCATCTGCCAATTTATCGATCCACTCCTCATTAGTCTTGGTTATTTCCAATCTCTTCATCTCCACAACTAAATGGCAGTATCTTTCAATCAATTGTTTTGTAGTTTCACCTTTTATACCAGTGAAGATGTCAAATTGTTTCTTTATCAAAGCCTTTTTGCTTTTGATCATGGACACACTCCCTTGAAACTTTACTTGCAGCGACTGCCAAATAGATTGTGAATTATCCTCATGCTGCAACAACACCAAGATATCCTCTTTAATTGCCTGTTGAAGAATACTCATCATCTTCTTTTCTGCCTTAAAATCTTCTTGTTCAGCTTGTGTCAAACTGCCAATAGACTTCTCAAGACCCAAACCATCTTTAGGAAGAACATATTTCGATTCGATCTTCATCCAGCACTCAAAGTGGTTTGCTTGAACCCATGTCTTAAACCTTCCAGACCAACCCGAATACTCATCGATATTCATCAGTTTAGGTGGTTTCTGCATCGTCCCTAACTCATTCTCCATATTGATGTTTTGTACTATACTGGCTAGGTTTTGTGCTGCTGTCATCCCACCGCCGGCAAAGAAGTTATAAAAATCTTGATTGTCCATTTTAAGAAATCAGTTTACGGAAAAATTTTTAAGTTTTGAAAACTGGTTATTTTTAAGTGAAAACACTTTCTACACGAAATGAACTTCAAACAAAATACCACGTACGAAATGGACTTTCACAACAAAAACATATTTTCAAGTTGAATTAGGTTTCAAGTGAAATCAGTATTTTCAAGCGAAATCAAGTACTTTCAAACGAAATCAAGTACTTTCAAGCGGAATAACCTTCTCAAGTGGAAACAGGTGTTTTCAAACGGAATCACTTATTTCGCTTGAAATTACTTCAACTTTTCAAGCGGAATCAAATCTTTTCATGCGGAATCACTTATTTCCAAGCGGAATCACTTATTTCCAAGCGGAATCACTTATTTCGCTTGAAATTACCACAATTTTTCAAGCAGAATCAGATGGTTCGTTCAAGCGAAATTAGGTTTTTAGTCCATTTTTATCAGTTTTAGTCCGAATTTTGATCTGATTCTCTCAAGGGTTTGTTAAAACAGTGTTTTACACACAATATTAGAAATTCAGTCCATTTTGTCTGTTAAATTGTCCAGAAGTCCAAGAAAGTGTAGAAAAAGACACTGATTCAAGTGTATTGACTCATAACTGGCTCTGATACCAATTGTAGGATCGTTTTACCGACCAAATGAGTCAATCAGAGGCAAAACACAACTGTTTGAGAGGCGGAAACAAACAAACAGCTTTGAATAAGTAAGAATGGAGTAGAAAACAGAGTATTCACTTTAAAACACGTTTCTCATTAATATTTGACTTTAAAATCCAGCAGCACTTCATTACACAACATCTAATTCCGTGCCAAATGAGAAACAAGACTAGCCTATATATAGGCATATGATTTCGCTTGAAATGACACATGTCATTTCAAGCGGAATTACAACTTCTGATTTCGCTTGAAATAACTAAGTGTCATTTCAAGCGGAATTACATCAAAATTCATAAAATTACACTTTAGACCCCTGTAAACCCTATACAAACATGACCTAGACTTAAGACGTAGGCTATAAACATTATGCACCAACATCTTTGCTCGCGTAAATTATTGCTATCCCTGTTTCTGTTGGGAAACCAACAGCTAAATGAGGGCCTGAGTAGATCATACTAAAATCTCCTTGGGATTCTCTTCTCAAGAGGATATCATGTCTTGAGCTTGCTGGCAACACCATGAATGTAACTTCCTCTGTTCTTGAGTTCCTTCCATCCGAGAGCAGCACCGGGAACGATATCTGACCGAGAAGAAAAAACGGCTTCATTGCAGAAACCAGTTAGTGGGTAATCTACTGGTCCTAAGCGCGCTTTGTCCTCCTGGTCGAATTGATTGAATCATTGTTCATAGATGAAAACTGCGGTGCTCCCTGGATCAATGAAAATGTTGTCGGTTAGGTAATGACCGATCACGCCAGAAATAACTATAGGTCTTCTTTCTCTTGGACCCCCTCGCACCACGGGGAAAACAACTTGCTTTTCGCGCCAAGAGTCATCTTGTGTGCGCTTGTTATAATTCTTTCGCGCTCTTCGTGGACCCCCTTGAATCATGTGAGTTTCTAATTTCTGCAACTTTTTGTTGTCCGGGCCTTCTTCCCTTCTTTGAATTTGGCGATTGTCGCGCTTTCCCCCTTTTACCAGATGGGTGAGCCTTCCGTCTCTCAGAGCTCTTTCTATCTCTTGCTTTAGGCTAAAGCAGTCGTCGGTCATGTGACCCGTGTCTTTGTGGAACTCGCAAAAAGATTTGGGTCTTGGCCCCTTTTGTTGCACATCTGTAAAGGGGGTTTAAACTGGTGGTTCTCGGTTGACAGGACCTCGGAAGGAGTTTTGATTAGGGGTGTCCACTATTTTTCTTTGTTTTCTCTCTTAACTTCTTTCCGATGGCTGATCTGGTTGATTGTATTGCGCGCATCTTCTCTTATCGGGCTTCTTTCTTTGTAACCAGACATTCTCCATGACTGGCCTTTGCCTTTCTTGTTGCGCTGATCATTGTGACTGTAATTGTATTGACGGCTATCATCGACAGTCAATTGTTTATCGGTGCGCGCGATCGTCTTTGCTGCCTCGATGAAGGTGTCCCAATCTTTGGGACCCCCATCTCTTCCTTTCAATCGCTTGATCAGGTCATCACACTTTACTTCCCTCATAAAGTGTGTGCGCATCATCTTCTCGCCGACATCTCCAATTTCCAGACATTCCTTGTTATATCTGGTGATGAAATCTTCTATGCTTTCGTGATCTTTCCTCCATATATTTAAGCAGTCAGCTGGATCTCTAGTATGCCTGCGCTGTTGGGAGAAGTGCGCGATGAACTTATCTCGAAAATCAATCCATGATTTAATTCTTCCTGCTGGCAGGCTATCAAACCAGACGCGCGCCGCGCCGACGAAGGTTTGTGCGAAAAGATGACACCAAGTTGGTAATGTCCATCCACCTGTGGTTCCTGCGCCATTGAAGACTTGGAGGTGATCGTCCGGATCTGTTAAGCCATTGTATTTGCCCACATTGTGTGGCAGTTTTGTCTTGTCGATATCGGCCATTGCAATCTCTCTGATGAACTTGGAGTTTTCGACTATGCCGTCTGGGCGGTAGCTCAACGAGTAATCATATTCTGCATTTGGGTTGTACCCCGCGCGCTTGTGGGGTATATATGCTTCATGTTCAGGTGGCAATCTGCTAAACACCGTGCTTTCTTTCTTGTATGTCGGGTCATCTTCTTTGTTGTAGCTATTCCCTTCGTCGCTTATGTTGCGCGGACCTAAACGACTGTGCACTGGCTTTTTCTGCTGATGGGTATGCTGCACATAATTGCTTTCTGTTTCACCGTACGTGTCACGTGTATCGTGCACACTTTGTCTTCTGACGTTGGTTGCTCTCTCATGGTTTAAGTTCCACGCATTGGTCTGTTGAAGCGCGTGGGTGCTTGGAGGCCTTTGCGGTGGAGTAACAAAAGCAGATTGATTAGCTAGTGCTTAGAGCACGGCTTGCTGCGCGTTGAGTTGCGTATAAACAAGGTTCAAAGACGCCATCTGCTCGGCATACCAGGAAGCCAGAGTTTTTCCTTCGGGTAGCCCTAAAAGTGCCGAGAAGTTCAACTGTGTTTGGCCTGATTGATCTGAGGGGCCCGCTCCATGGTTCTGTGTTGGAACTTCTGGAGGTGTTTGATTAACTCCTGCTGGTGGAGTTTGGAAAGCTGCTCCGTTTGTTGTCTGATTGACAACTCTGGAAGTGCTTCCAAAGATATCAGGAAAATCGTTGTTTCCTCGCCCTTCTCGGATGGTCTCGTTCCCTTGAACTCTTTGAACGTGAGCCGTGTTCGAAATCAGTTCAAAGGAAGAGACTTCTCCGTCCACTTGAGGGGAAGGGTGTGGTTCAGTCATTTTAGGGAGTTTTTTTTTTTTTTTTGAAGAAAAAGGAGATGAGAGTGGTTTGCAAAAGATGCGGTGGGCGCCAATGATGAAACACTGGTTAATACCGATGGTTAACTAGCTGGTTTGTCTCTTCTGTGGGTTCAATCTATTTCTATACTCGCCGAATGACTAAGGTCCTGCAAAACAGCAACACCGTTAGCTCGTTAAGAGGGGAATATGGGGTTTCCCTCTTAACCGGGCTCCGGCGTGAGAATAAGTACTGTTCTGAGAGAGAAAATAGTGTGTGTTGTGAGTGAAAGGGTGGAGAATAGAATAGAGTAACCTGAATGATGAAGGGTCCTATTTATAGCCGAAGGGTGAAGGAGGGAGGAGTAACCTTGCCAACTGCTATCGGGCGCCAGCTGTCCGACCAAGGGGAATATCCTCTTGGTCCCCTCTGATGTGATCAGGGTGGTGGTACACGTGGCGCGCCTGTATTCGTCCATGCTGGAGAAATCGTGCAGCCTCTGTCGGTCTGCTCCCGGATCCGTTGCAGGTCCATATGGCGCTCGATTACTGGTGACACGTGTCGTCCTTTCTGTCGGAAAGAGCATCTTTGGTGCCACCTTGACGTCTTCCAGAAGCTTCTGGATTTATTTGCTGATGTAGGCGCCATGTAGACGGGAGAAGTGGTGTGGTCCCTGCCATGTGGATGTTGAATTGGGACCATACCTCTTCAGTATCATAACCGAAAGGTTGATGCAAGGGTTGGTTAAAATATAATGGAGGTTGGGTTTGATTCGCAAACCCAAGGTAGGGATGAAACGGCACACTAGAACCACCCGAACCACCACGTTTATCTTGAGCCCTCGGCTTCGAACCGGACCCTACCATTTTTTTCTTGTCTTCACCTTTGTTTGAGCCTTCCATTTTTTTGAAAAGATTTGAAAGAATGAGAGTGAAATGTAGTGAAAATGGATGTTGAGTTTGTTTGGTGAAAATGGAAATAAATTTGTGTAATTTATAAAGGTAAAAAATGAATTTTTTTTTATTAATCCCAATGGCATTATAGCCGTTTGAACACATTCCCTGCATCGGCATATGGTCCCCGATTTAGCATTGAAACCGCATCGGCAAAAGGTCGGCGGCGGTGTTTGCCGCGCGGCAACAAGCTTTGCCGAACCCTTTGCCGCACCCACACCGGACACCCTGATCATTAACAAAAACAATATAAACATATAAATTACATTCTTAAGATAGTTAAAATATACTAGTCTAAAAATCATTGTTTTGGACTAAATACGATATTCGCCGTACTAAAAACACTATTCCATATGTATGTCTTTTGTTTTCTTCTTGATCCTCAATATAAAGCAACACAAGAAGTGAAGTAAATAAACCACTTCAATGGTTCAGTCTATTTACCACCAACACACGTAACAGACATGTAGTCTGGTCCTGGTCATGAACCAGAATACGGTTGTCGCAGTTGGCTCATCCTTGTACATGTTTATGAACCACTTTAATGGTCTAGTCTAGTCTATTTACCACCAACACACACTCTTTAATTTCTCCACCTGTTCTCTCTTGAATTACTCGTTTCTTCATTAATAAATGACTTAAATGCTTAAAATAATAAAATATAACCACCAATTGGATTATAAAATTAATAGAGTAAAATGCACGGATAGTCCCTGTGGTTTTGTAAAATAACACCTATAGTCCCTAACTTTTGAAAATTACACCGGTGCTCCCTGGGGTTTGACAGTTAGTTACTCGGATGGTCCCTGGAGTGGATGGGGGTTAGTTTTCTCAGTTAAGTCCATCTGAAATTACTTATTTACCCCTTGCTTTTATAAAAATATAAAAAGATACACACAAAACCCACACATACTTTGTGCATAACCCATACATCAGATCCCTCTTTCTCTGATCTCAAATACACACCGCACCGCACCATCACCACCGTTCACTCCGAATCACCCCACCGTTCACTCGAGCAACCACCACAAGAACCCTCTCCGGCGATGTGCAAACGCGAATTGCAGGTTGTTTGTTGACCGAAGATTTCAGACAGGATCTGCAAATTGTTGGCCGAAGATATTTGTTGACTGTAGTTTGCAGGTTTGTGATTTCGGATTAATGAGGATTGTAGTTTGCAGGAAAAACAAAAACCCTTTCTGCGCTTCATAATTCTTGCCTCTTCGTCTCCGGCAAGTTATTTCTCCATCTCCTCGTCTCCGGCGAGTCGCCACCACTGCCTCTTCATCTCCGACCATTTGTAACCGTCGGCCCCTCCCTTCTTTATTTTTTATGATCACAAAATTTACAACCAATTTCATTCTACAAAGTATACATAAAATCTAAATCGTTATGTTTCTACAATTTTTTCTGTGAAAGTGATGTCAAGTTCGAAATCGGACTTCAATATTGACGCCATGAATCGATTTGCATCAGTAAGAACATGAATTAGGGTTTAGATTTGCAGGTGTTGGCGGTTGAAGTTTATGAATTAGGGTTTGTTTTGTTTAAGAGAGAAAGATACAAAGTGTTTATTGAGTTTGGGGTGTGTAATGATGATGATGAGCATCAAAGATGATGATGATGGGTATAGTTATGAAGTTCTTGACAGTGGTGACTGGGTATTAAAGATGATGATGGGTATTAAGTTATTAAGTTTGGGGTTATTTGTTTTTTTTTTGAAGAGAGGGGTAAATAAGTAATATCAGATGGACTTAACTGAGAAAACTAACCCCCATCCACTCCAGGGACCATCCGAGTAACAAACTGTCAAACCACAGGGAGCACCGGTGTAATTTTCAAAAGTAGGGGACTATAGGTGTTATTTTACAAAACTACAGGGACTATCCGTGCATTTTACTCAAATTAATATTAATAACCCATGAACTTCCAAGTCTAGACTCATTTGTCCATGATAAAATTAATATTAACTAGATGTAAGACCCACCGCGTTGCGGCTAGGGTCTTACATATTACGACACAATGAATCAACTTTATACGGCTATGACCTTACAAATTACGGCACAATGAATCTATTTTATACTTCTCTATCGACCCGCTCGTTGCTTTTTAAAACCACAAACCTAAGGATTAACTACACACCTTTGTATCAAGTTAGATATCCAAACGATCACATTGTGTTTCCAAATGTCTTGTGGAGGGAAATACAAATAATTGATGTTGATTAGGGATGAGCACGGTACATGTTCAATATTGAACCTGTACCAGTACCGAAAAAAGGAAAAAATGGGTACCGGTACTGAATATACCGGTTCGGTACCAAAAAGCGGGGATAATGGGTACCCGCACAATTAAAGAGAGTTGGCCTAAAACAATAACCCACACCACCTAGTTTTGTAAAAAAAAACCAATGTCCAAGAATATATGCTTAGAGTACAACTTCTAATGCACCATAATGTTAAAAATTAATAGTATATAAATAATTTAACAAAGTGTACAACCCCAACACATAAAGGTACAACAAAACTAAGCATGAAACACCATTAATGCAAAAGTTACAACCATTTAAAGCCTAAGTGTATTACAATTTGATATTATATTATATAAACTAGGAATAACACCCGCGCGCGATGCAGCGCGGGTACATTATAAATATCGAATCAATTAGTCCAAACGTTATGCGATACGTTAACCATATGAAAATACGCGTTCCAACGTATCCAAGTGAACTCTATGTAACTTATACAAGCATTGCGATTGGATCAAAACGTAAAGTAAATCGAGTTTATAATTGTACAATCATAACGTATTATATGTGACCCGACTCGTACATAGAAAACGTAACGGATATAAAAGAAAAAACTAACACGTGTATGTGACCCAAATCGTACATTGGAAACATAACAGGTATAAAAGAAAAAATCGACACGTAAAATTAAAAGGGATTAATTAGAACTTTTGAAAAAAAGAAAAAGATGAAACCACAGTTTGACTCCACTCGGTTCGAAACAAAATTCCGAAACATCCATAATATAAGCCCGAAAACATATTATATTTGACCTGACTCGTTTCCCAAAAAAACTTACGTTGAATCGTAGACTAACTCTAATTTATACCAAAACGTACATTAAAATATGCACGTAAAATGATTTTTTTAAAGAAAATGTATTATATTTGAGCTAACTCATTTTCGACAAAAGTTTATGTCAAAACGTATAGCAAATCAAATTTATACCGACACGTACATAAAAATATGCACGTAAATAATTTGTTTTTTTAAGTAAAGAAAGTATAGGGTAAACTTTAAACAGATTATTAGTAAAAAAACTTAATATATTAAAGACCTTCGTAAAACCGTTCCAAATAGCACCAATACCACACCACTGCCAACGACCACCAACATCAGAAAAGGTCGTAAAAACGTTGAACCACACACATTCGTTGTGGCGTGTTAATGCGAAGAATTTAGACCGAAACGTAGAAACGTAGGAAAAAATAACTAAATCGATTTACGGCCCGCATGTTGCTACGAATCTATCAAACAGGAAAAATTGACGCGTTGCGACGGGCCTGTTAAACGGGAAAGCACAGACGAAAAAAACGTTGAACCCCACATGCACGTTGCGGCGTGTTAACTCACAAAATTTTAAAACGAAACGTAAAACGAAAAATTTGCGAAAGATGAAAATTATGGGGTTAGGAAGTTGAAAAAAAATGTTGGGGTTAAATTGTAAAAGATGAAAAGTTTTGGGTTAAAGTTAAAAAAGTCAAAGGGGTTAAAATGTAAAACATAAAACCTTGAAGCTAAAAATGGAAAATGCCAAAAGTTTTTTGAAAAACTCACTAAGCATAACTTACAACAAGAGTAAGCAACAATTGGTTGCTTATTTATAGGTTGGAAATAACAATTTGTCTTTAGTGGTACAAGCCACCAAGCATGATGTTACAAATAACAATGCCAACAATTGTTGCAAATTAAAACCATATAAAGAAGCAACAACTTTAGGCTTATCTTGGTTGTAACTTGTGCTTAGGGCATTTTTCAAAAAAAAAAACTTGAATTTTTACTTTAAACCCATAAGGTTTTTACCTTTTCCATTTTAACCCTACATAATTTGTTTTTTTTAACTTTAACCCAAAACTTTTCATTATTTGCAATTTAACTTCACAAATTTTGTTACTTATACTTTTCATCTTTCGCAAATTTTCGTTTTGCGTATACTTCTAAATTTTTCGAGTTAATACGATGTAACGTGCATGTGTGGTTCAACGTTTTTACCTCTACTTTTCCATGTTTGACAGTTTCGTCGCAACACGCATATCCTAGGTCGAGTCAGTGTTGGTGGTCGATGACGGTTTTTGACACCGTTTTACGCCCCGCCGCAACGCGGGGTGTGCTTTGAGGGTTTTTCAAAGAAAAAATGGTTATGCATATGGTTGTCGTAACGTTAGCTTTGGGGATTGGAAAAATTACAAGTTTTGTCCTTTATCTTTATAGTACTTTACAGGCGGTGTCCTTTTTTTCAAATGTTGACAGGCGGTGTCCTTTATAGGGAATTTTGTTGCAAGTTACGTCCTTTGAGACTAACTCAGTTAAATTTTTCTGTTAAATCTTATTACACATGGGTAATTTAGTCTTTTTACTTATTTAAAGGACAAAACTTGTAATTTATTCTTTAAAAAATATTTCAAAAAATTATATATATGTATAATAAACAATACAGATATTTATCTCTCCCCTCTCCCTCCCCCTCCCTTCACCTATCACCACCACTGTCTTCACCACCACCATGTATTGCCGCCGCCACCACCACCACCATAACAACCGTCTTCACCAGCACTACCATATGTCGCCGCCAGCACCGTCGTCACCATCCAACCACCGCCTACTTGCAACAATCGATTGCTTTTCAATCGTCCTAATTCAATTGTATTTACGTTTGTGTTTCTGAATCTTTACAGATCGTTTGAATCACTTTCTTGCTGAATTGTTAGCTTTCCATAATCCGATTGTACCTTTTGTCATCAGATCTAGGGTTTTTTTAAGGTTTGAATCGCGATTTCGGTTTAATTTCTGGTGTATGATGGAGACCTAACGTCGCCCTAATTCACCAAACTTTTCAAAAATCGGAATATTCCGTTTTGATATCCGATAACATCACGAAAACAACAGCAATCTGCAAATTTGGTGTCTGATGGAGACCTAAGGTATGCAAACCTTGGTGAAAGGAAAAGAAAACGGATGATATCAAACCGAGAATCCGCGTAGGTCTCGTGCGAAGAAGCAGCAGCGATTGGATGAGTTGCTTGGTGAAATTAACAAGTTGCAGAGTGATAACAATGCGATAATGAAGAAGATTGATGGGGCAACACAGATATTTGTCGGTGCTGAGTGTCAGAACAATGTTTTGAGGGCTCAATTGACGGAGTTGACTGATAGGTTGCATTCTTTGAACTCTGTTTTGCATATTGCTCAAGAAGTTAGTGGTTTGGCTATGGATATTCCTGAGATTCCTGATAATTTGCTTGAAGACGGTGGATGGTGGCGCCGCCGCCATTGTTTCTGGGTTGGGGCTTTAGTCGGATGGTGAATCAGTGGGTTAATGGTGGTGGCGATTGGTTGATGGTGGTGAGAGGCGAGAGGTGGTGGTGGTGGGATCTGAATGTGTGAGAGTATGTGCGGTAGAGAGAAAGCAACAAAGGGAGAGAGAAAGAGAAGTAAGGAGAGAGAGAGAGACAGTGGTATAGAGAGAGAAATAGAGTTAAGAGTTTTACATATAATAATAATAATAATAATAATAATAATAATAATAATAATAATAAAGAGGTAAAAAGACTAAAATACCCTTGGGTGATCAGATTTAACAAAAAAATCTAACTAGGTTAGGCTCAAAGGACAAAACTTGCAACAAAATTCCCTATAAAGGACACCGCCTGTCAACATTTGAAAAAAAGGACACCGCCTGTAAAGTACTATAAAGATAAAGGACAAAACTTGTAATTTTTCCTTGGGGATTTTAAAAAAAATTGATTTTTTTTTTACTATTTACCCAAAAGTATTTCATGAATTACTTTTAACCCAAAACTATTTGTTTGTTTACTTTTAACCCAAAACTTTTTATCTTTTGCAATCTATCCTCATAACTTTTTTTACTTTCAACTTTGGTCCTTTATAGTTTTCATTTTACGCAAATTTTTCGCTTTATGTTTGGTTCTAAATTTTGTGACTTAACACATCGCAACGTGCGTCTTTGGTTTAACGTTTTTACGTTTCGTTCTAAATTTTGCGAGTTAACATGACACAACGTGTGTGTGTAGGTGAACGTTTTTACATCGTCTTTTTTCCCCGTTTGACAGGTTTAACATAACGTGCGGATCCTAGATCGACTTAGTTATAACTAAAGAATCCCCGCCGCATTGCGACGGGTCTCAATCCTAGTTAATATATATATATAATAACCCATGAACTTCCAAGTCTAGACTCATTTGTCCATGAGCCTTTCAAAACTTCATAAACACATGCAATACAGACATTTAGGCTACATATTTTCTAAAAGCATTCGCATTGGGTTTTTTTTATCCATATTCGTGTAATTATACTAAAAAGTTAAATAATATTTTTATACCTTAATTATTATATTCCTCTCTCCTCCACTCACAACCATAATTAAAAATATTAAAAAAAAATTAAAAGGCTGGAGGGTGTGATATAAAGCCCCTATGGGCTTTATCACGCCACATAAGCGCCACCTCAACGCCATGTCACATAGGGGGCTTTAAAATCTTTCTTTTAACTTGCATTCAATGATCTAAAGCCCCCATCATCATTACCTATTTTTTTTAATTTATATAATTTATTTTTTTAATTTATATGTCAATTTTATTTAAAGCAAAATAAAAAAAACATAATTTCATTTAAATAAACAAAAAAAAATCGGATAATACCCAAACTCACCCGTTCACGGGTCTCTTCGGTAATGTTCTTCTTGCTCGTTGGGATTGTTTGCTAAATTTCTCCAAAACGGATTGTTGGGATCCCACGGGTTTTGGGAGACATTGTGTGAATATGAAAAGAATTTGTAAAGATTTTTTTATGAAGAATAGGTGAAGAAGAGATGAAAATTTGAGTAAAGGGGTAGTGTATTTATAGTATTAAAATAAAAAATTAAAACTTAATTTAAAAAAATTTGACCGTTGTCGACGGTCTTTTTGACCATAAACCTCGAAACAGCCGCTATTCACTTCGTTAGTGGGCTGGCTAGAGGGCTATAGCGCCCCTTCAATGCGGGCTCAGGGCGGGGTGGGGCGCCAGAGGACGCTAATTTTGATGAGGTGGCAGGGTGGCGCGAAGCCGCACCCCTTGGCCTAAGGGTTAACAATGTTTTTCGTATATTTACAAATGAACAGTAACATTCTCATATATTTTCGTTATGCTTCGCTCAAAACCGCAGTAAACAACTCACAATCATTTCTTAATATAAGTTTTCTCACTCACATAAGGCTAAAGGGTGTGGGGGTTATGGTTGTGACATAATTCGCCACGTAGGAACATGAATGGAAGGCTAAAGGGTGTGAAAGTTATGGTTGAGACATGATCCACCATGATTTGCATGGATTAAACCATGGCAACCATGGTCCTTCTTTCCATTTTTCAAGAAACCATTTCATTTTTCTTTAGACAAAGATAGATTAAAATAAATAAGCGGATAGTGGTTTGGGTCATGACCACACCCTTAACTTATTGGTTTTGGATGGTGAATTAAAGGTGAGTGATATAGCACTGACGTGGAGGATCATGGTGGTTATGAGGGTCGTGACAACACCCAAATTTACACACACAGTTTCTACCGCATGTACCCCCATCCCTGCTAAAATCAGTGACATCATATATATATTTACCATTTCTTACGTGAAGCATATAAGGGTACTTTTAGCCTCATCATCAGTCAGTCTGTAACTCAACAAGCAGTTTCCATGGTGGTTCTTGATCCTTGAAGATAAAAAGATGTTTGCTTTATCAGTCAAAATCCAAACCCCATTTGACTATCAAATCTAGGTAGGAGAAAAACTTCATCAAGGGCCCCTTTTTCATCTTTCTCTTTCTTCCCAATCATTCATTTACTCATTACCCACAAAAACAACAACTAAATTTGAATTATCTTTACCCTTTGTTTGAGTGAACCCATTTCTTATTTCATTTCAAGATGAAGCTCAATAACACTATCATCCACTTCTTTCTACTTCTTTCTTGGTTTCAATGCACATTATGCAGTGATATACAAGCACTTCTAGCTTTAAAATCATCCATTGATCCATCAAACTCTCTTCAATGGTACCAATCAGATTACTGCAAATGGGAAGGTGTTAAACAATGCTTAAACGGCAGAGTCTCAAAACTTGTTCTTGAAAACATGAACTTAACCGGCACATTGAATTCAACAACTCTTATTCAACTCGACCAGATTCGTGTTTTCAGCCTCAAACAAAACTCAATCTCCGGTCAAATCCCACAACTTTCCGGTTTACCAAACCTCAAATCACTCTATCTTTCGTACAACAACTTTTCCGGCGAGTTTCCGGCGTCCCTCACCACCCTTCACCGCCTCAAAACCATCGTGCTTTCCGGTAACCATCTTTCCGGCGTTATTCCGGATTCTATTCTCAGTGTAAAAAGATTGTATGTTCTTTATTTGGATGATAATAGATTCACCGGAAAAGTCCCACCGTTGAACCAGACCAGTCTCCGGTACTTGAATTTTTCAAATAATCAACTTTCCGGCCAAATTCCGGCGACCCCTGTGTTGGTTAGATTCAACTCGACGTCATTTTCCGGTAATTCAGACTTATGCGGCAATGCGTTTAATATTCCGTGTGGTTTAGCTCCGGCTCCGGCCACCGCCACTCCATATCGGAGATCTCACCGTCACCGGAGAATTAGGAATACAGTTATAATAGCAGGTTGTGTAGGTGGGGTTTTGTTATTATGCATTTTAATTGCATTGTTATTATTAATAATATGTTGTAAAAAAAGTCAACAAAAGTCAACGGAATTAAGTGTGAAAGGAGAAAAAGTGGCGGCGGTGGGTGACGGTGGTGGAGGCGGTGGAGGTGGGGAAAGTGGGTTTACGTCGGAAGGTGATGACAGCGGTATGGTGGGGAAACTGGTGTTTTTCGACGGCGAAGAAGGGGTGGAAACGGGTTATAGTTTGGAGGATTTGTTAAAAGCGTCAGCGGAGACTTTGGGAAGGGGCACTATTGGGAGTACGTATAAAGCTGTAATGGAATCCGGGTTTATTGTGTCGGTGAAACGGTTGAAAGATGCAAGGTATCCAAGTGTAGAGGAGTTTCGAAGACACGTTGATGTTATCGGACAGTTGAGACATCCGAATGTAGTGCCTTTACGGGCTTATTTTCAAGCTAAGGAGGAACGCTTGCTCGTATATGATTATTTCCCCAACGGTAGTCTTTTCTCGCTCATCCACGGTATGTTACGTATTATTTTTGTTTTATTTAAGTATTTTTTTTTTCAACTGTAATGTTTTTTTAATTAATTTTCTTAATAAATAATTAGCTCATGTCATAGAATGAGGAATTATATAACTACTAACATTAAGCTTTGTCAAAGAAATTTATATAAATTAAAAATAAAACTATATAATATTCAATTTAGAATTGGTAAGAATTCTGAAAATTTTGAAAATTTGGTAGGAAAAAAGATTTGGGGCGATCGTCTTATTTTGGACAACCGACAGCAATTTCTTTTTTATTCCTTCACTTGCATCATTTAAATCGTTTTTTTTTTATATTTTTGACGTATTTTCTTCTCTTACCAAATCCAAACATTACACGTAGGGGTATTTTAAACTTTATATCCGCATGTTTCGTTATCCATTATTTTCAGCTTGTCTAGTCTATTATTTTTGTATATAAAAAAATGTTATATTAAGTTATTTTATCATATTTTTATAAATGTATCTACTATAATAAATAAGATAAACCAACTTTTGGACACGTGTTATTTATTAAAGGTATCCTCAAATCTATACTTATCTTATATTAACTAAATAAATAAATAATTAATATTAAATGCTATCATACTTTAATAAAATATTATCCTTAAATCTAAATTGTTAATTTAATATATTTTTAAAACAAATACCTCTATTTTCTACTTATCTTATATTAAATATATAAATAATAAATTAATATTAAATGTTATCCTAATTTATTAGAAATATAACTTTTTTTATTATTTGGTATACAAAATTATATTTATGCAACTCGTGTAAAACACGGGGTTTTTAAAAATAATTTTTTTATTATTTACTATTCAAAGTTACATTTATATAACCCGTGTAATACACGAAGTTTTTAAAGATATAGCTTTTTATCATTTGCTATGTAAAATTAGATTTATTCAATACGTGTAATACACGGGGTTTTTTAAGGATATATTTTTTTTATTATTTGGTTGACTTTTCAACCCGACTATACATGGGTTTTTTAAAGATACGACGTTTTTAGTATTTTAATATACAAAATTATATTTATTTAATTTGTGTAATACACATGGTTTTTAAAGATATAACTCTTTTTTAGATCTTATCAACATGTGTAATATACGAGGTTTTAAGGATGTAATTTTTTTATTATTTGGTAGATTTATTCAACCCGATTATACACGATTTTTTTAAAAATACAACGTTTTTAGTATTTACTATATAAAATTACATTTATTTAATTTGTGTAATACACGTGGTTTTTAAAGATATATTTTTTTTATTATTTGATATATAAAATTACATTTATTTAACCCGTACAATATACGGGGTTCATAAAGATATAACTTTTTATTATTTAATATATAAAATTATATTTATTCAACCCGTGTAATACACGGGGTTCTAACCTTGTTTATATATAAAAATATAATAGTTATCTAAGTAGTTAACTATTGTCAAACTTAATTTGTAAAATTTAGACTAGAGCTCATTTTTAAGTGAGCTCTATGACTATGTTGTGGGTGTGGAAGAGAAGTAGAGTAGTCACATCGGCCGGTGGGGGTGCAACACACCGTGACGGCAAAGGTGCAGAGGGGTCAAAGGTGCGGAGCAGGTTGGCGTTGTGGATGGTTTTCTATTTATATGTTTTTTTAGTATTATTCCTAATCTTGGCCCTAATTTCGCTCAATCCGCAATCAGTGAAAACCTGGTTACTCAAAAGATACCGCAAGTAACGAGGGTTGATGTGTTGTGTGCGTGGACAATGCAGACTCCTAGTGTAAATCCTAAATCTTGGGCCTAAAAACGTCGTTTAAATGGCAAAAAACAAGTCTAATATATGAAAGGAAATAAAATTGATGGCACTTGTTTTTTGGTGGCCCTAGGCCTTAGCGTAGGTTGATAAGCCTTACGGGCCGGCCCTGTAGTCTAATATAGACTCGAACTCTTTTTTGCTCTGTTCAAGTAACCAATTTTAAATAATTCACAAATGACTCGGCTTGTATCACGTATAAATAAAACCGAATATATATATATATATATATATATATAGGGTAAGGTTCATGCGAGAACCACCCTTATTGCGAGAACCGCGAGAACCAATGTGAACACAAAATAAAATCTAAAAAAAATCAAAAAAGCACTCAAAATTTTTTTTTTATTTTTTTTAATATTTTTTAATAAAAAATCGTTATATTTCGTTACCATAAAAAAAAAAAAAAAAAAAAAAAAAAAAAAAAAAAAAAAAACTTTTTTTTTCGAGTGACAGTTATCCATGCACATGTGCATGTGTATCATTACTTCAACAAATTCGGTAATACGTTATCAGGAATAGACAATTGCACTTTAATTTACAATACCATTAGTAATACACTACTTTTTACATTACCAATATTCAAAATGCACATGTGCATAATTAGGTATAACCATGATATAACGTGTTTTGGTACAAAAAGTTTGTGATTTTGAATGGAGAAGTAGGCCCATATACATGTTTTTTGGTTAGTTATATCTAGTGGTTGATGGTTTGGTTATAGTTGTCAATTTTTTATGTAATATGTTGATTGGATGGTATAAATGGTGTTTACATACATGTAATAAAGTGAAAATATTGTTAATGGTATTGTATTATGGATGGTAGGAGTTAATGGTATTGTATTATGGATGGTAGGAGGTAATGGTATTGTATTATGGATGGTAGGTGGTAATGGTAGTGTATTATGGATGGTATGATAGATGAAAGGGAAAGTGTATTCAAAGTGGTGTATCAAAACACCTTATTTCATGTTGATACATATAAATGCACATGTGCATTTCTAATATTGGCAATGTAAAAAGTAGTGTATTACATATGGTAGTGTAAATGAAAGTGCAATTGTCTAATATATGTAATGAATTACGGAATTTGTCAAAGAAATGACAAAAATGCACATGTGCATGCTTGTGTATTATGGAAGGAATGATAGATGAAAGAGAAAGTAGTGTACCAAAACACCTTATTTCCTGTTGATACATATAGATGCACATGTGCATTTCTAACATTGTTAACGTAAAAAGTAGTGTATTACACGTGGTAGTGTAAATGAAAGTGCAATTG
Source organism: Helianthus tuberosus (assembly GCA_030545235.1). Lineage (NCBI taxonomy): Eukaryota > Viridiplantae > Streptophyta > Magnoliopsida > Asterales > Asteraceae > Helianthus > Helianthus tuberosus. The sequence continues at coordinate 3,388,270 of CM060422.1, read as the reverse complement.
ACTATTATTTGTAATGAATTACGGAATTTGACAAAGAAACCATACATATGCACATGTGCATGGATAACTGTTACTCGAATTTTTTTTTTTTTTTGAAAATTTTTTTTATTTTTTTTTTATTAACAAAATATTGCGATTTTTTCAAAAAAAATAGAAAAAAAATAAAAAAAAAAAATTTTTGGGCGTTTTTTAGATTTTTTTAGGAATTACTGTTTGTGTTCACACTGGTTCTCGCGGTTCTCGCAATAAAGGGTGGTTCCTAACGGATCTTTGTCCTATATATATATATATAGGGTTAGGATCATGTGGAAAGCACTAGACTAATTGAGAAACTTGAGAAGTATTCTGGACCACACATTTTCCCTAAGCTTTTCGTAATATACACATATGTATAGTTTAAAATTCACTATATACATATATGTATATTGTCAAATCTTGAATTATACACATGTATATAGTCAATTTTAAACTATACATATGTGTATATTACGAAAAGCTTAAGAAAGTGTGTGCTCCAGAATGCTTCTCAAGTTTCTCAAATAGGGTGGACTTCTCTTAGGATCCCTACCATATATATATATATATATATATATATATAGGATAAGGATCATGTGAGAAGTAGTAGGCTAAATGAGAAACTTGAGAAACATTCTGGACCACACATTTTCCCTAAGCAAAAAAATGCAAAAAAAAGGTGAAAAAATGCAAAAAAAAAAAAATTGGAAAAATCGCAGCTTTTTCTTTAAGAATTAATTTTTTTTTAAAATTTTTTTTATTTATACACATGTGTATATTGTTAATCTTTTAACTATACATATATGTATATTGTCAATTATACATATATGTATATACATGTTTAAAATTGAAAAATAAGTGTTATTTAGGGTTTAGCATTAGTATTTAGGGTTTAGCATTAGGGTTTAGGGTTTAGCTTTATGGTTTAGGGTTTAGCTTTAGGGTTTAACATTAGGGTTTAGCATTAGGGTTTAGCAATAGTATTTAGGGTTTAGCATTAGGGTTTAGCTTTATCTTTAGGGTTTGTATTAGGGTTTAGCATTAAGGGTTTAGCTTTAGTGTTTAGTTTTAGCTTTTGGGTTTAGCATTAGGGTTTAGAATTAGGGTTTAGCTTTAGGGTTTAGCGTTTAGGGTTTAGCATTAAGGTTTAGCTTTAGTGTTTATGGTTTAAGATTAACAATATACACATTTTTTCAATTTTAAACATGTATATACATATATGTATAATTGACAATATACATATATGTATAGTTAAAAGATTAACAATATACACATGTGTATAAATAAAAAAAAATTAATCCTTAAAGAAAAAGCTGCGATTTTTCAAAAAAAAAATTTGCATTTTTTTCACCTTTTTTTTGCATTTTTTCTTAGGGAAAATGTGTGGTCCAGATTGCTTCTCAAGTTTCTCAAATAGGGTGGACTTCTCTTAGGATTTCTACCCTATATATATATATATGCAAATTATCCTATATATTAATAGACAAAGCTAATGAATAGTAATGAATATTGAGTGTCATCCTTTGATGTTATTGTTTATATACTTTTGGTTTCTTTAATATGATATATTTGTATGTTTGGTAAAGTGGTTTGTGTGGTGTTTTAGTTTGCAAAGGGGATGGGTTCAAGTCCGACTCTTTACATTTTTTTATATCTATTATATTACCTATATATTAAAAAACAAAGTTAATGAATAGTGTTTTAATGCTACATGGTATCGTTGTTTCATCGTTAATCACGAGTACCGTACGATTGTACGAGTAATAACGCTATCGCACAACATTTTTTTGGTTTTCTTTAACTTTTAATGATTTATTTATTTTAGTTTTAGGGGTAGGGATGAGTACGGTGCCAACCGATACCAAATCCGAATCTGTACTTGTACCGAAAATGCTGGTTACGGTACCGGTTTATGAAGGTAAAACCGGTGGCGAACGGGTACCATGAACGCCAAAAGTCGGTACCGAATTGTTACTTAATATATTTCGGTTCGGGAAATTCGGTACCGATACCCAATACCATTGGCTCATATCTGACCATGAGTTTCATACGAACATCATTACCATATAACTTTTTTGGTTGATTTTCTTCAGGTTCTTTTTTAGTGTTTTTCTACATTTTTTTAATTTTTGTCAGTGGTTCCGTACGCAAGGCGCTCGCAGTGATTTCAAAATACATGTAAACACAGACTAAATAACAAAAGAAGTACGCCGCAACGCGGCGACCGTAATAAACCTAGTTATTTGAATAGGAAAATGAAGGAAAGACAACGTAAGACTATTCAAAAAAGTTATTTTTTTGTAAGTTAGTATAAAATCAAATTGACATTTATCATCACTTTATGAGTTTTGTACACATTCACGGTACGTGTAATTTTCAGCACGTTAAATTATATTTTATTGAAGTGTTTTCTTTTTCTACTATGATGTTTTTTAGTATTATTCGGCACGTTAAATTTTGTTTTATTGAAGTTTTTTTCTTTTTCTTCCATAATGTTTTTTTAGTATTATATTTCTCTTATTAATAATTAATTAGCTCATGTCATGGAATGAGAAAATATATAAGAAAAATAAAAATTTAAGCTTTGTCAAATCATGAAATGAGAAAATACATAAGAAAAATATAAATATAAGCTTTGTCAAATAAAACTAAATTTATTTAATTTTAAAATCATAACATGCAATTTATAATTTGTAAGAATGCCTTAACTTTGAAATTTTGGTAAGAAAAAAGATTTGGGACGATCCTCTTATATTAGACAACCGACAACATTTCTTTTTATATTCATTCTTGCATCACTTAATTCGTTTTTTTTTTGGGTATATTTTCTTTTCTTTCCACAATCCGTACATTGCATATACCAGACACATGTGGGACATTAATATTAATTAAAAAAGGGATGATTATTTGAAGATAATTTATTTTATTTATTACTACTATTTTAACCGTATAAAACCATAAGCACATATACTTGTTAAAACATACATTGTACATTAGTATATCACTTTAATTTCTATAACAATTCATCCTAATTTTTTACACATTACTTGTTAAATTTTTTTTAAGTGATAACTATAAGTGTTAATAACCAAATTTTGTCTCACTAGTCAAAATGTTTTTTTTTTTTTTACAGTTTAAATACTTTATTTTGGATGAGCCAAATTCAATACTATATATTTTGTCTCATTAAGGAAAAACTAAATGAAATACCTTGGCTATAATTTAACTAAGCTATTAACTAATACCTAAGGTCATTTTAATATTAAAATCAATAAAGAAATTGTGAATTAGAGTTGAGGCTTATATATTTCAGAATAGTTATTACTTAGAAGGTGTAACTCACACACCCACTAATTCTACTATCAATCTGCACATTTGTTCACCGTTAAACCAGGACTCTCAACCTTTAGAAGGACGGATAACACCTTTTCTACACATCTTTGTACCGCTAGGCTCCAATCCCTTATTATTTAAAAAACAAAGCTAATTTCGGTTTATATGCAATGTTTTTGCAGGATCAAGACCATCAAGTGGTGGGAAGCCTCTGCATTGGACATCATGCCTAAAGATCGCGGAGGACCTGGCTACCGGACTTTTATACATCCACCAAAACCCCGGCCTCACCCACGGAAACATAAAATCTTCCAACGTTCTCTTAGGCTCCGATTTCGAATCCTGCCTCACCGATTACGGCTTAACGCCATTCACAAACCCAGATTCCCCCGAAGAACCAAGCGCCACTTCCCTCTTTTACCGCGCCCCAGAATGTCGTGACCCACGAAAACCAGTCACCCAACAAGCAGACGTCTACAGCTTCGGCGTCCTTCTCTTGGAGCTTCTCACCGGTAAAACACCGTTCCAGGACCTTGTTTTGGAACATGGGTCGGATATACCCAAATGGGTCAAGGCTGTAAGAGAAGAAGAAACAGAATCGGGTGATGAGCCAACGTCCTCTGGGAACGAGGCGTCTGAGGAGAAACTCGCGGCTCTTTTGAATATCACCATGGTGTGTGTTTCGCTTGTCCCAGAAAACCGGCCGGTAATGAAGGAGGTGTTGAGGATGATCAAGGAAACTAGAGCAGAAGCAGCACATGTGTCCTCTAATAGCAGTAGAGCAGAAGCAGCACATGTGTCTTCTAATAGCAGTGATCATTCTCCAGGAAGATGGTCAGATACTGTTCAGAGCTTGCCCAGAGATGAAGATTTGAGCATATGATTTAGGATTTTATTTAATGAGATTTGGTTGGTCTATTTGTGTAGAAGGGATTTATTTGTTTTACAATTCTTTATTGGGATTGTTTGCTACTGTAATTGTGTGATAATCTTTATCAACTACAGAATGATTTAAGAGATGAATTGATAAGTTTTATTGATGTGAAGAAACAAAGTATTACACTACTTGAACCTTTAACATTGTAAACATAATTACACAATGCCCCCTCTAGCTATATTTACATAATATTACCTCTAACCATAATTACATTGTGTCTAATAGGGTGGATAAATATTAGAGTTAACTGTCATTTTCGTCCATGTGGTTTGGTGAAAAATGCCACTTCAGTACAAAAAATATAAATAACTAAAGAATACACTATGTTACATGTATATATACACAACACACACACACAAATTACACATGTACACAAATCAAATAAGTATATAGTTGAACAGTAATAAACGAGCAGAGCTCGAGCACAAGCTCTCTTAACGTAACATGAGCCTAGGCTCTCGGCTTGGTTACTTTACATCGACTGCTCGAGAAAGATGATACTTCACTGTTTCAATATTCAAGTATGTTTGACTTGTTATAAGTAAAATGAAACCTATATTACCAAGTCTTTCAAGATGTTACAAGAAATGAGGGCAAGCAAGTAGCAAACCAGGCCAATCAATCATCTTAGCTTTCCAAAAATGGCATCATTCTACAAGTTTTTGCATAGTTGACTTGGACACGAACGGTCAACCAATACAGGTATATAGAATAAGCCCAAAAGGGTCAATCGGTATAATATTTACACAAGGTTCAATCCTATACTTACAACCAAACACTCCCCAACTCAATATTCTGGCTCTTGTTTAAGATGCATTCCGCTTAATGAACCAAAAGTCATGGTCTGTCATCGTCAAGAAGCAACAACCATTAGATCATAAATATAAACAATAGATTATTGAATAAAAGATGTCAAAGTCAACTGTCAGACAATTGACTTGCGGTAGTATTAGTTACCTGGCTTGTAGTGGGCAGAATGGTATTAACAAGATCTGTGTTTAACGATGCAGGCAGTGGCGGTCCTGGAATGTACCTCATGCTGCAAAAAAATGAGCCAAAATAAACAGCTGATATGTATAGGAATTGAACAAAAGTTCATGTTTGACTTTTAAACTTGTCTTTTGACTTTAAGTACAAGTTTGATGAAGGTTCAACGTACTCATTTAAGATTGCACTTAAATTGTTCTTCACGTGATTAAAGAGGTTAACATTGTCCTGCAGCTGTTGTTAGATGTTACAAAACAAAATATTAGCTTCCAAGAATATGTTTAATCAAACATAACGAACTTAAAAGTTATAACACTGACTTTTAGTGCAGAAATATTAGCCGAGATCTGACTAAGAACTTGACTGTTTTGTTCCAAAAGACGCCTCGTGGAGACGCTTAATGCTGCATAAATCAATCAAAAAAATCAGCGTGTTTACTGAATATGTGGAATTTATTAATAAAAAAATGGAGCCACGAGAAACTAACCGTTCAATGGAATACCACCGCCCTGGATCCGATTATTCATGGTTACGGAAAACGGAGCCACCACATTCATGGATGAATTTGATATAGTTGGCTTTGATGATAATTCCACCAGCTTATCCTGTTGTAACGGGACAATCACAATGCTGTTCATTCATTAAAAATATGATAATTACAAATATCAATTACATGATAAACTTCTTGAAGTGCAAGTGTGTTCATATAGACATATAGCATGTAAAAATGCATCAACTTTGCACTGTTCGTTTCTTTAAAAAAAGAGTAAAGTACACGGATGGTCCCTGTGGTTTACCAAAATTTTGGATTTGGTCCATAGCTTTCTAAAAATACACGAACGGTCCTGTGGTTTTCACTTTGTAACGCATTTAGTCCCCAACCAACAAATTTAAAGGTTTTAGCAGCCAGCAGGTCCAAGCTAGGGATTAAATGCATTACAAAGTGCAAACCATAGGGACCATCCATGTACTTTTGGAAAAATCGGGGATTAAATGTGTTACAAAGTGCAAACCACAGGGACCATTCGTGTACTTTTGGAAAGCTAGGGACCCCAAATCCAAAACTCTGGTAAACCACAGGGACCATCCATGTACTTTATTCTTAACAAATCACTGATGACATAAGCTGGAAATACCCTCATTCTTAAAGGCTAGTTACGAAAGTTGTGAAACAAATTGAAAACATATTGTCAAACTTGTAAGCTAGTTATCCAATTTCGTTTAGTAAAGTAAGACGAAAGTACCCTTTTGAACGAACATACAAGGGGTTAGTGTATAGGCATACCTTTTTATCTTTCAGCTTCCTCCCCAACTTGAGCTCATCGTGTTTCCGTCTTTTACTCTGCCATATATCTCATTTTGGTAAACATGTAAATGAGGAAGTTATATAATTGGTATAATTCAACTTTTCATTTTTCAAAATATCTAAATTTCCACTCACGTTGTAGCGAGTATATTCATAAATAAATTTTCAGCCATTGAATGCAACACTTGACTGTGCAAATAGCTTAATGAAAGTGTTAAAACGATGAAACATTGGATATATCTAAAATGCCACTTATTAAATGTAAGAACCTACAGAACCAAAATCACTACTATAAATATCTTTTAATGATTACTAATATGCCAAAGAAGTCAATTATATATTGCGTTCATTTTGGGACATCCCCTGGAAGAAATTATCACTTATTTTGATATGGATATTAATACTGAAAACTTGTAAAATAAAAGCGCAAGAAAAATGAGTAACAAGCTTACCATCATCCACCTGCACCTCAGAGCAACATCACGAACAGTTTTATCACGCAATGTAGCAGCAATTTTGATATACTTCATGATGTTGGGTTCATTGGCATAGCTACATATATTCAGTAAAAAAAATTAGCAATTGAGTATCATCATGCAAATTTTGAAAGTTGTCATATTAATCAACTAGAATCAAACAATCAGTTGCAATAAAATGGGCTGTAGGAGAGTGTTGGATGTGTTTGAAGCTGTAACAATTTGATAATCAGTTATTTAAGTGTTTGGCAGATTCTGATTAACTACGAAATTAATAAAAAAAAAAGAACATCAAAGACAATTTAGCGAAAATAAAAGGAGCCATGTCTTATGAGACGGCAGTAAACACATCTCGAATTAGGTTAAAAGAAAGGCTAATTAGGTGAGTTAACGATAATACATTATGTTACAGCTTGGTATGAACCTGAATAATATGATAATCAGTTTCAAGACACAAAGATCCAAACACTAAGAGTCACCTAAACGAGATCTAAAAACAATATATGACAGCCGACGATCCGACACAAATCTATGGCTCTTGAAGGGGTATCATATTTCAGTTTTATCCAAAAATTTTAGGAATATATAAAAAATGAAAAGCATGTATGTCCTCTGCCTCTATGACCTCACACTAGATTCACAAATAGTAGATATTGCAGTATCAGCACAATAACATATATAAACAGTATAACCACAAGAACAATACATACAGAATAAGCACACTAGACAAACATAATATAAACTTGGAACAAGATACCTACATGGACATTCCCTCTTCCAACTTAAGCTGTTCTCCAACCGACCACTCGACAGCCAAACCCGCATCATGCTTCAACCCAGGAACCAACTCCGAACCACCCGAAGCACACGAATTCCCAATTCGACCATAACCAGTCGAACCACTATTCACCATACCAGAATACACCACACCTGCTGGATCATTCATCTCACTTGCGGCATCAACCGCACCCGAACGAAACGATACCGCGTGTCGTTTCGGCCCAAAGCTCAAAGCTTGATCATGGTGATACTGAAAACCCGAATCCATAATCTGTATGACTGACACTTTATTATTAAACTTGAATCATAATGTGCAAAATCAAATCATATATATAGAGAGATAAAAAGGGTGGCGTTGAGTCTCCAAATTAAAAGAATCTGGTAACTATTTTATTACCCCCAAAAGTTAAAAACAAACCCTAGATTCTTCAAACCAAAATTAAAATCCACCAACTCAATAAAATCGTATGTATAATCGAGAAACAAGTGGTAAAAACACAAACCCACCTGCACAAAACCTTCATATCACAAATCTTGAAATATAATATTAATAACCCATCCCATCATCATATTCTCGTACAAAGATACTGAAAATGACGAGTAAAGTAACCTTGTACACAAAGGGTATACCATTTGAGAGAAATAATAAAAGGGCTTTCGAAATGTCTCAACTTTTTGAGATGTGGGGGTTTAATTGGTTGTTTATTCAATCAACACGCATTCTGCAACTAATTTGGGTGCTTTGAGCACAGAGAAGATGCACTTTTGGGGGAAAATAATAGTGAGGTGTGGCCAATGGGAAAACAGAGGTGGAAGTTTGAATAAGGTTTTTTCTGTTTGAAGCTTTTTTTATGATTTTTACTTTTTTTTTTTGTGTTGCGCTCATCTTGGAGTTGATAAAGAATGCGAATCCCTATGAATGTTTGATGCTACACTTGTCATGATATTATTACCCAAGGGCTAAGATGATGATTGGGAGTACTCTAGATTCTATTTGGGGTGCCTTATTCCCACATACCCTATATCTTATTTTCACATCCCCTATTGTATACGGCCGTATACAATTATACGGCTCGTATAGAATGTTTTTGAATAGGAAAATGCGCAAAGAATGTTTTTTTTGGTTTTATTATATACGGCCCGTATACAGTTACACGAGTCGTATACATGTGTATACGATTTGTAAAACGTATACGGCTCAATTGATTTATTTTTGTGGGTTTTTGATGTTAGGACATGTATACGGGCCGTATAACTATATACGGGCCGTATATATTGGCTTTTTTCAAGTATCACGTTTTATTCCCGTAAAAACACAATCATTCTAGGGTTTCTAAAACTCTTCATCACCTTTAACAATGTCGATAAACGTTGATCGGAACATGCCGCTTAAATCGGAGCACAGGTAGAGTAACGTTACCGATCAATCCGTTGATGAAAACCTTAGCGATCGCAGAGATCTTCGTGTTGGTTATTTATCGATTCCGAGTAACTAGTAGAAGAACCTGCCACAAACAAGTTCTCCACAGTTTGCTATTCAGATCTCTGTTCGGTCATCTTTCCAAACTACAACACACGATACTTTTAATAAACTGTCATAGTTGTCAAATTCGATTTCAACAAATCTTTTCATTCTCCTTCAATTTCTAAAACATTCTCTGTTACATGAAGACGTGTCAGGTTCTTCTACTAGTGGTATTTTACTGAAGTATTGAAGATTGAGGCGGGCATTGTTTAAATCTGAATATAACTAGATGTTACGTGTATCAGCGTTGTTTATCACCCTGTGTGAGCATTGGAAACCCGGCAAACAGTCTTGACAACTGTGACATTTTATCTATCTATGTGTGTCACATCCATCCTGTTATTGCAATCGATATGATTAATTTTTTCAGATTTTTTTCTAATTAGCGTTGTTAACTACCAAAAGATTGCATACACAAAAAGTTCTAGTAGACGAAGCAAAGAGACCGTTGTGTATCTGAATCAGGTTCTCAAACAAACACTACCAAAGATGGGTTGGTGAAAAATACCGGAGCTGTTATCTCGGTTGTTCAGTACTCTCCTATATCAACTTGAACGGTTGATGGTTACAAGGATCGTTCTAATATATTAAAGAGAATAAACCATTTTTTACCAATTTTCACTCCAGTAGTTGAAACTTGAGTGCAGGAATCAATTCAAAACCCTCACCCTCAAAAATCAACCAGAAACCAAAGGAAAAAAGGGCTGATAATGGCTGATGGTTCTTCGTTGAGGAAACCAAACGTAGACGGAGATGATAGGCCTGGTAACCGGAAGAGAAATCAATTGTATTTTTTTAGTTGCTTCTCTGGTTAAGTTTCTGAACCAACCGAAATCCACAAATTCCAACAGTTTCTTCATAGATTTCGTCCGGTTTCCAAACTCTTTCACACAAAGTTAATATTCACTGTGGTGGATGCAAGCATAAAGTTAGAAAAAATACTCAAGTTGAACGGACGATATGTATCAACAAATTGTGAGTGGGAATATGGCTATGAAGAATAGTATGGATAAACAATCACCGTATACGGGTTTTTCTGCTAGTTATTCGGAATGTTTCGAATCATCACAGAAGACGTGTCGGGTTCTACTGCTAGTAGTATGAGTCTAAGTCCATTGTGGTTCGTGAATGTTTCGAATCATCACGACAAGGATCGTTCTGATAGATTAAAGAGAATAACCCTTTTTTTACCATTTTTTACCCATAGTATACGAGCCGTATAATAATATACGGCCCGTATACAACCATCGTATACATTGTATACGATCGGTAAAAATATTTTTTACCAATGGTATACGGCCGTATAAACCGTATACGACTCGTATACATATGGTAAAAAATGGTAAAAACCTCTTTAATCTATTAGAACGATCCAATAAACGAAGAAACCAAACATAAACGGAGATGATAGGCCTGGTAACCGCAAGAGAAATCAATTGTCTCAAACACTACTAAACATCTGCTTTCTGAATCTGAATCTGAATGTTAACTTTTTAGTTGCTTATCTTGTTAAGTTGTGTATTTACGAAGCTGACAAACACATTGGTATTTTCTCAAAATGTGCAAACTTGAAGAATCTCACATTAAAGATCTATACACAAACTCTTCTACATCTTTTAACCAGTTGTCCATCACTTAAGACCTTGAAAGATTTATTGAAATCGAAGCATTCACGAACCACGATGGACTCAGACTCATGTTCAAGTAAGTGTCTAAAAATCTAAAAATTCAGGTTTACCTTGTAAATTTCTCAAAACAAACTCTCGTTTCTTCATCTTCATCTTCATTTGTTAAGAAACCATTATCTTGTCTTTCAGAAGAGTTTGTATTGAACCAAGAATACTACAAACATTCTATACCTTGCAACGTATACAGGTGCAAGAGAATGGCGAGTTATTTTTCAGTTATTTCTGTTGAATCACAAATTCCATTGTTTAAACCAGAATCAGGTTCTCAATACAAGGATCGTTCTAAGAGATTAAAGAGAATACACCATTTTTTTACCATTTTTTACCATAGTATACGAGCCGTATCAGAATATACGGCCCGTATACAATCGTCGTATACATTGTATACGATCGGTAAATTTGTTTTTTACCGAGCGTATACGGCCGTATAAACGGTATACGGCCCGTATACATATGATAAAAATGGTAAAATAAGGTCTTTCTTTCCTTTTTTTAGTTGCTTCTCTTGTTAAGTTTCTGAACCAACCGAAATCCACAAATTCCAACAGTTTCTTCGTGGATTCCGTCCGTTTTCCAAACTCGGTCATTCCTTGTGATACATGAACGTTGTATTCTTGTCTTTCAGAAGAGTGCTGTAATAGAGAAATCATCCTATGTCTTTTATCAACCGAAGAGGCAGCAAGGACAGATAATACTTCATTTGTCGAGAAACCATACTGTCAAGAAACTAACATCTTTTAATACTTCATTGCGTATGTGCTTGTGCTGTAGAAACCGGTGATGAATTTGTGTATCTAAATCAGGTTCTCTGCCTTAGATCGGTCATTCCTTGTGATACATGAACGTTGTATTCTTGTCTTTCAAGACAAGGATCGTTGGAAGGATTGTAGTAGCAGGACATTGGTACCACTGTGAAAATTGCATCAGGAGGGGAGAGAGTCTGATACAATAAGGATGTTGGGAATTAAACGCATGTACGTGACAAAATAAGGATGTTCACATAAACATACATTCGTTTCATAACCTCCTCCTATAAATCAACCACAACCGACAAAGAGCCTGTATTAAAAGCCATCCTATGTCTTTTACCAACCGAAGAGGCAGCAGAAGACGTGTCGGGTTCTTCCAACATTCACGAACCACAATGGACTCAGACTCATACTACTCACCCTCCCCTGAGGAAAAGTTTTCCCGACGACTCAACAAAATCCTGATAGAGAAAAAACATCAACAACCATTTTTTCTTTTCCTTCAATTTCGAGAATATTCTCCCCTGTGTATGTGCTTGTGCTGTAGAAACCGGTGATGAAAAGTTTCAACCAAAGGGAAATCCATGAAACGAAAGGGATTTCGAGCAGTTGGTATTGAACCAACAAAATCCGAATACTGAAAAACCGACATTCCTTCAAACATTCTAAACCCTACCTGGAAACAAACCAACAAAAGTCTGCTGGCAAGAATCTTTTTTCACATGGTATTGAACCAAGAATATGATACCTTCGAGATACTTCGTGTTAGTTTGATTTGAATTTTGAAAGTTGGATGTCCGTTATCTCAACCGAACGTTAATTGCTATTGTTTTAAATAACAACAAATAATGAACGGATTGTTGGTGGATAACGCAAACAAGTTCTCCACAGTTTGTTATTCAGATCTCTATTCGGTCATCTTTCCAAACTACAACACACGATAAGTTTAAACTTTATAGTGTGTGATTTGACCAGGAAATGATTAGAGGTGAAGGTTCAGTGCACGAAAAGTTTCTTACGAAATGTACGTGACAAAACAAATATGTTGGGAATTAAACGCATGTCCGTAATCCCGCGTTGATAGCTTCCGTTTTATTCAGACTCCTTACAACTCTCATCAAATGCCTCACCCTTCCTTTTATTCTATAAATATTAAATAAAGAATAACACCATGCCCGTAATCCCGCGTTGATAGCTTCCGTTTTATTACAGTCATACGACACGTTTTCTTGTTCTTCAATCTTTATTACTTGTTGATGTTTTATTTTGAGCACCTCACCACTCTAAAATATTTTAAAAATCAAAATTTCGTTCCATACGGGCCGTATACTGTTATACGGCCCGTATACACGTTCGTATACATTGTATACGACCAGTCAAACTTATTTACACATGGTGTATACGGGCCGTATACTGTTATACGGCCCGTATAGAATAAAAACAACTGACAAAGTCAACAAGAAGGCTTAGAGCATTCATATCCAATCCACTAAAAATATACATAAATTCCACTAAAAAACAACTCCTATATCAATATATTTTCACTAAGGCTATGGGGTATGGGGCGGGGGTTTGGGCGTGGGTTGGGGGAAAACGCCCAAGCCACCACCCCGGGTGGGCTTGGGTTTGAGCGTGGCCCTTGGGGCTTGGCTTTCAAGCCGGGCGTGGGGCGGATAGGCCATGCTAGTTGGCTGAATTTCATTGGTCACCCGCCACGTCAGGCGGTTGGGTTTTTGAATTTTGAATTTTAAAATTCAAACCATCCCCCCAAACGGGTGGAAGCGTTCGAAGCCTACCGACTTAACGTCGGTAACGACCGCCACAACCTCAACACGTGCCAACATAAATGGCGCGATCTACCAGTGGCTGAACCAGAACGTTAGCTCAGGGGTGTCCCAAATTTTTTTTTCACCGTGCAATCATACAATATTAAAAAAACGACAATAAATAAATAAAGTAAAACAAATAACTAATAGATTTGTCATTTTGTTTTTTATAGCTTGAAATCATTTTTCTAAAATGGACGTTTTTCTAAAATGGGCGTAGATAATAAATAAATTAATAAATATTATTGTAACTGAAAGTAATAAATAAAATAAAAATCTTCTAAAGAATAGTTGTCTCCATACATCAAGAAAGCTTTCTTTAATATATATATAAGAATGAATAATAGTGAGCCACGTGGGTTGGTTTCCAACTTTCAAGAAAGAAAAAACAAATCCAAGCCCAACTCCCGCCCCACCATACCCCACGGCCTAAAAACAAATATTTTTCTCTCCCCTTTTCAATATATATATATATATATATATAAAAGAATGAATAATAGTGAGCCACGTGGGTTGGTTTCCAACTTTCAAGAAAGAAAAAACAAATCCAAGCCCAACTCCCGCCCCACCATACCCCACGGCCTAAAAACAAATATTTTTTCTCTCCCCTTTTCAATATATATTACATTTTCTCTCTCCTCTACTCACAACCACTTTCAAAATATATTAAAAAATTATACAGGGTGAACAGTGTCCCCCCAAATATATAGATGAACAGCAACATTTTCTCTCTCCTCCACTCACAACCACTTAAACCACCTTTTATAATTTAAAAACTCATATCTCAAGATTTGGTAGATAGAATGTGAATGCTCTTAGACCAGTGGGTATGGGGATCGTCCCCCTCATCTCCGGCTCGTCCCCCTCGTCCCACATCGCCCCCTCCCTCTCGTCACGTCCTCAACGTCCGCTGCAAGACGACAGCGACGAGCTGCAATGGTGGGCCCCCTTTGTTCTTCACTCTCTCTCCTTTATTTTATATATTAGTTTTTTTATTATTGGGTAGTCCTCTTTGGATGGTCCTTCAACTGATGTAACGTGGCGCCTACGTGGCGGATAGTCCCCAAAGGGACTACCCAAACGGCCAAACCATACCCCACTACTAGAAAAAGGGACAATTTCCTACGGAAATTTCCTACGCAATTTTTTTCGTCACAGATTACTACACTGTTATGACGAATTTCCTACAAAAAAAAATTTCAAGATTTTGTTACAAATTTTTGATGCATCCATGACGAAAAATAATAAAACCCTAATTAATTGACAGTTGCGTAACAAATCTATTGGAAATAACCTACAAAACAAAAAAAATAAGGGAAAATGATATCGTTTCCTACACATTTATGACGAAAAATAAGAAAACTCTAATTAATTGACAGTTGCGTCATAAATCTGTAGGAAATAATCTACAAAAGGTTAATTATTATTTTTTACCGAATAAATATTTATATAAGCAAAAAAAAAATAAGGGGAAATAATATCTTTTCCTACACATTTATGACGGAATATTTATTTTTTAATTAACTTAAACCATCCGTCGGAATTCCGTCACAACTTGTGACAAGTTTTTGACAAAAAAATAAGAAAATCGTAATTAATTGACAGTTACGTCATAGATCTCTCACAAATAATCAACAAAAGGTTAAATAATAATAAAACTAGTATATAATAATTATAAAATAAACATATTCCTATACATTTATGACAAAATGCTTATTTTTAAATATATTTGTCACAAAGGCATAGGAAACAATCCATGTATGAATACAATTTCCTACGCATTTATGACAAAATGCTTAAATCCATTGCAAGTTGTGACATATTTCTTACGACATTTAAGGATTTGTCATAAATGTGTAAGAAACAACCTATATAATTATTCTTATTTTAAATAATAAATGTACGTAACGTACTATGGACGTATGGATATGAGTATAATGTGAGTATTATATATGTATTTGTGTATGTGGGTATGTATGTATGTATGTGTATGTGTATGTGTATGCATGTTAGTATCTATATGTGTATGTGGATGTGATTATATTTGTGATTATATGTGTATGTACGTACGTACGTACGTACAATATGTATGTATGTATGTATGTGTATGCATGTTTGTATCTATATGTGTATGTGGATGTGATTATATTTGTGATCATATGTGTATGTATGTATGTATGTATGTATGTATGTATGTATGTATGTATGTATGTATGTATGTATGTATGTATGTACTGTACGTACTGTACGTACTGTAGGTACTGTACGTACGTACGTACAGTATGTATGTAGGTAGGTATGTATGTATGTATTTAATGTATCTGTGTGTGTATTTATATATATGCAAGCCGAAATTTCCTACACAATTTTTTTCGTCACAGATTACTACACTGTTATGACGAATTTCCTACAAAAAAAAATTTCAAGATTTTGTTACAAATTTTTGATGCATCCATGACGAAAAATAAGAAAACCCTAATTAATTAACAGTTGCGTAACAAATCTATTGGAAATAACCTACAAAACAAAAAAAATAAGGGAAAATGATATCGTTTCCTACACATTTATTACGAAAAATAAGAAAACTCTAATTAATTGACAGTTGCGTCATAAATCTGTAGGAAATAATCTACAAAAGGTTAATTATTATTTTTTACCGAATAAATATTTATATAAGCAAAAAAAATAAGGGGAAATAATATCTTTTCCTACACATTTATGACGGAATATTTATTTTTTAATTAACTTAAACCATCCGTCGGAATTCCGTCACAACTTGTGACAAGTATGAATACAATTTCCTACGCATTTATGACAAAATGCTTAAATCCATTGCAAGTTGTGACACATTTCTTACGACATTTAAGGATTTGTCATAAATGTGTAAGAAACAACCTATATAATTATTCTTATTTTAAATAATAAATGTACGTAACGTACTATGGACGTATGGATATGAGTATAATGTGAGTATTATATATGTATTTGTGTATGTGGGTATGTATGTATGTGTATGCATGTTTGTATCTATATGTGTATGCATGTTTGTATCTATATGTGTATGTGGATGTGATTATATTTGTGATTATATGTGTATGTACGTACGTACGTACAATATGTATGTATGTATGTATGTATGTATGTGTATGTGTATGTGTATGTGTATGCATGTTTGTATCTATATGTGTATGTGGATGTGATTATATGTGTATGTATGTATGTATGTGTGTGTGTGTGTGTGTGTGTGTGTGTATGTATGTATGTATGGGTAGAGGATCCTGTAAAAAGTGCTCAAAGTGTGAGAAGTGTATTATAACACTATATATAATACTATATAACACCATATAAACACCGTGTAACAATATGTAACACCATATAATAAGATCTCACTAAGCCGACCCATTGGGATGATTGTGTTTTGCAAGATCTAACGGTTTGGTTCGCGGTTTTACCAAACCGTGAATGTATGTATATAGAATCTATGCATGCATTATTATCTTTGGAAATCAAACTAATAAACACCTTTTCTTTTGCCTCAAAACATTTCTTTATATAATGTATTTACTAATTATAACTATATATATTTTAACAACTTTTTAGGCTCAAGTTATGCGAACCCGAATGGTTGATCTTGAAGCTCGGGTTGAAGAAGAAAGGAATCTAATTGTATCTCGTCTTGAAGAAGAAAGGGATCTACTTGCAACTCGTCTTGACGAAGAAAGGAAAGCAAGGGAAGAACTTCAAAAACAACTTCAAGAGTTTATGAAGAATTGGCGTCCTCCCTCTAATTAGTTGTAGTTTTTGATATCTTTTTGGAATTACGTTGAATTGTATTAGTTTACGGTTTAAACATATTGGAACTTGCGTTGTAACGCATGATTTTTGAATTTATGCCATTGTAACTTCGGCGAATTTTGTAAAACAGGTTTTTGGTATGGTATTGCAGATTATTTCTGGAATTTTTCGCCAGAAAAATGTAGAAATATTATTTATTTTTTTTGCAGTTTTTTTATTTAATAAATTAGGTGGTTGGAAATGTGTCACAACATAAATAGGTTTTGTCGGAAAACGGTCAAAAATAGTAGACATTTTTTCTTTATTTTGTCAGAAATTTGTCACAAAACATACTCAGTTTCGTCAAAAAACCGTTACAAACAATACTCATTTTCCTCATAAATTTGTAACAACACTTCTTATTTATTTGTCAGAAGTGCGTCACAAAAAATACTCAGTTTCCTAGGAAATTTGTAACAACACTTCTTATTTATTTGTAGGAAGTGGGTCACAAAAAATACTCAGTTTCCTAGGAAATTTGTAACAACACTTCTAATTTATTTGTAGGAAGTGGGTCACAAAAAATAATCAGTTTCCTCGGAAATTTGTAACAACACTTCTAATTTATTTGTAGGAAGTGGGTCACAAAAAATACTCAGTTTCCTAGGAAATTTGTAACAACACTTCTAATCTTTTTGTAGGAAGTGGGTCACAAAAAATACTCAGTTTCCTAGGAAATTTGTAACAACACTTCTAATCTTTTTGTAGGAAGTGGGTCACAAATAATGTTCTATTAAAATTTATTAATTTTTTTGTTTTTTTATTTTGGTAGGAAATGTGTAGCAAAAAAAATAAATCCTAAAAGATAATAATTAAATATATTGTAGGAGATTCGTAGCAATTTGTGACGCACTAGTTTCGTAGAAAATGTGTAGGAACTTGCGTAGGAAATGCGTTGAAAACAGGTTTCCTACGAGCTGTTTTCCTACATCAAGTGTTTGTCATAAATGCGTAGAAAAGCCAGTTTTGTGACGCATTTCCTAGGAAAACTGGTGTAAGAAATTTCAGATTTTCTAGTAGTGCCCTATGGTCTTAGTGGTAGTATTGATTTGCACTAAATATGTTTAAGGACCCCATCTTCACATCATTCGGGTTGACAGGATGAAAAGTACTTGCAATGACTTTATTAGTGTTCGGATTAGTCATTTATGTGTCAATCAAACACATATACAAGTTGTATAATTTGTGAACATTATCTCGTACAAGCGCTCGTACGACCTGTATAGTCATTTTTCGGATGAGATACAACTCGTGTGCCCATTTTTGTATGTAATATTGTTTGTATGAGGTCATATGAGGCGTATGGCAAGTTAATGGTGTGTTGATGTGTGTCAGAGGGGTTTCGTTAGACAAGCCCTTCCTTTTCATTATATTGTTTAGTTATTTAGTTTGAGCTAATTGTTTTTACAAAAGAATAAATGAAATTGTTAATTTTTCTAGATAACTCAAGTGACCTTTTTGTATGTCATATGGTTTGTATGAAGAAGTATGGCATGTCAATGGCGTGTAGACATGTGTCGGTGGTGTTTCTTTAATCAAGCCTTTCTTTCATTTTATTGTTTAGTTATATTAATTTGAGTATTTGACCCAATTGTTTATACAAAAGAATAAATGAAAGTGTTAACTTTTATGGATAAAATACATCTTTATCAAAGCAAACTAACGCTTATGGAAACTCAATACAACACATGTTGACGATCACAACATAAATGAAATGGCACTTGTATAGTTACTTTTCACTCGTGTTTGCATGTGATTAGAAATTGTACGCTTTTCTAAGGAAACTCAATATAACACGACTTGGTTTCGTGTAGGATCAATTTATTTCGCTTATGGGTTTGTTATTTAACACTATATGACTCATTTAAACATATAATGAGTACAAAGAGATGTCGGCATGATATATTTGTTGTTTTCTATTGATGGCGTTAATCCTAACATATCAGAGGCGTGGTATAGCAAAGTGGGGTTGCGTAGTGTTATCAACTTGTAAATGTGTGAGAGCATTAATGGTCAAGAAGTTAGAAATTACGATGAATTTAATGCTCATATCCGTCATGCACCTGCGTGTAGACAACCCCTCGTATGTTATGAAACCTATGGAAATGTGCTTTATGAGTAAAAGTCACCTAAGTGTGTTCCATGCTATGGGTTGGGTGTAATCAATCAAAGTTCTCTGTCGGAGCGGTTAGAAAGTTTTTGTACGGTGATTCGGACTTTAGCAACAGGTTTTGTTTGATTGGTGTAAGTGGGTTCCAAAGAAAGTTAATATTTTCATTTGGAGATTGATTCAAAATCGGATCCCCACGGTTGATGCGCTTCAAGCCAGAAATTGCTATAACGGAGATGTTTGGTGCGGTTTATGCAGCGCTGAACCAGAATCGATGGAACACCTTTTTTGTTCTTGCTTCTTCGCGTCGATGGTTTGGAGCTTCATTAGCTCTTGGTGCAAGGTGGTTCCCATTTATGTGTTTTCTGCGCATGATTTGGTTACCCTCCATGAGCATATGGGCCTTGGGAGTACAGCTAAAGGAGTTTTTAAAGGCATTAATTATGGTTACTTGTTGGGTGCTCGGGAAGACTCGGAATGACAAAAGGTTCACGAACAAGGAGGTTAGAGTTGAGAAGATTGTGCAAGACATTAAATTCCTTGGGTTTTTATGGTATAGGAATAGATTGAAAGATAGATCGATTTCTTGAGATAGTTGGTGTAAATTCGATGTTATGTAATTGTTGTGGTCTTTGGTTGCGGCCGCCCTTTTTTGTTGAGGGTTTGGCGTTGTGAATAAAATTTACTGTTAAAAAAAATTGGGTGGCCAAACCTTAAATATATTTTTTCATCCATAATTCCTTAAGTTTCAATGTGTATGGATTAGGGGTGTTCAAAAACTCGCGGCTCGCTCGAAAAAAGTTCGAAAAAAGCTTGGCTCGAAATTGGCTCGGTTGTAAACGAGTCAGCTCGACTCGGCTCGGTTTGTAAACAAGCCGAGCTCGAGCTTGGCCCGGCTCGGCTCGTGAGCCGGCTCGATAAGGTTTACATCCTTTATTTTTTTGTCCCACATCGCTCACATGACAAAAACAAGGGGAATATCTCCCCTATAAAAGAAGGTAAAGACAATGTACAAAGTGAGCTAACAATTTATACTTGCATATTTCACCATTTAGTTAAATTAAATTGCAGTTATGGCCCTTAGTCTATGAAGAGATTCATTTTTAGGGCTTCTTAAGTAGTAAATTTTGCGGTTCGAGCTAGATCGAGCCGAGCTAGCTTGAATTTTAATCGAGTCGAACTCGAGCCTCAAATCTCAACTCGATTAGAAACTCGAGCTCGAGCCGAGCCAGCTCGAATTGAGTTCGAGCCAAGCTCGAGCCGGGTCGAGCTCGGCTCGACTCGGCTCGTTTACAGCCCTAGTGGTCACACTCCCTATTGGGCCGACTTTGAAGAAGTTGCATTGTAACCAGGGCCGGCCCAATAGGCTTAGCAGGTCAAGCAAAGGCCTAGGGCCCCCAAAAAAGTAAGTGCCTCAAATTTCCAAATTTTTTCCCATATATTACATGTGTATTTGACCCAAATAAACAAACAAATAACTAAAGACATAAATGGCCCAACACAAGTAAAATGCCAATGCGCAAAACTTGAAGAATTTGTCGTCGGTTCCCTTTATTTCTTGAACGCATCCTCGTGGCTCCACTAGTCCGCTCATATCCTCATTACTTGCGTCTCATGACCTCGTAACTGCAACATACATGAATCCCTATGTGCAGGGGGGTAATCAATTGTATTTGATGGTTACTCAATGTCTCAATCTTAATCGCATGTAACACCTATTTTTTTATAATCTATTAATCTGATATATTGCGATTTGCCATTGAGCAACCATAAAAAAGTTAGCTTTGCGATTTGATATTTACGATTATGCGACTTGATTTTGCGATTTGCTATTGCCAATTGTTTTTTAGGGCTATCAAGTATTCAAGTCTCATAAATGGATTGGACAATTGGTGATTGGTATTGCCGATTTGCTATTCTTGATTGATATTTGTAAGGCTATCAAGTATTTAAGTCTCACAAAAGGGATTGGACGATTGGTGATTGGTATTGCCATTTGCTATTACTTATTTGTTGGCTTGGAAGGCACTACTAAGGTTATTAGTCGAAAAAGCAATTGCTAATTTCAATTATCTATTTTGCTAGCCTATTAGTGAATTCCATACGAATTAGTTATCGAAAAGGCAAAAACATTTGTTTAGGGAATTTGATATGCTAAGGACCATTATTGTTATGAAAAGTTAACGATAAGAACCACCGGTGAAAAAAATGTATTAATGAGAGGCGGAATGAAACGGGTTATTATGAGGAAATGAAAAAAAAATGTGTTTAGTTGGTCAAGTTAATGGAATCACCAATTACATAATTTCATTCTCCCACTCATCCTTCATCACCACCATGAATCACCACAACCCCACTAAACCCACTGCCACCCACCGCCGCCACCGTTGTCGCCGCCGCCGCCCGCTGACTACCACCACCCATCGACGCCGCCACTGACCAATGGCGCCACCGCTGACCACCACCATCACCACCAATCACCGCCACCCACTAGATATTATAGTTTTTGTGTGTATATGTATTAATTATAAAGTAAAATGCCAAAATCGTCCCTGAGGTTTGTCACTTTTGCCAATTCAATCCAAAAATGAAACATTTTGTAATTGGACCCTTGAGATTTTATTTTTATTGTCATTTTCATCCAAATCATTAACTCAGTTAAAATGTATCCTTAACTTCCATGGATGATTTTGGCAATTCTCAAACCCGAAGGACAATTTTGGCACTTTTCCATTTATTCTTTTGTTTTTTAATTTGAATTTTTACTTTTATCTTTAAATAAAAATAATTATAAATAAAATATATATACATACACACACACATACATTTATATATTTACACACTATTTTTTTAATTTCTTTTTACCTTAAAATTTAAAATTAATAATAAATTAATGATGTTTGGTACGACGTGAGAGACAGATGGTACTTATGTTCGGTGGGATGGGCTACCCCGACCCCAAAAAAGCTTCGCCAATGTGTGTGTATATATGTATATATAAAATTATAAATGTGTGTGTATACGTATACATATTATGGTTAATTTATTATTTTTTTAATTTTAAAGGTAAATTTTTTTTTAAAAATAAGTGCCTAGATACAAATATGTGTGTTTATGTATATATGTTATATTTATAATTAATTTTTTTGTTTTTTATTCAAAGATAAAAAGAAAATTAAAAAATGAAAGAAAAAATGGGTAAATTACCAAAATCATCCTTAAGGTTTGGGAATTTTCAAAATCTTCCCTGGGTCAACGATACATTTTAACTTAGTTAGTGATTTGGATGAAAATGACAACAAAAATGAAATCTCAGAGGTCCAGTTACAAAAAGTTTCATTTTTTGACTGAGGTGGCAAAAGTGACCAAAGCCCAGTGACGATTTACGCATTTTACTCTTAATTATATTATGACATGCTTCACGAAAAAAAAACTTTGAACAGATTACTCCAAAAGTGTTTTTAACATATGTTTTATGAGAGTATTGTTATACAGGTAGAGGATCATGTACATTAATTCAGAAGTGTGAGAAGTGTATTATAACACTATATATAACACTATATAACACCATATAAACACCGTATAACACTATGTAACGCCATATAACACCATATAACACTATATAACAAATATAACACTATATTTTGTCTGATAGCATGTCTATGATAGATGTATAGTGTTATATATTGTTATACAGTGTTATATAGTGTTACATAATGTTATATGGTGTTATATGGTGTTACATAGTGTTATACGGTGTTTATATGGTGTTATATAGTGTTATATATAGTGTTATAATACACTTCTCACACTTTTGAATTAATGTATACTATCTCTACCCTATACATATTTAGTTTTAATTTTTTTTGAGAAAAATGTTTGGATAGTCCCTGTGGTTTGCCTATTTTTCACCTTTAGTCCCTAACTTTCTAAAACTACAGCTATAGTCCCTAACTTTTTCAATTTCGTTCTCGGATAGTCTCTGACACGGATGGGGTTAACTTTTAGTGTTAACTGGATGTGAAATGACCAAAAACCCTTACTAATAAATAAAACATAAAAATATAATTAATTATTTAAAACCCTACCCCACCCCCACCCACCCCCATCCCATTTCTTTCCCAACCACTGTTCTTCTTCTTCCCCAAATCAAAATTATGGAAAGCTCCTATCTGTTAAATCAAAATCAGAAACAATAAAGCCTAATCAACAGGGCAAAAGAACCGCTCACTAACCATACAAAAAGTGGTTAGCAATCGTAATAACGACAGTCAATAGAACATGGAAGTCATCCATGATGTGAATTAGTCTCCATTCTACTTGTGTGTGGGGGGGGGGGGCATGATTTAAAAGGTAAAAACAAAGAGGTCTGTATGTATACACTAGATTATAGAGGCTCTGTCCAGAATATGCAGTAAATTAAAATCTACTTTTGTTAGTTTTGTTAATAAGAAACAAAACTGGGAAATGACCGTGCAACATCAAGATGTGTTCGGGAAACTATAAGCTTAACTGGGAAACCAAATTTTAATTATTATTTAGTATATGAAAATTTACCCAAAGTTCACTTCAATTCCCCCAAAATTCAAACCAAAAAATCCTTACTTTGGCTGCATATCCAGTAAAGATTTTGACCTATTATCTTCAATGTCTAGAAATTTCAGCAAACCAAAGCAATCATTATGTTTTACTACGGTAAAAAAACATATTGTCATAGATCTTTACGTGTCAGAAAAGAAAACATATGCATCAACGTGGAAGAGCACAATCATCCAGAGATCTTCTAAGGAGTGTTATGTGGTTAAAACTTATGGATTTATAACTGATAACTGGTGAAAATTGAAGAGAAATAGAGATTTAATTTAGGGTTTTAGGGCTATCGTATAATCACTTGTACTAAGCCGGCGAGTTTGCGACGAATGGGCGAGTTTGGGGAAGAACAATGGTTTTGATTTAATTTAGGGTTTTAGGTTTTATAATTAGGGTTTATTGTTTCTGATTTTGATTTTGATTTAACAGATAAGGTTTCAATAATTTTGATTTGGGGAAGAAGAAGAAGAACAGTGGTTGGGAAAGAAATGGGATGGGGGTGGGGTAGGGTTTTAAATAATTAATTATATTTTTATGTTTAATTTATTAGTAAGGGTGTTTTGGTCATTTCACACTCACTTAACACCAAAAGTTAACCCCCCTCCGTGCCAGGGACTATCCGAGAACGAAATTGCAAAAGTTGGGGACTATAGCTGTAATTTTAGAAAGTTAGGGACTAAAGGTGAAAATGGGCAAACCACAGGGACTATCCGAGCATTTTTCTCTTTTTTTGTAACAAGTTAATGAGTTTATAGGTCTGTTAGTTTGCAACCAACGAGTTTACATGTTAACAATTATATGAGTTCACAAGCTTACAAGCATACAAGTCTACAAATTTACATGTTCATATGTAAGTTAAGCTGCAAAATATAGTGTTTGGATATAGACATGTTTAAGTTGTTTGAAGTTCAAATATAGTGTTTACTGTTTAGATATAAAACTAAGAGTAAAGTACAATTCAGTCCCTAAGGTCTACAACCAATCAAACTTTCAGCCCTTATTTGAAAAAACCGAACAATCTAGTCCCTGTGGTTGTCAATAGCTCGCAATCAAGTCCCTCCTAGTAACGGACGTTAGTTGACCGTCAAATAACTTAACGCCTGGGAGGGCAGAAAGGTTCCACAAAAAATATGAAACTTGTCCAACCTTTTAATCCCATAACTGCCTTCATAACTCACGTTCCACTCCTTCGTCTCCCCCAAACACCCTCCCGCTGTCAACAACACCGATCATCAAGAAGATCCGGCGACACAGAGTTCTGATCATCAAGAAGGCAATATGCTATTATGCTAATCATATTCCATGTTCTCGGTACGACATTGTCTTAATTTGCATTTGAACTTTGATTTCGTGAATGGTGCCTTGTATAATACCTGAATTTTGGTTTGTTTATCTTTGAATTCCAGTCGGAATCAGGGTCCAGGTCAGAAGACAACACATTAGAATCCAATACCGAGTCCTGATGAGGACCAATAGGGGGTTTCGGGTTGACCTCTGTTTCCAACATCGCATGTGAAGGGTTCCGGGTCCTTTGTTGTACATATATGATGCATATATAATATCGTAACTATAATTGTTGTTGTTGGTTAGTTTAGTCTGGTCATTTTTATGTTTTAGTAGTTGATGATCAGTGATAGTTAGAACAGTTTAATTGGGTTACTTGGGTTGGTCAAGTTTTGGGTATGTGAGATTAGTGATAATTGGTAACCCATGTTTTGGATATGTATGAATTTTCTATAACTTATTTACGACATTCTATCAATGATGATGAATGACTGATTTTATTTAAGTCTGCTTACTGTTGTTTTTATATGGATGATGCTAATTGAAGGGTATATAATCAGACCATTGAATGCTTATATAGTATGCTAGTTTTGACCGTATTTATTTGGAAAGTTGTTTGTTAAGATTTGGAAAGCTTTGGTTTACTATTTGGAAAGCTGTTTGTTTTGTCCATTGAATGCTTTGGTTTGGAAAGTTGTTTGTGCTTTGTTTGGATGAACATATTATTGACACCTGCTGGTTTAGTCATTTGAATGGACTTGTGTCGCAACCCCCGATCCCTTATCTATCCCGGGAACGGGCGGACGCGAACTCAGATTTTCGGTGGTATCAGTTATTTAATCTTGCAGCGGAAATTACATCAGGACCGTAGTTAGGAAATGTTTATCAGAGTAAAACCCCCATATTTCATATTAATAATCACATGGGCAAAACCCAAGTTTCTTATTACAATACATTTATAGGGATAAACCCTATCTTATTGAATTTAATACATCGTCTTTTAGGTAACTTTTATAGCCACATTTTTACTAAGCCTTCAATGCTCTCCAACTGGCTTTTTACTAATTGGCTGTTCACATTGTGTTACCTGAAACGCGTTTTAAAAACATTTGTCAGTTGGAAATACTGGTGAGTGAATCCCAGTTTAATCAAGAAACATTTTATCGATTAAAACAGTATTGAGAGCGATCACATTGTTTATTTCTACACAATTACTCATTCAGTATTTGCCACTCGACCGGATCTGTGGCTATGGTCAAATTACCCATTGGCTAACTCGTTGTCCAATGGTAATGTACTGTCGTACCGACTTACTACTACTACTCGCAGTAGTATAAATTTTGTATACAAAACCCCATAATACCGGCAGTAATTGAAGAATTACAAAGACTCAATCACTGCTTAATCACATTGTAAAACAATTAAGGTTTTGTAAAACATTCCAAAAAGGTTAACAAAAAGAGGATAAACTCACAAAAAGGTTTACACAAAAAGAAGGATTACACACATTGCTATCTTAGACTTCGCGTAAGGGTTTCTTGGATATAGTCTATAATTTATACAAATGTACATTGGTTAGTATCATAACCCTTTGAAAATATTAATGATACCCTCCCCGTGACGGCATTCCAACAACTACGTCGGGCAGAACCACGACAGTTGTTACGGAACCCTAAATCAATCGGGCAGCGTATCTATTTACGAAATTGGGGTTTTAATACTTACAACGGAGCAGAACCTTGCTAATTAGGGGGTATAATACCCGAGTATTATAACTCTACTACAGAAATTGTGATTGAGAATTGAGAAATGAACGAACTGAATTGAAATCCCGAGGCCTTCTTATATAGTGCTGATATCTGGTCTCCACGCGGCCCGCGTAAAGAACAGACAAGGGTTACGCGGCCCGCGTCAACCCTGGTCAACCGTATAGCTTATCCGGGTCATCTACTAGGCTCGACACGATGATGACACGTGTCGTCCTGGGGTGTCTCCGCGTTGTGGGTCTCTCGCGGCCCGCGTTAACTTAAACGGGGTCTTACGCGGCCCGTTTGAACTAAAGAAACTTAAAGGAATCTGGTTCTAACCTTGATACCGCCCGCGTAATGGTTTGAGGTGGGTTACGCGGCCCACCTCAACTTATATTTCAGATTTTATATTTTATTTTATATGTTATAACATATTTCGGGCTCGGTTTTCACATAAGAGGTGTATTTAAAGACATAAGGGGATATTTTAATATATAATAGGGTGTCGGAAATATTATAAGAGTGTCGGTTTTACTGAGGGTTGTTACATCCTTCCCACCTTGTATTAGAGCACGTCCTCGAGATCTATTGGAACAAATGCGGATATTTCCTTTGCATTTCAGATTCAAGCTCCCATGTGTACTCAGGTCCTCTTTTGGAGTCCCACTTCACTTTGACCAGAACTAATCTCTTATGCTTGAGATTCTTGACTTTCATGTCTTCAATTTGTAGAGGCCTTTCTACAAATTTGAGTTGTTCAGTTACCTCTATATCCTTAAGAGGTACTATCAAAGATTCATCAGCTAAACATTTCTTGAGATTAGATACATGAAACACATCATGTATTCCTGCTATTTCCTCTGGCAGTTGTAGCTGATAGGCTACAGGTCCTATTCTTCTAATAATCTCAAAAGGTCCAATATACCTGGGACTTAGCTTTCCTCATTTGATGAATCTTACTACTCCTTTCCAAGGAGAGACCTTCAATAATACTTTTTCTCCTACTTGAAACTCCAAGGGTTTGCGTCGGTTATCAGCATAACTCTTCTGTCGATCACGTGCTGCTTTCAGTCGTTCCTTGACTTGAATAATTTTGTCAGTTGTTTCTTGTACTATCTCAGGTCCAGATAGTTGCTTTTCCCCAATTTCTGCCCAACAGACTGGGGTTCGACACTTTCGTCTATAAAGTGCTTCGAATGGTGCAGCATTGATACTTGTGTGATAACTATTGTTATAAG
Organism: Helianthus tuberosus; assembly: GCA_030545235.1. Taxonomy (NCBI): domain Eukaryota; kingdom Viridiplantae; phylum Streptophyta; class Magnoliopsida; order Asterales; family Asteraceae; genus Helianthus; species Helianthus tuberosus. The sequence continues at coordinate 3,359,844 of CM060422.1, read as the reverse complement.
AAAATTCTATTAAAGGTAAGTGATCATCCCAATTACCTCCAAAATCAATTACACAAGCTCTAAGCATGTCCTCCATTGTCTGAATTGTCCTTTCACTCTGTCCATCCGTTTGAGGATTAAGCTGTGCTCAATTTTAACTTGGTTCCCATTGCCTTTTGGAAACTTGACCAAAAATTAGAGGTAAATCGGTTATCTCTATCAGAAACATTTGATAAAGGAACGCCATGTAAAGAAACAATTTCATTTACATATAATTTAGCTAATTGTTCCATACTGAAAGTTTCTTTCATTGGTAGGAAATGAGCTGACTTGGTTAGCCTATCTACAATCACCCAGATTGTATCATTTCCTTTCTTAGTTTTGGGTAATTTAGTAACAAAATCCATTGTTATTAATTCCCATTTCCACACTGGCATTTCTAATTGTTGTAGAAATCCTGAGGGCTTCTAGTGTTCAGCTTTGACTTGTGAACAAGTTAGACATTTAGAAACATAGGTTGCTATGTCCTTCTTCATTCCTATCCACCAGAAATTTTTCCTTAAATCCTGGTACATTTTATCACTCCCTATATGCATCGTATATTTAGACTTATGGGCCTCTTCTAGTATACGATTACGCAGGTTTCCTAATTTAGGTATCCACATTCTCTTTTTATGGAATCTCCAAATTCCATCTATTCCTTGTTCCAATTCTTTTAGCATACCTTTTAATTTTTCAGTATCTTCCTTGATTACTGATTCTTGTGCTTCTCTTATCTGGTCATTTAAATCTACTTGCAGATTTAATTTAAGAGAACGTACCCTTTTTGTCTTTTCATGATACTTTCGACTTAAAGCATCTGCTACTACATTTGCTCTTCCTTCATGATACTGGATATCACAATCATAATCACTAAGCATCTCCATCCAGCGTCTTTGTCTCATATTTAATTCCTTTTGCTTGAAAATATACCTTAAACTCTTATGATCAGTGAATATGGTAAACTTACTACCATAAAGGTAATGTCTCCAAATCTTAAGAGCAAAAATTATAGCTCCTAGTTCTAGATAATGGGTTGAATAATTCTCTTCATGATTCTTAAGTTGTCTAGATGCATAAGCTATAACCTTTTGTCGTTGCGTCAATACACATCCATAACCTAATTTAGAAGCGTCACAATATACTACAAAATCTGCAGTTCCTTCTGGTAACGTTAATATGGGTGTATGGGTTAATCTTTGCTTAAGAATTCTGAATGCTTCTTCTTGTTTTAATCCCCATTCAAAATTAACAGATTTACAAGTTAGCTTAGTTAAGGGAATGGCTATTCTAGAAAAATCTTGAATAAATCTTCTATAGTAACCGGCCAATCCTAAGAAACTTTTAACCTCAGTTGGTGACTCAGGGGTTTTCCATTTAGTAATTACTTCGATCTTTGTGGGATCCACATGAATTCCTTCATGATTTACTAAATGTCCAAGAAACTGTACCTGTTCTAACCAAAATTCACACTTAGAAAACTTAGCATAAAGCTTTTCATTTCTTAACAAACTTAAAAGTGCGTGCAAATGCTTTGCATGATCCTCTTTACTCTTAGAATAAATTAGAATATCATCTATAAAGACAATTATGAATTTATCCAAATATGGCTTACATATTCGGTTCATCATGTCCATAAATGCAGCTGGGGCATTGGTTAAACCAAATGGCATGACAGTAAATTCATAATGTCCATACCTTGTTCTGAATGCGGTTTTAGGAATGTCCTATTCCTGTACCTTTAATTGATGATATCCTGACCTTAAATCGATTTTTGAGAAAAATCACGCTCCTTGCAGTTGATCAAACAGATCATCGATTCTCGGTAATGGGTACCGATTTTTAATCGTAACCTTGTTTAATTCACGGTAGTCAATACACATACGCATTGATCCGTCCTTCTTTTTAACAAATAAAATCGGTGCTCCCCATGGTGACGAACTTGGCTGTATAAATCCTTTCTCTAATAGTTCATCTAATTGTTTCTTTAATTCTTGCATTTCTGCAGGTGCCAAACGGTAAGGTGCTTTGGCAATTGGTGTCGTTCCTGGTAGCAGGTGAATTCTGAATTCAACTTCTCTGTCTGGAGGTAGTCCTGGTAATTCTTCTGGAAAGACGTCTGAAAACTGAGATACTACTGGAATGTCTTTTAGTTCTTTTCCTTTAGTGTTAGTGATTATGGAAATCAGATACACTATAGAACCTTTTCTTATATAACTTGCAGTTTTCATCACAAAGATGAATTTTGTGGCTCTAGAAGGCTTATCTCCCTTAATTGTGATCATTTTACCTTGTGGTGAATTTACTTGAATTGACTTTTGATCACATAAAATACTGGCTTTATTGGCTATTAACCAATCCATTCCTAAAACAACATCAAATCCTGCCAGATTCATGGGATAAAGGTTAGCAATAAATTTTTGATTTAAAATTTCTATTCTTGCTCCCTGCAAGATTTCAGACATTCTAATGGTTTCTCCATTGGCTGTCTCCACTAAGCATTCTTGTGGTAGTTTAGTTAATGATTGATTTATAAATTTGCAAAATGATGTATTAATAAAACTTTGGTTTGCACCAGAGTCAAATAATACTTTGGCAAAAATATCATTAACTAAAAACGTACCAGCTATGACATCTGGAATCATCTTGGCTTCATCTGCAGTTAGAACAAATGCTCTAGCATTTTGAGTATTCTTGTTGTTTGCAGCTGGAGCTAATTTTGGACAATTAAGCTTGATATGACCTTGTTCTCCGCAGTTGTAACATATCTTGTTATTAGCTTTCTTCTTGCAGTTTTCTTCCTTGTGTCCCAATATTTTGCAAAAATTACAGTATATAGAGCATCTTCCTGAATGCTTTCTTTTGCAATTCTTACAGTAAGGTGTAGAGGTAGAACCTATATTTCTTCCACGATTAGAATTTCCAGAACGAAATTCTTGTGTGAGCTTCTGGGTTAGGTTCCTTCTTTGATCTTCTTCTCGGGTACGGACTAATTCATATGTCAAGGTATTTGCTAGTTCTACAGCTTCTTCTATTGTTTGAGGTCTAGCTGCCTTGACTACGTGTCTTATCTCTCCAATTAATCCCCAAATATAACGGGAGATTAACACCGGTTATGGTGAAGCAAGAGTTGGCACTATTCTAGCATATTATTAGAATATTTTAGTATATCCCTTACTATCCACACTAGTCATCCTAAGGTTTAGGAATTTGTTTGCTATCTGTTCCTTTTCATTAGGTGGGCAGAATTTTCTTTCTACATTGTTCTTGATTCTTCCCATTCCATATTGTAGGTTTTATCACTTCCTCTTGATTGGAGGATAGTGTTCCACCATTCTAACGCTGAATTCTTAAACAGATTAGAAGCAAACAATATCTTATCTTCTTCAGCACACTTGCTTATTCTTAAGACTGCCTCAGTCTTCTCTATCCAGCGTAAAGTTGCAATGGCCCCTTCGTTGCCTGAGAATTCCATTGGTTTACAAGACCAGAATTCTTTATAAGAACAACCATAAGGCATGGTTCTTCTCCTTTTGGGAATAGGCATTTGAAGTACAGGTCCATTGTTCACACTGTTTTCAGGTTCGATGGGTCGCTTACTGCTATGCTTACTTTTATTATTCGCTTCTTGAATAGTTTGAATAATAAATGGCATTGCATCTATGATTCCTTGTGCCACTATATGTTGAACAACACTATTATCCATTTGGTTTCCGTTGTTATTGATACTCGGATTCTCATTAACCACGTTAATGTTACTCTGGTTATCATTATTCAGATTTCCTTGATTTCCTTCATCGGCCATCTGAATTTTAAACATTTTTCCCATATTAATATCACAAGATAATATTTAATATAGTTAATCATATGATACTCAATCTAGCAAAAAACGTCGATCATTGCGACTTTTACTCTATTTCCACATACTATTATGCATCTATTACATTCTAGTACTGAATTAAAAATTACAATACTGACAGAAATAGAATCACACTAATAGTAATATGCATCCGTACACACATATTTTATTTTATTTTATTATATTGCTATTACTATTACCATCTCCTCTATCACATCACGGATATGGATTTATCCAAAAATCCATATTGCGCTCATCGTATTTCCATACGAGACGCTCTCCCACCTGACGCATTCTCTCACTGCTTTCTAAAATTTCCTCACCGAAAGTCCTAAGTTTTTGCACGTTTTCTGCACTCATTGGGGGTGCAGGTTCTAGGACTGGGTTCGGAATCTGGGGTACGGGTTCCTGATATGGGGGTGAAAGTTCCTGAAATTGGTAAGGATCTTCTAAGATCTCCCTAATGTAGTTATCATGGTAATAGGAATCTAAAGGGTCCATACCTGGATAGGCTCCTATGGGTGTGTCTTCATGGATAGGGTAACGTTGCACAAAGTCCCTATTATCGTCCCACCAGGGGTCGTAATTTGGGTCTAGGGGGGTTGGTGCAGGTACCCTAGGGATTTCTTCTGGGTTAAAGTCATGCATCTCCACTTGATTGTCAAGATTTTCTATCTCCATGGGTTGGTCTGGGTTTTGTGGTTGTGGGGCTACTAGTTGTTCCAGACTTGGGTCAGCAGCAGTTGTAGCTAGGATATGGAAATTGGCTAGGCTTCTATTAAGCATATCCTGTGTATGGGCATCTGTCTCTCGCTTAACAGCTACTAAAACTCTTTGCTGTTGCAACTTTCGCATTCTTTTCCTACGTGCAAAGGCTTCCTTATTGAACCATCCTCGTTTCTTATGAGGGAATGGCTCTTCTGACTGTGCTTTAAAAGCAAACATTCCTTCTTCCTGATCAGCAGTATACCCAGAAAGGGCAGGCTGTGACGAGGTACCTTCACTCCTAGGTGATTCAGACAACTGACGACTCATGTTTGAAGGTCCTTGATCACTCATACTGTAAACTAACAGATAGTTAAATAACACATAACAAATAAATACAGTTATGCACGTATTTCCTTAAATTATTTCCTAACACAAAATTTAAAATTTTAAGTGTCAGCAGAACACTTCTTTGGCTCAGACCAGTGGCTAGGCTCTGATACCACCTTCTGTCGCAACCCCCGATCCCTTATCTATCCCGAAAACGGGCGGACGCGAACTCAGATTTTCGGTGGTATCAGTTATTTAATCTTGCAGCGGAAATTACATCAGGACCGTAGTTAGGAAATGTTTATCAGAGTAAAACCACCATATTTCATATTAATAATCACATGGGCAAAACCCAAGTTTCTTATTACAATACATTTATAGGGATAAACCCTATCTTATTGAATTTAATACATCGTCTTTTAGGTAACTTTTATAGCCACATTTTTACTAAGCCTTCAGTGCTCTCCAGCTGGCTTTTTACTAATTGGCTGTTCACATTGTGTTACCTGAAACGCGTTTTAAAAACATTTGTCAGTCGGAAATACTGGGGAGTGAATCCCAGTTTAATCAAGAAACATTTTATCGATTAAAACAGTATTGAGAGCGATCACATTGTTTATTTCTACACAATTACTCATTCAGTATTTGCCACTCGACCGGATCTGTGGCTATGGTCAAATTACCCATTGGCTAACTCGTTGTCCAATGGTAATGTACTGTCGTACCGACTTACTACTACTACTCGCAGTAGTATAAATTTTGTATACAAAAATAATTAGTTATATTTTTATGTTTAATTTATTAGTAAGGGTGTTTTGGTCATTTCACACTCACTTAACACCAAAAGTTAACCCCCCTCCGTGCCAGGGACTATCCGAGAACGAAATTGCAAAAGTTGGGGACTATAGCTGTAATTTTAGAAAGTTAGGGACTAAAGGTGAAAATGGGCAAACCACAGGGACTATCCGAGCATTTTTCTCTTTTTTTTGTAACAAGTTAATGAGTTTATAGGTCTGTTAGTTTACAACCAACGAGTTTACATGTTAACAATTATATGAGTTCACAAGCTTACAAGCATACAAGTCTACAAATTTACATGTTCATATGTAAGTTAAGCTGCAAAATATAGTGTTTGCATATAGATATGTTTAAGTTGTTTGAAGTTCAAATATAGTGTTTACTGTTTAGATATAAAACTAAGAGTAAAGTACAATTCAGTCCCTAAGGTCTACAACCAATCAAACTTTCAGCCCTTATTTGAAAAAACCGAACAATCTAGTCCCTGTGGTTGTCAATAACTCGCAATCAAGTCCCTCCTAGTAACGGACGTTAGTTGACCGTCAAATAACTTAACGCCTGGGAGGGCAGAAAGGTTCCACAAAAAATATGAAACTTGTCCAACCTTTTAATCCCATAACTGCCTTTATAACTCACGTTCCACTCCTTCGTCTCCCCCAAACACCCTCCCGCTGTCAACAACACCGATCATCAAGAAGATCCGGCGACACAGAGTTCTGATCATCAAGAAGGCAATATGCTATTATGCTAATCATATTCCATGTTCTCGGTACGACATTGTCTTAATTTGCATTTGAACTTTGATTTCGTGAATGGTGCCTTGTATAATACCTGAATTTTGGTTTGTTTATCTTTGAATTCCAGTCGGAATCAGGGTCCAGGTCAGAAGACAACACATTAGAATCCAATACCGAGTCCTGATGAGGACCAATAGGGGGTTTCGGGTTGACCTCTGTTTCCAACATCGCATGTGAAGGGTTCCGGGTCCTTTGTTGTACATATATGATGCATATATAATATCGTAACTATAATTGTTGTTGTTGGTTAGTTTAGTCTGGTCATTTTTATGTTTTAGTAGTTGATGATCAGTGATAGTTAGAACAGTTTAATTGGGTTACTTGGGTTGGTCAAGTTTTGGGTATGTGAGATTAGTGATAATTGGTAACCCATGTTTTGGATATGTATGAATTTTCTATAACTTATTTACGACATTCTATCAATGATGATGAATGACTGATTTTATTTAAGTCTGCTTACTGTTGTTTTTATATGGATGATGCTAATTGAAGGGTATATAATCAGACCATTGAATGCTTATATAGTATGCTAGTTTTGACCGTATTTATTTGGAAAGTTGTTTGTTAAGATTTGGAAAGCTTTGGTTTACTATTTGGAAAGCTGTTTGTTTTGTCCATTGAATGCTTTGGTTTGGAAAGTTGTTTGTGCTTTGTTTGGATGAACATATTATTGACACCTGCTGGTTTAGTCATTTGAATGGACTTGTGTCGCAACCCCCGATCCCTTATCTATCCCGGGAACGGGCGGACGCGAACTCAGATTTTCGGTGGTATCAGTTATTTAATCTTGCAGCAGAAATTACATCAGGACCGTAGTTAGGAAATGTTTATCAGAGTAAAACCCCCATATTTCATATTAATAATCACATGGGCAAAACCCAAGTTTCTTATTACAATACATTTATAGGGATAAACCCTATCTTATTGAATTTAATACATCGTCTTTTAGGTAACTTTTATAGCCACATTTTTACTAAGCCTCCAGTGCTCTCCAGCTGGCCTTTTACTAATTGGCTGTTCACATTGTGTTACCTGAAACGCGTTTTAAAAACATTTGTCAGTTGGAAATACTGGTGAGTGAATCCCAGTTTAATCAAGAAACATTTTATCGATTAAAACAGTATTGAGAGCGATCACATTGTTTATTTCTACACAATTACTCATTCAGTATTTGCCACTCGACCGGATCTGTGGCTATGGTCAAATTACCCATTGGCTAACTCGTTGTCCAATGGTAATGTACTGTCGTACCGACTTACTACTACTACTCGCAGTAGTATAAATTGTGTATACAAAACCCCATAATACCGGCAGTAATTGAAGAACTACAAAGACTCAATCACTGCTTAATCACATTGTAAAACAATTAAGGTTTTGTAAAACATTCCAAAAAGGTTAACAAAAAGAGGATAAACTCATCTACTGTGTCTCGACACATGGTCACTTTTTTATGGCCGCCTGTTCGAGCCATGGTTCATCCTAAAAGTTTATTGAACATTCTAATCTAACATTGGTGTCTTTCAGATTGAACATCAATCCAACAAGGAAAACATGTGATGATTGCTGCACACGGGAATTCCTTCAGGTCTATCGTAATGTGTCTCGACAAACCCACATCTCAGGGTCGCTACTAGAGTTCTTCACCGAACTCCAAAAGGCGGTTCTTTGATTAGCATTCATATTCGATTTATACCTCCTTACTTTATCAGTTATAGCTTTGATTAGTTTTTGTGTATTTAAATTAGTTTATTTTTAATCGTGATGGAGATTAACAATTTTTTTCTATCTAATTTGTGAAATCTGATCATTTATTTTTTTACACTATTTTTCATTACAGAAATGAATTATATTTATATGTGATTGCAAAATTTTCCTAAGCCTTATAGTCTAAACAATGATGATGACATGTTATTGTGTGTGCAGTCCGTGCAACATAGAAACCAAATGTGGTTTACCATTTTATATGGCACTAGAAAGTATGAAAGTTTGTTAGTATGGAGCCAAGGTGATATCTCTGAGGTGTCGCCTTCTAAGCTTTGTATTTGTTAAATTTTGTATCTAATAAGACGCCTTCTAAGTGTTTCATGAAATGCAAGATGTGTTTGTACTTTTGATTTAGGTTTTTTCTATGTGTTTTCCAAATTTCATGATTTTTAATGTGTTGCTTTAATGTATTGCATGGCATGGTGTTTAATGGTTTTCAATAGCATCAGATCGTAGAAACAAAATTCTCTTCGTCATGGAATGTGCTCTGAGCCCATGTCTTAACAAGTGAGTTCTAAATTCACCTCGACGTTGATTATTTTGTTGCTTCTTGATTTGTTAAGTTTTTTTTTTTCTGATTTACTAATATATAACTAATTTGACTATTTGAGTCAGATTACATGTTTAATACCTGATTGTTTTACCGGGGTGAGTTAAAATTAAATAATTTCAAAGATGGTATTCTTTCTGCTTTTATGGTTGGACTTCTTTTGGACAGGTAAGACGCTATTGGCAAAGGCTGTAGGTGGGAAGCTGAAGTACCGTTCATTAATCGTTATGCAAGTGATTTTGTAGAACTTTATGTAGGGATGGGTGCATGCAAGTGATTTTGTAGAACTTTATGTAGGGATGGGTGCATCACGTGTTCGAGATCTCTTTGCAAGGGCAAAGAAGGATGCATTATCAATCATATTTATAGATGAGTTTGGAATTTTATCTGTGTGAATGTATACAATGCTCGGTTTTATTGCTCTAATTTATTTATTTATTTTTTTTTTCCAAATTGACGTTGTAGCTAAGAGCCATGATGGAAGGTTTCGCATTGCCATCAACGATGAACGAGAACAAACTTTGATTCAACTACTTATGGTATTATGTTAATGTCGCTTCTTTTGTATTTGGTGGTTTCAAGTGATGCTATTAAATGTTTACAAAAAAAATATTTCAACTTTAGGACAAAAAGTGTACCAAAAACATGCATACAATTGATAAACCTGCACTTTGTCATTGGTAGTTGACTTGGATATTCCTTTTGGCAGTTTGTATATACACATGATGTGCAAAAGCCAGTGAAACCTGCAACTGAGAAACAACTCTTTGAAGGTAAATGATGAAACATTATTGAAATCTTTCCGATTCATATAAGAACACCACTGTTGTTGCTGGACTTTTGCCATCAATTAATAGAAGTTAAAGAAATGTGGTAATGGTGAAGTGCAATTTGTTGATGAACACCTGAATTATTCATTGATAGGTAATTTGTTCTGGTTTGTTTGTTTTTTTTTGGGGCCGAGCTAGCGCTCATGTAAGATTGTTGATCATAAATAGAAAAGAGCTTTTGTTAATCGTTCGTGTTCGTTTTTTTGTAGGGGTTTCTTCTTGAACGCAAACCCGAAGAAGCAGTCGCAATTATTCAAGTAGTCACTCAGGTATTATTTACCTTTAGTTTCTGTTTCTTGGGTCCTACATCATATAAAAATGAAATAATTGCTCTGGGCATTATTGTCTTTTTACACGTTATTACTCGATAACAGACTTTAGCAGAGATTAAAAGCTCAGGATCTCAAATGTAACGGTGGAACTTGAGAAGCTGGTTAGCAAATGGCCTCGGGAAGTAATAAGAAGTCCAAAAGACGAGGGCAAAATGGTAATTCAACTACTTATTTCTCTTCAAAAAGTGATTGTTTTGGTCTAGATTGATAGATTTGTCATTCTATAATCTCTTCTTCGAGTTTTATCTAGATAAAAAAACCAGATTTTCTCTTGATTTGCTTTGTGTTTAATAATTCCTTTTTGGGAAAGGAAAGATGACCATTGATTTGTTTTTACTAATTTCTTACCTATAACCATTGATTTTTCTTTTCAGATTATAGGCCACCTGATGAAGGCACCCCAACCAAGATGGCAAGAAAGAAGAAAGTCAGTTATTTATTTGAATTGTTTTATCACAACTATTTTTTCATGAAGTTTTAACATAGCTTCATTATCAACTAATATCATAAGAGAGCTTAATATTTGATTAACACAATGTTGTTGATTGGTTCTAGATTTTGGCTGCACTAAAAAAGGAGGGTATCTTATTAATGGAGGAACAAAATGATTCGAAAAAGGTATGTTAACTCAAAACGTGACTCTTATTGGTCAAACATGCTTAGTTTTACTTTTATGCTGAAGAAACACGGAACTAATTAAGGGACTAATCAGTTTGGTTTATGTTTCTACCATAGTGGTTAATCTTCTTTATGGCTTCCTGAGCTCCTTAATGACTGGGTTATCTGCAAAACAGAACACCGTTACTCGTTAAGAGGGGAATGTGGGGGTTTCCCTCTTAACCGGGCTCCGGCGTGAGAATAAGCGACTGCTTTGGGAAGATAATTAAGTATTCAGTGTGAGAGAAGAGGAAAAATGGAATGTTTAACCTGTGAAGTGAGGTCTCTATTTATAGCCGGAGAGGTGTAAGAGGATGTGGGCTGATGGGCCTTGGGCCGGAAGGCGACAACGTGGAGGATATGCTCCTTGTCTCGCTGGTGTCGACCGTTAGTGGCTTCTAGGAGCTTTCCCGAGCTGGCGCAATGTGATTGGAGCCACGTGTCACTGTTGTCGGCCTGGCTGGCCTTCTGCCATCAGCAGGTGAGTGGAGATCGTGGGGCAGTTGTCTCTACCCTATGATTGGTGCCATGTAGGCGTCCTTAAGTACTTTTTGTCTCCCGCATGTCAGATGATCGTGGAGCACGATTGAGCAGAGCCAGAAGGGCGTTGATTGGCTCTTTTCTTCTGCCACTTGTACCTTGTGTACTATTTGGATAAGCCTTGCGCCGTAGTCACGCATGATTCTTGCTGGGCACGCTACTACTCCGCGCGGGGTAGGGGCTTCCAAATGCTCTTTCAGAATGCTAAGTGTTAGAAATGAAGTCTCCACTTGCTCAGACCTCGCGCCGGATTGTTACGTATGTTTGTAACCCGCGCGAGGTTGGCAATAAGAAATATGTTGATTAAGGAGTATGGTCCTGCGCGCGTCCTGACTGGAGGTTTGCGCGGCGTTTTTGGGACCATACCCATTCAAGTCCCCCCCAGTCCAGTGCTGCACCATGCGCGAGGCAAGTGGTTGGAGCTCTGGACTTAGAAAAAATTGTAGTAAAATGCTTGTTTTTCGTTGCGTCAGCACGCGCGTATGAGTGTTTTATCACTTGTTACGGCGCGGCTAGGCGCTTGGCAGTTGGTCGTGCTTTGGGTAGCCATGCGTACTGCGCGTCATGGATAACCTCTGAATTAAGCTTTTGAAGTTTTGGGCGGGAAGATCCTCGAAATTTGAATCTCTGACAGGTTGGTAAAAAAGTCGTGGTTGGTGACGTTTGAGTTGACCTCTGACGGTTGTCATCAACTTGTCCCTGACGAATCGTATTTCCGTCAGAGAGTGAGGCCCACGCGCGCGTGGTAACCGTCACTCCGGGAAGCACGCCTTACGTGTCATGCTCTGATTGGTCACGCGCGCGGCATTCTCGGCACGTTTTCCCATCGCATTAAATGCGATGGGTATATATATCCGATTAGGTTTGAGAAGGAAACACTTCTCTTCTTCCGTATACTCTTCTTTCCTAGATTGTTCTCCAATTCCTTTGAATCTTCAAAGCTCTGAAGAGAAGTAGCAGCAGATCTCCAAGTTTTTCTTCATATCTTCAAGTTTCTCCTTGAATATTCAAGATGGCTGAAAAACGTCAAGAAGATAATCCCGGAGAGGAAGGTCTTGTGCCCGTTCTCCGGTGGGACTTAGGGCTTTTTGAACAGATCACACGTTGTTTCTGGTTTCCACCGGAATGGGATGCCCGGTACCCCGGCCAGAATCAAACGGCTGCCGACGCACCGCCGGGGTACATCACCTTGTTTGAAGACTTCTTTCATCAAGGCAATTTCCGACTGCCGGCGACGAACTTTCTGGCTCATATTCTTCAGTTCTATGGGTTTCATGTATCTCAGATGAGCCCTCCCGGGATGGTCCGGGTTCGACATTTTGAGTTCCTCTGCTGGTCGCATGGCATAGAGCCAACGGTGGAAAAATTTAGAGTATTTTATCAGCTAATTCGAAACATGGGGTTTTACTCGTTTGCCAGCCGAGGCGCTGCAAAGAAGATACTTCTCAACCCTCCCAAGAGTTTCCATGACTGGAAGCCAAAATTCTTTTATATTCGCGAGGAGGTTATTCCGATCGCCATGACGTTTCGCGCCTGGAATGAAGCGATTGTGAAAGAAGACTTGGCGATCCCCAAGACTGAGGCTTGGTATCGGGAGCTTACTGCCACCCCCAACCGAGTGTTTGGGGAGAATGTCTTGGTAGCGGCGCGGATGAGCGATCAATGGCTGCCTGATAGCAAGGAAGTTCCTATCTTGATGATTGATGATAGAGGTTAGTAATTTCCTTAGTTTCACTGATCCTGTTTCGTAGCTTGTGTTTTATTTATATGATTTGTCGTGTAGATGCGCGTTTGTATCAAGCTGCCTTCGCCACTTTTGGCGGTTCCATGGGCGTGCACCCGCTTCAAGCTGGAGAAGAATACTGGTATGACCAGATTAAGGGTAACTTTATGTACCCGGTTGCTGATGCGTTCGCCTCGCCGCCTACTGCAAACGAAGGTGCGCACATACCGAAACCTCATCCTTTGCGCTCTGTGACTTCTGCTGGGAAAGAGGTTGTCTATCTTTCCAGCGAGGAGTCTGTAGGGTCTTCGAACGAAGAGCTAAGTTCGTGGTCTAACATCTTTGCAGGTGTGTTGCGCGACTTGGGTATTGACCCCGAGGAGAAGAAGAAGAAAAAACCAGTGAAGAAGAAGAAGGTTGCTGCCTCGGATGCTGAGGTGACCAGCAAGGGGGCTGGGAGTAGTCGCGCAACCGCTGGTGCTGCTGATAAAGGTATTCTTCGCCTTCGTCAGAGTGACTTGAAAGATTTCGTGGTTATTAGTGACTCACTTGAAGGCTTGTCGCGCGCAGGCGAGAAGAAGATTGGAGCTGGTGGCTCAGGGAGCGCGGGTTCTCGCAACCCGGATGCTGGCGCTACTCCTTCCTCTGTTGCGCATGAGGAAGAGGAAGAGGAAGAAGAAGAGGAGGTTGCTGAAAAGTTGATCAGCAGAAAAAGAACTAGGAGCGAGACGACTGCTGGTGTGTCTGTTGCGTCGAAGGCTGGCGGGGCTCTTGTGCTTGGTAAACAGAGCAATCTGCGCTCACTTTATAAGTTCTCTCCTGGTAAGTTTGTTTTTAGTTCTTCCTTTTTTGTTGCTCTCTCTTCTTAACCACTTAGCTTTTGCAGAGACCAAGAAGAAGACCCCTGAGAAGGGTGTTGTGTTTACGGAGCCAGAGCCAAAGAGGACTAAGATTACCATCAAATCTTCGAAGACTGCTGGGGTAGAGTCTGAGAAGGACAAACAGATTGCTGAAGGGGACAAGGCGAAGGCTGCTGAGCTGGAGAGGATGGAAGCTGAGGCAAAAAGGAAAGCTGAGGAAGACAAGCGTCGAGCCGATCAAGCGCGCAAGGACAAGGCTGATGAAGAGAAAAGGAAGAAAGCCGAAGAAGAAAGGAAGAGGAAAGCCGATGATGAGGAGAAGAAGAAGGCTGAGCAGGAGAGAGAGAAACGTGCTGCTGAAAAGGCTCTTGCTGATGCTGAGAAAGAGAAGGAAAGGAAAAAGGCTCATGGAGAGACTGGGAGATCAGGACCGTATTTTTCTAGTGGTGCGAGCTCGGGTGGCGTCGGGGGTTATAAGCCACAAGCTATCGGGGCAAAGGATACCCTTGGTGACATCTACTATAAAAGTTATACCGAAGAGGAACGTGGTAATGCCCCTCATCAAGCTCCTTGGGGTTTAAAGCAGAAGGACACCTTTCAGGAGTTTGGCCCTTGCCGTGATTGGTTCCTGAATTCCTTCACTCCTGGTGAGGTTATTCGCCAGAGGGCGAAGACTCACGAAGCGCTATATCGCACTTATGTTATCGGGGAGGCTAACACGCGCGCTGCCAACCATCAGATAGTTCGCGAGTGGCGAACAATGGTTAGGGAGCGGTCGGATTGGGAGAAATACCGCGAACGGATCCTGAAGCGTGTTAGTGAATTTGAGAAGTCGAAAGCTGCCTTTGATGAAGAGAAGGCCAAGCTTGAGGCTGATAAGAAGGCAGAAGAATGGGGGCGCGAGGGCCTGAAAACCAAACTTCAAGCTGCTGAACAGCAGTTGGCTAAGGAGAAGGCGGAATTCAAGCGCATATATGAGAAAGACAATGAGCGCGCGTTCACGGCTCCTAACAAGATTGTCGACCTTGAAGCCAAGGTTGTTGAGCTGACTGCGAAAGTCGAGGGTGCGCAGGCTGCGCAGGCTGCTAAGGAGCAGATTGAGGTTTGTGAAACTTTTAACCTTTTCCTTCTGTGTTGTTTGCAAAATAGCCTTAGTCCTTTTGTTCTTTTTTAGGTTGAGTTGGCTAATGTGAAGTTGCAGCTGTCGGGCAAAGACAAAGATCTTAAGGCCAAGGATGTCGAGATCGCTGAACTGAAACGTCGCCTACGAGAGCAGGTTGACAAAAGTGAATCCTTGGAGATCGATCTGGAGGCTGAAAAGTCTAAGGTTGCCTCAGCTGAAGAAGCCAGGCAAAAGGCCGAGGAGGCGCGGGCCATAAGCTCTTCTGCCTTGAATGTGGCTCAGAATAATTATGCTGAGGTCCAGGGCATTGTTGACGCGCTATCCTCGGATATTGAATGGCTGCGCAGCAGAGGAATAGTTCTGGTATTTGTCTCTTTTTAACTTTAGGTTTTATTTACCAAGTCAGTTCCTCATTTGATCATTCTGATGTAGATGGCTAACTCGATTCTGAATGCTGGCGAGCTGGACAAGACTGTCGCTGCTCTCATAGATGCTTCCCGCGCCGTTGGTCATCGCGGAGGTTACATGGAGTGTGCGCAACATGCCGAGGAAATGTTTGGTCAAGAGTTTGATACCAGTCATTGCTCGGTTTCCGATGGAGCTGATCCCGAGTTGGCTCGTGCTGAAAATGCTTACAATCATTTAGCCTTGCCTGTGATGGACTTGGTTTCGAAGGCGCTAGAACATGATGACTGGTGTGAATGTATAAAGGGCATTCTTGACCCACAAGAGCATGTTGAACTATCTGACGAAGATGAAGTGGCGGGCAATGATGGTGATGGTGAGGGTGATGATGGTGATGAATAGATAGTGTTTTCAGGCTTCGTGCCTTGTAATTTTTCTTGGAGTTTTGGCTGTAAACCTTTGCGCGGTCGTGCTTGTTTTAGACTGAGTGAATGTTGTTTGTTTTATATATAACTGTTGCGTGGTTGCGCTTATTAAATAGAATGTTTGCTTCTTCTTTCCCGTTACAATTATTGCACTGTTGCTAGAAACTTTGGTTAAGTTAGCGCGAATAAATGTAAGTATGGCTCTTGTGTGAGTGTAATTACCCGGTCTCGCGCTATGTTCGCGGAGAACCTTGGAGGCATAACTCAAGAACTCGTAAGCTACTGGAGTGTTTTCGTGCTAATCAGAAGTTTAACATGCATTTGTAACGAAAGAAGTCAATCGTGATAAAAGAGCATGTCGTATGCTTTCATTGATTAAGTAGGCGCTTAGGCCAAGATACATTGCTTGTCACGTAAAGGGCGTTTAGCCAACATGGGAAAATAAAGAGGCGCAGGGCCGAGAGTAATTACATATAGCATTTACGCAGTTGTTGCGCATTCCACGTGCGCGGGATGATGTGTCCATCCATGGTGTGCAATTTGTATGCCCCTTTGCCTAGCACTTCGTGAACCAAATATGGGTCTTCCCATTTGGGTGCTAGTTTTCCTGGGCGTTCAGCATTTGAAGCTTCGTTGTCGCGGAAGACTTATTCTCCTGGGGTGAAGGTACAGATGCGGACTCTCGCATTGTAGTACCTTTCCAGTTGTGTTTTGTACTTGGCTTCTTTAATTCGCGCAATTTCGCGCCTTTCTTCCAGCAGATCCAAGTCAAGACGACGCTCTGCCTCATTGTCGATTACGTTGACTGCTGTCAAGCGTGGAGAGGGCAGGCCAACTTCTGCCGGGATAACCGCTTCTGAGCCATAGACTAGGCTAAAAGGGGTCTCGCCGGTACTTGTCTTCGGCATGGTTCGGTGAGCCCACAAGATACTCGGGAGCTCATCCACCCAGCCTCTTCGCTTTATGCCCAGCCGGGCCTTTATCCCTTCGACGATGCACTTGTTCACGCTTTCAACCTGCCCGTTGCCTTGAGGATGCGCAACGGAGGAGAAAGCATGTTCGATTTTCGTCTCTTTCATCCACTTCTGGAGGTCCTCAGAAGCAAAATTGGTTCCGTTGTCCGTGACAATCTTGAGTGGGAGACCAAACCTGCAAATGATGTGTTCCCAGATAAACTTGCGCACCATCATTGCAGTGGTTGAGGCGAGAGCTTTGGCCTCCACCCACTTAGTAAAATAATCAACGGCTACAATTATGAACTTGACGGCACCAGGAGCGTCTAGGAAGGGTCCCACCATATCAATTCCCCATTGCTGAAAAGGCCAAGCAGTGGATACGGGGATAAGATCGTTCTTGGGGCGCAGGGTTTTTGGAGAGTGTCGCTGACAGGAATCGCACTTGCGCAACTCCTTCAGGGCATCGACATGCATCCCTGGCCAGTAATACCCAGCGTTCATAATCTTTGCGACAACCATGCGTGGCCCTGCATGAATGCCGCAGATTCCTTCGTGAATCTCCCTTATCAGATAACTCGCATCTTGGGGGTCCACGCAGCGCAGTAGTGGCCCCAAGAAGGACTTGCGGTATAAGATACCACCATTCATTTCGTACTGCAGAGCCTTGTTTTGAATCTTCCTTGCCTCTGCCTTACTCTCAGGGAGTACTCCTTCTTGCAAATATTGAATTATAGGGGTCATCCAGGATGGCTGCCCTATCTCGATCACGTTGACTTGTCGTAGCAGAACTGATGGATTTTTGAGTACTTCAATCCTTACATCTTTGGCAAGATGTTGAAAGGAGGTTGAAGCCAGTTTGCTCAAAGTGTCTGCTGGCTTGTTTTCAGAACGGTTGATGTGCACTACCTTGTAGGACTTGAATTTT
This sequence comes from Helianthus tuberosus, assembly GCA_030545235.1. Lineage (NCBI taxonomy): Eukaryota > Viridiplantae > Streptophyta > Magnoliopsida > Asterales > Asteraceae > Helianthus > Helianthus tuberosus. The sequence continues at coordinate 3,342,247 of CM060422.1, read as the reverse complement.
TGGAGCAACTCTTTCGCCTGATCCAAATATAGGGCCATAACTTCGCCCTTTGCATCGTAAATACCATTGATTTGGCTGGCTATCAAGAGTGAATCCACGTGTGCTTGTAGGTTTTTAGCTCCCATCTTTATGGCGAGGCGTAAGCCTGCCAGAAATGCTTCGTATTCCGCCTCGTTGTTGGTGTTTTTAAAGTCCAACTTGATGGCGTAAGTAAATTCGTGATTTTCGGGGCTCACAAGGCGCAATCCTGCTCCCGCGCCATCCTCGTTTGAAGCTCCATCGGTGTATAACATCCATAACTCATTCGTTGATTCTTTCACGGGTGTTTCAACAAGCTCGCAATCCTTGATTTTATCAATTGGGACTTCTGTGATGAAGTCCGCCAGAACTTGACCCTTGATGGCTGGGTGCGGCCTATATAGGATGTTGTGGCCCCCTAGTTCGATTGCCCATTTTGCTAACCGCCCTGACGTCTCTGGTTTTTGCAATATCGTGCCGATGTGAAAATTGGTAAGTACGGTGATCACATGCCCTGTAAAATATATGCGCAGCCTTCGGGAGGCGTGTAGCAGCACAAGCATCAATTTTTCCATCGTGGAATATCTTGTTTCCGGGTCAGTGAGTACCCTGCTGACGTAATAAATTGGAGTTTGAACTCCATTTCTCTCCACCAGTAATACCGACCCTACTGCCTTATCCGAAGAAGATAAGTACAGTATGAGTGGCTCTTTTTCAAACGGTGCAGTCAGGGTAGGGAGCTCAATCAAACACTCTTTCATTTGCTGAAAAGCTTTCTCTGCTTCGGGGGTCCATCTGAACTCTTGTTTCTTCACACAGTTGCGCAGAGTGCTGATAAAAGGGTACGACTTCGCGGCGTGATTTGATAGAAAGCGGTTAAGCGCGGCCAGGCGGCCGGCCAACCGTTGCATCTCTTTGATTATTCGCGGCGATGGCATTTTCTCTATTGCCTGGACTTTTTCCAGATTCACTTTAAAGCCGCCGTTTGTGACTATGAAGCCTAAAAACTTCCCTTCTTCCATGCCAAAGGAACACTTGGCTGGATTCAACTTCATATTTACGCTGCGCAATGAATTGAACGTTTTTTCGATGTCCTTCAACATTTGGTCCTCTTCGGGACTTTTGACCACTAGATCATCGATGTAAACTTCAATATGCTTTCCGATGTCTCCCGCGAAGGTCTTATCCATCAAGCGCTGGTATGTGGCGCCAGCGTTTTTGAGGCCGAATGGCATCTTTGTATAGCAAAAAATCCCGAGATCAGTACGAAAAGCTGTCTTATCTTCATCTTCGAGCTTCATTTGAACTTGATGGTATCCCTTGTAGCAATCCAAGAAGCATTTCCATCTGTATGGCGCGAGAAAGTCTATTTTTTTGTCGATCTCAGGCAAAGAGTAGCAATCTTTAGGGCATGCCTTGTTGAGATCGGTATAGTCAACACACATTCGCCATCCTCCACTAGACTTCTCTACCATTACGGGGTTCGCAACCCAACTTTGATAACGTACTTCTCGCAGGATGCCGGCTTTGAGTAACTCGCATACTTGCTCATTCATTGCTTTCGTTTTGTCTGCCCCTAAGCTGCGCCTTCTTTGGACTTTCGGTTCAACATAGGGGTAGGTGTTTAAACAGTGCTCGGTAATGTCGCGCGGGACTCCGGTCATGTCAGCCGGGGTCCAGGCGAAGATGTCCATGTTTTTGAACAGGAGCTGCTTGAGACGAGTTCTGATGTTTGGTGAGATTGCGTGGCCTATCGTTACCGTTTGCTCCGGGTACTTGCGATTTAAAACCTATTTTTCGGGCTCGATTGTTGAAACCTTCGCCGCTTTTGTTGGGCACATTTCTTCTGTTGACATCACTTCTTTCTTTGCATAAACGATTGCCACCCCCGTCTTGGTTGGGAAACCAATCACTGAGTGGGGGGTGGAAGTTATCATGTTCAGCTCACCTTGCGTCTCTCTCCCAATCAGCACATCATGTCTTGATTTAACAGGCATCACCATGAAGTTAACGTTCGTTGTTCTTGAATGTTTCCCGTCAGAGAGTGTGACGGGGAAGCTGGTCTGGCATAGCGGGAAGACCATTTCATTGCAGAATCCAGACAGTGGATAATCAACTGGTTCAAGTCTCGCTTTGTCTTCATCGTCGAACTGGTTAAAGCACTGCTCATAGATGATGTCTGCTGTACTCCCCGGGTCAATGAAGACGTATTCAGTTTCATAATGGCCGATGATACCGGTGATGACGATGGGTCGTGTGGCTCGAGGACCCCCGCACACCACTGGGAAAATGACCTGCTGCTCTTGCCATGAAAGCTCATAAGGTCTCTTGCCTTTTTCTCTCGCGCTATACCTTGGTCCGTTGACCATGTGGGTCTCTAAGCGTCGGACTTTCTTGTGATTTCCCTCATCGTGGCGATGGAGCTGTCGAGTTTCTTTGCGCACGTTTTTCACCAAGTGGCTCAGCTTTCCACTCTTCAGCGCTCTCTCGATCTCTTGTCGTAAGCTGTAACAATCATCTGTTAAGTGGCCTGTATCCTTGTGGAAATCACAATACAGGTTGGGGTCCTGCCCCTTTTTGTTCGTCATAGGCCTTGGAGCCTTAAAATCATGGTTCTCCGTCATTAGCACCTCCTTTGGTGTTTTTATGAGCGGAGTCCAATGCTTTTCTCGATTATCATCTCTGACTGCCTTTCGGTAGCCGATGCGATCAATAGTATCTCGCGCGTCTTCTTTGTAGCGGGACCGTTCTTCATAACGAGGTCGTTCACTATAACCGCTGGAGTGGTTGGCCTTCCACCCAGGGTTTTTGCCTTTGTTACGTCTGTTGTCGTCGCGCGAGTGACCCCCTTAAGAAAATCGATCTTCAGAACGATAACTGTTGTTTCTGGTAAGTGACTCTTCAGTTTGCGCGACTATCTTCACGGCTTCCTTGAGTTTATCCCATTCCTTGGGCATTCCATCTTTCCCAGTGATGGTTCTAATTAGGCTATCATAGCGGATGGCTTTCTTGAAATGGCAGCGCATGAGTTGCTCACTTACGCCACCGATTTCCAAGCACTCTTTGTTAAAGCGAGTGATGAAATCTTCCAAACCCTCGTTATCTCTGCGCCAGATGTCTTCAACCTCGGCTGTATCACGCTGGTATCGTCTTTGTTGATTGAAGTGACTCAAAAACTGAGTCCTTGTTGGTGCAGTCATCTGTCGTCTTCGTCTTATGTCGAGTCTCGAGTTCAGTGCGAATCTAATCAAGTTTGAGAGTTTCGCTTGAAAGAATTAGGTTTCGCTTGAAGCATGTTCAAGCGAAATCATGAGTATGAGATTTCGCTTGAAGCATGTCCAAGCGAAATCTAAACTCTATATATAGTGTTGTTGACTTGTCATTTGTAACAGTTTCTGAGAATTATACCGAGGTGCTGCCGGTTTCTCTTTCGATTGTAAAGGTTGTCAATATCAATATATAAGAGATTAAAGTAAATATCAAGCTGTTTACACGTTCGTTTCTCTGTTTCCGCCTTTGAAACGGACTAGAACTCTTCAAAACGACTCGTTTAGGTCGCAAACCGATCCTACAATTGGTATCAGAGCCAGTGAAGAAGAGTTCTTGTTGATTCAGCCGTAAAATCTGTTTCTACACCATTCTTTTTGAAAATTTTAAACTTTTTACGGATAAATTCGGTTCAAACTTTTACAATACATGCGAAAACATGTTTTAACAAATCCTTGAGACTTTCAGATCTAAAATCAGATTAAAACTGGATTAATTGGACCAATATCAGATCGAATTGGCTGACATCAGCAGGTTTCGCTTCAGAATACTTGTTGATTTCGCTTCAAGTTGATGATAATCTGTTGATTTCGCTTCAAGTTGATGTATTTTTGTTGATTTCGCTTGAGAACATTATCTGATTTCGCTTGAGAGGTTGAATTACATGGATTTCGCTTCAGATTTGTGTTAGATTTCGCTTGAGAATTCAAATGTCACTAGATTTCGCTTGAATATTGTGTGAAAATTGAAGATTTCGCTTGAGGTACTTGTCGATTTCTACAAGAGATTCAAGTTGCTAAAAAATGGATTCCGAGTTCTACAACGCATTTGCTACACCTTCGACTACTCCAGCTTCAATTGCTCAAAACATGAAGGCAGAAAATGAAACCGGAACAATGCAAAAACCCCCGAAGCTTATGGGAATTGAGGAGTATCATGGATGGAAGAATCGCTTTGAGAATTGGGTTCAGGCAAACCATCTGAGAGCTTGGGAAAGCATTGAAACAGCATACATCAGACCACAGACTGCTATGAATGTTGATAAAATTATCTCGGAGTTTTCAGATCAAGAGAGAGAAAGTTATAAAGGAGAGAAAATGATGATAAGTCTGTTGCAGCAAGCTATAACAGAGGATATATTTGTTTTACTTCAGCATGATGGAAATGCGTTTTCGATCTGGAAAGCTCTTGAGAAGAAGTTTGAAGGAAGTACAGAGATGCTCCAGAGTAAAGCAGCGTTACTGAAGAAGGAGTTTGAGTTGTTTACAAGCATGCCTGGCGAGACTACAAAGACTCTCATTGAGAGATACTGTCATCTTGTACGCACCATGTCCCAGTTGAAGATCACTAAAACTCCAGCAGAATGGGTGGAAAAGCTTGCTGACGCTTTACCTCAAAAGGAATGGGGTACATATCTCATGATTCTGAAGAATTCTGGACAGTTTAGCAGATTGTCGATTGGTCAGTTTATTGAAAAACTGGAGGCACAAGATCTTGAACAACAGAAGATTGCAAGAATGAATAGTTCAAGCAATCAACAAGACGTCAAATTGTATTACAAAGGAAATATTCAAACTGCTGAAGCAAGTCCAAAGATCCAAACTGCATTTAGTGCTGGAAATCAATCTACACCAAGCAGTCAAGGATCAGTCAACACAAGTGGGTTCTCAACGGTGAATCCTCCAAATGTTCAAAGTTCATCTGCTGGAAATGGTCATTTGATTCAGTGCAATGTAGCTCTACATCTTCAAAACGGTCAAAATTATTCTGAAGAAGTTGTTAAGCATCATATGGGATTATTGGTCACTGCATTAGAGTCTTATGAAGGGTTAATTGCCGGAAAAATTGGTAATCCGATGCTTACAAAGGAAGATTATGACCAAATTGATGCAGAAGAACTAGAACTGATGGATATTAAATGGGCTTTAGCTAGTGTTTTGAGGAGAGCAGAAAAATTTAGATTGGTTACAGGAAGAACTGATTTCTTGGATGCAAATCTTTCTAATCTTGGATTTGATAAATCTAAAGTTGTTTGTTTTCGTTGCAGGGAGAAAGGTCACTTTAAACGGGAGTGCAAGAATCAGGAACCGAGAGGAGCAAAGGAATCTGCTGGGAAAGATGATTATTATCGGAAGACCATTTATCAGCAAATCACTCATCAACCACATCAACAAAAAGAGCCTCAAACGGCACATGGAAAAATGATCGAGGATGCAAATAGGAAAGCTTATTATGGCATCATGGATCAAGATGACGAGAAATTGGCTGAAGGATTTAGCTGGGACAAGTACATTCCAGCTGATTCAAATGTTGGAGCGTTTATTGCTCATATTATTCGAAAGCCGGAAATGCTGAAGGAATGGATGGAAGTGTTATCTGATGATGAGAAAAGTGAAGATGAAGGATCTGTTTCATCTGAAAACAGTTCGTCAGAGACAAGTGATAGTGATGAAGAGCTTGAACAGATAAATGTTGGAAAAACTCATTTATCTTCTGATGCTTTTGAATTTTATTTTGCAGAAAAATTGAAGAAACTGAAAGAGGAGAAAGCTGCAAAAGTAATGAAGGAAGTCAAAGTTGTTGAGAAGATTGTTGAAGTGGAAAAAGTGGTTGAAGTTGAGAAGATTGTGGAAGTTGAAAAGATTGTTGAAGTCACAAAACCTTGTCTTATATGTTTGGAATCTTGCAAACAATGTGAAGAAAAAGACGAGAGGTTTAGTGATTCAGAGAAGATGAAAGAAAAGTTGGTGTTTGATTTAAAGAATGTGAAAGAATCATACGATGTATTGAACAGAACAGTGAATAGTTTGCAGAAAACTAATTCAGAAAGAGAAGCTGCTTTGAAGATGTTGAATGCAACAATGATGTCGAAACAAAAAGAGATAAATTTTTACATCGAAGAATGTGCTAAATGGAAGCAAGAGTTAGATGGTGAAAAAGTAGAAAATGAAAGAATTAGACGATTGCTGAAAAGTTATACAAGTTGTGATTATATAATTGATAGAATTTACCCTACTGTTGCAGGTTTCGAGGCATTTAAAGATGAAGATAAAAACAAGAAATCAAAGAAGAAAACGGATACTGGTAAGAAACAGAACGTCTGTTATAACAAGTGTCCGCCTCCAATTTGGGAAGGGTATTCGCCTAGAAAACCGAATGAGGAACAAGTCCAAAAGGCAGTCAATCTAAAGTTAGAATCCGAGTTAATCGATGTGTTACCAGACAATATTGATGTCACGTTCACAGCGTCCGACACAGATCATGAGTCCGAACTGATAAAACGAGTGGTCGATCAGGTGTTGGATAAGGATGAGGAGTCAGAGTCAAAGTCCGAGTCCGAAAATTCGTGTCAGTCAGTCGGGAGTTCGAGTTCGTCCGAAAAGAGTTCAAAGTCGTCGGGAAAACGGGTTTATAGTAAAGAGTTTTTATTGTCAAAATCTAATTTGAATGATGAAACATTTGAAGTTGTTTATACTTTGAATGATTCTGAAAAATTATATTTTGATAAAGAATTCCCAATTAGAAGTGTTCGGTTTGACATGATTAAAAAGGTTTTCAAAATGACAGAAATTAATATTTCTGAAATTAAAGATTTAAATCCTACTGGAAAACCTAAAAAATACACTTCAAGAGTTCAACAACGGTTAAACAAGAAAAAAGGTTACAATTCTGGTTCTGGTTTTCAAAAGAAACCAAACCACAATAGTAAGCTAAAAAAAAAAGGACTTGGTTTTATTCCACCTGAAAATTATAAAAATGAGAAAATTTCTAAAACAAATACAAAATATGTTGCAGGAACTAGCCATGAAGAAGAATCAAAAAGTTCATTCTGGAAGCAATCAAACACAGAATTTCTTGCAAAGAAAGTAAAGAATGAAGCTTATCAAAGAAAGGAGACAAGAACCTGTTACAGATGCAATGAAGTTGGTCATATTGCATGGAACTGTCCCCAAGCAACAAAAACAAAACAGGGAGTCTCACAAAAACTAAAAGAAGTTATTGTTGACAAAGCTGAACCACCAACTGAAAGATTCAAAGTATTCAAAAATTCAACATATGAAGTTGGAGAGTGTTCAAAAAGGTTTTACAAGAAGAAGGGAAATCTTGACAACCAAGCTTGGGTTGTTAAGAAATCAGAGGTAAAATCTGGTGATGAATCTGATTCCACAAAGTCAGAGGAGCCACAGGTTGAGGTAAAAAGTGAAAACTCAGTGACTCTAATGGATGATGTTCATTTTCCACCATTGAGAGCTGAGAATTTTAAATCAAAGGTTGGAAAGGTTGAAATTTCAAATCAATTTTATTCTGATAAGAATGAATTTGATGTTGAGAAAGTTTTTAATGGAAACGTAAAAAGGATGATTGGTAAAATGATTGATGGGAAGGTTAAAGGGGTAAAGGAGTTTTATGCTACAAAGAAGGCAACTTATAGCCCAACCCCTAGTGAAGTTGAGAAGGTTACACCCAAGGCTGGTCAGGCTTGGGTGGATATTTTCTTTCACTGAAAAACATGACTTGCCGGAGATCCCAAGTTTGTAATTGCGGATCAGGAATCGGCATCTTTCTTAGTGATTGATTGTGTGAATGAATCTTAAAGTTTGTTAAATTTTACAGGTTAAGTATGACTTGCTGGAGCTCCCAGGTTGGTAAGAGTGGAGCAGGAATCAGCATCATTCTTTATATCAGATTTTGATTGTGTTTATTTACAAGTGGTTGAAAGAGGTTTTCAATGTCAAGCGGTAAATCAAGGACATTAAATTGTACTTGATTTTCTACAAATGATTGAGGAAAGATATGATGAACCCCTAACTTTACAAGTGGTAAAATCAACAAAACCTATTTTCCGGAAAAATCATTTTGGTTAAAACAAACTTAAGTGTTTTGAAATCATAATGAGAAAATAGTTTTGTGATAGGGGGAGTTCTGATTGTTTATGCCTAGTGAATGGCGAGTTGAAGCAATTTGATATCAGTTGTCATGTTATTGTATAGTTTATTTTCAAATTTCCTAAAATGTGTTTGCATTTTAGGGGGAGTAAAAATTTTCAGAAAATTCAAAAACATTAGAAAATTTGAAAAAGACAAAAACATTGCAAAATTTCAAAAATGAGTTTCGTTGTGAATAGAGGAAATGATAGTACATCAGTGGACTATCACAACATGCTAAAGAAATGTAAAGTAAAAATGTGATAAACAATCTTACTGCGGATATGTCAGTAGGTTTTTGCACATTTAGTAGATTGTGACGAGATATAAATCTAAATTTCAAACTTGCTTGTTCTGTGGGTTAACACAAACTTGGATATATAGGTAACCCCTGAAATCTTGTTTGAAAGGTCCCTTATTCTGAGATACTAGGTCTTTATGCTCAGTGATATCTGGGGTATTATCCCGGGACTTCTGATTTTGCGGAAGCAATGGCCTAGTCCCCGGAGAATACTTTCTGCTTGCTTGAAAAATAGCATCACCCTCAGCTAAAAAATGATGAAACATTGAAAAATGCTAATCATGGCTGTTGTAATTCAAAAGATCCTCTAAAGGGGACACACCTAAAAGTCAACTAGGCTCTCTGCTGAACGGAAGTTCTGACCTGAGCTATCACGGTTACATAATTTATTCCCCTTACAGATATCATCTGTGGTATACTCATCTGTAAGACTGAATATTGGGATCTGGATACGGGAGTATATTCAAGTAGTGGGACACACGGATAAGTTTAAGTCTCTTAAAACATTAATATCGTATCTCGGATCAGTTGAACTTTGTGTGAAAATTTAAGTGGACAAGTATACTGGCAATCTAAGTGAATCGTTTAGAACTTAAAATGAAATGAAGCTTAACGGTGTTGGTGATTTGTCTCAAAAACTGATATGATCCTCTTACACAAGCTCACAAAAATATTGTATATAAATAGTTCATTTCTGCATTTTATTTTCTGTTATGTCAAAAATCCAAAAAGATTTTCGGTGTGTTTTAGCATAAATCTTTTGAAAAATTCAAAAAGATTTTAGACAACTGATGTTGAAGAGCTGATTTTCAAAATTCCGAGTGCTGAACATGACGAAAAGGTTTGGGAGAATTTGATTGAAAAGTTTTTCAGAGATAAAAATTTGTTAAATGATCATTGCTAATGTTTGATTATATATTGATTGAAGAAGGATCAGTGTTGGTACATGATATTTGACAAATTGTTAAATATTTTATTCTTGTAAATCTTATTTTTGGGTAGAGGATGTGCAGGATAGTAGATAGAGTGCCAGGTTCCGATACCTGAGGATTCTGAAATTCTGTAAAAGCCAGACTACGATCCCAGCATGTTTTGAGGGGGAGTCTGTTAGAGGGAGAGAGAATTGGAGATAGAATAGAGCCAGGTAGAGATCCTGAAGCAGATGATGCTGAAGAACTAAAGGAATGCCAGCACATTGAAAGGGGGAGTCTGTTGATGCTGATAGAAAGAGTGAAGCACAAAGACTGATAAAGACTGATAAAGACTGAAGATTGAGGAGACTCAACACTTAAGACTCGTCAACATCTGAGGGGGAGTCTGTTGGTGCAGTCATCTGTCGTCTTCGTCTTATGTCGAGTCTCGAGTTCAGTGCGAATCTAATCAAGTTTGAGAGTTTCGCTTGAAAGAATTAGGTTTCGCTTGAAGCATGTTCAAGCGAAATCATGAGTATGAGATTTCGCTTGAAGCATGTCCAAGCGAAATCTAAACTCTATATATAGTGTTGTTGACTTGTCATTTGTAACAGTTTCTGAGAATTATACCGAGGTGCTGCCGGTTTCTCTTTCGATTGTAAAGGTTGTCAATATCAATATATAAGAGATTAAAGTAAATATCAAGCTGTTTACACGTTCGTTTCTCTGTTTCCGCCTTTGAAACGGACTAGAACTCTTCAAAACGACTCGTTTAGGTCGCAAACCGATCCTACAGTCCTGAAATCCACCCATGATTTTATCTTTCCTGGAGGAAGGCTGTCGAACCAGGCCCGAGCAGCCCCCGTAAGCGTTTGGATAAATAGATGGCACCACATGGGCATATTCCATCCTCCCATGCAGCCCACGCTTGTGAAAACTCTGACGTGATCATCAGGATCAGTCAATAAGTTAAAATTTCCGACTGTCGGAGGTAACTTCTCTCTTTTGAGCGGCGCGAGCGCGATCTTTGGAACGAACTTTGAATGTTCTACGGCTTTAGCTGGTCGGTAGGCGAGGCAAAAGTCTTGCTCTGCCTCTTCGGTATACCCAACGTGTTGTCTTGGTTTGTAGTATTCGTGATTTCTTTGCAAATGATTGAAGACTGAAGATTCTTCATCGCCCTCCCAAGTTGGATTATTCGGGTCAGTTTCTTCCCACTCATTGTTCATGTTGCGCAACGTGAGCCGGCTATGAACTGGGCCTCTTTGGACGTGTGACGGATAGTCATAGTAGCTTTCTGTTTCTTCTCGTGTATCGCGCGTGTCGTGCACGCTTGGTCTCCTGGTAGGGGGAGGTCTATTCATTCTGCCTTGGATGTTTTGCTGCGGGAGTATCTGGCGCGCCCCCTGACTCTGTCCCTGAGGAGTAACCAAGGACGGTTCTGCCGTTAAGACTGCTTGCTGTGCGCTCAAGGATTGATATGCCTCATTAATGGTGGCAAGTTGCTTGGCGTACCATGAGGCTGGAGTTTCGCCCTCTGGTAGCCCTAGTAGCGCCGAGATGTTCTGAGGTGGGGCTGGGTTTGAAGGTCCAGCACCGTTGTTTCCTGGGGTAGTTGTTTGAGTGATGCGGGTGAAGCTCCCGCGCGGACCCCCAGTGTTGGCTACTTCGATTTCGCCGATTTCTTCAACGTGTTGGGGTTGGATGTTTTGATTATCCACCCCCAACGCTGCATTAGGGTTTGCTCCAAGACCAACAAACTCAGGAATGATTCCTTGACGAGCCATGATCGAAGGAAGAAAAAACAACGAAAAATCAGAAAAAAGAAGATGAAAGTGTTTTGTAGAAAAACCGGTGGGCGCCAATGAAGAAACACGGAACTAATTAAGGGACTAATCAGTTTGGTTTATGTTTCTACCATAGTGGTTAATCTTCTTTATGGCTTCTTGAGCTCCTTAATGACTGGGTTATCTGCAAAACAGAACACCGTTACTCGTTAAGAGGGGAATGTGGGGGTTTCCTAATCTTTGAAACTTTTTTACGTAATCACTTGCAGCCCTACTAGCTAATTGTTAAAAACAGAGAAAGGAGAACAGAAACAGAATATACATTCTAACATGGGATTGGATTCGAGACAAAGGCTTCTAAATTTCTTTGGAAAGTTAATTTTATATAATTTTATCATGGTAACTAACTAAGGGTCATGGTTTATAGAATTTATTTAATTTGATGTAGTTGGTTATTTTTATTGTTTTTGTACATTTATTGTCATGACTCTCATTTCTTGGTTTTTATGTATGTTATGTAACTCTTGCATTTCATTAAAACTGATGTTGCTTTGGTTCCTTGAAAGAGTAAGAATTTATATGCTTTTGGTTGAAGCCGCGTTTAACGCGGGCATTAGCCTAGTTTAACTGAATATATGTATTTGAATGAACAAGTATGTGATAATAGATAACCTTTTATTGGAATGAACATGTAGATGATTGAACTAAACTAACACATTTAACTATAATTGAGTTTGGATGTTGAAACATGTTTGACTAAACAAAGGTCTTTTGATGTTCAAACATGAGGCAACAAATGTCACACCCCGATATTTCCACATATTACCGGTGGGCCCGGTGGGGAGTATCGTGACGTAGTTGATATCATCATAGTCAATATACACAATATAATAGCACAGCGGAAGGCTTGGTAATTAAATACTATTACAAACCATAGTGTCCGAGTGTCAAAATAAAAGAATATACAAACTTGGTTGTAATAGAGATCCACAGGCGTATCATAAAACAAAATACAAGAAACTGAAATAACAGACTCCAGGCATCTAAGGATTTGCAAGATCCTCTTATTTGACACCAAGTAGCTCCAGCCTAATGACGTGAGGTACCTGTCACTTAGTCTTTGGAAAATACGTCAGTTTACACTGGTAAATACAATTAACCGACTCATTTGAAAAGAGTTTATGAAAATTGATTTAGGCGCACAAGGCACAAACCATTTATAACTTGGGACAATTATTTAAGATAATCTTGTATACAGTTTTATATGTTTGTCATACATATGGGGCCGGTTTGGAAGCCGGTCATGATTAACCGACTCACCACTATAAACCCACAAAGGAGTTATCCCCAACATGTGGGTTATTTAGCATTTTGCATCTTTCAGGTGTATGCCTACACCCCGTGCATAAGTCGTGGTCATTTACAAATGAAATGAGCCAAGGATATCCAGGACACGGTCGTATTAACCCCCAATGTTTATGTTATCAAACAAAACAGATTAAAACGGGTTATGTAAATTTATTAATCACAATCCGATTAAATGATTTCATCCCCGACCAAGCGGTATTATTATAATACCGTATACCAAGCCCGTATAACGGAAAATAAGTTAAAAGTATTTACCTGAGCTAGATGTGTAAGGATGTAACTCAGCCGTATATTCCTAAAGCCTTATGAAAATACCTTCTACCAAAGCTACTCAATCTGTATAGAAGGTTTATTAACCTATTAGGATACTAACGGGTCTTTATTTAAGTCAAAGACTGAGACCGGTTAGTTTGGAAGATACTATACAGTTCTAAACGCTAGATTAAGCAGAGACCGGAATGGAATGTGATTTAGACCCGACAATTTTGGATACTTGTTTAATATGGGTAAACTAAACACATTGTGGATTTTAAAGATTTAATGATAAGGTTAAACCCATTTCGGCTAATTTATGTAAACTAGCTACATAAATCGAACCGAACGCATAAATGCATGACGGGTAACCAAATGAATTATATACATGTCTCATATGTTATTATGCTTAAAATATGTTAATACATCAGTACGATGTCAACATTTATGCCCAAAAAGTATTCAAAACCAATTTAAGTCCCGTAGGGGCATTTTGGTCATTCTAATGTTTATAAAAGAGATTTAATAGTAAACTGAGGTTCTGGTCTAAAACATTCAGTAAAAATATTTATTTTATCAAGTTACATCAGTAAGATATCATACATATGTGAGGTTTACCATTTATGGCCAAACTATGCCCCAGAAGGGTATTTAGGTCATTTCACATATGCTTTTAAGGACATTTTTGGAAGTCTGAGTTCATGACTTATACCTACTGTAATAATATTAAAATTTATTTAAAAATTCAGTAGGTAACAAGTCTTAGGTGTTAAATATGGTTTTAAACCATACTATGCACCTAATTAGCGTAAAAATCGCTAATTGACGCTAATTATGATGTTTATGGAAATCTGAGATTTTGATCAGTCTCAAGTGTTCAAAATATTTTATTTAATGTATAATATCAATAGGAAAAGGTTTGGCATTCAAATCATATGTTAATCTCTTTTTATGCATGAAAAGGGTATTATCGTCATTTACCGAATTATACAAGAACTCCATGATATGGTCAGATTATAATCTGATAAAAAATTCCAAAAATCCCTAAAAATAATATCTTAACAGTAGGTAATGAGTTTTGGGTCAAAATCCATGTTTAAACATGCCTTATGCAAGATAGCGTAATTTAATTAATAAAAAGTTTCAATTTACGATATCTTGCATAACTTTAGTTTGAGACCAGAAACTGATGTCAAATTTTTGGGACATACTTATATATCAGTAATAAAGCTTTTTGTCCTCTCACATTTTCAGAAATCTCATTTATATGATATAAGGGCATAATGGGCTTTTATAAGCATAATAATGAAACTTAGCATATAATTCAGAATACAAATGACCAGGTAATATAACCTCAGAGGGTTATACTACAACATAATGTGGTCCTACTGGAAGCTTAAAACATGGAAGAATTAAGGTCAATCGGGTTAGAACTGAAAGTCAAGCTTTTGCGACTTTCGGTTGCGAACCGACCTTAAACTCAGAATTGTCGGGTTGAACATGCCTAAACATGTTCTAATAATAATTACTAAGTTATTAAAGTGTTAAAATATAATTTATAACCTCTGTATTATTAGTTTTAATTATTGTTTATAATTCTGTCCAGTTTGACTTTTTAATTAACTAGTTTGACCCGACAATTAACTAAGCAAACAAAATAATTAGGAGGTGCCCTTTCAAGGGTTAATCACCTACCTAATTATGGTCACATAACCACATTCATCTCGAACAGTGGTGTCGCACCCCGATATTTCCACGTATTACCGGTGGGGAGTATCGTGACGTAGTTGATATCATCATAGTCAAAAATCACAGTTTAATGCACAGCGGAAGTCTAAAATAATATTACAAACCGAATTTGAAAGTATAATAAAATATTACACAATGGTTGTAAGGATCCACAGGCGGATCTAAAACAGAAACTAAACATTGTTCAACAGACTTAAAGTATTAAGAGCTTGCAAGACTCTTTAACTAATACTCAGGAGTTCCAGCCCATTTCGTGTAGTACCTGCACTTAATCTTTTTGAAAAATACGTCAGTTTACACTGGTAAATATAATTAACTGACTCTTTTGAAAAGTGTTTATAAAATTGGTTTGGATGCACAAGGCATAAAATCTTTTATAACTTGGGACAATTATTTAAAAATAATTTTGTATACAAATTTATATGTTTCTCGTCCGTTCAGGGCCCGGTTAGAAGAGTCGAGACAAGATTAATAGACACACCACTAATATAGTCCCACAAGGAGTTATCCTCACGTGTGGTTATACCTTATACATACGCAACTATCAGGTGTATGCCTACACCCCGTGCTTAAGTCATGGCCATTTCAAATGAATGAGCCGAGGATATCCAGGACACGGTCATTAACCCCCCAAAGGCATTGCATCAAACAAGACAGATTAAAACGGGTTATGCAATTTACTAATCACAATCCGATTAAATGATTTCATACCCGACCAAGCGGTATTATTATAATACCGTATCCCAAGCCCGTATAAGAGAAAATAAGTTAAAAGTATTTACCTGAGCTAAAATTACTTTATTCTCAGTCGTATTTCAAATCGGCAAGTACAAGTAGCTTTTACTGGGCTCCTAATCTGGAACAAAGGTTTTAATAACCTATTAGATTCCTAACGGGTCCTTGTTTAAGTTCTAACTTAGACCGGTTAGTTTTAAATGAAAGGTTTATGGTTCAAGACGCAAGATTAAGCGATGTCCTGATTGGAGTGTGATTTAGACCCAACAAGTTTGAAGACTTGTATAAATTGGGTAAACTAATTACATTCTGGATTTTGAAGTAAAAATGATAAGGTTCAACCCGTTTCGGTTAATTTATGAAAACTAGTTACATAAACCGTACCGAATGCGTATATGCATAACGGGTAACTGAATGAGTCATGTACAAGTTCCATAAGTTATTATGCTTAAAATATGTTGTGATATCAGTAGGATATCTTCCATTATGCCCAAAACGAATTTAAAACCAATTTAAGCCCCGTAAGGGTATTTTGGTCATTTTAAAGTTTATAAAAGAGGTTAAATAGAAATCTGAGGTTCTGGTATAAAATAATTAGTAAAAATGATTATTTTATTAAGTTATATCAGTAAGATATCATACATATGTGTAATTTATCTTTTATGGCCAACTATGCACCGTAGGGGCATTTTGGTCATTTCACATATGCTTTTAAGGTTAAATTTGGAAATCTGAGTTCAAGACTTATACTTACTGTTAAATTATAAAAATTTATTTTTAAAATCAGTAGGTAACAAGTCTTAAGCGTTAATTATGGTTTTAAACCATACTATGCGCTTAATTAGCGTAAAAGTCGGTATTTGACGATATATGAGATGTTTATAAAATTCTGGAGTTTTGGTTAGTCTTTAATGTTAAAAATATTCCATTTAATATATAGAATCAGTAGAAAAAGGTTTGGTATCAAAATGATATGTACAACTCATTTTATTAACGAAAAGGGCATTATCGTCAATTACCGAATTTATGCTAGAACCCTATATTATGATCAGTATAAAATTTGAAAAAAATTTACAAAAATCCCTAAATATTATATTATAATAGTGGGTAGCAAGTTTGGTGTCAAAAATTGGGTTTAAATATGATTCATGCCAAAAATGCCATTTAATTAATAAAAAAAGCTTTTGTTTTACGATATCATGTATAAATTTCATTTCAGACCAGAAACTGATGTCAAATTTTTAGGACATACTTATATATCAGTAATAAATATTTTTGTCCACTCACATTTCCAAAAATTTCGTTTTTATATCAAAAGGGCATAATAGTCAACTTTTAAGCATTTAACGGAAACATGCACTGCACTAGGATTTCTATGGAACCATGTTGTATAACCTCATAGGGTTATACTAACCTATAATATGGTCCTAAAGGAACCCTAAGGCATAACTAAACTAAGCTAAATCGGGTCAGAACTGAAAGTCAAAGCAAAAGTCTACTTTTGCGACTTTCGGTTGCGAACCGAGCCTAAACTCAGAATTGTTGTGTTGAACATGCCTAAACATGTTCTTATATTAATTACCATGATATTTAAGTGTTAAAACATGTTCCATAACTTCTGCATTATCAGTTATGGATTATTTTGTAAAAACTGACCCGTTTGACTTTTTGTTCTTAACTTTGACCCGACAATTGACTGAGATAACGTGATAATTAGGAGGTGCCCTTTTAAGGGTTTATTACCTACCTAATTACCAACACATAGCCACTTTCAATTCGAATAATGGCTGGACCGTTAGTGATTAATCACAAAGTCAAAGCGTAATTACGCTATCTTTGACTTTCGGTCATTAAGCTAATGAAATCTTAACTATGGAAGCTAAGAACACTTACAATAGTCCTTAGCATGAAAAATCAACTGCAGAAAGCTTCCTAGAACACCAGGATGCTTCAGAGAGTGAGTTTGAGTGAAAATTTCAAATGTGCAAGTTCTAATGAAACAACGCATGGCCTTTATATAGGAATTTGGATGCTCTTGGATCATTGCAGCTGTACCTAGGAGGTTACCAGATGTTCACAAGTGTCCCTAGGGCAGTAAAAACCAGTTGCTCAGTCCCTGGTATAAAAAACAAGAATGCAATGGCGGTGGAACAGGCTGCAACATGCAGCTGTGCATTTTCTGTCGCTGGCACTGCTGTCGCGGCCCTCGTAGACCTTAGAGGGAGTCTACGCGGCCCGCGAGAACCTCTTAAACCGGTAAAAAGTTTCCCAAGTTTGCAATTTCAGTCCCTGGTCCAATTTAAGTTTAAATAACTTTCTTTTATTGCACTATTGAACCCCATAGTTAACTATCAAGTGCCTTGGGTCATAACTTAACTCCGTTAAGCTCCCGGTTAGTCGTAAGATCACCCGAAAAGTCTTGTTTCCTTCGAAACTCCATGAAATTACTATCCGATATTCGTGAAAGCACAAATTAAAATATTACAATGCTTTTGGGATCGTTAAAATGTCACTCATAGGTAACATTTAACATGTTGACACGTTTAACCCCTGTGCTTTGTAAATTCTAAATTTAAGCACAAACGGCTTTCTAATTCCGACAATTTATTCATTAAAGAATAGGAACGTTGTGTGAGGTCAATCAGAGGCACAAGATTGGCATGTTGACACTTTGGATCCTTTTACATGCATATTTTCTTCGTTTGTCAACTTTAGTCCCTCAAAATCAATTCGTTAAACGTTTAAAGTCCATGACACGTGTCTTTATTATATTGGACATGATTTTACAAGGTGTTACATCCTCACCCCTTAAAAGAAATCTCGACCTCGAGATTTATTGAAATAGTTGAGGGTATTTCTGTTTCATTGTGGATTCAACCTCCCACGTGTATTCTGGGCCTCTACGGGCATCCCATTTTACCTTCACGGTCGGCACATGCTTTCTTCGAAGCTTTTTAACCTGTCGATCCTCGATCGATAATGGTTTTTCAACGAACTTCAAGCTTTCGTCAATCTGCACGTCCTTATGTGACATTGCTAGCGACTCATCGACTAGACATTTCTTTAAATTGCAGATGTGGAATACATTATGACTTCCACGAAGCTCTTTAGGTAGATTCAGCTTGTAAGCTACAGTTCCGACACATTCGATGATCTCGAATGGCCCTATATACCTTGGGCTCAGCTTGCCCTTTTTTCCAAAACGCATCACCCCTTTCCAGGGTGACACCTTAAGTAGCACTTTATCACCTACCTCGAACTTCGGAGGTTTACGCCTTTTATCTGCGTAGCTTTTCTGCCTATCTCTGGCAGCTTTCAAACGATCACGGATCTGAATGATCTTATCCGTCGTCTCGAGGACTATATCAGGTCCTGACCGTTGGACTTCTCCAACTTCCGCCCAACAAACTGGCGTTCTGCACTTTCTTCCGTACAAGGCCCCAAAAGGCGCAGCTTGGATACTTGAATGATAACTATTATTGTACGAAAATTCAATCAAAGGAAGATGGTCATCCCAACTTCCACCCAAGTCAATAACACACGCCCTGAGCATATCCTCAAGTGTTTGAATCATACGCTCACTTTGGCCATCTGTCTGAGGATGATAAGCAGTGCTGAAATTTAAATGAGTGCCTAAAGATTGCTGAAAGCTTTTCCAAAAATGAGAGGTGTATCTAGTATCCCTATCAGAGATAATAGACACTGGCACACCGTGGAGAGATACTATCTCATCCACATTTAGCTGAGCTAGCTTATCGGAGCTGTGCATTTCTTTAATCGGCAAGAAGTGAGCGGACTTGGTCAGTCTGTCGACTATAACCCATATCGTATCATTCCCACGTTTCGTCCTTGGTAACTTAGTAATAAAGTCCATAGTTACCATTTCCCACTTCCAAGTGGGAAGTTCAGGCTGTTGCAGCAAACCTGACGGCTTTTGATGCTCGGCTTTAACCTGTGCGCACGTCAGACATTTAGCCACATGAGTGCCTATAGATTTCTTCAAACCTATCCACCAGTAATTTGCCTTTAAATCCTGGTACATCTTATCACTGCCTGGATGGACTGAATATTTAGAACTATGAGCTTCCTGGAGGATCAAATCTCTAAGTCCTCCATGGATAGGGACCCAGATTCGACCATTTAATCTAAGGATCCCATCCTTGCCATAGGATAATTGATCAGCAGTAACGCCTAACTTCTCATTAGGAAAGTTAGTTTCTAAAACAGCTTCTTTCTGAGCAGCTAAAAACTTTTCATTCAAGTTGTTCTTTAGTTCGATGCTTTTTGGCATTGATCCTAATGGGCTTGATCCTTTCCTTTCTGCTCAAGGCATCAGCGACTACATTTGCTTTTCCAGGATGATATTGTATTTCACAATCATAATCATTCAGTGTCTCCATCCATCGACGTTGTCTCATGTTAAGATCCTTCTGGTTAAACAAATGTTGAAGGCTCTTATGATCAGAATAGATCTCACACTTGGTTCCATATAAATAATGCCTCCAAAGCTTCAGTGCAAATACAATGGCACCCAACTCCAGATCATGGGTGGTGTAGTACCTTTCATGCACTTTTAACTGATGTGAGGCATAGGCAATAACCTTGCCCTTCTGCATAAGCACACAACCCATACCGGTGTGTGATGCATCGCAATAAACCACAAACTCTTCAATCCCTTCTGGCAATGTCAACACAGGAGCATTGCTTAATTTCTGCTTAAGAATCTCAAAGGATTCCTGTTTCTTGGGACCCCAATCAAACTTTATGTTCTTGCGAGTCAATGAAGTTAGAGGTGAAACAATTCTTGAAAAGTTTTAAATGAAACGCCTGTAGTATCCTGCTAGACCCAAGAAGCTGGGAATCTCTGTAGGTGTTTTAGGCGCTTGCCAATTCATAATCGCTTCAATTTTAGCGGGATCCACCTGGATACCATGCTCGCTTACCACATGCCCAAGGAATTGGACTTCACGGAGCCAGAACTCACATTTAGAGAATTTGGCGTAGAGCTTTTCTTTTTGCAAAAGTTTAAGAATACACCGGAGATGCTTTTCATGATCGGCTTGACTCTTCGAATAAATAAGTATGTCATCAATAAAGACGATGACAAACTTGTCTAGATACGACTTGCAAACGCGATTCATGAGATCCATGAATGCTGCAGGTGCATTAGTGAGCCCGAAAGACATTACTAAGAACTCGTAGTAGCCATATTGAGTCCTGAATGCAGTCTTGTGCACATCTTCAGATCGGACCTTCAACTGATGATAACCTGACCTCAAATCGATCTTTGAGAAGTAACTTGCCCCTTGAAGCTGGTCGAACAAATCATCAATCCTGGGTAATGGATATATGTTCTTGATTGTAACTTTATTCAGCTCACGATAATCAATGCATAGACGCATTGATCCATCCTTTTTCTTCACAAAAAGAATCGGCGCTCCCCAAGGGGACGAGCTAGGTCGAATAAAACCCTTCTCTAATAAATCATCCAACTGTGTCCTTAATTCCTTCATCTCTGTTGGTGCCAACCGATAAGGTGCTCTTGCAACTGGTGCTGCTCCAGGAATGATATCAGTTCTAAATTCCACTTGCCTATCTGGTGGTAAACCAGGTAATTCTTCGGGAAAAACTTCTGAATATTCAGAAATAACAGGAATTTCTTCAATCTTGGGTTTTGGTTCATCTATAGTCACTTGTGCCATGTAAATGACACAACCTTTCTTCAAGCACTTTGATGCCTTAAGCATAGACACTTGCTTAGGCAATCCGTACTGCTTATCTCCTTGTATTGTAAGTGATTAACCATAAGGAGTTTTAATGGTAACTTGCTTCTTGTCACAGACAATTTGGGCTTGGTTACGAGACAACCAATCCATGCCTATTACAATATCAAATCCTGCTAATTTCATTGGAAGTAAAGACATCGGAAAAGAGTGATTCCTAATGGATATAAAACATCCATCTAGGATTGTTGAAGCAGTCTCTATGGTACCATCGGCCAATTCTACTTCATATTTTATGCTTAGAGTTTTAACAGGCAGATTTAATATTTTACAAAATTTATTGTCTACGAACGACTTAACTGCACCAGAATCAAACAATACTCTAGCATAAATATTATTGATAAGGAAAGTACCTGTTATCACATTGTCATTCTGTACCGCCTCCTGAGCATTCATCTGAAAGACCCGAGCATTGGTCTTCTTAGCCTCTTCAGGCTTCTTTTGGTTCTTAAGGCAATTGGTCTTTATGTGGCCCTTTTCGTTGCAACCATAATAGGTTGCATCCTTCAATTTCTTGAATTCCAAAGTCGTATGCTCTTTGGACTTGCAGATCCCACATCCATTAGGTTTGACTGCGACTGCGATTTCGACTCGAATCTACACTTCCCAAAATGATGTTTCTAGCAGATTTTACATTTGGGTTTCTCACCTGACTGCTGGTTATCCTTTTTAAACCCAGAAATCTTCCTATGATCTGAGTTCCCCTTTCTTTTCTTGTCGGAGCGATGAGAACTCTCATCCTCCCGCTTTCGCTTTCCTTCATCAGAAACTTTGACAGACTTGTTTCTGATAGCATCAAGTGTGAGAGATAGAGACTGAGCTACCACTGACCTGAATGTGGTAGGTCTGGATGCTTTCACATTTCCCTTGATTTCTGGAGCTAAACCTCCAACAAAACGTGCTATGCGCTTCGGTTCCGGTGTGACCAAATAAGGAACCAACCGGGACATGGTGTTGAAGCTTATAAGACACGCCTGACAATCCAAGTTCTTCATGACCAGAGTCAAGAAGTCGGTCTCGATTTTCTCCACCTCATGCTGTGGACAGAAGTTTTCCTTGATCAATGCAACAAACTGATCCCAAGTCAAATTATATAATGGGATCTTCCCTGTGGCTTGGATTAGGGACATCCACCAAGCCAAAGCTTCACCTTTAAATGATTGTGATACAAATTTCACGATATCCTATTCCGCACAACCACTGATGTCAACTACAATATCCATCTCGTCTAGCCACGTCATACAGTCAACGGCTCCTTTTTCCCCTGTGAAGTCTCTTGGCTTGCAAGAGACGAAGTATTTGTAGGAGCAGGTCTTAACACGTGGCTCCTGATTGAGCACAATTCGTTTAGATGGAACACTTCTCTGATTCGACGAATGATGAGAATCGTCCTTATGAGATACGTGTGTCTTGGAAGGTGGTTTTGTATGAGGTACAGATTGGTTCCTGCTACGAGTACCACTTGATTCTTTGAACTGTCTGTCCATGGCTCGAGTGACAGCATTATCTATCATTGCTTGTAAATCTGCACCAACTACATTAATTCTGGCGGTATCATTTCTCTCCCTTGGATGACTGTTAACCTCTTCTGATTTAGACATGCTGAATCTTGATTGCTATAAAACAATTGACAATATTTTATTCAGAGGTTGTTAGGGAATCATCATTTTTGATGATTCATTAACCATGGTAAATATAAACCATATTGGTTAATTTGTTAGTCATATTTATTTAGGATTTTCATTATAATTTATCCTCAGTTATAAATCATTAAAGATATCAGAGTGGCACAAAAGGCCTGGTCACAAGGACATTTTTAAATTATAAGCCATAATCTTATAAGATCGAGGCATTAAGCTTTGAACATAGTTCATAGCCTTTTCTTGATAGGGAGTCGTAGACTACAATTGTCTTTTGTCTTGTTGGACAATGAAATTGGCCCGCAGGCACTTCATCACTAAGGGATATTTAAATTAGGTAAGAATAAGGAATTGGAAAATCCAAGATAAGGATGACTAGTGTGATTTTTCGAATCACATTTGCCAGGAGTGCTAACATGTTTTTAGATGTTAACAAGGATTTGAATCTTAAAAAGGTTTTATCATCAGGGCCATGTCTAAAATGACATATGGGCTAGGTTATACCTTCAAGATTTCCTTTAATATTGAATGGCAGATCAATTGAAAAATGCAATGATATTTGATTTATCTCATATAACATATTCATATATATATATAATGACAAATAAATTTTAAAATGAAACATCCCATAAATTGAAAGAAGTACATAGCTGCCCTAAACAGGACTTTTAAATAAATAACTTGCCCACGCAGGGGCTAAAATAAAGAAATACAAGTCCACGCAGGGACCAAGTACATAAATTAAATGTCCACGTAGGGACTTGATTGAAATAAACAACAAAATAATAAAATAAGGATGTTTTAATAATCCCTCTTCTTCTTCCCCTTTATAAGGTTTGCCAAACCCTTTAGTAGACCGCGACGGCTCCTACGCTCCTCGTCTACCTGTCGTTCCACCTGGTTCAACCTCTGAAGGATTTCTTGTTGTTGTGGTGGTTGAATCTGTGGTGGCTGCAGCGGCTGCTGCTGTGGAGGTTGAGGAGGTGGTGGGTATTGATACCCATATGCTGGGTACCCAGTTGGGTACGTAGCTGGAAAGGGTCCAGGGTAGAGAGCATTGTAGTTGGTTGCCTCGAGATACAGGTCAATGGCAGGGGCACTGTTGTAATTATAGCCAGAATAAGCTGGCTGCTCAAAAGGGTTATACCCAGCTGCACCTGGGTATGAAGGAATTGGGTTATCATAACCCATTTGTGGTGTTGGATCGACTGGTGCAGGGTCGATTTCAGAAACTGGGTTTGAAGGCCCACCCATTTGTGGGTCTTCATACAGCGGCGGTTAGTTGTTGTTACTGGAGTGTTGGGGGGTGCTGAAGTGGAAACCCCCACGCACAGTCATCAGTGCTCCCCTTCTTCGCCTTGGTGGTTCTGGAGGCAGTTGCTACTCTAGCGGCGGCGGTGGCGATGGCGTGACCGCCTCAAAATGTGGGTCCTCAGAAGGGACCTGCTGTTGTTGTGGAGGCGGGTTGTGAGGGGGAGTATACTCCCACTTGTATGTGGCCCATCTTTCAGCAAAAAATGTCAAGGCCCCTGTATGGTGAACCATGAAAGGATGATCCGCTCGAAATATCTATGGGATGCGTCGACGTCCCAGTTGGTGGCATATCTGGATCTGGATCTTCGTCCACCTCCAGGTCCTGCATCTCAGGATAGTGGTCGGCTGGTCCCAAAGGGTTTGGAACCCTCTGGTTCTTGTATCTGGTTCATTGGATTGAACCGGCTTTGGAAATAGGGGGTCGGGTCCTGGAAGGCATGGTGCGAACCCGATCGCTGCAATGGTATGAAGGAATGGTGGGTGTGGTCGGACTCGTTGTTCTGACGCAGCCCGAATGAATCATGATAGGATGGTGAGGAACTGAGCAAGACAGAGCGTCTCGCAGGCTCTAAGTAAGTTCTGCAATCCTCGTGAGGACTAGAGCTAAGGGTCGCTGAAGGTGTTCGCCGGTGGGATGGCCCGGCTTCATGGTCGTTTCTTGTCAAGATGGGTGCTTTTCCTCTTCCACCCCGACCTCTAACTCTCGGCGGCATCTTGTTTTTTTATCATATCAAAACAAACAAAAGAAACCAACAAAAGAAAACAATTCAAGATTAGGATTAGTCCTAAGTCATTTGCCTAGACTTGGAAGTCAAGGAATGTGCAAACTGTGTCATTGAGATTAAACACAAAAGGCTAGTGTTTAATTCCCTCAATGTTGGCTCAGATACCAACCTGTCACACCCTGATATTTCCACGTATTACCGGTGGGCCCGGTGGGGGAGTATCGTTACGTAGTTGATATCATCATAGTCAAAAATCACAGTTTAATGCACAGCGGAAGTCTAAAATAATATTACAAACCGAATTTGAAAGTATAATAAAATATTAAAAAACGATTGTAAGGATCCATAGGTGGATCTAAAATAGAAAGTAAACATTGTTCAACAGACTTAAAGTATTAAGAGCTTGTAAGATCTTTAACTAATACTCAAGAGTTCCAGCCCATTTCGTGTAGTACCTGCACTTAATCTTTTTGAAAAATACGTCAGTTTACACTGGTAAATACAATTAACTGACTCTTTTGAAAAGTGTTTATAAAATTGGTTTGGATGCACAAGGCATAAAATCTTTTATAACTTGGGACAATTATTTAAAAATAATCTTGTATACAGATTTATATGTTTGTCATCCGTTCAGGGCCCGGTCAGAAGAGACGAGACAAGATTAATAGACACACCACTAATATAGTCCCACAAGGATTTATCCTCACGTGTGGTTATACCTTATACATACGCAACTGTCAGGTGTATGCCTACACCCCTTGCTTAAGTCGAGGCCATTTCAAATGAATGAGCCGAGGATATCCAGGACACGGTCATTAACCCCCCAAAGGCATTGCATCAAACAAGACATATTAAAACAGGTTATGAAATTTATTAATCATAATCCGATTAAATGATTTCATACCCGACCAAGCGGTATTATTATAATACCGTATCCCAAGCCTGTATAAGGGAAAATAAGTTAAAAGTATTTACCTGAGCTAAAATTACTTTATTCTCAGTTGTATTTCAAATCAGCAAGTACAAGTAGCTTTTACTGGGCTCCTAATCTGGAACGAAGGTTTTAATAACCTATTAGATTCCTAACGGGTTCTTGTTTAAGTTCTAACTTAGACCGGTTAGTTTTAAATGAAAGGTTTATGGTTCAAGACGCAAGATTAAGCGATGACCGGATTGGAGTGTGATTTAGACCCAACAAGTTTGAAGACTTGTATAAATTGGGTAAACTAATTACATTCTGGATTTTGAAGTAAAAATGATAAGGTTCAACCCATTTCGGTTTTTGTTCTTAACTTTGACCTGACAATTGACTGAGATAAATAGAAATCTGAGGTTCTGGTATAAAATAATTAGTAAAAATGATTATTTTATTAAGTTATATCAGTAAGATATCATACATATGTGTAATTTATCTTTTATGGCCAACTATGCACCGTAGGGGCATTTTGGTCATTTCACATATGCTTTTAAGGTTAAATTTGGAAATCTGAGTTCAAGACTTATACTTACTGTTAAAGTATAAAAATTTATTTTTAAAATCAGTAGGTAACAAGTCTTAAGCGTTAATTATGGGTTTAAACCATACTATGCGCTTAATTAGCGTA
This sequence comes from Helianthus tuberosus, assembly GCA_030545235.1. NCBI lineage: Eukaryota > Viridiplantae > Streptophyta > Magnoliopsida > Asterales > Asteraceae > Helianthus > Helianthus tuberosus. The sequence goes on along the minus strand of CM060422.1, from coordinate 3,315,868 downwards.
AAAGTCGGTATTTGACGATATATGAGATGTTTATAAAATTCTGGAGTTTTGGTCAGTCTTTAATGTTAAAAATATTCTATTTAATATATAGAATCAGTAGAAAAAGGTTTGGTATCAAAATGATATGTACAACTCATTTTATTAACGAAAAGGGCATTATCGTCTAATTTATGCTAGAACCCTATATTATGATCAGTATAAAATTTAACAAAAATTTCCAAAAATCCCTAAATATTATATTACAATAGTGGATAGTAAGTTTGGTGTCAAAAATTGGGTTTAAATATGATTCATGCCAAAAATGCCATTTAATTAATAAAAAAAAACTTTTGTTTTACGATATCTTGTATAACTTTCATTTCAGACCAGAAACTGATGTCAAATTTTTAGGACATACTTATATATCAGTAATAAAGATTTTTTTCCACTCACATTTCCAAAAATTTCGTTTTTATATCAAAAGGGCATGATAGTCAAGTTTTAAGCATTTAACGGAAACATGCACTACACTAGGATTTCTATGGAACCATGTTGTATAACCTCAGAGGGCTATACTAACCTATAATATGGTCCTAAAGGAACCCTAAGGCATAACTAAACTAAGCTAAATCTGGTCAGAACTGAAAGTCAAAGCAAAAGTCTATTTTTGCGACTTTCGGTTGCGAACCGAACCTAAACTCAGAATTGTCGGGTTGAACATGCCTAAACATGTTCTTATATTAATTACCAAGTTATTTAAGTGTTAAAACATGTTCCATAACTTCTGCATTATTAGTTATGGATTATTTTGTAAAAACTGACCCGTTTGACTTTTTGTTCTTAACTTTGACCTGACAATTGACTGAGATAACGTGATAATTAGGAGGTGCCCTTTTAAGGGTTTATTACCTACCTAATTACCAACACATAGCCACTTCCAATTCGAATAATGGTTGGACCGTTAGTGATTAATCATAAAGTCAAAGCGTAATTACGCTATCTTTGACTTTCTGTCATTAAGCAAATGAAATCTTAACTATGGAAGCTAAGAACACTTACAATAGTCCTTAGCACGAAAAATCAACTGGATAAAGCTTCCTAGAACATCAGGATGCTTCAGAGAGTGAGTTTGAGTGAAAATTTCAAATGTGCAAGTTCTAATGAAACAATGCATGGCCTTTATATAGGAATTTGGATGCTCTTGGATCATTGCAGTTGTACCTAGGAGGTTACCAGATGTTCACAAGTGTCCCTAGGGCAGTAAAAACCAGTTGCTCAGTCCCTGGTATCAAAAACAAGCATGCAATGGCAGTGGAACAGGCTACAACATGCAGCTGTGCATTTTCCGTCGCTGGCACTGCTGTCGCGGCCCGCGTAGACCATAGAGGGAGTCTACGCGGCCCGCGAGAACCTCTTAAACCGGTAAAAAGTTTCCCAAGTTTGCAATTTCAGTCCCTGGTCCAATTTAAGTTTAAATAACTTTCTTTTATTGCACTATTGACCCCCATAGTTAACTATCAAGTGCCTTGGGTCATAACTTAACTCCGTTAAGCTCCCGGTTAGTCGTAAGATCACCCGAAAAGTCTTGTTTCCTTCGAAACTCCATGAAATTATTATCCGATATTCGTGAAAGCACAAATTAAAATTTTAGAATGCTTTTGGGATCATTAAAAGGTCACTCAGAGGTAACATTTAACATGTTGACACGTTTAACCCCTGTGCTTTGTAAATTCTAAATTTAAGCACAAACGGCTTTCTAATTCCGACAATTTATTCATTAAAGAATACGAACGTCGTGTGAGGTCAATCAGAGGCACAAGATTGGCATGTTGACACTTTGGATCCTTTTACATACATATTTTCTTCGTTTGTCAACTTTAGTCCCTCAAAATCAATTCGTTAAACGTTTAAAGTCCATGACACGTGTCTTTAGTATATTGGACATGATTTTACGAGGTGTTACAAGTGGCTGGACCATTTGAGTTTAAACCGAAGGTCAAAGTCAGTTTACGATAACTTTGACTTTTCAGTTTTTAAATTAAAAACTGAACTAAAGAGGGGGGCTAAGACACTTACAAAGGGTCCTAGCAATCTTTTCTACAAGAACAGGCTCCCTTTTTTATCAGGAACCACCAGATGAGAGAGTAGAGAATGTTTGAGTGTTATGAGCAAATGAAAATTTCAACACAAGGCCCTTTTTATAGGTGAATTCCATGAATCAAGATCATAGCAGGTGTTAAGGGAGTGTTTAGGATCACCCCAGGTGTCCTAGTGGTATTCTAAAACCGTCAACCAGCTCCTGGAATCGAATTTAGAGTGTTTAAGGCGGTGGAACAGGCTGCAACCAGCAGCTGTCAACATTTTGCAGAATTGGGCATCTCTTTCGGGCCGCGTAGGATTCATACGGGGTCTACGCGCCCCACGACAACCTTGTGTTCTGGTGAAAATTGTTTCAGCTTTGGCAGTTTCAGTCCCTAGTCCTTTGTAACTTTATTTAACTTCATTTTTGGCACTTTTAACCTTTATAGTTAGTTTGTAAAGGATCATGGGAGTATAACCAAACTTTGTTAGGCCCGGTTTTGTTAAACGATCACCGATATCATAAGTTTCTAAACGTTGACGCTTTTAACCCAAGTTCCTGGAAACTTGCATAACGATCTTGAAACCACGTGAAACTGATATCACTTATTCTTCAGAGTATATTTGAACATTACGATGCTCCGGGTTCGTTAAAAGGTCACTCAGAGGTAAGAATTAACATGTTGACACGTTTAACCCCCATAGTTTATAATCTTTCGATTATTTTCACAAACGGCTTCTTATATTCAAATAATTACTTTTTTAAGAATATATTCTTCGTGTGTGGTCACTCAGAGGCACAAGTTTGGCATTTTGACACTTTTAGTCCATTCGGATACATAATTTCATCGTTTTACGACTTTAGTCCTTCATACTCAATCTTTCATATGATTAGGGTTTAGGACACGTGTCTTCACATAATTGGACACATTTTTACGTGGTGTTACATCCTCACCCCCTTAAAAGAAATCTCGACCCCGAGATTTACTGAAACAAGTGAGGGTACTTCTGTCGTATAGTGGACTCAACTTCCCACGTATATTCAGGGCCTCTACGGGCATCCCATTTAACTTTCACTATAGGCACGTGCTTCCTTTGGAGCTTTTTAACCTGTCGATCCTCGATTGATATAGGTATTTCAACAAACCTAAGGCTTTCATCAATCTGTACGTCCTTATGAGACATTGCTAAGGATTCATCAGCTAGACATTTCTTTAGATTATAGATGTGGAACATATTGTGAATTCCACTAAGCTCCTCAGGCAAGTTTAGCTTATAAGCTACACTGCCAACACATTCGATGATTTCGAATGGTTCAATATACCTCGGGCTTAACTTGCCCTTCTTACCAAAACGCATCACACCTTTCCAGGGTGATACTTTTAGTAAGACTTTGTCGCCTACCTCAAACTTTAGAGATTTTAGCCTCTTATCAGCATAACTTTTCTGCCTATCCCTGGCAGCCTTTAGGCGATCAGGAATTTGGACAATCTTGTCTGTTGTTTCAAGGACTATATCAGGTCCTGATAACTGAGCTTCTCCTACTTCCGCCCAACAAACAGGCGTTCTGCATTTCCTTCCATACAATGCCTTAAAAGGCGCAGCCTGAATGCTAGTATGATAACTATTATTGTAGGAGAACTCGATCAAAGGTAGGTGGTCATCCCAACTACCACCTAGATCAATAACACATGCACGAAGCATGTCTTCCAAGGTTTGAATTGTACGCTCACTCTGTCCATCTGTTTGAGGATGGTAAGCAGTACTAAAATTCAAACGAGTGCCTAATGATTGTTGGAAACTTTTCCAAAAGTGAGAGGTGTATCTAGTATCTCTATCGGATATAATAGATACCGGCACTCCGTGGAGAGATACAATCTTGTCCACGTATAACTGAGCTAGCTTGTCGGAGCTATGAGTCTCCTTGATGGGTAAGAAGTGTGCTGACTTGGTCAGTCTGTCAACTATGACCCATATAGTATCATTTCCATGCCTTGTTTTAGGTAACTTGGTTATAAAATCCATGGTTACCATCTCCCACTTCCATGTGGGAAGTTCTGGCTGTTGTAGCAGACCTGACGGCTTTTGATGTTCCGCTTTAATCTGAGCGCATGTCAGACATTTTGCTACATATGTGGCTATAGATTTCTTCAAACCTATCCACCAATAATTAGTTTTCAAATCTCGGTACATTTTGTCGCCTCCAGGGTGAACTGAGTATTTAGAATTGTGAGCTTCTTGGAGAATTATATCTCGAAGCCCTCCATGAATAAGAACCCTGATTCTTCCATTCATTCTAAGGATTCCATCCTTACCAAGTGCTAACTGTTCAGCAGTTACACCTAACTTTTCACTTGGAAGGTTAGCTTCCAAAACAGCTTCCTTTTGAGCAACTAACAGCCTTTCATTCAGGCTATTCTTAAGTTCGATGTTGTTGGCATTAATCCTTATAGGTTTGATCCTTTCCTTTCGGCTTAGAGTATCAGCGACTACATTTGCTTTGCCAGGATGGTAGCGAATTTCACAATCATAATCATTTAGAGTCTTCATCCAACGGCGTTGTCTCATATTAAGCTCCTTTTGATTGAATAAGTGTTGGAGACTTTTGTGATCCGAATATATCACACATTTAGTTCCATATAGATAATGTCTCCACAACTTTAGTGCAAACACAATGGCACCCAACTCCAAATCGTGGGTGGTGTAATTCTTTTCGTGCACCTTTAGTTGTCGCGATGCATAGGCAATCACCTTGCCTCTCTGCATAAGTACACAACCCATACCGGTGTGTGAAGCATCACAGTACACGACAAACTCTTCTATTCCTTCGGGCAATGTCAACACCGGAGCATTGCTCAATTTCTATTTAAGAATCTCAAAAGACTCTTGTTGTTTTGGACCCCAATCAAACTTCACATTCTTGCGGGTCAGAGTAGTCAATGGTGTAGCTATCCTTGAGAAGTTCTCAATGATTCTTCTATAATAACCAGCTAATCCCAGAAAGCTGCGAATCTCTGTAGGTGTTTTAGGTGCTTCCCAGTTCATAATTGCTTCTATTTTAGCGGGATCCACTTGGATACCACGCTCACTCACCACATGTCCAAGGAATTGGACTTCACAAAGCCAGAACTCACATTTGGAGAATTTAGCATACAACTTCTCCTGTCGTAGTAATCCTAAGATACACCGAAGGTGTTTCTCGTGATCAACTTGACTACGAGAATAAATAAGTATGTCGTCTATAAAGACAATGACAAACTTATCTAAGTATGGCTTACAGACTCGATTCATGAGATCCATGAATGCTGCAGGTGCATTAGTGAGCCCAAAAGGCATCACTAAGAACTCATAGTGACCATACCTCATTCTAAATGTTGTCTTAGGTACATCTTCTGTTCTAACTTTGAGTTGATGATACCCAGATCTCAAATCAATCTTCGAAAAGAAGCTTGCCCCTTGGAGTTGGTCGAATAAGTCGTCGATCCTGGGCAATGGATAACGATTCTTGATCGTTACTTTGTTTAACTCACGATAATCAATGCATAAACGCATTGATCCATCCTTTTTCTTCACAAATAATATAGGAGCTCCCCAAGGCGAAGTGCTGGGTTGTATGAAACCCTTTTCCAGTAAGTCATCCATTTGAGTCCTGAGCTCTTTCATTTCAGTAGGCGCTAAAAGGTAAGGAGCTCGTGTAATTAGTGCAGATCCTGGCAGAATGTCTATCCTGAATTCAACTTGCCTCTCAGGAGGTAATCCAGGTAATTCATCAGGAAAGAAATCAGGATATTCGGAAATAATTGGAATATCTTCAATCTTGGGTTTTGGTTCATCCACTGTCACTTGTTCCATGTAAATGACACATTCATTCTTCAGACACTTCGATGCTTTGAGTATAGAAACATTGTTGGGCAAACCATAATGGGTATCTCCTTGAATAGTGACGGATTCACCAGAAGGGGTTTTGATGTTAACTAGCTTCTTATCGCAGGCAATTTGGGCTTGGTTATGTGATAACCAATCCATGCCTAAAACTACATCAAACCCAGCCTATTTCATTGGCAAGAGGGATAGCGGGATAGAATGATTCTTAATGGATATAAAGCATCCATCAAGAAGAGTCGAAGTTGTTTCTAAGGTACCGTCTGCGAGTTCGACCTCATATTTTATGTCTAGAGTTTTAATAGGCAGATTCAGTAACTTACTAAACTTATGGTCTACAAAAGACTTATCAGCACCTGAATCAAATAAAACTCTAGCATAAATATCATTAATGAGGAAGGTACCCGTTATGACGTTATCGTCGTTCACTGCCTCCCTTGCATTCATCTGAAAACCCCTTTGCATTGGTTTTCTTTGCCTCATCAGGCTTCTTAGCATTTTTAGGGCAATTAGTCTTGATGTGCCCCTTTTCGTTGCAACCGTAGCAGGTCGCATCCTTGATGTTTCGGCACTCCACAGTCTTGTGCCCTTTCTTTTTGCAGATCCCACAAGGTTTAGCTTGTGGGTCCTGATTGCACTTTCCAAAGTGCCTTTATCACAAGTTTTGCATCTGGGCTTGTCACCCGACTGCCCTTTCTTGGAACTAGAGTTCCCTTTCTTCTTTTTGTTCGAATGATGGCACTGGTCATCCTCCCTTTTCCTCTTTCCTTCTTTGGTGGTTTTCTTTGATTTACTCCTTAAAATATCGAGAGTAAGTGACAAGGATAGATCTACAGCCGATCTATATGTAGCAGGCTTAGAAGCCTTGTCATTTCCCTTAACCTTAGGGGCTAAACCACTGATAAAACGCGCAATGTGTTTGGGTTCTGGGGTGACCAAATACGGTACAAGTCTCGACATTGAGTTAAAACTGGTCACATAAGACCTGTAATCCAAATCCTTCATCATTAGAGTGAGGAAGTCAGTCTCAATCCTTTCCACTTCATGCTGAGGACAGTAAGTGTCCTTCACAAGATCAACAAATTTATTCCAAGAAAGGTTATATAGAGGAACCTTTCCCGTGGACTGTACCAAAGCTTTCCACCAAGTTAAGGTGTCACCTTTGAAAGACTGTGACACAAACTTAACGACGTCCTCCTTCGCACACACACTGATATCGATAACAGTTTCCATTTCATCGAACCACATCGTACAATCGATGGCTCCTTGTAACACCCCGTGTTTCGAAAGTCAAAGTCAAAGTCAATGTTGACTGTTTTGACTTCTTTGACTATAGAGAATCTATCTATTTTACTACGTTAGCTGTATTATGTGGAGTATTTATTAATAATCGAGTTTTTATCGCTATTTATCGTATGTTTATCGCTGATAATCGCCTTACAACTTTGAACTATAGGAAGTAACAATGCGATAAAGTAACTTGACGCTAAACGAATCGACATCAATTGTAACTCGAATCGCAAATCGAACTTACGCGCTTTGGTTATTGTTTTATGTGTGTCTGTGCCCTCTATGTGTTACTTGTGCATGTTTATTTATGTTTATGTGGTGATCAGTCGAAACGCAATCGAACCTCAATCGCAAATCGAATCGCAAACACTAAACGAAGGAAAGGTAGGATGATTGTATGTTAGATATAGTAGTTGGGATTAAAAGTAATTTGACTAGAAACTCTATCGCATCGCAACACTCGCAATCGCAAACGAAACGACAAAACTCGTCGCGCTAGACACTCGAATCAGATGGCCGATCGACCAGGAGACCGGCCGATCGATCCGCCGCTCGATCGAGTATCCGCTCGATCGACCAGCTGTTCGATCGGGCCGCCAACCGATCGGGCCGCCAACCGATCGACCACCTCCCTTCTACTTTGGGTAACCCAATAAATACCCCATGTCACCTTCCACTGGTTGGATTTGGGTGATTCCTGTCCGGTCAGGAGTACCAAGTATTGACGAGGTTTCTGTTGCTTAAGACGTTATCAAAACATCTCGATAAAACGGAAAACTACCAAAACAACCAAGTGAAAGACGAACGGAGTGACCAGGACGGAATGCCGTCTGATCGGACTGTCGTCCGAACGCGTTGTCACGCGTTGTCAACAAATTTATTCCAAGAAAGGTTATATAGAGGAACCTTTCCCGTGGACTGTACCAAAGCTTTCCACCAAGTTAAGGCGTCACCTTTGAAAGACTGTGACACAAACTTAACGACGTCCTCCTTCGCACACACACTGATATCGATAACAGTTTCCATTTCATCCAACCACATCATACAATCGATGGCTCCTTGTAACACCCCGTGTTTCGAAAGTCAAAGTCAAAGTCAACGTTGACTGTTTTGACTTCTTTGACTATAGAGAATCTATCTATTTTACTACGTTAGCTGTATTATGTGGAGTATTTATTAATAATCGAGTTTTTATCGCTATTTATCGTATGTTTATCGCTGATAATCGCCTTACAACTTTGAACTATAGGAAGTAACAATGCGATAAAGTAACTTGACGCTAAACGAATCGACATCAATTGTAACTCGAATCGCAAATCGAACTTACGCGCTTTGGTTATTGTTTTATGTGTGTCTGTGCCCTCTATGTGTTACTTGTGCATGTTTATTTATGTTTATGTGGTGATCAGTCGAAACGCAATCGAACCTCAATCGCAAATCGAATCGCAAACGCTAAACGAAGGAAAGGTAGGATGATTATATGTTAGATATAGTAGTTGGGATTAAAAGTAATTTGACTAGAAACTCTATCGCATCGTAACACTCGCAATCGCAAACGAAACGACAAAACTCGTCGCGCTAGACACTCGAATCAGATGGCCGATCGACCAGGAGACCGGCCGATCGATCCGCCGCTCGATCGAGTATCCGCTCGATCGACCAGCTGTTCGATCGGGCCGCCAACCGATCGGGCCGCCAACCGATCGACCACCTCCCTTCTACTTTGGGTAACCCAATAAATACCCCATGTCACCTTCCACTGGTTGGATTTGGGTGATTCCTGTCCGGTCAGGAGTACCAAGTATTGACGAGGTTTCTGTTGCTTAAGACGTTATCAAAACATCTCGATAAAACGGCAAACTACCAAAACAACCAAGTGAAAGACGAACGGAGCGACCAGGACAGAATGCCGTCTGATCGGACTGTCGTCCGAACACGTTGTCACCCGTTCGATCTACACCTTGATCCCACACTTAACTTTGTTTTCAAAAACCTTGAAGGATGAACATCGAACGAAGGGCGGACCGATCGGATTACCATTTGAACGGACTACCACTCGACCATGTGATGTTCTGACTTCAACACTTAAACAATTTTCAAGATGATCAATGCACAAGGGATGCCACCCGATCGAACAACCGTCCGGTCGAGTGACAACCTGCTGTGAACTTGTTCTCGCTGAAGTGCCCAACCTATCGGATTGTCGCCCGATCGAACGGTCGTTCGATCGATCGACCTGAAAGGTAGAGATACTTCTATGTTTTCTAAATGCTACAACGAAAACTTCAAAAGTCAAGCCATCATACACAAACACATCCTTCCCAAATGGAAGTAACAATCCACTCGAATGGTCATCCAACCGGACGACCGACCGAACGGACTGTCACTCGAACGACCAGCTGTCCGATCGGACTATCATCCGATCGAACAGCTGTCCTGACCACTTGCACCCTGTATCGTTTACGTGTCGCTTATCGTTATATTATCAGTCTGTTCAGGCTAACCCTACTCTCTGGCGCTCCCTTCAATCCATCAATCGCTGTGAGTATACTCGAACCCTTTTTGCTTTATGCACTTTTGGGTGTTACATACGTTACGAATATTCAAATCACATCGAACACACTACTCAATACTATTTGAACGCTAACCGTTACTGCATGTTATACGTGGCTTAATGAATGCTTGTTTGTTATGTTTACACATGGAATGTTGTCTACCTGCCTTAGCAACGATAGTACTATAGTTTGGACTCAGCACCTGTTCGCAGGGGTTGTTAAGGACAATTACTTGCATGGATTACAGTGGTAATCATGTATTGCGAACCGCCTCGGGCAGTCAACCCGCAGTCATTGGTATCGATAGGTCTATGTCGATAACTAGCGTGCTTCATTTCACTATGCGTACGTGTTGGTTATGCGTAAACGAATTCGAACTTTATTATATCTATCAAACTTGTATGCTCACCTTTACACTATGTGTATTGACTGTTACTTTAACGTATGTGACAGGTGCTTAAGATGTTTATATGCTTAGCTTGTTGTGAAATTGAGGCAAGGAAAGGTCTAGGACGCTCTTGCGCTGGTGATGAAATCGAAGCTAGGAAAAGGGGTCCTAGAAACCAATAAACAAACTATCTATGTGTAAATCTGAGTTGTCGGAACAGAACTACTTGCCTAGATTTTGTCTGTAATAATTATATTATCTTATATGACATGGTATGGGACATGTTGCTTTAAATATTTGGTAATTATAGTTGTTGTGGAAACTTCTGGACAATCTGTTTCGCTCAGTGCCACGCCCCGATGTTTCCGCCATCGGTTGGGGTATTGGTATCAGAGCCATAACTATAGGGAATTAGGCAAGACTCGACCTAGTCTGGGTCGATGTCTTAGAAACGACCTAGTCTATAGTTAGGAACCAACAGACCGACTTGTGCATGTCCAGTGAGGACTATGTACGAGCTTACTTGCCATTTATCGCTCTTCTCGCCCACGCTACACTATTACTGCACTCCAGTTTCAAACATGAACAAGCAAATAAGTTGAGATTAGGCGTGAAAACCGCAAACTCTCGACTAAATTTGCTTGATCTGACCCGCATTTTTATCTCTAAACATGAGAATTTGCGTTGAACCAGGAGTGAAATCCACACTTTGACGCATAATCCTCTTTTATTTTATCAAAACAGGAACAAAGTTGTTAAGCCAGGGGTGAAGCCCTAACCTTGACGACTTGTTCCGACCTTTACTTAGTTTTACAAAACTCTCACCAAAGTCTCAACGGACTCCAACGACTTGAAGTCACGGCATGACTAAAGGGATGCATGCCGAATGCCCAAGAATCAAGGCAAAGGTATAGTCCTGAAGGTCAGAGTATGTACAACAAGTCATTGAGAATAGTCGAATCACTTTGGGATAGTCAATGTCTAATAGCCGCAGACGATCTATTTCTCGATTTCTATGTGTTTCGATTCTGAGCCCGCAACTGCTGACTCTGATGATTCGTCGATTTTATGTGTTATATGTGTGTTTACCTGCTTATGTGTTTTAATTTTTGGTGATTTACTCGATTTTCACTAACGCTTTGAACGACACACACAACTCGCACTACACATTATCTCAAGACGTTAACAAATCGCCACTACCATGAGGAACCCCGTACGCTATGTTGCTTACTATATTATTCGTGCTATACTACTCGCCACGATAACTGCGATCGCTATTTCTGAATGCTCACAAACTTTGAATGATAGGTTTCTGTATTCTGACTGCTCCCATGTGCTTCCAAGTGGATTACATGCTTATGTGCTTCTGTGATTCTATGCCTTATGTGCTTATGTGTCTCTATGTGAATCGGTGATTATGTGCCTACGTGTTTATGTGATACGTGTTTCATTGTGTCCCTAAGCTTTAGTAGTATTAAGTGCGAGGTAAGATTCGATTATGCTGTACCTGAGACCCAAGACGATGTCTGTTGCAGACAATGTCAACTGGACCCTCATCTGGACCCCGTCACCCACGACTCACTCGCCAAGAGCAAAGAGACAAACGTCTTACTGCTGTCATCGCTAAGCAAGTAGCAAAAGCTGTGGGTGAAGTATACGAGAATGTGAGCAAATCGTCTGAAGAGTCCAGAACCGAAGCTCCTAAAGCTACACCCAAAGCTACCTTCAGTTTCAAACAGTTTAAAGCATGCAGACCGAAAGAGTTCACTGGCGAAGATGGCCCTACGGCCTTGTTTCAATGGTTTGATTCCATCGAGGTCACACTACGACAGAGAGGTTGCCCCGATGATCTCCGCACTCTCAACGCGACTGGCGTCTTCCAGTCCCGCGCCTTAGACAGGTGGATGGCTGAGAGGAGCAAACGTGGGAACGATGCAGCCTAAGGTCTGTCGTGGGACGAGCTCAAGGAAGTCATGCTGGAAGAATTCTGCCCTCCTCATGAGCGCCAGAAGTTGGAAGACGAATTCTGGCACATAAAGCAGAAGGATGGTGAAAACGCTGCTCTAACTGCTTACTTCAAGCAGCTCAGTATTATCTGTCCTGATCAAGTCAAGACTCCAGAGATCGCAATCAAGAAGTATATCTGAGCCCTGCCCGACTGTGTTGCAGATTTTGTGCAAGCGGCCAAGACAACAATGATCGAAGAGACTTACCTACTGGCCGCTGAAATCAATGACAAGCGGGTCAAGACTGGAGTCTGGGATAAAACTTCGAAGAACCTGCATCAAGCTACCACCACCGCACCAACTGGTGAAACCACCGCCGCCTCGAACAACAAGAGGGAGAACAAGAGAAAGAGCAACTCCAGCAACAAGAACTGTGCGATCACTGCTGCACCAATTCAAGCTGTACCAGCTCAACAGCAACAACGTCAAGTAGCGGCACCTGTGGCAAATGCACCGCTTGCTAAGCGTGCATATACTGGGCTACACCCGCTTTGCCCTACTTGCACCTACCACCACCCGACTGGTATCGCTTGCTGTTTTTGTTCTCATTGCAATATGTACGGCCATTTCACTACCAACTGCCGTGCTCGACAAGCTCCTGCTCATCAAGCTCTTCTCACCGCCCCTCAGGGTCAACAAGCTCCTCCGGCACCCGTGGTCAACGTCAGAGCCTGCTTCGCATGTGGCGATCCTAACCATTTTGCTAACATGTGCCTGAACAGGGTTGTGAAACAAGAGCCCCAGCAGCAACAGCCTCAGCAACAACAACAGCAGCAGCAACAGCAACAAGCAGCACGTGCTCGAACCTTCAACATCAACGTGCGCCAGGCCCAAGCTAACAACAGTGTGGTCAATGGTACGTTCCTCGTGAATGGTATTTATGCTTCATGCCTGTTTGATACTAGTGCTGATAACTATTTTGTATCGTTTGAGTTTGAAAAGCTCCTTAACCGTAAGCGCGCCCATCTCCCCTCGACGTTCAATGTCAAAGTTGCCACCGGAAGAACCATCGCCGTCAACTCAGTTCTTCGTGATTGTACTCTTGAACTCAACAATCACATCTTTCCCATCGACCTTATCCTGATGCAACTCGAAAGCTTTGATATCATAGTAGGTATGGACTTTCTTCGCGAAAACCATGCTGAAGTTGTTTGTTTTGACAACATGATTCGATTCTCGCTCGCTAATGGTGACCAATTGTGTGTTTACGGTGAAGTCGCGTCGAAGAAGCTCCAACTCATGTCGTATGTCCAGGCTAGCAAGTATCTCCGCAAGGAATACTAAGCTTACTTGGCCCACATTGTAGTAGGAGAGAAAAAGGAAGTTAGGGAAGTGAAAGATGTCCCTGTTGTCTGTGAATTTCCAAATGTCTTTCCTGATGAACTCCCCGGACTACCTCCGAGTCGTGATATCGACTTTCGGATCGACCTCCTTCCTGGAGTAAACCCCGTTGCTAGAGCTCCTTATCGACTCGCACCATCCGAGATGCGCGAATTGTCAAGTCAGCTCCAGGAATTGCTTGACAAAGGCTTCATTCACCCTAGCACCTCTCCTTGGGGCGCACCGGTCCTTTTCGTCAAAAAGAAGGATGGGTCGTTCCGGATGTGTATCGACTATAGGGAGTTAAACAAGCTGACAATCAAGAATCGCTATCCTCTACCCCGCATTGACGATTTATTCGACCAGCTACAAGGTGCTACGTGTTTTTCCAAGATCGACCTACGTTCAGACTACCACTAGTTACGCATTCAAGAGGAGGATATACCCGAAACCGCTTTTCGCACTCGCTACGGCCACTATGAGTTCGTTGTTATGCCTTTCGGTTTAACTAACGCACCTGCGGTTTTCATGGATCTGATGAATCGCGTGTGTAAACCTTATCTCGACCGTTTCGTCATCGTGTTCATCGACGATGTCTTGATCTATTCCAAGTCAAAAGCCGAACATGCGCAACATCTACGTTTGGTTCTCGAACTACTCCAAGGAAATCGACTCTATGCCAAGTTCTCTAAATGTGAATTTTGGCTGGAGGAGGTTCAATTCCTCGGTCACAATGTCAATAGTCAAGGTATTCACGTCGACCCCGCAAAGATCGAAGCTGTCAAGAGTTGGGTTACACCTAAGAACCCGTCTGAAGTCCGTTCTTTTCTCGGACTGGCAGGCTATTATCGACGATTTATCGAAGGATTCTCAAAGATCGCAGTGCCGCTTACCGCTCTCACACACAAAGACAAGCCTTTTGTCTGGGGAACTGGACAAGAGACTGCCTTTCAAACTCTCAAGCGCATGCTTTGCAATGCTCCTGTTCTTACATTGCCCGAAGGAAACGATGACTTTATTGTCTATTGTGATGCCTTGAACCTTGGTCTTGGCTGCGTTCTCATGCAACGGGACAAGTTCATTGCCTACGCATCTCGTCAGATCAAAATCCACGAAAAGAACTATACAACCCATGATCTCGAGCTAGGTGCAGTTGTATTTGCGTTAAAGATTTGGCGACACTACCTATATGGTACAAAGTGTACGATCTTCACCGATCATAGGAGCCTACAACATATCTTTGACCAGAAAGAACTTAATATGCGTCAACGCCGATGGGTAGAACTTCTCAACGATTACGACTGTGAGATTCGTTATCACCCTGGCAAAGCAAATGTCGTTGCCGACGCTCTCAGCAGACGGAGTTATTTGCTTAGCATTCGTAATATCCAAGCCCAATATGATCTCGAAACCCTTATCCGCGAAGCCCAACATGCATGCTTTACTGAACGCACACTACAGAAGGAGAGAATCCACCACGATGGAGCCCAGCTAGTGAATAAGTCTAATGGGATAAATCATTATCTGGACCGAATTTGGATCCCTAAGCGGACCAATTTACGACAGACTCTGATGGACGAAGCCCACAAATTCCGGTATTCTATTCATCCCGGTGCCGATAAGATGTACCAGGACCTTCGCTACAAGTACTGGTGGCCGGGCATGAAGAGGGATATCGCTCTTTACGTTGGGAAGTGCCTGACTTGCGCGAGAGTCAAGGATGAACATCCAAGGCCCTCTGGCTTGCTTGAACAACCCCCAATCCCTATGTGGAAGTGGGAAAGCATAGCTATGGACTTTATAACGAAACTTCCGCGCACGCCATCAAGTCATGATAGCATCTAGGTTGTTATTGACCGTTTAACCAAATCTGCTCACTTCCTACCGATACGGGAAGACTACAAGGTAGAAAGATTAGCCCGAATCTACACCGATGAGATCATTTGTCGACATGGGACGCCTCGCGACATCATCTCTGACCGTGATGCTCGGTTTACCTCACGACTATGGGAGATGTTTCAAACGGATCTCGGTACTACGCTTAATCTAAGTACCACTTTCCACCCCCAAACCGACGGTCAGACTGAGAGGACTATCCGTACCCTTGAAGACATGCTTCGCTCGTGTGTCATTGATTTCGGTGGTAATTGGGAGACATACTTACCTTTAGTTGAATTCTCGTACAATAACAGTTATCATGCCAGCATCCAAATGGCACCATTTGAGGCATTGTATGGAAGGAGATGTCAATCGCCTATTGTATGGCACGAGATTGGGCACTCGCAATTAACCTGTTCTGAGCTTTTGCAAGAAACGACTGACAAAATCCTCCAAATTCGAGACAACCTACTGAAAGCTCGGTATCATCAGAAAAGTTACGCCGATAGATGTCGCAAGCCCCTTGAATTTGATGTTGGTGACTACGTACTCCTAAAGGTTTCACCTTGGAAGGGTGTGGTCTGATTCGGCAAGAAAGGAAAGCTCGCGCCTCGATACGTTGGACCCTTTAAGATTCTGGAAAGCATCGGCAAAGTGGCCTACAGACTCGAACTACCGGAGGAACTTAGCAATGTCCACCCGACTTTCCACGTCTCAAACCTCAGAAAGTGTCTAGCTGAGCACGATTTACATGTTCCATTGGAGGATCTGCAAGTGAACGAAACATTACACTTCGTGGAAAAGCCTATCGAGATCATGGATCGACAAACCAAGTAGCTCAGACGCTCACGCATTCCCATTGTGAAGGTTCGCTGGGAAGGCAAACGAGGCGCAGAGTTCACTTGGGAACTTGAAAGTGACATGAAGGCGAAGTACCCGCAGTTGTTTGTTACGGCTTCGGCCTAATTTCAGGATGAAATTCCCTTAAGAAGGGGAGGCTGTAACACCCCGTGTTTCGAAAGTGACATGAAGGCGAAGTACCCGCAGTTGTTTGTTACGGCTTCGGCCTAATTTCAGGACGAAATTCCCTTAAGAAGGGGAGGCTGTAACACCCCGTGTTTCGAAAGTCAAAGTCAAAGTCAACGTTGACTGTTTTGACTTCTTTGACTGTATAGAATCTATCTATTTTACTACGTTAGCTGTATTATGTGGAGTATTTATTAATAATCGAGGTTTTATCGCTATTTATCGTATGTTTATCGCTGATAATCGCCTTACGACTTTGAACTATAGGAAGTAACAATGCGATAAAGTAACTTGACGTTAAACGAATCGACATCAATTATAACTCGAATTGCAAATCGAACTTACGCGCTTTGGTTATTGTTTTATGTGTGTGTGTGCCCTCTATGTGTTACTTGTGCATGTTTATTTATGTTTATGTGGTGATCAGTCGAAACGCAATCGAAACTCAATCGCAAATCAAATCGCAAACGCTAAACGAAGGAAAGGTAGGATGATTGTATGTTAGATATAGTAGTTGGGATTAAAAGTAATTTGACTAGAAACTCTATCGCATCGCAACACTCGCAATCGCAAACGAAACGACAAAACTCGTCACTCTAGACACTCGAATCAGATGGCCGATCGACCAGGAGACCGGCCGATCGATCCGCCGCACGATCGAGCCGCTGTCTGATCGGGCCGCCAACCGATCGACCAGCTCCCTTCCACTTTGGGTAACCCTATAAATACCCCATGTCACCTTCAAACTTACTACTTTTGGCAACTCTCCTCTGACCAGCCCTCCTTGCTCATCTTTCCTTCGATTTCTCACGATTCCGGTAAGATTTCAACCTAATCCTTGTACTTTCTCAATCTACACGCACTCCTACACCTTTCTATCTTTTGAATCTTGACTTTTAACCGTGAAATCATCAAGATTCAAGGTGTTCTAGGATGACGTCATCATGTGTTCTTGAGAACTTCATGTTTTGGCCTCAATCCACCAAGAACAACTTGGATCTAACCGATTTCCACATAAACAAATAAAGGTCTTTCATGGATCTAAACATATTCATAATGAAAAGGATTGAAAGATGGTTTTCCCAACTTTCTTTCAACTCTTTTACCCTCAGTGCCTTCAAAACTGATAGAATCGGAGCTTGTGCCGACTTACTACTCATTCTTGTAGTTGTGATGGTTCAAGATCTGGATTCTATCCACGAGACTACCGATTTTGGGTTAAACATGGAACACCGTCTCGAACAGTTAACTAGTTGGATTTGGGTGATTCCTGTCCGATCAGGAGTACCAAGTATTGACGAGGTTTCTGTTGCTTAACACGTTATCAAAACATCTCGATAAAACGGCAAACTACCAAAACAACCAAGTGAAAGACGAACGGAGCGACCAGGACGGAATGCCGTCCGATCGAACTACCGTCCGATCGGACTGTCGTCCGAACGAGTTGTCACCCGTTCGATCTACACCTTGGTCCCACACTTAACTTTGTTTTCAAAAACCTTGAAGGATGAACATCGAACGAAGGGTAGACCGATCGGATTACCATTCGAATGGCCTACCACTCGACCATGTGATGTTCTGACTTCAACACTTAAACAATTTTCAACATGATCAATGCACAAGGGATGCCACCCGATCGAACAACCGTCCGATCGAGTGACAACCTGCTGTGAACTTTTTCTCACTGAAGTACCCAACCTATCGGATTGTCGCTCGATCGAACGGTCGTTCGATCGATCGACCTGAAAGGTAGAGATACTTCTATGTTTTCTAAATGCTATAACGAAAACTTCAAAAGTCAAGCCATCATACACAAACACATCCTTCCCAAATGGAAGTAGCAATCTACTCGAACGGTCATCCAGCCGGACGACCGACTGAACGGACTGTCACTCGAACTACCAGCTGTCCGATCGGACTATCATTCGATCGAACTGCTGTCCTGACCACTTACACCCTGTATCGTTTACGTGTCGCTTATCGTTATACTATCAATCTATTCAGGCTAACCCTACTCTCTGGCGCTCCCTTCAATCCATCAATCGCTGTGAGTATACTGGAACCCTTTTTGCTTTATGCACTTTTGGGTGTTACATACGTTACGAATATTCAAATCACATCGAACACACTACTCAATACTATTTGAACGCTAACCGTTACTGCATGTTATACGTGGCTTAATGAATGCTTGTTTGTTATGTTTACACATGGAATGTTGTCTACCTGCCTTAGCAACGATAGTACTATAGTTTGTTCTCAGCACCTGTTCGCAGGGGTTGTTAAGGACAATTACTTGCATGGATTACGGTGGTAATCATGTATTGCGAACTGCCTCGGGCAGTCAACCCGCAGTCATTGGTATCGACAGGTCTATGTCGATAACTAACGTGCTTCATTTCACTATGCGTACGTGCTGGTTATGCGTAAACGAATTCGAACTTTATTATATCTATAAAACTTGTATGCTCACCTTTACACTATGTGTATTGACTGTTACTTTAACGTATGTGACAGGTGCTTAAGTTGTTTATATGCTTAGCTTGTTGTGAAATTGAGGCAAGGAAAGGTCTAGGACGCTCTTGCGCTGGTGATGAAATCGAAGGTAGGAAAAGGGGTCCTAGAAACCAATAAACAAACTATCTATGTGTAAATCTGAGTTGTCGGAACAGAACTACTTGCCTAGATTTTGTCTGTAATAATTATATTATCTTATATGACATGGTATGAGACATGTTGCTTTAAATATTTGGTAATTATAGTTGTTGTGGAAACTTCTGGACAATTTGTTTCGCTCAGTGCCACGCCCCGATGTTTCCGCCATCGGTTGGGATGTGACACTGCTTTTTCTCCCGTGAAGTCTCTTGGTTTACACAAGACGAAATATTTATAAGTACAACTCTTGTTGTACTTTGTAGCCTGATTAACGACAACTTGTCTTTGTGGTTCACTCTTTTAATTGGACGAGTGACGAGACTCGTCCTTTTTCAGTGTAAGTGAATGCGATAGGGGCTTTGATTGAGTCTTAAACCGAACATGACTCGGTTCTTTAAATATTTTATCCACAGCTTGAGCAACTATTGTGTCAATCATTGCTTGTAATTCAGCACCAGTAACATTTATCCTGGCATCATTATTGTTTCCTCCTACCGGATGACTGTTAACTTCGTCAGAGCCAACCATGATTTGAGTACTAAAATCAAACAACAATGATGTATTTAGATTATATAACGAATCACCGTATTGATGAAAAGATGGCCATGGTATTTATTAAACCATATAGACCATTTTAGATAACAAGTCAAAATCTATTTGATCATAATTTGCCTAGGCTACAACTGAACCATTATAGGCATTCAATAGGATATAATTCTTTATATTTATTAGACAGGGGACATAAGTCACAACTGTCAATGTCATAGAGACATTTTCATATAGCACAAGGCTCGCCTCGAAAGACATTTAAATGGCACAAAAGGCATTGTCACAAGGACATTTAAAACATAAACAACGATCTTTTGAATCAGTGATTTTTAAGGGTCGAACATAGTTCATCGCCTTTTTGACAAGAAGTTTATAAATAAAACTATCATTGTCATGAATACACCTTCGCCCATAGGCACACATCTCAATTGGATGTTTTGATGTATACATCATATTGATGTTTAATAGCCATGATTCTTATTGATCATATAGCCTATGAAGGTGGCTTGGAAAGATCCAAGTACTTTTTGGAAGCTAGTGTGGTCTCTCAAGTCACACAGCCAGGAATGTTAACATGTTTTCAGATGTTAACACGGAATTATTGTCTTAAAAAGGTTGTACCATCATAGCCATTAATATTTTGGCTAGGTTATGCCTTTAAGAACTTCTTTTGATATTTCTTTGGCAGATCAATGAAAATTGAAATGATATTGACAAGATGATGTAATAAAATACACATATAAAAATTTTCCAAAAGAAATTTCATTAAAATACTAGACTATTACAAGAATGCCCTAAACGGGTCTTGAAATAAACAAACTGTCCTCGCAGGGACTACAGAAAAGAAATAAGTCCACGCAGGGACTAAGTACAGAAAATGAAATGTCCACGTAGGGACTTGATTGAAATTACAATACAAAATAAAATAAAACAAACTTCTACTTCTTTTTGCCCTTTATGAGGTTCACAAGGCCTTTTAGAAATTTGTTATGCTTTTTATTTGTTTCGTCCGCTTTCTGCTCAAACTGGTCCAACCTCTGCAGAATTTGTTGAGTTTGAATTTGTTGAGGAGATGGAGGTTGTTGTTGATAAGGTGGGTATTGATACCCATGCACAGGATACCCAGTTGGGTATACTGGAGGAAATGGTGAAGGATAAAGTGCATTAAATTGAGCTGCCTCAAGATATGGATCTTGGGCAGGGGCTTGATATCCATAATCCGTAGGAGTTGGATATTCAAATGGGTTATACCCAGATGAAGCTGGGTATGTTGGTATTGGGTTTTCAAAACCCACTGGCGGTGGCGGTGGTGCAAAAGTAACTGGCGGGGGATCATCTTCCGGCACCGCGTGTGAAGGTCCACCCATTTATGGATCTTCAGGGATAGGAGGGTATGTGCTTGAAGCTTGAGGGGAACTAAATCTTGGCCCCCCTCGTACGGACATCCGTGCATTCCTCCTTCACCTAGGTGGCTCAGGAGGTGGTTGTGGTGGTTGTTGAGGTGGTTCCACAACGGGTAAAGGCGGTGGAGTAACCGCCTGAAGATACGGTTCCTCCAATGGAGGTTGAGGAGGAGAGTTATGGAAATAAGGGGTATACTCCCACTCATACTTGTTCCACCTTTCGGCCCATGAGTCGGGGCCTTGATATGGCGATCCTTGGTAAGGAGAACCGCTGGAGATACTGATGGGGTGAGTTGGTGTCCCGGTTGGCGGCTCTGGATCAGGATTATCATCCATCTCCATATCTTGGGAGAAGTGGTCCTCGGGTCCTAAAGGATTATAACCCAGTGGTTCGTTAATATAATCGTTTGGGTTAAATTGGGTCGGGGAATAAGTTGAGTCAGAATGGTGAAAAGAATGAGAATGTAAAGAGTGGTATGAATGATGTGAATGGTGTGAATGTTGGGAATGGTGAGAATGTTGGGGCTCGTCTTGAATAGGCAGCCCAAAGGAAGGGTGAAATGATGGTGAAGAACTTAACGAGACCGAGTGTCTCGCGGGCTCAAATGAATGTCCCCAATTGTCTCGCGAATCGGAGCTAGTAAAAGACGCTGATGGAGTGTGCATGTGAGAGGGTCCAGCATTGCTAGATGGTCCTCCCCTCATAGGACCTTTTCCTTTTCCTCGTACGCGCGGCGGCATTTTTAATTAGCAAACCTGTCAAAACAAGTAAAGCAAAACATAAACGACAAAAGGAAAATTAAGAATAATCCTAGGTCATTTGCCTAGACTCGGAAGTCTAAGGAATGTGCTTATTGTGTCATTGAGATTAAACACAAAAGGCTAGTGTTTAATTCACTCAATGTTGGCTCTGATACCAACCTGTCACACCCCGATATTTCCACATATTACCGGTGGGCCCGGTGGGGAGTATCGTGGCGTAGTTGATATCATCATAGTCAATATACACAATATAATAGCACAGCGGAAGGCTTGGTAATTAAATACTATTACAAACCATAGTGTCCGAGTGTCCAAATAAAAGAATATACAGACTTGGTTGTAATAGAGATCCACATGCGGATCATAAAACGAAATACAAGAAACTGAAATAACAGACGCCAGGCATCTAAGGATTTGCAAGATCCTCTTATTTGACACCAAGTAACTCCAGCCTAATTACGTGAGGTACCTGTCACTTAGTCTTTGGAAAATACGTCAGTTTACACTGGTAAATACAATTAAACGACTCTTTTGAAAAGTGTTTATGAAAATTGATTTAGGCGCACAAGGCACAAACCATTTATAACTTGGGACAATTATTTAAGATAATCTTGTATACAGTTTTATATGTTTGTCATACATATGGGGCCGGTTTGGAAGCCGGTCATGATTAACCAACTCACCACTATAAACCCACAAAGGAGTTATCCCCAACATGTGGGTTATTTAGCATTTTGCATCTGTCAGGTGTATGCCTACACCCCGTGCATAAGTCGTGGTCATTTACAAATGAAATGAGCCAAGGATATCCAGGACACGGTCGTATTAACCCCCAATGTTTATGTTATCAAACAAAACAGATTAAAATGGGTTATGTAAATTTATTAATCACAATCCGATTAAATGATTTCATACCCGACCAAGCGGTATTTTTATAATACCGTATCCCAAGCCCGTATAACGGAAAATAAGTTAAAAGTATTTACCTGAGCTAGATGTGTAAGGATGTAACTCAGCCGTATATTCCTAAAGCCTTATGAAAATACCTTCTACCAAAGCTACTCAATCTGTATAGAAGGTTTATTAACCTATTAGGATACTAACGGGTCTTTATTTAAGTCAAAGACTGAGACCGGTTAGTTTGAAAGATACTATACGGTTCTAAACGCTAGATTAAGCGGAGACCGGAATGGAATGTGATTTAGACCCGACAAGTTTGGATACTTATTTAATATGGGTAAACTAAACACATTCTGGATTTTGAAGATTTAATGATAAGGTTAAACCCATTTCGGCTAATTTATGTAAACTAGCTACATAAATCGAACCGAATGCATAAATGCATGACGGGTAACCAAATGAATTATATACAGGTCTCATATGTTATTATGCTTAAAATATGTTAATACATCAGTAGGATGTCAACATTTATGCCCAAAAAGTATTTAAAACCAATTTAAGTCCCGTAGGGGCATTTTGGTCATTTTAATGTTTATAAAAGAAATAGTAAACTGAGGTTATGTTCTAAAACATCCAGTAAAAATATTTATTTTATCAAGTTACATCAGTAAGATATCATACATATATGAGGTTTACCATTTATGGCCAAACTATGCCCCGGAAGGGTATTTTGGTCATTTCACATATGCTTTTAAGGACATTTTTGGAAGTCTGAGTTCATGAATTATACCTACTGTAATAATATTAAAATTTATTTAAAAATTCAGTAGGTAACAAGTTTTAGGTGTTAAATATGGTTTTAAACCATACTCTGCACCTAATTAGCGTAAAAATCGCTAATTGACGATAATTAAGATGTTTATGGAAATCTGAGATTTTGATCAGTCTCAAGTGTTGAAAATATTTTATTTAATGTATAATATCAGTAGGAAAAGGTTTGGCATTCAAATCATATGTTAATCTCATTTTATGTATGAAAAGGGTATTATCGTCATTTACCGAATTATACAAGAACTCCATGATATGGTCGGATTGTAATCTGATCAAAAATTCCAAAAATCCCTAAAAATAATATCTTAACAATAGGTAATGATTTTTGGGTCAAAATCCATGTTTAAACATGTCTTATGCAAGATAGCGTAATTTAATTAATAAAAAGTTTCAATTTACGATATCTTGCATAACTTTAGTTTGAGACCAGAAACTGATGTCAAATTTTCGGGACATACTTATATATCAGTAATAAAGCTTTTTGTCCTCTCACATTTTCAGAAATCTCGTTTATATGATATAAGGGCATAATGAGCATTTATAAGCATAATAACGAAACTTAGTATATAATTCAGAATACAAATGACCAGGTAATATAACCTCAGAGGGTTATACTACAACATAATGTGGTCCTACTGGAAGCTTAAAACATGGAAGAATTAAGCTCAATCGGGTCAGAACTGAAAGTCAAAGCAAAAGTCAAGCTTTTGCGACTTTCGGTTGCGAACCGACCTTAAACTCAGAATTGTCGGGTTGAACATGCCTAAACATGTTCTAATAATAATTACTAAGTTATTAAAGTGTTAAAATATAATTTATAACCTCTGTATTATTAGTTTTAATTATTATTTATAATTCTGTCCAGTTTGACTTTTTAATTAACTAGTTTGACCCGACAATTAACTAAGCAAACGAAATAATTAGGAGGTGCCCTTTTAAGGGTTAATCACCTACCTAATTATGGTCACATAACCACATTCATCTCGAACAGTGGCTGGACCAATTGAGTTTAAACCGAAGGTCAAATTCAGATTACGATAACTTTGACTTTTCGGTTTTTAAATTAAAAACTGAACTAAAGAGGGGGCTAAGACACTTACAAAGGGTCCTAGCAATCTTTTCTGCAAGAACAAGCTCCCTTTTTTATCAGGAACCACCAGATGAGAGAGTAGAGAATGTTTGAGTGTTATGAGCAAATGAAAAGTTCAACACAAGGCCCTTTTTATAGGTGAATGCCATGAATCAAGATCATATCAGGTGTTAAGGGAGTGTTTTAGGATCACCCCAGGTGTCCTAGTGGTATTCTATAACCGTCAACCAGCTCCTGGAACCGAATTTGGAGTGTTTAAGGCGGTGGAACATGCTGCAACCAACAGCTGTCAACATTTTGCAGAACTGGGCATCTCTCGCGGGCCGCGTAGGATTCATAGGGGGTCTACGCGCCCCGCGACAACCTTGTGTTCAGGTGAAAATTGTTTCAGCTTTGGCAGTTTCAGTCCCTGGTCCTTTGTAACTTTATTTAACTTCATTTTTGGCACTTTTAACCTTTGTAGTTAGTTTGTAAAGGATCATGGGAGTATAACCAAACTTCGTTAGGCCCGGTTTCATTAAACGATCACCGATATCATAAGTTTCTAAACATTGACGCTTTTAACCCAAGTTCTTGGAAACTTGCATAACGATCTTGAAACCATGTGAAACTGATATCACTTATTCTTGAGAGTATATTTGAACATTACGAAGCTCTAGGTTCGTTAAAAGGTCACTCAGAGGTAAGAATTAACATGTTGACACGTTTAACCCCCATAGTTTATAATCTTTCGATTATTTTCACAAACGGCTTCTTATATTCAAATAATTACTCGTTTAAGAATATATACTTCGTGTGTGATCACTCAGAGGCACAAGTTTGGCATGTCGACACTTTTAGTCCCTTCGGATACATAATTTCATTGTTTTACGACTTTAGTCCTTCATACTCAATCTTTCACGTGATTAGGGTTTAGGACACGTGTCTTCACATAATTGGACACGTTTTTACGTGGTGTTACAACAAACAAAGGTCAAATTGAGCACCAAACATGCTTGACTAACATAGAGGTCAAAACCAACTTAAGTATGTTGTACCAATTGCAGTTAGGTGTTTGCAAATTGAGTAAACAGATGCTACAAATGTGTTCTTACTAAGTATTGTTATTAAATGTAGTAAACAAAGGTCAATCATAACTTCCTATTTTAGTTCAGTTCAAGAAGTCAAACCCATTTGAAGTTCACAAAGTCAAACCCATTTGAAGTTAAAAATGTCAACAATATTTCAAATCTGGTTAAATTGGTAATTACGGGCTATTGTTGTTGTTAATATGTTCATATTGCAGGTTAAATAAGGTTAATCAGTGCTTAGTTGCTAGATTATGATTTTTTTTATAATGGAGGGAATTTATGTAGAAGAACATTCAGGGACTGAAATTGTAAGTAAAATTATGGGGGTATTTTAGTCTTTTCACTGAATTACAAACGGTCAGTTAGTGGGAGGACTTGATTGCGAGCAATTGAGAACCACAGGGACTAGACTGTTCGGTTTTTTCAAATGAGGGCTGAAAGTGTTATTGGGTGTTAACCATGTTCTTTACTCTAAAACTAATCTAAATACCCCATAAGCCATAATGTGATGAAAATGTAACCGTCTGCTTGGGCGGGATTGTTTACTAGTGGGCTTTTCGCCTTCCTCTCCTTTATGGGCCTTGTCTCAAAAGGGGAATCCATCAAGTAACGAAATCAATAGTGGGCTTTTCCTATACATGCTTACAAAGCTTACAAGTTTATATGTTTACATAATAACCAGTTATAATTGCATAGTTTAAGATAATGTTACTGTGATACGCAAGTCATCTCCTTTTCTTTGAGGACAACCAAAGACCGATACGTTTCGCTTAAAATGATGTAGCTCCAAATGTAATGGTGAGCTGAGTTCATATCGTCTCAAACTTATAAGCTTGACTTAAGGAAAAACATGAGAGAGGCATATGAATCAACCTTGGATAAAGTAAAAGAACATGTTAACACAAGGAAGTGGTTAGTGTGATTTGCTCACACACGTATTCGCACATGGATGTATGTGCTAGCTAAACAACTACACTTTATTTTTTAGTTAAAATATGTTTTAGAGAAACTGAATTAATTACTTGTGCGTCGAACAATGGTAACTAATGTATGCTAAAACAAGTCATATTTGGTGAGTTTTGTATTACAATTTCAAAACAATATTATATGTTTCAACATTATTTTCCTTCAATGACATGCCACTACAACTCTACAAGTTTCCTATTAGGCCACTCGGGGAGGTCAGTGACGACTTAAACATCACGCGTGATTGTCCACAAAACACCACCGCCACCAACGTCTACAACGCGTCAATCTTTCAAGGTAGGGTTCTGTTGACCCAATTTTGACGAATTGGTGATTAAATTTTGATATTTTTGTTGTGCAAACGTGCGTCAGTGATCAGGTTGCCGAATGGTGATTCGTATGGTCACCCGTTTGATCCTACTCGGGTCACCCAAATTTTGTGGCATCCTAGATTTGTTTAGAATGATATTATTATTATTTGTACATTCTTGATTGTGTGATTATTTGAAAACGTGTGATAAAAGGTTGAATTTATGATGTTTGCAGGGCGTTTTTGTATCGAAACTTTTTAACTGATGCAGAGTGTGATCATCTTATTCAACTGGTGGGTATTTAATAATTCATCTCTTTTTATATTTTTCTTCGTTAAATGAGGGACATTTTCGTCTTTTTAGACATTTTTTAATTAAAATAAAAAAACACTATAAGAAATAGAGATCCACCTTTGTTGACTTTCTCCCCACCCAAACCCTTTAATTATCACAAAAAATCTAAAAAGATGAAAATACACATGACTTAACGTTAAAAAATGGATGGAGTTAACGTATCCGCGTATCGGATGAAAATGGTAAGATTTCAAACCTTTTGGATCTAGATACGAAAAAACAAACCTTTGGATGAAAGTCGCCAAAGTAGTCAAACCTCAGGCACGAAAATGGCATTTTACTCTCAAAACTTATTATTGGCATAGATTTTGTAACATGTGAAGACCCAATAAGAACAAGATCCATCTTTATAGAGTAGTTGACCATTTGACTTTCAAATTTGCAGTGAAGCCTAGGAAGGGTGATGCATTGCTGTTCTTTAGCCTTCACCCGAACGCTACAACAGATGTATTAAGCTTACATGGCAGCTGCCCCGTCATCTGAGGTGATAAATGGTCTGCAACAAAATGGATCCATGTCTGAAACTTTGACAAATCAGGTAGCACAAGTGACGACGAGTACAAAGATGAAAATGTAAATTGCCCAGTATGGGCTGCTACCGGTCAATGCAAAAAGAATCCTGTTTACATGGTCGGCTCTGGTGAAGGTGTCGGGTATTGTAGGAAGAGTTGTAAAGTTTGTTAGTAGATACTGCCTTCCCGTATCTATATTTACAGAGTTTGTTATGTGTATTAGTTTTTATATCCCCGCTATCGTATGAATATTTGCGTAAATGGAGGAGTATGTAATGTGAAGTGGGGAATGCGGGAAAAAGATATTTCAGATTCGGATATCCGAAATTTCGGATATTTCGGATACGGATTTTCGGATATTTCAGATTCGGTTTCGGATACAGATTTTTTTGAGCACCCCTACCTTCCCATATTTTCCTCCATACCATTACCAAATACCAACCCATCCATCAAATTCAATTCTTCTTCTTCAACTCACTCAAAACCCAATCCAGTGTATCCATCTTTATAGAGTAGTTGACTATTTGACTTTCAAATTTGCAGTGAAGCCTAGGAAGGGTGATGCATAGCTGTTCTTTAGCCTTTACCCGAACGCTACAACCGATGTATTAAGCTTACATGGTAGCTGCCACGTCATCCAAGATGAGAAATGGTCTGCAACAAAATGGATCCATGTCTGAAACTTTGACAAATCAGGTAGCACAAGCGACGACGAGTGCAAAGATGAAAATGTAAATTGCCCAGTTTGGGCTGCTACCGGTGAATGCAAAAAGAATCCTGTTTACATGGTCGGCTCGGGTGAAGGTGTCGCGTATTGTAGGAAGAGTTGCAAAGTTTGTTAGTGGATACTGCTTTCCCGTATCTATATTTACAGAGTTTGTTATGTGTATTTGTTTTTATAGCCCCGCTATCGTATGAATATTTGTGTAAATGGAGGAGTATGTAATGTGAAGTGGGGAATGCGGGAAAAAGATATTTTAGATTCGGATATCCGACATTTCGGATATTTCAGATAAGGATTTTCGGATATTTCAGATTCGGTTTCGGATACGGATTTTTTTTAGCACCCCTACCTTCCCATATTTTCCTCCATACCATTACCAAATACCAACCCATCCATCGAATTCAATTCTTCTTCTTCAACTCACTCAAAACCCAATCCAGTGGGCGCCCCCTTTGACCCATTTAACCTCAATCCACCCGTTTAATATTCAACTTCATTACCCGATTGCTTCTCCCATTAATAATCATAAAATTCAGATTAAAACAAAATCATTCCATAAACCCCTCTTCACAATTAACAAAATCCCCTAAAGGGTTTTGCAATTCATCCAAGATCTATAATGGGGTTTCGTCTTTTTTTCCTATTTCCTCTGTTTCCTCTTGTTCTTCCCCAATTTCTTTATTCAGTCTTCAAGGTAGGGTTCTGTAAACCCAATTTTGATGAATTGGTGATTAAATTTTGATGTTTTTGTTGTGCAAACGTGAGTCAGTGATCGGGTTGCCGAATGGTGATTCGTATGGTCACCCGTTTGATCCTACTCGGGTCACCCAAATTTCGTGGCATCCTAGATTTGTTTAGAATGATATTATTATTATTATTTGTACATTCTTGATTGTGTGATTATTTGAAAACGTGTGCTTAAAAGGTTGAATTTGTGATGTTTGCAGGGCGTTTTTGTATCGAAACTTTTTAACTGATGCAGAGTGTGATCATCTTATTCAACTGGTGGGTATTTAATAATTCATCTCTTTTTGTATTTTTCTTCGTTAAATGAGGGACATTTTCGTCTTTTTAGACATTTTTTAATTAAAATAAAAAAACACTATAAGAAATAGAGATCCACCTTTGTTGACTTTCTCCCCACCCAAACCCTTTAATTATCACAAAAAATCTAAAAAGATGAAAATACACATGACTTAACGTTAAAAAATGGATGGAGTTACCGTATCCTCGTATCAGATGAAAATGGTAAGATTTCAAACCTTTTGGATCTAGATACGAAAAAACAAACCTTTGGATGAAAGTCGCCAAAGTAGTCAAACCTTAGGCACGAAAATGGCATTTTACTCTCAAAACTTATTATTGTCATAGATTTTGTAACATGTTAAGACCCAATAAGAACAAGATCCATCTTTATAGAGTAGTTGACCATTTGACTTTTAAATTTGCAGTGAAGCCTAGGAAGGGTGATGCATTGCTGTTCTTTAGCCTTCACCCGAACGCTACAACCGATGTATTAAGCTTACATGGCAGCTGCCCCGTCATCGAAGGTGATAAATGGTCTGCAACAAAATGGATCCATGTCTGAAACTTTGACAAATCAGGTAGCACAAGTGACGACGAGTGCAAAGATGAAAATGTAAATTGCCCAGTATGGGCTGCTACCGGTGAATGCAAAAAGAATCCTGTTTACATGGTCGGCTCTGGTGAAGGTGTCGGGTATTGTAGGAAGAGTTGTAAAGTTTGTTAGTAGATATTGCCTTCCCGTATCTATATTTACAGAGTTTGTTATGTGTATTTGTTTTTATATCCCCGCTATCGTATGAATATTTGCGTAAATGGAGGAGTATGTAATGTGAAGTGGGGAATGCGGGAAAAAGATATTTCAGATTCGGATATCCGAAATTTCGGATATTTCGGATACGGATTTTCGGATATTTCAGATTCGGTTTCGGATACGGATTTTTTTGAGCACCCCTACCTTCCCATATTTTCCTCCATACCATTACCAAATACCAACCCATCCATCAAATTCAATTCTTCTTCTTCAACTCACTCAAAACCCAATCCAGTGGATCCTTCTTTATAGAGAAGTTGACCATTTGACTTTCAAATTTGCAGTGAAGCCTTGGAAGGGTGATGCATTGCTGTTCTTTAGCCTTTACCCGAACGCTACAACCGATGTATTAAGCTTACATGGCAGCTGCCCCGTCATCGAAGGTGAGAAATTGTCTGCAACAAAATGGATCCATGTCTGAAACTTTGACAAATCAGGTAGCACAAGTGACGGCGAGTGCAAAGATGAAAATGTAAATTGCCCAGTATGGGCTGCTACCGGTGAATGCAAAAAGAATCCTGTTTACATGGTCGGCTCTGGTGAAGGTGTCGGGTATTGTAGGAAGAGTTGTAAAGTTTGTTAGTAGATACTGCCTTCCCGTATCTATATTTACAGAGTTTGTTATGTGTATTTGTTTTTATATCCCCGCTATCGTATGAATATTTGTGTAAACGAAGGAGTATGTAATGTGAAGTGGGGAATGCGGGAAAAAGATATTTCAGATTCGGATATCCGAAATTTCGGATATTTCGGATACGGATTTTCGGATATTTCAGATTCGGTTTCGGATACGTATTTTTTTGAGCACCCCTACCTTCCCATATTTTCCTCCATACCATTACCAAATACCAACCCATCCATCAAATTCAATTCTTCTTCTTCAACTCACTCAAAACCCAATCCAGTGGATCCTTCTTTATAGAGTAGTTGACCATATGACTTTCAAATTTGCAGTGAAGCCTTGGAAGGGTGATGCATTGCTGTTCTTTAGCCTTTACCCGAACGCTACAACCGATGTATTAAGCTTACATGGCACCTGCCCCGTCATCGAAGGTGAGAAATGGTCTGCAACAAAATGGATCCATGTCTGAAACTTTGACAAATTAGGTAGCACAAGTGACGACGAGTGCAAAGATGAAAATGTAAATTGCCCAGTATGGGCTGCTACCGGTGAATTCAAAATGAATCCTGTTTACATGGTCGGCTCGGGTGAAGGTGTCGGGTATTGTAGGAAGAGTTGCAAAGTTTGTTAGTAGATACTGCTTTCCCGTATCTATATTTACAGAGTTTGTTATGTGTATTTGTTTTTATAGACCCGCTATCGTATGAATATTTGTGTAAATGGAGGAGTATGTAATGTGAAGTGGGGAATGCGGGAAAAAGACATTTCAGATTCGGATATCCGAAATTTCGGATATTTCGGATACGGATTTTCAGATATTTCAGATTCGGTTTCGGATACGGATTTTTTTGAGCACCCCTACCTTCCCATATTTTCCTCCATACCATTACCAAATACCAACCCATCCATCGAATTCAATTCTTCTTCTTCAACTCACTCAAAACCCAATCCAGTGGGCGCCCCCTTTGACCCATTTAACCTCAATCCACCCGTTTAATATTCAAGTTCATTACGCGATTGCTTCTCCTATTAATATTCATAAAATTCAGATTAAAACAAAATCATTCCATAAACCCCTCTTCACAATTAACAAAATCCCCTAAAGGGTTTTGCAATTCATCCAAGATCTATAATGGGTTTTCGTCTTTTTTTCCTACTTCCTCTGTTTCCTCTTGTTCTTCCCCAATTTCTCTATTCAGTCTTCAAGGTAGGGTTCTGTAAACCCAATTTTGATGAATTGGTGATTAAATTTTGATGTTTTTGTTGTGCAAACGTGCGTCAGTGATCGGGTTGCCAAATGGTGATTCGTATGGTCACCCGTTTGATCCTACTCGGGTCACCCAAATTTCGTGGCATCCTAGATTTGTTTAGAATGATATTATTATTATTATTTGTACATTCTTGATTGTGTGATTATTTGAAAACGTGTGCTAAAAGGTTGAATTTGTGATGTTTGCAGGGCGTTTTTGTATCGAAACTTTTTAACTGATGCAGAGTGTGATCATCTTATTCAACTGGTGGGTATTTAATAATTCATCTCTTTTTGTATTTTTCTTCGTTAAATGAGGGACATTTTCGTCTTTTTAGACATTTTTTAATTAAAATAAAAAAACACTATAAGAAATAGAGATCCACCTTTGTTGACTTTCTCCCCACCCAAACCCTTTAATTATCACAAAAAATCTAAAAAGATGAAAATACACATGACTTAACGTTAAAAAATGGATGGAGTTACCGTATCCTCGTATCGGATGAAAATGGTAAGATTTCAAACCTTTTGGATCTAGATACGAAAAAACAAACCTTTGGATGAAAGTCGCCAAAGTAGTCAAACCTTAGGCACGAAAATGGCATTTTACTCTCAAAACTTATTATTGGCATAGATTTTGTAACATGTGAAGACCCAATAAGAACAAGATCCATCTTTATAGAGTAGTTGACCATTTGACTTTCAAATTTGCAGTGAAGCCTAGGAAGGGTGATGCATTGTTGTTCTTTAGCCTTCACCCGAACGCTACAACCGATGTATTAAGCTTACATGGCAGCTGCCCCGTCATCGAAGGTGATAAATGGTCTGCAACAAAATTGATCCATGTCTGAAACTTTGACAAATCAGGTAGCACAAGTGACGACGAGTGCAAAGATGAAAATGTAAATTGCCCAGTATGGGCTGCTACCGGTGAATGCAAAAAGAATCCTGTTTACATGGTCGGCTCTGGTGAAGGTGTCGGGTATTGTAGGAAGAGTTGTAAAGTTTGTTAGTAGATACTGCCTTCCCGTATCTATATTTACAGACTTTGTTATATGTATTTGTTTTTATATCCCCGCTATCGTATGAATATTTGTGTAAATGGAGGAGTATGCAATGTGAAGTGGGGAATGCGGGAAAAAGATATTTCAGATTCGGATATCCGAAATTTCGGATATTTCGGATACGGATTTTCGGATATTTCAGATTCGGTTTCGGATACGGATTTTTTTTAGCACCCCTACCTTCCCATATTTTCCTCCATACCATTACCAAATACCAACCCACCATCAAATTCAATTCTTCTTCTTCAACTCACTCAAAACCCAATCTAGTGGATCCTTCTTTATAGAGTAGTTGACCATTTGACTTTCAAATTTGCAGTGAAGCCTTGGAAGGGTGATGCATTGCTGTTCTTTAGCCTTTACCCGAACGCTACAACCGATGTATTAAGCTTACATGGCAGCTGCCCCGTCATCGAAGGTGAGAAATGGTCTGCAACAAAATGGATCCATGTCTGAAACTTTGACAAATCAGGTAGCACAAGTGACGACGAGTGCAAAGATGAAAATGTAAATTGCCCAGTATGGGCTGCTACCGATGAATGCAAAAAGAATCCTGTTTACATGGTCGGCTCGAGTGAAGGTGTCGGGTATTGTAGGAAGAGTTGCAAAGTTTGTTAGTAGATACTGCTTTCCCGTATCTATATTTACAGAGTTTGTTATGTGTATTTGTTTTTATAGACCCGCTATCGTATGAATATTTGTGTAAATGGAGGAGTATGTAATGTGAAGTGGGGAATGCGGGAAAAAGATATTTCAGATTCGGATATCCGAAATTTCGGATATTTCGGATACGGATTTTCGGATATTTCAGATTCGGTTTAAGATACGGATTTTTTTGAGCACCCCTACCTTCCCATATTTTCCTCCATACCATTACCAAATACCAACCCATCCATCGAATTCAATTCTTCTTCTTCAACTCACTCAAAACCCAATCCAGTGGGCGCCCCCTTTGACCCATTTAACCTCAATCCACCCGTTTAATATTCAACTTCATTACCCGATTGCTTCTCCTATTAATATTCATAAAATTCAGATTAAAACAAAATCATTCCATAAACCCCTCTTCACAGTTAAAAAAATCCCCTAAAGGGTTTTGCAATTCATCCAAGATCTATAATGGGTTTTCGTCTTTTTTTCCTACTTCCTCTGTTTCCTCTTGTTCTTCCCCAATTTCTCTATTCAGTCTTCTAGGTAGGGTTCTGTAAACCCAATTTTGACGAATTGGTGATTAAATTTTGATGTTTTTGTTGTGCAAACGTGCGTCAGTGATCGGGTTGCCGAATGGTGATTCGTATGGTCACCCGTTTGATCCTACTCGGGTCACCCAAATTTCGTGGCATCCTATATTTGTTTAGAATGATATTATTATTATTTGTACATTCTTGATTGTGTGATTATTTGAAAACGTGTGATAAAAGGTTGAATTTGTGATGTTTGCAGGGCGTTTTTGTATCGAAACTTTTTAACTGATGCAGAGTGTGATCATCTTATTCAACTGGTGGGTATTTAATAATTCATCTCTTTTTGTATTTTTCTTCGTTAAATGAGGGACATTTTCGTTTTTTAGACATTTTTTAATTAAAATAAAAAAACACTATAAGAAATAGAGATCCACCTTTGTTGACTTTCTCCCCGCCCAAACCCTTTAATTATCACAAAAAATATAAAAAGATGAAAATACACATGACTTAACGTTAAAAAACGGATGGAGTTAACGTATCCGCGTATCGGATGAAAATGGTAAGATTTCAAACCTTTTGGATCTAGATACGAGAAAACAAACCTTTGGATGAAAGTCGCCAATGTAGTCAAACCTTAGGCACGAAAATGGCATTTTACTCTCAAAACCTATTATTGGCATAGATTTTGTAACATGTGAAGACCCAATAAGAACAAGATCCATCTTTATAGAGTAGTTGACCATTTGACTTTCAAATTTGCAGTGAAGCCTAGGAAGGGTGATGCATTGCTGTTCTTTAGCCTTCACCCGAACGCTACAACCGATGTATTAAGCTTACATGGCAGCTGCCCCGTCATCGAAGGTGATAAATGGTCTGCAACAAAATGGATCCATGTCTGAAACTTTGACAAATCAGGTAGCACAAGTGACGACGAGTGCAAAGATGAAAATGTAAATTGCCCAGTATGGGCTGCTACCGGTGAATGCAAAAAGAATCCTGTTTACATGGTCGGCTCTGGTGAAGGTGTCGGGTATTGTAGGAAGAGTTGTAAAGTTTGTTAGTAGATATTGCCTTCCCGTATCTATATTTACAGAGTTTGTTATGTGTATTTGTTTTTATATCCCCGCTATCGTATGAATATTTGTGTAAATGGAGGAGTATGTAATGTGAAGTGGGGAATGCGGGAAAAGATATTTCAGATTCGGATATCTGAAATTTCGGATATTTCGGATACGGATTTTCGGATATTTCAGATTCGGTTTCGGATACGGATTTTTTTTAGCACCCCTACCTTCCCATATTTTCCTCCATACCATTACCAAATACCAACCCATCCATCAAATTCAATTCTTCTTCTTCAACTCACTCAAAACCCAATCCAGTGGATCCTTCTTTATAGAGTAGTTGACCATTTGACTTTCAAATTTGCAGTGAAGCCTTGGAAGGGTGATGCATTGCTGTTCTTTAGCCTTTACCCGAACGCTACAACCGATGTATTAAGCTTACATGGCACCTGCCCCGTCATCGAAGGTGAGAAATGGACTGCAACAAAATGGATCCATGTCTGAAACTTTGACAAATCAGGTAGCACAAGTGACGACGAGTGCAAAGATGAAAATGTAAATTGCCCAGTATGGGCTGCTACCGGTGAATGCAAAAAGAATCCTGTTTACATGGTCGGTGTTTTGGTCAAAAATTACCGAAGTAATTAAGTGATCAAATTAGTTAAGTGAGGTAGTGTGTTAGAAGTAAGTGTCAAAAATGTGTTAATTAAATTACTTGCAAAAACAGTTTCGGGATACGGCTCGGGATATTGAGCTGTGTCGACGATCAAACAATGAGCAAATAATGAGCGAAAAGTAAAGGAAGTGACACGAGATGTACGAGGAAAGCCCTTGATCAATCTAGATCGCCGGCATAAAACCTCGGGAGCTGACAATCGCAGCTGCCTTGTTCTTCAATTGCTTCAAAAATCAGGATACAGTGCAGGATGTGGTACGGATCGACTAAGTGTTACAACGGAAATGAAATACAAGTGTAGTGTTTGCAATTAGCTAGAGAGTGATTGTGTTCGAGAGTGTAAGTGTGAATTGATGTGTTCTAACTTGATCCGACCTCATCTATTTATAGTAAAGATAAAATAACCAACTACCCTAAACTTGCGGGATCCACCGAATATTCCTTCTTGGAACATTGTAGAGCTGGTCTTTCGGGCTCAACGTCTCTTTCTCAACAAATTCGTCCGAGTCTTGAGGAGAAGAAGTCCTCTTGACCATTAGCAAGCCTCTGCCCTTAACCTGCACGTGGTTAATTCAATAAGCCTCAGGATATCGCCCAAGATGTTAGCAATATCCTCTCCCAGCATCCTGATCACAAATAAACAAACAAAGGCAGGATATTGGTCAGGATACATATGTTAAGAAAATGACCCCTAACAATTGTCCCCAAATATATCGGTTGGGATACCAATCCAACGGATATATTTCAAAACTTTACTTCATAACTCAAGGCAATTAATATGACTAGACTCTTGAAATGACAGCGGTGCAACTTCCAAGGCATTATTTACTTTTTACCCCCCCCCCCCATATTCATCCTATATTAACCGAGGGACTCCTTGTCTCGGTTACCCTTATCTTCAAGCAAGCATCAGGTATCTTCTCTTCTAATCTCCTCTCTTTAATTTTTCATAATTTGCCCAATGGCACCACGAACGAAATCCCGCTCAGACCGGTCAG
The DNA here is from genome assembly GCA_030545235.1 of Helianthus tuberosus. Taxonomy (NCBI): domain Eukaryota; kingdom Viridiplantae; phylum Streptophyta; class Magnoliopsida; order Asterales; family Asteraceae; genus Helianthus; species Helianthus tuberosus. The sequence goes on along the minus strand of CM060422.1, from coordinate 3,278,647 downwards.
CCTCAACCCTCATAAGTCAAAACTTTATCACCGATCCAGCAAAGGAGATTTGCTGTTTCAATAATGCTGATATTGCTGCTCTCAAAGACTCCGGTGCCTTTCCCACTGGAACGGTCTTTCGCCCCTTTGACAAGGAAGTCCGATCGGATGCATCATCCGACGAGTGGGTTTGTTTTTTCGCTTATCCTTTCTCTCTTGGACTCCGGTATCCATTTCCACCCTTTATCTCCAGTTTTTTCGACCTCACCGGCCTTAGTTATGCCCAAGTTATGCCAATGGTTTGGCGAATCTTGATAGTGTTGGATCAAATCAAATCTCGCCATTATCCTAACCTACTTGTTGAGGACCTTCCCGTAGCATACCGGTTAAGATCTCACAGCAATCACCGTTATCTTCTGTTCTCCATCAAGAGCCCTTTGGTCCTTAAAGCCACCAAGAATGAGGATCGATGGCGACGAAAATTCTTTTTCGTCAAAAGAGACTCCATTGATAAGGGTTTCGATCTACCGGTTAAATGGTTAACCAAGGGTAGGATTTAGGGTTTTAGGAATATCCCCAATCATATCTTCAAACTGTATCCCGGACTTATATTCTGATGTTTTTATGCAGCGAATTTCAGAGATTTAGTGCCTCCTAGCGCAGAATCCGAATCCAAGATCAAGGAAATCTACCGTCTTCCTGTCAGTGAAAGAACTTTTTCCCTGTCTCTCACAGATCCTCATCAAAGATCAAGCTCAGAAATGTCTGGTAAGCATATCTTCATATGTTAATTATTTGTCAAAAATATGATGAGTTTTAAGAATACCTTCCCTTATGTAGTACCAGTCGTCAACCTCGAAGCTTTCAAACTCGATGAGCTGGATTGCTATTCCAGCCTTGAACCCGCCAAACAAGAATCCAAGCCAAAGTCGTCTGCTACACCAAAGCCTATCTCCTCGAAAACTGTTTCTGCTCCCAAAGGCCCTCCGGCATCCAGGACCAGGGCATCCAGCTCTCGAAAGAGAAAGGAGACTGACTCCCCAGCTGTTTCTGAAACATTCTCTCTTGAGAATCACGGGTTCAATGACGCCACCTCATTTCTCAAACAGGTAGAATTTTCTTTCCGATATCCTGTACAAGTATGTTAGTCTTTATCCTGCTTATTTTTCACATTAATATATGTGTCTTTATCTATAGGGTCTGGATCGCCTCATGCATTTATACGAAGATGCTAGCGGTCTTAACAAGATGTTGCAGATTCAGCTGGAGAAAGCTCAAGCCACCATTGCTGATCAAGGAACCATTGCAGCTGCCAAATCCCAGCACTATGAGGACAAATACAAGACAATGACTCAGGAACATCAAGCCGCCCTTCACAAAGCTAATGAGGATGCTCAAGCCAAGCTGGATGCCGCTCTTCTCCAATATCAGCAGAATATGAGCTCATACCGGGATAGCCTAAAAACTTCGGTGGTCATCTCTCTTCTCCAAGCCAGGATAAGGATGGCTTATGAAGCCATGGATCTGGGTTTTGAATGCCCTTCCTGGAATGTAAAGGCTTGGGAGGAGAAACTACAGGACCTCGGAGGTCATCCCGTTGCTCATCCTGCAAAACATACTGGTGAAGAGCCTTCTAAGGCGGCAGAGGAGGTGGCCAATGCTGATGATGGTGCTGAGAAGAATCCTGAGGGTGATGCTGGGGCAGATGCTGGCAAGGAGGTTGCTGTTCAAGAAGGTGCTGCCCCTTAGGCAGCAGAGTGGGCGATGATGGATATACGTGCCAAGGCCGGAGCCCACTTTTTAATTTCATGGTTGTGGTTGCATAAACAATTTACTTTTCCTGTCCTTGAACAATTTACTTTTCCTGCACTAGAACAATATGATGACCAAAGGTGGATGGGTCCTAGGTTTTAGGATGAAGCCCTTGGTCATCAATTAGTATAATTTGTTTTGAACATAGTAACGGTTGTAGGTGAACGGGTCCTGTTTTGAGACAGATCCTGCAACCGTTACAAAATTATGGTAACAACTAATTGTGCTTTTGGCGGATGGGCCTTACCAAAAGCACAACTTTTGACTTGTTAATAATATAACTATCTTTTGACTTATTTTTTGTTACTTTGCATTGTTTAGTGTAAGTCTTAGCTTTGTAAAAATTTCATACTGTTATTTTACAAAATATCTTGACCAATATGCTTAGAAACATACTGCAGAAGTCTTTTAAATGGATCTTCCAGACGTTCTTTCAATTTTGTAAAAATTTCCTTAGAAAATAAAAAATAGTTTATCTTTTCAAAACCAAGTTTTGATGATGATCAAAGTTTCAAGCCAATACTAGTTTCAAACATCCCAATCAAATATCCTTAAAAGGACTTTGAGGATATATGTCAAGATACTTAACATGATGTTATTAAAAATTTAAATGAGGCTTACAAAGGAAAGATCATACCAGACATAGGATATAAACCTATTACCGAACTTCAATCCCTTTGCAACTCTTCCAATGAAGATGTCCCCAGTGCAAGGTACTCAATGCATTAGTCGCAAACTTCATTCTTTTAGCTTTACACCACCATCTTGGCAGGGATGTCCCCTGTGTATAATGTCTTCAAGTATCTTAGAAATCTATTTAATGTCAGTTTCCATGGCATAAGCAATTTTTCTCGTTCCGAGGGTATAACCCAAGTATGTACTGGAGATAAATCCTTTGTATCCTGGGGAAAATCCCAATTTTTCATGCGCTACAGGCGGGAGTGTATAAACTCCAAGACTTAGAAAGGTGAAAACCTTTAAACCTTAGAGAGTATGAAAATACCCTTTCGTGAGAGAGGGTGATCAATCCTCATATACCGTTAGGATTCAGGATATAGCCAATGGTAACGAAATTGTCAGCCACTTTTACATGGACTGGTCCCGCCACCTTGAACTATCCCTGAATAACTTGCGCTCCAGGCGGGGTGTTTAAACCCAATTCGGAAGAAAGGTGAATACCTTTAAACCTGTGAAGGGATCAGTATCCCTTAAACGTGAGAGAGGGGGCCAATCCTCTAATCTTCTGAGTTATCCCGAGTGCATATTCTGGAGCTATATCCTGAAACATATCTTGCAAAACAAATGTAAACTAAGGTGGGTGTTAGCTTGGCTAACACCCCTCCGATGCTTAAGTCAGTATCAGGTTATAAAGAACAAATTACATCAAACACATTTAAAAGAAGTAAGAATTCATACCATCTCGAGTTAGAAATTAAATTCTAGACTCACTTGAAATAGAGCTTAAGGTGTATAGCATTCCAAGATCTCGGTAGCATATCTCCCTCCATATTCTTGAGTCTATATGCTCCTTTCCCTGCTTCTGATTCAACTTCATATGGTCCTTCCCATTTTGGAGCTAACTTGCCATCGGCAGGATTAGTAGTATTTTGGAAAGCCTTTCTTAATACCCAATCTCCAACCTTAAATCTTCTGGTTCTAATATTCTTGTTATATGCCCTGGATATTCTCTGTTGATATGCTGCCATCCTTAGCCTTGCCGCATCTCTCTTTTCATCTATAGTGTCTAAATCCTGACTCAAGGCTTCAGGATTCTTCTCAGGATCACTTAAGATAGATCTTGCAGTAGGTATTGTTATCTCCGTTGGAATCACTGCTTCTGCTCCAAACACCAACGAAAATGGAGTTTGACCTATTGCATTCTTTATCGTTGTCCTATCAGCCCATAAAACAAAGGGTAATTCTTCTGCCCATCTTCCTTTTTTGGCTCCAAGCCTTTTCTTTAAGTTGTTGACAATTATCTTGTTAGAGGATTCTGCTTGTCCATTTGCTTGAGGATGTACCGGAGTAGATGTGATCATTTTGATTCCCCAACTCTTGCAAAAGTCTGTAGTCCTCTTACTTATGAACTGAGAACCATTGTCACAGATTATCTCAGCTGGTACTCCAAATCTGGTCAGGATATTCCTCTTTATGAAGGATACTACTTCTTGGTCTCTAACTTGAACAAATGCTTCAGCTTCAACCCACTTAGAGAAATAATCCGTCATTGCTAGCATAAAGACTTTTCCTCCCGGAGCTTTTGGTAACTTTCCCACTATATCCATACCCCACTTCATAAATGGCTAAGGGGAAACAATAGGATATAATGGTTCAGCCGGTTGATGCAGTATGTTACTATGTCTTTGACATGAGTCACATCTTCGAGCATATTCTACGGCATCTTTTCTCATTGTTGGCCATTAATATCCTGTTCTTAATATTTTTGAGAATAACGATCTGCCCCCAGCATGGTTACCACAATCCCCTTCATGTATATCCTGAAGGACTTCTTTGGCTTCAAGATCCTCCAAGCATCTCAAATACGGTCCTGTAAGAGATTTCTTGTATAAAATATTATCTATAATAGTGAATCGTGATACCTTCATCCTAAATGCCTTAGGATTTTCATTTCCAGGAATGTGTCCTTCTTTGAGATATCTCATGATTGGAGCCGTCCAGGTTTTAGGATCCTCTTCAGGATATTCTGCCCCAGGATCCTGAATACCAGCTACTTCTTTATCCTGAGGATTCGTTGCAGGATATAAGACATGTACTATTGGTATTTGTGTCCCTTCAGGTATCCTGACCGATGATCCCAGATTTGCTAAGGCATCTGCTTCAGCATTATCTTCCCTTGGTACCTGTTCAAGTATAAAAACATCGAAATATCCTGCTAATTTTTTGAGAATATCGAGATATTCGATTAATTTCTCTCCCTTAACTGCATAGGATCCATTAAAATGGTTAGTAATTAACAGAGAGTCAACATATGCTTGCAAATTTTTGATACTCATGCTCTTAGCCAACTCTAATCCTGCAATTAAGGCCTCATACTCTGCTTCATTATTAGTAGCAGGAAATTCACACCTAATAGCCTGGGGTAATATGTCCCCCTGTGGCGATTTTAGTAGTATTCCTAATCCTACTCCTCTTACATTAGATGCACCATCAGTATATAATGTCCATGATCCTGAGGATTCTCCTAGCTGTTGAACTTCTAGATCTACCTCATCCTGAATGTCACTACTAAAGTCAGCCACAAAGTCAGCTAAAGCCCGAGACTTTATGGCATTCCTAGGTTCATATACTAAATCATAAGCACTCAACTTTACTGACCACTTGGCCATCCTGCCTGACATCTCTGGTTTCCTAAGCACATTTTTAATAGGATAGTTTGTGATGTGCGTGAAGTGTCGTATATTTTAGGTGTATATTTTAAGCCCTTTTTAACACTTATTTTAGCCAAGTTTTAAATTTATAAAACACGATATTTCACTAACACTAAACACACATATGGGCAAGTGCACCCATCGTTGAGTGTAGTATAGCGTTGGTAAGATACCGAGGTCGTCCAAGGACACAAGAGCTTTTAGTACCGGTTTATCCTCAACGTCTAACCAAAATAAAAGTTTAGAAAAATGTTTTAAACTAAGAAAAATAAAAACTAACTAAAATGCTGAAAATAAAAATAAAATAAAAACAGATAGACAAGATGAATCACTTGGTTCCGACTCGTATCTAGTATAACCTTTGATTATTTCCGCACTTTTGCACATAATTAAGAGATTATCTTAGTTATTGTAGTAGGCCCCTCTTTTGAAGGTGACGTTACCCTCACCCCAGTAATTTGAGTCAGCAGGGATACAATCCTAAAGGGGTGGATTATTGGAAGATAATGAATTAAGTTATTAATGCAGTATTGTGGTAGGCCCCGCTTTTGGCGGTGACGTTACCCTCGACTAAGTAGTCTGAGTCAGCAGGGATACAGTCCTAAATAGCCGGGTTATAGTATTAATAGTAGTTAACTTATGAGGGGATCAAAGAGTTTGGACCCCCGCCATCCAATACCGTGAAGTATTGAAGGAGGTCCTACTAAATTTGACCCAGGTCCATTGCAGGACCTCTAAACGCTGAACAATGGCAAGACCTTTACCAAACCGTTCCCTTAACCCCCTACCAGGTAGCCAACATACCTCCATATAGACCGTGGAGATATGAATGGTGAAAATCCTTTATTTTATATAGACAGTAAAATAATGCCAAGACACCACGGACAAACGATAAGGAAAGATCACCTTCAACATAAGTAACTAGTTATTAAAGTCATTAATACAAAACCAAATAAAAAGTGCAAAAGATTAGAAATAAAAAGTATTATACTAGACACTTTGTCTTCACCAAGTGATGTAAGAGACTTAGGCAAACATGGCCTTGATTGTCAAGAACTCTTACGATCAATCTTGGATCCCGAGACGACTCACACACTCTATGATGGACAATGGATGATGGTGGTGGATGATGGTGTTGTGATGGTGGTGGGTGGTGGATGAAGTGTGAGAGAGGTGGTGTGCCAAGGGATGAGATGAAATGAATCCAAGCACTCCTATTTATAGGCTGAACAGAAGCCTGGGCACGGCCCCGTGTTCGCTGGGCACGGCCCCGTGCCCGTCTGACACTCTCTCTCTTCATTAATTGTAATTCGCAATTACAATTAATGCGCCTGCAGTACTTTCGGCACGCCCCCGTGTCCGCTGAGCACGGCCCGTGGTGGGCAATAGAAGCTTCTATAGGTTTGTCTTTTCTGCTGCTTCTTGGGCACGGCCCGTGCTGGCTGAGCACGGGGCGTGTTCAGCCTTCTGTTTTCTTTATTTTGCTTTGGAAGGTGCCGTTGAGGGTTCGGGCAATCCACTAATGTTCCTTTTCTTGTATTTATGTTGGATTTAGCTGTCTTTTTGCTTCTTTTGCGTTTTTGAGCTCATTTAATCCTGAAAATACAAAAGGAAGACAAAAACACTCTTTTTCCAATATTAGTACTAAAAAAGGGTTAGTTTTATGCCTCATTTGATGTAATTTATATGTTGCATTTTACACACATCAAATACCCCCACACTTGAACTTTTGCTTGTCCTCAAGCAAAACTCTTTAATATTTGGCTTACACTCCCAAATGGAATAGGTAGAAGAGAAGGTTTTGGGCTTGTCATAGAGTGTCGGGATTTCCAAGATCTTTTTGGGGTTTTTATTTTTATTTATTTACACTCCTATTCGTAATGATTTATTTAGAACTGTTCATAAAAGAAATTACTTATTTGGGCATAACATGCCTTTTTAAAATTCTATTTATATACAAGTTCACATACCTTGCGGGGAAATCACTCACACTCGGCCGAAGGTGTATTTTTAGTGAATCACTCGAGAGCGGCACGGAACTTATTCCTACCATAGGCTTGCCAAGAAATCAATCCTCCTCCTTTTTAACTTTTATACCTTTGTAGATATCAAGAGGACTTTGTGGGTTAAGGGTTGGCTAGGGTTAAAGGTAGGTGGTTGGGTTAGTGGTTAGTAGAAAAAGGGCTAAAAAGCGTAACAAGTGTCGGTTTTCGTATTTTTGCAACTTTTTATTTTTGATGAAGCTTTTATTCAAACAAAGTTATTTTTGATTACTTTGTTTTTTTCTTTTTGCTTCATTATTTTTTTTATTATTTTTTTTTTCGAAGAACCGAACTTGTTACTAAAATAAAGGGTTAAAAATGAAAAAGGTTTTGGTGGGTGAAAGGGTTTTTGTTTTGGGTGATGAAACGAAAAGGTTTAGGCTCAAAGGGGCTAACTAGGGGGATTTTTGGGTAGGTGGTAAAAAAAAGAAAAATAATGGTGTAGAAATGAAAAAGGGTTAGTCCTAATGCCTCCATCATGTACTTACTCGGGTTTAAGTTGATAAGGACCGGGAATGTATTGTCATGGCAAGTTCTAGAGTCGTAAGAACCAAGCGGCTATTCACACAAGAAACGAAAAATGAGCATTTAGTCAAATGATATGAAATTGGGTGCTCAATAAAGGCTCAAAACTCACTTTTGTGGGAATGGGTTTTTATGTGATCAAGTATATATAATCAAATTTTAAATAAGTTTGTCATGCCTTTTCATAATTTTCTTATGTTGGTTCTTTTTATCACTACGCTATCGGTTGTAAATTTGTAAAAATATAACCTTTTTGAGAGCTTGAATTTCCCGAGTTAAACCTAGACAAGTAAAAAAAAATGAAATTTTTGAAAAAATTTGGGGTGATTAGCGGTTCCAATAGAGTTTTGTGTAAGGCTTGTATTTAGGACTTGCAAAATTCAAGGTTTTAGCATCCCCCCCACACTTAAATTACACATTGTCCTCAATGTGTCCCAAAAATAAATTTTTAGGTTGATTAGATGTGTAAAATAGTGTTTAAAAAGCAAAAATTTGTGTTACTGGGCACTGAACACGGCCCCGTGTAGAGTGGGCACGACCCCGTGTTCAGGTGCCAGTAACAAGAACTTACAGAAGGTGGACATGGCCCCGTGTCCACTGGACACGGCCACGTGTCTGACAAAATTCTGCCGAACAGAAGCCAAACAGCAGGTCAGGGAGGTGAGCACGGGGGCGTGTTGGCTGGACACGTCCCCGTGTGGACAGTCTGGAAGCCTGAAAAACAGGTTTCTTCCTCCGGTTTTTCCATCCTAGCCTTATAGGTGCTGAGGCTTAACACCTTAAGCCTTGGTTTGTACCTGTTCCAACACTTAATACCACACCAAGCAATACCAACATCCTACGTTACCAAAGTTAATTGTTCCACGCATAAAGTAAGAAAAATAAAATGCAGAAAGAAAAAAAAAAGTTAGGAAAAGTAAATTGTCTAACACTTGGCACGCAGGCCATCAATTGTTCAAGATTGCAAAGGGTTAACCTGGGGAGCCACCAATCAACCGCTTCCTCCTATTCTTCTCCCGCCTACTCCATGGCATCATCATCATCATCGTCATCCCCTCCCTGGCGTGCAATGTGGTCTCGTATGTATCCGACATCGTCTTGTATCTCGGATAGGTTTCTCTCGATAGCTCCGACCCGGTGGTAGGTGTTGCTTGCCATGTTATAGGTGTTCCGAGTACACATGAGGTTTTCCTGCAACAAATCATGCAAACTTTGAAAATTAGGAAAACTGCCTCCCGAGGAGGATGATTGGCCCGGATCACCGTGGGGTGGGTATTGGTACTGATGATGTTGCGGTGCTGGGAGGACAAGTGCTTCTTGCGGGTTCCATGCATGACCTTGCATCCTTTGAAAGGTTACCGTCCCATCTTCTGCCTCATAAACCAGGTTCATCGAGCGGCATATGTGAATGTCCACCGTACCCGACCATGGGCTCCTCTCAAATGCCCTCGGAATGTGGGTGAAGTGCCTGAAGAGACGGTGCACCCATCCCCCGAAGAAAATAGGAGTTGGTGCACTAGCAAGGCGGTTGTGATGCATGTTTCGGAGCATAAGGTACGGAACATCGAGCGGCCTACGGTTGTGAATGCAATGGAGGACAAGCAAATCTCTTAACCCAACGACGCCACCACTGTCATGCCTTTGGCTAAGAGAGTAGCCGAGGAGCCTATGAATGTATCTGTAAAGCGGATCCCTCAGCTTGGTACTCTTAGTGCTGCTCGGATTGTAGAACCCTTCCCCAATCTGAGCCCACATGGCTTGGCGCTCGTTGTCTTCGATCTCTCTCAACCCCCCTGTATTCTCTTCGTTTCCCGCATCCTCCTCCGCATACAACCCGATAATCGACCCGAATTGTGCCATGGAGATCGAATATCTTGTTCCGCCACACCTGAATGACACCCCGTCTTCATCGAACGGTTCGCACCTTGAAGTGAATGCAAAGGTGCTGTAAAATTCCAAGGTGCATTCATGGACGGAACGGAGTCGGGTTGTTAGCGCGACTCTGAGCGGTCCCGTGACAATGTTGTTGAAACGGTCAATTTGATTCACCATGGTTAATAGTTCTGTGCACGCCTGCCTTGGGTATTCCTCCGGTCTTGTTTGAAGAAGCTCGTATCGAGCTCTTGCATCTAGCTCATTGGCGTTGAATCTAGTAAACTTCCTGGCCATCTGCAAGAATACACCAAAAGTTAGCATGAAACAGATATATTTTCGGACAAAACTGTCAACAGCGGGCTGGACACGACCCCGTGCCCAGCGGACACGGCCCCGTGTTCAGGGGTCTGTTACTCAAAAATCCCATCTTTTCGACCCGGTTTCGAAAACTTGGAAATTTTTGAACCAATAGGTGCGGTTTCCCCCGAAAATGAAACCCTGAGTGCCGTTTTTCCCAAAATAACCCGTTTACCCTATCAATTTTATCTTTTTCGGTTCAAGAACAAGGGTTTGGGGTTTTTGTAAGAAATCGGGTGAATCTATGAACAATACAAGTGTATTTACTTCCCTTAACACTAATCTAACTAAATGCAAACAGATTTAGGCAAAAATTTTAGGTTCGATCCGAATGAACATCAAGAACCCTAGATTTTTCCCCAAATTTGTGGTGTATTAACTACATGCAAGTGACTAATCTAACTACTACGAGTGACAGAATCATACCTTGACGTTGTTAGATCGGTAAGAGACGTTGGAATTTCGCAAAAAATCGCCTGGAACCAGAGCTCTTGTGGGAAAACGGGGCGTGTGGAATGAAGAAACTGTTTTGAAAAAGGGGTTTTATCCCGTCTGCAGCGCGAACACGGCCCCGTGTTCAGCGGACACGGCCTCGTGCCGAGCTCTTTTTTTTTTTTTTATAGTGCGCGTGTGAGTGCCCCTTTTTCCCATAAGCTATGGTTTAGAAAACTTACCGCTTTATTTTGCCGCCTCCATCGTTCGTAACTTACCAGGCATGATGTTTTTATTCTTCCACGGTTTGAAGCGAGATCTCTTCTTCCTCATCCTCAATAAATCCTTGATAGAGTTTCAGCCGTTGGCCATTGACTTTAAATGGTGACCCATTTCGAGGTTTAATTTCCACTGCACCGTGTGGAAAAATATGGGTGACGGAAAAAGGTCCTGACCACCTAGACTTTAATTTACCAGGAAACAATCGAAGTCGTGAATTAAACAAAAGAACTAAATCTCCTACCCGAAATTCATTAGGTTTAATATGTTTGTCATGCCAATCTTTCATTCTTTCCTTATAAATTTCAGAGTTCGAGTATGCATAATTCCTAAGTTCGTCTAACTCATTTATTTGACAAAATCGATTTTTACCAGCAAATTCTAGATCTAAGTTTACATTTTTGATTGCCCAGTAGGCTTTGTGTGCAATTTCTACTGGCAAGTGGCAACTTTTTCCATAGACTAGCTTATATGGGGTTGTACCTATCGTTGTTTTATAAGCAGTTCGAAAAGCCCATAAAGCATCATCTAATTTATCAGCCCATTCCTTTCTATTTAACCCTACGGTTTTTTCAAGTATCCGTTTTAGCCCTCTATTGGTCACTTCGGCTTGTCCGTTTGTTTGAGGGTGATAAGCTGTCGAGACCCGGTGATAGACCCCATATCTTGTTAAAAAATTTTCAAGTTGATGATTACAAAAATGGGTACCTCTATCACTTATTAAAGCTTTGGGTGTGCCAAAACGAGAGAATAATTTTTTCAGAAATCTTACCACCACTCTTCCATCATTTGTTGGAAGTGCTTCGGCCTCGGCCCATTTAGACAGGTAATCTACTGCCACAAGTATGTATTTGTTTCCTTTCGATGGTGGAAAAGGTCCCATAAAGTCGAGTCCCCACACATCAAAAATTTCACAAACAAGAATGCCACTTTGTGGCATTTCGTTTTTGGAAGAAATATTACCTGTTCTTTGGCAAGCATCACATGTCTTTACAAGATTTTGGGCATCTTTGTAAATGGTTGGCCAATAAAATCCTGAATCAAATACCTTTCGTGCGGTACTGGCAGCACCATGATGTCCTCCGTATGGACCTTCGTGACAATGGCGAAGAATTCTTCGGGCTTCACCACCATGTACGCATCGTCTGACGAGTTGGTCGGCACACATTTTGAAAAGATATGGATCTTCCCAAAAATAGTGTTTCACATTGGCAAAGAATTTTTTTCTTTGATGATGTGGCCATCCTTTTGCGACTATTCCACTAGCTAAGTAGTTGGCCAAGTCGGCGTACCATGGTTCTTCCTTAAATTCCACCATTTCCAGGGATTCAGTTGGGAATTTTTCGTTGATTTGCTCGCCCCTGGTTGCTTCCAAAGCTGGGTCTTCTAAGCGCGAAAGATGATCTGCTGCGGTGTTTTCTGCTCCTCTTTTGTCTTTGATTTCAATGTCGAATTCTTGGAGGAGTAGAATCCACCTAATCAAACGTGGTTTGGCGTCTTGCTTCTTAAAGAGATATCGAATGGCTGCATGGTCCGTGTAGACTATAGTTTTAGAAAGAACAAGATAAGAGCGAAATTTATCAAAAGCAAATACCACAGCTAGTAACTCTTTTTCAGTTGTTGTGTAATTTTCTTGTGCATCGTTAAGTGTTTTACTAGCATAATATATTGGGTGGAAGTGCTTTTCTTTTCTCTGTCCCAAGACAGCTCCAACTGCAAAGTCACTAGCATCGCACATGATTTCGAAAGGAAATTTCCAATCAGGTGCTATCATGATAGGTGCATTGACTAACATTTCCTTTAGGGTTAGAAATGCTTGATTGCAATCCTTGTCAAAGATGAAAGGAGCATCTTTTTCAAGTAACTTTGTTAGAGGTCTTGAGATTTTTGAAAAGTCTTTGATAAACCTCCTATAAAATCCGGCATGCCCTAGGAAACTTCTAATAGCTCTTACGGAGGATGGAGGAGGTAACCTAGAAATGGTATCTATTTTGGCTCGATCCACCTCCATTCCTTCGCTTGAGATCTTGTGACCGAGTACTATTCCCTCCGTTACCATGAAATGGCATTTTTCCCAATTAAGGGCGAGGTTAGTTTCCTCACATCGGGATAGCATTCGTTCAAGGTTATCGAGGCATTGGTCGTATGAATCCCCAAAGATAGAAAAGTCGTCCATGAAGACTTCCATTGTCTTTTCTATCATGTCATGGAAAATGGCTACCATGCAACGTTGGAATGTTGCGGGGGCATTACATAGACCAAACGGCATGCGTCGATAGGCAAAAGTTCCATAGGGACATGTGAACGTTGTCTTTTCTTGGTCTTCGGGTGCTATCGGGATTTGAAAGTAACCTGAAAAACCATCCAAGAAACAGTAAAATTTATGACCGGATAATCTTTCTAACATCTGATCAATGAAGGGTAAAGGAAAATGATCCTTTCTTGTTGCTTCATTTAATCGTCTATAATCTATACATACTCTCCATCCTGTGACGGTTCTTGTTGGTATTAATTCATTTTTTTCGTTAGTAATTACCGTCATACCTCCTTTCTTTGGAACTACTTGGACAGGACTTACCCAAGGACTATCGGAAATAGGATAGATAAGTCCTGCGTCAAGTAATTTGATGACTTCATTTTTAACCACTTCTTGAACATTTGGATTTACTCGACGTTGTGGTTGTATGACAGATTTGTAGTCATCATTCATCAAAATTTTGTGTGTGCACATAGAAGGACTAATTCCTTTTATGTCAACAAGTTTCCAAGCTATTGCATTTTTGTGTTTTTTCAAAAGACTAACTAGTTTTTCTTTTTCTAGGTTATCTAATTTAGACGAAATAATTACAGGTAATTTACCATCTTTGTCTAGAAAAGCATATTCCAAACCTTTTGGAAGTTCTTTGAGCTCAAGTGGTGGGTCTTTAGGAGACTCCTTATTTGGTTGCTCGTCCCGATCAAGAACTTTAAAAGTTTGTTCTATGGCGACCTCTTCTTCAACAAAGTGGTCAGTCTCTTCACTTGTATCGGGTGGCTCATCTTCATCTTCAATTAGGGGGTCATTATTGCCGAATGGATATTTCATTGATCGTTCGAGATCGACACTTCTTTTAAATGCCCCTAATTGAAGAGGTAGATTATTGAACTTCCGGTTTTTCAAAGCTTCGTAAGTTTTTACAAATGGTCGCCCCAACACTAGAGGAGCGTCATCGAGGATGACAAAGTCGGTTGGAATTACCATTTGATTTGTTTGAACCAAGACATCTTCAACTATACCGATTGATTTTATTACTTTCCGATTGGATAGAAAAATGGGTATTTGAAGTGGAGAAAAATCACTAATACTTAATTTTTCGAAAAGGTAATTAGGCATTATGTTAACACAAAGATCTTTATCGATTGTGACATTACTAATAAACGAATTTTGAAAGAAACATGGAACCGGTGTGATGTTAATTTCAAATGGGTCTTCTTTTATTAGTGAAGTTTGATCATTAGTTAACTTAACACTTACTGTTTCGTCAATTTTAGTGTTAGTGTTTAACTCTTTTAGAAACTTCGCATGAGTGGGTACTAAACAATGATTTTCGAAAGAAGGTGATAAGAGATGAATTTCTTCAAAATTAGACTCTTCTTGGATTTTAACATTGTTGGACTCACCTTTTTCGTTGTTTAACTCATGTGTCGGTTTTTCACTTATTTGTTCTTCCATTTTTTCATTTTTAGTTATCTCTTCCTTTTTTAATTCTTCTCTTGCGCGGGACTCCTCTTCCCTTGCGCGAGCTTCTTTTATACACCGATCGATAACTCTAATGTGTTCTAATATCCTATCGGTCACTTCGGTTATAGAAAAAGATTCATTATTTTCTAAGCTTGAATCCGGTTGTTCGACCCTTTGTTCCTCATAATACCCATATGAAGTTGATGGTTCACACCATTGCCCTTCATTGTAAGCATATGATGGATAAGGTTCGTAATTTTGTTCTTCATAATACTCATATGAGGTGGGTTGTTCACGCCAAGGTTCCTCATAATAAGCATATGAAGGTGGTGGCTCATACCTTGGTTCCTCAAAGTATGAGTAAGAAGGCTCATACCTTGGTTCATCAAAATATGAGTATGAGGGAGGAGGTTCATACCTTTGGTCTTCGCAGGATGTGTATGAAGTTGATGGTTCGTACCTGGGCCCCTCATAGTAAGTGTATGAATTGGATGGTTGGTACGAGTGATTATCTTGAATTGAACGTGTAGTACGACAATTTGTGCAATAATTACCCCTATAATCATCCTCATCATAGGTGTAGTTGTAACCTCCTGAGTATTGATCCATAAGAATCACTCAGCAGACCACAACCGAGTCTCGAGATCAGAAAACAAAAATAAAAACGGAAACAGAGGCTGGACACGGCCCCGTGTTGAGTGGACACGGCCCCGTGTTCAGAATCTGTATCTGGGCGTTTTAATTAAATTGACTGATCTAGCTGAGCACGGGGCGTGTTCAGTGAGCACGGCCCGTGTTCAAGCTACTGTTACTGGGCGTTTATGAAAAATCTGCAGCACGGCCCCGTGTTCAGTGAACACGGCCCCGTGTACAGGATACTGTAAATGCAAAACTAAACTAAATGCAGAAAAATGTGCGCGCGTTTTAAAAAAAAACTGATTAGGCCGTCGATTTTAAGCTTTCTTAAAATCCTTGTGTCCCCGGCAACGGCGCCAAAAACTTGATGTGCGTGAAGTGTCGTATATTTTAGGTGTATATTTTAAGCCCTTTTTAACACTTATTTTAGCCAAGTTTTAAATTTATAAAACACGATATTTCACTAACACTAAACACACATATGGGCAAGTGCACCCATCGTTGAGTGTAGTATAGCGTTGGTAAGATACCGAGGTCGTCCAAGGACACAAGAGCTTTTAGTACCGGTTTATCCTCAACGTCTAACCAAAATAAAAGTTTAGAAAAATGTTTTAAACTAAGAAAAATAAAAACTAACTAAAATGCTGAAAATAAAAATAAAATAAAAACAGATAGACAAGATGAATCACTTGGTTCCGACTCGTATCTAGTATAACCTTTGATTATTTCCGCACTTTTGCACATAATTAAGAGATTATCTTAGTTATTGTAGTAGGCCCCTCTTTTGAAGGTGACGTTACCCTCACCCCAGTAGTTTGAGTCAGCAGGGATACAATCCTAAAGGGGTGGATTATTGGAAGATAATGAATTAAGTTATTAATGCAGTATTGTGGTAGGCCCCGCTTTTGGCGGTGACGTTACCCTCGACTAAGTAGTCTGAGTCAGCAGGGATACAGTCCTAAATAGCCGGGTTATAGTATTAATAGTAGTTAACTTATGAGGGGATCAAAGAGTTTGGACCCCCGCCATCCAATACCGTGAAGTATTGAAGGAGGTCCTACTAAATTTGACCCAGGTCCATTGCAGGACCTCTAAACGCTGAACAATGGCAAGACCTTTACCAAACCGTTCCCTTAACCCCCTACCAGGTAGCCAACATACCTCCATATAGACCGTGGAGATATGAATGGTGAAAATCCTTTATTTTATATAGACAGTAAAATAATGCCAAGACACCACGGACAAACGATAAGGAAAGATCACCTTCAACATAAGTAACTAGTTATTAAAGTCATTAATACAAAACCAAATAAAAAGTGCAAAAGATTAGAAATAAAAAGTATTATACTAGACACTTTGTCTTCACCAAGTGATGTAAGAGACTTAGGCAAACATGGCCTTGATTGTCAAGAACTCTTACGATCAATCTTGGATCCCGAGACGACTCACACACTCTATGATGGACAATGGATGATGGTGGTGGATGATGGTGTTGTGATGGTGGTGGGTGGTGGATGAAGTGTGAGAGAGGTGGTGTGCCAAGGGATGAGATGAAATGAATCCAAGCACTCCTATTTATAGGCTGAACAGAAGCCTGGGCACGGCCCCGTGTTCGCTGGGCACGGCCCCGTGCCCGTCTGACACTCTCTCTCTTCATTAATTGTAATTCGCAATTACAATTAATGCGCCTGCAGTACTTTCGGCACGCCCCCGTGTCCGCTGAGCACGGCCCGTGGTGGGCAATAGAAGCTTCTATAGGTTTGTCTTTTCTGCTGCTTCTTGGGCACGGCCCGTGCTGGCTGAGCACGGGGCGTGTTCAGCCTTCTGTTTTCTTTATTTTGCTTTGGAAGGTGCCGTTGAGGGTTCGGGCAATCCACTAATGTTCCTTTTCTTGTATTTATGTTGGATTTAGCTGTCTTTTTGCTTCTTTTGCGTTTTTGAGCTCATTTAATCCTGAAAATACAAAAGGAAGACAAAAACACTCTTTTTCCAATATTAGTACTAAAAAAGGGTTAGTTTTATGCCTCATTTGATGTAATTTATATGTTGCATTTTACACACATCAGTTTGTTTTAACATGTATCCTATGTGTCTCGAAATAATGCCTAAGTTTCGTTGAAGCCATAATTAATGCTAGTATCAATTTTTCTAAATGAGAATATCTAGTTTCAGCATCTAACAAACTTTTACTAACATAATAAACAGGATACTGCTGACCTTCATGGTCTTTTATAAGAACGGCACTTACAGCATTCCCTGATACAGCAAGGTACAGGGATAGTGGTTCACCATTTTCCGGCTTCATCAATAGAGGTGCGGTTGAGAGATACCGTTTCAAATCTTGTAGGGCTGCTTCATGCTTTTCCCCCCATTCGAATCTTTTGTTCTTCTTTAGGATATCATAGAAGTCTTTGCATTTCTCTGAGGATCTTGAGATAAATCTGTTTAGAGCTGCTACTCGGCCTGTTAATCTTTGTACATCCTTCATATTCGAGGGTGATTTTATATCCAGGATAGCTTTAATCTGCTCCGGGCTTGCCTCTATCCCCCTTTTCGTCACCATATACCCAAGAAACTTTCCTGCCCCCACTCCGAAATGGCATTTAGCAGGATTCAGCTTCATGTTGTATTGATCCAGAATGTCAAATGCTCCTTTAATATCCTGGAGGTGATCCTGAGCTTTCTTTGATTTTACCACCATATCGTCAATGTACACCTCCATGGTGTCCCCCAGTTTGTCTTTAAACATCATGTTTACCAATCTTTGGTATGTTGCACCTGCATTTTTCAAACCAAAAGGCATAGCCGTATAACAATAAATACCTGTTGGCGTCATGAAGGCGGTATCCTCCTGGTCAGAAGGCTCCATTTGGATCTGTTGAAATCCTGAGGATGCGTCCATGAAGGTCAGCATTTCATGCCCGGCAGTGGCATCTACCATTGCATCAATATGGGGGAGAGGAAATGGGTCTTTAGGACAAGCTTTGTTCAAGTCTGTGTAGTCTACACAAACTCTCCATTTCCCATTCTTCTTCTGTACTACAACCACATTTGCTAGCCACCTTGGGAACTTAACCTCTCTGATCATTCTTGACTTTAATAATCTTTCAACTTCCTCCTGGATAATCGTGTTCCGCTCAGGAGCAAACTTCCTTCTTTTTTGTTGCACAGGCTTGAACGACTTATCAATTCCAAGCTTGTGAGTGATGATATCTTTGGATATGCCAGTCATATCCTCATGCTTCCATGCAAACGTAGACATCCTGCATTTCAAAAAGTTAATTAATTGTTCCTCAATATCCTGAGGGATATTGGTCCCTACGAGCACCGAAATATCGGGGTTATCCTGGTCCAGGATAACTTTCTTCACATCCTGCTCCGGATCCTCCACGATATCCTGGGCCCGCGTCTTTAATTGCTATGCTGCACTAGTTTTGGCTGAGGATTTCATCGAGGAGGAGTAGCATTCTTTCGCCTCCTGCTGATCGCTATCAACTTTAACAACTCCCCAAGGGGTAGGTATCTTGATGCATTGGTGATATGTTGATGGCACGGCCTTCATATCGTGAATCCATGGTCTTCCTAGTATGATGTTATAGCAGGATAGAGAGTCCATCACACAGAAACGTTGTATCAAGTTGACTCCTTCAACGTACACCGGCAACTTTATCTCTCCCACTGTGTTTCTGGCCTCTCCGCTGAACCCAACAAGCACGGTGGACTTCGAAGTTATATCCATTGGAGATACATTCATTCTTTTAAGTGTCTCTAGCTGGATTATGTTGACGGAGCTGCCATTATCAACCAATATCCTGCGTACAAAATGGTTAGCCACATATAACGTTATTACCAGAGCATCATGGTGAGGATCCTGGACAGTATCCCTGTCATCAGCGTCAAATGTGATCACTTTGTCAGTTGTGAGTGTAGCCATCCTGACAGGTTTGTCTCCCCTTTCGGCTTTGGCTTCCTTTGCGTGTCTCTTTGCTGCCGAATACGAAGTTCCACAAATGTCGGATCCCCCCGAAATGAGGTTGATTATCTTGGCATCCGAGGGAGGTGATGCTGCTCGTTCAGGATCCTTGTCAGTATCCTGACCCTTATTCTTCTTTTTTCCTAAGAGATCTTTCAGATATCCCTTGCTTAGAAGATAGCTTATTTCTTTCCTTAAAGCAATGCAATCCTCAGTCATATGACCGAAATCTTCGTGGAAAGCACACCATTTTGACTTATCCTTCCAGTCAGCCTTTTGTTGATTCTTTCGAGGCCATCTAGCCTTGTCTCCTAGACCCTGCATAGTATACATCAATTCAGGAATATTAACAGAAAAGCAATATTCAGACAACTCAGGATACTCTTCAGGATCCTCATCTTCGACAGCATTCACTTTCTTGTTTTCATTTCTACCATATGACTTAGGCCGATATGACTTAAATGAGGATTCTGACTTCCTATTAGTTGATTCATAAGTGTTGGATGAGTTCATCCTTTCTTGCATCTTCTTGTCATCTTCCAGACGGATATATCTCAAGGCCCTGTTACGAGCTTCATCGAGATTCCTGCAAGGATTTATTACAAGATCCTGATAAAACTGAGAATCCTTTTGTAATCCCATCTTAAAAGCTTGCACAGCTGTTGCAACATCAAGATGTGGGATATCCAAGGATTCTCGACTAAATTTGTTCACATAATCCCTCAAGGATTCCTGAGGCCCTTGAGTTATCCTGTAAAGATCACTGGTTAGTTTCTCAAAACTCCGACTACAAGAAAATTGACTGTTAAATAAATTAACCAAATGAGCAAATGAAGTAATTAAGTGAGGAGGAACATTTAACAGCCATTTTAAGGCTGATCCTGTCAGAGTAGAACCAAATCCCTTGCACAAGCACGCTTCCTTGAGCTCCGGAGGGATAGGGTTAATCTCCATTCTTTCCCTATACTGGGCAATATGCTCCTCAGGATCCGTAGTCCCATCATAAAGCTTCATGTTGGGAGTTTGGAATCTCTTTGGGATCTCAGCATCACATATAGGGTATGCAAAACGAGATATCTTGTGGCTATCTTGAGATACTTCCGGGATCGGCTGGACCACCCCAGGTACACTAGATATCATGTCTTTCAACTTCTGAAGTTCCCTGGTAAGTGCTGATGTGACACCTGTATCCTGCAAAGATCCACCACTGTTAGTAGCATGAGTATTATTATTATTAGACATGTTACCAGTTGGAGGATTCTGCCCATATCCTGAAGCATATCCTGAGCTCCTTATGGTTGACATCCTAATCGAGGAGGGTATTTTAGGAGTATGATTCTGAGGAAGACTGGGCACGATATTTCCCCTATTATCCTCGGTATATACGGCTGAACTAAAGTTCAACGCTCTGGGGTGTAACGGAGTGACATTGTCCTCGGCAGATCTGCTTGAGCCAGCCTTCAGGAGTTGTATTTCCCTCAAAAGCATTTGGTTTGTTTCCTGTTGCTGCCTCATTTGTTCCTGCACACTTCCAAATAAGGTTAAAATTTCATCATTAGAAGCTAAAACGGGAGCAGATCCCTGGACACTCCGAGTTGGGATAACATCTTGAGATTGTGTAGAGGCTGGCATCCTTGGAGGAGGTGGTGGAAGCACCGAACCGGTAGTAGCAGAAGTCATAGCAGACACAGTAGAGGAACTCATGTTTGATCTTGAGGCCATTATAGATAATGTGGCAAAAAGTTTTGAAAATAGAAAACCGATTAGCGATTTGACAAAAAGTTTTAGTAAAAAGAGCACCACTTGCCCCACGGTGGGCGCCAAATTGTTTTGGTCAAAAATTACCGAAGTAATTAAGTGATCAAATTAGTTAAGTGAGGTAGTGTGCTAGAAGTAAGTGTCAAAAATGTGTTAATTAAATTACTTGCAAAAAACAGTTTCGGGATACGGCTCGGGATATTGAGCTGTGTCGACGATCAAACAATGAGCAAATAATGAGCGAAAAGTAAAGGAAGTGACACGAGATGTACGAGGAAAGCCCTTGATCAATCTAGATCGCCGGCATAAAACCTCGGGAGCTGACAATCGCAGCTGCCTTGTTCTTCAATTGCTTCAAAAATCAGGATACAGTGCAGGATGTGGTACGGATCGACTAAGTGTTACAACGGAAATGAAATACAAGTGTAGTGTTTGCAATTAGCTAGAGAGTGATTGTGTTCGAGAGTGTAAGTGTGAATTGATGTGTTCTAACTTGATCCGACCTCATCTATTTATAGTAAAGATAAAATAACCAACTACCCTAAACTTGCGGGATCCACCGAAGATTCCTTCTTGGAACGTTGTAGAGCTGGTCTTTCGGGCTCAACGTCTCTTTCTCAACAAATTCGTCCGAGTCTTGAGGAGAAGAAGTCCTCTTGACCGTTAGCAAGCCTCTGCCCTTAACCTGCACGTGGTTAATTCAATAAGCCTCAGGATATCGCCCAAGATGTTAGCAATATCCTCTCCCAGCATCCTGATCACAAATAAACAAACAAAGGCAGGATATTGGTCAGGATACATATGTTAAGAAAATGACCCCTAACAGTCGGCTCGGGTGAAGGTGTCGGGTATTGTAGGAAGAGTTGCAAAGTTTGTTAGTAGATACTGCTTTCCCGTATCTATATTTACAGAGTTTGTTATGTGTATTTGTTTTTATAGACCCGCTATCGTATGAGTATTTGTGTAAATGGAGGAGTATGTAATGTGAAGTGGGGAATGCGGGAAAAAGATATTTCAGATTCGGATATCCGAAATTTCGGATACGGATTTTCGGATATTTCAGATTCGGTTTCGGATACGGATTTTTTTGAGCACCCCTACCTTCCCATATTTTCCTCCATACCATTACAAAATACCAACCCATCCATCGAATTCAATTCTTCTTCTTCAACTCACTCAAAAACCAATCCAGTGGGCGCCCCCTTTGACCCATTTAACCTCATTCCACCCGTTTAATATTCAACTTCATTACCCGATTGCATCTCCCATTAATATTCATAAAATTCAGATTAAAACAAAATCATTCCATAAACCCCTCTTCACAATTAACAAAATCCCCTAAAGGGTTTTGCAATTCATCCAAGATCTATAATGGGTTTTCGTCTTTTTTTCCTACTTCCTCTGTTTCCTCTTGTTCTTCCCCAATTTCTCTATTCAGTCTTCAAGGTAGGGTTCTGTAAACCCAATTTTGACGAATTGGTGATTAAATTTTGATGTTTTTGTTGTGCAAACGTGCGTCAGTGATCGGGTTGCCGAATGGTGATTCGTATGGTCACCCGTTTGATCCTACTCGGGTCACCCAAATTTCGTGGCATCCTAGATTTGTTTAGAATGATATTATTATTATTTGTACATTCTTGATTGTGTGATTATTTGAAAACGTGTGATAAAAGGTTGAATTTGTGATGTTTGCAGGGCGTTTTTGTATCGAAACTTTTTAACTGATGCAGAGTGTGATCATCTAATTCAACTGGTGGGTATTTAATAATTCATCTCTTTTTGTATTTTTCTTCGTTAAATGAGGGACATTTTCGTCTTTTTAGACATTTTTTAATTAAAATAAAAAAAACACTATAAGAAATAGAGATCCACCTTTGTTGACTTTCTCCCCACCCAAACCCTTTAATTATCACAAAAAAAATCTAAAAAGATGAAAATACACATGACTTAACGTTAAAAAATGGATGGAGTTAACGTATCTTCGTATCGGATGAAAATGGTAAGATTTCAAACCTTTTGGATCTAGATACGAAAAAACAAACCTTTGGATGAAAGTCGCCAAAGTAGTCAAACCTTAGGCACGAAAATGGCATTTTACTCTCAAAACTTATTATTGGCATAGATTTTGTAACATGTGAAGACCCAATAAGAACAAGATCCATCTTTATAGAGTAGTTGACCATTTGACTTTCAAATTTGTAGTGAAGCCTAGGAAGGGTGATGCATTGCTGTTCTTTAGCCTTCACCCGAACGCTACAACCGATGTATTAAGCTTACATGGCAGCTGCCCCGTCATCGAAGGTGATAAATGGTCTGCAACAAAATGGATCCATGTCTGAAACTTTGACAAATCAGGTAGCACAAGTGACGACGAGTGCAAAGATGAAAATGTAAATTGCCCAGTATGGGCTGCTACCGGTGAATGCAAAAAGAATCCTGTTTACATAGTCGGCTTTGGTGAAGGTGTCGGGTATAGTAGGAAGAGTTGTAAAGTTTGTTAGTAGATACTGCCTTCCCGTATCTATATTTACAGAGTTTGTTATGTGTATTTGTTTTTATATCCCCGCTATCGTATGAATTTTTGTGCAAATGGAGGAGTATGTAATGTGAAGTGGGGAATGCGGGAAAAAGATATTTCAGATTCGGATATCCGAAATTTCGGATATTTCGGATACGGATTTTCGGATATTTCAGATTCGGTTTCGGATACGGATTTTTTTGAGCACCCCTACCTTCCCATATTTTCCTCTATACCATTACCAAATACCAACCCATCCATCAAATTCAATTCTTCTTCTTCAACTCACTCAAAACCCAATCCAGTGGATCCTTCTTTATAGAGTAGTTGACCATTTGACTTTCAAATTTGCAGTGAAGACTTGGAAGGGTGATGCATTGCTGTTCTTTAGCCTTTACCCAAATGCTACAACCGATGTATTAAGCTTACATGGCAGCTGCCCCGTCATCGAAGGTGAGAAATGGTCTGCAACAAAAAGGATCCATGTCTGAAACTTTGACAAATCAGGTAGCACAAATGACGACGAGTGCAAAGATGAAAATGTAAATTGCCCAGTATGGGCTGCTACCGGTGAATGCAAAAAGAATCCTGTTTACATGGTCGGCTCGGGTGAAGGTGTTGGGTATTGTAGGAAGAGTTGCAAAGTTTGTTAGTAGATACTGCTTTCCCGTATCTATATTTACAGAGTTTGTTATGTGTATTTGTTTTTATAGACCCGCTATCGTATGAATATTTGTGTAAATGGAGGAGTATGTAATGTGAAGTGGGGAATGCGGGAAAAAGATATTTCAGATTCGGATATCCGAAATTTCGGATATTTCGGATACGGATTTTCGGATATTTCAGATTCGGTTTCGGATACGGATTTTTTTTAGCACCCCTACCTTCCCATATTTTCCTCCATACCATTACCAAATACCAACCCATCCATCGAATTCAATTCTTCTTCTTCAACTCACTCAAAACCGAATCCAGTGGGCGCCCCCGTTGACCCATTTAACCTCAATCCACCCGTTTAATATTCAACTTCATTACCCGATTGCTTCTCCTATTAATATTCATAAAATTCAGATTAAAACAAAATCATTCCATAAACCCCTCTTCACAATTAACAAAATCCCCTAAAGGGTTTTGCAATTCATCCAAGATCTATAATGGGTTTTCGTCTTTTTTTCCTACTTCCTCTGTTTCCTCTTGTTCTTCCCCAATTTCTCTATTCAGTCTTCAAGGTAGGGTTCTGTAAACCCAATTTTGACGAATTGGTGATTAAATTTTGATGTTTTTGTTGTGCAAACGTGCGTCAGTGATCGGGTTGCCAAATGGTGATTCGTATGGTCACCCGTTTGATCCTACTCGGGTCACCCAAATTTCGTGGCATCCTAGATATGTTTAGAATGATATTATTATTATTTGTACATTCTTGATTGTGTGATTATTTGAAAACGTGTGATAAAAGGTTGAATTTGTGATGTTTGCAGGGCGTTTTTGTATCGAAAATTTTTAACTGATGCAGAGTGTGATCATCTTATTCAACTGGTGGGTATTTAATAATTCATCTCTTTTTGTATTTTTCTTCGTTAAATGAGGGACATTTTCGTCTTTTTAGACATTTTTTAATTAAAATAAAAAAACACTATAAGAAATAGAGATCCACCTTTGTTGACTTTCTCCCCACCCAAACCCTTTAATTATCACAAAAAATCTAAAAAGATGAAAATACACATGACTTAACGTTAAAAAATGGATGGAGTTAACGTATCCGCGTATCGGATGAAAATGGTAAGATTTCAAACCTTTTGGATATAGATACGAAAAAACAAACCTTTGGATGAAAGTCGCCAAAGTAGTCAAATCTTAGGCACGAAAATGGCATTTTACTCTCAAAACTTATTATTGGCATAGATTTTGTAACATGTGAAGACCCAATAAGAACAAGATCCATCTTTATAGAGTAGTTGACCATTTGACTTTCAAATTTGCAGTGAAGCCTAAGAAGGGTGATGCATTGCTGTTCTTTAGCCTTCACCCGAACGCTACAACCGATGTATTAAGCTTACATGGCAGCTGCCCCGTCATCGAAGGTGATAAATGGTCTGCAACAAAATGGATCCATGTCTGAAACTTTGACAAATCAGGTAGCACAAGTGACGACGAGTGCAAAGATGAAAATGTAAATTGCCCAGTATGGGCTGCTACCGGTGAATGCAAAAAGAATCCTGTTTACATGGTCGGCTCTGGTGAAGGTGTCGGGTATTGTAGGAAGAGTTGTAAAGTTTGTTAGTAGATAATGCCTTCCCGTATCTATATTTACAGAGTTTGTTATGTGTATTTGTTTTTATATCCCCGCTATCGTATGAATATTTGCGTAAATGGAGGAGTATGTAATGTGAAGTGGGGAATGCGGGAAAAAGATATTTCAGATTCGGATATCCGAAATTTCGGATATTTCGGATACGGATTTTCGGATATTTCAGATTCGGTTTCGGATACGGATTTTTTTGAGCACCCCCACCTTCCCATATTTTCCTCCATACCATTACCAAATACCAACCCATCCATCAAATTCAATTCTTCTTCTTCAACTCACTCAAAACCCAATCCAGTGGATCCTTCTTTATAGAGAAGTTGACCATTTGACTTTCAAATTTGCAGTGAAGCCTTGGAAGGGTGATGCATTGCTGTTCTTTAGCCTTTACCCGAACGCTACAACCTATGTATTAAGCTTACATGGCAGCTGCCCCGTCATCGAATGTGAGAAATGGTCTGCAACAAAATGGATCCATGTCTGAAACTTTGACAAATCAGGTAGCACAAGTGACGACGAGTGCAAAGATGAAAATGTAAATTGCCCAGTATGGGCTGCTACCGGTGAATGCAAAAAGAATCCTGTTTACATGGTTGGCTCGGGTGAAGGTGTCGGTATTGTAGGAAGAGTTGCAAAGTTTGTTAGTAGATATTGCTTTCCCGTATCTATATTTACAGAGTTTGTTATGTGTATTTGTTTTTATAGCCCCGCTATCGTATGAATATTTGTGTAAATGGAGGAGTATGTAATGTGAAGTGGGGAATGCGGGAAAAAGATATTTCAGATTCGAATATCCGAAATTTCGGATATTTCGGATACGGATTTTCGGATATTTCAGATTCGATTTCGGATACGGATTTTTTTTAGCACCCCTACCTTCCCATATTTTCCTCCATACCATTACCAAATACCAACCCATCAATCGAATTCAATTCTTCTTCTTCAACTCACTCAAAACCCAATCCAGTGGGCGCCCCCTTTGACCCATTTAACCTCAATTCACCTGTTTAATATTCAACTTCATTACCCGATTGCTTCTCCCATTAATATTCATAAAATTCAGATTAAAACAAAATCATTCCATAAACCCCTCTTCACAATTAACAAAATCCCCTAAAGGGTTTTGCAATTCATCCAAGATCTATAATGGGTTTTCGTCTTTTTTTCCTACTTCCTCTGTTTCCTCTTGTTCTTCCCCAATTTCTCTATTCAGTCTTCAAGGTAGGGTTCTGTAAACCCAATTTTGACGAATTGGTGATTAAATTTTGATGTTTTTGTTGTGCAAACGTGCGTCAGTGATTGGGTTGCCGAATGGTGATTCGTATGGTCACTCGTTTGATCCTACTCGGGTCACCCAAATTTCGTGGCATCCTAGATTTGTTTAGAATGATATTATTATTATTTGTACATTCTTGATTGTGTGATTATTTGAAAACGTGTGATAAAAGGTTGAATTTGTGATGTTTGCAGGGCGTTTTTGTATCGAAACTTTTTAACTGATGCAGAGTGTGATCATCTTATTCAACTGGTGGGTATTTAATAGTTCATCTCTTTTTGTATTTACTGGTGGGTATTAATAATTCATCTCTTTTTGTATTTTTCTCCGTTAAATGAGGGACATCTCCGTCTTTTTAGACATTTTTAATTAAAATAAAAAACACTATAAGAAATAGAGATCCACCTTTGTTGACTTTCTTCCCACCCAAACCCTTTAATTATCACAAAAAATCTAAAAAGATGAAAATACACCTGACTTAACGTTAAAAAATGGATGGAGTTAATGTATGAGATGAAAATGGTAAGATTTCAAACCTTTTGGATCTAGATGTGGAAAAACAAACCTTTGATTGAAAGTCGCCAAAGTAGCCAAACCTCAGGGACGAAAATGGCATTTTACTCTCAAAACTTATTATTGTTGGCATAGATTTTGTAACATGTGAAGACTCAATAAGAACAAGATCCATCTTTATAGAGTAGTTGACCATTTGACTTTCAAATTTGCAGTGAAGCCTAGGAAGGGTGATGCATTGCTGTTCTTTAGCCTTCACCCGAATGCTACAACCAATGTATTAAGCTTACATGGCAGCTGCCCCGTCATCGAAGGTGAGAAATGGACTGCAACAAAATGGATCCACGGTGACCTGATCACCTAGTCGAGTGCCCGATGTCACACCCCAACCGATGGCGGAAACATCGGTGTGAGACGAAAACGAGATTGCAAGAGACTTCATTACACTATTGTGACAATATTTAAATAAATCCCATTTCATTTCATAACTTCAAATTGCCAAACATTACATAAACTCAAATAACAACATGTTCGAAATAACAATAACAAAATTTGATACAACATTTTAAACCTAACACGTCTAAATGTGTATCTAGGCATCGTCGCTACTTCATTTCATAGCAATCATCATCCTCAACCTGTAACATGTTTAAAATACAAGTCAATGCAAAAGCAAAGGCGAGTATAGAAGTATGGTACGTACATAGCATAAAAAGATGATTAAACAATTCCTCATAGCAAGCATGTGATACAAGATAAACCTTAAATTCGGCATGCGTCTAACATATCAAACCAATAATGAAACGCAATATGCTCATGACAAAACCACAAGTCTACGGGCGGTGCGTTAATCCTATAGCGCTACATATGTCACGGATAGGCTCGTACGAAGTTAATGATAAGTCTAACACAAGATGTCCTCAACCCAAGTTTAAAGTATCAAGCAATCACGTATACAAGCATGTTATAGGAATGATTGTGCATTAAAGTAAAATGTTCATGTGTAAGTTTTGGTAAGTAAACATGTTACACCCCAAAAGTGGTAAAAGTAAAGAGGGGAATTCGAGTATACTCACGGTTTTACAAGTCTTCTACTTGAATCCGAGAGTAAGTTGGTTGTTGGATTTAGCTAGTTGGAGCACCTTGTCCTTCTACACAAAGGAACGTAGGTGTGTGAGTTTTGGGAGTTAACGGAAGATTAAGGGATTTTAGGAAGTTAAAACACAAGAATATATGTATTCGAAAGTAATCATCCTTAATCATAAGTACTTGTTTTTGACACTATGGAACCTCAAGGGTTAATGTTTTCATGAGTAACATACTCATTAGAATCGTAACAAGTCTTATGTTTTAGATGATGTTATTCTAATATCTTGACGAATGAACACAAGTCCATCATCAAAGGTTCGAATAGTATATATATATGTATAAGTATTATATGTATTATTTAGTCCATTAGTCAAGCATGAGGTAGAAGATAAATCTTCATTTAGGTACCTCTATTGTGTCATAGAATTCATGTAGGAGGTAGGAAGAACAAGCTTCCGTTTAGGTACCTCTTATGGTTCACCACTACACTTGATGTAAAAACATACAAGGAGGGTCATGAACTAATATCAATACAAGAATAAGAAACATCTACACTATGAGAAATCATCAAGAGATGTGGGGATTTTATGTTGGACAACCCAAGTTAGTCCACAATCACACCTTCATCAAGCTTGAAGCTTGAACACCACTTGTGGGTCAAAAACCCTAAACAAAACAGAAAGTATTTGAGGATTAACCTCTGATTTTGTATGTCTCAGCCCCGTTTTTAAGCTTAACCAACCATGGAAGAGGTTATAAGCATAAGGACGTGGGTTTGAGTGAGTTAAACTCAAGTTTGCACAAGTATAAACAATGTTTAGTAAAGATGAATGAAAATAGTGCACTTTGGAGCCTATTTGCCGGAGTTCCAGGGCCTTATTCTCTGTGAAATACCCATGGAATCGAAGCTAAGGTCAAGCCAAGCGTTCTGGAAAAAGAATGAGCTAAAACGGATGAGTAATGAAGAAGTTATGCTCACTTTAGTGGAGCTTGATGTTTCTGCCCGAACCTGCACTTTCAGCTACGAATTTGAGAGTTTGAGTGAGTGTTGAGAGTGTTTCTAAAGTGTAAAATACTTGGGAGGCCTTGGGTATTTATAAGGAAGTGATTAGGGTTGGTTTTGGGGGGATAATTAATGCTAAAACTCGGTTTAAACTCAAGAAAACATCAAATCCCGCTCAAAATCGCGAAGAGAAAGAGGCTGATGGTTCTGGGAGGTTTTAGGCGGCCAACGTAGACATAGACATAAGTCTACGTGGCTGGTATGGAGGTGTGGGCTGAACTTTCATTAAATTGCAACTAGGCCCCTCTAGTTTGTTATTTAGGGCATTTAGGGTGTTTTAGGGACTAGTTTCGCCATTTTAGCATAGTTTAAGGCCAAATAAAGTATGAGGAACATAATCAAAGTATAATTAAACATATGAATGTCGTATTTATGTATCGTTTATGATCGAAACACGTTTTATGCATAAGTTTCGCATATTTACAAGTTTAGCACATAGTTTCCTAGAATTACGGATAAGCATCAATGGTTTCACGAAATTGAATGTATGAGCATGTATAAAGTATGTATGACATGTAATTAACAAAATACGAGTTTCATTTATGATCCAAGTCTCGGATTTTACAACGGTTACAAAAAAAGGAACGATTACAAGAACACAAGGTTTCCAAAAATAGAAACACGAACAAGACTTGATATAAATGGAAAGTACAAATAAGCAGGGCGTTACAGTCTCCCTTCCTTTCGGGAATTTCGTCTCGAAATTTAGGAATATGTAGGGAAAAGATGCGGATACTTCGTCTTCATGTGACTCTTGAGTTCCCAAGTGAATTCAACGCCACATTTACCTTCCCATCGAACCTTGACGAATAGGAATTTTACTGTGCCTTAATAACTTGACTCCTTGATCCATGATTTCGACGAGTTTTTCCACAAAATGCAAGGTCTCGTTGATTTGAAGGTCCTCGAGTGGAACTTGAAGCCCTTCGTCAGCTAGACACTTCTTTAAGTTTGACACGTGTAAAATAGGATGTACATTGTTGAGTTCTTCAGGTAGGTCCAGTCTATACGCAACCTTGCCAATTCTTTCGAGGATCTTGAAAGGACCAACGTAGCGAGGTGCGAGTTTCCCTTTCTTACCAAATCGAACCACGCCCTTCCAAGGGGATACCTTGAGAAGTACTAAGTCACATGTCTCGAATTCCAAGGGTTTGCGACGCTTGTCAGCGTAACTCTTTTGTCGGCTCCTGGCTTTCAGTAAATTGTCTCGAACATGTAAAATCTTGTCCGTTGCTTCTTGTATAAGCTCGGGACCAGTGAATTGAGATTCACCGGCCTCATTCCAAGAAATAGGCGAACGGCACTTGCGACCATACAATGCTTCGAAAGGTGCCATTTGAATACTCGCATGATAACTGTTATTGTACGAGAATTCGATCAAAGGCAAGTGTCAATCCCAGTTGCCACCAAAATCTATTACGCAAGAACAAAGCATATCCTCTAAAGTTTGGATAGTACGCTCGGTTTGACCGTCTGTCTGAGGATGAAAAGCGGTGCTAAGGTTAAGAACAGTACCCATAGCAGATTGGAAAGTTTGCCAGAGACGTGACGTAAAACGAGCATCACGATCGGAAATGATGTCAATGGGGGTACTATGACGACAAATGATCTTATCAGTGTAGATTCTAGTCAATTTCTCGACTTTGAAATCTTCACGAATAGGAAGAAAGTGAGCTGATTTGGTCAATCGATCCACGATCACCCAAATACTATCATGACCAGAAGAAGCGCGAGGGAGCTTAGTGATAAAATTCATGGCAATGTTCTCCCATTTCCAGACAGGAATTTCTGGTTGTTTGAGCAAGCCAGAGGGACGTTGATGTTCAGCTTTCACCTTTGAGCACGTAAGACATTTCGCAACGTATGAGGCGATATCTCTCTTCATCCTAGGCCACCAATAGGATGTACGCATGTCGTGGTACATCTTATCAGCACCAGGGTGAACAGAATACCTTGTTTTGTGTGCCTCATTCATGAGAAAGTCTCAGAGGTTTTCACGATTAGGGATCCAGATACGATTGAGATAGTATAAAATACCATCGGATTTAGACACGAGCTCATGTTCCTTAGCGCCTCGTATCTCTTCAGTGAGACTACCTTCGTTAATGGTGGCGTATTGAGCTTCACGAATACGGCATTGAAGATGGTTAACAAGTTGGAGGCAACGAATACCCTTCACATGAGTTTTACGACTAAGGGCGTCGGCTACTATGTTCGCTTTACCTGGATGGTATTTGATTTTGCAGTCGTAGTCATTTAACAGTTCCACCCAACGACGTTGACGCATGTTCAGTTCCTTTTGGTCGAAGATGTGTTGGAGGCTCTTATGGTCGGTGAAGACCACACACTTAGTACCATAAAGGTAGTGTCGCCAAATCTTCAACGCAAAAACAACTGCGCCAAGTTCAAGGTCATGAGTAGTATAGTTTTTCTCATGTATTTTGAGTTGCCTTGACGCGTAAGCGATAACCTTGTCGCGTTGCATAAGGACATAACCAAGGCCAAGGTTTGAAGCATCGCAATACACGACGAAGTCATCATTACCATCAGGAAGCGCTAGGATAGGAGCATTACAAAGCATGTCCTTGAGCGTTTGAAAAAGACTCCTCTTGTTCGGGACCCCAAACAAAAGGTTTCTCTTTTTGAGATAAGGAGGTCAAAGGGACGGCGATTTTTGAAAAGTTGGAGATAAAACGATGATAATAACCAACAAGACCAAGAAACGAACGAATTTCAGACAGAGATTTAGGTGCATTCCAATTCTTCACTGCTTCGATTTTAGCGGGTTCAACGTGAATACCAAGTTCGTTGACAGTATGACCAAGGAATTGAACCTCTTTTAACCAAAATTTGCACTTGGAGAATTTGGCGTATAGATGTTCAGTACGAAGAAGTTCAAGGATAAGACACAAGTGTCGCTCATGCTCTCCTCGCGTCTTAGAGTAGATGAGGATATCGTCGATGAAAACAATCACGAAACGGTCCAAGTATGCTTTGCACACGCGGTTCATCAAATCCATGAAAACAGCAGGTGCGTTGGTCAAACCAAAGGGCATGACCACGAACACATAGTGACCATATCGTGTACGAAAGGCGGTTTTAGGTACATCTTCTTCGAGAACTCAAAGTTGATGATATCCAGAACGAAGATCGATCTTTGAGAAATAGGTCGCCTTGCAATTGATCAAAGAGGTCATCGATGCGAGGAAGTGGGTATCGGTTCTTGACAGTAAGCTTATTGAGCTCACGATAGTCAATACACATACGAAATGACCCATCTTTCTTCTTGACGAACAAAACGGGAGCGCCCCAAGGAGAAGTACTAGGGCGTATAAAGCCTTTATCAAGAAGCTCTTGGAGTTGACTCGAGAGCTCTTGCATCTCAGAGGGTGCTAAACGATAAGGAGACTTAGCGATGGGCGTTGCGCCTGGCACTAGATCGATGCGAAAGTCGACAGAACGAGCAGGAGGCGGACCAGGAAGATCGTCGGGAAACACATCGGGGAAATCACGTACGACGGGAACATCACTTATGCTTGGGCCTTTGTCCTTCTTTTCCACAATGTGG
The DNA here is from genome assembly GCA_030545235.1 of Helianthus tuberosus. Lineage (NCBI taxonomy): Eukaryota > Viridiplantae > Streptophyta > Magnoliopsida > Asterales > Asteraceae > Helianthus > Helianthus tuberosus. The sequence continues at coordinate 3,245,537 of CM060422.1, read as the reverse complement.
GCGAGAAAGGCGAAGGTACCCTTGCGCAAGCATTTGTTCGCTTGGATACATGACATAAGCTTAAGACCTTGAGAAGGTTTATCGCCATAGACGTGTAGGGAATTACCGTTTGGAAGAGGCAGGCGAATAAACTTCCCAGAACAGACAACTTCAGCACGAACTCGCCTAAGCCAGTCCATACCTACTATGACGTCGAAACTACCCATTTGCATGGGTATGAGGTCGATTGAGAACGTAGGATCGTTAAGAATCAAAGAACAATTGGAAAGGATGGAGTCGACAGCGACGGATTTACCATCAGCGACTTCGACAGCGAAAGATTTTGGCAACTTAGAGCGTTTACACTTAAGCAATTGTTCAAATTCTAACGAAACAAAACTTCTATCGGCGCCAGTATCAAATAGGCAAGAAGCATAAACATGGTTCACAAGGAACGTACCAGTAATGACATCGTTGGCATTCTGAGCCTGAGCGGCGGTAATGACAAAAGCTCGGCCTCTAGCAGGTTGTTGAGCTTGTTGTGGCTGTTGTTGAGGCGGCTGCTGCTGCTACTGTTGCTGAGGCTGATTTCATTGAGGACAGACGTTAGCCATATGGTTGACATCACCACAGTTAAAGCACACTCGCACAGGAGCGACTTGGTTCCGAACTTGATTGGGGACAGGGTTTTGAGCTACCAAGGCTTGGTTTTGATTGGCCAGAGGGGATACGCGGCAGTTTTGAGAAAAATGCCCATATCGGCCACACTTGGTGCACTTGCGGCACGGAACGTTGGGAGGGTAATGGTACTGACATTGGCCACACTTAGGTTGTGTCCCAGTGTAACCTTTGCGTGGAGTTTCCTCGTTGGCTAAAGCAGGCATAGCTTGTAGGGGTTGTGGGTTTGGCGGAGTGACAACCGCGCAATTTTGGCTCGAAGCCTTCCGCTTCTTGCCTCGGTTTTTCTTGGTGGAGGAGTGTTTATCAGTGGGTTCAACGGTTGCTTGATGGGCGGTTTTCAGCGGGGTTTTCGAGGTATTTCTTCGCATGACATGGTTACTGTTCAAACGGGCAGCTAAACGAAAGGTATCCTCAATAGTGGCTGGGCAAGCAGCTTCCATGAGGTTCATGAAAGAATCAGGGCAGCAGTGGATGTATTTGTTGATGGCTTTTTCAGGTGTATCAACCTGTCCTGGGCAAAGGATACTAAGCTGTTTGAAACGAAGGGTTAAACCATCGTTGTCGTCATCCACCTGCTTGAGGTGCCAAAACTCACTTTCTAACTTTCTTATCTCGTGCGGCGGACAAAATTCCTCTTTCATAATCCTTTTCAACTCAGCCCATGGCAACGCGTGGGCGGAGTCCTCACCCCTTGCACCTCGTTCAGAGGTCCACCAATCAAGAGCCCTTGATCAGAACACCCTTGTGGCATTTTGGGTGCGTAGGTCGTCAGGACAACCACTCTGACGAAAGGTGATTTCCATGGCATCAAACCACGAGAGTAGTGCGGTAGCACCATCTTTTCCAGTGAATTCCTGTGGTCTACAAGCCATGAATTGTTTGAAGAGAAAAGGTGGCTTTGGCTTTTCCACCTTGGAGTCCACGGAGTCATGAGGCGTATCGGTGGTGGTTTGGATGCGGCTAACGATACCGGGTATAACTCGAGCCATTTGATCGGCCATATGTTCAGCGATGAGCCCGACCAATTCTTCTTTGGAGATGGAGTCGTGGTTGGAACCCCTCTTGTATTTGGTCTTCTTTGATGAGCTTGGAGATGCCATCTAGAAGTTTGAAAGAAAAGGAAAGGATGAGACTTGATCATAAATTTTTGAAAAACAAGGTTTTTGTATGTAAAAGCACGTAGATGTTCACGAATCATGTAAAATTCATGTAAAGCATAAGTTTCCAACATGTATTCAACAAGTATAACACGTATGAATGCATAAAAGAGCATAAATTTAGTTTATTCACGAGGATTATTATTGTTTTTGATTGCGCGAGACGTGCAAAATGTGTAACTGATTTGAAATGAACGAAGTAACAAGTATAAAATCTCATATAAATTGAATCACATAAAAGAGAGGCTCATAAAACATAAGATTGTTTCGGGTAGAGAAACGTCGACTATTCCAAAGTGAATCGAAAGTCCTTTCAAATTAGAGAAACATGCTTTGGCCTATAGGTAAGATACTCTCGTCGAGAAGCGATTAACGGTATCTTACCCTTCCAGTTACTACACGTCTCTAATCGATTGAAAAAATCGAAACTTTGGCGAGATCGAAAATCGAGGGATGGGACTTAATCGACAAGGTGCGGGTTTCAACCCTAACTTGACGATTTCGTACCCTAATGTGGTTGGTGCTCGTCAGGTCAAAATATAATTTCGACACTTTGACGAGGATCCACTAGAGTTTGAATTGAAAATTTACCATTAAGATGTGGATTTCACTCCTAGCTTAATGGCGAAATTTCGTGCAAAATAAGAATAAGCGGAATGCAAGTCGTTACCAAATTGTGGGTTTCACGCCTATTTTGGTAAACTCGTCTCTTTTGTATAAAGAGTGTCTTCAAGTGTATTATGTAAAATGTCTTAGGAAAGACATTATGTAAATATTAAGACCAAAAAGAAGAGAAAGAAGCAAAGTAGGAAGAATAACATTTTAAGCATATAACGAGAATGGTCAAAAATATGGTTCCTACTATAGACTAGGTCGAACATGGCAATTCTACCTAATTCCCTATAGTTATGGCTCTGATACCAATCTGTCACACCCCAACCGATGGCGGAAACATCAGAGTGAGACAAAAACAAGATTGCAAGAGACTTCATAACACTATTGTGACAATATTTAAATAAATCCCATTTCATTTCATAACTTTTAATTGTCAAACATTACATAAACTCAAATAACAACATGTTCGAAATAAAAATAACAAAATTTGATACAACATTTTAAACCTAACACGTCTAAATGTGTATCTAGGCATCGTCGCTACTTCATTTCATAGCAATCATCATCCTCAACCTGTAACATGTTTAAAATACAATTCAATGCAAAAGCAAAGACGAGTATACAAGTATGGTACGTACATAGCATAAAAAGATGATTAAACAATTCCTCATAGCAAGCATGTGATACAAGATAAACCTTAAATTCGGCATGTGTCTAACATATCAAACCAATGATGAAACGCAATATGCTCATGACATAACCACAAGTCTACGGGCGGTGCGTTAATCCTATAGCGCTACATATGTCACGGATAGGCTCGTACTAAGTTAATGATAAGTCTAACACAAGATGTCCTCAACCCAAGTTTAAAGTATCAAGCAATCATGTATACAAGCATGTTATAGGAATGTTTGTGCATTAAAGTAAAATGTTCATGTGTAAGTTTTGGTAAGTAAACATGTTACACCCCAAAAGTGGTAAAAGTAAAGAGGGGAATTCGAGTATACTCACGGTTTTGCAAGTCTTCTACTTGAATCCGAGAGTAAGTTGGTTGTTGGATTTAGCTAGTTGGAGCACCTTATCCTTCTACACAAAAGAACGTAGGTGTGTGAGTTTTGGGAGTTAACGGAAGATTAAGGGATTTTAGGAAGTTAAAACACAAGAATATATGTATTCGAAAGTAATCATCCTTAATCATAAGTACTTGTTTTTTACACTATGGAACCTCAAGGGTTAATGTTTTCATGAGTAACATACTCATTAGAATCATAACAAGTCTTATGTTTTAGATGATGTTATTCTAATATCTTGACGAATGAACACAAGTCCACCATCAAGGGTTCGAATAGTATATATATATGTATAAGTATTATATGTATTATTGTAACACCCCGATATTTACACGTATTACCGGTGGGCCCGGTGGGGAGTATCGTGACGTAGTTGATATCATCATAGTCAAACAACACAATTTAAATGCACAGCGGAAGCAAAAGTTAAATATATTACAATCCGATAAAGAGTAATATCAAGTATTACAAATACGGTTGTAAAAGATCCACAGGCGGATCGAAAATAAAATGAAACATTGTTCAACAGACTTTAGACATCTAGAACTTGCGAGATTCCCTATTAACACCCTGAGCTCCCAGTCAATTACGTACAGTACCTGCCACTTAACCTTTTTGGAAAATACTTCAGTTTACACTGGTAAATACAATTAACTGACTCATTTTGAAAACATTTAAAAATTAGTTTGAATGCTCAAGGCACAAAAATTCTTTTATAACTTGGGACAATTATATAAAATAATATTGTATACAGATTTACATGTTCGTTATACGTTCAGGGCCTGATGTTAGAAACCGAGTCAAGATTAACAGACACGCCACAAGTATAGGCCAACAAAAGAGTGAGATACCGTTTCCCTTATGCAACTGTCAGGTGTACGCCTACACCCCATGCTTAAGACGTGGCCATTTTATTATAATGATGCCAAGGATATCCGGGACATGGTCATTAACCCCTAAAGGCTTTTATTTCAAACAATACAGATTAAAACGAGTTACCTCAATAATTTAATCACAATACGATTAAACATTCAATACCCGACCAAGCGGTATTATTATAATACCGTATCCCAAGCCCGTATAGGGAAAATAAGTTAAGAGTATTTACCTGAGCAAAGTATAAATCAAAAACAGCAAGTGCACGTAGCTTTTACCGGGCTCCTAATCTGGAACGAAGGTTTTTTTTTTAATAACCTATTAGATTCCTAACTGGTCTTTAATTAAGCCTAAGCTTAGACCGGTTAGTTTTAATTTGGACTTTGACTGGACAAATTAAGATTAATGACGAAGTCAAATCTTAATTACGATGGTTTGACTTAAGACTAATTAACTAAGCAAAACAGAATTAAGGAAGGTTAATGATACTTACAAAGGTCCTAAGCAAGACTAGAGACTCCTAGGAAGGGTGCTTGAGCTCCAAAAATCTCCAGAAGTGAAGTTGTAAGAGTTTCAAGTGAGTGATCAAATGTTTGCAACAATAAGCTTCTTATATAGATACTTTGATTGCACAAGATCTTGACATATAAGTCTATGGGATGATTCCTGATCATCCCAAGTGTCCCTAGGGTAGTAAAACCATTAAACATGCCCCTAGAATCGAAAAACCATGCATTTAAGTAGGTTAAACTTGCTGAAACCGACATCTGCCAAGTTTTCTGATGCTGGGGTGTTCAGGCGGCCCGCGTAAGGGTCCTGCCTGGGCTTACGCGGCCCGTGTTAGGCCTGGGTCCAGGTTAAACAAGTTTCAAATATTGCATTTCAGCCCCTGGTCCTTCCAAACATGGTTTTAAGCTTCCATATTGCACTTTTAACCTTCAAAAATGATTTCTAAGGACCTCAAGGCATAACCAAACTTTGTTAAGTCCTTGGTTAACTTTGTGATCACCCGTAAAGCCTTAGATTTCAATGTTGACGCTTTTAACCCCTCGTGTATGAATTTTATCATAACTTTCTCATACTTTAACGAAACCTTGTGAAATTTTTATCACATATTCTAGTGAGCATAATTTATCATTACAAAGCTTCAGGTTTGCTAAAAGGTCATCCAGAGGTATACTTTAAACATGTTGACACATTTAACCCCTGTAGTTTGTAATCTCTCACTTTCTTCCACAATTAGCATCGTATGATCCATGATTTATTCGTTTAAGGGTATAAACATCGTACAGGGTTGTTGTAAAGTATATTCATCCATTTTTGACATTTTGAACCCTTTTATTCACATACTTTCCTTGTTTGTCAGCTTTAGTCCCTCTAAAGTAATTCTTTACACGTTTAAAGCTTATGACAAGTGTCGATACATTATTGGACATGAATTTTCGAGGTGTTACATCCTCACCCCCTTAAAATAAATCTCGACCTCGAGATTTGCTAAAATGCTGGAAGTACTTTTTGTCACATAATGGACTTAACTTCTATAGCATATCTGGAGCCTCTCCAAGCTCCCAAGTTGACCTCTATAATAGGTACATGTATCCTTTTTGGAACTTCTTAACCTGTCGATCCTTAATCGATACAGGTTTCTCATCATATCATAAACCTGCATATCATTATGTAATAATGCTTCTCGACTTATTGGTGAAACACGTCCTTAAATCATTAATGTGCAATGCATTGCGAGCTCCGCCAAGCTCCTTAAATAGGTTTTAGCTTATGAACTATTTGATCTGGATACATTCGATTCCTTCAAATGATTCCATATATTCAGAGCTTAACTAGCCTGATAATTAACAAATTGGCACACCCTTCCTGGGTGATATCTTTTGTTGAACCTTATTTCTTAACATGAACTTAGGAGGGTTGCTACTCATTAATCCTTGATTTTCTGCCGAATACTAGCAACTTACAGATGATTATGGATTTGTTTGGTCTTATTCGTTGTTTTCAAGGCAACTTTCAGATCCTGATAACTGGACTTACTAAACTTCTGTCCAATAACAGATGTATAACATTTCATTTATACAAGGTCTCCAAAGGAGCAGCCTTGATACTTATATATCGACTATTAGTTATAAAATAGCTTATTTAAGGTGAGATGGTTATTTCGACTATAGCTTAAAACCAATCTTAAGGAATAGCTAATCCTTACCGATATTCGAACCAATCGACGATCCTGGGTAGCTGATGGCGATTATTAATCGCTTCCTACATAGGGTTGCGGTAATCAATGCATAAGCAAGATGAACCGTCTTTCTTGATTAATGATACTAATTTCTTTGAATATTGAATTAGGCTTTATGGACCCTTATCCTAAAAACTTACTTAATCAGGGTTTTGATTCTTCCAATAATGATGGTACTAATCGACATGGAGATTTCACAATAATGCAGCCCTATGCGGGATGTAAATCTTAACTTTACTAACTTTTCAGGAAATGAACATGGTAGTCGGTGGAGAAGATAATCAAGACACAAGGAGGTTACAGAAATTTTCCAATTCTCAGGCTCCAGTCCATCTATCATTGTCTGTGTCAGATAAGTGACACATTCACGTTACGAGTCCACGAATTCCTTAATCAGAGACAGTTACTTGGATAATTCCATTCTAGATATCTTCTTTGAATACCATTAGCTGACTTTAATACCGTATGACCATTGGAATATCCTTGTGGTTCCATGCATTAAACCTCCATACTGATCAGGCATGGAAGCAATCTATGGAACATATTAAGATACATCAATCCTCATATGGCGCTTTTGTCATACCATCTGGTATCCGCAATCGATAGAGATCGAGAGATATCAATTTCATATGATGATGCACTTCATCCGGGTAGAGGGTATACTAGAATTTCACGACTGAAGATTTCTGACAGGAACAGCAGAAATGGTCCCTATAATTTTCCTCCTGTAAGTTTTACCTTACACTTAATGTCTAGGGTTCTTATGGAAGAGTTTAAGAGTTTGTTATACTTATAATTTATGAAGGATTTATTGATACCTGATTCAAAACAGAATTTTTTGCATTTATTCTACTTCATATTCTAGGCTTCGGGTTCTAACAGGCAGATTTATAACTTACAAAATTTATTACACATAAATGACTTATCTACACCTGTATCAAACAATGCCCTTACGTATACATTGATAAGGAACGTACCGGTTATAACATTGTCATCTTGTATGGCCTCCTTTGCACCCCTTTGAAAGACCCTAGCGTTGGTCTCCTTAACTTCTTCAAGCTTCTTTGCATATTTTGGGCAATTTGATTTGATATGCCCCTTCTCATTGCAGTTATAACAAGTCGCATCTCCTATCTTTTTGCATTCTAATGTTTTATGCTTACTAGATTTACAGATCCCACAAGCCCTAGGTTGTGATTGGGATTTTGATTCGTACCTGCACTTCCCATAATGGCGCTTCTTGCAGGTCTTGCATACAGGTTTCTGGTTGGACTATTGTTTGTTCTTCTTCTTAGAACTCTTGGAGTTATCTTCCTCCCTTTTCCTTTTTAGTTCATCCTCTGCATTAGAGGCATGGACGAGATCCTTCTCGTGAGTAATGAAGGGTGGTCTTGGATGAGATTTGGAGCAAGTAGCATTGGGCTCTTTGAACTTTTTCACGGCCTTCTTCACAGCTTTTCCAACAGCTGCGTCTATCATAGTCTGAAGAACATCCTTGGAAATTCTAAGGTTCACAATTGTAGTATCATTAACAGGTGTCGTATCATCCATAACACGATCAACGGCTGTCTTATCCGAGTTTGTTATACTCGATATTTGGTTCCTATCACCAAATAAAACAATTATTTAGTTGCAATCCAACAACCGTTATTCATCATCCTGATGACCTAATATATACTAACCAGGGCATCGTTAAACCATACAGGCGGATATAGTACGAACATTCTCAATGAACGTCCTTTAGATATGTATATATATCAATTATACTTAGCCTAGGCCATAAAAGACCATTAATGGCAATTTAGGTTTGGACCTAGTCCATCACCTTTTTGACAGGGGATCAATTATCACATCTGTCTTGATCATATTAATGATTTTTGGATAGCTTGACATTAGGATATTGGATAAGAGTGTTTCCTAATGGATACAAAGCATCCATCTAAGGTTGTTGAAGCAGCCTCTAAATATTATCGGCCAATTCTACCTCGCGCTATAAGCCTAAGATCCTAATAGGCGGATACAACAGCTTACAATGTGTATTGTCCACAATAGACTTATCTTTGCCAGAATTAAACAAATTTCCGCCTAAACATCATTGATATGGAAGGTACCTGATGTTATATTTCTGTACTGCCTCCTGAGTGTTTATCTAGAAGATTCACGCGTTTGCTTTCTTGGCCTCTTCAGGCTTCTTCTGATTCCTAGGGCAGTTAGTCTTGATATGCCCTTTTTCGTTGCAACCGTAACAGGTTGCGTCCTTCAACTTCTTGCATTCTAAGGTTTTATGCTCCTTGGACTTGCATATTCCACAAGGTAGCGGCTGAGATTCAAATCTGCATTTCCCGAGGTGGTATTTCCTACATGTTTTGCACCTGGTCTTTTCACCTGACTGCGGGTTGTCTCTCTTAAACCCGGGAATTTTCTTATCCTCAGAGTTCCTCTTTTTCTTCTTATTGGAGCGATGAGAATTCTCATCCTCCCTCTTACACTTTCCATCTTCAGAAGTTTTGGCAGCCTTGTTTCTGACTACATCGAGTGTGAGAGATAGCGACAGATCTGCCGCTGACTTGAATGTAGTAGGTATCGATGCTTTCACGCTTGCCTTGATTTCTGGGGCTAGACCTCCAATAAAGCGAGCTATACGCTTTGGCTCTGGTGTGATCAAGTAAGGAACCAATCGAGACATGGTATTGAAACTTGTAAGATATGTCTGACAATCTAGGTTCTTCATGACCAATGTCAAGAAATCAGTCTCGATTTTCTCAACTTCATGTTGAAGACAGTAATTTTCTTTGATAAGAGCAGCAAACTGATCCCATGTCAGATTATACAACGGGATTTTCCCAGTAGCTTGGATTAGTGACCTCTACCAAGTTAGAGCTTATCCTTTAAAGGATTGTGAAACAAACTTCACAATGTCTGGCTCTGCACATCCATTAATATCAACAACGGTGTCCATCTCATCGAGCCACGTCATGCAATCTATGGCTCCCTTTTCTCCTGTGAAGTCTCTGGGCTTGCAGGAGACGAAATATTTATATGAACAGGTTTTAACACGTGGCTCTTGATTAAGCACAACCTGTCCAGATGGAACACTCCTCTGATTTGACGAGTTATGAACATCGTCCTCCTTTGACTCGTGTGATTTAGAAGGGGGCTTACTACGAGCCACATATAGAGTCTTAGAGTGTATGTCACTTGATTCATTATATTGTCTGTCAAGAGCTCGAGTAACAGCATTATCTATTAATGCCTGCAGTTCCGCACCAGTTATATTAACTCTGGTAGAATCATTATTCTCCCTCGGGTGGCTGTTATCCTCAACCGATCCAGCCATGTAGCTTGATTGCTACATAAATATTAGCAAAGATTTATTCAGAGGTTACTATGGAATCATCATTTTTGACGTTTCATTAACCATGGTAATATAAACCATATTGGTTAATTGGTTAATTATATTAGTATTTTTATTATAATTTATCCTAGTATATAATACATTAAGGATATTAAAGTGGCACAACAGGCCTAGTCACAAGGACAGTTTTTAAATTTATAGGCCATGATTTTAGAGAATCAAGGCGTTAAGGTTTGAACATAGTTCATTACCTTTCTTGGTAGAGAGTCAAGGACTACAACTGTCTTTTATCTTTTAGGATAATAGATATGGCCCGTGGGCATTTCATCACTTATGAATATTTATAATATGATCATCTCTATTTGATGTTTTAAGCCATGATTTCTAAATCACTAGGCCATATAAGGGGTTGGAAAATTCCCAATATAAAGATGACAAGTGTGTTTTTATCGCATCACTGTTGTCAGGAGTGTTAACATGTTTTCAGATGTTAACAAGAATCTGAATCTCTTTTAAACAGGTGTTACCATCATAGCCAGGTCTTAATGACATTCAAGCTAGGTTATCCCCTTTAAGATTCTTTTTAATATACATACTAGCAGATCAATTTCAAAAAGGGATGATGTTTTGATTTATTTCATATATTATATTCATATATAATGATATAAATGAAATTTAGGTAAAACATTCCAATGATTTCAAAAGAGGTACAAATTTGCACTAAACGAGGCTTGAAAGAAATAATGTTGTCCACGAAGGGACTGAAAGATACGTATGCCCATATAAGGACTTACTAAGGAAACGAACTTCAGCAAAAGGAGTTTCTTCTTCATTTTATTTCTGGATTGTTTTCTTCTTGGTTGCACATTAATCCTAGTCGCAGTACGAAGCTCGGCCTTCCCTAGGCTTCAAATGGGGAGAATTTCCATTATGGCTTCTTTGCTTGGCGACATATTAAAATATATAGAATCGAAGGCAATAATTCTCAGAATAGAGATGAGAGTATTCCTATGTTAAGTCTAGATTCAGAAGGTCAAGGAATGTGCTACTGTGTCATTGAGATTAAACACAAAAGGCTAGTGTTTAATTCACTCAATGTTGGCTCTGATACCAACCTGTCACACCCCGATATTTACACGTATTACCGGTGGGCCCGGTGGGGAGTATCGTGACGTAGTTGATATCATCATAGTCAAACAACACAATTTAAATGCACAGCGGAAGCAAAAGTTAAATATATTACAATCCGATAAAGGGTAATATCAAGTATTACAAATACGATTGTAAAAGATCCACAGGCGGATCGAAAATAAAATGAAACATTGTTCAACAGACTTTAGGCATCTAGAACTTGCGAGATTCCCTATTAACGCCCTGAGCTCCCAGCCAATTACGTACAGTACCTGTCACTTAACCTTTTTGGAAAATATGTCAGTTTACACTGGTAAATATAATTAACTGACTCATTTTGAAAACATTTAAAAATTAGTTTGAATGCTCAAGGCACAAAAATTCTTTTATAACTTGGGACAATTATATAAAATAATCTTGTATACAAATTTACATGTTCGTTACACGTTCAGGGCCTGATGTTAGAAACCGAGTCAAGATTAACAGACACACCACAAGTATAGGCCCACAAGAGAGTGAGATATCGTTTCCCTTATGCAACTGTCAGGTGTACGCCTACACCCCGTGCTTAAGACGTGGCCATTTTATTATAATGATGCCAAGGATATCCGGGACATGGTCATTAACCCCTAAAGGCTTTTATTTCAAACAATACAGATTAAAACGAGTTACCTCAATAATTTAATCACAATACGATTAAACATTCAATACCCGACCAAACGGTATTATTATAATACCGTATCCCAAGCCCGTATAGGGAAAATAAGTTAAGAGTATTTACCTGAGCAAAGTATAAATAAAAAACAGCAAGTGCACCTAGCTTTTACCGGGCTCCTAATCTGGAACGAAGGTTTTTTTTAATAACCTATTAGATTCCTAACAGGTCTTTAATTAAGCCTAAGCTTAGACCAGTTAGTTTTAAAAGAGGATACGGTCCAAAGCGCATGATCAAGCGAAGACCGGATTAGAATGTGGTTTAGACCCGACAAGCTTGGATACTTGTTTGATATGGGTAAACTAAACACATTCTGGATTTTGAGATAAAAATGTTATGGTTTGACCCGTTTCGGCTAATATATGCAAACTAGTTACCTAAGCCGATCCGAACTCGAAAAGTGCGTAACGGGTAACCAAATGAGTCATACATAGGTTTCCTAAGTTAATATGCCTTAAATATGTTGTGACATCAGTAAGATATCTTCTATTATGCCCAAAACGGTTTTAAACTCAAATTACGCCCCGTAGGGGTATTTTGGTCATTTTAAAGGTTATAAAAGAGTTTAATTATAAATCTGAGTTTCGGGTCTAATGTAATCAGCAAAAATACTTAATTTACTAAGTTATATCAGTAGGGTATAACCTATATGTGAAATTTATCATTTCTAACCATACTATGCACCGAAGGGGCATTTTGGTAATTTCACCTAAGGTTTTAAAAGTCAAATCTGGAAATCTGAGTTTAAAACTTTTGCTTACTGCTAAAGTATAAAAATTTACTGAAAATATCAGTAGGCATCAAACCTTATATGTTTAAAATAGTTTTAAAACACACTATGCGTTAAAAACGCTTAATAAGGCGATTTGGAGCTATTTCCGGGTTCTTAAAGGAAAGCTGATATATTTATTATTCCAGAAGGTTCAAAATACTTTACTTATCATATTAGATCAGTAGAAAAAGGTTTGGTATCAAAAGGATTTGTAAAACTCATTTTATAGCCCAAAAGGGCAAAACCGACATAACCGAAACAAGATTAGAACTCTATGTTATACTCAGCCTAAAAATAAATAAAAATCTTTAAAAATCCCAAAATATTATATTACATCATTGGGTAAAAAGTTTGGTATCAAAAATCGGGTTTAGATAGGCTATACGCTAATTATGCCGTTTAATTAATAAAAAGCTTTTCAATTACGCTAATGAGCATAACTCTTAATCTAGACCTCAAACTGATGTCAAATTTTAGGTACAAGTTTATAAATCAGCAACTAAGGTTTCTACTCTTTTACATTTTCAAAATTCATGTTTTAAGGTCATATGGGCATAATAGTCAACATTTAGGCATTTAACGGAATTATGCGTATGAATCGGATAACTAATGAACCAAGTTGTATAATCACAGAGGGTTATACTTATATGAAACCTGGTCCTAATAAGGCTCTAAGACATTTTCTAAACTATGCTCTAATGGGTCAGAACTGAAAGTCAAAGCAAGAGTCTACTTTTGCGACTTTCGGTTCCGAACCGAGGTTAAACTGAAAATTGTCGAGTTGAACATGTTTAGACATGTTCTTACATTAATTACCAAGTTATATTAATGAAAAAATAGGTTGCATAGCTTCTATATTGCTAATTATGCATTAATTTGAAAATAAGCTTTCTGTTGACTTTTTGAGATTAACTTTGACTCGACAATTGACCTAGTTAGAGTGGGAATCAGAGGGTGCCCTTTTAAGAGTTTATTGCCCATATAATTACCCACTCATAGGTACTTTCAATTTGGACTTTGACTGGACAAATTAAGATTAATGACGAAGTCAAATCTTAATTACGACGGTTTGACTTAAGACTAATTAACTAAGCAAAACAGAATTAAGGAAGGTTAATGATACTTACAAAGGTCCTAAGCAAGACTAGAGACTCCTAGGAAGGGTGCTTGAGCTCCAAAAATCTCCAGAAGTGAAGTTGTAAGAGTTTCGAGTGATCAAATGTTTGCAACAATAAGCTTCTTATATAGGTACTTTGATTGCACAAGATCTTGACATATAAGTCTATGGGATGATTCCTGATAATCCCAAGTGTCCCTAGGGTAGTAAAACCATTAAACATGCCCCTAGAATCGAAAAACCATGCATTTAAGTCGGTTAAACTTGCTGAAACTGACATCTGCCAAGTTTTCTGATGCTGGGGTGTTCAGGCGGCCCGCGTAAGGGTCCTGCCTAGGCTTACGCGACCCGTGTTAGGCCTGGGTCCAGGTTAAACAAGTTTCAAATATTGCATTTCAGCCCCTGGTCCTTCCAAACATGGTTTTAAGCTTCCATATTGCACTTTTAACCTTCAAAAATGATTTCTAAGGACCTCAAGGCATAACCAAACTTTGTTAAGTCCTTGGTTAACTTTGTGATCACCCGTAAAGCCTTAGATTTCAATGTTGACGCTTTTAACCCCTCGTGTATGAATTTTATCATAACTTTCTCATACTTTAACGAAACCTTGTGAAATTTTTATCACATATTCTAGTGAGCATAATTTATCATTACAAAGCTTCAGGTTTGCTAAAAGGTCATCCAGAGGTATACTTTAAACATGTTGACACATTTAACCCCTGTAGTTTGTAATCTCTCACTTTCTTCCACAATTAGCATCGTATGATCCATGATTTATTCGTTTAAGGGTATAAACATCGTACAGGGTTGTTGTAAAGTATATTCATCCATTTTTGACATTTTGAACCCTTTTATTCACATACTTTCCTTGTTTGTCAGCTTTAGTCCCTCTAAAGTAATTCTTTACACGTTTAAAGCTTATGACAAGTGTCGATACATTATTGGACATGAATTTTCGAGGTGTTACAATTATTTAGTCCATTATTCAAGCATGAGGTAGAAGATAAATCTTCATTTAGGTACCTCTATTGTGTCATAGAATTCATGTAGGAGGTAGGAAGAACAAGCTTCCGTTTAGGTACCTCTTATGGTTCACCACTACACTTGATGTAAAAACATACAAGGAGGGTCATGAACTAATATCAATACAAGAATAAGAAACATCTACACTATGAGAAATCATCAAGAGATGTGGGGATTTTATGTTGGACAACCCAAGTTAGTCCACAATCACACATTCATCAAGCTTGAAGCTTGAACTCCACTTGTGGGTCAAAAACCCTAAACAAAACAGAAAATATTTGAGGATTAACCTCTGATTTTGTATGTCTCAGCCCCGTTTTTAAGCTTAACCAACCATGGAAGAGGTTATAAGCATAAGGACGTGGGTTTGAGTGAGTTAAACTCAAGTTTGCACAAGTATAAACAATGTTTAGTAAAGATGAATGAAAACAGTGAACTTTGGAGCCTATTTGTCGGAGTTCCAGGGCCTTATTCTTTGTGAAATACCCATGGAATCGAAGCTAAGGTCAAGCCAAGCGTTCTGGAAAAAGAATGAGCTAAAACGGATGAGTAATGAAGAAGTTATGCTCACTTTAGTGGAGCTTGATGTTTCTGCCCGAACCTGCACTTTCAGCTACGAATTTGAGAGTTTGAGTGAGTGTTGAGAGTGTTTCTAAAGTGTAAAATACTTGGGAGGCCTTGGGTATTTATAAGGAAGTGATTAGGGTTGGTTTTGGGGGGACAATTAATGCTAAAACTCGGTTTAAACTCAAGAAAACATCAAATCCCGCTCAAAATCGCGAAGAGAAAGAGGCTGATGGTTCTGGGAGGTTTTAGGCGGCCAGCGTAGACATAAGTCTATGCGACTGGTATGGAGGTGTGGGCTGAACTTTCATTAAATTGTAACTAGGCCCCTCTAGTTTGTTATTTAGGGCATTTAGGGTGTTTTAGGGACTAGTTTCGCCATTTTAGCATAGTTTAAGGCCAAATAAAGTATGAGGAACATAATCAAAGTATAATTAAGCATATGAATGTCGTATTTATGTATCGTTTACGACCGAAACACGTTTTATGCATAAGTTTCGCGTATTTACAAGTTTAGCACATAGTTTCCAAGAATTACGGATAAGCATCAATGGTTTCACGAAATTGAATGTATGAGCATGTATAAAGTATGTATGACATGTAATTAACAAAATACCAGTTTCATTTATGATCCAAGTCTCGAATTTTACAACGGTTACAAAAAAAGGAACGATTACAAGAACACAGGGTTTCCAAAAATAGAAACACGAACAAGACTTGATATAAATGGAAAGTACAAATAAGCAGGGCGTTACACCCGACTCCCATTCTTGGCAACCCCGTAACCAACCACCACCATAACCGAACCCGTTAGGGTTTGATGACATGGGTCCTTACCGTCAGTCGCCCCTCATCCGACCATCACAGCTGTTGGCGGTTGATGCAACTGCCGTAGACTACCACTATTAAGTGGCGACCACACAATTGTGAACCCTAGCCAACCCGACCTACGGTCCAACTCGAATCGACATGAAATCGAATAAGACTCGAATTAACACACACTTTCGTACCTTAAATTGAAGATATATCACCATCAAACGTCTCGATTGCGCTCGAGCTGTTAAAACACCTAATTTCGCAAACAATATAATAAAAACTTGGGATTAAACCACCACACAAATTCATATAACGAGTGAACAAAAGTTAGAATCATGCGAAACGTACCTTAATTTATCGAAAATTACAAGACGTCATGAACTCTTCTTATCTTCCTCTTGTTTTTTTACCACAAGCTAAGATATCAAAAAGTTAAGAACTTTTTTTTTGGTTTAGTACATAAGGCACAACCCAAAATTGAAGGTAAATTAGTCTTTTAAACAATAATTACACTTTAATGACCTCATTATAGTTACATTTTAATCCCCTTATTATTATTATTATAACCTATAAATAAGCAACTTAGTTGTGTTTAAGGTTGTTGTACCTTTAGCTTTAAGTTTAAAGTTTTAATCTTTGGTAATTTAACCCTTTTGATTAATTTGATTTTCCACTTCTAATTCAAAAGATTCCATCTTATACAATTTAACCCATTTGATTAATTTGATTTTTCACTTATACCGCAAAACTTTCCATCTTTTGCTATTTAACCACTTTGATTTTTTTTACTTGTGTGTTGTAATATTGGCTTTGGGGGTTATTCAAAGAAAAAAATGGTTATGCAAATGGTTCTTGTAACATTGGCTTTGGGGGTTTTTAAAAAAATGATTTTTTTTTTACTTTTCACCCAAAAGTATTTCATAAATTACTTTTAACCCAAAACTATTTATTTTTTTAATTTTAACACAAAACTTTTTATCTTTTGCAATCTATCCTCACAAGTTTTTTTACTTTCAACTTTGGTCCTTTATAGTTTTCATTTTCCGCAAATTTTTCGATTTATGCTTCGTTCTAAATTTTGTGACTTAACACATCGCAACATGCGTCTTTGGTTTAACGTTTTTACGTTCATTCTAAATTTTGCGAGTTAACACGACGCAACGTACGTGTGTGGGTGAACGTTTTTACATCGTCTATTTTTTTCTCGTTTGACAGGTTCAACATAACGTACGCGTCCAAAATCGACTTAGTTATAGCTAAAGAATCCCCGCCGCATTGCGGCGAGTCGTAATTCTAGTTTTAGTTACACTTTAATCTCCTCATTTAGAAGTGGACAATAACTGAATCGTTAACAAAAAACAGATGAAACCGAACTGAAATCAACCAAAACTGAATTAGCTGAAAACCGATTACCGACGGTAGTACAATCACACTAGTAATGTGACATCTAACATTCTTATTGCAACAAACAAGTACAAAACCAGGCCCAATTCTTAAAGGGCCGTGCAAAGCAAAGCATCTCCATCTAAACCAGTACAAAAGAAACTAGGGCTGCTAATTTTTCCCCAATTGCTTCTTGTTCACCACACAATCAACTCTGTGTTCAATTGCTGAACTACGCTGGCGATCGACACCTGCCAAAATCTTTCACTCAGGTACCCACAAATTCCATACATATGTCACCGTAAATTGGCTTTGAGAGCATCAAATTTGCTGCTTTTATTTCAATCTAATTCTATTGCCGATAAACCCTAATTTTCTTACTGAATTGTAGTGAATTGATTGTTTGTTTGTTGTGAAAATTGAGTTTACAGTTGTTGTGAAAGTAATCAAGGATCATGTATTCTTCGAGAGGGAATAATGCTTATGGACAACAGCAACAGTCAAAGCCACAACCCTATTCTGGTCAACCTTCTTATGGTCAAAACGTAAGCTTGATTTTTTTAACTTATGTCATGTTGTAATTACAAGAAGAAAGAAAAGAAAATACTTAAGATTGCTAATTTAAGTAGTAATTTTCAAGAATTGTTTTGAAACCAGCTAAATATGTTAAAGAATCACTTATAAAGTAGTAATTTTTATTTAGTTTTTATGGTTGATTTCATTTATCAATAGGATACAACTTTGTGTTTGTTTTGGAAAAATATAGTTATTGCATTGACATTTTTTGGAAAATTTATTAGTTTGTCTTCGAAACGTTTTGTTTATTTCAAATAACATTCATTAGTGAAATTAAATCTTGAATGAAAGCTATTGTTTTGTTGCTTAAAAAAGAAAAAAAAGTTGTTCCCTTCTGACCTTTTTATCGTTGTTTGGGAGAAGCCGGGACCTGACGGTTCAAGGCATTCAGCCTTGTTAGGTAGCCATCCATCTGGTGGAGCTCATTACGGTGGTCAGTATACTTCAGTGTATGGTTCAACAGCGCACAATAGTGCTCTACAGGTCAGTGAACTGTATGATCAGTAAAATGAGCTTTAATCTTTCACTAGTACGCATGATAAATATGATCATAAATCGATTTTTAATATCCCTAATTGGCATCGGATATCTTTTCATTGGGTATTGGTGTTTAGTGTATTTAAACTTTATTGCCACCTATGCAGGTTCCAGCTTCTAGTACCAAAGGAGTTGGCTCATCTGTTCTAGAAGGTCGAAGTGGCTATGGGTCTACCATGCAAGACTCACCTAAATACGCGTCTGACTACCCTGCTACTAGTAAGTTTGGCCAAAAAGGTGAAAGCATGTTTTCTGATGATAGGCTTCCATACGCTGAACGAGCAAGTGCATATTCTGCGCGAGATTTGCAAGCTGATCCAACTGTTCGGTTTGCTGATTCAATTGCTTATGGTCAACACAAGGTTTTTTGGTTTATTAATATCCGGTTACAGTTTTTAATATGTTTTTTTTAATTTGCACATCAGATTTTCCCTATTTAACCCCGCATATGACGTGTTTGGACAGGCCGATATTTATGATCGTCTGGACGCGGCTACAGCACTACGCCAAGACTTGCTACAATCTACTTCTGTAGATGGGAGTTCTAGGTATAATTATTTAGTTTTCTATTTTATACTTTAATAGTGTGCATTTAGTTTTTTATGCGTTCATAAGTTGTGATTGCTAATGAACGAGATACAATAGAGGCACTGAATAGTAAATACCGATGTCCACAACTTAACAAGAGGATCTCTTGAAGTAACGATTGATAAGTTAATGATATCTTGTAACACTAAGTAGCAAAACGATTTCTGGCAGACAAGCTGATTATCTAGCCGCAAGATCAGCTCCAGTTCGCTCGGGTCAAGAACTTTTGTCGTACGGTGGGAGATATGATACCGATCTTCATGCTTTATCATTGGTAAGCGGTCCACAACATGCACCGTCGATTCTCGGAGCTGCTCCAAGGAGAGAAGTTGAAGATCTTATGTATGCTCATGGTTCTGCTAATCCTGGTTATGGAGTTAGCCTGCCACCTGGCAGGGCATATGTTTCAGGGAAGAGTCTGCATGGTACGTCCCTGGAATCAGATTATCCAGGTGGCATTCTGGCACGTGCGGGTTATTCGAGGCTTGATGACCGTAAAGATGATGTGGCATATGCTCGGGAACTCGAACGAAGAGAGGAAGATCGTCGTAGGGAGATACTACGAGAAAGAGAAAGAGAACGAGAACGTGAACGTGAACGTGAAAGAGAACGGGACCGCTCACGTGAACGACAACGGGAGCGAGAACGAGAACGGGAACGGGAGCGGGAACGAGAGCGTAGGAAGGAACGTGAAAGACGGGAGAGGGAAAGAGAACGGGAAAGTAGGCGGGCCCGGACCCCACTAAGAATCTCAAGGGACAGAGGTCGTTCCACATCAACAAAGCCCGGGAAGTCTTCAAGACGGGAATCACCTAGGTGGAGTTTGTTGCTTAATAGTTTTGTATGTATAGCTGCTAATGTATATTGCAGCCTTTTTAACTAACTTAATGTTCTGTCATACTGAAGGCGTCATTCACCTGGTAAAGAAAAACGAAGAGAATATGTCTGCAAGGTAAAACACCAAGATTACTACCCATTGACCATTATCTTCACTTCCGTGTTCTTTTTGTCTCTAACCTATGGTGCAATTCCCGAGGTTGTTGATCGTCCATCCGTCTTGAGTGTGGAATTAGTTTGGGTTCATTCTCTTATAAAAGATACAGACTTTTGCTTTTAATTACGCCATATATTGAGTTCTTTGAACATGCAATGGCTTTACGTATATAGTTATATCATTTGTTTGTTCATTACATTTGCATGGATGCTTCGTTGTCACACAGTTACAACAATTTAAAGTATTATATTTTGCAGGTTTATTCATCCAGATTGGTGGACCCCGAGAGGGATTATCTGTCCTTGGATAAACGTTATCCTAGGCTATATGTTTCACCAGAATGTTCCAAGGTACATGTTTTCCACAAATCATTATCTCCTCTATTCTTCATCACACCATTAAATCGAGTATGTGTTTCAGGTTGTTGTTAATTGGTCAAGGGCGGACCTGAATATTCCTTTCAATACCCCTGTTAGGTATGACTGCTCGTATTTTGTTCACTTGAGTTGTTTTCTTTTGTTCGTTAGCTCATATAATATACTCATCAGTCATCAGTTAATAACACAGTTAATAACACGCACTTTATTTAAAGCAAAAGACATCAAGTTATCAACATCAATACAGTGTTTTGATCATAGTTATCGATAGCGAAGATAGTGTTCGCTGTTGCCCGCTTCATAGCGTATCACCCATATCTCGCAATCTGTTATCTAGCGACTCAATAGCGTGATTATGGCGGGATTCCGACGCCGAATTCCGGCTGTGGTGCCGCAATTTCTGCCGGAAACCAATAAGAAGAAGAGCGGCTGTGTTTCTTGCGTTTTGGCCTTTTTAGGGTTAACTAATTTTATGGATTTTAACATTAAACCCCTCTATCTTTCACTCCTTTACGTTTAGTCCCTAAAACTTGTAAAAAATAAAAAGTGTAATTAGTTTGTGTATTTTAACATTTAACTACCTCTATTTTCAATAGTTTACATTTTGTTCTTAAACTTGTAAATTTATATCCAAAAACTATAAATAGCTATTTTTTATTTCTAAAAGTTTTAGCTACCTTATTGCTAAACATGAAATAGCGGATGCTATTTCGTCGCTGTTGCCACATAGCATATAGGTACCTTGTCGCAATTCACTATTGATAACTATGGTTTAATGATTGACAACCAACCTCTTGATTTTTTTCTGCTTTAGATTAGGAGAAGATTAATATTTAACATGCTTGTTAACAATTTGATGCTGTTGAACAGTTTTGAACATGATTTTGTGCAAGTGGAAACCCCAAGTGAGCATGAATCAGTATCCACGAAAACATTAACTAATGACCATGTCAAACTGGAAAGCGGAACTACTCGATGGAACGCCAAGGTAGACAGTTTGAACTTTAAGCACATATAATTTCTTATCTAATTTTATAGTGTACAATATCGTTTATTTGGTCTCTTTTGCTTGTTTAATTCAGTTACTATTGATGAGCGGACTTAGCAATAACGCCTTGGAGGAATTGTCATCTGATAGAAAATACGAGGATCGTATCCCGCATCTTTGTAATATGCTTAGGTTTGCTTTTCTTAAAGACGGGAATTTATCCATGGCAATTGGTGGTTCGTGGGACCCTATTGATGGCAATGATCCTTTAGTAGATAAATCTTCTTTAGTTCAAACCGTTTTGAGGTTGGTTCTTTTGTGATATTTTTTTTGAGTAAAATGCCATTTTCGTCTATGAGGTTTGGCCAGTTTTGCAGCTTTTCTCCAAAGGTTTGTTTTTCCGCATCTGGATCCAAAAGGTTTGAAATCTTGCCATTTTCATCCGGCTCGTTAACTCCATTCATTTTTCTTCGTTAAGTTAGGGTATTTTCTGTCTTTTTTGTTAACTTAAAAGGGCAATTCAATCTTTTCACTTTATGTACAAGCATAATGTACATGTATTCAAAATACCCTGACCAAATAAAAAAAGACGAAAGTACCCCTGACTTAACGGAGAAAAATGGATGGAGTTAACGAGCCAGAAAAAATGGCAAGATTTCTTGATATCATGGATGGAGGTACCTTTTGAATCCAGAAGCGGAAAAACAAACCTTTGGACGAAAGTTGCTAAACTGGCCAAACCTCATGGACGAAACTGGTATTTTACTCCCTTTTTGACATCTCTTGATATCATGTCATTAAATAATAATTTTTAGGTACGCCAAAGAGCTCACAGGCCTTGACTTAAAGAACTGCCGAAAGTGGAATCCATTTCTTGAGGTAATTTAAAGTTGTGTGTGTATATATATATATAGGGGACGGTTCATTGGGCAACACTAAAAAAGTAGGGAACCGGGGAACCATACATTTAACATGTTAAAAATTCAACGTAACATGTTAATAATCAGTTTAAAAAAAAAAACCTTCGGAGCTTTTGCATATAAATATATGTAGAAGCCTTTTTAATAAAAAAATCCTTAAAAACAGTAAAAAAGGTTAAAAAAACTTTACAATTGCTTTTTATTGGAATGGAATAGCTTCTACACATCTTTATACGCAAAAGCTACGATTTTTTTTTTTGAAAAGGTATTTTTTAGCGTTTTACATTTAAGTTTTAAGATATATTTAACATGTTAAATACATTGTTCCCCGGTTCCCCACTTTTTTAGTGTTCCCCATTGAACCTCACACTATATATATATTATATGATTAAACTGTTTTCTTTTGACACTTGCAGATTCACTACGACAGAATTGGGAAGGATGGACTTTTTAGCCATAAGGAAATTACCGTACTCTATATTCCTGATTTATCTGATTGTTTACCCTCAATCAATGCATGGAGAGATCAGTGGCTCGCCCACAAGAAAGCAGTTGCAGAGCGAGAACGCCTGCACGCCCTGAAAAAAGAGGTATACCGTATACAAGAAAGATAAAATTAAAATTTGTCAAATAAATATTAATATGAAACAAGATTAATCCTAGAGTCTTTCTGCTACAATTTTTCATCTGATAGTTTTGTTTCTATTGTAGAAATCACGTGAAAAGAAAAAAGATGCGGATAAGGAGCCTGAGAAGAAAAAGGATGCGGATAAGGTCGAAAAAACAGAAAAAAAGAAAGAGGCTGGATCAGCGTCAAAAGTTAACGGAAAAGGAAAAGTTGGTACTAAAGTGAAAGCAAAGGAAGCTGGAAAAGAGGGGGACAAAACCGTTACCGAGAAGAAAGACGTGGACAAAAGCGTTACCGAGAAGAAAGATGGGGACAAAAGCGTTACCGAGAAGAAAGATGGGGACAAAAGCGTTACCGAGAAGAAAGACGGGGACAAAAAGGTTACTGAGAACAAAGATGGGGATAAAATCGTTACCGAGAAGAAAACCGTTACCGAAAAGAAAGATGGTGTGCAGACACCTGGTAGTGGAAAAAAGAAGATTATTAGGAAAGTTATTAAAAAGAAGGTTGTTTCCGAAAAGAATGAAAACGCACCCAAACAAAATGATGATACAAACACAGAGATTATTGGTGAAGATGCTGAGTCATCTGGTACTCCTGTGACTGTGAAGACCGTTACTAAAAAGAAAGCTATTAAAAAGACTCCAGTGGTGAAAACCTTCAAGAAAGAAGACGAAGCTAAAGAACCCGAGCGTTCTGAGGATAAGACAAAAAGTGAAGACGTGGTTGGTGAAAGTGAAAAACCTGTTGTTAAAAAGAAAATGGTTAAAAAGGTTATTAAGAAAAAGGTAGCTAAAGTGGTCAAGGAAAATGAAGCAGGGTCAACTATCGGGGAGAAAGGTGCAAGTGAAGTCAAATTGGAGAACAATGAGTCGGCCTCTGAGGCGGTCCCACAGAGTGTCGGCGGCACAAATGAAACTGGAAATAAAAGTGAAAAAGTTCAAGTGAAGGAAGAGAAGAAAGCTAAAGTGGAGGGTGTTTCTGACAAAAATGAGAAGTTGAAGGATGGAAAAGAGAAAAAAGACAAAGATGTTAAAACTGAAACTAAGGGTAAAGAGGTTAAAGATAAGAAAAAGGTTGAGGAGCCACCTAGACATCCAGGGTTGATCCTTCAGACAAAAGGGAACAAGAATTCAAAAGTATTTTTTCTTGTCCTGTATGCATATCACAAAATGTTTATTTGATCTAGTCGTGTGATGTTTACGTTGTTTAACAGTCACATTTTCTGCAACAGCTGCGTTCATTGTCACTTTCTCTGGATTCGCTCTTGGATTATACTGATAAAGATATTGAAGAATCAACTTTTGAGGTATGTGAACTTTTAAGCGGTTTTAATATCCATTTATTCTGTGAATTTGTTAACCGGGTTCATTCGTTGGCAGCTATCTGTATTTGCTGAAACGTTTTATGAAATGCTTCAATTTCAAATGGGTTCTCGGATATTAACATTTCTCCAGGTTGGTATTTGTTAAAA
The DNA here is from genome assembly GCA_030545235.1 of Helianthus tuberosus. NCBI lineage: Eukaryota > Viridiplantae > Streptophyta > Magnoliopsida > Asterales > Asteraceae > Helianthus > Helianthus tuberosus. Next base: position 3,220,956 of record CM060422.1, on the reverse strand, counting down.
TTATGATGTTTATTGTAAAACTTCATATTTGACTAATCTTTCTCTATCTTAGAAATTGAGGATCAAGTTTGTGGCTAAAATGAACAAAAAGAAGAGACAAAGGGAAGAAGTATCCGATAAGAAGGAAAAAGAGGTGTCATCTGCTAAAAAATCATCCCCGAAACGCCAAAAAACTGATGATGTCACTGTCGAAAGCAAGCCAGTTAAAACTGAAACATTGCATGAAAGTGGCCCAGTGGATGAAAAAACTAGTAAGGATGACAACATGGTTGTTGATGATAATGTGGAGAACGTTAAAGTAGAAGATGAACCAGTAAAAGATGAAGGCTCTGAAGAAGAACCCGAAGAAGAAGAAGAGGAAGAAGAAGAACCGGAAGATCCGGAAGAGGATCCGGAAGAAGATCCGGAAGAGGATCCAGAAGAAGATGAAAACATGGCTGATGCAGGAAACGAGGCAAGTGTTGTCTGTTCTAACTAAAAAAGGAACCAAAATCATATTTTTTTGAGTAAAATGCCATTTTCGTCCCTGAGGTTTGACCAGTTTTGCGGCTTTCGTCCAAAGGTTTGTTTTTTTGCATCTGGATCCAAAAGCTTTGAAATCTTGCCATTTTCATCCAGCTCGTTAACAACATCCATTTTTCTCTGTTAAGTCAGGGTTATTTTCGTCTTCTTTTGTTAACTTAAAGGACAGTTTGGTCTTTTTATATAGTTGTACATTGTGCTTAATGCTTGTACTTAAAGTGAAACAGACCGAATTGCCCTTTAAGTTAAAAAGGACGGAAATACCCCTGACTTAATGGAGAAAAATAGATGGAGTTAACTAGCCAGATGAAAACGGCAAGATTTCAAATTTTTTGGAACCAGATGTGGAAAAAAAATATTTGGACAAAAGTTGCAAAATTGGCCAAACCTCAGGGACGAAAGTGGCATTTTACTCTTTTTTCTATTATATGGTTTTGTTTGGTTATACGAGATGGTTCATTGTTGTTAGTTAAAGTACTTACGTTTGGTGATATGTTGATTATTTTATTTTTTTACAGGAGAAAGCTGAGGTGGATAAAGTTGACATGGATGTGAAGTCTGAAAAGGTTGATGAAAAAGTCAAAGGCGAGCAAGAGGAGAATGTTAAAACAACTGTGAAATCGGAGAAAAACGAAAACCAAAAGGCGGACACAAAGAAGAAAGAAACTACGGTTACCATTGACAAGAAACTTCTGCAGGTATGTCGTTTTAGTGAACTATTTACTTTATTTCATTTGTTAAGTTATATATATGCACATTTATGATTTTGATGTGCGCTTGCTTGTTAACAGGCTTTTAGGTTTTTTGACCGAAATCGATTGGGCCACATCAGGGTAACTTGAGTTAATAATTAATATTCACCGTCTTCTCATGTGAAAAAGCAATGTCTTAATACCATTTAATTTATATGTATTTGCAGGTTGAAGATTTACGACTCATCCTGCATGCATTGGGAAACTGCATGTCTCACAGAGATGTCAAGGTAATAATTAGTCAACCCTATGAAAAATCCACTGGTTTTGACCGAACCTGTTAGGTGTTTACGAGTAGATTCATCAATCTCTTACCTTCATTTGTTATCCTTATCTATTCAGGAACTTGTACAAAGTGCATTGCTGGAGAGCAACACTGGGAGGGATGATCGTATTCTCTACAGTAAGCTGGTGAAGATGACTGATATCTGAACTGTAAGACACTGGCATTTTAGTAAATTCTTCTTCATTCTTGAATGGCATATTTCTGATTAGAGTAACTTGTGATAATATCATATATACCCAACAAAGATTATTATACCAAATATACCCATATCCTTTCCTTAAAACTTGCAATAGGTAACGAGGAGTTGGAGTTTAAGGAAAAATAAAAGGGTAATAAAATGTAAATTCTAATATTTCTAACAGATGTATTTAATATTAATTTCTGAGTAAAGTACCAAATTTTCGATTTGGTCCTTAGCTTTCTAAAAGTACACGAATGGTCCCTGGGGTTTGCACTTTGTAACACATTTTTTAGCATGTCCAAGTTAGGGACTAAGACTAAAGGGTATGGTGAGGATGGGCTTGGAGGGGATGAGCCGCCACGTAGGCTCGGCTCGTGGGGGATGAACCTAGGGGGGTGGGGGATGAACCCCTTTATATATATGTATGTATGTATGTATAGGTGTGTGTGAGGGGTGAGGCCCGGCTTGGGCGGCAACTGGGCGCCGAAAAGGATGGAGTGAGGCCCGGCGCCGGATGAAGGGGATGGGAGGATGGGGCGGCAGGGGGAGGACGGGCCTCAGCCGACCCTCCATACCTTCTAGTCTAAAGGTGGTGAAAACCACTGGGACCATCCATGTAATTTTGGAAAAAGCTGAGGACCAAATGTGTTACAAAGTGCAAACCACAGGGACCATCTGTGTACTTTAAATTTTTTTGTTGGGTAAATACGATATAATATGCAAGTTTTGAGGGATATGAGTGTGTAATATTCATTTTCATGCCAGAACCATTCTTGATTGCTCCTTTTGTAATTATCCAACGTATCCTGTCCTTTCCTGCGTAATCGGTAAAATGGATGTCTTTAATAGTTAACCACAGCGGCTTGTGTCTTTCTTGCAGTTAACTGGCAGATTGTATTCAGTCATCATTACAACCATATGAATAGTTTGGATAGATGGCTCAAGTTTGAAGTTTAACCAATTGTCTACTTTTCGTTTGAATAATTATAGATTGTGTGATCAAAGACATGTTGGTTGACTTCTTGCAATACAGTCATAAAGTAGGGTTATTTTTCATAAGACCTGGTTGGTATTTGTTTTATTGTGCTAGAGAAAATGTACTATCTCGGGTGTAAAATAATTATATTGCTGATATTTTTACGAGTGGTTGCCAACTTAAGAGAAACTCTCTTTATGTTTCAAGCTATACTAAAGCTGTTCTCGCTTTTAGTTTGCGGGGATATTATTCTCTTATGATAACTTTATTGACTATTTTGGTTTCTTTATCATGGTTCACAGATGCTTAAAACTTTTTCTTGCTATTCCAATGATAATTTTATGTACTATTTTGGTTTCTTAGTTACGTTTTACACATACTTTTTTTATAGGGGGTAGGGGGTTTCTTTTTGTACTATTTTTTTTTTGGGTTTTACAGCATATGCTGACGTGTTCTATTATCTATCATATAATTCAACCGTTAAAAAAAAACATACTTTTAGCTTATCTTGTCATCTACCCCATCCCACAAGTCAAGGGTTATTTTAGTCTTTGTCCGGGTGATTTTGAAGACATTTTTTTAAGAAATTGTTTGTTTTTTCTGAAAAGCTCTTTTTGTCCTTTTATGTCTGCGTCGCATATAGCCGGCATCCCCGCCCCGTTGTCATCCCTCACAACCAGTAGCCCCTCTACCGCTCTCCTCCATCATTGCCGCACCTCTCCCCACCGTCACCGCCTTATCCCTCCCCTTGTCGTCCTCCCTCACCGCCGGAAGCCCCCTTCACCGCTCTCCTCCATCACAACCGCCACCCCTCACCCCGATGTCCTCCATCACAGCCGCATCCCTCCCCCATCGTCCTCCATCACAACGGACCTCCACCACAACCCTGATTCACATGTCGATTTCTGAATTTTTTTTATTACTTCCACATCTTCATTAGATTGTGTTTGTTTTCTGATTATCATTGTTATAAAACACTTGCTAGATTTTTTTTTTTTTTTGGGTAAAGACTTGTTAGAAATTTTGATTGTTTGATAATATGTTATTCATTAGTAGCAATTTTTTGATTATTTGATTTAGATGTTCGTTGTTATAAAATGCACATTAGAATTTTTGATTGTTTGGTTTAGATGTTATTCATTAGTCGCAATTGTATCTTTTCGCTACATAATTTTATAAGGAAAGGGTTTGAGCGATGAGTTGTTTGCAGAATACGATCAACCTAGTGTGTCGGTATATAATAGGCAAGTTCACGTTGATGCTGACGAAGACGAGGTTGAAGCAAATGCTACTGCATCGGATCGGGAATATATGACTCACTTACGAGATGAGATTGCTGAGCAGTTAATGCAAAGTATGGAATAAATGGTTTAAAAAAATGTTGTATGTTTTTTTATGAATGTTATTTCAGTGTTGTATGACTATTATTTAAATTTGAATTTTGAAACTCTTTTAAGTTAAAAAAATCAGTTTATCTCAGCAGCCTGCAAAAGTTAAAAAACAAACACTCATTTTCTTGCTGACTGCAGAGGTTTGGTCCACATTTCTGCTACTAATGTTTGTAGATGTGGTCCGTAGACTGCAGACATTTTACCTCTGAAAAAACAAACAGCACCTTAGTATATGTAAATGCAATTTTTTGGTAAAAAAAAAACATGATGTAAAAAACTTGTTACATTTAGACCACACTATTGTTCTTCTTGTTTATACATAATTTGTTGTGCTTTTTTACAAAGTTGTTGAACTTAAAGGAAAAAAGACCTTTTGCAATACATAGTGTTTGTTAAACCAATGTTTTTTTTTACGCCACCGTAAATGCACGAGAGGGAGAGAGAATGGATGTGAGTGAAAAACTTGTTACATTCTGTCCTATGTTAGTGTTTATGGCAGCTATGCCATTTTCCCAAAATGTCATCCTTAGGCTACCCGGTATGGTGAGGCTCATCCTCAAGGGGATGGGCCGCCACGTCACCGGAAGTGAGGATGGGCCTAAAGGGAATAGACCAAGGGGGTGGAGGATGGGGCTAAATATATATATGTATGTATAGTTGTGTGTGGAGGAGTGGCCCGTCGCACACGTCCTTGGGGCGACGGAGAAGACGGGACGGGGCAGGGGGGGGGGGGGGTGTGGGGGTGTGGCGCCGGGCTCGCCGGGGCAAGGCCGGCCCCCATACCGTTTAGTCTTATCCTTTTTTTAACCAAAAAACAATAAAGTTAAATCAAAGCACACGACTTTAACATGAGGGGCGATTTGGTCTTTTCACCCATTTTGTTAATGACAAAAAGAAACCAAAACAAATTACACATGAGACCCATCTTCTCCACCCCAGCAATTTGATCTTTTCACCCCATTGTGCTAATGAATAAAAGAAACAAAAACAAATTACACGCATTTTCTCCTTACCACGCCAAGCTTTGTCCGTTCGACGAACCCCACCACCCCTAACTTCGGTGATCCCACTACTGATGTCCTCTAGCGATGATTGCAACCGAAACTTCCGGCCACATTGGGTTCACTTTTTTCCCGTGTGTAATCTACTAATATGTTCAAATCATATGCTCTGAATTTGAAAGATAAATTCTTAAATTACGATTCTTTGAAGATTCTTTGAATATGAAAACGATAAAGATTACTTCAAATCACCAAACAAAATCATATTCTATTACGATTCTCTTGCATCACCATGGTGATCATATTCTATTACCTTCAAATCACCAAACAAAATCAAGGAATTTAACAGTCCTTCCAACATGCTATGCAATTCTATATTTTCCTATGAAAAATTCAAGTATTACCAAAATACCCACCCTCTTTTCCATCCCAATCCCTATACCCAAAAGCAATTATTATCATTAATATTATATTTGATCGTTGATCTTACCCGTATTCATTAAATGGTAAATATTTGATGGACGTATTTACCTTTACTTTACTTGAGAATAGAGTTTCCCTTTGGGTGTATATATAAAGATTATTAGAGAGTTTTAAGGTTGGTCACCACATATACAACACCACAATTATTCACCTACCCTCTCTTTCTAAATATCATGATCTTCAAGATCATATCATCACCATCATAATCATGCACAAAAAGGGGAACCCGATCTATGAAGTAATTGTAACACCCAGAGTAATTTTTAACATTACTATAAAATTAAAGTAAGCATTTTTTTTTTTGACCTCAAATATCATTCAACACGAAAAAGGGCAATTACAAAGCAATGGCAGGTAATCGGGCAACAAGTTGCGCCGCCACCCCCTTTTGAATAGAAAAACCAATTCTACATAGTAAGCATTTTATATGTAAAATGCCACTTAACAAAAACTTTTACATAGTAAGTATTTAAACATGTTTTCAACATCCAAAATATCATTAAAAGTGTTTACATAATCCACTTTTATAAAACAGAACAAGATTTAACGCGGAAGCTTCATTTAACGTGTGTTCGGTTCATGTTCGTCACTTGATCTTCGTCCATCCTAAGTTCAAACACACCTACATTGTAAACGTTAGTATATGAGGCCTTAGAACCCGTCTAAACGGACCCGAAAGCTCAAAATCATCAAATAACCAAAATCAAAATTTTGTTTAAAAATCGACCGTAGGCTACGGTTCTGAAACCGTAGCTTATGGTTCACCTTAATAATTCAACCAAAACTTCTGAACCGTCGTAGGCTACGGTCCAGGACCGTAGCTTACGGTTTGCTTGCAGGTTTTTGCTTGTTTTCCGTTTTTAATACGGAAACCTTCATAACTTTTTATCCGTTTGTCCGATTTGCGTGATTCTTTTTCCTACACGTTCGTAATTTAATTCTCCATCTAATGGTTTAAAAATTTAACATCCGTATTAACAAAATTTGAGACTTTTAAGCCCTCGGTTTATTACCTTTTTACTAATTTTTTTGACCCGTTCATGTATTTATCAAACAAACATGTTTGTTTGATCCCAATTTCTCAGGAACCTCATAATTTCAATGTTGCCTATCATACTAGGTTTAAATCAAGGGTTTATATACATTCTTAAACTCGTCTTTACTTAAATGTTTATTTTGACCCGTTAAGGGTATTTAAACACTTTTACGCGTGATTCTCGCTCATTTATTTTAGCATCTTATTCCCACATTAGGATGTCTATTTGCCTTCCACCACAACTACATTTGTGTTTGATTTACTATCGTAATCTAACTATTCCGAAGTCTACCCTTCGGTTAGTCAACTTTTACAGAAAGGTCCATTTTGGGCGTTTAACCCTAAAGGATTATTGATGAAACAATGGTTAACCGGGTAGGGTTAACTCACTGATCTCGTCAAGAGGGTTAATCCCTTCTTTCCGAGGATCGTTGGCTGGATCGTCTGGTGGTGGGTTTCCTGCACAAGGAAACAAAACCGTGACTCGTAACAAGGAGGATGGGGTGGGGGTGCTCCTTGTTACCACTCTCCGGCGTGAGAATCAGTAATTTGCTTGGGAAGCAAAGTATGATAGTAGTAGTATTGAGAGAGTTGGAAAGTGATACCTCAAACCTGGTTTGGGGTGAGTATTTATAGCCGAGGAGTGAAGGAGGGTAGTTGAGTAGCTAGTCTGACATCGCACAGCTATTTGCAGGTGTGTCAGACCTGTCGGATGCTGTGGTGGTGCCACGTCCGGCTGTGGTGTCAGACTGTTGTTCATACGTGGGTTAGTAGGCGATTGTTCCCAGTGCCACTTGCACTGTGGTGTCAGACCCACTTGCCTTGTAGGCAGGATGCGGTGCCAAGCCGCATCGCTGCTTTGCGGTCATTGATGTTGTTCCCGCATTGGTTGTTCCATCCATGATTTGCGCGGGATGCGGTGTTGTGCCGCATCGCCTGTTGAGTGACTGTTACTGTTGTCCAGATCCCTTGTCGTGACGAAAATGTTCATAGGATGCGGTGCGAGGCCGCATCGCTATGCGTAACATTAGTTTCCGTCCTTAAGGTAAGTCTTCTCATCAATGGACAGATTGGACCGCAGTGTTCGCGTGTGTCTACGCGGACACTGGAGAGTTAATTGCTGTTGGGGGTTTTTAATGAGGGTAATGGTCATTCGCGGTCGTGCTGACGCGATATTTGGGACCATACCCCTTCAAGTCCCCCCAGTCTAGTGTTCCTTCCGTATGCGAGTCGCAAGTGGGAGGGATACTGGACTATGTTGTCTAGAAGGTTAAGATTGTGCCATGCAGATGGCATCTTCTTTAAGTAGTAGGCCCTTTCTAGTGGATTGTTTCTTCCTTTGAGAAGGGTGCATGGTGAGCAAGTTCCGTCTGATGCGGAATTCTCAGCCAAAGACTTGACTCTGTCTACCTTTTGCTGATGTCATCAGCCACCTGTTGGTGTTTCGGACCAACCTTTGAGACGGTGACTGAAGGTATTAGCAGAATTCGAACCAACCTTTGAGATCGTGACTGAAGATGTCTTCTTCAGTGCAGTTGGAATCTCTGCGTCAGTTGGTGCAAAGTTGTAAGTACTTTGCTCAAGCTCTATGTTCAGCAACTGGACATGTAACGATGATCCCTGTTTTGTGGGGTGTTCGTGTTCTCCAGTTAAGCTTTCTAGTAACCGCGCGTCTTCTGCGGTTTGTCTCTCAAGTAACCGCACATCCTCAGAGGTATAGCTCTCTAGTAACCGTACATTCTTTGCGGTTACCTCGTTGCCGAACCTCGTTTGCCATGTTTCTTTGAGGATCGTGGGGTAGTTGCGTCATTGTTGGCCGTGTTTGGTCGAACAATGTGAATCTGGACTATGGGCAAATAAACATGATCATAGGCAGGGTTGTGCCCACCATTGTTTATTCTATGCGGTCCATAGGTGGGTAACTAGTCATAGGCAGACTTGTTACCGCTGTTCTGGAGCCACTTTCCTTCACGCTTTGGTGGAAAGCAGTTTCCCTGTAAGTAGTGTTGCCGGAAGAGATCGTTTTAGATACTTGGGAAGTTGGTTGAAACTCTTCCGCATTCGTTTTGTAGCCACTTTCCTTCACGCTTAGTTGGAAAGCAGTTTTACTTGAAATAGCTTTGCTCTTCCGCGTGGTGGCTTAGTTGTGGCTCTTCCGTAGCTACCGTTCGCATAGTTGCGGTTTGCAGTAACTACGTAAGAATGGTTGCGGTTTGCAGCAAAGAACTTGCTTCTAGAAGTCTTGTAGCCTGGATGTGGCTCTTGAAGGTTCAGGGGACAGGGTTGCTGATATGCGGTTGCTCAGCATACTTGTCCTGTTCCTTAAGGAGAAACTGTTTGCGTTCCCTCTGTGGTTGTGAACCGGAAACGAGGGTTTTGAAGCTTGAAGAAGCTTTCATGGGGTGCGGTTTACCGCATCCTGAGAAGCGGTTTTCGCGGTCCAAAGAACCGTGCTGGTTCTGAGTATCTGACACACCTGTGCGGGTTGGTGTGCGTCATCTCCGCATATTCCACGTGTGCTCGTGGATATGTGCGGTTTATGACTTATACCCCTTTATATAATTTAAAGATATATATTTTTGCCTTTTTTGAGGGGTATGTAAAAAACGACATGCGGTATGGGTTATGGTGCGGTAAACCAGAGAAACCGCATGCCGCTTGTGTTTGGATAAGGTTGTCGCTTTCTGTTGCCTACGTCACGATTGCACGTGTGGGTTGTTGAAGTTGGTAGGTTTCTGACATGTGCTGATTTGAAAAGACGTTTGCACTGACCGAGGTCATAACTGCACTGTAGCAGGGAGTAAAAAGTCTTCTCTGTCAGGCGCGTGGGCGGCCACGCGCGCGTGATAACCGTCAGCGGAAAGGTTGCTGACCACGTGTCGCCTTGTAAGTCGCCTATTTTGAACGTGTTGAGGCGGTTACTGTATCGCATTTATTGCGATGAGTATATAAAGGGGGAACCGTTTGGTTTCACCTCACTGTTCAAAATTTTCGAAAAATTTCTGTTGAGAGAGAGAGAGCATTCCATTCGTCTTCTTCGATCAATCTGTCTTTTATTCCGGCAATCTTTTGAGTTTTTTATTTAACTCGAAACTTCTGTTCTACATATTTCTGATGGCTGATCCACTTAACCCACATAATGTGGAGGGTGAAAACCCTGAAGCATCTTCTCCGGTGGCCGGAGAAGAAGAAGATGATGGTGGCAGTGTTCCTGGTGGTGGCCTACCACCATTGAAGTGGTCGAGAGTTTCATTCGACCAACTGATGGCCAAGATTGAGATGCCTCACGAGTATGGGGCTGTTTATCCCCAAACTGGTGATACTGGTGCCTGTGCTCCGGCCGGTCACATCACCATGTGGGCCGAGTGTTTTACTGATGGTAACCTTCGTTTACCGTTAACAGTTTTTGTTGCTCAGGTCTTGGAACATTACAAGATTCATATCTCCCAGATGGGTCCTTTTGGGATGATCCGTATTAGACATTTTGAATCAACTTTTCGTGCTCTTGGTCTGCCGGTTACCGTTGAAAACTTCCGGGGGTTCTACCAGTTGACGGTGAACACCGGTTTCTTTTCCTTTAGAGAACGGTATGGAAGTATCAAGTTGATGACCCCTCCGAATGGTATTACGAAGTGGAAGTGTAAGTTCTTCTACGTTAAAGCTGCCGCAGTTGTTGTGGACATGAATATGCGGAACGTCAATGAGCCTATCCCTGCGAAAGATATTGCTATGCCTACCGCGGAGACTGCGGAGTGGTTCTCAAAGCTGAAACCCATTGAGCATAGGCAGCTGACCAACAATGAGTTGTGGGTGCTGCGGATGATGTTGACCCGGCCTAAGAGGAATTTCACGCCTGTGGTGCGGGAGAAAACTGGTGGTAAGTGTTACCACTCTTTTGCGGTTTCTTTATTCCCGTGTTTGTTATTAATTTGGATATGTATTATCAGAAATTGTGGAAGTGTGGAAGATATTTGATCCAACTTTTACTGGCAAAGTTGATCTTATTCCGACTGCGGAGGGTAAAGGTTTTAACTTGACGATTGTCCCTCTCTTCCGCGTTGCTTCACGCGAGGTGATGACTGCACCCCTGCCGCAGGGCAAAGGTATTACTCATAACCTTTATTGCTTTACAAGGTTTGTTGCTGATATTCTATACGCAGGTACACTTGGGAACCTTGGTAAATTTGAGTCAAAGGGTGCCCCCAAAAGACATGCGGAGAAAAAGCATGTGGATAAACCTGGGCGGGGTCGCGGTGTGAAGAAACCTGATGTATCTGTTGTTCCGCCCTTGGTGAAGCAAGCAGCAGGTATCTCTTGTTCTCATTTCCGCAGATATACCGATTACGTGGTAGTATCTGACACCCTAGAGGGCTTGGGTGTTCCAGGTGTTGGTGCGGCCACCGGTGGAACCACTGCGGGTTCAAAACCGGGTGATGAAAAGAAGAGAAAAGCGGAGGATGCTGGTGATGCTGGTAGGGGAAAGAAGCCGAAGATTCAGACCAGGCGCAAGCCTTTTGTCATACCAAAGAAGCCTGCGGTTGTTTCTGGTATGTGACGCATGACTAACAAGTATTTCGTGTTTAATACTTGGTTTTTTTAAAGTATTTCTGTGTTGATTTCAGAGCCGCAAGATGAAGGGTTCTTCGACTTTGATGCTCCTCCTCCCCCTCCCCCGCACGACACTGCTGCGGGTGCGGGGGTTCATAAGGCTGTTACTCCTGAAGCCTCTGTGCGGGGGGTGGACACTGGAAAGGGTCCCGCGGCTCAAATCCATGACACGGTTGATTCGAGTGATAATGTTATCACCCCAGAGGATACTGTTGATATGGATTTGAAGTTTGGTTATACCGGAAAGCCAAAGTCTCCTGTTGCCGAGAAGGCTTCCGGTTCCGCTGGTGGTGCGGGTTTTGTAGAGACTCCTATTCAGCCTGAAGAGTCTGAATTGGAGTATTATTACCGCTCCTACACAGAAGACCGGGCTACGGCCTATCACCGGCCCCCGTGGACTGTATTGCAAGGGGATGATGTTACCGTTGACCCCTCCGCTTGTAGGGAGGTTTTGAGTGGTTTGGGCACTCCTTTTGAAGTCAACCGGGCCCGTTCTTTTCCGACTGAGGTCCAGATGAACCAACTCTCCTCCATGCTTGTGGGGAGCTCCATAATGGCAAATGTTGTTATGGAAAAGTGCAAGGTGCTGGGGCGCAAAGGGGAGGAGAATGCGCGTTTACGGGCCGAGGCCGAGGAGTTGGTGAAGGCTGCACGTGAGGGTGCAGAGCAGCTTGAGAGGGATAGAGAGCAGCTTGAGAGGGATAGAGCTGCTTTTGAGAAGCATAAGCAGACTGAAGAATGGGCTGCAACCGCTGAGCTTAAACAGGTTCGTACTCTTGCAAAATTGATGTCTGATGAGCGTAAGCGTTGGAAAGAAACCCTTTCTGATGAGCGCAAGACGCTATCTAATGAGCGCAAGACTTGGAAAGAATCTTGGGGTAAACAGAATGAAACTCTCTTTCATGTTCGTCAGGAGCTTATCAATGCCAAGGCAGCAATTTCTGCGTTGGCTAAAGAGAAAGTTGAGGCTGTTGCGGCTGCCCAAGGTGCCAAGGAAGCAGAGGTTCGTCTTGCCAAGGCTCTGGAAGAGGCCAAGGAGGCGGAGGCTCGTGCTTCAAAGGCTCTTGAAGGTGCAAATGTTGACCGCACCAAGTTGAGCAGAACTATCTTGGACCTTCAGGTATAAGTTTATCTTAACTTTGAAATTGTGTCTCACAAGTTTGTTGATTCTTTTTGTATATTTCTGATTCCTTGTTTAAAAGGCTGAAGTGCGGACCCGGGGGGCCGCTATTGAGGAAATCTCTGCCCGTGCTGCTGAAGCTGAAGTGCGGGCAAGAGAGGCTGAAGAGGCTAGGGATAGCCACGCTTCTTCACTTGAGTTGCTCAAGGCTGATCATGAATGGATGCGTATGCGCGGGATCGGGCATGTAAGTATCCGTTGCCTTGTTATTTTTGTAGGTTTCCCTTTGATAACCATTGTATTCATGTTTCGCAGATTGTTACTGCCATTCTTGACGCACCCGAGACCGTAGCAGGTATTAACGAGATCAGGGAGCGTGCCCGGGATGCTGGTTTCAAAGCTGGCTACAACCGCTGTATTAGTCATTTGAACGTTGCAGCGCGTGGCGGGCTTACTGATGAGCGGTCCGGGTTTCATGGCGTGGACACTGAAGCGCTTCTTGCTTCTGCGATTAAGGAGTTTAATGATACAACCCTCACAGATCTTGAAGAACTTGAAAAGTGTCTAGAAGCGGAGGATTATGTGGACCGCTTACGAGTCTTATACGCTGCTGAAGACGAAGATGAGGAAAAACCAGATGTTGAGGGCACAGATGGTGCGGGCCCCAGTGGCACAAAGGAAGATTAGATTTGGCCTGCGTGCCTCTTTTGGTTCCTTATGTAACCGTTATAAAACTTTATGTAAATTCCTTGCGCACCGCGCAGGAGCAGGAATTTTTTGAATATAAAGAATTGTTGTTTCAATTTTTACAAGTGTTTTCAGTACTTGCATGTTTGAATTTGTACGCGTTTAGTGTTACTGTAAGTAATACTAAATCTGTAATTGCCTTTTGCATATCTAGGTGGTATGCAAGTATGAGGATTTGTCTCTGGCTAGACAAACAGTATTGCCATTGCTGGCCTATTACAATAGTTGCGTGTGGTTGCCATTCTGTGTGGGTATCACAAATGAAGATTTTGCTAATCTGTTTTTGTGTATACCTCAGAATGGAACACGCATTTGTAATAGAAACAAATAAACAATATTGCATTGAATCGTTTATTTATTTATTTGCAAATGGCCTGCGGCCCAATAGATTACATGCAGAAAACATGGCTTACATATAACAGCGTCGAAGTTGCTGTGCGTTCCATGTGCGTGCGATAGTTTCGCCTTCTAATGTTTGTAGTTTAGACGCGCCTTTGCCCAGGACCTCTTGGATGAGGTACGGTCCTTCCCACTTGGGGGCAAGTTTCCCTGGGCGTTCTGCGTTGGATGCTTCGTTGTCACGAAGGACGTAGTCTCCAGGGTTGAAAGTACAAATGCGAACGCGTGTATTGTAGTACTTTTCCAACTTGGTTTTGTACTTGGCCTCATTGATTGCAGCGTTTTCGCGCCTTTCTTCCAAGAGGTCTAAGTCGACCCTGCGTTCCTCATTGTTGTCCATCTTGTTGATGGCCAACATTTTAGGTGAGGGGAGGCCTACTTCCGCGGGGATCACCGCTTCAGTCCCGTAGACTAGGCTGAAGGGGGTCTCGCCGTTGCTTGTTTTTGGGCTTGTCCTGTGAGCCCATAAAATACTTGGGAGTTCATCGACCCAGCCGCGTCTGGCTGTTCCCAACCGTGCTTTGATGCCTTCGACTAAGCTTTTATTGATACTCTCGACTTGGCCGTTCCCTTGCGGATGCGCCACTGAGGAGAATATGTGTTCAATGTTTAGCTCTTTTAGCCATTTTTGAAAGTCGTCGGCAGCGAAGTTGGTACCGTTGTCGGTGACTATGCACATTGGTAGACCGAAACGGCAGATGATATGTTCCCACATGAATTTCCTTGTTATCATAGCGGTAGTTGATGCAAGTGGCTTTGCTTCTACCCATTTTGTAAAGTAATCAACAGCTACTATGATAAATTTCACTGCTCCTGGTGCGTCTGGAAATGGTCCCACCACATCGATTGCCCATTTTTGGAATGGCCATGCGGTGGTGACGGGGATCAAGTTGTTCTTGGGACGCAAGGTCTTGGGAGCATGTCGCTGACAGTTGAAACACTTGCGTAAGACTGTGACTGCATCCAGGTGCATGCCCGGCCAATAGTAGCCGGCGTTCATGATTTTGGCCACCACCATGCGTGGTCCTGCGTGTATGCCACATATCCCCTCGTGAATTTCTTTGATAAGGTATGTGGCATCTTGGGGGTTGACGCATCGTAGGAGTGGCCCCAGGTATGATTTACGGTATAAGATACCGTCTACCATTTGGTAATGACACGCTTTGTATTGCAACTTGCGTTCCTCCGCTTTGCTTTTGGGAGTAACCCCTGATTGTAAGTATGCAATGAGCGGTGTCATCCAGGATGTTGTACCGTACTGGATGACATTGACTTGGCGCAGGGGTACCGAAGGATTTTGCAGGACTTCGATGCGTACCTCTTTTGCCAGGTGTTGGAAGCTGGTGGACGCAAGTTTTGATAGTGCGTCCGCGGGTTTATTTTCACTCCTGTTGATGTGGCGAATATTGAAGGAGGTAAACTTTGACTTCAGTTGCAGGGCTTGTTCGAGATAGAGGATCATGGTATCCCCCTTTGCGGCATAGTCACCGCGTATCTGCCCTGCAACTAGTAGTGAATCGACGTGTGCTTCCAAATGTTTGACGTCGAGTTTAATTGCTAAACACAACCCTGCCAGTAGAGCCTCATACTCCGCTTCGTTATTTGTACTTTCGAAATCGAGGCGTATTGCGTAGGTTAGCTCTTGGCCATCGGGACTGACAAGTCGCAAACCTGCGCCAGAACCATCTTCGTTGGATGCACCATCTGTAAATAGTGCCCAGGTTTCTGTGGATGATGGTTGTGATGCAGGGTTTTGTTCTTCTTCGCATTCTTGGATGCGGTTTGCTGGTACTTCAGCGACGAAGTCAGCCAAGACCTGGCCTTTGATTGCGGGGCGCGGCTTATAGTTCAGTGAAAGCGCGCCCAGCTCGATTGCCCATTTTGCTAACCTCCCAGAGATGTCGGGTTTGGATAGGATCGGGCCGATCCTATAGTTGGTTAACACTGTGATGACGTGGTTTGCAAAGTAACGTCGTAAACGTCTCGATGCGTGCACTAGTGCCAGTACCAATTTTTCCATGATGGA
This sequence comes from Helianthus tuberosus, assembly GCA_030545235.1. NCBI lineage: Eukaryota > Viridiplantae > Streptophyta > Magnoliopsida > Asterales > Asteraceae > Helianthus > Helianthus tuberosus. Next base: position 3,205,428 of record CM060422.1, on the reverse strand, counting down.
GTACCTTGTCTCTGGGTCGTTGAGCATTTTGCTGATGTAGTAGATGGGTGTTTGGACTCCTTCCCGCTCCACTATAAGTACCGCGCCTACCGCGTTGTCCGCGGCAGATAGGTATAAGATAAGGGGCTCATCTTTTCGTGGTGCGGTTAGAGTTGGGAGTTGGATCAAACACTCTTTCATTTCCCGGAAAGCTTTTTCGGCCTCTGCGGTCCATCGGAATTGTTCCTTTTTTAGACAGCTCCGCAGGGTCTTGATGAAAGGGTAAGACTTAGCTGCATGGTTGGCTAAGAATCTATTGAGTGCGGCTAGCCTACCGGCTAGTCGTTGCATTTCCTTCATCGTAGAAGGCGATGGCATGCGCTCGATCGCCTGAACTTTTTCCGGGTTTACCTTGAATCCATCTTTGGTTACGATGAATCCAAGGAATTTGCCTTCTTCCATTCCAAACGAGCATTTCCCTGGGTTGAGCTTCATGTTAACGCTTCGCAGAGTTTGGAATGTTCTTTCGATGTCGTCGAGCATGGTGTTTTCCTCCATGCTCATGACGACCAAGTCGTCCATATAGATTTCGACACTTTTGCTGATTTGACCGCGAAAGGTGTCGTTCATCAATTTTTGATAGGTTGCGCCCGCGTTGCGCAACCCGAACGGCATTTTGGTGTAGCAGTAATTCCCGATGGGAGTGCGGAATGCCGTTTTATCTTCATCGTCGATTGCCATTTGTACTTGGTGATAGCCTTTGTAACAATCGAGGAAGCACTTCCATCGAAATGGTGCGAGGTTATCGACCTTCTCGTCGATCTCTGGAAGCGCGTAACAATCCTTGGGGCAGGCCTTATTGAGGTCTTTGTAATCGACACACATGCGCCAGCCCCCGCTTGGTTTTTCTACCATGACTGGGTTGGACAGCCAAGTCTGGTATTTCACTTCCCGCAGGATGCCTGCGGAGAGCAGTTCCTGTACCTGCTCTTCCATTGCCGCGTTTTTTGCTGATCCAAGGTGGCGTTGGCCTTGGATCACGGGCTTGATACCTGGCATGGTATTCAAGAAGTGTTGCGCAATTTCGCGTGGTACCCCTGTCATATCTGCGGGTGTCCACGCGAAAATATCTTGGTTTCTGAAGAGGAGTTGCTTCAGGCGCGCTCTGATGGTAGGTGTCAAGGCATGGCCCAACGTGACTGTTTGTTCTGGGTGTCTTGCATTAAGAACCCATTTTTCTGGTTGAGTGTTGGGGGTAGGCCTTGCTACCTTTGTCGGACGCAGTTCGTCCGTAGACATGACTTCTCTTTGGGCGTATATTATCGCGATCCCCGTTTCGGTTGGAAAACCGATGGCAGAGTGGGGGATGGATGTTATCATGTTGAAGTCGCCTTGGGACTCCCTCCCGAGAATTACGTCATACTTTGAGGTGTGAGGTAAAACCATGAAGTTCACCTCCTCCGTCCTTGTGTGTCTTCCGTTGGTGAGGCGCACAGGGAAGGTAATTTGTCCCAGGGGGAACACGGTTTCCCCTGAAAATCCAGCCAACGGGTAGTCCGCTGGCTGCAGTCGATCTTTGTCTTCTTGATCGAACTGGTTGAAGCACTGCTCGTATATAATATCGGACGTACTGCCCGGGTCGATGAACAATCGTTCGGTGCAGTAGTGAGCTAGGTGCCCAGTGATAACCACGGCGCGCCTATCGCGCGGTCCGCCTCGGACTTTTGGAAAGACGACTTGCTCGTCCTTCCAGTCATTGTCCGGTCTTCTCGCCGCCTTACGCGGTCTTCCTTTCCCTCCATTGATCATGTGGGTAGAGGCCACGTACATGGCCCTTTTACCCGTGGAGGTGCCCTCGTTGTGGGGAGTGATGCGCTTGGTAGCTTTTTGTGCGCCTGTCAAAAGGTGTTGCAGTTTCCCCTCCTTTAGGGCTCGCTCAATCTCCAGTCGGAGACTGATGCAGTTGTTCGTGGTGTGGCCCGAGTCCTTGTGATACTCGCAGTAGAGTGCGGGATCTTGATTCTTTTTGGACTTCATTGGTTGGGCCGGTCTCAGGAATTGTGAATCCGTGAGGAGAACGTCGCGTGGCGACTGGTTGATCTCGGTCCAGCTGCGTTCCCGAGACTCTTTCTTTGACGCCCGGTTTTCTCGTTGGGCGTTGATTGTAGCCCTTGCGTCGGGCTGGTTGTTCCGGGGGACATATGGCTTGGGATCGCTGCCGTGATTCCATGTGTCCCTGTTGCGCTTATTGCCGCGCTTGGGCTCTTGGCGGGAAGACTGGCCTTCCGCTAGGGGTTGTGCCTTTGACATGTGCGGTCTGAGAGACCGCTGAGTTTGGGCATATGTTTTGACCTTAGCCATGACATCTTCCCACTTCTTAGGCAAGCCGTTACCGCCGGAAATAATCATAACCATTTGTTCGTCTTTGACTGCAACAATGAAATGGTTACGTGCCATCTGGTCGGCAACGTCGCCTATCTCTAGGATCTCTTTATTGTAACGGACAACGAATGCGTCAAGCGATTCGTTGTCTCTGCGCCAGATGTTCATGACGTCCATTGAATCACGTTCATGGCGTCGTTGCTGGCTAAAGTGTGCGAGGAACTTTTGTTGTAAGTCCTCGAATGAGGTCAGTGACCCTGGTGGGAGAGAATCGAACCATGCCCTGGCCAGACCTGTTAGGGTCTGTGGGAAAAAATGGCACCAGGTAGGTTCGTCCCACTTACCGTTGCACCCAGCACCGACGAAGATGATGTTGTGATCATCTGGGTCGGTGGAGCCGTTGTATTTCCCAATGTTCAATGGGAATTTTGTGGTGGTGACGTCGGCGTTGGCGATCTCTGGGACAAATTTAGAGTTTTCGGCCGCAGATTTCGGCCTGTAAGGTTTGCCCTGGTTGCGCTTTGCAGCGCGGAGGTATGCGTTGCGGGGTTGACTGGGAGGAACATAGTTGCGTCCGCCCGGTCTACTGTTGGTGGAATGGGACTCCCCGCGGTATGTACTGTCATCTGGATCAGTATGGCCATACCCTTCATGGTGGGACTGTGGTCCCAAACGACTATGAATGTTTGTGTTGCGGCGTATTGTAGACTGCCGCCTTCTTTCTTCTTGAGAGCCTAAACGGCTATGTACGGAGTCCCTGCGGCGGGACCCGTACGAGGAATCGTCCTCATTGATTGTGCGGACATCACAATAGGAGGAGCCGCGGTCCTCCTGTCTGCTTCTGGAGGCTGGATGTGTGGGGGCCCTGTCGTCGTATCGTAAAATACGACCGGCAGGTGTACGCGGTATCGGTGTAGGTCCGATACCTCCTTGTTCGTCGGCGCAAGCTCTGTTGTACGTTGCGGCCAGAAGGGCTGCTTGTTGGTCATACCAGGTATGAGGGCTCATGCCTGGAGGTATGACGGCAGCGTATTGTGACAGATCGTGTCCGAACGTAAGGGATGCGCCCCCTTGCGCTGACGTGCCAATGTGTTGGGCATTTGGGGCCAGGGGAATGGTTCCCGCAGGCCCTTGGTTTGCGGGGTTTAGGTTATCCCCGGTAGTGTTGTTTTGACGATCAGACATCTTTGGAAAGAAAAGGATGATTGGAAAAAAGTGCTAAGAGTAGCGGTGGGCGCCAATGATGAAACAATGGTTAACCGGGTAGGGTTAACTCACTGATCTCGTCAAGAGGGTTAATCCCTTCTTTCCGAGGATCGTTGGCTGGATCGTCTAGTGGTGGGTTTCCTGCACAAGGAAACAAAACCGTGACTCGTAACAAGGAGGATGGGGTGGGGGGTGCTCCTTGTTACCACTCCCCGGCGTGAGAATCAGTAATTTGCTTGGGAAGCAAAGTATGATAGTAGTAGTATTGAGAGAGTTGGAAAGTGATACCTCAAACCTGGTTTGGGGTGAGTATTTATAGCCGAGGAGTGAAGGAGGGTAGTTGAGTAGCTAGTCTGACATCGCACAGCTATTTGCAGGTGTGTCAGACCTGTCGGATGCTGTGGTAGTGCCACGTCCGGCTGTGGTGTCAGACTGTTGTTCATACGTGGGTTAGTAGGCGACTGTTCCCAGTGCCACTTGCACTGTGGTGTCAGACCCACTTGCCTTGTAGGCAGGATGCGGTGCCAAGCCGCATCGCTGCTTTGCGGTCATTGATGTTGTTCCCGCATTGGTTGTTCCATCCATGATTTGCGCGGGATGCGGTGTTGTGCCGCATCGCCTGTTGAGTGACTGTTACTGTTGTCCAGATCCCTTGTCGTGACGAAAATGTTCATAGGATGCGGTGCGAGGCCGCATCGCTATGCGTAACATTAGTTTCCGTCCTTAAGGTAAGTCTTCTCACCAATGGACAGATTGGACCGCAGTGTTCGCGTGTGTCTACGCGGACACTGGAGAGTTAATTGCTGTTGGGGGTTTTTAATGAGGGTAATGGTCATTCGCGGTCGTGCTGACGCGATATTTGGGACCATACCCCTTCAATTATGAAATTAACTTATGCATTTACCAAAGACTTACTTAGTGTTAATACTCATTTCTAAATAACCTTTAGAGGTCGTTTTCCCGGTTTATTAATCAAGGGCGTTTTGGTCAACTTTAGTCCATCATCTTACGACGAAGGACTTTCGTTAAATATTTGACCAAATAGCATGTTTAACTATAATCTTAGCTTTGAATACCTGGCTCGGGTCAAAGTATAGACTCGTTTAATACCTTTCCTCAATAATTTGCTAATACATAGCAAATGCGAAATCCCATATGTCGTTTTACCCTGTGAGCATCATACTCGACAAGCACTTATTAGTCGTTACTTGCCAAATGGTGTTAACGTTACTATTTGACCTGTTATGATTTACACCATATGGTGTCTTTTCAAAGCTTTTTATCTAACCGTCAACTCGTGTCCGGATTTCTATTTTACCATTATTACCCAAACATGACTATTTACCGTTTTACCCTTTTTGCATAATTTATGGCTTCTTACCATTTTCCTTTGTTCCGACCCGTAATATTTTGCGCGGAACATCATACTTCAATTACTTAAATCACCTTGTTCATATGCAATATTCGCAAATGAGTATTTTGTAAATAAAAAGGGGCGTAAGCTTTACTTACCTTGCATCCAAAACACGCTTTTCCTTCACACATGATTCGTTTGACCCGTTTCCTTTCCAAACCTCCACCTAGCTTGTCAAGCGTCAAACTATCACCATAATTCGTAAGACGGTTAGATTAGTCATTATCACATACGACTATTCCATCTTACGAATTCTATGTCGAATCTACTATTCGACTTCATCATTGGTTAATACGACTTATAAAATTCATTTACCCTTAATCATACAAAAATACAAATTTGCGTTCAATAACTCATTTAGGCAAACCCATCTATTATCAAAGAAACATTATTCATTAGACAACATCTACGGGTTTTCATCTATAAATGAAACCCTTTTTTATCATGTTATTAGGCGTTCCTACGGATACCCAATCAAGTCAAATTCTACATACAACCGAGTAGACGCGCGATTTCACTTAGGCATTTTATCAAACACCTTGTGGGCATAATTTTTACACATTTACAAACTAGTTCATAACTAGTTATTTCTACCAAACATAAACATAAATTTTGATTCCATTATGTCTAGCATGCATACTATTCACAGATTCATCTTATGTAAATCAGTTAACACCATTTTGATAGTCAAAATTCTAGGGTTCATCTTATTTCTACAAAACCCATTTAACACATAAATGGATAATCATGAAATTCATATTTTTGAACACCAATTTAACAAGCTATTGAATAGGGTTTACTTCTAGACATGATTTTATCCCCAATTTCATTCAAACATTGGTCATGCAAACTTAGTTTTCGATTTCATGTTTTCACCAAAATTCAAGGCATAACCAAAAGATGAGATTTGACATACCTTGTGATCCCTTCACTTAGGTGATCACTAATATAAGCTTAGATTTCGATTTGGGACTGATGGCCTTTCAATTTCTTGGATTTAGACTTGTTAGGGTTTGAACAAGGAGTTCTCCTTGGCTCGTCGACCAGAACAAACACAAAGTGTGTGTTTTGGTGTTTTAATTTTTGTTTTATTAAAATTAGTTTGCACTTGTCCCACTTTGGCCCCTTAACTTTTTCCCAAGTTTTATTTAGGGTGTTTTAGTCAAGTTTCCTCATTAGTACAAGACTTGTGATTAACTAGGTTATTTATTTCTAGTTATTTCCATCTCATTTATATCCGACATTAAACTTATAATATAAGGGTATATATTTTCGGGTACGACTCAGTTTATTTTAAGTCCCGTTATCTCGGGCTGTTTATGAACTTTTATTTCCTCAAAAGTTTTTGTTCAACTTTTATTTAATATTAAGTTTATTTATTTAAATCCTAATATTTACCGGGTTACTTTTACCATTATCGGTACTTTACCCGTACTTTAGTATTAACGTGGTTTGATTACCAAACCCATTTTCGGGGTGTTACAGTAATATCATAATCTTCATCAATACGGTTCACTGGCCTAATCCGGTACACAAGTTCTAACATTTTGTTTCTATTATGTTTATTCTAAAGAATTGATCAACATGTGGTATCAAAGCATATGTTGATTAATCAATTCGTTTTTGTTAAGAAACAAAAAGTTTTGATGAAAACCCACTTAAAAATCGGATATTTATGAACTTTTATAAATTTTTCGGATCTAATGTTCATTCTTATGTTTATGGGTTGCTAGATCTGATAAAAATATGTTTAAATCTCATTAAAACCATTAGTTTTCGGGTCCTTTTAATAAAAATAGTCAAGAAAAAGTTTGAATGTTCTTGATGATCTTCATCGTAAAATGGATGAAAATCATGTATTTTAGTATTTGATTCAAATTTGTTATGAAACAACGACATACTAGCAACCAACGTATAACTATAAACAAGAACAAGTATTATAGAAAGTAAGAGAGAAAGAGAATAGGAGAACTCATTCTTATTCATGTATGTATGAAATACAAAAGCCACTATTTATAGGGCTATCATTCAACACAACTTAAATGCCAATGGGAGTTAGGCATGTGGATAGTCATATCATAAAATATATTTATAACAATCATAAAATATATTTATAACACTCCCCCTTGACTATCCACATGATAAAAGAAAACAATGTATTATACGCTTGGTAGTGCTGCCTCGTTAAAAACCTTGCTAGGAAAACCTAGTGGGATAAAACCTCAGCTAAGGGAAAAAGAGTGCAGCGCGTATTGTCTCCCCCTAATACTTCTGGATCAGGTATGTTGCCTCATTAAAAAGCTTACTAAGAAAACTCAATGGGACAAAACTTAGTCAAGGGAAAAAGAGTGCAACTTGAATAAGTCTCCCCCTCATTTTAACATGTATCATTTAAGTGATGTGTGTCCATCTTTCTTGAAAGTCGAACAAAGCTTTTGTAGCGAATGATTTATCGCTTGATCCCTTAATGTGCAATCCTTTATGTTGAGCAATGTTGTATAATCTTTTAATGAGACTTTAGGTGCCTCCTTCCAAAAATTATCATATGTCCACGACTCTGTTTCGTTACATTCCTTCATCTACAAGACTAACCAAACTTGTTTTGATGGGTTAGTAAAATATAATCAAATATTGTTTATACCTGAAATATTTCTTTGAACTCATTCCAATGTCTCTTCGCTTGACAAATGTTATATCATGACAATAAGCTCAAATGAAAGATATTGTGACCATACATAGCTAGTAAAACATATCAATGCACTTATGCATTTAACGATGGTACTTCTAGAATGAGAATCTCTACTATGGTAGGAGATGATGATAGGCATTTCTTATAACAAATGACTTAACAACTTTTAACATACTTTAAAGTTCAACTATGTCCATACTAAAATATCCAAACATCATCTTCTAGATGTACTTGAGGGATTAGTAAAATATAATTACATATATACTCGAACTACATGTCGAGAATAACTACACTTTGTAAAGGTCATTCAAAATTTTCCTCTTTAGTTTGAGAGTTCCCTCTCGATGACGTTTACATTATCACTGTAAGAGTGAAATCTTATTAAATAGATGTAGCTCATTTTATCAAAATTATACCTCTCTTTTCAGAGTATAGTCGACTGTACCACATACGAGTAGTTTCCTTTAAGATTCATATATATAACACCTATGGGTTATTGTTTCATAATGCTTTGAGCATTTTTAATCCTTCAGGGGGCTTTCATACATATGTCATTTGCAATTGTCTCGTACATGTATACGGTGATGACATCCATAAGTTGTTTTATCTGAAGTCATTATGAGATTGCGAGGCCGCTTAAACATCTAAAGATTATCGCATCCACTACAGGGGTATACGTTTCCTCGTAATCAACTGCTGGGATTTGGGACAAATATTTATGTTAAAATGCGTGCCTTAAATCGCAAAAACTCATTATTTACGTTTCCTTTTATTTAAAGACACCCATTTATAACCTACTGGTTTGACGTCTATGGGTGTTCGAACTGCTGGTTCGAAAACGTTTAGTTTGTCGAGCAAATTTAGTTCAACCTTAAGTCATGTAGCCATTTTGGCTATTTGTGTGCGTACACTCTTGCACACTTTCTATATACGTAATCTCTTTTTTTTCATCGATTACATCTATTACTATAGCATAATCAAATATATCATTTTACACGTGTTTCATTACGGTTCCATATTGTACTTATTTTGTACATAATTCATCGCGATCTCATATTTGTTTGGTACTAGAGTTTCTTTTAGAACTCCAATAGCCTCTTTTGGGGTTTTGACAACAACCTTCTTTAAGGTTTAGTATGCAACCACTTCTGGGGTTTTGTATGCAACCACTTATGATGTTTTTTGTGCCACCTCTTTTGGGGTTACACCAACTACGTTACTCTGCTCTTTTTGTGTTTGTGGGTTTTATCTTTTTGGAACCGATTTATCTCTCACAATTTATTATATGATAATCATTTTGTGAGTACTTCCATTCGAGCAGATAAGTTTAAGCTGGTATATGTGACTTTGTCACCTTTTTTGTGTTAGTGAATGCATCTTGTATTTCATTTGTTATTATTTGCCAATACACGCTCTTTCTTTTTTACTTCAAATTTGCATTGACCACTTCAGGGGTCGATATATAATATGATGCATTTTTTTATGTTACCAGTCTTTTATTTTCTTGTCTCCCCCTAAGACTGGGAATACGATGTACATATCCCATTTTATATGTTATGGGGGTGATATTGGTACATAGGCTGCACAACAAAATATATAAAAAAATGGAAACTTGGTTCTCTTCAGGAGACCAGTTGTAATGGGGAGTATTTGTGATAAGCAGTTGGTTTTGAATTGATATAATCAATCGACGAATTCTGTCTCGACTACGTATGCCTCTCACTATATTTCACATTGTACCCAACAATGGTCCCTACAATTGGGTTGTCAAAGAAAAGTGTTAAACCATGTCAAAAAAAAAAAAGTTCCATAGTGTTGGGCATATGCTACATACGGGTAGCTAAAAACTCACATGTAACCATGTATGAATGCCACAATCCACACAACTGTACATTTCAATGGTCCCATATAAGAGGGATTGTTTGTAGGAGTTTATTGTTTGGAAGGGCACACAAATTTATTAAAAAAAAACTAACTAGACATATGATAAGGCATTTTGGGAGGAATGTTTTTAGATTACTTAGAGGTGCGAAGGTGCCGGTTAGCATATTTGATTGTTTAGCATATCATGATGCTATCTTGATGACCTATTTGGTCATGCCATGTGGTGAACGTATAAATATTCTAGTAACTTCTGGTTGCTCACCATATTTGATTTAATGGAATATTGTGAAAAATTAGTATCATTTCTAGTAACTTCTAATATAGTCTTCTAGCCATATTTGCTATACTCACATACAACATTCATGGTGGCATCATTAAAATTTTCTTAGTTATGTTTATGATCATAACCTTTGAATTGATCATCATCACATTCATATTAGGGAATGGATTAGAACCACAGAACTGTCATGCTTGTTGTTTCAAACTTTATATATATTCTTTAACAATTAATGATATTTGACGATGGAAATTGTTTTGCTCAATGGATTATGATATATATTTTTCTCATTACATTCTCTTCAAGGAATGAAATAGAGTCAGACAACTTTCATAATGACTGTTTCAAACCTTATACATCAAGAGCGCATTTGAGGTTTGACAAGTGGAAATTGTTTTATTCCACATGTATAACTAATCTTTTCACCACATAACATCAATTATATGACCGAATCATTAAGATTTATCAGTCCAAAATCTTACAAGCATCAATAAATTTACAATAAGCTTTAGTGAGTTTGAAACTTCGAATGTCATATTATAAATAAATCTTGATCACTATTCAATTATGTTTATAACGTGTGATCATATACACAACTTTAATTTAGCTGCTTCATTGAAGACTGTTTATATACATAAACAATTGCATATTAATGTACAAAGTCAAATTGTACAATATATAATTGATATAAGATGTCTTCTCATCAAATACAATATAATAAAATACATATAATTAATTTGCCTTAGTGTCATGATTGAATATTAAAATATATCAAGAACACTATTAAAAAGTTTTATGGTAATATGTAAAGGTGGGATTATACAATGCATCACTTTATATTATGTCACTATAAGAAATGACTTATGACACAACCTTATGAAATAATATTTTTTTTTCATCACTTGTAAGAAATATATAATTTTTTTTATTTAACATATCATCTACATAAATTAAAGCATATAAAAGACGCAATAAATTGCAATAGTGATAAGCCTATTATTACAGGTTATGCTCTAATTTATTGACATCGTGTGCGTTAGCTTTCAAATTAGTGGTGTTCTATAAAGGACAAAGTTGATATATGATGAAAGCCACAATAAAATCATACATCTTGATTAATAGTAAGATAACATTTATAAAGAAAGATGAGTAAATCAATATATGATTTTTTTACTACTAAAATATAGTTATAATTTGTCATCAAACAGATTAAAAATTATATGATAACATGTCATGTAATGTCATATAAAACATCAAATTTCTTATTCTTATATATCAAATAAGAACACTATAAACATTACACTTATCGTATTGTATTTCTAGTTAATTGTTACGAACAATCACATTAAAATTTATATGTCAAATACAAGTATTACACATCAGAAGTGAATGTACATGAACATATTAAATACTAAACAGACTTTTTCATAGTATAATAATCTGTCAACTATTGTATACTACAAAATCATCTACATCAAACGTTATTATGAAATATGATCAATGCAAACATAACAAACATATTATCTAAACCGTATAAACTATAAAGCCAACAAGTAAGAGATATAATATGTCTATAATTTTGTACTGCAATTTTAAAATCATCATCTCTTGAATTAAATTGTAAATCACCTAATTTTCTATAAAAAAAATAGTATTATTGTGACTATCCATGTTTCTAACTCCATATCATTTAGTTTTATGAATATTGTGACTATTCATGTTCATAACTCCATATCATTTAATGTCATGAATATTGTGACTATTCATGTTCATAACTCCATATCATTTAAGACTGTTCATATTCATAACTTCATATCATTTAATGTCATGAATATTGTGACTATTCATGTTCATAACTCCATATCATTTAAGATTGTAATTAAATTGATATTAAAGATCATTTAAAGTAATAAGAATTAATCAAATTTGTAATATAAAAATGAATTAAAATTAATAAAGAATTAATTAAACTACATAATAATTTCACATTTAATACATACCACACATAACTACATCTTCCAAGAGTTAGTTCACATACAAGTAGATTTATATTATTAAAATCTTCAGAGTAGTTTCAAAATGACCAATCGTGAAGATTTAAATATATATTAATATCGTTTAAAGCTTTCTTTAATTTCTTAAGAATACAATTGATTTATGCATAAACGTATAACCAAATATTTGATCCTATAACATCAGTAAATCCATTTAAATTACAAACTATACAAAATGAAAATCTAGTACATACATCATTTATATATTACCACCAATATAAACAGATATACCTAATACAATTGCACTGCTTAGTCCATAAATATTGAATTTAGTTGTTTTTCATGAGTTCGAAAAACACGTATAATATTCTCTAGATTGCAAATTAACTTCCTCAAATTAAAATAATTCAACAATTTTACTTACAACTTAACAGGGTTAATATTTAACATCCTCAAATCAAACTAATTCAACAATTTTATTTACAACTTAACAGGGTTAATAAAGAAGCATAAATATATGATCATGGTGGCTCAAGGAATATGCAGATGAGCATCACTAGATTATAAACATTTTAGTTTATCGATAGCAATCATGTGAGGAGATCAATGTTAATAATACTCATATTTATTGGGATAGAAGACAACCCAAGTATATTTCTTTAAAATTTAGAGATCATGCAAAAATTACTAATTACCAACACCTTAATAATTAATTACTGAAATTTACATTAAAAAATCTAGTCCGCATTATACGAAACCTCTTTTTATAATTTTTTTTTAATATTGGATCAACATCTACATTTTTAAACATTTATATATATATATATATATATATATATATATATATAATAGGGTGAGGTTCCTCTACAAAGTGTGTTTTTCCTACAAAGTGTAGGAAGCAATCTCATTGTGACATGTGGCGTATAGTGTTTTTTTACTAAAGGGCAAAAGGGTAATTGATTAATTATCTTATTTATGGAAGATTTATATCATAAACAAAAAAATGAGATTTTTAAGAAAACAAGATATCTCATATTAATTCAAAATCAACAGTTACCTTAAATTACAAATATCAATTCATGAACATTTTTTTCACGTTGTGTTTTATTGTTATCATTTATGAATAATTTTCTTTACATTGTGTTTTATTAGTTATAGTTTATTCACAATGTGTTATAATAGATAAAACAATGTTTAATGAAGGACATGTCTTTGTAATTCTTGATGTTGTGTTTTATCAGTTACTGGTTTCATCACGATGTGTTATACCAGTTTATGATTCACGAATGACATGTTTTTTTTCTTGAAATTGTGTTTTATAACTTGGTTCTACACGATGTGTTATAGTACATATAACACACCAGATGTAAACACATCAGAACTGGTCATCTTTGAACACATTAATAGTACATCTGGTATCAAACATATTTGTATCCATTTCAAACAAGCAATTTAGATCCATTATATTAAACACATACTTATTTTTTCCCCAACCACCATAAAACACACTACTATGAACATAACGTCCAGAAGAAAAAAATAATAATAATATCAACCACACCAATCAGTGGCTTCGTCTTCAACACAATCCGGTGTCTTCGTCTTTAATATAACCCACTGAATACTTCAAACACATGATTTAACCAAAAGCAAGCTGCAACACATCAAACCTAGATCCTTAATATGGTATAAAAACATCACTTTTGTTATAAAATACAAGTCGTAAGACACACCATACATCTGAAATGAACTATATTCGCTAAAAACAACAATTACGTAAACCTAATAGTTGAAATACGACAAAAAACACACCTTACTCGTCGATTTTCCGTTTTGATCCTCTTTTTGGCTCTCTGTCGTATTTTTGTGGTTCCATTGTTTCTTCTTTCTTGTTCCTACATAAAAACCCCAAAGTAAAACTCCATAATTTGCACTTGATTTGGTTAGATCTAGTGTATTAGATGAGAGAAGGTAGAGAGAGGGAAAATCGCAAGTATTAAGGGGAGGTTACATGATATGATAGTTATTTCTATATTTAAAATAAGTTAAATGACACATTTACCCCCAATCAATTAAGTCAACCTATTTTAAACTCAAGCATATTACCAAAATGCCACCAAAGTGATCTCAACCATTAAACAAACTCATCTAATGGCCAAGATCACTTCCTACACTTTGTAGGAAAAGTAGGCTTTGTATCCAACTCCTACCCTATATATATATATATATATTGAAAAAAATTGTATCAGATTCTTTCAGATTAGAATATTAAATATATCAACAAAAAATTTTACATTAAGCCAGTGCTTTTGTTAGCATCGTTTTGATTTGTTCAAAGTAATTAAATAACATCTCAATGATTGAAATCTTCAATATTGATCCAAAATATTTGTTTTATGATATTCAAAAATTTATTTCCAATATTTTTATGGTAATATGTATGATGGCTTTTGGATGCTTGAAATTGAAAATATAAATTAATCATCCAAAGATTTAATACGGATAAATAATACAATATTAATAATTAATAAATCTCATGAATCAAAATAAAACTTACTTGTAGGATAGTCACGCCGACTAATAATTTTTTTTGAGAACTTTTATTTTTGTTGACGACCTGGATGTGAATTACTAGAATTTCGTGTTTAGAGCCTCGTGCTGATAACGTGTTATGAAACAACGACATACTAGCAACCAACGTATAACTATAAACATAAAGAACAAGTATTATAGAAAGTAAGAGAGAAAGAGAATAGGAGAACTCATTCTTATTCATGTATGTATGAAATACAAAAGCCACTCTTTATAGGGCTATCATTCAACACAACTTAAATGCCAATGGGAGTTAGGCATGTGGATAGTCATATCATAAAATATATTTATAACAATCATAAAATATATTTATAACAGTTTTTAGATATTTTGGGTGTACTTTTTCCCCTTATTTGCAAATAAACCCAAAAGTTTAAAAATAAATGCACTAATAGTCCCTTAATTATGGACAATTGATTATGTGAAAGATTCCTTAGTGACACTCTCTAAAACACTCATTATGGGTGGCACTCATCATGTGGCGGAACTCATCAAGGGTGCCACTCCCGTAAATGGGTATAGACGTCACTTTCATAAAATGGTCATCGTGTTTGGTCTAAACAAGTTCTTTGCATACATGTTTTCTTTACTCATAATTATATGAGTTCCGGTTTGGTTTGGTTTGGTTTGGTTTGGTTTTGTTCGGTTTGATTCCATAATATATATATATATACACACACACACACACACTAATGTTCCCATTAGTCTCAACTGTTTTTTTGGCTAATATTGACCCTTAAAAGTCTCTAACTTTTAATCATGTCCCTCTATGACGATCTTTGTCATACTATATAACGCAAACATGCGCCACAACGGAGCAACTACAAAACACAAACAACACACTTAGCAACAAGATTAGGCATATTCTAAAGAAGCGCAGTTGAACAAATTTACCTTTTCCATCCACCGTACACACAGGCTTTTACCCGCTGCCTGGCTTCCACCGCAGCATCATGCGCAGCGCAATTAACGCCTTGTTGCTTATAGCATGCAAGGGGAGCGCTTGAAGCGCACCATACCACTCATACGATTCAGGAATGGTCAACATCTCCCTTGGAATCCTCTAATATTCACTCCAGATTTCCAACCCGCATGCAATCGCAACCGCATTTATGAAGAAAAACTTGGACTTCCACCCATGGAAGCCCTTCGAAGGCATCTCTAGTATCCTCTTTGCACCCCTGCGCGCAAAGAAAGAGTAAAAACCTAGGAGCCTGAAGATGGTAAAAACGACGAAAGTGCTCGATCATCGGCTCTATTCTTTGGGACCAGAAACAATACTCGAAGTGACGAACACGAACCATCCCTTGTGGACTCAACTGGGAGATCTGGATCCTATAGTATTCAAGAAGATCGACCATGAAGACCATTAATGGCAGCCGGAAATTCCCCTCGTGGAAAAAATCGGCGAAAAGAGTCACATAGCCGGAAGGGGCATCGACGGTAGTCTCGCCCTCTGCCGGATATCGGGCACCGTATTTCGCAGGAATACGGTTGTTCTATAATAGGGTCTGAAAAGCACAGTTCAACGCCGGCAACACAATGCTGGCGTCAACATTTTCAGGGTTTTCACCCCCAGATGAAGATGGTGAAGTCATTAAGAACAATGTATGGAAGATTGAAGAAGAAAGGGTTGAAGCACTCGTCGGAAAATAAGAACAGTCGCTGGAAAATTGAGAGAGAAAGGAAAGGATGAAGGTGAAACGGTTTGAAATTTGAAAGGGTAAACAAAACCCTAGAATCTCCTCTTGTATATATACCCTTCGCATCTAATGCGAAGGGTAAGACGTGCAAAATGTGCGTCATCTCAACCAATCAGCGATCACTAGCTGTAGAGACACGATGCACTGACGGTTATCACGTGCGCGTGGCTTCTTACGCGCCTGACAATAGACGAACAAACTTCCTGCTGCACTTTGCATTAAATGCCTCGGGCAGTGCATCAGTCACATGTACATCACCTTTTCACCAACCCACTTCTCAACTGTGGTGCATGAGGCTAGTTACACATTAACTAACTATACACCTCGCACCTTGTCTTCACAAACACAACTTGCGCCGACTGGCGCAAGGCACGTATAGAGAACTAGCCATTCTCATCTTTCACCAACAAGATCCAAATAGTCTACGTTTAACACTACTTGTGTCGGCTGGCACAAGGCTACTTCACTATCAAGGACAACTGATGTCAGTTTTCTTTTTTACTTTGAAACAAATCTCATTTAATCAAAGAGAAAGAAAACTCAAACAAACGACCAGTTGATGAACATAAAGTAACAGCAAAAGCGGTTGTGCGTTTTGATTACCAAAGCACGCAAGACGGTACTTCATCGACACCACTTACGCCGGCTGACGCAAGGTTACTTTCAGTATCAAAGACAAACTGATGTCTTTTTACTTTGAAACAAATCCCATTTTTCAAACAAAAGACCAGTTAATAAACATGAAGCAAGAGCAAAAGCGGCTGTGCGTTTGGGTTACCAAAGCATGCCACCGCCCAGGAACTTATTACCTACAAAACTAGAAAAAATAGTCCAGCATTCCACCCACTTGCAACTTGCGCATGGCAGCAACACTGGACTGAGTGGACTTGAAGGGGTATGGTCTCAGATATTGAGCCAGGCTAAGGCGCAAGTGACCATCACCTTGTTTACTTTCCCACTCGGTAAAGAACATGCTTCAGTCTCGTGGGGCGCGCGTGCGGACCCGGTTTGCTTTCCCACTCGGAAAAAGATGAGGTTCTCATCTTATGTATAAAAATGAGTGTTTTAGGCAGCATACGCAGAATGCGGTGGTTGCTACTAAAGATGGTAGTTGTGACAAGTGATCATCACCCAGTTTGTTAGTATCATCTAAATCCACCCCTTCTACAATTGTAGTGTTACTACATTTCGCACATTGCCATGCTACCGTCCCGCGCGGGCGCGCACGGGGATAACATTGGGCGATGGAACCTTCTCTTGCGGAAGGAAGTGCAGAGTAGTTAATGGAGATGTTTTTCCAACACATGCTACGATCTTGCGCAAGCCTACACAGGGCGCACGCGCAAGGGCGGCATCCTATCATGATACAAGTGGTACGCCTTGACACTGACAACAACGGTCAGCTGACCGTCCAATACGCGGTTGCCCAGCCCACTGACAGATCCCCCACTTGCATAAAGTTGATAAACAGACTGAAGACCAAAGCTAACAGGCCACGTGGCGGCCACTCCACCGTGCGTCTGACACTTCTGCACACCTACCAGGCCTGTGGAAAAGCTGTAAGTTGTCTGTTAGGGCCAAGTCCCATCAAACGGCCCATTGGCCTCTCTCCTTCTCTCTTCGGCTATAAATGCTAAACTTTAGACCAGGTTTGAGGTAATGATAATATGCTCACTCACACTTACTACTTAATCACTTATCTTGCTTCCTAAGCAAAGACTGATTCTTACGCCGAAGGGTGGTAACAAGAAGCAACCCCCACCTCATACTCCTTGTTGCAAGTCACGGTATGTTCACTGTGTGCAGGTGACAGATTCAGGACGATCCAGCCATCGATCGAGGAAAGACCATCTTGACGAGACTCGACTCGTGGACTAACCTCCTGTTTAACCATTGTTTCTTCACTCTCTAGATTCAATTTTTTCTTCTAGAAGTAACAGTTACTTTCTTCCTGCTGCCAGGGGCGGACCCACGTTAAGCGGAACGGGGTCCCCGGACACCAATCTTGTTTTAAAAAGTAGTAGAAGCGGTATATAAAATTTTCTATGGACCCCATAAAATAATTTAGTTGGACCTCATAACAATGAGAGTGAGCCTGGTGCAGTGGTAAAACCCCTTGTTTACACACAAAAGGTCCCAGGTTCGATACCTGTTTGTTTTGTTTTTTTGTGTTTTTTTTTTAACCTGATTTTAAATTAATCACTCTATTTTTTCTTCTATTTCAAATTTTTCTCACCTATATTTAGCTGAATGTGTAGTAAATAAAACTTGTAATTTAGTTATGATATTGTTTTCTATTATGTTTTTCGACCCGACCCGAACAACGACCGATCCAAAAAATTTGAACACCGGAAAAATGGGACCCCATTGTCTAAAAATCTTGGGTCCGCCACTGCCTGCTGCAGTTAGTGTCTCCACCTTTTCCTCTCCACGACGCTACCTCCACATAAAACTTATCAATTATCACTGTCACAAAATGTCCTACAACCGGCAGTCGATTCCACAATATCTTTCTTAGAGCATTCTCATCCAATCCATCAAAACTTGTGAGGGTGAGTTTTTATATTGTAAAGAGTAAAAAAAGTGGTTGTGAGTGGAGGAGAGAGAAAATGTTACTGTTCATCTGTATATTTGGGGGGGCACTGTTCACCCAGTATAATTTTTTTAATATATATTGAAAGTGGTTGTGAGTGAAGGAAAGAGAAAAATGTGATGATAATATTATTTAATTGAAAAGGAGAGAGAAAAAATATTTGTTTTTAGTGGAAATATATTGATATAGGAGTTGTTTTTTAGTGGAATGTATGTATAATTTGATGGATTGGAGACCTCATCTGCGGTGATAACTTGTAGGAATATGTATATTTTTAAGCATATGAATACTATGGATAACTTTCATACTATTTGACATGTTCTGATATTAAACAAATAAATTTTTTTTTTTTTTTTGGTTTTGAACGCAAAGAAATTAGTTATGTCATGATGGCCTTACAATACCCGTACGCACGGGTATATAACTGGTTTACTGTATGCATGATCTAAACGGTTCTTCCACGAAACATTATGATGAAACACAGGTTAACACTATGGTTAATCTGTGGGGTTATTTCTCCTGTGGGTTCAATCTCTCTTCCTACTCGTAAGATGACCGTCTCCTGCAAAACAGCAAACCGTCAGTCTCGTTAAGAGGGGAATATGGGGGTTTCCCTCTTAACCAGGCTCCGGCGTGAGAATAAGTACTATTCCGAGGAAGGATAATCAGTGTGTGTTAAGCGTGAGAATAGTGAGAGCAAGATCCCTTTACCTGAATGATGGAGGGTTCTATTTATAGCCGGATGGTGGGAGAGGGAGGAGCAGCAATGCAAGCTGTAGACGCGCGCCAGCTGTCCGACCAAGGGGAATATCCCCTTCGTCTCCTCTGCTGTGGTCGGTGTAGTGGTACACGTGGCGCGCCTGCATTTGTCGAATGTGGAAACATCGTACTGATGTTGTCTGGCTGCTCCCTGACCTGTCGCAGGTCCACTTGGCGCTTGATGGTTGGTGACACGTGTTGTCCTTTATGTCGTATGGAGCATCTTTGGTGTCACCTGGATATTTTCCAGAACCTTCTAGAAGCTTCTAGATGATACGGCTGATGTCAACGCCATGTAGGATGGGGAAAGTGGTATGGTCCTTGCCATGTTGGCAAGGGTTTGGGACCATACCTCTTCAAGTCCCCCCAGTCCAGTGTGCCTTCTAGGTGAGTTGATCGTCTAGGAGGGATTCTGGACTTATGAAGGTAGTGGGGTGTTTTATGGTTTTTCTGGCAGGTTTGCCCTTGGTTAGCGCACGGCACATGGAGTCTTGCGCATGGGTTTTGAGTCGTTGCGGAAGTGAGTCAAATGGACGCATGGCGCATGGGTTTTGACTCCTTGCGGAAATGAGTCAAATGGGCGCATGGTGCATGGGTTTTGACTCCTTGCAGAAGTGAGCCAAATGGACGCATGGCGCATGACGCATGGTTTTTGACTTCTTGCGGAATTGAGCCAAATTGACGCATGGCGCATGGGTTTTGACTCGTTGCGGAAGTGAGTCAAATGGACACATGGCGCACGGCGCATGGGTTTTGACTCCTTGCGGAATTGGTCCAAATTGACGCATGGCGCATGGGTTTTGACTCGTTGCGGAAGTGAGTCAAATGGACGCATGGCGCACGGCGCATGGGTTTTGACTCCTTGCGGAATTGAGCCAAAGGGACGCATGGCGCATGGGTTTTGACTCCTTGCGGAAGTGAGTCAAATGGGCGCATGGCGCACGGCGCATGGGTTTTGACTCCTTGCGGGAGTGAGTCAGATGAACGCATGACGCATGGTTTTTGGCGCTCTATGAGTGTTGTCTTCAGGGAGAAGCTTTGTTGTCTTGGGGAGGAGTGACTGACGTGACGGCCTGGTGTCAGTTGGACAGGCGCCTTTTCAGTCACGTCAGTTATTTTACGTCATAGTGGCAGGCGGTTGTTGCATACTTTTCCGAAAAAAGATGATGGCGTTTTCTCTCTCCTCTGACGTGTCTCGCCTTAATTGGATCTTTTCCGGTATCTTTGGCGGTTCACTGCCCATCGCATTAAATGCGATGGGTATAAATTCTAAGGCGGTCTCCTCCATACTTCACTTTTCAAAATTTGAAACCCGGATTTCTCTCATCTTCCTTCGTTTTCTTCCTTTATTCTCCGGAGTTCCTCTGTGTTCTTGTTCCTTTTTTCACGATGTCTACTTCACAGCCTTCTTCAAAGAAAAAGAGGAACAAGGGTAGAACTCCTCCCGGCCCAGATCAGGCGGTTATTGGTTGGAAAGAAGAGGAATTTCAGAATCTAGTAAGGGAGATGGGTTTTCTCCCTGATTGGGGTGCTCAATATCCTATTGCTGGTTCCACCGCCATGGACGCTCCTCCCGGGTACATGACTTTGTACGCTGCTTTTTTCCGGGAGGGTAATTTTAGGCTTCCGATGACTCGATTCACTGCTGACGTTTTGAGGGGTTACGGTCTCCATATTTCTCAAATCAATGCCATCGGGCTCCCCCGTATCACCCACTTTGAGTTCGTTTGTATGGCCAACCGGTTAGATCCGACGTTTGATATGTTCAACGCCTTCTACACTGTTACGTATACAAATGGTTTTTACTCCTTTTGTGCTCGTACCGGCGTGTCGCCGGTTTGTTCTCTGCCGTTAAAGGGTATACATGATTGGAAACAGAAGTTTTTCTATATTCGCCGGGGTGTTGTACCTGTAGACATGCATTATAGATCTGTGGGAGAGGGTATCCCGAAGGTTGATGTGGTTGCAGACTTTGCTAATCAGGACTGGTACAAGAGGTTGACCCGTAGGGCCACTCCGATAGTTCAACTTGAGGAGATGGCGTTAGTTGGTGCTGGGATGAGCATGAAATGGGTTCCTAAAAATCCGCTGGGTGTTCCGGTTTATGGTCATAGTGGCAAGTGTACGTTTGTTCCATATCCCCTTTTTGTTTTTCCTTTGGTTGTATTATTTTTGTATTGTGCTTTATTTCCTCCTTTTTGCAGTAGGGTTCACATTGATGAATGTTTTGGATCCCGATGCTCCGGGTGCAATGGTTGAAGCAATACCGAAGACTGACAAAGGGCCTTGGTTGGATCAGATCCGCCATCGGTTTCTGCACCCGAGTGATGAGAGTTTCACTGCTTATGTGAACACTGTGTTAGGTGAGGAGATTGAAAATGAGGGTGATTCATTTGATTCCGTTCGAGAAGAAGTTATCGTTCTCTCGAGTGATGGTTCTGGCAGATCGTTGGAAGACCTAACGTCTCCTTCCGCGCGTGCAGGTCCGGTGCAAGGGGCTGTGCAGGAGCCGGTGAATGAGCCTGTGGAGGAAGATGTGGAGATTCCGGTCGAGGCTGTTAATCCGTTGGAGACGAGAAGGAAGTCGAAAGCTGACAAGGCTGAGGGGAAAGGGAAAAAGACTGAAGGAACTGCCTCTAAGTCCCCTCGTAAGCGACTTCATACTGCTCGTATCCTTGATTATGTTGTCGTTTCTGACACGTTACCTGGTTTAGGGGTTGGAGAGAAACACCCTGAGTCGGATCCTGAGGACCGCGCAACTCTAACCGAGATTATGCAGAAAAAGATGTTTGCTGATAGGAAACGAAAGCTTGACGAGCAGGCTGCTGCTGCGCTTGCCGCGAAGAAGATTAAGCTTCAGAAAGAGAATCCTCCTGCCCCTTCTGAATCGGATATTGATATGGGTATTTTTGCTGAAAAGTCGAGTGATTTGTTGCAGAAAATCTTTGAAGCTTCTGGTATTCGCTTTATTTTTTCTCAGCGTCTCTTACGTTTTCATTTGTTAGTCCCTTCCTTTGAGTATGCTCCGCTCGTTTTGGAGCAGGTATCAAAACAGCCAAGAGTGGGCACAAGGTTGACATATCCAAGATTACTCCTCCAGAATCCCCACCGTCGAGGGTGTTTGGGTTGTCTCCACCTCATGACACTCCTGACGCTGGGAAAAGAGGAGATGTGAGGGTTGAGCAGGTTGCGGAAGGTGGCGGTGATGCAGGTGGTGCAGCGGGTGGTGGTACTGGTGTTGATCGTGGTAAAAATGTTGAGGTTGAGGTAGAGGTGAGTCAAACTACGCCTCACCAAACGGTGTATACCAAGCGCCCCCCAGGCGATGGTGGTGGTGGAACCTCAGGTGCTGTCCGCAGCCCCCAGTTTGGAAAATTTCATGCTGATTCCTTTGATACAACAAACCCTGCTTGTGACGATCTCCCGCACGTTCCTCGCTGGCATCTGCTTCAGGGCTCTCGGATGGATTCCCTTGAAAATTGTCATGACTTCTACTCATTGTCTCTCCCCCCAGCTGAAAGGATGTTCCAGAAGAAACGCCGCCGGTTTGAACTGTTGGATGATCATGTTCAGGCCGGGGTTAATTTTTTCTCTACCACTCAGGAGATTGTCCGCGAGTGGAGGTAGATGGGGGAGGACGTGATGGAGTTTGAGAATGATAAGAGACTGTTTGCGGAAGAGAAGGAGAAATTCAATGCGGAGAAAAAAGGGTTGGAGTGGAGGCTTGCTGATGCCGAGGAAAAACTTGCCCAGGAGAGGAAAACCAATGCTGACAAGCAGAAAAATTGGGAAACTGCGTGCGAGCGTACCAATGTTGAGCTTAGGACGCAACGTGACACGATTACTCGTTTGTCTGGTGAAAAGAAGGATATTGCTGATGAGGCGAATCAGGCGCGCGTGATGTTTGAGAAGAAGGAGACGGAGTATGTTGAATGCATCGCTAAGCTGGAAGTTCTTGCGAGACAATATGAGACTTCTGAACGTCTTCTTCAGGAGAAGACTGCCGAATGCCGAGCCGCTGAACTCCTTGCTGAGGAGACGTCCGCTGATTGCAGATGGTTGCTCTCGCGCGCGGTGCCTCTGGTAATTTCTTGTATTGTTTGTTGTAGATTGCTTGTGTGTCGTGAATTGTCCCTTACTTGTGTGTTTGTTGTAGATTGCTGAACGCATCGTTAATTCGCACGAGCTTGCCCATTACATGTATGAGTTGGGGCAAGCTGGTTACAGCAGTGGTCGTAAGGATGGATACAACGAAGGCAGGGCTGCGGCCCTTAATAAGGAGAAAGAACACCATTTCGAGCTGTGGAAGGAAGATTGCACTGGTGCTTACGCCGCAAAGAGGCAGGAGTTTTCGTCCTTGGAGTTTGCGGTGATTAAAGCTGCGAAAAAGCTGGCTCGGAGGCCAGATGGTGTTGCTATGTTGAAGAGCGCGTTAGGTGATGAAGGTGGTGCGACTGGGGGTGCTGGACCCAGTCAGCCGGAGTGAAGACTTCCGGCCTGCGCGCCGCGTATGACCTTAGGTGGTCTTGTATTTGACTATTCGATAAACAATTTTAACTTCCTTGTTACGTTTGTGGATATATGGCTTCGTTTTGACATATGGTATGCTAACAGTTGTCTGTTTTTATGCGAATTTGTTATCGTCATAATATGTGCATGTGTGATTACTTTGATTCAGGTATCACGAATGAATAATGGCGCTGACAGGTTGTGTTGTGTTTATTACAACGTTTTATTCTGTCATTTTTGTGCGCAGGTGAGTCGTGAATACGAAGTGGTCGAGTGACAGGTGATTGTGTGTACCCGGCTGGGGGTGCTTGCAATCTTTGTTTGTCCTGTGTTCGACGTTTTCGTGTTTGTGTGGGCACGAAGTATTTGATTGGCGTTTGTTAGGCTTTAGTTGTGTGTCTGACCCAGCTGTGCACTTGTTTGTGACAGGCCTTGGGGGTCTACAACGTTTCCTAATGGTCGAGCCATTGATGTTTTCGTGTATGCCCAAAGTGATACATGCAGTTGTGACCAAGAAATTTGCGTAATAAAAAGGTAGCCAAACACTTCTTGTATTATAAATGTGTTGGCAACTAGGCCATTGCAATTACAAAAACTTCATTCATAAGTAGCACCTTCTCAGCTGTTGAGCGTTCCATGTGCGGGGAACCTCTTTGTTGTCGATGGTGCGCAGTTTGTAGGCCCCTTTTCCGAGCACGGTATCGATGACATACGGACCTTCCCATTTGGGAGCCAACTTCCCGGGCTTTTCTGCATTTGAGGCTTCATTGTCTCTGAGGACGTATTCTCCCGGGTTGAAGGTGCATATTCGGACTTTAGAGTTGTAATATTTTTCCAGCTTTGTTTTATACTTTGCTTCGTTGATTGCCGCCATTTCTCTCCGTTCTTCTAAGAGGTCGAGGTCGATCCTCCTTTCTTCTTCGTTGTTGATCATGTTCATGGAGAGCATTCTGGGTGACGGCAATCCTATCTCTGCTGGTATTACAGCCTCCGACCCATAAACCAAGCTAAACGGTGTTTCTCCGTTGCTTGTTTTGGGCATCGTCCTGTGGGCCCATAAGATGCTTGGCAGTTCGTCTACCCAACCTCTTCTCTTTTCTCCCAGTCTTGCCTTAATTCCGTCGACTATACTCTTGTTGACGGCTTCAACTTGACCGTTCCCCTGCGGGTGCGCGACCGAGGAGAAAGTGTGTTCGATGTGTAGTTCCTTGAACCATTGTTGAAGGTTATCTTCGGCAAAGTTGGTCCCATTGTCGGTGATTATCTTGAGAGGTAAGCCAAAACGACATATGATTTGTTCCCAAATGAACTTTTTGACGACTGCGGCTGTGGTCGACGCGAGTGCCTTCGCCTCTACCCATTTGGTGAAATAGTCAACTGCGACTATTATAAACTTGACAGCTCCTGGGGCTTCCGGAAAAGGTCCGACCATGTCTATTCCCCATTGCTGGAAAGGCCATTCCGTAGTGACTGGTACTAACTCATTCTTGGGGCGCATCGTTTTGGGCGCATGTCGTTGACATCCAACGCATTTCCTCAACTCTTTGACCGCGTCCAAATGCATTCCGGGCCAATAGTATCCCGCATTCATGACTTTCGCTACCACCATCCTTGGACCGGCATGTATACCACAGATTCCCTCATGCACCTCTCTGATCAGGTAGCGTGCGTCTTCGGGGTCAACACATCTTAACAAAGGCCCGAGGTATGATTTTCTATACAAGATCCCATCAGCCATCTGGTAATGTTCGGATTTGTACTGGACTTTCCTTGCTTCTGCCTTGTTCTCCGGGAGTACTCCAGATTGGAGGTATGTGATTATCGGAGTCATCCAAGACGTTGTCCCTAGTTGAACGACGCTTATTTCTCGAAGTGGTACTGACGGGTTGCTTAAGACTTCTATTCGTACATCCTTTGCTAGGTGCTGGAAACTTGTAGAGGTGAGTTTGCTCAGCGCGTCTGCTGGCTTGTTCTCGCTTCTATTTATGTGATGCACTTTGTAGGAATAGAAGGTTTGCAGTAGTGTCTTTGCTTGGCTTAGGTAAAGTGCCATCGTATCTCCCCTGGCTTCGTATTCCCCGTTGATTTGGCCTGCCACCAACATGGAGTCTACATGTGCTTCGATGTGTCGTACGCCCATTTTGATTGCCAGCCTTAGCCCAGCAAGGAAATCTTCGTATTCGGCTTCGTTGTTTGTGCTTTTAAAATCCAGGCGTATGGCATAGGTGAACTCGTTCCTGTCGGGGCTCACCAGCTGGAGACCAGCACCCGCGCCGTCCTCGTTGGACGCACCATCTGTGTATAGTAGCCATGGTTCTTCCACTTGTTGTTTCTCGGCCTTTTCCATTGCCTTGCATTCCCGATCTTTGTCATCTGGTACCTCTATCATGAAATCGGCGAGCACTTGGCCCTTGATCGCCGGTCTCGGTCTGAACACTACGTTATGACCCCCGAGCTCTATCGCCCATTTTGCTAGTCTCCCTGAAATCTCCGGTCTTGCGAGTATGTTGCCTATGTTGTAGTTTGTTAACACATGAATGACGTGATTGGCAAAGTACCTGCGCAGCCGTCTTGATGCGTGAATTAGTGCGAGCACTAGTTTCTCCATGATCGCGTACCGGGTTTCTGGATCGGTTAGAGTTCGTGACACATAATAGACCGGCGTCTGGACGCCCTGTCGACCTACCAGCAACACTGCTCCCACTGCCCTGTCGGAGGCTGACAAGTATAGTACCAGAGGTTCACCCTTGACTGGTGCAGTTAAGGTTGGCAGCTTAATGAGGCAGTCTTTCATCTCGCGGAAAGCGCTTTCAGCTTCCGGAGTCCACTGAAATTGGCTCTTCTTCATGCAGTTTCGGAGAGTTTTTATAAACGGAAATGATTTTGCCGCGTGATTGGCTAGGAAGCGGTTGAGTGCTGCCAACCGTCCTGCCAATTTTTGCATCTCTTTGATCGTTGATGGTGACGGCATGCGTTCTATTGCTTGTATCTTGTCAGGGTTCACCTTGAAACCATCTTTCGTGACAATGAAACCCAGGAATTTCCCCTCCTCCATGCCGAAGGAGCACTTAGCTGGGTTTAACTTGATGCAGACTCCGCGCAGAGTGTCGAATGTCTTTTGGATGTTCAGCAACATTGTACTTTCCTCCTTGCTCATGATAACCAGATCATCCATATACACTTCTATGTACTTGCCGATGGCGTCGTGGAAGGTTTCGTTCATGAGCCTCTGATAAGTCGCGCCCGCATTTTTTAAACCAAAAGGCATTTTGGTATAGCAGTATAACCCTGTTGGTGTGCGGAACGCGGTTTTGTCTTCGTCCTGCACAGCCATCTGTACCTGGTGGTACCCTTTGTAGCAGTCAAGGAAACATTTCCACCGGAAAGTGGCAAGTGAATCGATCTTTTCATCTATATCTGGTAAGGCGTAACAGTCTCGCGGACATGCCTTATTCAGATCTTTGTAATCCACGCACATTCTCCAGCTACCGTTATTCTTCTGGACCATCACTGGGCTTGCTACCCATGTTTGGTACCTGACCTCTCTGATGATCCCCGCGTTTAGCAGCTCTACCACCTGCTCTTTCATGGCGTCATGCTTTATGTCTCCCAAATGGCGCTTAGCATGTACCACCGGCTTGGCCTCTTCCGATACGTTTAGACGGTGTTCAGCTATGTGCCGTGGAACACCCACCATGTCTGCTGGCGTCCAGGCAAAGACATCCATATTTTGGAACAACAGTTTTTTCAGCGCCGCGCGCGTCAGATCGGACATTGCAGGTCCCAAGGTTACCGTCTGTTCCGGATATGCGCTGTTGAGCACCCATTTTTCTGCCTCTTGGCGTGTTTCTGGTTTCCTTGCCTTTGCAGGTCTTAGCTCATCTGTCGCTAATACCTCTTTGCTTGCATAGATGATGGCTACTCCTGTTTCTGTTGGAAATCCCACTGCGGAGTGTGGGCCAGAGCAGATCATGCTGAAATCACCTTGGGATTCTCTTCCCAGCAGGATATCGTGTCTTGAATGTGCTGGCAGCACCATGAATGTGACTTCCTCTGTTCTTGAATTTCTTCCGTCTGAGAGCAGGACTGGGAACGATATTTGCCCTAGAGGAAAAACGGCTTCGTTGCAAAAACCAGTGAGCGGGTAATCAACTGGTTCTAAGCGCGCTTTGTCCTCCTGATCGAACTGATTAAAACACTGTTCATATATGATATCCGCAGTGCTCCCTGGATCGATGAAGATGTAATCCGTTTGGTAGTGCCCTATGACGCCCGAAATGACTATGGGCCTTCTTTCTCGTGGGCCTCCTCTTACAACTGGGAAAACGACTTGTTTCTCGCGCCATGAGTCATCCTGCGCGCGCTTGTTGTAATTTTTTCTTGGCCTTCGTGGACCTCCTTGAACCATGTGGGTTTCTAACTTCCGGAGTTTTTTGTTGTCCGGCCCTTCTTCTCTTCGTTGGATCTGACGGTAATCACGCCTGCCACCTTTGACCAGGTGAGTTAACTTTCCGTCTCTTAAAGCCCTTTCGATCTCTTGTTTGAGGCTGAAACAATCGTCGGTTAAGTGGCCGGTGTCTTTGTGAAAATCACAGAAAAGGTTCGGGTCTTGGCCCCTCTTGTTGCGCATTTGCAGTGGTGGTTTGAACTGGTGGTTCTCGGTTGCTAAGACTTCTGAAGGGGTTTTCGTTAGGAGTGTCCACTGTTTCTCTCTGTTTTCTTTTTTCACCTCTTTCCGGTGTGCGATTTGGTTGATCGTGTGGCGCGCGTCTTCTCGTACCGGGCTTCTTTCCCTGTGCCCGGATGTTCTCCAAGATTGGTTTCTGCCTTTCTTGCTGTGCCGGTCGGTATGATTGTAACTACGCTGACGGTGGTCGTCACCGGTCAACTGCCTATCTGACTCCGCGATGGTTTTGGCCGCCTCAATGAAGGTTTCCCAATCTTTGGGTCCCCCGTCTCTGCCTTTTACACGCTTGATTAAATCATCGCACTTGACTGCCCGCATGAAGTGTGCGCGCATCATCTTCTCGCCGCAGTCGCCAATCTCTAAACATTCTTTGTTGTACCGAGTAATGAAATCTTCTACGCTTTCGTGGTCTCTGCGCCATATGTTCAAGCAATCGGCTGGATCCCTGGTGTGTCGTCGTTGTTGTGAGAAGTGTGCCAGGAACTTCTCTCGGAAATCGATCCATGATTTGATTTTCCCTGCTGGTAAGCTGTCAAACCAGATGCGCGCTGCGCCTACGAAGGTTTGAGCAAAGAGATGACACCAGGTTGGCAAGTTCCATCCACCCGTTGCTCCTGCACCGTTGAAAACTTGGAGATGATCGTCTGGGTCTGTCAACCCGTTGTATTTGCCCACGTTGTGTGGCAATTTGGTTTTGTCTATGGCAGCCGTGGCGATCTCTCGGATGAACTTTGAATTCTCAGCCATGTCGTCCGGACGGTAGCTTAGAGTGTAGTCATGTTCAGCTTTTGGATCATAACCTGCGCGCTTGCGAGGTTTGTACGCTTCATGCTCTGGTGGTAGCCTGCTGAACACTGTGTTCGTGTCGTTGTCATCGTCAAATTCGTTGTTGATGTTGCGCGGGCCTAAACGGTTTTGTATTGGTTTCTTCGGTGGTTGAGAGTACTGCACGTAATTGCTTTCTGTTTCACCGTAAGTATCGCGCGTGTCGTGCGCGCTTGGCCTTATAACATGCGGTGGAGGTACTGACTCAGGATGCAGGTTGTATGCATTGGCCTGTTGAGGCATAGGAGCGCTCAAAGGCCTTTGCGGTGGAGTGACATATGCTGACTGGTGAGCTTGTGCTTGAAGCAAAGCTTGCTGCGCGCTGAGTTGTGTGTAAACAAGGTTTATCGACGCCACTTGCTCGGCATACCAGGAAGCTAGAGTTTTTCCTTCGGGTAGCCCTAATAACGTTGAGAAGTTTAGTTGTGCTTGGTCCGATGGAACTGAGGGGCCAGCTCCATGGCTCTGAGTTTGCACTGCTGGTGTCGGTTGGACTACCTCTGACGGAGGCTGAAACGTAGCTCCATTTGTGGTGTGAGTGATGATCCTAGGTGGGGTTTGGAAAGTCGCACCAGTTGTGTTTTGGGTAACAACCCTGGATGTACTCCCGAAAATACTAGGAAAATCGTTGTTCATCGGCCCTTCCTGGATAATTTCGTTCCTTTGACCTCTTTGGACGTGTGTGTTGTCCGCCATGAGTTCAAAAGAAGAAACGTCTCCATCCACTGGGTGGGAAGGGTTGTTTTCGGCCATTTTGACGAGTCTTTCGAAAAGAAAAAAGAGATGAGAGTGGTTTTGCTAAAAGCGGATGGCGCCAATGATGAAACACAGGTTAACATTATGGTTAATCTGTGGGGTTATT
This sequence comes from Helianthus tuberosus, assembly GCA_030545235.1. Lineage (NCBI taxonomy): Eukaryota > Viridiplantae > Streptophyta > Magnoliopsida > Asterales > Asteraceae > Helianthus > Helianthus tuberosus. Next base: position 3,175,073 of record CM060422.1, on the reverse strand, counting down.
TCTCCTGTGGGTTCAATCTATCTTCCTACTCGTAAGATGACCGTCTCCTGCAAAACAGCAAACCGTCAGTTTCGTTAAGAGGGGAATATGGGGGTTTCCCTCTTAACCAGGCTCCGGCGTGAGAATAAGTACTATTCCGAGGAAGGATAATCAGTGTGTGTTAAGCGTGAGAATAGTGAGAGCAAGATCCCTTTACCTGAATGATGGAGGGTTCTATTTATAGCCGGATGGTGGGAGAGGGAGGAGCAGCAATGCCAGCTGTAGACGCGCGCCAGCTGTCCGACCAAGGGGAATATCCCCTTGGTCTCCTCTGCTGTGGTCGGTGTAGTGGTACACGTGGCGCGCCTGCATTTGTCGAATGTGGAAACATCGTACTGATGTTGTCTGGCTGCTCCCTGACCTGTCGCAGGTCCACTTGGCGCTTGATGGTTGGTGACACGTGTTGTCCTTTATGTCGTATGGAGCATCTTTGGTGTCACCTGGATATTTTCCAGAACCTTCTAGAAGCTTCTGGATACGGCTGATGTCAACGCCATGTAGGATGGGGAAAGTGGTATGGTCCTTGCCATGTTGGCAAGGGTTTGGGACCATACCTCTTCACATTAAAACAACGGTTTTGCATACTTCATCATCGTCATCGCAAGCAGAGTCCCCCAGAGAGTAACAATGTTCGGTATCAATCTCTTCAAGCGCAATCCAGAAATCATACGCGTATCTCAACGCGTCGTTTCGCCAACCTAGAAATCGTTGACAAAATCATTCAACTCTACGATTACAAACCCTGGAAAAACCGCCAATTCGAACTAGAGCAGTTCCAAAAAGAATTCAACAAGATCAACAAAGAAATCGCCGGAGAAGATGCAACTTCACTGATCAAAGATACCGAAGACAACAAACTTTTGACTGCATAGAAAGAAGCACAGGTTGATGAAGCCAGAAAAACATTGCATTTGAATCTAAATTTGGTTAGTAATATTGTTCATGATTCTGTTCCAGTTAAACGATGAGGTGCGCATTTTAGTTATGGTCCGTATTATGCTTATTTAATGTTTTGTTGATTATTTTAGTAGTAACTGGATTGACTTGGTTACCAAAGTATATCATGATATACGTCAAACAAGTTAGGAGAGTGTGGAGTACACACTTGTTTGAGTTTATTATGATTTTAAGTATTCCGGAACCTCGATAGTGGGGGTGAGGTTCGGGGGCAGAAAAAACTTAAGGCAGTTATTGGACCGAATCCTAAAATTCGAAAACATTTCTTTTGGTCAGTCTTTCTGGTTCACGAAAATCACACGAATCACATAAACGTTCTTTTGGTAAGTCTTTCTGATCAGTCTTTACAGCCGGACTGTTCTGTCTATCAGTTTCAAGTTGTCACCTTCTACTCACCATCTACAACAGGGCGGTAATCGCGCCTTATCAAAAAAATCCACTGCTGTTTTGGTATTGGCGTTTATTGGAGGCCCTTTGCTACATGTTTGCTTTCGTAGGTCCTATCTTTCTATTTCTTCAACTATTTGTGTCTGAAGAGCCAAGGTATATACTAAAACTCATATTTGCTATCATTTGTTTTCTTGTCGTGCTGCACATATGAGCGCAAGGCGCCATCTGTTTAGCTGCTGTGACTACACATTATCATCTGTTTTTTTTTTTTTTTTCTTGTCATACTGCACATATGAGGGCAAGGCACCATCTGTTTAGCTCAGTTTGATGAAGAGCTTTATAAGGTAACTGCTGAAGGAGACGATAAGTATTTGATTGATGATGCTGTACAACCGCTTTGTGCGTATGATATGGATGAGTGGTTCCATCCGACATGACTGCCGTTAAAATTCGCTGCGTATTCTTGTTGCTTTCGTGGTTCACATGGGCGTGATACTCTTGGGATTTTTCGTGTTCACCAGTTTGAGAAGTTAGAACAGTTGTTTCTGGCGCGTTTAATGACACTGCTGCTAAGAAGTAAGATCTTGAAGCTTGGTTTTCGGCATGGAGAACTTGGACTTTTGTTAAGTATGCCTGGGGCTGGAAGCTTTGTGAGTCTGGTGTTTTTAACGTTAAAAGCCTTCGCTGTCTGATGGTTGAAGATACCAGATTGCAGCCGACATCTGGGTTTCATTGGAATAAGTGGGTTCCTAAGGTCTCTTTTGTTACGTTAATAGTCTTCCCACTTCGGATGTGCTTAGCTCGAGGAATATTGTTACTCAAGACCCGGTGTGTCGTCTGTGTGGGGATTTCACTGAATCTATGGAGCACATTTTTACGGGATGTCAATTCTCTCAAGCGATTTGGAATGTAATGTGGTTTCTCAGTAGTGGAAGTCTCAACCGGTTTATATTTTTCAGTTTTCAGACCTTAATGTGCACGGTTTTCTGGGCGGCTCAAAGACTAGACGGAAAGTGACGCAAGCAATCATTTACACGGTGATTTGGAGGGCCAGAAACAACGCCTTTTTCAACGCGAAAATCCCTTCGGTAGCCAATGTTTTCGAGGAAGCAAGAACCCTATCGTATTTGTGGAAAAGAATAGATCGAAGCGGAGGAGCCTTACTTGGGAGAACTGGAAGAGTTTCAATATTGATAGTATGGGTCAACTTTCCAGTTTGTCCGTTCTCTGTTTATCCTTTTTTCGGTTTGTATTGATCCTTGCTAGTAGTCGTGTTTGTTTTTTAATAAAGTTTTGGTTTTGTTGGCAGTTCAAAAAAAAAACTATTGTTCTTAAATCTTAAATAAATATAATAGTGAATGCTTGGTAGTCTAGAAATTATAGATTATACTCTTCAGTCTTTATTATACCTTTTTTTATGTAAATGAACTGCAGATCCATTTATTTTGCTAGTTAATTTTTCAATGTAACAAGAAGATGGGTTAATGGTTGTAAAAGTCCCGCCTAGGCTCCCAGTACTCGCTACTAGGTAGACTACCAAGGCACGAGTACTGTTCTCCCAAGCCAATTACTCCCCAAGTAATCTCCACCTAAGCCGAGTACTTCCCGAGTACTCCCAAATCCGACTAGGAAACGCCTAGCGACTTTTGCAACCATTACATTAACCAAAAGTCATGCATTAGATTTACTAATTTAACCATAACATACAAAAAAGGCGAATGCGCTCTATATAAACTACGTGTTGATTTCTACTCAAATCACCACATCATAAACCATTAACATCAAAGATCAACAAAAAAAAAATACCCCAGTATCATAATCTAATCTATTCATCATCAGCCACCACTTCTGCTTCCGCCTCGGGAGAACCCTCACCGTCACCTTCAGCATCTACCTCGCTCAACTCCTTTTCCTACGTACCAACAAGCCCATTTCAAGTTAGCATGTGATCACAACAAATCATGTATACAAAAAACCAGCACAAAATCAAGAAATACTCACAGCCTTAGCATCTTCATTGTCACCAACATTTGGATTCTCCAATGCCTTTTGGTATTTCTCTTTAAGTTCAGCAGCCCTTTCAACATAAGATTTCTTTTCCTACATAATGCACCAATACAAAAAATTAAAATTCAGTAAACAATCAAAATTTCCAAATAAACAAAAACCAAATTTATATATGTATATATGACATATGTAACTCACTTCTTCAGTCATTGACTTCCATTTTTCACCACCCTCCTTAGCAACCTAAATCAACAACAAATAATTAATCAAACACTACCAAAATACCAAATCAAGAAAATGTAACTTAATATTCAAATTGCATACCAATGCAACTTTCTTATTGTCTGGATTTGCTTCCTTAAATGTTTTCCTAAAGTCCTCCCTACAAAACAACAAATTCCCCCAATCAATATCATGCAAACATATTAATTAAAACATGAGTAAAATCATGACATACATGAACAAAAAGAATGCAGTTGGTGGCCTTTTAGGTTTACTTGGATCCCTTTCTTTCTTTGACTTCTTTGCAGATGGTTCTTTTGCTTTTACTGTCTTCTTTCTGCACCAAAATCCACACAAACATAAATTAAAAAAAAAAACAATAATAATAAATTTAATCAATAATAATATAACTCTAGAAACTAATGACCTCTCTACAGGTGTTTTAGCAACAGATTCTTTAGGTGTATCCACACAAATTGTCTCTGTAACAAAAAAAAATCCAATGTTGTTAAAAAATTTAAATTAAATTGCTCAATTAAACAACATATTATTTTAATAAACACCGTTACATACCTAGATTCATTTTGATTTTGGCCTCAAAACCACAATCATGCATGCTAATTAACGCCACAGCAACACTCTTATTACATCCTTCACTGCAAAACAACAAAAAAGGTCCATATAATTAACAACATGTACTTCAATTCAATAATCACAATTCACAAAATACAAATAACAAATGAAGATAACAATACCATCGGGTGAAAGCACTGCCGTTCTTCGCTCGTTTAAGCGTAACCGAAGCGGTATCCGCTTCGACTCGCTTCCGGGAGCGATTAGCGTTGACTGATTTTGAAGATGTTTGACCGGTTCCAGCCATTGAAGGAAATCTGTGATTGGGTTTGAGTGAGAAGAAGATTTGGTGATGGAAAATGTTGGGGGAAAGGGTTTAAGAAGAGGGGGAATTTTATTAAAATTTTAGCGCCAAAAATGGCGCCGGTATTTGAAGGGGAAATTTTGAGTTTTGAAAATGAAATGAATTTGAATTTGTGAGGATTGCCAAGCTGGCAGAATACCCGCCGTTAGATTTGATGTTGATTGGGTTTTGTGAAGGTTACATGATTGGTCCTTTAGTTAAGTTCGACTTGAAGATTTTAGTTTATGAGTTTTATTTCTTACAGTTTTAGCTTAAAATAGTGGTTTTATTTTAGTAAGAGTCAATCAATCCTCCGTATTTATATATCTATGTGAGTGTATTCTTTATATTTTGTAGAAAGATTGTGAGTGGAGTTGAGGCGCGAAAAATATGAGTTTGAGAAATAGTTGAAGATGCGGAGAGGACGGGTGATGTTATGATAATGTTATTAAAATATATTATTGACTTTTAAACCAATTTATCCTCACGATTTTTAAATGCTTATAATTTTTTCATATGTTAATTTTTTTGGGGTAGGTTACAATTTTCGTCATTTATGTTTGTATCGGATTGTAATGGATGACTTTTAACTTCAATAATTATAGTCAAAATACTTTATATGTTAAACACATTACACCCTAGATCCTTTAACACTAACTCAGTTAAAATTTTCAGTTAAAATTTGTTATATGGCTTGCACATGAGGGTATACCGGTAATTTTACTTATTTATTTAAAAAAATAAAAAAAGGGTAAATTACGTATATAAATAAAACTCACAAAATGGTCGCCGCCCACCCTTAACCATCATTGACCACCGGCCACTCTGAACCATTACTGATCGTCGACCTCTCTCTCTTTAAACGTACACGCATATAAAGTCTCTCTTTCATATCCAACCACTACCTTCACAAATTAGGGATGAGATCGGTACAATACTGGTACCGTACCGGTACCAATACCGTAAATACCGTTACCGAAGTTGAGGAAATGTTGATACCAATTACCGTACCGTATTTATAGATTCGGTTTCAGTACGGAACCTATATTTCAGTACTTTACCACATTGGCACAGCTTTGGTGTCATCCATTGTTTTACCTAACAAAATATCATGTGCAACCCATCCATCAATTATTAACTGAACTAGAGTAATATATAGAGAAATATAAAAAAAGGTAAACGTATTAAGTAGTCAAAAAATCAAAAGGTAAACATCAATGGGTTCGACTTTTAACATCTAAATTTCAACATGTCTAAAAAACATTATAATTGATTAAAGATATCTAAACAAAAGAAATTTGATATTGATTTAATCTTGCGAATCGCTTTGCATTTTCCCTTTTCCTCTTTACCGATGATGAAGATGCCATAAACAACTTAGAAGAATTCAAATCAAAAATCAGTGTTGCAAAAATCGCGATTACTCAGCGATTAATCGCCGACTAGTCGCTAGTCGGCCTCCTACTGAGTGATTTTTCACTAATCAATCAAAAAATCGCTAGTCGGTCAAAGCCGGTCCAAGCCGCCCTAGTCGGCCCATTTGAAATCCTTACAAAACAGGCCCAAGATTACAACTTTAGCCCATTTTCCTTATCCCTTACCCTAATATGACGAAGAATTTGAGTCGGAGAAACAGGATAAAGTAGACGAGGAGATTGAATACGAGTCGGATGGTGTCGAAATCATTGAACACTACGGGGATGACGATTACATTTGAGCTATTTGTTAATGTTTGAATTTTAAGTACTGAGACTTGTTATGTTATGACTTATATGTAAGTTTAGTTTGTATTTTGAACTACTTTTACTTTTTTAAGTATTATACTGACATGGATGTGTGAGTATATATATATACATATTTATAAAAATAATAAAATTTAGAAATAAAATTTCCGATCCGATTAATCCCGAGTAATCCCGAGTAGTTGCTAGTCCCCACCTCACCGGCCGACTAGCGACTAGCGAGTTCTCCAACCTTGTCTAAAATGAAAACATAAAAACTTATCAATATTTTTCGGTATTAATACCGGTATTTACCGAAAAATACTAGTACCGATACCTTGTGCACATGCCAGTTTATTGTTTATCTTGTTAACTAGCTCGCCATGAGGATTTGTTTAAACTTATTTATTTATTCTATGTATGAAAACTTGTATACTCGTCAATACCTTGTGTGTTGATCTATACTTTATAACAAATTGCAGGACGATGCTGATGATTTAATGGGCGTAGTGTTGAAGCCTTAGATACACATCTAGAAATCGTAGGATTTAAATTGTTGTATCAAATTTCGTACTATGTTTGTTGTATTGCCTTGTTGTATCGAACATGTTGTATTTGAAATTCATGTATTGTAATCCAACTTTTGTTATGAAATGAAATCAGTTTATGTTAATTTTATTGTCACTTTAGTGTTGTGTGCAATGAGCAATCTATCCTCGTCTCACTCCAATGTTTCCATCATAGGTTGGGGTGTGACATCACCGATCAACCGAACCACTCTCAACAACACCTTAGACACTCGCCGGTAATGCATTCGAGCCCTAAATTTTGTGTTGAAATTGAACTTGTTTGGTTGAATATTCGAGTAAATGAAGCCGAAATGATGGTTGTTAAGAATTAAAGTGATGGTTGATGGTGGTGTTTTCTCCACATACAAAACCGATGACCGGGTTAGGTGGAGAGGTTTTAGGGTTTTCCAATTTGGCAAAACAAATTGATTGGCTGGATTGACGGTGGCGGTGTACGTGTTTGCAGGCCTTATTCTTCTGAAGTTTGTCGCCGACGTCTGACTACAGGCTTATAAGGAGGGGTGTTTCGATTAAGCGGGTTTAGTGGTGGTGGTGGTGGTGATGGTGAAAGAAGAAAGGGGAAATGAAATAATGTAAAAAAAAGAAAAAGATAAGTGGGTTTTTAATCTTTTCTTTTATTTAGTTGATAAAATAACTAAATACTCTTGACTAATCAAACTTAACTTAAAATTTTAACCTAGTTAGTACTAAATGGCCTAAGGTGTAATGAGTTTTCCAAATAAAGGACCGTGGCGGTAATTATTGAAGTTAAAGGTCATCCATTGCAATCCGGTATAAAATGAAGGACGAAAACTGTAATTTACACTTTTTTAACTTTAACTTTTTTATTAGTGCTGGACCTTTCTAGAAGTCTAGTGATACTTTATGTTGCGCTAATCGGTTTATTTTTGTAGGAACCTGAGAGGTCATTGAAGCTTAAACAACTTATGGCTCCTCAAAAAAGCACGCTCTTGCATTTTAAAAAAAACAATGAAAGTTGATTCAGCTTATGCTTTAACACGTAAAATTAAATTAAAACTTCAGGTTAATGGGTCAAAGTTTCTCAACTAAAGTTGACACTAATAATTCATAAGAAAAAAGTTTTGGTTGGACGAACCATTATTAGTAATTAGTGTTTATCCTTGCAGCTTGAAAGCAGTTCAAAGTTTATCGTCCAAGGAAAGAGAGTTCGTTTCTCATCAAAATGAGAATAGTTATCCCAGAGTTGAGTGTAGAGTTTTGCCAATACACGTATTCCCGCTTTGTTACAAATTCAGATTTTGTAGCGGGTAATTATATTTCTTGTGATCAATTTATCCCAATATTCAGTACAGGTTTAAATGCTTTGAACTATTTTTTTAAATAATCGATGTGTTGTATAAGATATAATACCGCTTTAATAATTAAATTTATGAGATTTTAAGCACTTTTTTTTTACTTTATATGTTGACATGGTGCACTTATTCAACCATTTTCACTTAGAGCGTAATTGAAAGTGTATATTGTAACAGTAACACATAAATATGTATTGAATACGTGATTATTGTAATAAGACTTTTGGATAATTTTCTTTTCAAATACGTAATTATTGTAAAAAACACACGAACAATATGATGCCAAATTCTTATCATATGTAACGGATTAAAATTCTCAAGAGCTACTAATTGTTTATATTCAGCTAAGGTTCTAGAGAAAATAATATATTTGTCAAAGCTGGTTGTGGTTAACGGTAACAAAATTAGCGAACTTTGATGGTGTCGATGGTGGTTTTAGACGATTTTGATTGGATCACCATTAGGAAAACCAACGATCAGTCTTTTTTTATCTCACTCGATCTCTCCCTGTCATCTCTTGATGTTCTGTAAAGTTTTAGCAGTGAATACCAGCTTTCCAACAACCACATCAACCATCCCAAAAACACGAAATAAACAATTTCTTGGTGAACCATTCTCCACCTTGGCGAGATCATGAATATCCCGAAGGAAATGATAAATGCTAATTTGTAATCATGAACCTCAAAGAAATATGATGTGTTAGAATCGAAATCAATAAATTTCAAAGGAATATTTGTGATTTTGTTTATCAAGGTGAACTTTTTTTAAATTATTGTATAAATTACACTTTTCGTTCTTTATGTTTGTATCAGACTGCTATGGATGACATTTAACTTCATTAATTACAGTTACAATCTTTTATATGTTAAACACATTGCACCCTAGATCCTTTAACACTAACCTAGTTAAAAAATTCAGTTAAAATTGGTCATGCGACTTACACATGAGAGTATATCGGTAATTTTACTTATTTATTTAAAAAATAAAAAAGGGTAAATTACATATATAAATAAAACTCACAGAATCTTCGTTCCATCTCTTCTTTCTGCTCAATCAAGAACAACAAATCATGGCTGTCGGCCACCCTCAAATGATGGTCGCCGACCACCCTTAACCATCATTGACCACCGACCACCCTCAACCATCACTGATCGCCGACCTCCTCTCTAAACGCACACACATACAAAGTCTCTCTTTCATATTCGACCACTACCTTCACAGATTTAGGGTTATCAGAACCCGTCAGCCATTCTCTCTCTCTCTCTCCAAACCTTCGGGCGGGTGGAGGTCGGGTTTTCGCGCATCTGGGAGAGCCAAGGGGCTGGCGGCGGTCGAGTAGTCGACCTTGGCCAAAGCGCCCGGTGTCATGGTGGTTGTCACGTCTTTCCTTGTCGTTCAAAAAAAAAAAAAAATACAAACAACTCTATGATATAATCCACCCACACCGAAACATGAAGAAGCAAATAAGTTCTTTTTTCTTCATGCTGGTTTTTTCTCTTTACTTTTGTGTAAAGAAGGGAGCATTATCTCCCATTACCGATGATACACCAAGGCCGAAAACACCAATGATTTCACCACGTCTCTCAACTCGTTTCTGCTCCTGTCAAATGGCAATTCTTCTTATTTACCCATTGGGAAGCTGCAGTCGACAATCTTAGGTTCAACAAACCCTCCATTCCCCCAACATAGCTTTTACGACACACACCCATTATATATATATTGTTAGTGAAAGATGATGAATAGTAATTTCAATTTTATAATAATATATTGCTTTTTACTATTTTTAATAACACATTTTTATTTTTTTTCCTTTTTAAAACCATATATTTCCTATACCGTTTTTTAAATAGTTCTCTTTTCTTTTTTTAGAACATATATTATCGGTTAATTTAATACTTCTTTAATATTTTACGTTTATAACTTTTTCTAAAAACTTAAGTACGTAGTTATGATTGATTTTTCCCGGACATTCCGTTATATGTTTTGTTAAAAACGAAATTGTACTTATAATAAAGTATTTATTTGGTATCATAAAACAGTACGATGATAAACTAAACCGTTCTAATGGTTTGGCTTTCTTAACAACATGCTATATTTTCAAATCACGTTTGTTTTAAATTATCATTTGCTCAGTTTCGCCGCAACGCGCGACGACAAGAAAACTAGTATATATTAAAGTTCATTTTATAACACTACTAGAACAAAAGGAACAAACCTCATTTAATTTTTTTATTAGTAATTCATTTCTTTAATTTTAGCTTTAAAAGTTTATCTACATATATAGATTATGTGCATGTAGTATAACATACACATGTATAGGTTTTAAACATAATTTATTCATTTCTTTTGAAATTTCAAAATAGAGGAATAACATTGCATTATATATATCTATATCTATACTATATAATAAAAGAAACCAATAAAAGGACACTTGTCATTATTCTAGACCATCTACTATTACTTAATTATAGATAATTATTATTTAATTTAAATTATTAATTTTAATATATGTTTCAAACATTTAAGAAATTAAAGATAAAGTTCATTAAATATATAAATATATAGGAAGTTTGGTCATGAATATAAGACTATCTCGATATCATATATCAAAAGGACTATAGTTTTATATTTTTATAATACAATACATCAAAAGAACTTCTATTAGTTCCAACTTCTTATTTAGTAAAATCACTATGTAATATGATAAACATATTTCTTTTCACGACTTGATACATACATGATTTTTTAAATTAGGATATAACCCCGTGTGTATTACACGGGTTAAGTAAATAAAATATCAAATAGTTAATAACGAAGATTTAACAATTATAAAATGATATTTTAAGACACTTTTATGATATCCGAACAAAAATTTGTTTTATGTATGATCAAAACTTGTGATGTTCGTCAAGTTTATAAATATGAAAGCATTTGAACCATCAATTAGAAGATAAACTGTATCATCGGCTTTCTCACGACGTAAACCCAAGTTTTAATTAATTAGTTCTAAAATTATTGTTGAAATGTTTAGATTAGGCATATAGCAATTAGCCAATTAGATAAACTTATAACTACAAAATAATATTTAAATTAATTAGATAAGTATAAATTATCAATAATTATTAAGTTATATAACTTTAAAATTTAAATATATGGACTTGAGTTGCATCTTGAAAGGATGGTTGTTTTTGGATAAATTTATTAGTATGATAAATATAGTTATTATTCTTCTTATATTTTAAATATATTAAATAAATAAATTATTTGTTAAGCAAGAAAATCGTTCCTACCATCCTCGTTATGAAAATGCTCGATATTTGTTTCAATTATTAAGATATAATTTCTAACCTAGTAATTAATATAAATAAGAAAATCGTTCCCTCCACCCTATTTATGAAAATGCTCGATATTTGTTTCAATTATTAATATATAATTTCTAACCTAGTAATTAATATAAATAAATAATAAGATAATTTATGGAACTTTATCCGTAATTTCTTAAATGTGTCTTAAAATATCGTTTTATAAAACAAAATTTTGTTCGGATATTAGAAAAGTGTCTTAAAATATCGTTTTATAATTGTTAAATCTTCGTTATTAACTATTTGATATTTTATTTACTTAACCCGTGTAATGCACGGGGTTATAACCTAGTATATATATATATATATTGTTATTGAAGAACGATAAATAGTAATTTTATTTTTAAAATAATATATCGCTTTTTTAACATTTCATTATCATTATATTTACTTTTAATATATATCTTAAAAAAACATATTCCCTTTTGTCATTTACGTTTTGTTTTTCATAATTCTTTTTTCCCTTTTTAAATAATATTACCTTTATCAATTAATTTAGTATTTCTTTAATAAATTTCGTTTGTTAATTAAAAAAACTTAAGCACGCAGTTATGTTTATTTACCCCCCCCCCCCCCCCCATCGAGATTGCGATATAAGTATTGTTAAAAATGAAGTTGTATTCAAACTAGAGTATTTATTTAATGTTTAACGGTACAATGATAAACTCGATTCTAATGTTTAGCTTTCGAAACAATATGCTTCAATTTCAAACACTATTTGTTATCATTATCATTTGCTCTATTTCGCCGCAACGCGCGACGCCAAGAAAACCTAGTTTGAATAATTTTAGTATGTTTAAGAAAAAGTTAAGGTTGCAAAATAAATAATTTATTTTAGTATGGGCGGTCATCACGCATCACTCACTCATAACTTCCAATCAAGTTCTGTCATGTCATCAAGCATTATTCTATCACTAGTGATGGATTTTAGTGGAAATGCCCATCATTTGTGATGGAATTCCATCACTCACAACCCTTTTGTTTTTAAATTATAACTTAATAATAAAACACTAAAATTATAAATTTCATTTAAATTAAAAACAATATTTCTAGAAATATTTTAGACTACAATAAAAATAAAAACATACATAAAGAAACTCTACTCCTCGTCCGGATTAGGAAATTCCAAACCTAAAGAACCTACTAGTTCAATTAAATCGTATCTCAATCGAAAGGGAATTTCTTCATCACGGAAGTCTTGTTGGATATTTTCGGGAACGGAAACTTGTGTAGGAGGATCCGGCACCCAATCTGGAGATATTGCACGTCCGTCTTGTTTGATTAGCATATTGTGCAATATGATACATACATATACTATGCTATGTATTGATTTCTTATTCATCGCATGAACCGGTCGGCTTAGTATGCCCCATCTACCCTTTAAAACACCAAAAGCTCTCTCAACGTCTTTTCTTGCCGATTCTTGCAACTTTTTGAACGCCTTTTCTTTAGCCTCGATAGAAAATGAAGGAGCTTTCACAAAAACAGACCATGATGGGTAGATACCATCCACAAGAAGAAAGCCTCGTCTGTAATAGCATCCGTTAACATAGAATGGGCAGAAGGGTGCGGTACCATCCATTACGTTTTGGAACAACGGCTGTCGCCACCCCCGATCCCAGGTCCCCTGGAAACGGGTGGCCGCGAGCCAGTGCCGGTGGTATCTCGTATTGTCTAATTTGGCAGCGGAAATTTTCATCAGGACCGTAGTTAGGAAATCAAAAAATATTTGATCAGAGTAAAATACCACATTTTCACGGCAATTAAGCAAATGGGTTAAAACCCAAGTTCATAGTACACACGTTTTCATAGGAATACATCCTATTTTATTTAATAAAAACATCTATTTTATTTTATGTAACTTTATTGCCACTTTTCCAAGCCTTCAGTGCTGTCCAGCTGCCTTCTATTTGGCTTTCACATTTTGTTACCTGAAACGCGTTTTAAAAACATTTGTCAGTGGGAAATACTGGTGACTGAATCCCAGTTTAATCAAGTTTAAATAGAAAGTCACAGTGTACAGTATTGAGAGCGGTTACAATGTTTATATCTACACAATTACTCCATTAGTACTGTCAATCCTGACTTGTGGGTCATATTACACATTGGCTAACTCATTGTCCAATGGTAACGTATTGTCATCCCGACTTACTACTCACAGTGTATTAAATTTTGTATACAAAACCCCAACATACCGGCAGTAATTGAAGAATTACAAAGACTCAATCACTGCTTAATTGCATTGTAAAACATTTAAGGTTTTGTAAAAACAGTTTACAAAAAGAGATTACTCACATTGCTGTCTTAGGTTTTTCGTAAGGGTTTCCTTGTGACAATCTATAATTTACACAAATGCACACGCGTTAGTATAATAACCCATTTTAACATTAGCAATACCCTCCCCGAGACGGCATTCCAATGACTACGTCGGGCAGAACCACGACAGCCATTACGGAACCCTAGATCAATCGGGCAGCGTATCTAATACGTATCCAGGGGTTATAATACTTACAACGGAGCAGAACTTCGCTATTTAGGGGGTATAATACCCGAGTATTACTTTTACTACTTCAGAATTCGTTTAGAAAGAAAAGATGTGAGCGACGAAAATGAAATCCCGAGGCCTCCTTATATAGTTGCTGAATCTGGTCCTCTCGCGGCCCGCGTAAGAGTAGGCAAGGCCTTACGCGCCCGCGTCAACATCCGGTCAACGTATAGGTGATCCGGGTCACTACCTAGCTTCGCCACGATGATGACACGTGTCATCACCGGGCTGTGCCACCATTTCACCTCGTCGCGGCCCGCGTCAACTAAGGGGGTGCCTTACGCAGCCCGCCTTAACTTAAAATTTCTTGTTTTTAATTTATTTTTAATGTCATATTGTATTTCGGGCTCGGTTTTCACGTATGGGGTGTATTTAAAGACATATTGGGCTATTTTAAAATAAATTAGGGCGTCGGAAAAATAATTCAAGGTGTCGGTTTATTGAGGATTGTTACATCCTCCCCACCTTGTTTTAGAGCTCGTCCTCGAGATCTACTGGAACAAGTGTGGATATTTCCGTTGCATTTCAGATTCAAGTTCCCATGTGTACTCAGGTCCTCTTTTGGAGTCCCATTTCACTTTGACCAGAACTAATCTTTTATGCTTGAGATTTTTGACTTTCCTGTCTTCAATTTGTAGAGGCATTTCTACAAACTTGAGTTGTTCATTTACCTCTATATCATTAAGAGGTACTACCAGTGATTCATCGGCTAAGCATTTCTTGAGATTAGATACATGAAACACATCATGTATACCTGCCATTTCCTCTGGCAGTTGTAGTTGATAGGCTACGGTTCCTATTCTTCTAATAATCTCAAAAGGTCCAACATACCTGAGACTTAGCTTTCCCCGTTTGATGAATCTTACTACTCCTTTCCAAGGAGAGACCTTCAACAATACCTTATCTCCTACTTGAAATTCCAATGGCTTGCGTCTGTGATCAGCGTAGCTCTTCTGTTGATCTCGTGCTGCTTTCAGTCGTTCCTTGACTTGGATAATCTTGTCAGTTGTTTCTTGCACTATCCCAGGTCCCGATAGTTGCTTTTCCCCAATTTCTGCCCAACAGACTGGGGTTCGGCACTTTCGTCCATAAAGTGCTTCGAATGGTGCAGCATTGATACTTGTGTGATAACTATTATTATAAGAAAATTCTATTAAAGGTAAGTGATCATCCCAATTACCTCCGAAATCAATTACACAAGCTCTAAGCATGTCCTCCATCGTCTGAATTGTTCTTTCGCTTTGTCCATCCGTTTGAGGATAATAAGCTGTGCTTAGCTTTATCTTGGTTCCCATTGCCTTTTGGAAACTTGACCAAAAATGAGAAGTAAAACGACTATCTCTATCAGACACAATTGATAAAGGTATTCCATGTAATGAAACAATTTCATTTACATATAATTTAGCTAGTTGTTCCATACTGAAAGTTTCCTTCATTGGTAGGAAATGAGCTGACTTGGTTAGCCTATCTACAATCACCCAGATTGTATCATTTCCTTTCTTCGTTTTGGGTAATTTAGTAAAAAAATCCATTATTATTTATTCCCATTTCCATACTGGTATTTCTAACTGTTGTAACAAACCTGAGGGTTTCTGGTGTTCAGCTTTAACTTGTGAACAAGTTAAACATTTAGAAACATAGGCTGCTATGTCCTTTTTCATTCCAATCCACCAGAAATTTTTCCTTAAATCCTGGTACATTTTATCACTTCCTGGATGCATTGTATATTTAGACTTATGGGCTTCTTCTAATATATGATAACGTAGGTTTCCTAGTTTAGGTATCCACATTCTCTTTTCATGAAATCTCCAAATTCCATCTGTTCCTTGTTCTAATTCCTTTAGCATACCTTTTAATTTTTCAGTATCATCCTTGATTACTGATTCTTGTACTTTTCTAATTTGATCATTTAAATCAACTTGTAGATTTAATTTAAGAGAACGTATCCTTTTTGGCTTTTCATGATACTTTCGGCTTAAAGCATCTGCCACTACATTTGATTTTCCTTCATGATACTGGATATCACAATCATAATCACTAAGCATCTCCATCCAGCGTCTTTGCCTCATATTCAACTCCTTTTGCCCGAAAACATACCTTAAACTCTTATGATCAGTGAATATGGTAAACTTACTACCGTAAAGGTAATGTCTCCAAATCTTAAGGGCAAAAATTATAGCTCCTAATTCTAAATCATGGGTTGAATAATTCTCTTCATGATTCTTAAGTTGTCTAGATGCATAAGCTATAACCTTTTGGCGTTGCATCAACACACATCCATAACCTAATTTAGAAGCGTCACAATAAACTACAAAGTCTTCAGTTCCTTCTGGTAACGCTAATATGGGTGTATGGGTTAATCTATGCTTAAGAATTCTGAATGCTTTTTCTTGTTTTGGTCCCCATTCAAACTTAATGGATTTACAGGTTAACTTAGTTAAAGGAATGGCTATTCTAGAAAAATCTCGAATAAACCTTCTATAATAACCGACCAATCCTAAGAAACTTCTAACCTCAGTTGGTGACTCAGGGGTTTTCCATTTAGTAATCGCCTCGATCTTTGTGGGATCCACATGAATTCCTTCATGGTTCACTAAGTGTCCAAGAAATTGTACCTGCTCTATCCAAAATTCGCACTTCGAAAATTTAGCGTAAAGCTTTTCCTTTCTTAATAGGCTTAAAAGTGCGTGCAAATGCTTTGCATGATCCTTTTTACTTTTAGAGTAAATTAGAATATCATCTATGAAAATAATTATGAATTTATCCAAATATGGCTTACATATTTGGTTCATCATGTCCATAAATGCAGCTGGCGCATTGGTTAAACCGAATTGCATGACAGTAAATTCATAATGTCCATACCTTGTTCTGAACGCGGTCTTAGGAATGTCCTCTTCCTGTACCTTTAATTGATGATATCCTAATCTTAAATCGATTTTAGAGAAAAATCGAGCTCCTTGTAATTGGTCGAACAGATCATCGATTCTCGGTAGTGGGTACCGATTCTTAATCGTGACTTTGTTCAATTCACGGTAATCAATACACATACGCATTGATCCGTCTTTCTTTTTAACGAACAGTATCGGTGCTCCCCATGGCGACGAACTTGGCTGTATAAATCCTTTCTCCAATAATTCATCTAATTGGTTCTTCAATTCCTGCATTTCGGCGGGTGCCAAACGGTAAGGTGTTTTGGCAATCGGTGCGGTTCCAGGTAGTAGGTGAATTCTGAATTCAACTTCTCTGTCTGGTGGTAGTCCTGGTAATTCTTCTGGAAATACATCTGAAAACTGGGACACTATTGGAATGTCTTTTTAGTTCTTTTCCTTTAGTGTTAGTGATTATAGAAATCAAATACACTATAGAACCTTTTCTTATATAACTTGCAGTTTTCATCACAGAGATGAATTTCGTGGATCTAACTGGTTTATCTCCTTTAATTGTGATCGTTTTACCTTTTGGTGAATTTACTTGGATTGACTTTTGATTACATTAAATACTGGCTTTATTGGCTACTAACCAATCCATTCCTAAAACGACATCAAATCCTGCCAGATTCATTGGATAAAGATTTGCCATAAACTTTTGGTTTAAAATTTCTATTCTTGCTCCCTGCAAGATTTCAGAAATCTTAAATGTTTCTCCATTAGCTGTCTCTACTAGACACTCTTGTGGTAGTTTAGTTAATGACTGCTTAAAGAGTTTGCAAAACGAAGTATTAATGAAACTTTGGTTTGCACTAGAGTCAAATAATACCTTAGCAAAAACATCATTAACTAAAAACGTACCAGCTATCACGTCTGGAATCATCTTGGCTTCATCTGCAGTCAGAACAAATGCTCTAGAATTTTTAGTGTTCTTATTGTCCGCAGCTGGAGCCAATTTTGGACAGTTTGTCCTGATATGACCTTTTTCTCCACAGTTGTAGCATAATCCATTACTGGATTTCTTCCTGCAATTTTCTTCCTTGTGTCCTGGCATCTTGCAGAAATTGCAAAGAGTGGAGCATTTTCCCGAATGCTTTTTCTTGCAGACCTTGCAGAAAGGTGCAGAGGTAGAACCCATATTCCTACGATTGTAATTCCCAGAAAGGAATTATTGAGTAAGCCTCTGTGCTAGGTTTTTCTTCTGGTCTTCTTCTCGGGTACGTACCAATTCATCAGTCAAGGTGTTGGTTAGCTCTACAGCTTCTTCTATAGTTTGAGGTCTAGCTGCCTTGACTACATGCCTAATCTCTCCGATTAATCCCCAGATGTAACGGGAGATTAATACCGGTTCTGGTGATGCAACGGTTGGTACTATTCTAGCATATTCAAAGAATAATTTTGTGTACCCCTTACTATCCACTCCATTCATCCTAAGATTTAGGAATTTGTTTGCTATCTGTTCCTTGTCATTAGGAGGGCAGAATTTCCTTTCTACCATATTTCTAAATTCTTCCCATTCCATGTTGTAAACCCTATCACTTCCTCTTGATTGGAGGATAGTGTTCCACCATTCTAAGGCGGAGTTCTTAAATAAATTGGAAGCAAACATTATCTTGTCCTCTTTCGCACATTTGCTTATTTTTAACACAACCTCAGTCTTTTCTATCCAGCGCAAAGCTGCAATAGGTTCTTCTTTGCCCGAGAATTCTATTGGTTTACAGGACCATAATTCTTTGTAAGAACAACCATAAGGCATGGTTCTTCTTCTTTTGGGAATGGGCGCTTGAAGTACGGGTCCATTGTTCACACTATTTTCCGGTTCAGTTGGTCGCTTACTGCTTTGTTTACTTTTATTATTTGCTTCGTGAACCGTTTGAATAATAAATGGCATTGAATCTATGATTCCTTGTGCCACTATGTGTTGAACGACACTATTATCCATTTGGTTTCCATTGCTATTGATACTCGGATTCTCATTAACCACGTTAAGGTTACTCTGGTTATCGTTATTCAGATTTCCTTGATTTCCTTCGTCGGCCATCTGAATTTTAAACATTTACCCCATATTAATATCACAAAATAATATTTAATATAGTCAATCACATGACACGCAATCTAGCCAAAAGCGTCGATCATTGCGACTTGTACTCTATTCATATACTATTATGCATCTATTACACACTAGTACTGAAATAAAAATTACAATACCAACTGAAATAGAATTACACTAATAGTAATAGGCATTCGTACACACATATTTTATTTTATTATTATATTATTATTACTATTACCGTTTTACCAACACGTTCATGGATATGGATTCATCCAAAAATCCATATTGCGCTCATCGTATTTCCATAAGAGACGCTCTCCCACCTGTCGCATTCTCTCACTGCTTTCTAAAATTTCCTCCCCAAAAGTCCTAAGTTCTTGTACGTTTTCTGCACTCATTGGGGGTGCAGGTTCTAGGACTGGGTTCAGAATCTGGGGTGCGGGTTCCTGGTATGGGGGTGTAGGTGCCTGAAATCGGTAAGGATCTTCTAAGATCTCCCTAATGTATTCATCATGGTAATAGGGATCTAAAGGGTACATACCTGGGTAGACTCCTATATTCTGCATGGTTGTGTCTTCATGTATCGGGTAACGTTGCACATAGTCCCTAACTTCATCCCACCAGGGGTCATAATTTGGGTCTAGGGGGTTGGTGCAGGTACCCTAGGTATTTCCTCCGGGTTGAAGTCATGCATCTCTACTTGGTTTTCAGGGTTTTCTATCTCCATGGGTTGGTCATGGATTGGTGGCTGTGGTTGGGGTGCTATTATTAGCTCCAGATTAGGGTCAGCTGCAGTGGTTGCTAAGATGTGGATGTTGGCTATACCCCTATTTATCATATCCTGGGCATAGGCATCTGTCTCTCTCTTGGCTGCTGCTAGTGCCCCTGGTCTTGTAACTTTTTCATACGTTTTCTACGCTCGTGTGCCCCTCGACTGAACCATCCCCTCTTTTTCTGAGGAAACGGCTCCTCGGACTGAGCCTTAAACACAAAGATTCCATCTTCCGTATCAGCAGAGTACCCTGAAAGGGCTGGCTGAGAAGAGGAGGTGCCTTCGCTTGTAGGCGAACCAGACAATTGACGGTACGCGTCAGATGGTCCTTGGTTGCTTATACTGTAAACTAACAAATAGTCAAATAACACATAACAATTAAATACATTTATGCACGTATTTCCGTAATTTATTTCCTAACACTTTGACTTTTGATGTCAGCAGAACACTTCTGTGGCTGAATCAGTGGCATAGCTCTGATACCACCTCCTGTCGCCACCCCCGATCCCAGGTCCCCTGGAAACGGGCGGCCGCGAGCCAGTGCCGGTGGTATCTCGTATTGTCTAATTTGGCAGCGGGAATTTTCATCAGGACCGTAGTTAGGAAATATTTGATCAGAGTAAAATACCACATTTTCATAGCAATTAAGCAAATGGGTTAAAACCCAAGTTCATAGTACACACGTTTTCATAGGAATACATCCTATTTTATTTAATAAAAACATCTATTTTATTTTAGGTAACTTTATTGCCACTTTTCCAAGCCTTCTGTGACAACCCGCACTAAACCAGGTATCCGTACGACTTAATTAATAATTAATTATTGCTTAATTACTGTGCTTGCTTGAACTTGTGAATAAACTGCTACTTGCATACTGATACATGCACTTACTTGCATCATACTTTATTTACTGTCACACCATGTTTTGCTTATAGCACCTTTGTGACAAACTTGATGCACTAAACGCACAGTAGCACAATAAACGGATACCCAGTGAACATGCTGATATAACCAGCATCAGGCAGACACTGCCTCTAAGGCCTGTAAGAGCCTGGGATAGTTGCTACACTAGTGGTGAGTGTAGGGATACAAGGATTGTAGAACTGCGTCTCTAGGAATAAGTTACAATGACTGGATGTGCCTAAAACGTACTCTAAGTACAAAACTCAGCACTTTACAAAATAATTCAGCTTTTAGCTAACTAATAAAGTGCCAAAACATGAGAAAAATATTACTAGACACTTTCCAAAGTGTCAGAAATAAGTTGTGTCACTAAAAAGGGTATTAACGACACTTTAAGCTTTGTTAAGCACTTTAACGGATTACTATCCAACCGAACAACCGGACTATACCCGGAACATGAAAATATTGTTATTTTCATTATTTATCTTTTTCTGAGCCAGTTAGGGTCCCTGGATACCCCAACACCCATTGTAACGCGTGACACACCACTAACCGGGTTAAGCACTTAATTAACTATACTTAACCTAACTATTTAACCTAACTACTAGTTAGTTTCGGACTAGGATCCCCCCCCCCCCCTCTCTAACCGGCCCCAACTAGAGGGGACACCCCTTTGTACTTATTGATTTGTTTAATCTCCCTTGTTTAGTATCTAGAAGACATGGTGACCATTGGATAATAATCACCCTAATTGTCTATAAGATCAAAGTTAAACACACATGAACATTATCATCACACAACACACTTCACAACTCTCTCTCTCTTTCTCTTTGGCTCTCGGCCGAACCCACACCCACACATCCATCCATCCTTCGATCTTGTTCAAGCCATTCCAACATCATACAAGTGTTAAGGGTTGTATACAAGGAGTCTTGGAGCAAACGGAACGCGAAGGACCTCTTTATCTTGCTTTTATCCACGCCATTTTCGTCAAGATTCTTCCCTAGCCTCGAGCTAGTGGTATGTTGCTTAGAACACTCTCTCAATCTATTCTAAAGTGGTTAAAAGGATTTGTATCGGTTAAAACTCGTTAACATGCAAGATGATGCTTTAAAGTTTACTAAAAACACTAAAAATAGTGGTTAAAAGCTTATATGTTGTGTAAATAATGTAGTATTTGAAATGTATGATTATTTGGACCCGATCTATGTTGTGGTAGCTCGGATCACCGTTTAACCCGGTGTAGTCATGTTCATGGATTATGACATAAGGCTATTTTAGAAGTAACAAGGGTTAAAAGGTGAAACTCTACCACACAAGAATCATGAACTTGTGTAAAAGTGTTTTACTTGTGGAAATATGTTTAAAACTAGCAGATCTACGCATCTGCAAGTGGTATCTTCAAGGAACCACGTATCAAAGAAATCATGTATTTTAAAAGATGGATTTTACACTAACAAGCATGATTTTTATAAACCACAAGTGTGTAAACACTTGTGAAATGAAAAGATCCGACAAAATAACAGTTTTTGTAAAAGAGGACGGGAAGTTGTAAAGATAGATTTTCTCTAAAAACGAGGTTTTTACAAGATCAAATTACATTATATGAAGATCTACTAAATTTAAGGGAATTTACACCACAGTTTTGGGAAAACTGCAAGTTCATGTAATTTTTGGCAATTTACACATATGTTGATTAGTTGTTGTGATGAAAGTTGTTCTGATCAAATAAAGAAAATTGTTGAGTTGATTTGTTAAAGAAAATGATACGCTTGAAAGCGTGGCCACCTCCAGTTACAGAGGAAACTCTGGCGAAATTTTTCTAAAAACCTAACACTTAGAACTATTTACACTACAAGTGTTAGAATTATTTTTGACATGTTTTCGAAATATAAATTTCGCCATGACTTTATTTACTAAATATTCGGAGGTGGGATTTTCACAAAATTTAACGTGATAAATATATATTTTTCACACACTGTTTATGATTATTTTGTGAAAATACATAAATATTATTTTTAGAGTAAAAATAATATTTACGAACGTTAACGAATCCAAAATAATACGAACGCTTTCACCATGAATATATAAGTTACACCGGTAATTATATTACCACTCGATTGTTAAAAACGTAACTTACGCACTTACGGAAATATTTATGAACGCGTACTTTAACAACGTATTATTGGAGAAAAATTATGTGAAATGAAAATATAACATTTTTGAGAAAAATACTTATATTTTGGAATTGGAAATATATATATGTATTAAGTGAGACTTAATGATATAATTTTAACGCACATGTATTGAATCCCCCATCCTTGGGAAGGAGATTAACTACCAAGTATATACAGAATGTAAACACGAAATAGTTGTCTAACTATTTCCCAAAGATTAAAACTATAAAGCTAAGGCACGGCCGTCCGTCTAATAGAAATTAGCACCTGTAGGTCGTCGCACAGCTGTCTGATTTGGAGTACTTGGTAGAGACGCACCGACTGTGAGTTCATGTCCCCTTTTCTCTAACTGTTTTCAGTTTTCTTAACTGCGGGGGTGAAATACATGTTACTTTGTTTACAAGTACTTTATACACGGTATGGTTAGCGTATGGAGGTTTACTACTTAGATCATGTGAGTGGGTAGGAGCAATATGAGGCCATTAGTCCTCATAACGGGACCGAGGGACAGGAGCGGTAGATCTATCTGGGTGTAGCGAGCCCAGCCCCAGGCCAAACTAGAAACGGACCTTGGGGTGACTTTGTCCACATATTAATGCCGTGGCGAAATCTGCTAGGTTTGAGTCTCCCTATTTGCACTTCACATATATCAGTGGCCTTGCAAACCATTGGTGATCTCAATTCCCTTATTTGCTACATACCAAGACTATTTTTATACTCACAACGGTTTACTTACTCACTTACACATGAACTCGCTCAACATTATTGTTGATTTTTCAACTTACATGTATTTCAGGAAATTAAAGATCTGGCGCGGTATGTTATGTTTTCCCGCTGCATAAGGGTTCCAAGGTCATCCCAGTTTAGGAAATGTGACTCTTTCCTGGACAAGTCACAAATCTTAAACTGCGTTTATTTCATGTTGATGTTTATGTAATTCAAGACAATGTTTTATGTTATGAGATTGTAAGTCCCTAAGACAATGTTGTGTTACTTCGGTTTTAAAACTTAATCAAATGGATGATCTTGCATGATTTTATTTCATATAGCTTTGTTATGGTTAAGCTATGGTATTAAGAAGTCACACCAAAATTAACCACGCTTCCGCAAAGCCAGGGTGTGAGAGCTTGGTATCAGAGCTCTGATCATAGCGAACTAGGATTCTTTCTCGAGTCTAGACTATGATCACTAGGGCTCTCACGAAAACATTTTTCTGCATACCACTTAAGTCCAGATCCAAAACTTTTTATAAACAAATGTTGAGCACATTTTATTATTTATAGGCTCAGTCTAGAAGGGCTGAGGCTCGGTCTGAGAGGCCGAGGCTCGGTCTGAGAGATTGAGGTAGTTGGCTAGTTGGACTAGGAAGAGTAGGCTCAGTTTTGGAGGCTGAGGCTCGGTATTGGAGACCGAGGCTCGGTCTGAGAGATCGAGGTAGTTGGCTAGTTGGACTAGGAAGAGTAGGCTCAGTCTTGGAAGCTGAGGCTCGGTATTGGAGACCGAGGCTCGATCTGAGAGGTCGAGGTAGACGATAGAGCAGTCCTAGAGACTGGGAGAAATTGGCTAGTGGGACTAGGAGAATGATTTGAATGCTTACTTGGTGACTTATGTGATTATTTGATTACATGATTGATTGTATATATTTGTGTTTATGTTACAGACACTATGGACACCTCTGGCACTGGTGATTCAGACACCACAGGACCTAGACCTATAGTATCGGACGACCTAGAGTCTTCTGAGCCCGAGGTTCACACATCCGACGTTACGCGCACGGACGAGGATGATTTCCATCCCTTCGCTTTACCTGATGGTGCTGATGAGCTCGCTGATGGCCCTTTGGCCGGGGACCTACCGTTAGTGGAGATCCCTGCTCCCATACCGCTGGCTTCATATCCTGCTTACGATTTACTCCCTGACGCCGACGCTGACGACGACGTCGATCTTTATGATGACGAGCCCTTGGAGGATGAGGTTCAGGGCGAGGCCCTTCTTGCTGCTGGTGATCTTTTGATGATCGCAGATGCTCCCGCCGAGGAGTCACATGCTCACTCTCCGGTCCCAGACTCCTTCGAGTCTGTGGCATCCGCACCTTCTCACACATTGAGCGCACAGCACTTTGCACATGATTCTGATCCTGACCAGGCATCCTCTGTTGCACCTATTCCCAGCTTTGCGTTTGACCATGATGACATAGAGGATTCTGATTCTATCTTTCCCCCGGGATTCGACCCGGATCGTGATATCGAGTTTATACCTATGGATCAGCCCATGGAGGATCCAGCTGACCCAGTAGATCCTATCGACCCCGAGTTTGACTTCGAGATGGCTTTTGATGATCCCGAGCCTGCCGTCGCCCCTGAGCAGGCAGCCGCTCTAGACCCCATACTTGAGCATGACCCCGTACGTGCTGGCATCCCTATTGAGCCTGTTATAGCAGACCCACCTGTTGATGATCTCCCCGTAGATGTTCCTTTGTTAGGGGGCGATCATGTTGTTGTTGATCCTGTTGTCCCTCTACCTGTTGTTGATATACCTGTTGACCATCCTGTTGAGCACATTGCACCTGTTCACCCTTTTGTTGCTCCCCCACCTGATCCCATCCCACTAGAGCCCGAGCATGCACTGTTCGCGGCACACATGGATCCACCTGACGAGCATGCACAGCACGGTTGGATACCTGCTGATGAGGATGTTCCACCTTTTCCCCCTCAGATCCCTGATACACGACATGTTGATTTTTCTTTTCAGGTTCCTCAGTTTGTACCTCCAGCGAGGACTGGAGAGGGTTCTTCAGCCCATCCTTTTGGGCATGTACCGATGTCTATCCCCTTCATGCCCCAGATGTCATCTGTTCCACCCTCTGTTGCTCCATTTCATGTGGCACCTTTTGATCCCACCAGTGAGCCGTTCCTTTGGGCACCAGACTCTGCCATGCCACCTACTGACCCCTACCATTCTTTCCACATGGGGTATACTATCGAGGACGTTTTGATGTCTTTTGTCGCCCAGCACGAGTCACACACGCAGCGCATCCAGGAGCTTGAGAGAGCTCAGCTGCCACCATGCCAGTGCCATGGTCAGACACACTCTCCTCTGCAGCCATTTCGACCCTTACCTCCAGATTATGCAGCCCGTCTCTTTACACTAGAGCAGCAGGTTGCTTCTATCATTCGTACCCAGCAAGCCATGGAGGAGGACTGGCTCCAGTTACGTCGTTTGTTTTACACCCACTTTCCCCCTCCTCCACCGCCATCTGTATAGAGCTCATCAGTGCTGTTTGGGTAGACGTTGGTGAGAAGACGGCGAATGCTTTTGACTGCACAACATTTTTTGGAGACTACTTTATGATCCTGACTTTTGTTGACATGTATTTGACGTATTTGACACTGACATGATATAGTTTTTGGACAGGGGTGATGTAGCCCCTAGTTGATTGATGATTGTATGACACAGGGATGTACTGATACACTTACTATGTGGTCTCGATATATGGCAATCGCAGTATTCTCACCATATTTGATTCGCTTGATTGCTTATTTATATTTTTATGACATGGGATGTTGTGTGATTGGTATTTGTGATGTGTTGATAACATGAGATGTTATGTGCTATTACTATTACTATATACGTACGTTTTACTATGGCCTGACCAACGTAAACCATCTTTTAGAAGATGCCGCCGAGACGTGAGACACACATGCCTACCAATGAGGCAGAACTCCAGCAAATTATCGCTGCTGCCATTGCACAATACGCCGCCTCTCAAGGAGGGACTAGTGGAAGCAACTCTGGCAACACTGGCAACAACAATAATCCACCTCATGGTAATACTAAGACATTTAGACGTACCATGACCTAATTGGATATCTATAGCAAAGATGCTAATGCCGTTCACTTGTTACAATGTATGTGCAGGGTGCACCTACAAGCAGTTTCTAGACTGCAAACCGGTCAACTTTGATGGCACAGGAGGTGCTGTCGCCTTTGTTCGTTGGGCCGAGAAAACTGAATCTGTTCTTCGCATGAGCAAATGCGCACTAGATCAGTAAGTCACCTATATCTCAGGGCTATTCTTGGATGGAGCCCTCTCTTGGTGGAATTTGCAAGTACAGACACTAGGCGAAGCTGCTGCCTACGCGCTGACCTGGACCGAACTAAAGGAACATATGCGCAAAAAGTACTGTTCCCGCGCAGAAATCCAGAGATTGGAGACCGAGTTTTGGCATTTGAAAATGGACGGTCCAAAGATCGCAGAGTACGTTCAAAGGTTCCATGACTTATCGCATGTGGTACCCTACATGGTCACTCCTGAGTTCAAGAGAATTGAACGCTTCATTTGGGGACTAGCTCCTCAAATCATAAGCATGGTAACCTCATCCAAGCCTGCGACCATTACTGAAGCGATCGATTTGAGCGTGGCTCTCACAGAGGAGGCTATCTGCCTGAACAAGTTTGATGATGCTGAGCATAAGAAGAAAGAGACTCACGTCGAGTCATCAGGAGGTAGCAAACGGAAGTTCTCAAACTTCAAGCAGGGCGCCAGTGTGGCGGTTAAGAAAGGAGGATCAGGCACGCCAGCTCAGGTTACAGCTGGTAGTGGAAAGAAAGGAAAAGGATATCAGGGCACCCAGCCCAAGTGTAATACCTGTCGACGCCATCATACTGGCCATTGTAGTGTGAAAGTATGCGAAGGATGTGGAAAGCCGGGCCACTTGAAGGATTCTTGTTGGGCTAGTGCCGGCCGGGGAGGCCAAGGAGGATTTGGGAATAGGAATAATAATCGTGGTGGTAATGGAAATCGCCCACAAGTAAACAATGGAGGAAACGGGAATCGGGTCAACAATATGAACCAAGCTGGGAATGCGAACCAAAACAATAACCCAGCTGGAAATGGAGGTGGAAACGGGCAAAGACTTGGATGCTTTAACTGCGGTGATATCGGGCATTTTAAGAAGAACTGCCCAGAGTTAAACCAAGCCCGTGGAAGAGTGTTCCAAATCGAAGCTAGGGAAGCGCGCCAGGACCCCAATGTTGTTACTGGTACGTTCCCTGTAAATCAACGCTATGCATCCGTTTTATTTGATACTGGTGCCGATTATAGCTTCGTGTCGTTAGAGTTTAAGAATATGCTTGGTTTAGCCGCTAATAAGTTAGATATTCCCTACTCAATCGAATTGGCTAATGGGAAGTTAGTAGAAGCCAACGAAGTTATCAGAGGTTGTGTGATCGAATTAGGAGAGCGTGAGTTTGCTTTAGATCTACTACCAGTCCAGTTGGGAAGCTTCGACGTGGTGGTAGGAATGGATTGGTTATCAGGCAACAAGGCGGAGATAGTTTGCCACGAAAAGATTGTTCGTATCCCAACCGAAGATGGCGAGACAATTGTGGTTCACGGAGAGAAGCATGATACGCCATTAAGAATTATCAGCTGCCTGAAAGCGCGAAAGTGTTTGCAGAAAGGATGTGTTGCCTTCCTGGCACACATTGTGGATAAGAAGGCTGCTGAGCCAAGAATCGAAGACATCCCTGTCGTGAGGGAATACCCAGAAGTCTTCCCAGAAGACTTACCTGGACTGCCACCTCAGAGACAAGTAGAGTTCCGCATTGACTTAGTTCCAGGCGCCGCGCCTGTGGCTAAGGCACCTAATAGACTTGCTCCGTCTGAGATGCAGGAACTGTCGACACAGCTTCAAGAGTTGTTAGACAAGGGTTTTATCCGACCAAGCTTCTCGCCTTGGGGAGCTCCGGTCCTGTTTGTCAAAAAGAAGGACGGTAGTTTTCGAATGTGCATCGACTACCGGGAGCTGAACAAGCTGACGATCAAGAATAGATACCCTCTGCCAAGAATCGATGATCTGTTTGATCAACTGCAAGGCTCAAGCTTTTATTCAAAGATCGATCTTCGATCTGGATACCATCAGTTAAGGATACAAGAGGAGAGTATCCCAAAGACAGCCTTCAGAACTCGTTATGGACACTACGAGTTCCTTGTTATGCCGTTTGGTTTGACAAACGCGCCGGCAGTCTTTATGGATTTGATGAATAGAGTTTGCAAGCCATACTTGGACAAATTCGTGATAGTGTTCATCGATGATATCTTGATCTATTCAAGAACAAAGGCCGAGCACGAACAGCATTTAAGAGCTATTTTGGAGCTGCTGAAGAAGGAACAGTTGTATGCCAAGATCTCCAAGTGCGAATTTTGGCTACGTGAAGTCCAATTCCTTGGGCACGTGGTAAATGGAGATGGAATCCACGTGGATCCAACCAAGATCGAGGCGATCAAGGATTGGGAAACGCCAAAGACGCCAACCGAGATTCGACAATTCTTGGGTTTGGTTGGCTACTATCGAAGGTTCATTGAGGATTTTTCAAAAATCGCTCAACCATTGACGCTCCTCACGCAGAAAGATAAGAAGTTTGATTGGGGAATCAAGCAGGAAGAAGCGTTCCAGATATTGAAGGATAAGCTCTGCAATGCGCCAATCTTAGCACTACCGGAAGGTACAGATGATTTTGTGGTATACTGCGACGCTTCGCGTCAAGGATTGGGTTGTGTGTTGATGCAACGCCAAAAGGTTATTGCTTACGCATCGCATCAACTGAAAGTGCACGAGAAGAACTATACCACACATGATTTGGAACTTGGCGCAGTGGTATTTGCATTAAAGATCTGGAGACACTACCTTTATGGTACAAAGTGTACAATCTTTACAGATCACAAGAGCCTACAGCACATCTTCAACCAGAAGGAGCTGAATATGAGGCAAAGACGATGGGTTGAGTTGCTGAACGATTACGACTGCGAGATGAAGTATCATCCAGGGAAGGCGAACGTGGTCGCCGATGCCCTAAGTCGAAAAGAGAGGATCAAGCCCATAAGGGTTAGAGCTTTAGAAATGGTTATCCAGACCGATCTTTCCTTGCGCGTTCGTGCCGCGCAGAAAGAAGCTCTCAAGGAAGGAAACCTTGAAGAAGAATATCTCCGTGGGATGGAGAAGCTACTGGTACCAAACGAGGAAGGAACGTTGTGTTTTGAGAAAAGGATTTGGGTTCCTTTGTTTGGAGGTTTAAGGAAAGTTATTTTTGATGAAGCTCACAAATCACGGTACTCTATCCATCCTGGAGCGGATAAGATGTACCAGGATCTCAAAGATTATTATTGGTGGCCTAGGATGAAAGGCGATGTTGCTGTTTATGTGAGCAAATGTTTAACATGCGCTAAGGTTAAAGCGGAATACCAGAAGCCTTCAGGACTTCTGCAACAACCTGAGATTCCCAAATGGAAATGGGAACAAATCTCAATGGATTTTGTTACGAAATTGCCAAGAACGCCAAGAGGCCACGACACTATTTGGGTGATAGTGGATCGATTAACAAAGTCAGCACACTTCTTACCTATCAGAGAGAAGGATAATACGAGCAAATTGGCTGAAATTTACATGAGAGAGATCGTCGCACGTCATGGAGTGCCTCTCTCAATCATTTCTGATAGAGACGGAAGGTTTGTGTCAAGGATATGGCAATCCTTCCAAGAAGCCTTTGGCTCACAATTGAATCTGAGCACTGCGTTTCATCCGCAAACTGACGGTCAGAGCGAGCGAACGATACAGACTTTGGAAGACATGCTGAGAGCGTGTGTTATGGATTTGGGCGGTAGCTGGGATAAGCATTTGCCTTTGGTCAAATTTTCGTACAACAACAGCTACCACACCAGTATTGGTGTCGCGCCATTCGAAGCCCTTTACGGACGCAAGTGTCGACCACCCCTATGTTGGGCTGACGCAGGTGATAGGCAGCTTGCTGGTCCCGAAATCGTCCAAGAGACGACAGACAAGATCGCGCAAATTCTTAAACGCATCGAAGCAGCTCGCCACAGACAGAAGGCCTATGCGGATCCAAACCGAAAACATGTGGAATTCCAAGTTGGAGAAATGGTGTTATTGAAAGTCTCACCCTGGAAGGGTGTGGCACGCTTCGGAAAGCGTGGGAAGTTAAATCTGCGCTACATTGGTCCTTTCAGAGTTTTGGAAAGAATAGGACTAGTAGCATACAAGTTGGACCTACCTGCTGAACTCCATTCAGTCCACGATACATTTCATGTATCCAACCTGAAGAAAAGTCCAACTCAAGATAACATTGCCATTCCCATCGACGAGATCCATGTTGACGACACGCTCCATTTCGTTGAAGAACCTGTTGAGGTCACGGATTGGAAAGTAAACAAGACCCGCAGGAGCAGTGTCAAGCTCGTCAAAGTTCGTTGGAATGCCAGACATGGTCCTGAATACACCTGGGAACGTGAGGACCGGATGAAAGAGAAATACCCCCACCTTTTTCCTAAGAACCCTGCATCTACAAGCAGAACTTAAATTTCGGGACGAAATTTATCTAACGGGGGAAGAATGTGACAACCCGCACTAAACCAGGTATCCGTACGACTTAATTAATAATTAATTATTGCTTAATTACTGTGCTTGCTTGAACTTGTGAATAAACTGCTACTTGCATACTGATACATGCACTTACTTGCATCATACTTTATTTACTGTCACACCATGTTTTGCTTATAGCACCTTTGTGACAAACTTGATGCACTAAACGCACAGTAGCACAATAAACGGATACCCAGTGAATATGCTGATATAACCAGCATCAGGCAGACACTGCCTCTAAGGCCTGTAAGAGCCTGGGATAGTTGCTACACTAGTGGTGAGTGTAGGGATACAAGGATTGTAGAACTGCGTCTCTAGGAATAAGTTACAATGACTGGATGTGCCTAAAACGTACTCTAAGTACAAAACTCAGCACTTTACAAAATAATTCAGCTTTTAGCTAACTAATAAAGTGCCAAAACATGAGAAAAATATTACTAGACACTTTCCAAAGTGTCAGAAATAAGTTGTGTCACTAAAAAGGGTATTAACGACACTTTAAGCTTTGTTAAGCACTTTAACGGATTACTATCCAACCGAACAACCGGACTATACCCGGAACATGAAAATATTGTTATTTTCATTATTTATCTTTTTCTGAGCCAGTTAGGGTCCCTGGATACCCCAACACCCATTGTAACGCGTGACACACCACTAACCGGGTTAAGCACTTAATTAACTATACTTAACCTAACTATTTAACCTAACTACTAGTTGGTTTCGGACTAGGACCCCCCCCCCCCCTCTAACCGGCCCCAACTAGAGGGGACACCCCTTTGTACTTATTGATTTGTTTAATCTCCCTTGTTTAGTATCTAGAAGACATGGTGACCATTGGATAATAATCACCCTAATTGTCTATAAGATCAAAGTTAAACACACATGAACATTATCATCACACAACACACTTCACAACTCTCTCTCTCTTTCTCTTTGGCTCTCGGCCGAACCCACACCCACACATCCATCCATCCTTCGATCTTGTTCAAGCCATTCCAACATCATACAAGTGTTAAGGGTTGTATACAAGGAGTCTTGGAGCAAACGGAACGCGAAGGACCTCTTTATCTTGCTTTTATCCACGCCATTTTCGTCAAGATTCTTCCCTAGCCTCGAGCTAGTGGTATGTTGCTTAGAACACTCTCTCAATCTATTCTAAAGTGGTTAAAAGGATTTGTATCGGTTAAAACTCGTTAACATGCAAGATGATGCTTTAAAGTTTACTAAAAACACTAAAAATAGTGGTTAAAAGCTTATATGTTGTGTAAATAATGTAGTATTTGAAATGTATGATTATTTGGACCCGATCTATGTTGTGGTAGCTCGGATCACCGTTTAACCCGGTGTAGTCATGTTCATGGATTATGACATAAGGCTATTTTAGAAGTAACAAGGGTTAAAAGGTGAAACTCTACCACACAAGAATCATGAACTTGTGTAAAAGTGTTTTACTTGTGGAAATATGTTTAAAACTAGCAGATCTACGCATCTGCAAGTGGTATCTTCAAGGAACCACGTATCAAAGAAATCATGTATTTTAAAAGATGGATTTTACACTAACAAGCATGATTTTTATAAACCACAAGTGTGTAAACACTTGTGAAATGAAAAGATCCGACAAAATAACAGTTTTTGTAAAAGAGGACGGGAAGTTGTAAAGATAGATTTTCTCTAAAAACGAGGTTTTTACAAGATCAAATTACATTATATGAAGATCTACTAAATTTAAGGGAATTTACACCACAGTTTTGGGAAAACTGCAAGTTCATGTAATTTTTGGCAATTTACACATATGTTGATTAGTTGTTGTGATGAAAGTTGTTCTGATCAAATAAAGAAAATTGTTGAGTTGATTTGTTAAAGAAAATGATACGCTTGAAAGCGTGGCCACCTCCAGTTACAGAGGAAACTCTGGCGAAATTTTTCTAAAAACCTAACACTTAGAACTATTTACACTACAAGTGTTAGAATTATTTTTGACATGTTTTCGAAATATAAATTTCGCCATGACTTTATTTACTAAATATTCGGAGGTGGGATTTTCACAAAATTTAACGTGATAAATATATATTTTTCACACACTGTTTATGATTATTTTGTGAAAATACATAAATTTTATTTTTAGAGTAAAAATAATATTTACGAACGTTAACGAATCCAAAATAATACGAACGCTTTCACCATGAATATATAAGTTACACCGGTAATTATATTACCACTCGATTGTTAAAAACGTAACTTACGCACTTACGGAAATATTTATGAACGCGTACTTTAACAACGTATTATTGGAGAAAAATTATGTGAAATGAAAATATAACATTTTTGAGAAAAATACTTATATTTTGGAATTGGAAATATATATATGTATTAAGTGAGACTTAATGATATAATTTTAACGCACATGTATTGAATCCCCCATCCTTGGGAAGGAGATTAACTACCAAGTATATACAGAATGTAAACACGAAATAGTTGTCTAACTATTTCCCAAAAATTTAAACTATAAAGCTAAGGCACGGCCGTCCGTCTAATAGAAATTAGCACCTGTAGGTCGTCGCACAGCTGTCTGATTTGGAGTACTTGGTAGAGACGCACCGACTGTGAGTTCATGTCCCCCTTTTCTCTAACTGTTTTCAGTTTTCTTAACTGCGGGGGTGAAATACATGTTACTTTGTTTACAAGTACTTTATACACGGTATGGTTAGCGTATGGAGGTTTACTACTTAGATCATGTGAGTGGGTAGGAGCAATATGAGGCCATTAGTCCTCATAACGGGACCGAGGGACAGGAGCGGTAGATCTATCTGGGTGTAGCGAGCCCAGCCCCAGGCCAAACTAGAAACGGACCTTGGGGTGACTTTGTCCACATATTAATGCCGTGGCGAAATCTGCTAGGTTTGAGTCTCCCTATTTGCACTTCACATATATCAGTGGCCTTGCAAACCATTGGTGATCTCAATTCCCTTATTTGCTACATACCAAGACTATTTTTATACTCACAACGGTTTACTTACTCACTTACACATGAACTCGCTCAACATTATTGTTGATTTTTCAACTTACATGTATTTCAGGAAATTAAAGATCTGGTGCGGTATGTTATGTTTTCCCGCTGCATAAGGGTTCCAAGGTCATCCCAGTTTAGGAAATGTGACTCTTTCCTGGACAAGTCACAAATCTTAAACTGCGTTTATTTCATGTTGATGTTTATGTTATTCAAGACAATGTTTTATGTTATGAGATTGTAAGTCCCTAAGACAATGTTGTGTTACTTCGGTTTTAAAACTTAATCAAATGGATGATCTTGCATGATTTTATTTCATATAGCTTTGTTATGGTTAAGCTATGGTATTAAGAAGTCACACCAAAATTAACCACGCTTCCGCAAAGCCAGGGTGTGACACCTTCAGTGCTGTCCAGCTGCCTTCTATTTGGCTTTCACATTTTGTTACCTGAAACGCATTTTAAAAACATTTGTCAGTGGGAAATACTGGTGAGTGAATCCCAGTTTAATCAAGTTTAAATAGAAAGTCACACTGTACAGTATTGGGAGCGATTACAATGTTTATATCTACACAATTACTCCATTAGTACTATCAATCCTGACTTGTGGGTCATATTACACATTGGCTAACTCACTGTCCAATGGTAACGTATTGTCATCCCGACTTACTACTCACAGTGTAGTAAATTTTGTATACAAAACCCCAACATACCGGCAGTAATTGAAGAATTACAAAGACTCAATCACTACTTAATTGCATTGTAAAACATTTAAGGTTTTGTAAAAACAGTTTACAAAAAGGAGATTGCTCACATTGTTGTCTTAGGTTTTTTGTAATGGTTTCCTGGTGACAATCTATAATTTACACAAATGCACACGCGTTAGTATAATAACTCATTTTAACATTAGCAATACCCTCCCCGAGACGGCATTCCAATGACTACGTCGGGCAGAACCACGACAACCATTACGGAACCCTAGATCAATCGGGCAGCGTATCTAATACGTATCCAGGGGTTATAATACTTACAACGGAGCAGAACTTCGCTATTTAGGGGGTATAATACCTGAGTATTACTTTTACTACTTCAGAATTCGTTTAGAAAGAAAAGATGTGAGCGACGGAAATGAAATCCCGAGGCCTCCTTATATAGTTGCTGAATCTGGTCCTCTCGCGGCCCGCGTAAGAGTAGGCAAGGCCTTACGCGGCCCGCGTCAACATCCGGTCAACGTATAGCTGATCCGGGTCACTACCTAGCTTCGCCACGATGATGACACGTGTCATCACCGGGCTGTGCCACCATTTCACCTCGTCGCGGCCCGCGTCAACTAAGGGGGTGCCTTACGCGGCCCGCCTTAACTTAAAATTTCTTGTTTTTAATTTATTTTTAATGTCATATTGTATTTCGGGCTCGGTTTTGACGTATGGGGTGTATTTAAAGACATATTGGGCTATTTTAAAATAAATTAGGGTGTCGGAAAAATAATTCAAGGTGTCGGTTTATTGAGGATTGTTACAACGGCGATGTGTGCAAAACATTGATTTCGTTGTTTAAACCTGGAACACCAAAATATGAATGCCAGAACCATAAATCATTCGACGTCACCGCTTCAAGTATGATGATTGGTCTTTTGACGTCACCCCTAACATACGCCCCTCGCCTTGGACATTCACTCGATATGTGTACAATCTATGCTACCGAGCATCCATGGACAATGCCATCTAGCCTCATGTAAATACGTGAGATGTCGTGTCTCGTCGGTTTACGTAAAGACTCTTTACCATACAATTTAATGATCGCGTTACAAAAAAACTGCAGATATTCACGTGAAGTTCTGTCCGACATAGCTAAGTATTCATCAAATTGATCGGGAGGGTTACCTGTCGCTAGTTGGCGAATGGCAAATGTGCATTTTTGTATTAGCGTGAAACTTCGTTTGCCCCTCGCGTCGTAACATTCTTGAAACCATTCTTCAGTTGCTTCGATGTTTCTATCAATCTTTAAAAATAATTCTTTTGGTAAACGAAACCGATCTCTAAACGTTTCGGCATTGTAGACCAAATTCTCCACAAAATAATCGTTCATTAACACTTCGTTGGCATTTTCACAATCCCGATCCACCATTTTTTTCTTTGGGCGGCTCGAACTTGCTTCAAGTTCGTTATACATCGACTCGAAAAATTCAACCGTCTCATTGTCGGAAGACGATTGGCTATCGCTATCGCTTTCAATCGGAAACGACGAAGATGCAGGAAAATCCATTTGTGAAGTATGTAGAATGTGTGATATGTGTTTGTGTGAAATGGTATAAAAATGTGAAGTATATATAGATTGTTTAAAGGGTTATTTATTTATTTATCAACGGTCAAAAGGCACAACGGTCAACAAAACGGTCGAATTTTGAAAAGTTTAACGCGTGACAAAATCAATGCGTTGTAACATTGACACATTATACTTTGGGGTGGCGGCGGTATTTTGTTTTAAACCATGCGTGATCGGGGCTTATAACGGACCCGCCCCAGGTCCCCTTATTATTGTTATAGTAAAAATCTATTTTGTCTAGAACCCTACTGAGTATCAAGGGCGTACCCACCCTAAGGCGTGGGGTGGGCGGGCACACCCATTGTAAAATATCTGTTAGTGTTATTTTTCGCCGGAAATTTCGACCGCACTTTGGAAATTTTCAACCGCCCCACTTAGAAAAAAAAATTATGAATTTATAAAAAATTAAACACTGATTATTATTTAATATACAAGTATATAACACAATTTATATAATTATTCTTTAGCCACTTTTTCACTTAATTACTTAACCAAATAAAAGCCCAATCTAAAATATATACTTATTAACCCAACCCAAAGAAATTTAAACTAAATAAAATAACCCAAACCCATCCAGCCATTCCAATTCTAAATCCCGCCCAAAAAAACTCCTAGCGACTTGACGCCACTGCTCATGATTGTACGACTTTTTTTGCCGGGAAAACTAAAATTCCGGCAAGACCGACCCATATTAAGCCAGAACACCGATATAGAACTAGTATGGTTTCTTTATTGATTTTTTTTTGTTTTATGTGATGATTAGGAGAAAATATACACGTATACGTGTTTGACCTTTTTATGTTTTTTGATGTTTGTTGGTTGTTCTAGACTTGTAGTTAAATGATTTTATTATTTTATTTATAGCTTTGTTTGTTTAAATGATAAGTTACAAGTAATCAATATTTAGGGGGTGTTTGGGTTAGCTTATTTAAGTTAAAAATGACTTTTTGTGAGAAAGATTTTTTTTTTTGAACGGCAAAGAAGGACTTATTAACTTATGACTTTTTGAAAAGAATTTTTTAAAAAAGTGTTTGGATTAGCTTATGAGCCAATAAGTCAATAAGTAGTTTTTTTAAAACGTGTTTGGTTTAACTTATTCATGTAAAATGACCAAAAAGGACATTCTTTAAAAAGTGTTTGGTTTAGCTTATTTAATTTTTTTTTCTCTCTTGCATATCGGCAATTGTTGGGGAGGCATTATTTGGTGGAAAAGTTTTGGTGCTTTTTGTTGCAAATCTCAACCTCTTATGGTTGTTCGGTAGAAATAATCCATGGGCTCGAACTGACAACTTTTCAGGGAAAGACCCTTTTTTAAATTTTGATTTGGTCCGTTCACCGCTTTCAGTTGCTAATCCTTTAAATAGAACACCATTCAGTTGCCCCGAAGCCATTACTCTTAAAATATGTTGTCACATGGACCCACAAAATGAAATAATTGAATAGCTTATATAAATAAAGATCCCAGTTTTCATATTTACAACACTAATTGCAAAAACACTGACACTTAACAACATGTATCAAGAACCATTAACTATCAGTTTATGTGTTCAGAGAACACAAATACATAATAAACACAGGGTGGCAATTCATCAAACACCTTATCTGCAATTAACAACTATTCGAACAAACGATTACAGAACACCATAAAAATTAACCAATATTGAAGAAACAAAGAACAACAAACACTATCTAAATTTCATAAGAAACAACCATTGTAAATATAAGGCGAATTTCACAAAAGATTGTTGAATAATCTAACCGTTGTGATTGTTTTAAAAGAACTAGAAGAAATAAAAACAGAGAGAAAAGATTGAATACTTACAAGAATTGTATGTGAAGAAGAGTGATAAAGGATTTTGGTGATTGTGAGAAAGAGGCGGTTGTAGGGTTGATAATTTTTTCAAAAGAAGATCTGTTTGTGCGAATTGAGGATCTGTTTTAAAAAAGATGAACAGAGATGGAGGTTAATGCTGTTGAAGATGGCGGCAGTGTTTGGAGGGGCAGGTAGGTAAAGGGTGTAATGGTCATAAATTTTTCAAAAGTCCTTTTGCTATTTAAGAAGTTATAAATCTTTACTTCTCAGATTTGCCTTCTCACAGTACAAACTAAAAGTCATTTTAAAAGGACTTCTTAATTTGCCAAACACTTTTGTTATAACTTATTAACTTATAAAAGTTAATAAGTCAAAAGGAGGTGGAAAAAAAGGAACCCCAAACACCCCCTTAATACTAGGGCTTGACTCTTTGAAAATAAAACTGAAAATTATGAACTATGGTTGAACATGATTGTTTATTCTGTTTAAGTTTTTAGTGTTGTTTTATGAACTTATCGAACGATTTATATGTGATAGGAACTATGAGTAAATGTAATGAACTTATGGAGTGTTTAGTATCTCTAGATAATGTTTTGGATAGATCTCAAAAAATGAAAACCTATAGGGTAAAATTTTAAATACGTTTGTAATGGCGTTTGACGTGTTTTTGATGATTATATAAATGTTAGTTTGTTGTTCTTTTGTCTTGCATGACCTGACTCGATCCGACCTGCTATGAACCGATTTTTTTATATAGCTAGGTTCCTAAAATCTTTAAAAATATTCCGCATCCCCAATGAAAGAATCCTAGGTCAGCTACGCACCTTTAAAAAGTTCAACCAATGTGATGGACAATAAGACTAGTGGGTATGGGGGCCGTCCCCATCTCGCTGCCCCAATCACTCCACCCCCTTGCTCCGGCGCCGGGCCATGCCCGTCATCTCCGTCCGCTGGAAGCCGTTCTCGCCGTCCCTCACTCCCACACACACACCTATACATACATACATACATACATATATATATAGGGTTGAGTTCATTTCAGAACTCTAAATAACTACAGAACTTTCAGAACTCCTAATAAACAATCATTTTATATATAAGTTTTTGTATTTAGGATCTTTTTATCATCTATTATATGTATTTCTTTGATTACATACATGTTAAAAGTAGTTTACATATGTTTAATTGCCAAAATTATATATATGTGTCATAACTAATTACATATATGTAAAAAAACTAGTTTACATATGTGTAATTATAAAATTTAATATATAAAAAATGATAAAATTACTCTTAACATGTATGTAATCGTAAAAATACACATAATAAATGATAAAATTATCCTAAACATAAAAATATATAAATAAAAAGATTGTTTATTAGGAGTTCTGCGAGTTGTGTAAATATTTATGGTTCTGAAATGATCCTGGCCCTATATATATATATATATATATATATATATATATATATATATATAGGGTTGAGTTCATTTCAGAACTCTAAATAACTACAGAACTTTCAGAACTCCTAATAAACAATTATTTTATATATAAGTTTTTGTATTTAGGATCTTTTTATCATCTATTATATGTATTTCTTTGATTACATACATGTTAAAAGTAGTTTACATATGTTTAATTGCCAAAATTATATATATGTGTCATAACTAATTACATATATGTAAAACAACTAGTTTACATATGTGTAATTATAAAATTACATATAAAAAATGCTAAAATTACTCTTAACATGTATGTAATCGTAAAAATACACATAATAAATGATAAAATTATCCTAAACAAAAAAATACATAAATAAAAAGATTGTTTATTAGGAGTTCTGCGAGTTCTGTAAATATTTATGGTTCTGAAATGATCCTTGCCCTATATATATATATATATATATATATATAGGGGTTCATCCCCCACGGTCCATCCTCTTTAGGCCCCTGCTTACGTGACGGTGACGTGACGGCCCATCCCCTTAGGGATGAGGCTCACCATACCGGGTAGTCTAATAAATTCAGTCACGTGTCTAGAACCCTACTGAGTATTAGTAATTGAAGCACACCAATCCTTAATTTAATTGCTCAAATACAGTCATGTGCTAAACTATCAAAAATTGACTATTCCTAAAAGGGTGAGGGTCGCCATTTATGTGATCCACAATCACTACTACCACGATTTGACTTTTTCCTACAGTTTAAAAATCATTTTTTTCAATAACTAATTAAATATTGTTGTCTCTATCGTAGAAAAAAAGAAGCTTTTTTTTAACTAATTTATAAAATTATTTTTAATTAGTTATTATTTTACTATGACCTTTAATAATTATTTTACTTTCTAAAATCTATATCTTTTTTAATTTTAATTATTTTCTAACCGGTTTCTTTTTGCAAGAACTATATTTTGTAACCGGTTTCTTTTTTACAAAAACTATAACCTTTTGCAATATTTTTTAAACACGTCGTTCCTTGC
The DNA here is from genome assembly GCA_030545235.1 of Helianthus tuberosus. Lineage (NCBI taxonomy): Eukaryota > Viridiplantae > Streptophyta > Magnoliopsida > Asterales > Asteraceae > Helianthus > Helianthus tuberosus. Next base: position 3,134,120 of record CM060422.1, on the reverse strand, counting down.
CGTTAAAAAAAATACAAACAAGTCTATTGATATAATACACTCTCATCGAAACAAGAAAAAGCAAATAAGCTCTTTGCTCTTCGTAAAGAAGGGAGCATTATCCTCCATTACCGATGATACACCAAGGCCGAAAACACCAATGATTTCACCAATGATTTTACCCATTGGGAAGCTGCAGTCGACAATCTTAAGTTCAACAAACCCTCCACTCCCCCAACATAGCTTTTATGACACACATATATTAAAGTTCAATTTATAACACTACTAGAACAAAAGGATTAAAGTTCATTTTATAACACTACTAGAACAAAAGGAACAAACCTAATTTATTTTGTTTTTTTATTCGTAATTCATTTTTTTAATTATAACTTTTTTATTAGTGCTGGACCTTTCTAGAAGCCTAGTGATACTTTATTTTGCGCTAATCGATTTATTTTTGTAGGAACATGAGAGGTCATTGAAGCTTACACAACTTATGGCTCTTGTTGATGAACATCATTCAATCTTTAACAACTTCTCTTCGAAAAAGCATGCTCTTACATTTTTTAAAACATGGTATGACTCGTTTAGTAATGAAAGTTGATTCAGCTTATGCATTAACACGTAAAATTAAATTAAAACTTTAGGTTTAATGGGTCAAAGTTTCTCAATTAAAGTTGACACTAACAATTCATAAGAAAAAAGTTTTGGTTGGATGAACCATTAGTAATTAGTGTTTATCCTTGCAGCTTGAAAGCAGTTCAAAGTTTATCGCCCAAGGAAAGAGAGTTCGTCTCTCGTCAAAATGAGAATAGTTCTGACAAAGTTGAGCGTAGAGTTTTGCCAATACACGTATTCCCGTTTTGTTACAAATTCAGATTTTGTAGCAGGTAATTAATTATATTTCTTGTGATCAATTTATCCCAATATTCATTTTTATTCAAAACCCGTCATTTTAATATCATTCCACACGAAAAAAGGCAATTACAAAGCAATGGCAGGTAGTCGGGCAACAAGTTGCGCCGCCACCTCCATTTGAATAGAAAAACCAATTCTACTAAATACAAAGTTTGAAACCTTTAGCGACGAAGAATTACTATTAACGACTTTTTGAAACCGATTCAAAAGTCGCACAGCGTCAGGAGCGAGACCACCAAAGGTATCAAACGCAAACGGGACAAACACATGTTGATTCTCCAGGCAGGCTTTCTCATGTTTTGCCACTTTGCTCGCCTCTGCCTTGAGCACCGCTTGCCCTACGACAAAGCCCTTGTCCTTGAGCCCGACAAGGGGGGAGACTCCAGTTAGATCTACACAAGCGTGTTTCCCCCTTCCCATCCAAACACAAGGATGTCCGCCGGGCGTAAAGTGGACCTCCCCTCTAAGGGGTCAGTCAGGAAATTTACTGGAGCCTCCTTTTTGGCAGAGATCCCGGCCCGCTTAAGAACATCACATAACACATCTCTCACCCAATCATGCCGATATTTAAACCCTGGTAGCTCTTTACAGTGGATCGCGTGCTCGCCGAAAGAATCCAAACACGCTTTGCGGCATACCGGACATGGCTCGTCAACTGGGAACAAAGGAATCATCAGTCGGTATCTAAGGATAGCACGGTATTCCACAGCCGACATGTGTTGCCGCAAGACCAAGAAAAGAACGAACTTCAGTAGGAGTAGTAGGCGTATCCCAATCCTTGATCGCACTGATCTTGGAGGGATCTACATGAATACCTTGTTCGTTGACAATATGTCCTAAGAATTGAACTTCTTTAAGCCAGAATTCACACTTGGAGAATTTGGCAAAAAGTTGCTCTTTCTTTAGGAGTTCCAGAGTAAGACGAAGATGTTGCTCGTGATCAGCTCGCGTCTTAGAGTATATCAAAATGTCATCAATAAAAACAATGACGAACTGATCCAAATAAGGCTTGCAGACCCTATTCATTAAGTCCATGAAAACAGCAAGAGCATTAGTCAAACCGAATGGCATAACTGTGAACTCATAATACCCATAACGAGTGCGGAACCCTGTCTTGGGAATGTCTTCTTCATGCACACGAAGTTGATGATACCCAGAACGCAGATCAATCTTCGAAAAATAAGAAGCACCTTGTAACTGATCAAAGAGATCATCGATGCGAGGTAGGGGATATCGATTCTTGATGGTAAGCTTATTAAGCTCACGATAATCGATACACATCCTAAAAGATCCATCCTTCTTCTTGACAAAAAGGACGGGAGCACCCCAAGGTGAAAAGCTAGGACGGATAAAACCTTTGTCAGAGAGTTCCTGAAGCTGCTTAGCCAACTCTTGCATCTCAGACGGTGCAAGGCGATATGGAGATCTGGCAATAGGATTAGCGCCTGGTACGAGATCAATACGGAACTCGACTTGACGTGCTGGGGGCAGACCAGGTAATTCTTCAGGGAATACTTCAGGATAATCCCGAACGACAGGGATATCTTGAATAGACTTACCTTTGCCCTTATCTGCTACAACATGTGCCAAAAAGGCCACATAGTTCTTTCGCAGATACTTCCGAGCTTTAAAACAAGACATGAGTTTGAGACCACCGATAGGTTTCTCACCATGCACCTGTAGGATCTCGCCTGTCGAAAACGGCACACGAACAATCTTCTCAAAACAAACTACCTCTGCGCGATGCTTGGCTAACCAATCCATACCCACAATAACGTCGAAGCTTCCAAGTTGCATAGGCGTGAGGTCAATAGGAAAAAGATGGTCGTTAAGGTTTAACTGGCAGTTGCGAAGAACAGAATCAAGAACAATTGGTTCACCACTAGCAACCTCTACTGTCAAGGGTTTTCCTAGTTTCGTTCCAGACATGCGAAGCAATGGCTCAAAAGATAATGACACAAAACTCTTATCGGCACCCGAATAAAAAAGAACAGATGCAGGCTGATTATTAATAAAGAACGTACCGTTCACCACTTCATTGTCTGCTTGTGCCTCTTGTGCATTCATGTTGAAGACTCGACCTCGAGCCTGAGCCTGATTCTGATTTGGATTAGCATTCACCAATCTTGGACACTGATTACGGTAGTGGGTCAGATCCCCACAGTTGTAACAAGAACCTGGCGGGTAGTGTGGTCGTGCAGCTTGACCTTGTTGCTGAGCAGGAGGCTGAGCAACTCGTTGAGCCGGGTTCTGAACTGCCTGATTCTGAGCAAAACGACAAACATCAGCAAGATGACCTGACTTCCCACAGTTAGTACAGAAACGGCACGGAAGTTGCGGCTGATGGTGACTGTTGCATCTATTGCACAAAGGTGCATTCCCTGCATAACGCTTCTTCGCTGGAGGCTGTGCGGGTTGGTTGGGAGCTGCCTGGTTAACTTGGGCAGTGACGGCAAAATTTTGGGAAGCCTTATGCTTCCTTGACCCTTTCGAAGAACCAGATTCCTTACCCTTCTTGTCATCCTCTTTGTCAGACGCCTGCTTCTTACCTTTGTCACCCTTTTTATGCAGCTTTCCCTTTCGAACCTGCGACTCAGTCAATGTCGCTGCTAACTCGATCGCCTGACGGAGTGTGGTAGGGTTACTACCAGTAATGATGTCTTATACTGAGTCAGGTAGACCATCGATGTACCTTTCGATAGCCTTGTCGAGTGGGGTGACCATTGTTGGGCAAAGCAGACTCAACTCCTCATACCTATCAGTATACGCCCTGTGCTCACCACTGTCTTGTTTCAAATCATCAAACTCTCTCTCCAAAGCTCGCTGTTCATAACGAGGACAAAACTCCCTCATCATAAGGGCCCTAAGTTCGGCCCAAGTTTGTGCTAGAGCAACTTCTGCACCCCGGTCTCTCATAACCCCGTTCCACCACGTAAGAGCCCTCTTCTGAAACACACTCGAAGAAAACTCGACCTTGCGATTATCAGGACACTGAACGTGATGGAAAGTGTTCTCAATGCTCTCGAACCATTGAAGAAGCCCAGTTGCTCCCTCAGAACCACTAAACTTGAGTGGTTTAGCCGAGTTAAAACTCTTGAAATTGCATGGAGCATGATTGTTGTTGTTGGCTTGGTTCCATTGAGCAATAAGATTTGGGAACGCAGCAGCCATTTGCTGTGCGATAATTTCTGCCAGTTTGGCATTAGCTATCTGATTCTCACGTCGAGGAGGCATTCTAAAAGAGGAAACATGAAAGGAAACGAGTGAGATGATTGAATGAAAAGGATGAGATGGAACAAAATCAACAAAAGCAAAGATGGTGGTCATTCGTCCGCATCACAAAGCAGACAAACGACACACAGTGACTAATCAAAGTAAATGGGTGAAAAATAATGTATCGTGAAGACATGCTCGCCTATAAGTGAACACTCACCCCAAGAGTTCCCAGGTAAGAGTGACTGGTCCGATTATGTGGATTTGTACGAACACTCTAGCCTTAGACAGAAAACCCAGGGTACAGGCATTCACTCTTCCAGTTTACACGTGTTCACATTATTTAGACCCAAACTTTGACGAGATTTTTGAAAACTCAGAAGGCACTAAGTCAAAAATGAGTTAAACTGGAAGGGTTCAAAACCTTACAACAGAGGGTTCAAAACCTAGTAATCAGTCATCCTAGAACAGATGATTAGTTTTCAAAGCGGATTAGAACTTGATGTTCCCGTTATGGTTATCACCTAAGGATAGGTGAAGTGCATGTTTTAAGATCTAAACACAAGATAACTTGTGTTGGGGTCCTAGAAAGGTTATAGTCTAGGTCAAAGCATTACTAATAACCTAATTCCCTATAACCATTGGCTCTGATACCAACTCTTCTGTCACACCCCGACCACGTAAAACGAGAAACACGTGGCGGAAACGTCGGGGAGTGTTGTAACAGAATTATTGTTTCACAACCATGGAAATTAAAGTTACATTTTATTTATCAACATGAGAGTTACATTGTCTTTAAACATGAAACCAAGAGTACATAACATAATTAAACTAAGTCTATCTTCGTTTTATGTCTCTAAGGCACAGGTCCGCCCTAATGTCACGATCATCATCCTAAGCGACTGCTCCTGAAAACACATGTGAAAATAGGTACGTCAGCATAAAAATGCCTGTGAGATACATAGGTTTAGTGAAAATAGGATTCATGACTTGGGTTTTAAAAGATAGGTTTAATAAAAATTAGTCATGAATCTTGTTAAGTGCTTTCTTTTATAAATCGTATGAAAACTCGATAATAAGACCAGACTATATAAAAGAATGGTGTATGGTTAATAAAATAACCGAGTAAAATGAGTTGGATAAAATAAACTGTTTTGTAAGACAATGTCTTGTGAAAAATAAGTTGTTTATGTAAAATGTAATATGTCAAATATTGAAATGATTTAAGTAACGCTACGACATGTAATATCATACAAGCACTTATATATAGGAAGTACCAGCGGCGTATCCACCATGCTTATATCATATTACACACGCCTCGTTACTCAAATCACTTACCCAAACCAACCATCATTGTAAATTGTTCATGTATAAATCAATTGTCAAGTGTTATTGTGTAAACCCTGTCAAAATGTCTATGTCTAATGTAAATTATGTAATGTGTAACCAGAATGTCATGTATGGCAAGTGAAATATGTATCAACTAAACCATAGGTAAAAATGCACAAAGCAATGTATTGAAGTAAAACGTGGTTTAAATCAACGTTATGTTTTGTGGAAATGCATGCTATACTGAATACAAACATTTATGCGATATTGTGAAAATGCATACATTCAAGCCTTGTGACTGTGGTGATAGACCTTTAAACAAATTAAAGGTTTATCTGTGTTATGTCTATCGAATTCGGTCATTCCTTCCATCCAAACATACCTAGGATGTCAGGAACGGGAGTTGTCAATTCCTATGGTACCACTACCTACTAACGAATGGCGTAGCTAATGTTAATGAATGTATTTTTGTCCCATTTAAACAAACCAAATGTCATACCAAAATGTAAGCATGTGAAAACAATGCACTAAGTATGTAATCAAATGAACATACATAGCGTGAAATGTAATGTAAACAATGTACTAAGTATGCACACAATGGACATACATAGCATGAACTGTAATGTAAAACGATGTACTATAAATGTACTAATGAACATAGCAAGTATATGATGTGAAAACATGGAAAGCATGGAAGTATCAAGTAGGCACATGTGTTTCACCCCAAAACAGTTTGAAAACGGTAAAAGAGGGGTCTATATACTCACTTGAGATTGCTTAGTAGTCCTTGAGTAACAACCAAACAATGCTAGAGATCACGGAAATCAAACGGCACCTAATATAGATATAGGTAACTATGTTAATATACCGGACCTAAATCGGAGGATTGGATAGAATGAGGGTTCGTAAACCAAACGAGTATGGAGACTCGTGTAATATGGTTTAACAAAGCCTACATACTAAAATGAAACCTAACCTAAGTGCTTACGACCCATTATGACCCGTTTAGGTAGCTTAAGCTACTTTAACGCGTCGTTCGCGTGAAACGCGTTCGGACCGCTTAACTAGTCCTATGACAAGTAATATATGCCTTAACATGTCTAATATTGTTGCCAAATCAGTTTAGATACCAAAAGTTATGTTACATATGCTTAAAATGAATTTTGGCGTAAAAAGGGTATTTTGGTAATTTACCTAAGGCATATATACTACCTATCATACAACTAACTAAACGTCATGACCATAAGGTATAACCTCGGAAGGTTATTCCCTATACAACTATGGTCACCTAATGTGTTTGGTCGGATCCTAATGATCGACCAAACGGATCGGGTTCGAAAGTATAAGCGATTGTTTAGATCGCTTACCTTACGACCCTATATAAGCACTAAACTAAAAGTGATGAGCTAAGCATGTTAAAACATGCTTAACTAAGTTTAGAAAAACAGGTTTGGTATCAAAACAAACAGTTTTAATACCTAAGAGTAGTTTGGTTACAAAATACGCAAGAATGCGCATTTTGGCCAAAACTACGACTCGTCACTGAGCCTAGATAACGTGGTAATCAGTAGGTATAGTCACTAGGGACTATAACCATCGTGATTACGCTCACGTTATGAAGTTCAAACGAATTTCGCATTGACCATAAACTGGTTAATGCAGAAAGTCAAACAAAGTTTGACTTTAACGCTAAAAGAATAAAAAGAACGAAGGAACACTTACAAAGGGTCCAAGAACGGAAGTTTTGAATCCGAACACTCTCAGGTATGAAGTGTTAAACACAACAACTTAGAGAGCAAATTCAGATTTCAAAGGTGTGGGTTTTTGGGGTTGAGATCATGGGGTATTTATAGTAAATGGACAACCGTTAGGATCGTTTCTCGTAATCCGTGATTTAATCTCATCCCTACACTTGTTGGTAACCCCATGTGCATCATATTGGCCCCCCATGATCAGGAACAAACAAGTGGAATTGAGTTTTGGGTGCTTAACAGCTGTTAACAGCTGTTAAACTGATTTAATCTGATCTGAAGGGGCCTCAAGGCCCATGTAAGGGACACCAGAATGTTACGCGGCCCGCCTAGGCTTCTCTGATCAGAAACAAGTTTGCTCAATTGACAGTTTTGGTCCCTATTGGTGTTTAAGGCTCATTTCGACACGTTTAAGGCCCGTTAAGCCAACGTTAAGGCCCTAAAATGATGCCTAAACATTATGGACATGAAACATGCTCAAAAATATGCTGGATGTTGGTTCGTTTGGTCGTACGATCGCGATGTTCGCTTAATTACGACGGAATGCGCATAAGCGCGAAAAACGATCCAAATTGCGTGACGAATGGATTTTTCTTATGCCAAACACTAAAATAAAATATTTTAGTGCTTACATAAATTTTTGGATGTCCGGATGTATTCAGAATGTAAGTTATGCGCGAAAATGCAAACTTATGCACTTTTTGACGCTTTTAGTCCCTGAATGACCCAAGAGTTTATTTTAGCACACCGAACCCCTCAAAGCCTATTTCTAAGCTATGTAAAGGATATTTATGGTATGTTTAACTTATGGTCATGTTCTGGAATGTCTGTTACAGTTCAAATTGGCATACTTTCGCAGTTTGTCAAATTTAGTCCCTGTAGGCGAATTAACTTGTTTCTGCCATACCAAAGCCATCAAAACTTATTTCTAAGTTATGTAAGGGTTATTTAAGGTATGTTATATATATGTTGATGTTTCGGAGTATTTTTCGCGTTAAACTGATTACGTTTACGCACCAGTTTGCGTATAATTCTCCAGAAAGCGATGTAGAGTTTGAAATTGAATAAAAACCAAAACATGAAAAATGTCAAACATAAACAAACAAACATTGGGATCAAATAACTTCATTTTATTGATAACTGAACTGTTTACAATGATTACAAACACAGGTGTCACAGTCTCCCCTACTTGTGGAAATTTCATCCAGAAATTTATTTATAGGAAACTCGTGAGAATAGATGCGGATACTTCGCCTTCATTTGATTTTCACGTTCCCAAGTAAACTCGGGTCCACGTTTAGATTCCCAGCGAACTTTGACCAAAGGAATGTGCTTGCGTTTAAGCCACTTGACTTCACGTTCCATGATTTCCACTGACTTCTCAACAAATTTCAGTGTTTTATCAACACGAATTTCGTCAAGTGGTATGTGGAGGTTCTCATCAGCTAAACACTTCTTGTGATTGGACACGTGAAAGGTTGGATGAACATTTCCAAGTTCAGGAGGTAACTCAAGTCTGTAGGCTACCTTACCGATTCTTTCGACGATCCTGAATGGTCCAACATATCTAGGTGCAAGTTTTCCTTTCTTTCCAAATCTGATCACACCTTTCCAAGGTGAGACCTTAAGTAATACACGATCACGGACTTGAAATTCCAAGGGCTTGCGTTTTAGGTCCGCGTAACTCTTTTGACGGCATCTGGCTGCCTGAAGGTTATCACGAACTTTCTTAACCTTATCAGTTGTCTCTAAAATGAGGGCAGGTCCAGTAAGCTGAGCCTCACCGATCTCATTCCAGCAGACTGGTGAACGACATTTTCGACCATAGAGATCCTCGAAAGGAGCCATGTTGATGCTGGAGTGATAACTGTTGTTGTAGGAGAATTCAATTAACGGAAGATGTGAATCCCAACTACCACCAAAATCGATCACACAAGCTCTAAGCATATCCTCCAGAGTCTGGATTGTTCTTTCAGATTGACCATCCGTTTGCGGATGATAAGCTGTGCTCAGATTAAGTTGGGTCCCCATAGCAGATTGCATGGTTCTCCAAAAATGAGAAGTGAAGCGAGCATCTCTGTCAGAAATGATGTTCAAAGGAACACCATGTCGAGCTACAATTTCATCCACGTAGATTTTAGCAAGTTTGTCAGCAGAAAAATCCTCACGGATTGGCAAGAAATGCGCTGACTTAGTAAGACGATCAACAACTACCCAGATGGCATCATGACCTTTCTTTGTTCGCGGAAGTTTAGTAATGAGATCCATAGTAATGTTTTCCCATTTCCAAACTGGGATCTCTGGTTGCACCAATAAACCAGAAGGACGCTGATGTTCAGCCTTAACCTTAAGACAAGTAAGGCATTTTGATACATATAAGGCAATGTCTTTCTTCATACCAGGCCACCAATACTGAATACGAAGATCCTTATACATCTTATCTGAGCCAGGATGAATAGAATAACGAGACTTATGGGCTTCATCCATAAGCAAGGTGCGAAGGTTATCTTGGCTTGGGACCCACAAACGGTCCATGAAGTAATACGATCCATTGCCCTTCAGTTCCAGATTAGGTGTTATGTGATAGGGTAATTCCTTACCCATCAAACCTTGTGAGACACAAGTGTGTTGAGCCTGAGAAATGCGGGCTTGGATATCGGATCGAGCTTGAATATCAGATTGAACACGAACACAATGAAGCTTAGTACGTTCCTTACGACTCAATGCATCGGCTACGACATTCGCCTTACCAGGATGGTAGCGAATTTCGCAGTCATAGTCGTTTAGAAGCTCAACCCAACGTCGTTGCCTCATGTTGAGTTCTTTCTGATTGAAGATATGCTGGAGACTTTTGTGGTCCGTGAAAACCACATATTTTGTACCGTACAAATAGTGTCTCCAGATCTTAAGAGCGAAGACAACTGCACCCAACTCAAGATCATGAGTGGTGTAGTTCTTCTCATGTATCTTCAACTGCCTCGATGCATATGCTATGACTTTGTTTCTTTGCATCAGAACACAGCCAAGACCCAATTTAGATGCATCGCAATAAACGACGAAATCATCATTGCCCTCAGGCAAAGTCAGAACAGGCGCGTCACAAAGCTTCTGCTTCAAGTTTTGAAAAGCTTCCTCTTGTTTGAATCCCCAATCAATGGGCTTGTTCTTCTGAGTTAGAGCAGTTAGAGGAACTGCAATCTTTGAGAAGTTTTCAATGAAGCGGCGGTAATAACCCGCAAGACCAAGAAAAGAATGAACTTCAGTAGGAGTAGTAGGCGTATCCCAATCCTTGATCGCACTGATCTTGGAGGGATCAACATGAATACCTTGTTCGTTGACAATATGTCCTAAGAATTGAACTTCTTTAAGCCAGAATTCACACTTGGAGAATTTGGCGAAAAGTTGCTCTTTCTTTAGGAGTTCCAGAGTAAGACGAAGATGTTGCTCGTGATCAGCTCGCGTCTTAGAGTATATCAAAATGTCATCAATAAAAACAATGACGAACTGATCCAAATAAGGCTTGCAGACCCTATTCATTAAGTCAATGAAAACCGCAGGAGCATTAGTCAAACCGAATGGCATGACTGTGAACTCATAATGCCCATAACGAGTGCGGAACGCTGTCTTGGGAATGTCTTCTTCATGCACACGAAGTTGATGATACCCAGAACGCAGATCAATCTTCGAAAAATAAGAAGCACCTTGTAACTGATCAAAGAGATCATCGATGCGAGGTAGTGGATATCGATTCTTGATGGTAAGCTTATTAAGCTCACGATAATTGATACACATCCTAAAAGATCCATCCTTCTTCTTGACAAAAAGGACGGGAGCACCCCAAGGTGAAAAGCTAGGACGGATAAAACCTTTGTCAGAGAGTTCCTGAAGCTGCTTAGCCAACTCTTGCATCTCAGACGGTGCAAGGCGATATGGAGATCTGGCAATAGGATTAGCGCCTGGTACGAGATCAATACGGAACTCGACTTGACGTGCTGGGGGCAGACCAGGTAATTCTTCAGGGAATACTTTAGGATAATCCCGAACGACAGGGATATCTTGAATAGACTTACCTTTGCCCTTATCTGCTACAACATGTGCAAAAAAGGCCACATAGTTCTTTCGCAGATACTTCCGAGCTTTAAAACAAGACATGAGTTTGAGACCACCGATAGGTTTCTCTGTCACACCCCGGATTTCCACGTGTCACCGGTGGGCCCGGTAGGGGAGTATCGTGACGTGGTTGGCAACATATTAGTCAAGGTTCTTGCGGATCTGCACTCCTTGTAGAAGAAGGAGTTCGCCGGCGCGAAGGCCCGGCCTCGTGGTCGTTAGGGGTGCTGATCGGCTCCCTCCTCGCCTGAATCTTGGCGGCATTGTTAAACCTGTTAATATAAACAAAGGTAACAACCAGGAAAAATAAAGGACTAAGTTAAAAATAAATTAAAAACATTTTGGATTATTCCTAAGTTCTTTGTCTAGACTCGAAGATTTAGGAATGTGCAATTGTGTCATTGGGATTAAACACAAAAGGCTAGTGTTTAATTCACTCAACGTTGGCTCTGATACCAACCTGTCACACCCCGGATTTCCACGTGTCACCGGTGGGCCCGGTGGGGGAGTATCGTGACGTGGTTGGCAACATATTAGTCAAACAACACAATATTTAAATGCACAGCGGAAGCAAAGTATAGATTCATTTCAACCAAACAATATTGTAATATTAAGTATCACAAATAGTTGAATATAAATCCACAAGTAGATCAAAATAACAGGAAACAGTGTTCAACAGTCTATGACATCCAAGCTTGCGAGACTTATTGTGGATGCTAGGAGAAAAGCCAGCCTATTACGCGTAGTACCTGCACTTAACCTTTTTGAGAAAAATACGTCAGTTTACACTGGTAAATACAATCAACCGACTCATTTTGAAAAGAGTTTAAGAAAATGCATTTAAGGCACAAGGCACAAATAATATTTTATAACCTGGGATAATTATTTGAATATAATTCTTGTAAAGGATTTACATGTTACTTATGCGTTCAGTGGCCCGGATTGAGCCGGGTTAAAGATCAATAGACACACCACATTATGTATATGAGACACCGACGGGCGTACGCCTACGCCCCGTGCTTAGGTCGTGGCCATTTCGTAAAATGATGCCAGGGATATCCGGGACATGGTCATTAACCCCTCAAAGGCTTTAAGCAAACAAAACAATTTAAACGAGACATCTCAATACTTTAACCATCATACAATTAAAGATTCAATGCCCGACCAAGCGGTATTTTATATACCGTACCCCAAGCCCGTATAGGGAAAATAAGTTAAATGTATTTACCTGAGCAAATATAAATCACAATCAGCGAGTGCATGTATCTTTTACTGGTTCTCCTAATCTGGAACGAAGGTTTATAATAACCTATTAGAATCCTAACGGGTCTTTAGTTAAGCTTAAGCTTAGACCGGTTAGTTTTAAAGATACGGTTCGTACGCACGATTAAGCGAAGACCGGATAGAATGTGATTTAGACCCGACAAGTTTGAAGACTTTCTTAATATGGGTATATTATACACATTCTGGATTTTGAGAATAAACCGATAAGGTTTGACCCATTTCGGCTAATTTATGTAAACTAGTTACATAAACCGAACCGAATGCGCATGAAGCGTAACGGGTAACCATAAGAGTCCTAAATAGGTTTCCTAAGTTAACATGCCTTAAATATGTTGTGATATCAGTAGGATACCTTCCATTATGCCCGAAACGAGTTTAATCTCATATTAAGCCCCGTAGGGGTATTTTGGTCATTTTAAAGGTTATAAATGAAATTAATTAAGTTTCTGTGAACCGGGTCTGAATACATCAGTAAAATGGCTTAGTTTATCAGGTCATATCAGTTGGTGTTAAGTCCTTCGTGACAAAATGGTTTTAAACCCTTACTATGCGTTTAATACGCGTATAACGCCGTTTTAAGCGACGTATGGGTTAAAATAGGATTCTGAGTTTTCAGATCAGTTAAATAGGTTCAAAACACTTCATTTATTATTTAAAATCAGTAGCAATTGGATTGGCGTTAAAAGGATTTGTAAAACTCATTTTATGGCTTAAAAGGGTATATTCGGTATTTACCGAATTAAGGCGATAATCCTAGCTTATGATCAGTTTAAAAATAATTAAAAATCTTCAAAAATCCCAAAATATTATATTACATCAGTGGGTAAAAGGTTTGGTGTCAAAAATGGGGTTTAGATAGGCTTTATGCTAATGACGCCGTTTAGTTACTAAGAAGCGTTCTAAATACGTCATTAAGCATAACTCCTAATCTAGACCTCCGACTGATGTGAAAATTTAGGGACATGTTTTATAATCAGTAACAAAGATTATTGTACTTTCACAATTCGAAAATTCTCGTTGTATGGTCATAAGGGCATTATGGTCAATATTTAAGCACTTAACGGAAACGTCGGACAATTAAGGGTTTAAGTGGTATAAATGCAGAGGGTTATACACACATGTGACTAGGTCCTAATGGAACTTTAAGGCATGTCTAAACCTATCAAAACCGGGTCAGAACTGAAGTCAAAGCAAAAGTCAAACTTTTGCGTCTTTCGGTTCCGAATCGGTTCAAAACAGAAAGTTGTCGAATCAAACAAGCTTAGACAAGTTATTATACTTATTATCAAGTTATATGAATGATAAAACAGGTTACACACATTCTATATCGCTAATTACGCGTTTAATGGTTCTGTTGACTTTTTCGTAAGAAGTTTGACTCGACAAACGACCTAGTTAGAACGGGTATCAGTGGGTGCCCTTTTAAGGGTTTAAAGCCCACATAATTACCAACTTATAACAACTTTCATTTCGCCTAATCGCTCGACCGTTAGCAATTAATCGTTAAGTCAAACCGTAATTACGACGGTTTGACTTTTAAGCTATAAACTAAACAAAACTTAATTAAGAAGGGTCAAGGGTACTTACAAGTGTCTAATGGATGATTAGGAAGGTCTTGGGTCTGCTGTTGAGCTCCTCAAATGATCAGAAGTTGAAGTGTGGTTGCATGTTGCAACATAAGCCTTATATAGTGACTTTGATCTTCCTAGATGGTTGCCAAATGAGTCTACAACTGATCATGGATCTTTACAAGTGTCATCTACAGCCTAAATACCATTTTAGGCAAGCCCATGGTATGCCAAAATGGAATTGGAGTCGGTTAAAACATCAACAGGCAGTTTCCTGTTTCTTTCTGTCGCTGGGCAGGTCACGCGGCCCGCGTAAGGTCTTTACAACCTTTACGCGGCCCGCTTGGGTCTCCGGCTCAGGTTATGAAGTTTTCATTAATTGCATTTTTGGCCCTTGGTCCCCCGAAAGGTCATTTTCACATGGTTTCTTGCATTTTAAACCTTTAGTATTGACATATGGGGGCTTTAAGGCTTATACCATCTTTGTCAAGTCCTCGGGTAACTTTGTGATCACCCGAAAAACCCTAAATTTCATTGTTGACGATTCTAACCCTCACACACGAATTTTATCATAACTTTCTCATATGGTAACGAAACTTGGTGAAATTTTTATGGTACATTCTAGTGAGCATAATTAATCGTTACAAGGCTTCGGGTTTGCTAAAAGGTCACTCAGAGGTATATCTTAACATGTTGACACATTTAACCCCTGTAGTTTGTAATCTCTCACTTTCTTTCACAATTCGCTTCGTATGATCCATGATCCATTCGTTTAAGGTTATAAACATCATGTAGGGTTATTGTAAAGTATATTTATTCATTGTTGACACTTTGAACCCTTATATTTACATAGTTTCATTGTTTGTCAACTTTAGTCCTTCAAGAACATTCTTTCACACGTTCAAACCTATGACACGTTTCAACACATCATAGGACGTAAATTTTCGAGGTGTTACATCCTCACCCCCTTAAAAGAAATCTCGACCTCGAGATTTACTGAAACAGATAAGGGTACTTTTCTTTCATCGTGGACTCAACCTCCCACGTATACTCGGGACCTCTACGGGCATCCCATTTGACCTTTACAATCGGTACATGCTTCCTTCGAAGCTTCTTAACCTGTCGATCCTCGATCGACAATGGTTTTTCCACAAATTTCAAGCTCTCATCTATATGCACATCCGAATGTGGTATGACCAGTGATTCATCAGCGAAACACTTTTTCAGATTGCAGATGTGAAATACGTTGTGAATTCCACTGAGCTCTTCTGGTAAGTTTAACTTATAGGCAACTGACCCGACACGTTCGATAATATCGAAAGGTCCTATGTATCTTGGGCTTAGCTTGCCTTTCTTACCAAACCGCATCACTCCTTTCCAGGGTGATACTTTAAGTAAGACTTTATCACCAACTTCAAAGTGAAAAGATTTACGCTTGGGATCAGCGTAGCTCTTTTGCCTATCTCGGGCAGCTTTGAGACGGTCACGAATCTGGACAATCTTGTCCGTCGTTTCGAACACTATCTCTGGTCCCGATAATTGGACATCTCCAACCTCCGCCCAACAAACGGGCGTTCTACACTTTCTACCGTATAAGGCCTCGAAAGGCGTAGCCTTAATGCTGGTGTGGTAGCTATTGTTGTAAGAGAACTCAATTAGTGGTAGGTGGTTATCCCAACTACCACCCAAATCAATCACACATGCACGAAGCATGTCTTCCAACGTTTGAATAGTACGCTCACTCTGACCGTCTGTCTGAGGATGGTAAGCCGTACTAAAATTCAAACGCGTGCCCAAAGATTGTTGGAAGCTTTTCCAAAAATGTGACGTGTATCTAGTATCTCTGTCAGAGATAATAGACACAGGTATGCCATGTAAAGCTACAATCTTATCTACGTACAGTTGGGCTAACATGTCGGAGCTATACGTCTCCTTAATGGGTAGGAAATGTGCTGACTTAGTCAGTCTATCAACGATCACCCATATAGTGTCATTTCCTTTCCTAGTCTTTGGCAGCTTGGTGATGAAATCCATCGTCACCATCTCCCACTTCCACATAGGAAGTTCAGGCTGTTGTAGCAAACCTGACGGTTTCTAATGCTCGGCTTTGACTTGCGCACATGTCAAGCATTTAGCTACATAGGTAGCTACAGACTTCTTCAAGCCTATCCACCAATAGTTTGCCCTTAGGTCCTGGTACATTTTATCGGCTCCAGGATGAACGGAGTATTTGGAACTATGGGCTTCCTGGAGGATAACATCTCGAAGTCCTCCATAAATTGGAACCCATATTCGTCCATTCAATCTTAGTATTCCGTCCTTGCTAAGTGTTAACTGCTCCTCAGTTACCCCTAGCTTTTTCGTTAGGATAGTTAGCTTCCAACACAGCTTCCTTCTGTGCAGCTAACAACCTTTCAATCAAATTGTTCTTTATTTCCATGCGCTTGGCATTGATTCGGATGGGTTTCACCCTTTCCTTCCGACTCAAGGCATCGGCGACTACGTTCGCCTTGCCGGGATGGTATCTTATTTCACAATCGTAATCATTCAGAGTTTCCATCCAACGACGTTGCCTCATGTTCAAGTCCTTCTGATTGAACAGATGTTGAAGGCTCTTGTGATCAGAATAGATCACACATTTGATTCCATATAAGTAGTGCCTCCAAAGTTTTAGTGCGAATACAACGGCACCCAACTCCAAGTCATGGGTGGTGTAATTCTTTTCATGCACCTTTAACTGGCGTGAAGCATAGGCAATGACTTTGCCTTTTTGCATAAGCACACATCCCATCCCGGTGTGTGATGCATCACAATAAACTACAAACTCCTCGATTCCATCAGGCAATGTCAGTACTGGAGCATTGCTCAACTTTTGTTTCAGAATATTAAAGGATTCCTGCTGCTTAGGACCCCAGTCAAACTTAATCTTCTTGCGCGTCAGCGAAGTCAGGGGTGCAGCAATCCTTGAGAAGTTTTCAAAGAATCGCCTATAGTATCCTGCCAACCCTAGGAAGCTACGAATTTCTGTAGGCGTCTTTGGCTCATGCCAATTCATGACAGCTTCAACTTTAGCGGGATCTACTTGGATACCATGCTCACTAACAACATGTCCAAGAAATTAGACTTCTCGAAGCCAGAATTCACACTTCGAGAACTTGGCATAGAGCTTTTCTTTATGAAGTAGTTCCAGAATGCAATGAAGATGCTTCTCATGGTCAGCTTGGCTCTTCGAGTAGATGAGGATATCATCGATGAAAACGATGATGAATTTATCTAAGTGCGGCTTGCATACGCGATTCATGAGATCCATGAATGCGGCCGGTGCATTAGTGAGCCCGAAAGGCATCACTAGGAACTCGTAATGACCATAACGAGTCCTAAATGTTGTTTTGTGCACGTCTTCATCTCTAACCTTCAATTGATGGTAGCCTGACCTCAAGTCAATCTTCGAGAAGAAACTTGCCCCTTGAAGTTGATCGAACAGATCGTCGATTCTGGGCAAAGGATACCTATTCTTGATAGTGACCTTATTAAGCTCACGGTAGTCGATGCACAGACGCATCGATCCATCCTTCTTCTTGACAAATAAAACTGGTGCTCCCCAAGGAGACGAACTAGGTTTGATGAAACCTTTGGCTATCAAATCATCTAACTGCGTTCTCAATTCCTTCATCTCTGTTGGTGCCAACCTATAAGGCGCCCTTGCAACTGGTGCTGATCCAGGAATAATGTCAATTCTGAATTCTACTTGTCTATCTGGTGGCAAACCAGGTAGTTCTTCAGGAAAAACTTCGGGGTATTCAGAAATGACAGGGATATCCCCAATCTTGGGCTTCGGCTCTTCAATAATCACTTGTGCCAAGTAGATGACACAACCCTTCTTCAAACACTTAGAGTCTTTGAGCATAGACATTTTCTCAGGCAGCCCATACTGGGTATCTCCCTGGATAGTAAGTGATTCACCAGACGGAGTCTTGATCATCACTTGCTTCTTATTGCAGTCAATCTGGGCCTGGTTATGAGATAACCAGTCCATGCCTAAAACTATGTCAAAACCGGCTAGTTTTAAAGGAAGTAGGGACAAAGGAAAAGAGTGGTTCTTAATGGATATGGAACATCCATCTAATAAGGTTGAGGCGGTTTCTAAAGTGCCATCTGCTAGTTCCACCTCATACTTCACACTTAAGGTCTTAACAGGTAATTTCAACAATTCACAAAACTTATTATCTACGAACGACTTATCAGCGCCTGAATCAAATAACACTCTCGCATAAACATCATTTACGAGAAAGGTACCTGTTATCACATTGTCGTCCTTGACGGCTTCCTTAGCATCCATCCTGAAGACCCTAGCATTGGTCTTCTTAGCCTCATCAGGCTTCTTGGCGTATTTTGGGAATTGGTCTTGATGTGCCCCTTTTCATTGCAACCGTAGCAGGTCGCATCCTTCATCTTTTTGCAATCCAAGGTCTTGTGTTCCTTGGACTTGCACAACCCACATGCAAAAGTTTTTGATTGTGAATTCGAATTCGATTCATACCTGCACTTCCCAAAGTGCTGTCTCTTGCAGATTTTACATCTGGGTTTTTCACCCGACTGCTGACCATCCTTCCTAAATCCTGACCCCTTCTTGTGGTCATTGTTTCCCTTATGCTTCTTGTCTGAACGTCGTGAGTTGCCATCCTCACGCTTCCTCTTTTCGGTATCAGCGTTCCTCTGCGATTTCTGCCTAACCGCATCCAAGGTAAGAGACAATGATATGTCCGCTGCAGACCGAAAAGTAGCTGGTCTGGAGGCCTTCACACTTGCCTTGATCTCCGGGGCCAAACCCCCGATAAAACGAGCTATACGTTTGGGTTCCGGGGTTACTAAATATGGAACCAATCTTGACAAAGTGTTAATACTGGTAAGGTAGGCCTGACAGTCTAGGTTTCTCATGACCAGCGACAAGAAGTCAGCTTCAATTTTCTCAACCTCATGCTGAGGGCAGTAGTTTTCCTTGATTAGTGACATGAACTGTTCCCAGGTCATATTGTACAACGGGACTTTCCCCGTAGCTTGGATCAAAGATCTCCACCAAGCTAATGCTTCTCCCTTAAAAGACTGAGACACGAATTTCACAATATCCCTATTATTGCAACCACTGATATCCACAACCGTATCCATCTCGTCCAACCAAGTCATGCAATCTACTGCTCCTTTTTCCCCAGTAAAATCCCTGGGTTTGCACGAAACGAAGTACTTATAGGAGCAACCCTTGTTACGGGGTTCTTGATTCTGTACGACTCTTTGGGATGGAACACTCCTCTGGTTTGATGAGTGGTGAGTATTACTGTTGTGGGCAGTGTGGGTCCTGGAGGGTGTTCTAGAGTGTGGTGCAGATCGGGTCCTTGCATGGGTACCACTTGATTCATGGAGCTGTCTATCCATAGCTCGATTAACGGCATTATCTATCATTGCCTGTAATTCTGCACCCGCCACATTTACTCGGGCATTATCATGCTCTCCCCGAGGGTGACTATTAATCTCGCTTGAGTCGGCCATGTTGCTTGAACTGCTACATATTGACAAAATTCATTGGTGAGTTTATTATAGAATTGCCTTTTATGGCAATTTTATTAACCGTGGTAAACATAGACCATATATGGTTAATTTATTACTCACATTTATTTAGGATTTCTAATATAATTTATCCTAATTATAAAACAATAACAGTTTTATTAGCACATAAGGCCTAGTCACAGGGACAAATTAAATCATAAGCTATGATTTCAGAGAATCAAGGCTTTTAAAGTTTGAACATAGTTCATTACCTTTATCAGACAGGGTCACAGACTATTACTGTCTTTTGTCTCATATGAAAATGAGAAGGGCCCGTAGGCATTCTATTACCAATGGATGGTAAAAAGAACTGATCATATTTATTGATGATTTAACCCATGATTCAGAGATCATTTAGTTGGGTTAGGAATCTTTGGAAAGATCCTTATATAATAACAACACGTGTGATTTTAACGAATCATGTCTGCCAGGAGTGTTAACATGTTTTCAGATGTTAACTGGGATTTGAATCTTTTAACGGATTTTACCATCTTGGCCAGGTCTTAAAACGACATGCGGGCTAGGTTATACCTTTAAGATCCTTAATTAAAAATTAAAATAGGCAGATAGATTTTTTTTTTTTAAAAATGATTCCGATTTATTTAATTCATATATAATTTAATTATGCATAACATAGCAAAGATGAAATTTATAAACTTACATTCCATTAAACTTAAAAGTAGTACACTTTGCCCTAAACGGGACTTTTCACATAAACACTTGCCCACGCAGGAGCTATACTAATAATACAAGTCCTCGCAGGGACTGTTTGCAAAAATAAATGTCCACGCAGGGACTAATAAAGACAAGTCCTCGTAGGAACTAAGTACAAAGATAGATGTCCACGCAGGGACTACATACATACTTTAAAGAAATGTCCACTCAGGGACTACATACACACATAAATAAGTAAATGTCCACGCAGGGACTTAATTTAAACAAGGAAATACAATAATACATATTGGGATTTAACGATCCCTTTTCTTCTTTCCTTTCAGCAAACTTGCTAAGCCACTCATGAATCCCTGATTCTTCCTACGTTCTTTCTGGAGGTCTCGCTCAACCCTGTCCAGCCTATGACGGAGATCCTCCTGCTCCGGCGGGGAAAACCGTGGTGGCTGATGCTGAAGTGGTGGCTGAACAGGTACTTGATATCCACGAGCTGGATGCCCCATTCCCCAAGGGGTTCCATATGGTCCCTCAGGGTTTTGGGCGTAGTAGTTTGATGCCACATGGTAAGGATCCTCAGCAAAGTTATAGTTAGTGTATGCTGACGGTCCGTATGGGTTGTAAGCTGCTGGAGCAGTATAAGCAGGGATAGGGTTGCCAAAACCCGGTGATGGCGGTGCAATAGGTGCCGAATTCACCTCTGAAACTGGAACTGAAGGTCCACCCATCTCTGGGTCTTCATATAGTGGCGGGTAGTGGCTGCCACTAGAGTGTTGAGGGGTGCTGAAATGAAAATCCCCTGCTCGTGCTGACATCCGAGCGCCAGTCCTCCTACGTCTTGGTGGTGCTGGAGGCGCTAGATTAACTGGCGGCGGTGGAGGCGGTGGCGTGACTGCCACGAAACGTGGATCCCCAGAGGGATCTTGTTGCTGCTGTTGCGGTTGCTGGTGAGGCGATGAATGGTAAGATGTTGTAAAGTACCACTCACACCGGTCGAACCGTGCCTGATGACTATCCGGACCTTGGTATGGTGTTCCGTGAAAAAACAAACCATCAGAGATCTCAACAGGATGGTTCGGGGTTCCGGTTGCAGGCTCGACGGGATCTGTGTCCTCGTCCATGTCCATCGCTTGATCACCTGAAAAATGATCCTCCGGACCTAGTGGGTTAAAGCCCCCTTGTTCTGGTAGGTAGTCCGCCGGGTTAAACTGGCCCCGAAAGACAGGAGTAGGGTCGTCGAAGGAATGGTGCGATAAGGATCGCTGTAGGGGTATGTATGAAGGTTGCGGGTTGTTGAGCTCATTCTCGGACTGAGGCCCATAGGAGTGATGATATGGAGGCGTTGAGCTATACGACGTAGATCGTCTGGAAGGCTGCTCATAAATCCTCCAAGGTTCTTGCGGATCTGCACTCCTTGTAGAAGAAGGAGTTCGCCGGCGCGAAGGCCCGGCCTCGTGGTCGTTAGGGGCGCTGATCGGCTCCTTTCCTCGTCCTCCTCGCCTGAATCTTGGCGGCATTGTTAAACCTGTCAATATAAACAAAGGTAACAACCAGGAAAAATAAAGGACTAAGTTAACAATAAATTAAAAACATTTTGGATTATTCCTAAGTTCTTTGTCTAGACTCGAAGATTTAGGAATGTGCAATTGTGTCATTGAGATTAAACAAAAAAGGCTAGTGTTTAAGTCACTCAACGTTGGCTCTGATACCAACCTGTCACACCCCGGATTTCCACATGTCACCGGTGGGCCCGGTGGGGGAGTATCGTGACGTGGTTGGCAACATATTAGTCAAACAACACAATATTTAAATGCACAGCGGAAGCAAAGTATAGATTCATTTCAACCAAACAATATTGTAATATTAAGTATCACAAATAGTTGAATATAAATCCACAAGTAGATCAAAATAACAGGAAACAGTGTTCAACAGTCTATGACATCCAAGCTTGCGAGACTTATTGTGGATGCTAGGAGAAAAGCCAGCCTATTACGCGTAGTACCTGCACTTAACCTTTTTGAGAAAAATACGTCAGTTTACACTGGTAAATACAATCAACCGACTCATTTTGAAAAGAGTTTAAGAAAATGTATTTAAGGCACAGGGCACAAATAATATTTTATAACCTGGGATAATTATTTGAATATAATTCTTGTAAAGGATTTACATGTTACTTATGCGTTCAGTGGCCCGGATCGAGCCGGGTTAAAGATCAATAGACACACCACATTATGTATATGAGACACCGACGGGCGTACGCCTACGCCCCGTGCTTAGGTCGTGGACATTTCGTAAAATGATGCCAGGGATATCCGGGACATGGTCATTAACCCCCCAAAGGCTTTAAGCAAACAAAACAATTTAAACGAGACATCTCAATACTTTAACCATCATACAATTAAAGATTCAATGCCCGACCAAGCGGTATTTTATATACCGTACCCCAAGCCCGTATAGAGAAAATAAGTTAAATGTATATACCTGAGCAAATATAAATCACAATCAGCGAGTGCAAGTATCTTTTACTGGTTCTCCTAATCTGGAACGAAGGTTTATAATAACCTATTAGAATCCTAACGGGTCTTTAGTTAAGCTTAAGCTTAGACCGGTTAGTTTTAAAGATACGGTTCGTACGCACGATTAAGCGAAGACCGGATAGAATGTGATTTAGACCCGACAAGTTTGAAGACTTGCTTAATATGGGTATATTATACACATTCTGTATTTTGAGAATAAACCGATAAGGTTTGACCCGTTTCGGCTAATTTATGTAAACTAGTTACATAAACCGAACCGAACGCGCATGAAGCGTAACGGGTAACCATAAGAGTCCTAAACAGGTTTCCTAAGTTAACATGCCTTAAATATGTTGTGATATCAGTAGGATACCTTCCATTATTCCCGAAACGAGTTTAATCTCATATTAAGCCCCGTAGGGGTATTTTGGTCATTTTAAAGGTTATAAATGAAATTAATTAAGTTTCTATGAACCGTATAACGCCGTTTTAAGCGACGTATGACGCCGTTTTAAGTCCTTCGTGACAAAATGGTTTTAAACCCTTACTATGCGTTTAATACGCGTATAACGCCGTTTTAAGCGACGTTTGGGTTAAAATAGGATTCTGAGTTTTCAGATCAGTTAAATAGGTTCAAAACACTTCATTTATTATTTAAAATCAGTAGCAATTGGATTGGCGTTAAAAGGATTTGTAAAACTCATTTTATGGCTTAAAAGGGTATATTCGGTATTTACCGAATTAAGGCGATAATCCTAGCTTATGATCAGTTTAAAAATAATTAAAAATCTTCAAAAATCCCAAAATATTATATTACATCAGTGGGTAAAAGGTTTGGTGTCAAAAATGGGGTTTGGATAGGCTTTATGCTAATGACGCCGTTTAATTACTAAGAAGCGTTCTAAATACGTCATTAAGCATAACTCCTAATCTAGACCTCCGACTGATGTGAAAATTTAGGGACATGTTTTATAATCAGTAACAAAGATTATTGTACTTTCACAATTCCAAAATTCTCGTTGTATGGTCATAAGGGCATTATGGTCAATATTTAAGCACTTAACGGAAACGTCGGACAATTAAGGGTTTAAGTGGTATAAACGCAGAGGGTTATACACACATGTAACTAGGTCCTAATGGAACTTTAAGGCATGTCTAAACCTATCAAAACCGGGTCAGAACTGAAGTCAAAGCAAAAGTCAAACTTTTGCGTCTTTCGGTTCCGAATCGGTTCAAAACAGAAAGTTGTCGAATCAAACAAGCTTAGACAAGTTATTATACTTATTATCAAGTTATATGAATGATAAAACAAGTTACACGCATTCTATATCGCTAATTACGCGTTTAATGGTTATGTTGACTTTTTCGTAAGAAGTTTGACTCGACAAACGACCTAGTTAGAACGGGTATCAGTGGGTGCCCTTTTAAGGGTTTAATGCCCACATAATTACCAACTTATAACAACTTTCATTTCTCCTAATCGCTGGACCGTTAGCGATTAATCATTAAGTCAAACCGTAATTACGACGGTTTGACTTTTAAGCTATAAACTAAACAAAACTTAATTAAGAAGGGTCAAGGGTACTTACAAGTGTCTAATGGATGATTAGGAAGGTCTTGGGTCTGCTGTTGAGCTCCTCAAATGATCAGAAGTTGAAGTGTGGTTGCTTGTTGCAACATAAGCCTTATATAGTGACTTTGATCTTCCTAGATGGTTGCCAAATGAGTCTACAACTGATCATGGATCTTTACAAGTGTCATCTACAGCCTAAATACCATTTTAGGCAAGCCCATGGTATGCCAAAATGGCATTGGAGTCGGTTAAAACATCAACAGGCAGCTGCCTGTTTCTTTCTGTCGCTGGGCAGGTCACGCGGCCCGCGTAAGGTCTTTACAACCTTTACGCGGCCCGCTTGGGTCTCCGGCTCAGGTTATGAAGTTTTCATTAATTGCATTTTTGGCCCTTGGTCCCCCGAAAGGTCATTTTCACATGGTTTCTTGCATTTTAAACCTTTAGTATTGACATATGGGGGCTTTAAGGCTTATACCATCTTTGTCAAGTCCTCGGGTAACTTTATGATCACCCGAAAAACCCTAAATTTCATTGTTGACGATTCTAACCCTCACACACGAATTTTATCATAACTTTCTCATACGGTAACGAAACTTGGTGAAATTTTTATGGTACATTCTAGTGAGCATAATTAATCGTTACAAGGCTTCAAGTTTGCTAAAAGGTCACTCATAGGTATATCTTAACATGTTGACACATTTAACCCCTGTAGTTTGTAATCTCTTACTTTCTTTCACAATTCGCTTCGTATGATCCATGATCCATTCGTTTAAGGTTATAAACATCATGTAGGGTTATTGTAAAGTATATTTATTCATTGTTGACACTTTGAACCCTTATATTTACATAGTTTCGTTGTTTGTCAACTTTAGTCCTTCAAGAACATTCTTTCACACGTTCAAACCTATGACACGTTTCAACACATCATAGGACGTAAATTTTCGAGGTGTTACATTCTCACCATGCACCTGTAGGATCTTGCCTGTCGAAAGCGGCACACGAACAATCTTCTAAAAAAAACTACCTCTGCGCGATGCTTGGCTAACCAATCCATACCCACAATAACGTCGAAGCTTCCAAGTTGCATAGGCGTGAGGTCAATAGGAAAAAGATGGTCGTTAAGGTTTAACTGGCAGTTGCGAAGAACAGAATCAAGAACAATGGGTTCACCACTAGCAACCTCTACTGTCAAGGGTTTTCCTAGTTTTGTTCTAGACATGCGAAGCAATGGCTCAAAAGATAATGACACAAAACTCTTATCGGCACCCGAATAAAAAAGAACAGATGCAGGCTGATTATTAATAAAGAACGTACCGTTCACCACTTCATTGTCTGCTTGTGCCTCTTGTGCATTCATGTTGAAGACTCGACCTCGAGCCTGAGCCTGATTCTGATTTGGATTAGCATTCACCAATCTTGGACACTGATTACGGTAGTGGGTCAGATCCCCACAGTTGTAACAAGAACCTGGCGGGTAGTGTGGTCGTGCAGCTTGACCTTGTTGCTGAGCAGGAGGCTGAGCAACTCGTTGAGCCGGGTTCTGAACTGCCTGATTCTGAGCAAAACGACAAACATCAGCAAGATGACCTGACTTCCCACAGTTAGTACAGAAACGGCACGGAAGTTGCGGCTGATGGTGACTGTTGCATCTATTGCACAAAGGTGCATTCCCTGCATAACGCTTCTTCGCTGGAGGCTGTGCGGGTTGGTTGGGAGCTGCCTGGTTAACTTGAGCAGTGACGGTAAAATTTTGGGAAGCCTTACGCTTCCTTGACCCTTTCGAAGAACCAGATTCCTTACCCTTCTTGTTCTTACCCTTCTTGTCATCCTCTTTGTCAGACGCCTGCTTCTTACCTTTGTCACCCTTTTTATGCAGCTTTCCCTTTCGAACCTGCGACTCAGTCAATGTCGCTGCTAACTCGATCGCCTGACGGAGTGTGGTAGGGTTACTACCAGTAATGATGTCTTATACTGAGTCAGGTAGACCATCGATGTACCTTTCGATAGCCTTGTCGAGTGGGGTGACTATTGTTGGGCAAAGCAGACTCAACTCCTCATACCTATCAGTATACGCCCTGTGCTCACCACTGTCTTGTTTCAAATCATCAAACTCTCTCTCCAAAGCTCGCTGTTCATAACGAGGACAAAACTCCCTCATCATAAGGGCCCTAAGTTCAGCCCAAGTTTGTGCTAGAGCAACTTCTGCACCCCGGTCTCTCATAACCCCGTTCCACCACGTAAGAGCCCTCTTCTGAAACACACTCGAAGAAAACTCGACCTTGCGATTATCAGGACACTGAACGTGATGGAAAGTGTTCTCAATGCTCTCGAACCATTGAAGAAGCCCAGTTGCTCCCTCAGAACCACTAAACTTGAGTGGTTTAGCCGAGTTAAAACTCTTGAAATTGCATGGAGCATGATTGTTGTTGTTGGCTTGGTTCCATTGAGCAATAAGATTTGGGAACGCAGCAGCCATTTGCTGTGCGATAATTTCTGCCAGTTCGGCATTAGCTATCTGATTCTCACGTCGAGGAGGCATTCTAAAAGAGGAAACATGAAAGGAAACGAGTGAGATGATTGAATGAAAAGGATGAGATGGAACAAAATCAACAAAAGCAAAGATGGTGGTCATTCCTCCGCATCACAAAGCAGACAAATGACACACAGTGACTAATCAAAGTAAATGGGTGAAAAATAATGTATCGTGAAGACATGCTCGCCTATAAGTGAACACTCACCCCAAGAGTTCCCAGGTAAGAGTGACTGGTCCGATTATGTGGATTTGTACGAACACTCTAGCCTTAGACAGAAAACCCAGGGTACAGGCATTCACTCTTCCAGTTTACACGTGTTCACATTATTTAGACCCAAACTTTGACGAGATTTTTGAAAACTCAGAAGGCACTAAGTCAAAAATGAGTTAAACTGGAAGGGTTCAAAACCTTACAACAGAGGGTTCAAAACCTAGTAATCAGTCATCCTAGAACAGATGATTAGTTTTCAAAGCGGATTCGAACTTGATGTTCCCGTTGTGGTTATCACCTAAGGATAGGTGAAGTGCATGTTTTAAGATCTAAACACAAGATAACTTGTGTTGGGGTCCTAGAAAGGTTATAGTCTAGGTCAAAGCATTAATAATAACCTAATTCCCTATAACCATTGGCTCTGATACCAACTCTTCTGTCACACCCCGACCACGTAAAACGAGAAACACGTGGCGGAAACGTCGGGGAGTGTTGTAACAGAATTATTGTTTCACAACCATGGAAATTAAAGTTACATTTTATTTATCAACATGAGAGTTACATTGTCTTTAAACATGAAACCAAGAGTACATAACATAATTAAACTAAGTCTATCTTCGTTTTATGTCTCTAAGGCACAGGTCCGCCCTAATGTCACGATCATCATCCTAAGCGACTGCTCCTGAAAACACATGTGAAAATAGGTACGTCAGCATAAAAATGCCTGTGAGATACATAGGTTTAGTGAAAATAGGATTCATGACTTGGGTTTTAAAAGATAGGTTTAATAAAAATTAGTCATGAATCTTGTTAAGTGCTTTCTTTTATAAATCGTATGAAAACTCGATAAGAAGACCATACTATATAAAAGAATGGTGTATGGTTAATAAAATAACCGAGTAAAATGAGTTGGATAAAATAAACTGTTTTGTAAGACAATGTCTTGTGAAAAATAAGTTGTTTATGTAAAATGTAATATGTCAAATATTGAAATGATTTAAGTAACGCTACGACATGTAATATCATACAAGCACTTATATATAGGAAGTACCAGCGGCGTATCCACCATGCTTATATCATATTACACACGCCTCGTTACTCAAATCACTTACCCAAACCAACCATCATTGTAAATTGTTCATGTATAAATCAATTGTCAAGTGTTATTGTGTAAACCCTGTCAAAATGTCTATGTCTAATGTAAATAATGTAATGTGTAACCAGAATGTCATGTATGGCAAGTGAAATATGTATCAACTAAACCATAGGTAAAAATGCACAAAGCAATGTATTGAAGTAAAACGTGGTTTAAATCAACGTTATGTTTTGTGGAAATGCATGCTATACTGAATACAAACATTTATGCGATATTGTGAAAATGCATACATTCAAGCCTTGTGACTGTGGTGATAGACCTTTAAACAAATTAAAGGTTTATCTGTGTTATGTCTATCGAATTCGGTCATTCCTTCCATCCAAACATACCTAGGATGTCAGGAACGGGAGTTGTCAATTCCTATGGTACCACTACCTACTAACGAATGGCGTAGCTAATGTTAATGAATGTATTTTTGTCCCATTTAAACAAACCAAATGTCATACCAAAATGTAAGCAAGTGAAAACAATGTACTAAGTATGCACACAATGGACATACATAGCATGAACTGTAATGTAAAACGATGTACTATAAATGTACTAATGAACATAGCAAGTATATGATGTGAAAACATGGAAAGCATGAAAGTAACAAGTAGGCACATGTGTTTCACCCCAAAACAGTTTGAAAACGGTAAAACAGGGGTCTATGTACTCACTTGAGATTGCTTAGTAGTCCTTGAGTAACAACCAAACAATGCTAGAGATCACGGAAATCAAACGGCACCTAATATAGGTAACTATGTTAATATACCGGACCTAAATCGGAGGATTGGATAGAATGAGGGTTCGTAAACCAAACGAGTATAGAGACTCGTGTAATATGGTTTAACAAAGCCTACATACTAAAATGAAACCTAACCTAAATGCTTACGACCCATTATGACCCGTTTAGGTAGCTTAAGCTACTTTAACGCGTCGTTCGCGTGAAACGCGTTCGGACCGCTTAACTAGTCCTATGACAAGTAATATATGCCTTAACATGTCTAATATTGTTGCCAAATCAGTTTAGATACCAAAAGTTATGTTACATATTCTTAAAATGAATTTTGGCGTAAAAAGGGTATTTTGGTAATTTACCTAAGGCATATATACTACCTATCATACAACTAACTAAACGTCGTGACCATAAGGTATAACCTCAGAAGGTTATTCCCTATACAACTATGGTCACCTAATGTGTTTAGTCGGATCCTAATGATCGACCAAACGGGTCGGGTTCGAAAGTATAAGCGATTGTTTAGATCGCTTACCTTACGACCCTATATAAGCACTAAACTAAAAGTGACGAGCTAACCATGTTAAAACATTCTTAACTAAGTTTAGAAAAACAGGTTTGGTATCAAAACAAACGGTTTTGATACCTAAGAGTAGTTTGGTTACAAAATACGCAAGAATGCGCATTTTGGCCGAAACTACGACTCGTCACTGAGCCTAGATAACGTGGTAATCAGTAGGTATAGTCACTAGGGACTATAACCATCGTGATTACGCTCATGTTATGAAGTTCAAACGAACTACGCATTGACCATAAACTGGTCAATGCAGAAAGTCAAACAAAGTTTGACTTTAACGCTAAAAGAATAAAAAGAACGAAGGAACACTTACAAAGGGTCCAAGAACGGAAGTTTTGAATCCGAACACTCTCAGGTATGAAGTGTTAAACACAACAACTTAGAGAGCAAATTCAGATTTCAAAGGTGTGGGTTTTTGGGGTTGAGATCATGGGGTATTTATAGTAAATGGACAACCGTTAGGATCGTTTCTTGTAATCCGTGATTTAATCTCATCCCTACACTTGTTGGTAACCCCATGTGCATCATATTGGCCCCCCATGATCAGGAACAAACAAGTGGAATTGAGTTTTGGGTGCTTAACAGTTGTTAACAGCTATTAAACTGATTTAATCTGATCTGAAGGGGCCTCGCGGCCCGCGTAAGGGACACCAGAATGTTACACGGCCCGCCTGGCTTCTCTGATCAGAAACAAGTTTGCTGAATTGACAGTTTTGGTCCCTGTTGGTGTTTAAGGGTCATTTCGACACGTTTAAGGCCCGTTAAGCCAACGTTACGGCCCTAAAATGATGCCTAAACATTGTGGACATGAAACATGCTCAAAAATATGCCGGATGTTGGTTCGTTTGGTCGTACGATCGCGATGTTCGCTTAATTACGACGGAATGCGCATAAGCGCGAAAAACGATCCAAATTGCGTGACAAATGGATTTTTCTTATGCCAAACACTAAAATAAAATATTTTAGTGCTTACATAAATTTTTGGATGTCCGGATGTATTCAGAATGTAAGTTATGCGCGAAAATGCAAACTTATGCACTTTTTGACGCTTTTAGTCCCTGAATGACCCAAAAGTTTATTTTAGCACACCGAACCCCTCAAAGCCTATTTCTAAGCTATGTAAAGGATATTTATGGTATGTTTAACTTATGGTCATGTTCCGGAAAGTCTGTTACAGTTCAAATTGGCATACTTTCGCAGTTTGTCAAATTTAGTCCCTGTAGGCGAATTAACTTGTTTCTGCCATACCAAAGCCTTCAAAACTTATTTCTAAGTTATGTAAGGGTTATTTAAGGTATGTTAAGTATATGTTGATGTTTCGGAGTATTTGTCGCGTTAAACTGATTACGTTTACGCACCAGTTTGCGTATAATTCTCCAGAAAGCGATGTAGAGTTTGAAATTGAATAAAAACCAAAACATGAAAAATGTCAAACATAAACAAACAAACATTGGGATCATATAACTTCATTTTATTGATAACTGAACTGTTTACAATGATTACAAACACAGGTGTCACAATTCATCCCAAAGATCGCTCTTGCGCCGCTATCGAGAGAAAAATTGCCCCCCACAGTTGGAAAGTGCAATGGACTGACTGATCCGGATGATCACGTCAGAGTATTCACAAGTGTTGGTTGCATGGGAGGATGGAATATGCCCATGTGGTGCCATTTTTTTATTCAAACTTTTACAGGGGCTGCTCGCGCCTGGTTCGATAGCCTCCCTCCGGGAAAGATCAAGTAATGGGTCGATTTCAGAACACAGTTTGTGAATCATTTCAGTCAACAAAGACGTTACCAGCGCGACACAGCCGAGGTAGCGGACATCTGGCGAAGAGAGAACGAGGGTCTAGAAGATTTCATCACTCGCTTCAACAAGGAGTGTTTGGAAATTGGTGGCGTAAGTGAACAACTCATGCGCTGCCACTTCAAGAAAGCCATTCCCTGTGATAGTCTCATCAGAACTATCACTGGGAAAGATGGAATGCCCAAAGAATGGGATAAGCTCATGGAAGCCGCGAAAATAGTCGCGCAAACTGAAGAGTCACTTGCCGGTAACAACAACTCTTATATTGAAGATCGATTTTCCAAGGGAAACTCGCGCGATAACAACAAGCGCAACAAGCACAAAAGTAATGATTGGAAATCCGGAAGATCAAGGGGTCATGAAGAGAGGCCGCGCTATAGAGAAGATGCGCGCGAAACAATTGATAGAATCGGGTATCGAAAAGCAGTCAGGGATGATAACCGAGAAAAGCATTGGACTCCGCTCACGAAGACACCAAAACAGGTGTTAATAACGGAGAATCACGACTTCAAGGCTCCAAGGCCTATGACGAACAAGAAGGGCCAAGACCCGAACTTGTACTGTGATTTTCACAAGGATACAGGCCATCTTACAGATGACTGTATCAGCTTACGTCAAGAGATCGAGAAAGCGCTGAAAAGCGGAAAACTAGGCCATCTGGTAAAGAATGTGCGCAAAGAGACATGTCATATCCAGCGCAACGATGATGGAAGAGAGAAAAAAGTTAGACGTTTGGAAACACACATGGTCAACGGGCCAAGATATAGCGCGAAAGATAAAGGCAAGCGACCCTACGAGCCGTCATGGCAAGAGCAACAGGTCATTTTCCCGGTGGTGCGCGGGGGTCCTCGCGCCACGCGACCCATCGTCATCACCGGTATTATCGGCCATTATGAAACAGAGTATGTCTTCATTGACCCGGGAAGTACAACTGATATCATCTATGAGCAATGCTTTAATCAGTTTGATGATGAAGATAAAGCGAGACTGGAGCCGGTTGATTATCCTCTGTCAGGATTTTGCAACGAAATGGTTTTCCCACTAGGCCAAATCAGCTTCCCCGTCACGCTTTCTGACGGGAAGCATTCAAGAACAACGAATGTAAATTTCATGGTGATGCCTGTCAAATCGAGACATGATATGTTGATTGGGAGAGAATCCCAAGGCGAACTGAACATGATAACTTCCACGCCCCACTCAGCGATAGGGTTTCCAACTGAGACGGGGGTGGCAATTATCTATGCCAAGAAAGAAGTAATGTCGACAGAAGAAATGCGCCCAACAAAAGCGGCGAAGGTTTCAACAACCGAGCCAAAAAATGGGTTCTAAACCGCAAGTACCCGGAGCAAACGGTGACGATAGGCCACGCAATCTCACCAAACATCAGAACGCATCTCAAACAACTCCTGTTCAGGAATATGGATATATTCGCCTGGACTCCGGCCGACATGACCGGTGTCCCGCGCGACATTACCGAGCATTGTCTAAATACTTATCCCTCTGTCGAACCAAAAGTGCAAAGAAGACGTAGTTTAGGAGCGGATAAGACCAAAGCGATGAACGAGCAAGTATGTGAGCTCTTAAAAGCGGGAATCCTTCGACATGTGCGCTATCAAAGTTGGGTGGCAAACCCCGTAATGGTGGAGAAGTCTAGTGGAGAATGGAGAATGTGCGTTGATTATACCGATCTCAACAAGGCATGCCCAAAAGACTGTTACTCTTTGCCCGAGATCGACAAAAAGATAGACTCTCTCGCACCATACAAATGGAAATGCTTCTTAGATTGCTATAAGGGGTACCATCAGGTTCAAATGAAGCTCGAGGACGAAGACAAGACAGCTTTTCGGACCGATCTCAGGATCTTCTGTTATACAAAGATGCCATTCGGCCTCAAAAACGCTGGCGCCACATACCAGCGCCTGATGGATAAGACCTTCGCGGGAGATATTGGGAAGCATATCGAGGTTTATATTGATGGTCTGGTGGTCAAAAGTCCTGAAGAGGACCAAATGTTGAAAGACATCGAGACAACATTCAACTCATTGAGAAGCGTGAATATGAAATTGAATCCAGCCAAATGCTCCTTTGGCATGGAGGAAGGAAAATTCTTAGGCTTCATAGTCACTAATGGCGGATTTAAAGTCAATCCGGAAAAGGTCCAGGCAATAGAACGAATGCCATCACCACGAACAATCAAGGAGATGCAAAGGTTGGCTGGCCGCCTAGCCGCGCTTAACCGTTTTCTGTCAAACCACGCCGCGAAGTCATATCCTTTTATCAGCACTCTGCGCAATTGTGTGAAGAAACAAGAATTCAAGTGGACGCCTGAAGCAGAGGTTGCTTTTCAGCAAATGAAGGAGTGTTTGATCGAACTCCCTACCCTGACTGCACCGTTCGAAAAGGAGCCGCTCATCTTGTACTTGTCATCATCGGACAAGGCAGTGGGATCGGTATTACTGGTAGAAAGAAATGGAGTCCAAACTCCAATTTATTACGTCAGTAGGGTACTCACCGACCCAGAAACGAGATATTCAACAATGGAAA
This sequence comes from Helianthus tuberosus, assembly GCA_030545235.1. Lineage (NCBI taxonomy): Eukaryota > Viridiplantae > Streptophyta > Magnoliopsida > Asterales > Asteraceae > Helianthus > Helianthus tuberosus. The sequence goes on along the minus strand of CM060422.1, from coordinate 3,100,062 downwards.
AGTTGGTACTTGCATTACTACATGCTTCTAGAAGGCTGCGCAGATACTTTACAGGGCACGTGATCACGGTGCATACCAACTTTCACATCGGCATGATATTGCAAAAACCAGAGACGTCTGGGCGGCTAGCAAAGTGGGCGATCGAGCTGGGGGGCCACAACATCTTGTACAGGCCGCGCCCGGCCATCAAAGGTCAAGTTCTAGCGGACATCATCACGGAAGACCCAGTTGATAAAATTAAAGAATGTGAGATTGTCGAAACTCCTGAAAAAGATACGTCCAAGGAATTATGGTTGTTGTACACAGATGGGGCCTCAAACGAAGATGGTGCATGCGCCGGATTGCGCCTTGTGAGCCCCGAAAAGCATGAATTTACTTACGCCATCAAGTTGGATTTCAAGAATACCAACAACGAGGCGGAGTACGAGGCATTTCTGGCAGGCTTATGCCTCGCCATAAAAATGGGAGCTAAAAATCTACAAGCACACGTTGATTCACTCTTGATCGCCAGCCAAATTAACGGTATATACGATGCAAAAGGCGAAGTTATGGCCCTGTATTTAGATCAAGCAAAAGAGTTGCTTCAACAGTTCAAATCTTACAATGTAGTCCACATCAATCGCTCCGAAAACAAACCAGCAGACGCCTTGAGCAAGCTTGCTTCAACCTCTTTTCAACATCTCGCCAAAGATGTCAGGATTGAGGTACTCAAAAATCCATCAGTCCTGCTACGCCAGGTAAATGTGATCGAAGTCGGGCAGCCATCTTGGATGACCCCATAATTCAATATCTGCAAGAAGGAATACTGCCGGAGAGCAAAGCAGAGGCAAGGAAGATTCAAAACAAGGCCCTGCATTATGAGATGAATGGTGGTATTCTATACCGAAAGTCCTTCTTGGGGCCCTTATTGCGCTGCGTGGACCCCCAGGACGTGAATTACTTGATCAGAGAGATTCACGAAGGGATCCGTGGCATCCATGCAGGACCGCGCATGGTTGTCGCGAAGATTATGAACGCTGGATATTATTGGCCAGGGATGCATGTCGACGCCCTGAAGGAGCTGCGCAAATGCGACTCCTGTCAGCGACACTCTCCAAAAACCCTGCGCCCAAAGAACGATCTAATCCCTGTATCCACTGCTTGGCCTTTTCAGTAGTGGGGAATTGATATGGTGGGACCTTTCCCTGATGCTCCGAGAGACGTGAAGTTCATAATCGTGGCCGTTGATTATTTTACTAAGTGGGTGGAGGCCAAAGCTCTCGCCTCAACCACTGCAATGATGGTGCGCAAGTTTATTTGGGAGCACATCATTTGCAGATTTGGTCTTCCACTCAAAATCGTCACAGACAACGGTACCAATTTTGCTTCTGAGGATCTTCAAAATTGGATTAAGGAAATGAAGATTGAGCCTAACTTCTCCTCCGTTGTGCATCCTCAAGGCAACGGTCAAGTGGAAAGCGTTAACAAAAGTATCGTCGAGGGGATAAAAGCCCGACTGGGCACAAAGAGAAGTGGTTGGGTAGATGAGCTCCCAAGCATCCTGTGGGCTCATCGAACCATGCCGAAGACAAGCACCGGCGAAACTCCTTTTAGCCTAGTATACGGCTCGGAGGCAGTTATCCCGGCAGAAGTTGGACTCCCCTCACCGCGCTTGACAGCAGTCAACACGGTTGATAATGAAGCAGAGCGCCGTCTCGATTTGGATTTACTGGAAGAAAGACGCGAGATTGCGCGTATTAAAAAGCGAAGTACAAGACACAACTGGAAAGGTACTACAATGCGAGAGTCCGCATTTGTACCTTCACTCCAGGAGAATACATCTTCCGAGACAACGAAGCTTCAAACGCTGAACGCCCAGGAAAACTAGCACCCAAATGGGAAGGCCCATACTTGGTTCACGAAGTGCTAGGAAAAGGGGCATACAAATTGCGCACCCTGGATGGACACATCATCCCACGCACATGGAATACGCAACAGTTGCGCAAGTGCTACATGTAACTATTCTAGGCCATGCGCCCTTTCTCACTAATGTTGGCCATGCGCCTTTTTAATTTCCTATGTTGGCTAAACGCCCATTTTTGCTACTTATATGCGATGTATGAGGGCCTAAGCGCCTGTTTCACAATCAATGAAAGCATACGACATGTTTTCCTTACCATGATCGACTCTTTACGTTACAAATGCATGTTAAACTTTTGATTAGCACGAAAACACTCCAGTGAATTACGAGCTCTTGAGTTACGCCAACAAGGTCCTCCGCGAACATAGCGCGAGACCGGGCAATTACACTCGCACAAGAGCCACACTTACATTTATTCGCGCTAACTTAAACAAAGTTTCTAACAACAGTGCAATAATTGTAATGGAATAAAATAAACATAAACATCATGTTTAACAAGCGCAATCACGCATCAGTCACATGAAGACCAACTATCATTCATCTGGTCCAAAACAAGCGCGACCGCGCAAATGGTAACATTCAAAACCTAAAAATTACAAGGCACAAAGCCTGAAAACACTATCTATTCAAAGCCATCACCAGCATCATCATCGTTGTGCTTATCGCCATCACCATCGCCTTCGCCATCGCCATCATTGCCTGCCGTTTCCTCTTCATCAGATAATTCAACAGTTTCTGGTGGGTCCAGAATTGTCTTTAAGCGGTGACACCGGTCATCATGCTCTAAAGCCTTTGCAACCAAGTCCATGACGGGCAATGATAGGTGATCATATGCACTTTCAGCACGAGCCAGCTCGGCATCAGCTTCATCGGTCACCGAGCAATGACTGGTGTCAAACTCTTGCCCAAACACCTCTTCAACATGCTGCGCTCATTCCAGATAACCTCCACGATGACCAACCGCGCGAGAAGCATCTATAAGAGCAGCAACAACTTTGTCTAGCTCCTCAACATTTAAGATGGAGTTGGCCATCTACAGCAAATGCAATAAATAAGACATTAGGCTTCAATAAATACAACCAAAGTTAAGAGAAACCATACCAGAACTAATCCTCTGCCGCGCAGCCACTCAGCCTCGGAGACCAAAGTATCAACAATGCCTTGAGCCTCGGAATAGTTGTTTTGCGCCACATTGAGAGCAGATGTACTAACATCTCGCGCTTCCTCAGCTTTCTGTTTGGCCTCCTCAGCAGTAGCAGCCTTAACCTTCTTCGCTTCAAGATCGATTTCCAAGGACTCGCTTTTGTCAACCTGCTCTTGAAGGCGGCGTTTCAACTCAGCAATCTCGACGTCCTTGGCCATCAAATCCTTGTCTTTACCAGACAGTTGCGCCTTCACCTCGGCCAGCTCAACCTACAAAGGGTAAAAGACTTTACTTAAGTCTGCTAACAAAAGCATAAAGATATAAAAGGTAAAGGTTTTCCGAACCTCAGCATGATCCTTGGCAGCTTGCGCATCCTCGACCTTCCCGGTCAGCTCAGCGACCTTACCCTCAAGATCAGTGATCTTCGAGCGAGCCGCATACATGCGCTGATTATCCTTCTCACAAATCTTCTTCCATTCAGCTTTCTCCTTTGCCAGAAGATCCTCAGCGGCGCGAAGCTTGCCCTTAAGGCCTTCACGGCCCCACTCTTCTGATTTCCTATCAGATTCAAATTTGGCTTTCTCTTCAACAAGGGCAGCCTTAGCCTTCTCATAATCTTTAACCTGCTTCAACAGGCGCTCACGATACTTTTCCCATTCCACCCGCTCCTTGATCATGGTGCGCCATTCTCGCACGATCTGGTGATTGGCGGAGCGAGCGTTGGCCTCTCCAACAACGTACGCCTGGTACAACCCATCATGGCTTCGCGCCCTTTGTCGGTTAATCTCACCAGGAGGGGAAGAATTTAAGAACCAATCACGACAGGACGCGAAGTCCAGAAATGTATCCTTCTACTTCAGACCCCAGGGAGCTTGATGAGGAGCATCACCACGCGCCGCCTCAGTGTAAGTCTTGTAATAAAGATCTCCCAAAGTATCCTTAGGACCAATGGGAGATTGAGGCACAAACCCTCCAGCACCACCAGTACCTGCGCCACCTGCAACAGTGGCCGATCCACCAGCAGGCTTGGTTGGCTCAATGACCTCTGGTCCCTTACCCCGGGTAGTCTCATTCCTTTTCTCCTTCTCATGAAGGGGCTGGTCAAGCCCCGTAATGCGGACGACCTCCGGACCCTGTGTTTTATCATGCGCGATTGTAGCAGCGGCCCCGGTATCCTTCGGCTCACCTCCGACAGGCTTGTCGGCAGCCGTTTTTTCCTTCTCCTTTTCCTTATTTTTCTCTCTCTCCTCTCTTTCTGCAGCTCTCTTCATCTTCTCATCTTCAGCTTTCTTTTTCTTTTCTTCCGCAACCTTCTTCCTCTTCTCTTCCTTAGCAGCTTTCGCCTTCTCCCCCTCAGCAGCCTGTTTATCCTTCTCAGACTCTACTCCAGCAGTCTTGAAAGGTTTGATAGTAACCTTGGGCCTTTTCTGCGCCGGCTCTGAGGGCTCCGTAAACGCGACACCCTTCTTCTCAGGGGTCTTCTTCTTGGCCTCTGCAGAAGCAAAGTGTTAAAAAAGACGAAGAAACAAGAAGCAAAGAAGCTAAGGAAAACTAACCAGGAGAGAATCTGTAAAGAGAGCGCAAGTTGCTCTGCTTCCCAATCAAGGGAACGTCTCCAGCCTTCGGCGCAGCAGACACACCAGCTGTGGTCTCACTTCTACTTCTCTTCATGCTGATCAACTTTGCAGCAGCCTCCTCCTCTTCCTCTTCATCATGCGCAATAGAGGACGGAGTCGCCCCAGCATCTGGGTTGCGAGAGCCCACGCTACCTGAACTTTTTGAGCCACCAGCTCCAGTCTTTTTCTCGCCTATATGCGGCAAATCTTCAAGTGAGTCGCTGATTATAACGTAATCTTCCAAGTTACTTTGACGAAGGCGAAGAGTACCTTTGTCAGCAACACCAGAAGCTGCGCGGCTAGACCCACCTTTCTTGCTAGTCACTTCAGGTTCAAGGTTGATCACCTTCTTCTTCCTAGAAGGTTTCTTCTTCTTCTCTTTGGGGTCGATACCCAAATCGCGCAGCACACCTGCAAAGATGGTAGACCAGGAACTTAACTCTCCATTGGAAGATCCGACAGACTCCTCGCTGGAAAGATAAACAATTTCTTTCCCAGCAGAAGTCACAACGCGCAAGGGTCGAGGGTTAGGTATATGCGCACCTTCGGTTGGAGTAGGTGGTTCGGCAAAAGCATCAGGAACCGGGTACATAAAATGACCCTTAATCTGGTCATACCAGTATTCTTCTCCAGCCTTCAGCGGGCGCACGCCCATGGACCCACCAAAGGTGGGGAAGGCAGCTTGCCACAGATGCACCTCTACACGCGAAATCATCTAATTAAGCACAGGCTACAAAACAAGAAACTAAAGAAATTAAAGTAACTAACCTCTATCTGCAAATTTTAAAACTGGCACGTCCTTGCTATATGCCGGCCACTGCTCACTCATCCGCGCCGCTACCAAGACCTTCTCACCAAACACTCGGTTTGGGGTGGCAGTAAGCTTCTGATACCAAGCCTCATTCTTGGGAATCACCAAATCTTCCTTCAAGATCGGTTCGGACCATGCGCGGAAGGTCATAGCAATTGGTATCACCTCCTCGCGAATGAAAAAGAATTTTGGTTTCCAGTCATGGAAACTTTTAGGAGGATTCAGAAGTATCTTCTTCGCGGCCCCTCGACTGGCAAATGAGTAGAATCCCATATTTCTGATCAATTGGTAAAAAACTCTGAATCTTTCAACAGTCGGCTCAATATCATAAGATCGGCAAAGGAACTCGAAATGTCGAACCCTGACCATTCCAGGAGGACTCATTTGTGAAATATGGAACCCATAGAACTGAAGAATGTGGGCCATGAAGTTCGTCGCCGGCAACCGGAAGTTGCCTTGATGAAAGAAGTCCTCAAACAACGTGATATAACCCGGAGGTGCATCGGCGGCCGTCTGATTTTGACGGGGATATCTGGCATCCCATTCCAATGGGAATCGGAAACTCCGCGTAATTTTCTCGAATAGCCCTAAGTCCCATCTAAGGACGGGAACAGGACCCTCCTCACCGGGATTTTCCTCCTGATGTTCTTCAGCCATGGGTATTCGACGAGGAAACTTTGAATGTTCTGGAAGAGGAACTTGAAGATATGAAGAAAGATCTTGAAGATCTGCTTCAGAACTTGAAGATTTGAAGGTCTGAAGAAGATGAATAGAGAGAAAAGATAGCAACAGTAGAAAGAAGTAAGGGTTTCTTCCACTTCGTCGAGTATATATACCCATCGCATTTAATGCGATGGGTAAACGTGCCGAGATCGCCGCGCACGTGACCAATCAGAAGACGACACGTAAGGCGAGAATCCCGGAGTGACGGTTACCACGCGCGCGTGGAGCTCACTCTCCTGACGGAAAGACAAACCGTCAGAGACAACTTGATGACAGCCATGTAAGCGGTCAACTCAAACGTCACCATCAACAACGTTTCTCACCAACTTGTCAGATTTCAAATTTCGGGGATTTTCCCGCCCAAAATTACTGCAAACTTCATTCAGAAGCTACTAAGGACGCGTAGCATTAACACTAACTCAATAACCCTGCGCGCCTACGCCAAAGGCAGTGGACCACCTTGAGCAAGATCTGGTTGTCGCGCCGTAGTAACCAACAAATAATTACACGCGCGCCGTCCACCAAAACCAAGCAAGCATTTTCAATCATTAGTACTTCTTTTTTCAAGTCCAGAGCTCCAACCACTCACTTCGCGCATGGTGCAGCACTGGACTGGGGGACTTGAAGGGGTATGGTCCCAAAAAGCCGCGCAAACCTTCCACCAGGTCGCGCGCAGGACCATACTCCTAAATCAGCAAGATCTTTTGTCTCATCCTCGCGCGTGATACTTCACCAAGGATTGAACTCGCGCGAGGTCTAGACAAGAAAGAGCAGTGAGCATTTTGAAAAGAGTCTGCAGCACCTACAACCCTGCGCGGGCTAGTCTCATGCTCAGCAAGGGCCGCATAGAAGCTGTAGCGCAGGACCACTTCAGAAGGTACAAAAAGTACAAGTGGCAGATGAGAGGAGCCAATCCACATCCTCCAGGCTCTGCCCAATCGTGCTCCACGATCGTCTGACTTGCAGGAGACAAAAAGTACCTAAGGACGCCTACGTGGCACCAATCACAGGGCAGAGACAACTGCCCCACGATCTCCACTTACCTACTGATGGCAGAAGGGCGGCCAGGCCGACAACCATGACACGTGGCTCCAATCACGGTGCGCCAGCACCAGGGAACTCCCAGAAGCCACTAACGGTCGACACCGGTGAGACAAAGAGCATATCCCCTAAGTTGTCTCCTTCCGGCCCAAGGCCCATCAGCCCACACCCTCTTACACCTCTCCGGCTATAAATAGAGACCCCAGTCCATAGGTTAAGACATTCTACTCCCTCTACTCTCACTCTTAATACACACTTATCTCCTCAAAACGGTCGCTTATTCTCACGCCGGAGCCCGGTTAAGAGGGAAACCCCCATATTCCCCTCTTAACGAGTAACGGTGTTCTGTTTTGCAGGATTACCCAGTCATTAAGGAGCTCAGAAGGCCATAAGAAGATTAACCACTATGATAGGAACATAAACCAAACTGATTAATCCCATAATTAGTTCTGTGTTTCTTCACGTTATAAACTTAAAAATATATATAAATAAAAGAAAATTAGTAATTATATAGGAGAGTGTACGATCTAGTTTTAAAGTCATCTTTGCGTTACCAACATTCAAAACAAGCTTATTTTCTTTATAGTTTATATCCTTTAAAAGCTTAATTAGTATTAATTTTGTTAAGAAAATATTTTTTTGGGATAAAAGGAAAAATTTGCTCTCTCACTCTCTAATACCTTTGTTTGTTTGTTAGTATAATTTATTAGTTATTATAATTAATATAAATTTGCTACATATTCGTAAAATAACGTTAAAAAATAGTGCAATTTCAGATAAAATTAAGGAGTAAAATATGGGTAACTGTATATCAGATAAAATTAAGGAGGGGAGGTTGAGATGGTTTGGCCATGGAAGGAGGAGACAAACGACGACTATAATTAAAATCGTGCAAGCTCTTACTGTCGAGGGAAAACGGAGTAGAGTTAGACCGAAACTGACTTGGGATGAGCGAATTAGGAAGGATTTAATAGACTTGCACCTTTCTGAGGACATGGTCGAGGATAGGTGTTCGTGGAGACGTAGGATTGGGGTTAAGGACTTTTAGGAGGTTGGTACGGTTGGGTATTAGAGATCTGTTTTAGGAGCCTTGCTTTTTAGTTGTTTTTTTGTAGCCTTTGCATGTTAGTGCTTGCCTTTGTGTCTACTGCTTGCGTGTATGTTATGGCTATCTTTATTGCGTCGTAGCTTTAAAATGAATATTTCCAGGACCAATGTTTTCTAGTTGCTTCTAACATAGTTATATGCCTATTTATGATTCATTTGACGCTTATGGTTGAATGTGGCTTTGGAGCTGGGGATCTCACCGCAAGTAGCTTTTTTACCCTTTAGGATAGAGGTAATGTTTGTCTAAATCCCACGCTTTCCAGACCCTTCTAGTAGCCTGGCTATGATTGTGATTATACTAGGTATGATTAATTGATTGATAAATTTGCAGCTTGTTTGTTTAGTATAATTTATTAGTTATTATCATTAATATAAATTTGCTCCCATATCTGTAACACCCCAAATTTCGTATGTCATAGTATAATATTTTAATCGTGATGTTTTAATGATAAAGAATGGTGTAACACCTCAAAAGTTTAACTATGCAAAATAATTAATAGAGACATAACTTAGTTGAAATATATGTGAAATATTGACAAAAAATGAATGATAGCTAATTATGAATAATCATATAAAGTGGAGGGACCAAACTGGAACATTTAGAAAGTAAATTAATAAAAAAAACACAAACGCAAACACCTGTGTTGTGTGGAACGACCCAAAGCAAAGGAAAAGGGAGGAAACCCTTAGAAATCTCATTTGGACAAAAATTTAAGAAGATAATCAAGAATTTACTTGTGCATGAGCCTGAATTGAGATAATCTAAGCTTTCCTTTCAAGTGGTAAGTCGAAATTTCTGATTTAGTGATTTGTAGGAAGTGGGTTTTGACAAAATCATGAGTTCTTATGAAGATTGTGGTAATTTTGAGTTAGAATCTTACCACAGAATGTGATTTATGCTTGAAATTTGGATGAATTGATGATTAAAAGTGGAAACCCACTTAAGCTAGAGCCATTGTGTAGTGTAGAGATGAATTATGTGCAAATTGGTGTCATAATCATGTATGAAGTTACTTACCATGAGTATTTGTTGGATGAAATTTGATTATGAATGAATGTTGTATGAAAATTTGATGAATTAGATGATCTTGATATGAACTAGTGAAGATGTGCATATGATACTTGTACATTATGCTTTATTAATGTTATGCGCCATGTGTTTGATGAAATGCTTGAGTATTGTCTATTATGTAATTTCATATGTATATGATGGAAAATGAATTGGAATGGAGAAATGATGAGTTAGTAACTCACTAGGTAAATGTAAATATGAAATGAAAAGCGTGAGATTAAAAGAATGTTGAATATGTAACTTGTAGGAGTGAAGGAAGAAGGTACGAGCCAATCCGGATCGCAAGTGTCGCAAAGTAAAGGTAAGTTCATATGAACTTCATTCTCTCTATATGTAGATTTATGAATGCAAATCTTGATATTTGAGTCCTAGTGTAGAATTATTATTATTGTTCATGGTAGAATTGTGTTAAGTTGAGAATTGATAATGGATAGGAAATGCGAAGATAATGGATGTGTTTTAACCCGCTTCTAGTGGGTCGAAATGTTGGAAAGTATGATGTTGTAATGTTTAAGTAAGAACTAGTAGAAAAGAGTCAAAATGCTGAAAATGTGTAGAAAGTGTATGGTATTTATTGATCATGTCTGGATGAGTCGAAAAGCTTACATGTTGAATGTTTAGAAGTGTAAGGGTAAAAGAGCATAAAAGAATTTATACTAGGATGGGAAGAATGATTATAATAAGGATGTTGGTTAAAAGAGAAAATGAAATGTTAAATTTCACTAATGGGTCGAATAAGAATAAGTATATGGAAGACTTAAATTTTTTTTTGAGAATTTATGCTAACGAATATTTGTGTTATGTATGATAGGTAAATCCCACTCTTGATGATGCGAGCTCGGGCCGAACACAATACACCGCCCTTTATACGCTTCCGGTTAAAGTCGTCTTTTGTAAATGGGCCAAAACACTTTCATAATGTAATTGCTTAAACTTTTATGTCTTTTGAAACATGTCTTAGAATTAGTATTGAATGATGATTGTTAAAAAAAACAGGGAATTGCTTATAGTACGAACGGGTCATGCCCAATTTTTGTTAAAAATAGTATGTCAATATTTGTATTTTCGAATGTGAAAAAGTTGGCGTGACAAGTTGGTATCAGAGCCGAGGTTTGAGGGATTCAAGCATTAGAGTTAAAATGCTTGAACTCAAACCGAAAGCTCATATGAAGGTGTGTTCGTTCCGAAGCGCTATGCAAGTAAGTAAATCGTAAATTTGATTATGCTTCTAGGTAGAAATGAAAAGGGATTTATAGGTTATTTATTTATAAACCGAGTTTTAAGGCGAATGACAATGTTAAACGGGTCTGCATTTAAATTACGGACACGTAGGAAAAGGAATCAAGTAAAACAGATTAGTGGAACTAAAGATATGAGGTTTTAAAGTTAAGATTTTGGAAAAATTTAAAGCTGGGAGAGTGCAGCAACAAACAAACACAGAGTCTATCGAAAATGGGGCGTCGCGTTGCGCGACACCTACCCGGTATCATCGTCGCGTCACGCGACCATGGTCGCGGTCCACGACAAACAAGGGGGTATTCCCTCGCGGCCCGCGAGAGCTCCAAATACTGGCAATTTTTTTTTGTTTCGTTTTGTTTGTTATTCCGTGGCCTCCAATTCAGTTCCGGACCTTCGTTAAACTTAGAAAAAGCCCCTAAATGTTAATAAAACCATGGATATAAGTTGACTAACATGAAGGCTATTAGTTAAAGAACGAATGAATAAGAAGTAAGTGTAAGAATGAATGTATGTTTCGATTAACATGTCTAGAATGTTAGTAATGAAGGATAGTATGGTTTTATGACCTACAGAAATGAATTATTGAAAGAAAATAATGTATGAATGATAAAGAAATGAATGATACGGTACCTAATAAAGTATGTAGTTGTAGATGGCGTACGCAGTAAGTGTAAATGATGATGATAATGATATTACCAATAATGATGGTAAAGATGATGCCCCCTGATAAATGGTATGCGGTGTGGTCACGATATGACCGTTAACACCGAGAATGATGAATGGTATGCGGTGTGGTCACGAAATGACCGTTAACACCGAGAATGATGAATGGTAAGCGGTGTGGGAACGAAGTAGCCGTTAACACCGAGAATGATGTAAGGAATGCGGTATGGTCACTAAGTGGCTATTAACACCCGGAATTATGAAATAAAAGCATGATAACCATAATTAAAAGGACAAAGGTCAATAAGACGTAAGCATGATGGCATGAAGTAACATATAACGAAGTGAAAAATATATAAAATTAACGAATGCGTAATAAGTAAGAGAATGAAAGTCATTGAAATATGTTAGGAATATTAACATATTTCTTAAACTATGTTGTAGAATATTTCTTAAGGCAAAACCAATAGTTTCGTTAAGTTTCAGATAATGCAACCTATGATAATCAGGATCCTCTAAATGTCAGTCGGGTCATGTCGAAATGTTTCAAAGTAAGAACGTATATGATTGGAAGGTTGTGAATGAAGTTCTAGTTGGGTTTATCAACCCTATAATGAGAGATATGTGGTGTGGCCATAAAGGACCATTAACACCTAGCATTATAGAAAGGAAAGTATAAAAAATTAAAATGCTAGAATGAAATAAACGTGACCAAAGAATAAATTTTAATAATGATCTCGAATGATATAATAGATGGCTGATGAAAACGAAGAAAATTGTTAATAAAATATGTTTCGAGTAGCGGATGGTACGAGAAAGTAAGTAAGAAGGATGAGGGATTCTATTCCCCTATGAACGAAAGGCATGCATGATGTGGCCTATCGTGACCGATGTTGATGATGATGTACAAATGGAATGAAAGTTGTTGAAAGATGATTATGAATGCATCAATGTAACTTAAGATGACATGGAAAGTATATGAAGTAATGAATGTAGAAAATGCTTAAGGTAGATGACGGACAAAGGAAATACAAACGATAACAAATGACACGGTAGGAAGGAATAAAAGCAATGATTACGGAAGAGGATGGTATGGTCCTAGAATGTAATGAAAGGTAAGAATGATAATTACGATTAAGCTTAGAAAATATTGAACATGAAAGGATGATGGAATTTCGAGTATAGTATGGTCCTAAGGATGAAAATTTTGTCAAACAAAAAGTTAATATTAGTAGAATTAAAATTTTAAAGGAAGATATTTATGTGGTGAGCATGGATAGAGCCTTAAGAAAGGGTTGTAGATGGATGAAAGTAGAGTCGTTAGGTGGAAAGGAAAGTATGAAAGCAACTGAGGAGATGTTTTTCGCCAGCTAACTAAAGATAACTATAAACATAACAAGTAAGTGGCACAGATAGCCTGGTTGGTCAAGCACAATGTAGGACAAAAAGAACACATACACACACACACATATATATATATATATAAATGATGCGTATGTGAACATATGTGAGATATGTTGCCGCTGGTTGTGGGAATATGAGTAGGGATATGTTGATAGGTTAATCGTCGTAGACCTAAACGGGATATACGAGTAAGAGTAAAACATATGACAAATGTGGTAACATGTAATGGTGTAAGTAATTATATATATACATAGAAAGATGTTGAGGTAATAAGATTATGATGAAAGAAGTATGCTCCGAACACGTTGCGTATTAAGCATGTGATGATCGACTTATGAAGACTAAAATGAATAATGGGCTAAGACCTAGATGGATGATTTAAGCACTGGCGAGGATTGAGATTTTTGTAAGAATTGGTAAAATGATAATAAGTATGTCTAAAATCAATAAGGAAGTACAAATGTGCGAATTAGTACATACTGTAGGAATGGATTAACAAGCAACTAATAGTAATAGAGTCACTACATGTTGAGGCAAGTATATGTGTATATATATACACACATACACACATACTTTAGTAGCCAAAGTTTTTACGTCACAAGAGGGGGTGACTAGGAAGAATGATGATATTAATAATAGAGAAATCAAGTAGTAGGCTCATCGTGAGCATTATTGTTTCTAACGGCATGGTAAAGGAACAAGTATGGTTAGTAACGTGGAAGGCAGAAGTAAATGACTGATAATGCTAGTAAATAAATTATAATCTTCATATCAATACAGGGAATAATGGGCTCTAAATTCTTGTTTATTGTAAAGTCTGGTTATTAGATATCTTGAAATGTCATGATGGAAAGATAGTAAGAGTTGACCCACATATCGGAAAATGGGTAATAGAAAGGAAAGAAAAGCGAGGAACTGTTAAGAAAGCGGGGTACATGCTTAGTATGCCAAATTTTGAATAATTAGAAATAACTGTATGGAAATGTGAAAGGTTAACTTCGAAGGAAGCTAGAATGAAAATATAAAAATGCGTAACTGTTAGAGGAGGAATGTTACATGAAGAGGGGTCGAGTGGAATGTAAAATATGATGAATATTTGAATAAATCTTACCCTCTGTCGAGTTCCCTGTCGTATATGAGGAATTATTAGAAGATAAACCTCTAAAGAAATGTTCGAGAGTTAAAGTTTTTATACGCATGATTCTTGGTTCGTATTATAAAACAACCCTACGTGGTAGAGTGTAATCTCAATTATCGAATGAATGGTTGTGCCAAGTTTTATGTAACTCATACGTTAAATGGAGTGGCATATGTAATAAGCTTATAATCTCGTATGTAGCGGAACCTAGGTTGATAAGAATTAACCCTTTGAGGTACAATGTTGGGTAATTGCCTTAGTATTACAATTGCTAGAAGGAAAGACGTATGTATGCCGGCTATGGAATGTGATGACAACTATAGCTGAGTATGACACCTCGAGTGTAATATGAGTTGCTCAAATGTAAGTATTGATTACACGATCATATTGATAGTGTGATTAAAGACTTATGTTGGCCCTTGTAACCTAGGGATAGACGGTAAAGAGGTTAGAGCAGGATGATATGTACACAATTTGTATAAACGTATACATTAAGTTGTGGTTAACCATGCCGTTATGATAGATCATCAGTGGAAGAAATATTGGTCTCGGGTAAAGATTATACGAAGGTATTAGAAGAAAAGTATGAAAAGACCTATCAAGCAAATGACATGAAGGAAATTTTGCTTGATATTGGCCTTGGAAGGATGGGGAGTATGTAGAAACTAAATAGTTAGAAACTATTGAATGATGTTTGATTTGTGATTTATTATGAATGAATAGGAATGAACAAGTATGAATATTATGATAATTATTTCCCCTAAGTAGATTTTAGAGGTAGGCGGGAATGAATAATCTGACAAATAAGTTTTAAGAAATCAGCTTGAATAATTGAATGATAATCATGAAATAATGTAATAGGATCGCTTTGATTCATACAAGATTGAATTACCAAATATATTAGACACGTTTAGAGTAGTAACGACCGATTCATCATGAAGGATGATCAAATGAAAGCATGTTATCGAAGTTCGAGTTATGTAATTACGAAGGGATATAGATAAACTCGTTAGAATGCATGTATTCAGGTTTTGGGGACGAAACCTTCTTTAAGGGGGGTAGACTTGTAACACCCCAAATTTCGTATGTAATAGTATAATATTTTAATCGTGATGTTTTAATGATAAAGAATGGTGTAACACCTCAAAAGTTTAACTATGCAAAATAATTAATAGAGACATAACTTAGTTGAAATATATGTGAAATATTGACAAAAAATGAATGATATCTAATTATGAATAATCATATAAAGTGGAGGGACCAAACTTGAACATTTAGAAAGTAAATTAATAAAAAGAAAACACACAAACACCTGTGTTGTGTGGAACGACCCAAAGCAAAGGAAAAGGGAGGAAACCCTTAGAAATCTCATTTGGACACAAATTGAAGAAGATAATCAAGAATTTACTTGTGCATGAGCCTGAATTGAGATAATCTAAGCTTTCCTTTCAAGTGGTAAGTCGAAATTTCTGATTTGGTGATTTGTAGGAAGTGGGTTTTGACCAAATCATGAGTTCTTATGAAGATTGTGGTAATTTTGAGTTAGAATCTTACCACAGAACGTGATTTATGCTTGAAATTTGGATGAATTGATGATTAAAAGTGGAAACCCACTTAAGCTAGAGCCATTGTGTAGTGTAGAGATGAATTATGTGCAAATTGGTGTCATAATCATGTATGAAGTTACTTACCATGAGTATTTGTTGGATGAAATTTGATTATGAATGAATGTTGTATGAAAATTTGATGAATTAGATGATCTTGATATGAACTAGTGAAGATGTGCATATGATACTTGTACATTATGCTTTATTAATGCTATGCGCGCCATGTGTTTGATGAAATGCTTGAGTATTGTCTATTATGTAATTTCATATGTATATGATGGAAAATGAATTGGAATGGAGAAATGATGAGTTAGTAACTCACTAGGTAAATGTAAATATGAAATGAAAAGCGTGAGATTAAAAGAATGTTGAATATGTAACTTGTAGGAGTGAAGGAAGAAGGTACGAGCCAATCCGGATCGCAAGTGTCGCAAAGTAAAGGTAAGTTCATATGAACTTCATTCTCTCTATATGTAGATTTATGAATGCAAATCTTGATATTTGAGTCCTAGTGTAGAATTATTATTATTGTTCATGGTAGAATTGTGTTAAGTTGAGAATTGATAATGGATAGGAAATGCGAAGATAATGGATGTGTTTTAACCCGCTTCTAGTGGGTCGAAATGTTGGAAAGTATGATGTTGTAATGTTTAAGTAAGAACTAGTAGAAACGAGTCAAAATGCTGAAAATGTGTAGAAAGTGTATGGTATTTATTGATCATGTCTGGATGAGTCGAAAAGCTTACATGTTGAATGTTTAGAAGTGTAAGGGTAAAAGAGCATAAAAGAATTTATACTAGAATGGGAAGAATGATTATAATAAGGATGTTGGTTAAAAGAGATAATAAAATGTTAAATTTCACTAATGGGTCGAATAAGAATAAGTATATGGAAGACTTAAAATTTGTTTTGAGAATTTATGCTAATGAATATTTGTGTTATGTATGATAGGTAAATCTCACTCTTGATGATGCGAGCTCGGGCCGAACACAATACATCGCCCTTTATGCGCTTCCGGTTAAAGTCTTTTTTTGTAAATGGGTCAAAACACTTTCATAATGTAATTGCTTAAACTTTTATGTCTTTTGAAACATGTCTTAGAATTAGTATTGAATGATGATTGTTAAAAAAAACAAGGAATTGCTTATAGTACGAACGGGTCATGCCCAATTTTTGTTAAAAATAGTATGTCAATATTTGTATTTTCGAATGTGAAAAAGTGGGCGTGACAATATCACTCTCTAATACCTTTGTTTGTTTGTTTAGTATTAATTTATTAGTTATTATCATATTAATCTATCATCTATTATCTTATTATGTATGCTAGGGTAGGGCTATATAGAAAACCCTATCTATATAAAAAACCCTAGAAAACCCAACCTCCCGACATGTTTTTTTTGAAAAAAATAACACATGTAATATACATGTTTTTAAGAGTTTTGGGCCAAAAAAATCAAAAAAGCGCCGAAGGGATAATTTAAAAAAAAAATTCAGCAATTTATGTCTTTTGTGCCTAACACATGTTTTTTTTTTTTTTTGAAAGGTAGATCTTATTCAAAAAGCGCAACGGGAAGTCCTCGAAAAAAGGACACCCGAGCAAACAAACGAGATTACATCAAGTCAAGCGGGTATTTACACCAAACATTCCAATCTATACCTTTCATCTTAGATCTATTTTTAAACCAAAAGTACGAAGTCATCTTGATGCTCTCGACCACTTCTATAGATCGTCGCCTTTTACCTTGAAAGATACGATCATTGCGTTCATTCCAAATTGTCCACAAAGTAGTAAAGATGATACCTCGCAATATGTTTTTAGCTTGCTTGGGAAGCGGTTGGTTCTTCGTTATCTTCAATAAGTCACCAACATCAAAAACAATCGACGGGTTCAATCGGCACCAATGCTCCACACGGTTCCAAATCTCCGCAACAAAGAGGCATCCAGTGAAGATATGGGTAGACGTTTCAGCGTCCGAGTCACAAAACCCACAAAGATCATTTTGAAGGCTAACTCCGCGTTTGTGTAATTCGACTTTAGTCGGCAACCGATTGCGTATCGCTCTCCAAACCATAATCTTACATTTAAGGGGAGTCCAACACTTCCATTTCATATGTTGTTCCACAGCCGGTCTTGGAAAGCTAGATAAAAGCTTTCTAGCGCTGCTAACAGTGAAACGATTCGACCCGCTAGCTTTCCAATTCCATTTGTCAATCCCCCCATTCCAAGCATAGTCATAGATCTCCTCCATAAGGTTGAAAAGCTCATTTATTTCAGCAGCAGTAGTAGGATCCTTGCGCCATTTCCACTGCAGGACCTTAGCGCCAGACACAATCCGAATCCTGTTCGCGACAACAGCCCATTTATCAGTTTCAAGTCTGAATAAGTGAGGGTAAGTTAACCGGAGAGGTTCTTCCCGCAGCCACGAATCCATCCAGAAACTAATAAGTGAACCGTCTCCCACTAAACCTTCAAAGTAACTTCCAAGCGTTTTTCCGGACCAAATCTTCTTTTCTCCAATCTTTACAATTTGCTTCCAACATCCACTAGCCGAAGTCGTACACGGAAGGAGCGACCAATTCCTACTCAAGCCGTGACAACCAATGACCACTTTTTTCCACAACCCATTACCCCCGGTTTTAAAACGCCACGCCCATTTTAGAAGGAGCGCGTCGTTAACGTCTTCCAATTTCGACACACCTAAACCACCCTCCTTTTTAGGCGTAGTAATAATATCCCGGGCGATCCAGTTAATCTTATTCTCATCACTACAACCCGCCCATAAAAATCGTCTCATAATTTTTTCCATACTCTCTATAACCGCCTTTGGAGCTTTATAAAGAGAAAGATAATAAATAGGGAGATTTTCTAACACGGCTTTAATAAGGATTACCCGACCACCAATTGATAAGTGTTTCGCTTTCCAACCGGTAAGGCGCTTCTTAATAGTGTTCAAGACCGGATCCCAACTACTAATTCGCGTCATTTTGGCTCCCACTTTAATCCCCAAGTACACGAAAGGAAGAACCCCTTTTCTACACCCCAAGACTTCTAACATACTATCCACCTCTCCATCCTGCGTACCAACCCCAAATAAGTTTGACTTGTGAATGTTGATACGAAGGCCGGAGCATAAGTAGAAAATACGAAGAATACGAGCCGTGTTTTGAAGATTCTCGTGGGACCATTCACCCATAATAAGCGCATCGTCCGCAAAGAAAAGATGATTAAGATCCGTATTGTCAACCCGGAAATTAATACCTTTGAGAAAACCCATGTCTTTAGCCTTGTTCATCAACCACGAGAGACACTCCATAACAATAAGAAATAAGAAAGGCGATATAGGATCACCTTGACGTAAGCCTTTCTCACTTTTGAATTGAAAAGTGGGAGACCCGTTGACCAACACAGAAGCGCAAGACGACTTCAGTATACCTTTTATCCAATTGCACCATTTCTCGGGGAAGCCCATTTGAGATAGAATAGATAATAAAAAACACCAATTGACATTGTCATACGCCTTTTCAAAATCAATCTTCAATAAGAACGCTTTTTTCTTTTTTCTTTTAAGCCATTCCAAAACTTCATTAACCACTAAGGGCCCATCTAGAATAAAACGATCAGATAAAAAAGCCGATTGGTTCTCCGAAATTAAAAAACCCAAAACCTTTTTAAGGCGGTTAGCAAGGATTTTAGAAATAACCTTGCTAATCACCCCAATCAGGGTAATGGGTCTGTAATCTTTGAGTCCCACAGGCGAATTAACCTTAGGGATCAAAGTTATAAACGCGGAACTGCAACCAGAATTAATACGACCTGTCTCGTGGAACTCCGACATAATACGAGAAAAATCATCTTCAAGAACATCCCAAAACCGCTTTATGAAGTGGAAATTAAAACCGTCCGGTCCTGGGGCTTTGTTAGAACCGCAACCGAAAACCGCGTCTTTTATTTCTTGCTTAGAAAACACAGCAGTTAACTCCGAACCCTGTTGCTCATTTAAACAGGTCAAACCTTCACAGACAAGGTTCGGCCGATTACACACGTCTTCTTTGAAGTGATCACGAAAGAATCTTAAGACTTCCCTCTTCACTAAAATCGGTTTCGATACCCATTCACCTTTTATTTCCAACCCCGGGATCGTATTTGTAGCTTTGCGACCATTAACAATACTGTGAAAAAAGCTCGTATTCTCATCACCAATAGAAGCCCATTTTACCCGAGATTTTTGTCGCATGTCCCGTTGTCTAAAAAATTCAATCTCTTGGAGGCTCTTTTTACACTCGGACCAAACCCATAATTCAGCTTCATCCAACTCCTTGTATTCCATAAGACATTCCATATTATCCTTTTCCAACATCAGCCGATTCACGTCTTCATTTTCTTTATTTTTGAGATCGTTTATCCACTTTTTAAGTTTGCATCGAAGAGAGCCCAGTTTTCTCATCAAATTCAAATCAGCCGGCCCACTATTAGACCATCCCAATAAGCCCGTCAAAATCACCTCTTCACAACCCGGACGATCCAACCAAGAGTTAAACCAACGAAAAGGCTTGGGGCCAAAGTTCTTATCAATCAAGGACAAACACAAGGGAGCATGATCAGAAAACTCTCGTTTAAGAGCTCTGACACACGCACTAGGCCATTTATTAAAAATAGCATCACAAACGAAAACCCTGTCAATTCTACTCATTTTGCAAACGCCCCGTCTATTAACCAAATAAGTGAACTTCATACCTTTCAAGTAATACTCACGAAGACCCATGGTATCTATAAACTCATTGAAATGTCGAGCACAAACAGGATCAAAGCGAGAGTTTTTTCTTTCACTTGGCTCGCGAACCGCATTGAAATCTCCAAAAACAATCCACCAACCCAGGCCCCCGTTTAAAACCTGAGAAAGTTTCTCCCAGAGATCTTTTTTTTCCCCATTATTTTGCGGAGCATAGACATTTATAATATTCAGCCGAGTTAACCCATCCGTAAGTAAACCCGACACGAGCAGAAAATTAGGATCTTTCACCACCATATCTTTTGATAAAACTTTTGGATCCCAAATGCTCAATAAACCCCCAGAGTTGCCAACAGAATCGACCTTTTCAAAATCAAACCCAAGACCTCCCCAAAAGTTAGAGACCACCCCCGAATCAACATTACAGGACATAGTTTCTTGTATCCCTAAAAAAGAAATACCCATCTCCGATTTTATTCTCCTAATCCAACCCGCTTTAGAGCCAGAACCCAAACCTCTAACATTCACCGACAAACAATTCATTTAATACCTTTTTGTAAACCTTCAACGATGATGGAATCCAAAATCAACTTGTCTTGTTTTGCAAGGTCAACACCGAGTTTTGAACCCAGCGTTTTTGTAGCTTCAGCCTCGTTACGTTGACGGATAATAATCGGAACCTCATCCTCCTTGGTTGCTTCATTCGACATGAGCTCCCTCTGTATATCGTTTGTATCGACATGGCCTTCAGTGTTGGAAAACTCTAAGTCAACAGGATTGGTGTTAAGGTGAAAGGGTGTTTCATCCTCAGAAACGGTATTATCAGCTTCAGAATTAGACTCCGAATCAACAATACCAAGCAGCCCATTTAGCCCAAAAATATCACTATTCTTCTTTTTGGGCTTTTTAACAACCCTTTGGCTCTCATTGCTACTAGTGTAGGTCATGCTGGGCCGGCCCAATTCAGACTTCTTGGACTTCTTTCTTTTAACCACTTTGGAGTAGTCAGCAGTCAACGGTTCATCCCCCAAAGAATGTTCGAAATTGAAATTGGCAGCTGGCACAAAATTTGAAACCATTTCCTTGTTTACATCGTTTGATTGGCCATTAATGTCCTCATTAATATTATAATCAATCTTGTCCGAAAAATCAGCATCAGCATCAATCGCGTTGACTTCACCAATTGCCTCCGGCGCCGGTTCACATTCCGGCGTGTCTTCGACGATAACATCCTCGTCAGAATCTTTATCCGAAGAATTATCGCTCAAATCTTGGTCCTCAAACGTTTTGACTGGATAGAAATCCGGTATCCAATCGCCTAATTCTTCACCAATCCAAACTCTAAACTTCCGCTTATGCCACTCCAAACTGATCTCTTCGGATATCTTATTACCATCACCGACTAGAATACCGACATAATCAGAAGAAAGATCCGGGTCTGTCTCCATCTTAGTGGCTTTGTAAACGACTTTTCCAATCATACCTCCGACTAAATTGACAATCTCATGAGTAAAGAGATGTAAAGGAATACCCTTGATCTTTAACCAAGCCAATCTCTCATAACTAAAAGATTGACCTCTCCATAAACAAACTGATGAAAACTTAGAAGTATCTTTTTTCGCAGCCTCAAGAACCAATAACGCTAACTCTTGGTTATCGAATGATATCAACAAATCTAGTCCACCAAGATATTGTACGTTACCATAGCCCGGACAATGCTCATGCAAAAACAGGTAGATACTTTTCATGGCTTCCACATCAACCATTCTACTAACAATAGCCCTCTCATGCAAGCTTGAAAAACCATTAAACTGATGATCAACATTAACAGTCTTCCCAACTAGCATGTCTTTAAACGAGAACTCCCCAGAATCAAACTTAGTCCCCATATGATCCGTCCCATCTTTACGATTAGCGTTTCCATGATTACTCACAGTTGGATTATCTCTAGGCATATTAATCTCCCCATCTTCTAAAACAAATCGTGCAATGTTGAACCACAGTTTGTTGTTGCCGATGCGGATGTTTCTAAGATTCTTGAGTAAATCCGTTTTGTCTTTCACATCCAGTATAGAAAGGAAACCGAACCGATTACCCATCTTATCTCTTTTCCTTGCGATGTATAAGTCATATATTTGTCCGAAAACACGTACATGACTCGCAAGATCAGCCCCACTGCATCCCTCTGGTAAGTTTGTGACAAAGATCTTCGTAATACGACGTTGAACGGCTTCCGGAATTGGTTTCCGGCGGTTATCCATTCCGAACATGTCTCCTAACACATGTTAGGCACTGAAATTTGTTTATTTTTTTAAAAAAAATCCCTTCGGCGCTTTTTTGTTTTTTTTGGCCCAAAACACTCTAAAACATGTATATTACATGTGTTATTTTTTTCAAAAAAAAAATGTCGGGAGGTTGGGTAAAAATGGGGGAGATTTGGGTTTCCAGAGTTTTCTACCTAAATAGGGTTTTCTGTCTAGCATTGTCCATGTATGCTAATAAAGAAGTTTTTTCTTATATAAAGATACAAAAAGATATTTCCAATCCATTTAATTCAATATAATATTTTATGTTACTCATTTCAAAAGTACTAGACTTAATTTTTATTTTGAGATAAGGAATCAGTTGATTGATAACCGTAAGAGTGTATTTTAAATTTTTTGTTTTATTTTACATTCATATTCATAGTATACACGTATATAACATGCATATAAAAAAGACACTTAATGATAGTGATTTAATAAAATGCATAACTAGTGTGAAAGGTATTAAAATTTTAAAACTGAGAAATTACATGTAGTCATTATTTGAAGATATTATCCATGCGTCATTTTCACTGTCCACATACTGCATAAATTACCATACATATATATCGATAATATATCTTCTTTTTTTACCGAACAGTTATCTCTATCCATTTCGGGTGCCAATATGCAACTATGAACCACACCTTTTTCTGGTATGAGACGAGTCAAGATCTTTTTGGATGCGGACTGTTTTTTCTAGCATGTGCTTTTTTAAAAATATCAACACTCTCTAAAATTCTACTTTTAAATCCGCCTGCCTACATATTTTATCCATTACAGAATCTCAGGGTTTTCTCTGGAATTGTTCGAAAATCTTTAGGCCTTTTGCGAACAGAAAACACGGGCCCTTAAATATAAATTTTTAAAAAGAATATATATAAAAAAATTTTAAATATATGAAAATGAATTAATGTCATTTGCATTTAATAAATAGATAAGAAAAAAAAAACAAAACTGGTTAAGCTGGGATTAGAACCCGTGTATTATTATTATTAAAGTGACTTTCAAACCACCAAACCAAGTGCTTCAAAATTGCATTTTTCCGATTCATTACATATATATTCTAACTTTACAGTGTAAAACTAATACAAAAACAAAAAAATTTAGACCCTGAGCCGTCGCCCATCCCACACACCCTTCAGGGGGCTGCAGAATTTAAACCCTCAATCTCATCTCATGAGAATGACCGAATAAACACCTTTCTAATATCTTGTGCGTGTCTAACGATCAAATTGAAAATATATAAAAAAATAAACATTTAGTAAACAAGTAATGTGAACTTTTTTATTTAAAAAACATATGAATGATTACTTAAGAATTTATTTATTAAAAAATGGTAGTTGATTTTTCGTTTGATACCTTGCTTTTTCCTCCTCTTCCAAGTTTTTTCCTTTGTTAAAAACTTAGAACTTACCTCACCACTCTTTTCTTTTTATTTCTTGTAGTACTCCATATCACTAATCAACATTTTCTCAATTTCACGTAAAAAAACAAGAAAACAAATCTCTGTAATTTTTTTAAACGGTCAACGAATCCTCCAAATGAGCTAGTGGCGAAATTCACCACATCGGGATACACTCGCCTTCGAACCGGTGAAAACCCTCACCTAGGGCTGAAGCACGTGAACACTCGCCCGAAGGCACGACCGTGCGGTGAGGTAAAAACCGGCTCAGTTTAAGGATCGAACTAGCGATCTCCACATTTTCGTCTAGTCTCCCATCATCACTAGGTGCGGTAGAAAATAATAAGGAGGTCAGGAATCGAACTTGGGTCCCTTAGAACACTAAGTCTCTCCCTTACCACACCACCACCAGTCAAAAAAAATATCTGTAATTAATTAATACTTTCAAACTTGCACTTTGCAAGAAGAAATGTAAACTCTTCATCCTCTATATAAAACATGTGCACCACCACCCACATATCAAACTCACCAAAACATGAAGTCTCAAACAAGTTCTTTAGTCTTCATCTTGGTTCTCTCTTTTTCCTTTTGTGTTTCATGGGGATCATTACTTGACACCACACCAAGTTTCCAAGATTTCATAACATGCATCCAGTCAAATTCCGACAATTTCACCACCTTTTCTCAACTCATTTTCACTCCTGTCAACTCTTCTTATCTACCCATATGGGAATATTCAGCCAACAATCTCCGCCTTGTCCAACCCTCCACTCCTAAACCATCAATCATCGTCACCCCGACCGACGAATCCCAGATCCGAACCGCTCTTTTATGCACCAAGCAGAGCGGATACGAGATCAGGATCCGTTGTGGAGGACACGACTTCGAGGGCATCTCATACATTGCTGATGTCCCCTTTGTGATGCTTGATCTCATCAACATGAGGTCTGTAGACGTAAACGTTGAAAACAGGACTGCATGGGTTCAAGGTGGTGCTGTACTAGGTGAAGTTTACTATGCCATATCTCAGAAAACAAACACATTGTATTTTCCTGCGGGTATTTGTCCCGCAGTTGGTGTAAGCGGGTACTTAGGTGGTGGTGGATATGGAAACCTTGTGAGGAAATACGCGACTGCGGGTGATAATGTTTTGGATGTTCGGTTTATGGATGTGAATGGGAATGTTCTTGACCGGAAGTCGATGGGTGAAGATCTGTTTTGGGCGCTTCGTGGTGGTGGTGTTTCGAATTTCGGCATTGCTCTTGCATGGAAGCTTAATTTGGTTCCAGTGCCGGAAAGAGTCACCATTTTTATGGTGAATTTAACTTTGGAACAAGGTGCTACGGATATTTTCTACAAGTATCAACATGTTGCACCAAATCTTGATCCGGACTTACTCTTACGAGTTCAGATCAACAGTGAAAATATTGGTAATAATATTGTTAGCTGAGTTTATTATTATCTGTTATAATTATTATTGTTGTTTGATTTATCGTTTATTAATAATTAGGTGAATTTAATACATCCCGTTTGTGGTGTGTGCATATAATGTATATATGTGCGCCTTTGGGGGGCAAAAGTAAAATTGTACTAATTTTAACATTATTTTACTAATTTTGAGAAAATAACGTTAAAAGCGACGGACGGTTAATCATGAATCATGTGATGGCGTTGATGGCCGAAAGATAAGGAGTACATGCACTAATCGGAATTTGTCCCAATTGCTGAGTGTTATGTGCCTTATGTGATATGTCTAAGGCTTGATACAAAGCTACTATCGAGCCGGAGGTCTCACTGGAAGCAACCTTTCTATTCCTACGGGGTAGAGATAAGGTTGGTTGTCTACAAGGCAGTTACCCACCTTAGCTTTGCTATTGGTGGGATATGATGATTATTTTTAGTTTTAAGTTGTTTGTTAGTTTTATTATTATCTGTTATGCTCTAATAATAATTTTTTAATTATTTTGAATTTTTTCAGGTAACACCACCAAGAAAACCATAAGAATGTTGTTTCATTCACTTTATTTGGGGGGAATTGACACATTGATTCCGTTGCTAGACGAAAACTTCCCGGAACTCAATGTCACACGAGAAATTTGCGAAGAAGTAAGAATGGTCCAGACAAGCCTTCTATTTGCAGGCCTTACAACGACGACCCCAGTGGAGACTCTCTTGAACCGGACCGCTATCCCCAGGACTAGCATTAAATCTAAATCAGACTATGTCCGGACTCCAATCCCCAAAAGCGGGTTAAGAAAAATCTGGGAAAAGATGTTTGAAAACGACAACTCGGAAGGTATGGTGATGTACACTTTTGGTGGGAAGAATAGTGAGTACTCAGAAACAGCAATCCCATATCCGCATAGAGCTGGGGTGTTGTACCAGGTGTTGAAGTCTGTCAATCTTATTGATCAAGAGTCACCAACCACCCCCACATCGTTGAGACGGCTAGCTTGGTTGCGTAGCTTCGACGAGACGTTAGAGCCGTATGTGTCAAAGAACCCGAGGGAGGCGTATTTTAACTACAATGATCTTGATTTGGGTGTTGGAAATGCTACTTATGAAGAAGCAAGTGTTTGGGGCGAGAGGTATTGGAAGAGGGACAATTTCATGAGGTTGATTCGAATCAAGGCCCAAGTTGATCCAGATAATTTCTTTAGGCACCCACAAAGCATACCCGTTTTCTCAACCCCTCTCTCTGACATTTGAGTAAGTTTGCTTTGTTATATGTTGTTGAATAAACTGGTATCATGGATGTATACACCAAACATCAATAACGTGGGTTACTACTGTCTTGTTGTTTAGTTAATGGGTCTTAGTATTAGTAATCAATGTAATGGGTCAAGATTAGTGGTAATGTTTTCATTTAGCATGTGTTTTGTTTCCAAGGCGATATTATTGTCTTCATTTGTGAGCATGAATGTATTAATCTGAATATTGATCGTCTAATTTCTATTAACCTGAATAAATGTTCAAGTTCAACGGTAACAATTCAGATTTGGGGGCCACACACTTGTTGGGGAATTTTCAGAAAACCGGGTGATCTGAAAGATGTGTAATCACTCTTAGATCAAATTATTTTGATGGTTCTCTCGAATAATTTAGTCGGATACAACTCTGATTTTCGAGAAATTGAACAAATGTATTTATGTATGGAATTTGTCTGAACTAGAGAGAATAAGATCAAAATTGTCTACGAATTTTAGGTTGGGGATGATTAACTGCCTAATGGCAGTTATCTCAATTTTAAATAAAACTGCCACTAAACTGTTATTATTTTGATGTTTTGAAATTTTGGCATTTTTCAGAAAATAATTTTTCCTGATACAACTTTATTAAAGCTCGACCACAGCCAAAGGCTCTGCCCCTTGCATCTTGCTCCTAGGGGCGCTGCCCCCGGACCCCCGTAGAATACCGGCTCCGCCCGTACACTTCGAATTATAATAACTCAAGCAAACATGCATTCCCGCTCCTCCTAACTTGCTTGATGTGTATTATTATTCGCTTTGATCACCAAGTCAATCCCGATTACAATAAAATATCTAACAACACTCACACTAGATGTATCCGGGACCAGGTATGGTCACGTCTACACCTCCAACGCTTCACCTATTCGATGAGCTTCTCCATGATTCCATATCCCATCTGGTTCGACGCGAATACACACACGATGGAGATGCTATGATGGAAAATATTTCGGTATTGTTAATGATATACATGTCTGTTAAATCATCCTTTTTGAAAGAATGTTCATAAGTATTTTTGTTTCTCACTTGTTTTTGTCTTTATCTTTCTCCCAAAGAATGAATTTCCATTGTTGATATATAAATTTATCCGACGCTACATATGTATTTAATGTATTGGTCACTCTGATATTATGAAAGCAATGCAGTATAGGTATTTAATGTATTATGAAAGCAACGTAGTATAGGTATTTAATGTATCATGTTGCGTACGATAAGGAACTCTATTATTATTATTATACATATGAATTGAAAGTCTTGATCAACAGTAATATTTTTTTTTCTTTTTCTTTCATTTTTTCCTTTGATTTTTTTTTCCTTTTATAGTTTTTTATTTTAGTGTTTTTTTTCTTTCATTTTTCTTATTTTAATATTATAACAACAACATCACATAGGGATGAGCAAATGGTATAGGGTACCGGTACTGAAACAGTACTGATACCGAATTTACCAAACCGGATACATTTTTTGTATCGAATCGGTAACGTCTTTTGACATTTTCGGTATCGGTACAGTACCGGTTTTTACCTTCAAATACCGGTACCGTACGGGTACTGAACCGTTACCGTATCAGGTATATTCGGAACCGTTATCGGTTCCCATTTTTGGGTACCGGTTCTGACCAAAGTTTTGATGAATAATATTTGTTTATTTTTTAATATATATTTATTTTTTATTCTATTTTTTTGAGCATTCAATTTTTTGATAAACTTTCTTAATAAAATTTTATTGATTATTTAATTTGTTTTTTTTCCTAATAAGTTGCGTTCGTTAACTTATTTAAAAAATCTAACTTCACAAATATGCTTATTTTCTTCAACATTTCTATATAAGAGGGTGTTTAGGATTACGTTTTGAAGTGATCATTTGATTATTGCGTTTGTAAAACATAAATAATCTAAAAAAGTGTTTGGATGAAAAAGTGATTATCTGCCTCCAAAACACAGTTTTGGAGAAGCATGTACCTACATGCTTTT
The DNA here is from genome assembly GCA_030545235.1 of Helianthus tuberosus. NCBI lineage: Eukaryota > Viridiplantae > Streptophyta > Magnoliopsida > Asterales > Asteraceae > Helianthus > Helianthus tuberosus. The sequence goes on along the minus strand of CM060422.1, from coordinate 3,071,439 downwards.
TCAAAACGCAGTTTTGAAAACGCAAAATTTATTTTGAAAACGCATAATCTATTTTGAAAACGCAACACCAAACACCTCCTAAGTTATATTGAATATGGATACTGTGTTGCTGTCGTACTAACCAACCGAAGCCGATGATAAATTGAAGTATTTATTCATTTATTTATTATAATCTTATTCATAATTTGATTTTTTCCATAATAACTTGCGTTCTATGTTTATTTTTTTTTCAAACAACATTTGTATCGATGCCGATATTTAACTTTATTGTGTTTTACTTTCGGTAAACTGACATCATATCACTACCATACCATACCGTACCAAACAAGACCGGTAACGGTAGTTCTATTCATTTTTATGGCTTCATGTTTAATAACGGAACCATAAAAAATATTATTTTCGGTACCGGTAATTATTTTATTAGATTCGCTTTCTTACACCGTATCATACCGAAACACATTGGTACCGGTACCTATATTCATTTTTATTGTTTTAGGTTTAGATAATTTTGAAATCTACAAATTTGTCTGCGATGGTATATGAATATCGATACCAGTACCAGTACCGTGACGATCTGAACCGATCGATACCATTCGAACATTGGTGCTGGCACCGGTGTTCATTTTTATCGTTTCGATTGATGTAAAACACGTGTTGATTTTTATACTTAGTGCAAGTGTATCGTACCAGTACTATAAGGAAACAAACCGATACCGATCTAATCCTCGCGATATTGTACCGCCGCAAGGCGCGGTTAAACACCCTAGTTTCAACGATATTTAAATATTTCTTGGTTTATTAGGCTGGAAGCTATGTTGAGTCTCATCCCTAAGGGGATATGGTGAGGCTCATCCCTAAGAGGATGGGCAGCCACGTAGACCGCTACGTAAGCAGGTGTGAGGATGAGTTTAAAGGAGATGGACCTAGTGGGTGGGGGATGAACCCCTTTATATATGTGTATGTATGTATAGGTGTGTGTGAGGGGGTGAGGCCCGGCTTGGGCGGCTGTGGGCGGACGGAGGCGACGAGCCTGGGGCGGCGACGGAGCAAGGGGGTGGGGTGACTGGGGCGACGGCAAAGGGATGGGCCTGGGGCCGTCCCCCATACCGTCCGGTCTTAATGTAAAATATATTAAAGTTAATAATAATTATGAAGTTTGGTGGCTACCCTGTTGTTTATTTTACAATCAACAAACCAGAAAGTTTAACCATCACTGGTGCTCTAGTGGTGGCCACGAGTATTTATGTTCCACCTATGGTGGGCCCGTATGAGTTTTCCCTTCCAGGTCTCAAGTTCGAGTCTGGTGATAAGGGTTTCTCATTGAGGGGTTTAAATTAGGGATCTATTGTGCGTCAGGGCTCTCTAGCGCGGACCCGGTTAAGACAACGTATGCTAGACCTCCCGACATTCGCGAATAATTCACGCCTTTCAAAAAAAAAAAAAAAAACCAGAAAGTTTTAGTAATAGACCGATAAATCCGATGGAGAATTTGGAGCTAATCAAGGCGAAAACATATCTTTGGTTAGTTCAAATTATATTTGAAGGGGTCAATTTCTCTAACATGTAAAATGTGGTTGTTTTAGAATATCGTATAGAAGAATGTTTCATAAAAATAAAAAGAATTCAGAGAATGTTCTTTTGTCTCCATCTATACAAGCGTATAGAATGTTATACAACCTGTATAACTCTATATGAGTCGCATAGAAGTAGGAATGTGAAAATAAGATGTTTGGATTGTGTGAATAGTAAGAGCCTTATTTTATGATATCATTGTAAAAAGCAATTACTTTTTATGACTAGTTTTTTTTTTTTTTTTTTTGAACGACAACTTTCTCGTGTTAGGCCATTACACTCCTCAAATTTGAGAGCCCCATTGCCTCATTCCGACAAGACTATGTTATCTTAACCGGGCCCAGACTGGCTTCAAAGTTTGGCTTGGGCGTTCCCCTGGGAAACCATACCCCCGACTACCACTTAGCAAACGTTATGCCACCACAAGAGCGGAATACTCTCTGGCGTAACACATGGTGGGACGAAAACCCGGGTGGGCTCAGGATAGAACCTGACACTTCTCCAAGAAGGCTAGGCTTATCCATCATTGTCGAATCTACCAAAATAACACAAGTGGAGATTGAACTTGGGTCCGAATTGAAGAAACCAAACCTCATACTACTAGGCCACAAGTGCTGATTTTATGACTATAATAATTATTAGAGCTAATATTAAAAATTCTTAATGAGGCCTGAAAGTAATGCATTCAAAGTACTCTTTATGACCATTATAATTTTACTGCTTATTAATGAAAGGTGAACCGATTTGTGTGGTTTAGTTTTCCCTTTTTGGATTCTTTTGGATTCAATTTATTGTATGCCTAAGCATGTGTAGTGGGGCATGATTTTTAAAAAAAATTGAAAAAAAACGCCCCAAAACGCCCCTCCTCCCACTACATAGGGCGTTACCCGGCGTTTTTTTTGGAAAAATTGGTTGGTGGCGTTTTATTTAAAACGCTCAATTTGGTTTAAGGAATGGTTGACCCACCAATGAGCTACCCACATGTGTCTGACATTGGAATAATGACCCACCTTTTTTGACTAAACCAATAGGATTGTTTGCTTTTTTGATTCAGCAGCAACTTTTGCTTTTTTTTTTTTTTTTTCTTGTTTAATGATTGGAAGGGGTTATTGGCATAATGGCCCACTACGCCACTTTTGCTATAATGCCCCTTCGCTGACTAGGACGCCACATGTCGGATAATGCCCCATGGTGGGGACATTATAACACATTACCACTATACATGGTCTAAGGTTGAAAACGACAAAATGGCTCGTGTGTAACCCTGATATTATTAACTAAACATGATTTTTTTGTCACCAAGAGATCGACTAACGTGTGCTAAGGTGAGAAGTCTCTGTTCAGGCAACCAAAAAAATATCTGCGAACTCCTTGTAGGAAGAAGGGGCAACATTGGTTACGTGATGGCGGATGCTACAAATGGTAAGAGTCACGCCTGCTAGGGCAAACCTCATCAAAGATGATGGGTGTTTGTGGCACCTTCATCTAATCCCACATCTTTCGGTTATGTTCAGTGCACAAGAGACAAATTGGGCCATAAAAAAACGTCTGCCTCAACACTAATGGTGTTTTTGTCGCAATGACTATGTCTAATCATGCTCGGGTCGGAGTAAAAAAAACAAATTTGTGAGCTTTTTGTAAAATAATATGAAGAATATTGGTTGTTACAAGATGCAATTATTTACAACTAGCTACCTGTTTCGTAGTGGCTCCATTGTTGTCAATCTTGTAGAACCACTTCCATCTCTAGCCCACACATTTTAAATAATGGTGCCTAATAGCCTACTTACGATTTCGGTTGCCAATTGGGTGTGTATTGACAATTTTGTGAAACAATGTTGACTAATCAGGCTTCATAACTAATACAATATGTTTGATTTGAGGGTGTCTTTTGAAATCAAGTTTAGCGTTTCGTAGTATAAAACAATAGTAAAAATTAATAAATTAAAAAGTAAAAACTGAAATAAAAATCCAATATTTGAAGTGTTTCAATTTTATATAAAACTCTAAAGCATTACAAATCAACATAACAATTTAAAAAATATATATATATATATCAATAAAAGACACCAGATATAAGAAAGCAAAAAAATTATAAGAATGTTAGTGATGATTATGTAGGACATGAAAAAAATCTAATAAATCAATAAAAGAACTTTTTTCTAGCGAGTTTCGAGCGAGCTGCAAGTCGTGACTTTTTGAAGATTAAGAGACATTGGGAGAGACGGAGTACGTGATGAATATATGTAAGTTATATAAAAAAATATCCTAATTATCTTATATAGATAGGATACGCTTAGCATATTATGTCGCATACACAAGAAGCATGTAATTTTGGAATACATTTTCTTTTATACTAGCACAATGCCACGATTAGCCTAATAAAAATAGATGTAGTCCGAATGCCCAATGCTCCAGTATATTGCAAGTCTTATAATCGTCCTATGCAAGTCTGCTCTAATTCTCTATGTGACACTGCAACTTGCGAGCCTGTGACACTCCCGCCTATCTCGTTCTCTGCCCTAATTCCATTTCGAGTCACACACTCCCGTCTCTCTGTTCTCTGCTCGTAGAGTTCAGCCTCACCCTCAGATAGACGGCTCATTCTCTGCCCTAACCCTTAATCGATTCATAAGTACACCATTATCTGTTCACTACCTGCTGGATTTGTTTGTTGATCAAGATTCACCATTAACAAGTAAATATTGATGTGTAAAGTTCAACTTATGTATTGTTTTTTTTTTTTAATCTTGTAATATGCCTCATCACCCGGCACAACATTGTCTATGAAAAATATTATGCTATGGAATGCAGTTGCCTTTTAAGGCATAAAATTTTGAGAGCGAACATTGTCATTGTCTCTCTCTTTGCAAATGTATTTGCTTTTTAAGGCATAGAATTTTGAGACTCAATATTGTCATCGCCTCTCTCTGCATATTTAAACTGGATAACACACTAAACAATAGGGTTGTCAAAATCACTCACCACTCACTTGAAAATTTTAATGCTTGGAAAAAACTCTTTTGATTTTCTCCTTGAATGCAAATGAGCCGATCAAGTTGACTGGGTTTGTAAACAAACCAAATACGAGCAAAGATTTGCTCAATTCGACTTGACTCGTGTACGGTCCTACTCAATAGCTACTACCAGTAATTGTAGCACACCAACCCTTAATTTAAATGCTCAAATTCAATCACGTGCTAAACTATCAAAAATTGACTAGTCCTAGGGTGAAGGTCGCCATTTATGTGATCCACAATCACTACTACCACGATTTGACTTTTTCCTACGGTTTAAAAAACTTTTTTTTTTTCAATAATTAATTAAATTTTTTTTTGTCTCTATCGTAAAAAAAAGAATCTTTTTTTTTAACAAATTTATAAAATAATTTTTAGTTAGTTTTTATTTTACTATGAACCTTTAATTATTTTCTAACAAGTTTCTTTTTGCAAAAACTATAACCTTTTGCAATATTTTTTTATTAAACTGTAACCTTTTTAAGTAGTTTTTTTTTCTTTTTAAAACCAAAAACTTTTTTTTGTCATTTTCTTTAGTTATATCGTTTTTTATTATTTATTTTTAAAAGCTTGAACTTAGTTTCATCTTGCAAAAGGTAAACTTTTTTTAAATTATTGTATAAATTAATATTTTTTCCCGATCCCATTTTATTAGAAACCTTTTTTCTTTTCAAAATCTATATATTTTGTAATTAGTTTTTTTCAAAACTACAACTTTTTAAGTAGTTTTTTTAACCATCACTTTCTTATTATTTGTAGAAAGTTATTTTTCAAGTACTTTTCTCGTCACTCAAATAATATATTAGCAAAGGTCTTACTAGTACTTAATATGAGTAGGAAACTAATCGTACCCATAAGGTTTCATTAGAATTTCCATAAACATCCTATTAGGAAAAATAACTTTCACTTCAAGAAAAATTCAGCAGGAAAGCAAAATATCGGTGTAAGGCTGGAGGGTGTGGGATAAAGCCCCTAGGGGCTTTATCACGCCACGTCAGATCCACGTCAGTCAGGTGGCTTTATCACGCCTTCTCTTAACTTGCAGAGTGTGGGATAAAGCCCATATTAAACAAAATTAAAAAAAAAGATTTCATTGGATGAAAAAAGGTGGGCCCCACCTGCACCCCCCTTTTCTTATGTTAACACAATGGCGAGAGACCCATGGCGCCCCCTGTTAATTTGTTCGGTATGGTTGGTGGCGCCCCGGGGGCGCTATAGGTGGTGAGGTGGCAGGGGTGACGTCCTCCATACCCTCCGGCCTAAGCATGTAACCACCAAAGTTTTAACTTTTAACAGTCTTTAAGGAAAATGATGTGGTGATAAGTGATAACTGGTAAGGTGTTTCTTCTATAACTTTTTAACCTTTTATATATGTACTAATGCTAACTGATAAATCAATATAGACAATACACATTAGAAAGCAAAAACCAAAATATTTAAAAGTATAGTAACTGAACAAGAAAATGCAATATTCTAAATGTTTTCAATTTTATATAAACTATGAAGTGTTAAAATCCATCATAACAATTATAATAATAACTAATAAATCAATTAAAGACAACACATAAGAAAGCAATAAACAAAATATTTAAAAAAAATGTTAAGAGAATATTATATAGGAATCAAGAAAAAACTAATATTTAACGTGTCTTTGATAATTTGAAAAAACTTGACTTGACTGTATATTAGAGTATGAAAAAGAAGTGATCTTGTGAGACCCACCCAATTATTAATAAGACGAAGCATTGATGTCGATTGAAGAATGATGTAGCATTGTAGCTGTAACATGACTCGTCTTAAAATTTAAATTATTGCCATATTCTACCATCTAGAACAAAGGGGATTGATGGAGAACAAAGGGGACGCCCAATGTTGTGGGAATTATAGAGGGATTAAGTTGCTAGGACACACTATGAAATTATGGGAGAGAATAATTGAGACGAGAATCCGAAGAGAAACTCAAGTCACGGTAAACCAATTTGGTTTTATGCCAGGGCGATCGACTACGGAGGCAATACATATTCTAAGGAGATTGATGGAGAAGTATAGGGAGAAGAAACGGGACCTACACATGGTGTTCATTGATCTTGAAAAGGCCTATGACAGTGTGCCACGTAGACTGATTTGGGATAGTTTGGAGAGTAGAGGGGTTTCTAGGAAGTATATAGACTTAATTAGGGATATGTATGTTAGGTCTGAGACTAGTGTCCGAGCGCCTGTAGGGGATACTGATTCTTTCCCGGTGGAGGTAGGACTACACCAAGGGTCCGCTTTGAGCCCTTTCCTATTTGCAGTTATCCTAGATGAGTTGACAAAGTTTATTCAGGGGGCTCTTCCGTGGTGCCTGCTTTTTGCAGATGATATTGTGTTAGTTGCTGATAGTAAACAAAGCCTGAATGCGAGGTTAGAAGAGTGGCGAGCAGCTTTAGAGGGAAGAGGTTTAAAGATTAGTCGATCTAAGAATGAGTACTTGTATTGCGACTTTAGTGGAGTAGACAACGATGAGGACATTCAGATCACCATTGACAGTCAAGCGGTCCCGCAGGTGACTAAGTTCAAGTATCTAGGATCGTTTGTCCAGAGGGATGGGGAGATAGATAGTGACGTTGCCCACCGCATCCAGGTCGGATGGTGTAGGTGGAGAGCTGCCACTGGGGTATTGTGCGATAGGAGGTTCCCAACAAAATTGAAAGGGAAATTTTATAGGGTTGCAATTAGGCCTGCTATGTTATATGGAACCGAATGTTGGGCCATTAAGGAAGTACAGGCACGCAAGATGGAGGTAGCAGAGATGAGAATGCTAAGATGGATGTGTGGCCACACAAGGTTAGACCGGATAAGAAATGATGTTTTTAGGGAAAGGTTAGAAGTAGCTAGTATATCAGATAAGATAAAGGAGGGAAGATTGAGATGGTTTGGGCATGTGAAGAGGAGGCAGACGATAGAACCAGTTAGAGTGGTTGAAACCCTCGAGGTGGAGGGGAGGAGGAGTAGAGGCAGACCCAAAATTACTTGGGATGAGCGGATTAGGCAGGATTTGCAAAAATTGCACCTCTCTGAGAACATGGTCCATGATAGGAGCTCGTGGAGACGTAGGATTAAGGTTAAGGATTTCTAGGAAAGGGTACAATTGTGTTTTTAGGTGTAGTGTATAGTCGTACATAAGTAACTATGTGTATAAGATGTTTTGTACAGTTGTGTTTTTAGGTGTAGTGTAGGGTCGTAGATATGTAACTATGTGTATAGACTGTTTTGTGTTGTCATATTTGTTCTGTTCTACCATACACTTTTTCGCAACTCATACTACAGTGGTAGCTTCATACACATACACACACACACCTCATGCTCTATTTATTTCTTTCCTGGGTGTTTTGGAGCCGAGGGTCTCTCTGGAAGCAGCCTCTCTATCCCTAGGGGTAGAGGTAAGGTGTGCCTACATCCCACCCTCCCCAGACCCTACAAATAGTTTTGCTATTTGTGGGATTTTACTGGGTATGATTGATTGATTGATACCATCTAGATATGGCTAAAAGGCAAGTCCAAATATATTTTAGCTAGCTAGAAGCCATGTAAATTGGCTTGGTTGGAATGGTGTTCTCCAACTTTCTTGAATAATTTGTATCTTTCTAGCAACTTGATTGGCTGCGGTTCAAACAATATATATTTAACTTATATGCATTTGTTTTTCTCCAAAACAGATATTTAAGAAATTTAAGAAACCACACTTTTCTTGATAAATATCTTAAAGTGACGGTTTTAAAACAATAATTTATAACCTCTCTTTTACCTGCCACTCGTATATCGATGTCGTTTTTTTAACATATATTCAGATCATGTATCCTCAATTACACTTGTTTATTTTTTCAACCACGACCCTGTCATTTAAACTTTAACGCGTTTTAAAGAAAAGTTATCATTCTAGCTATTTTTTCTTCCGGACTACAAAATACAAAGAATAGTATATTTATAATGTGTATAATAAAATACTTAAAGTAGTATATTTTTTAAATAATCAAAATATGCAATGTGTATACAACGAATACATATAACATATGATCGATGTGTACTGATATATCATATACAGTCGATCATATGTTATATTTATACGTTGTATACACATTGCATATTGATCATTTAAAAGAATATACTACTTTAAGTGGTATATTATTATAAAATATACTACTTTAAGTGGTGTATTATTATAAAATATATTACTTTTGAGTTTTTTTTAAATACTTCATAAAATCTAGTATATTATTGTATATAATTTTGAGTATAGTAGAGAACTTTTAATAGAAATCCAATTTTAAGTAGAGAACTACTTTGTACGATTTACATTAAATGTGATAATAAGACGGGTGTATAACACTTACCTACTTTCTTTTCGATTCTCACTAAATCTACTAAGAAGTAAGAACAAAGCATTATGTTAATCTCGCAGTTCTTTGCTTCAAATTAGTTTTGTATCGAAGCATACTGAGTATAGTATTTTTGTATCTTAAGACTTAAAACGAAGTATAGTATTTTTTTTATATCTTAAAACCGAAAATTTAAACCAATTAGAACAATGAACGTACAATGTAGCATCCAAATCATCCGTGTTTGACTGCATGAACAAACCGTGTAGTTATATCGGTATGTTTAAATAATTGCCCTAATACGCGTCACAAGATACTTTGTGCAAGACAAAACACACTTTGTAAAGGCTTTCAATACATATTAAGAGTTTATATAAAACTTATAGAATTCGTTTACTCGTTAAAATATATTTAGTGAACCAGTTTTGCATCTAAACAAACCGCCACTTGTTAAAATATAACTAGCGATTAAAACCAGTTTTGCATCTAAACAAACCCTAACTTTTATAAAAATACGTGCCAAATTACGAGTGAACATCATCTTTGTAAGAGACAGGCACAAGTTGAAGCACAACAATAGAAACATCATCCACATTACAACATAAAACAAGGTTACAATATACGCATCAATCTCAAATATACACAACCAAATCCTAATCAAGAAAACCTTTTGTATATCTAATCGACATGATAACAACACGAAACACAGTATTAGATCACAAATACAACCGACAACCACTGTTTGCAGTCATTTTAAGTACGCAGATATCACATTTCATCCTCACCATTCACATGTGTCAAAAAATATTGTGGGTATACCGCTTTCTCACGCAACCTATGTGATTAACAGTAAGTTAAAACTTCATTTGCCCTCATAAAGCAAGATTAATAACTCGTCATCGGTAATTGCCCCCATCTCCATAGCTCGTTCAAGCGCACCCTGTCCACCACCATCTTTAATTGATGCAACCGCCCCTCTGAAACAAGATGTGTCATTTTAACAAGAATCTTGGAAACAAATACAATTAACGCTATGATAACCGACTGCTAGATTTTGATATTACCTTCTGATCATATACTTTGCCAGTTTGTTATTTCCGGAGAAGATACAATGGTGAAGTGGGGTCCGGCCATGGTAATCTGACTTGTTTATATCAGCACCAAACTGTAGCAGTAACTCCAGCATCACCTGATAACCAAAGTTGCACGCTAAATGCAATAATGTACAGCCTTGAAGACAGCTATCGGGCTTGCTAGGATCCTTCATCTTTTGACAGGATAATGGATCGGCGGGTTTAGAACCTTCGGAAGAATCATGTTCGTGAAACAAATCGGCACCATCTACCTCATCGTATGTAGTGTTGACGATGCTTCTATTTGATGTGGCAATTAGACGGTATACCTCTCGTATATTGTTGCTTTTAACTGCTTCCCAGATTCTGGTGGCAGGAGTACTAGTGGCGGTTTCTTGTTGAGGGATTAAGCGTTTCTCTATGTACTAGATTAAATTAAACAAAAAATGATTAACATTTTTGTGTTTCAATTAAGGGATTTAGGATAGCAGGTTTTGAAACATAAAGTAGTGTAGGGAACAGGGATGGCAAAAAAAATCCGAGTCCGGCGGGTATACCCGAAACATATGGGACGGGTATACACGAAGCCCGGCGGATATGGGCCAGGTTTGGGATTAGTTTTAAAAATTTCGCGGGAACCACGTACCCGTTTACCCGAACTATATACTCGAATTTTTTTATATATTTTTATTTTCGCTTAACCTCATCTATTATTGAATTATTTTAGTAGATTCATTATGTGAAAAAAAAAATCTTTTCAAAAATGTATATTTGATAATACTGTTAATATTTTGTGTGTTGTGAAGTATATAAATAAAGCTATATAAAATTTATAGTGTTAATATTTCTTTATGATAAAACTTCTATGTATGTAGCGTATATTTAATTTACGATAGATTTTATAAATTTAAAAATTATACAATAAATTACAATAGTAAAACAGCTATGTATTTGGAAATCTCAGTCTATATCTTTTAAAAAATTAACGGGTATACCCGTACCCGCAGGTATGCCCGAATGGAATTGGGCCGGGTATGGGAATGATATGTTTTAGTAGCTAAAATGTAATAATTGTAAGTCCAAGGACCGAATGTGTCAAGTTGTAATAGTTTGAAAAGTTGTTAATGGCAGTTAATAAAAGTAGTTGAAGCTGAGTGAATTGATCAGCTTGTTGTTGGAAAAAATTCTTTCTCTCTAGATTCTCTTTCTAAACTTCAAGCCTTATCATTGGTATCAGAGCCACCGACCCTCGTCGGAGCTCCTATACCGTCCATCTACCACCACAATCCACCACCATAACCACCGTAACAGAATTCTGTTAATTCTCCGATCATCGTCTTCGTTTCTCCGATCAAATTTTTTCGTCTTCTTCGTTTCAATTCTTCTGTTAATCGTTTCCATTCCAATACCTGGATTGATCAATCGTGATCAATCTACTCCTGGATTTGATCAATTTGTGATTTGATCAATTTGTGATTCGATCCATCTTTGTTCGTTTTTCTAATTCTTTTCAAATTCGTTCAATTCACCATTAAAAACAGTTAATCATGACAACCAGTACTCGTCAACAAGAACTTGAAAAACAAATTAAAGATAATCAGATGTCAATAGGGAAAATGGAAATTATTGTTAAAGATCTACAAGCCAATTCACAATTACTCAATGACAGCATGCAGAATGTTGTTATCAGTACAGATGAAAACAAGGCAGCAGTGGCTCAGATTCAATTACAGTTACAATCATTGATAGATAAGATAACAAGTATGGAAACCAACAGAGGAATGGTGGTTAATAATGGCCATCAAGAACAAAGGTTATCTCGTTTAGGAAGGCTGGATTTTCCTAAATTCAATGGTGAAGATGTTGAGGGATGGGTGTACAAATGTAATCATTTCTTTGAAGTTGATCATACCCCTGAAAACCTAAAAATGAGATATGCTGTTGTTAATTTGGAAGGAAAGGCTTTACAATGGCATCAAGGTTACTTGAAAAGTAATAATCTGTCTGTTGATACCATCACTTGGGATGAGTATAGAAGGTCTGCTGAAGCAAGATTTTCTACAGAATTATTTGTGGATGCTTTAGAAGAAATCAAGAACTTGCATCAAACAGGTAGCCTCCAAGATTACTGTGATGCTTTTGATGCTCTCTTAAACAAGGTGGATTTGTCTCAAGAACAGGCTGTTAGTCTGTTTGTTGGTGGTTTAAAAATGGAAATTAGATGTTTAGTAAAAGCCTTTAAACCAAGAAACTTAAGAGAGGCTTATGCCATTTCTAAACAACAGGAAAACATACACAACACCTTATTTGGCCATTACCACCCAAAAACCTACCACTTCAACTTTTAAAACACCCCCAACCATGAATGCCAACTCACTACCTTTACTACCTAAACCTACCCAAAATATTCCACCAAGAACCACTAGGAAATTAACAACCAAAGAAATGGCTGAAAAAAGGGAGAAGGGAGAATGTTTTTGGTGCAATGAGAAGTTTACTCCCTCTCATAATTGCAGGAATAAACAGTTGTTTACTATTGAGTTAGTAAATGAGGATGATGAAAACTGTTGTGATGAAGAGGAGATTGTAATTGGGGGGAAGAACCACAGATTTCGATTCATGCTATTACAGGAGTACCCTCTTATTCAACAATGAAGATTGTGGGATATATGGGTACTAGAAGGCTGTTTATATTGGTAGATTCAGGATCAACTCACAACTTCATAAGTCTTAAGTTGGTAAAGAAGTTGCAATGCCTACTTCAGTCTGTGTCATCTATGAAGGTTACAGTGGCCAATGGTAATCAATTAGAATGTGGACAAAGATGCATAGGGTTTAAATGGAAGATGCAGGGTGTGTGGTTTCAAGCTGATATGCTTGTAATTCCATTAGACAGTTATGACATGGTGTTGGGAAAAGAATGGTTGTCTATGTTGGGAGACATTGTATGGAATTTTGCTGAGTAGTCTGTTAAATGGAGGTGCAGGGGTAATTCAGTCACAAATGTTTGGGTTGCAACTGAAGGATGATGTGCAGAATGTTCCATTTGGGTCCAAGGTAACTAATCCCATTACTTGTGTAAATTTGCAGTCATTATTGGAGGAGTATAAAGATGTTTTTGATATTCCAACTGCATTACCTCCAAAGAGGTCTTTTGATCACAAGATGGTCCTTAACAATGGGGACAAACCTGTGAACTTAAGATCTTATAGATATCAAGCTTTGCAAAAGGATGTGATAGAAAAGATGACACAAGAAATGTTAGATTCAGGGGTAATCAGGAGTAGCCAAAGCTCCTTTGCAGCACCTGTGGTACTAGTTAAGAAGAAAGATGGGTCATGGAGATTATGTATTGATTATAGACAACTCAATGAGGCCACAGTGAAGAATAGATTTCCTATACCCCTTATTGATGAGTTACTTGAAGAATTAGGTGGTGCCACCATTTATTCCAAACTGGATTTGAGGTCTGGCTATCATCAAATCAGAATGTATGAACCTGACATACATAAAACAGCATTCAGAACACATCAGGGGTTGTTTGAGTTCTTGGTAATGCCCTTTGGGCTAACCAATGCCCCTGCTACTTTTCAAGCCCTGATGAACCAAACATTTAAGGCTCAGTTGAGGAAGTTTGTGCTTGTATTTTTTGATGACATTTTGGTTTACAGCAAAGATAAGGATCAACATGTTGAACACTTGAAACAAGTGTTGGAAACTATGAGAAATCAGCAATTATTTGCTAAAATGTCTAAATGCAGTTTTGGGGGACAGAAGGTAGAGTATCTTGGGCATGTTATTACAAAAGAAGGTGTATCAACTGACCCTACTAAGATTGAAGCAGTGATGTCATGGGCTGCTCCCACTAATGTGAAACAATTAAGGGGGTTTCTGGGCCTTTCAGGGTATTACAGAAGGTTCATTAGATCCTATGGATTGATTGCCAAACCACTGACAGATTTGCTCAAAAAGGATGCTTTTAAATGGTCCAAAGAAGCAGATTATGCTTTCCAACAGTTAAAAACTGCCTTATGCACTGCACCAGTATTGGCTCTACCTGATCTTTCAAAGACTTTTGTGGTAGAAACTGATGCATCTGCATTGGGAATTGGAGCTGTGTTGATGCAGGATCATCATCCTTTAGCTTTTATCAGTAAAGCCCTGTGCCCAAGACAACAGGTATTGTCTGTCTATGATAGAGAATTACTTGCAATCAAGCAATGGCATTACTATTTGATCAGTGGCCATTTTGTTATCAAAACTGATCAGAAAAGTTTGAAACATTTACTTGATCAAAAGATAACCACACCTTTGCAACACTCATGGATGGTCAAGTTAATGAACTATGACTTTGAAATCCAGTACAAGAAAGGTGTTGATAATGTAGCTGCTGATGCATTATCTAGACTGCAAACTGTTTCTTTGTTTAAGTTGGTAGTCTCATCTTTTGAACCCTTGTTCCTTGAGAAGATTAAGCAAACTTGGCAAGGTGACCTCAACCTACAAAACATTATTCAGAATTGTGATACAGAAGGGCAAAATGGTCATTACAGTTGGAATGAGGGCCTCTTGAAAAGGAAAAATAAGCTGGTAGTGGGAAATGATGAAGTTGTAAAAAAAGAGTTAATTCAGTATTGTCATGAGTCATCTGTTGGGGGCCATTCAGGAATTCATGCCACATTACAAAGACTCAAAGGACTTTTTTATTGGAAAGGGCAGTCTAAGAATGTGAGGGATTATGTTAGAAGATGTGATATTTGCTTACAAGCTAAATATGAGACAACAGCCTATCCTGGTCTCATACAACCACTACCTATTCCTACTTGTATCTTTTCTGATATAAGTATGGATTTTATCACTGGGCTACCTACTTCCAAGGGTAAGAATGTCATCTTTGTTGTTGTGGACAGACTTACCAAGTATGCTCATTTCATTGGGATGACCCATCCTATTTCTGTAACTTCTGTGGCCCAGGCATTTGTTGACAATGTTTATAAACTACATGGTTGGCCTTCTACCATAGTTTCTGACAGGGATTCCATCTTCTTGAGTAAGTTCTGGCAGGAGTTCACCAGACTTCAAGGCATTTCTCTAGCCATGTCTACTGCCTATCACCCTCAAAGTGATGGTCAGACTGAAGTGGTCAACAGGTGTCTTGAGACATACCTGAGATGCATGATTTTACACTACTCACACTCCTGGTTTCATTGGCTTTCACTGGCAGAGTGGTGGTACAACACCAACTACCATACAGCCATAAAGACTACTCCTTTTCAAGCTTTGTATGGATATGCTCCCACAATTCATGTTCCTTATGTTCATAGAGACACATCAGTGGCCAGCATTGATTCTGAAATGTGTTCAGGAGAGGAGGCTATATCAGTTCTGAGATCCACTTTACAAATGGCCCAAAACAGGTTAAGGCAGCAAGCTAATAAGCATAGAACTGACAAGAGTTTTCCTTTGGGCTCTTGGGTGTATTTGAAACTAAGACCTTATGTGCAGACCACATTGAGGGGTGCTACTTTTTCAAAAATGTCTCCAAAGTACTATGGGCCCTATTTGATCACTCAAAAAATTGGAGAAGTAACTTACAAGCTAGACCTGCCAGAGGAGTCTCAATTGCATCCTGTATTTCATGTTTCCTTATTGAAACCTGCTCATGGCCCTCCGACCACTATCACTCCTATTCCTCAGGCTGCAAGGTTTTCTTTAAAGCCACTAAAGGTACTGGACCATCGACTAATAAGGAAAGGTAAAAGAGGTGTTGCTCAGGTGTTGGTTCAGTGGGAGAGTCAATCTGTGATGGAAGCTACATGGGAAGATCGTCATGAGTTTGTGCTAAGATTTCCTGATTTTGTCCTTTGAAGATTGGTGTTGCACCTTGAGGACAAGGTTCTTAATAGGGAGGGAGTATTGATATGTTTTAGTAGCTAAAATGTAATAATTGTAAGTCCAAGGACCGAATGTGTCAAGTTGTAATAGTTTGAAAAGTTGTTAATGGCAGTTAATAAAAGTAGTTGAAGCCGAGTGAATTGATCAGCTTGTTGTTGGAAAAAATTCTTTCTCTCTCTAGATTCTCTTTCTAAACTTCAAGCCTTATCAGGGAAGCAATTTACAACCGGGTATGGGGCACAATTTTACAAATACCCGACCCATTGCCATCCAGTGAGATGGTAAAATAAACATATATACCTTTGCAATGATGTACTTCTCCCTCTGTTGAAACACATCTCTAGGGCTAGGTTTGTTAACTCCGAAAGTATGTGATCCATCCTCGCTACATAATTTATTCCATACAATCAACGTTAATGAGATAATTAAAACATGTAATTGTTTTATTGATATCAAATATGGATAAAAGCATCCCACTTTGAATGATAAAAGCGAAGGGCGTCACTTATTAATTTGAAATACTGTGCATTTGTTTTGACATTCAGCTTATACCCACCTATTACTTTGAAGTAGATTTTCCCATACGGAATTGCAGTATGTATTGCCCAAATTCTTGAACAATTCAATTACAGAAGGTTCCCAAACCTTCACATCAAGACTGATTGATCTAACCTGCAGCAGTTAAAACAGAATCACATTACTATGGGTCCACAGGTTCGGGGTTGAAAGTTGAAACGAGTGGTTTGAATTAAAAGTACAATGCCATTTTCATCCCTGAGGTTTGGCCAGTATTACGACTTTCGTCCAAAGGTTTGTTTTTATGCATCTGGGTCCAAAAGGTTTGAAATCTTGCCATTTTCATCCGGCTCGTTAACTCCTTCCATTTTTCTCCGTCAAGTCAAGGTTATTTTTGTCTTTTTTGTTAACTTAAAGAGCAACTCAGACTTTTTCACTTTATGTACAAGTACTTTGCATAATGTACAAGTATTCAAAATACCCTTAACGGAGAAAAAAGACGAAAATACCCCTGACTTAACGGAGAAAAAGACGAAAATACCCGTCTTAAGGAGAAAAATGAACGGAGTTAACGAGCCGGATGAAATGGCAAGATTTCAAACCTTTTGGATCCAGATGCAGAAAAACAAACCTTTGGATGAAAGTCGCAAAACTGACCAAACCTCAGGGACGGAAATGGCATTTTACTCTTTGAATTATAGAAAAAAAAACAAACCAGTCAGATTCGGCTGAGCCGTGAACACTTATTTATTGCCCATTTATTAAAAATACATATAGTTAATGCGCTAATTCTGATTACAAAAACAAATACTATTACAACAACAATACAGGTTCGAGGTTCCATTCATTTGGTTGGTTCCCCTTTTGGGTAAAGTCTTGGATTTGACCCGTTTGAGATAAGGCCAACCCAAATAGACCCATAGAAAATGGGTCGAAATAGCAGTGTGGTAAAGAGGGGTACCTTTGATAAGTGAACCCCTAGATTGCGGTGGACCCCGGAGCATTCGATGCATACTAATACACCCAAATTAAGAGATGCCCAATCAGGTTCAGGCATACTGCATTCCGCACATAGATCGTTTCCAGGAATCTCTCGAATAATACTAGAAACACAATCTGCCGGATTAATATCCGTGCAATCAAGTATAGATCCATTGTTATCAACTTGTGAAATATTATAATCTTCACCAACTGATTCGAGGGTACTTCCGAAATTACTTCTATTGAAATGTGTCTGCAGATTTACAATAGTATTAGAAGATAAATTGTGTAGCGCCTTTAGCTAAAAAGTAAACGAGCCAAACGGGTTGAAACTTGAAAGTCGCCCAAAGCTTATTATATCTTCATATTAAAAATAAGATAATTATTCTAAAGAAATATTTTCTGTAACCATCTTTAGCACTAAAATGTTTAAAATTCTACTTAAAAAGTAGGAAGTCTTTGTGAGCCAACCCGACCCATTTAGCACTAAAATGTTTAAAATTCTAGTTAAAAAGTGGAAAGTCTTTGTGAGCCAACCCGACCCAAATTGTTTCAAACAGGCAAAAAGCACAAACTAACCTTTGACCAGAGCTTGTTTGTGCAATTACCCACCCGCCCGTTTTGCTATCTCTAGTGATCACATAATTAAGAGTAAAATGCCATTTTCGCCCCTGAGGTTTGGCCAGTTTTGCGACTTTCGTCCAAAGGTTTGTTTTTTCGCATCCGGGTCCAAAAGGTTTGAAATCTTGCCATGTTAACTCTATCCATTTTTCAGCGTTAAGTCGGGGGTATTTTCATCTTTTTACCTACTTGTTTTTGTTTAGTAAGGGTATTTTGAATACTTGTACATTATGCTAAATGCTTGTACATAAAGTGAAAAAGACCGAATTGCCCTTTAAGTTATCAGAAAAGACAGAAATACCCGACTTAACGGAAAAAAATGGATAGAGTTAACGAGCTGGATGAAAATGGCAACACATTTCAAACCTTTTGGATCCAGATGCGGAAAAACAAACCTTTGGACGAAAGTCGCAAAACTGGCCAAACCTCAGGGACGAAAATGGCAATTTACTCTACAAAAAATTCACAGGTTTTTACCTGCTTCAGTTGGGAGTTTAAGAGAGACGCAATCACTCCTGTGATTTTGTTCATCCAGTCAATCCGATCACCTTCATTTTCAGCCTGCACAAACCATATACACAATAAGATTAATATTAAAGTATCAAACTTCTGCATAATTCAAGACTATAAAATATTACAAGAACAGCTTTTGCACATAGGGCTGTGCAACGGTTCAGAACCGAACCGAATCAGAACCAGAACCGTTAAATGCGGAATACAAGAACCGGAACCGAACCATATTTTAACGGTCCCGGTTCGGAATCGGGCTAAACAGGTCTCACCGGAACCGGTTGTCAATTAAATCCTAAAATTAACCATTAAATAAAAAACAATCAAAACAATAAAAGCATTTGAAAAAAAAAAAAAAAAAACTACTCAAATAAAAGAAATGTCAAACTGAAAAAATTACATAAAAACATTCCTTTTCAGTTCATGATATTCATTAACCCTAAACCACATATTACATTTCTATATATCTAAACATGAAGGGCTTTGCTACGGATTAAGTGATTAACAAATTAGTTAACCATCACAAAAATTTAATTCAAATATTATGTGAAAACTATTTCTATGTTCTTTAATCCTAAAAACATTTAGTAAAAAACTTTTAGTTAACCAACACAGAAACTTCTTTCAAACATTCTGTAAAAAGCACAATTAATTAACAGGGCTTTTAAATATAGTATTTAAAGTTTTAACCCAAACCGGTACTAGTGGTTCTTTAAACAGACCCGTTGGTTATAACCGGAACCGAACCGAACCGGGAACCGTTTTCACCCAAATTTAAGAACCGGAACCAAAGCCTAAATACAACAATACGGTTCGGATCTGACGGTTCTGATTCGATTCCTCGGTTCTGGCGGTTCAGAACCGTAGATTGTTGGAGTTTCGGAAAACCTCACCTGCAATGTGTACGTTTTCATGGGCGAAATAATCCTGAAACACAAACGCAGATCTGAATCTTCGGCATCAGCTTTAATCGTTGAGGTACGAAGATCAACAGTATGACATTCTAAGTTTTCATCATCATGTGATGCTGCTCTGTTATGCCTTGATCTAAACCTCCCAAACATGCGACCATGTTGTTCAGTTGATGCAAGTGAATTTGTTGATTGTGTACCCTGAATCAATATTAAACAGGATAGAGAATATTGAAAAAAACGGACTGTTGTCGTAAGAAGAATGAAATATCTTTTAACATACCACAGGCTTGTTAGGCGAGACCCTGTGATAATACAAGTTCCCGCGGCTATCAAGTACAAAAAACCGTCTTTTCCAGTCTGCTCTTAAACTAGAAGATCGTTTTAGAAGATAACCTTGCTTTATGGTTTGTACCTGGAACAAATATAAAATTATAAACACATTAGACGGTGTTTGGATTTGCATTCTGATTATGCGATTTTGAACTAATCAGATAATCAAGACAACCAGGTAATCAGATATAATAACAGTACAACTGTACAAGAAATATTTACTTACTGTTCCTTTTGTAGTAGACTTCATTATTGCATCTATACTTTTATTGGAACTCATTCCAACACCATTACCACTAACATGTCCCAAACTATTAGGCACTGCTTCTTTCATTTCTTCTTCTGTTCTAAATTCTTGAATTCTCTTCGCAAGTCTATCTTGTTCAATACTTGACTGTTCTTTAGATTGTTGGGCGTATGTCAAAACCTAATATCAACACCAAAACAATTAGTTGAAAACTCAATAAAAATAAATAAAACACAACTGTAACACTTTATTATAATTTATAAGAATATGCTGAAAGAATAACCTGATGAATGAAAGGCTCCATCTGACTCAACAATTCATAGCCCTACAAAGTCAAAACAGTACGGTTAGTATAGCATCGGCACATCTTATACAAGATTGAAAAACTCCCAAATCTACAGAAAAAAAAAACACACCAGTTTAAAATATCTCAAATGAGCATCCATTATTGCACTAAGAGATTCCAAAAATGTGTATTTCTTTTTTGCTTCTATATTCATGAGAGAATTTACCTGCATTCCTTGAAAAACACCAAGGAGAAAATCTTAAACCTTAGACTATAAATAATATTTGGCAATATATATATATATAGACACACATATACATATAGAAGGGATCGCGTATAAATTAGACATACTAGATTGAATCTGCTCCTTTCAAAAGCAGATTTTGCATTTTGTTGTTCCTACAAAAAAGAGTACATATAAGCTGCAATACATAAATTTTATACGGAGAAATGCGCAACATGAGATACTAGTTACCATACCTCCTCTAATTCAGCAACAACTTCATCCCGTGTACTCTTTTTCAAAGATGCAACCTTTTCACGAGCCTGAAGTCATAAAAAAAAGTCAATATTATGTATAATTTGTACAGGTACTATAACATAAGTACATAACTGATAAGCTCAATGAGAAATTTCCTTTTTTGTTCAGTAATAAAATGCGGGGAAAACACCTATCTATACAAAAGTTTACCTAAATTAAAGATCAACCAGGAACAATATAATAAAAATTTTAAGCGGATATACCTGATCATATGCATGTGAAGCTTTATCCAATCGCTTGCGTGCTTCCTGAGCAAAACAAAATGGAATTAATAACTATTGTAAAATGGAGAACTAGAATTATGAACCTAAAAAGGATTATAATACGAACTATTATAAATAACGTGATAATAAAACTAGGTTTTCATGATTAAAAAAAAAGTAAACTGCCAAAATGGTCCCTGAGGTTTGGTCACTTTCGCCACATTAGTCCAAAACTCAAACCTTTTGAATCTGGGTCCCTATGGTTTCAATTTTGTTGCCATTTTCATCCAAAATCAAAATCTGGTCAGATTTTTCAGTTAACATCCAGCTTCTCTGTCTTTTTCCTCCCTTTTAATGAAGGGCAAAATGGTCTTTTAACATTTTATTATAACAAATTAAAAAAATCTGACCATTTTGCCCCTTCATTAAAAGGGAGGAAAAAGACAGAAAAACTGGATATTAACTGAAAAATCTGACCAGATTTTGCTTTTGGATGAAAATGGCAACAAAATTGAAACCACAGGGACCCAGATTCAAAAGGTTTGAGTTTTGAACTAAAGTGGCAAAAGTGACCAAACCTCAGGGACCATTTTGGCAGTTTACTCAAAAAAAAACTTCCATTTACTTAATGATCCTGGATACCAAAAATACCTTTTACCAGACATTCAATGAATATCAACAAAAAAATGCAGCAATGAATTAACTAATAGAAATTGGACTACTAATTACGGTAATAAGAAAGGATATTTGCCTTAAATAATTATAGCGCATAATAAAAAACATAATAAAACTAGTTAAGAAGATCACCTTTGTGTCTTGAAGATCCTCGGACAAAAACAGAGACAAACGGTCGACAAGCAAATGTTCAACCTACAAAGATAATATGAAGTTGCTTCTTAAATTCATGTGTTTAAATTAGTCCTTAACCGTTTTCTATTATGAGCATGGTCACCGTCCTATTAATAGATCATTAGATCTAAAGCAATTCATTCACTTACTTGAGAACGAAGAAGCTCCTTAAACGTTTCAATCTCACGGAAAGCGGTAACAAACTTCGACATTATTGGACCTTCATAAATACAACCAAAATGGAGCAACTTCTCACATATATTTCTTAGCTCAAGCAGAAACATATAGTTTAGCAAAGCATAATTGTGTGTTTTTGAAAGTGATTATGTGATATATGGGATAATCAGTCAGATAAGCAGTTGTAATAAAACGGGCTGTTAAAGATAGTGTTTGGATGTGCTTTTGTTGATTGAAACTGAAACAATAGAATAACCAAAGTTTTAAATGTTTGACAACATCTGATTATATATGATATTAACAGATAAAATGATGATGATTTGTGAAACGGCAGTCCATCAAACTAGGTTTAAAGAAGATAAATTGCATTTTGTTGTTACAAAATCAGTTTTGTTGCATCTAGTATCTATGTTGTCAAAGACGCAAGGCGCAGGCGAGGAGCATCGGCCTCGCCCGGAGCCTAGGCGCAAGGCGCAAAAAAAGCGTGGGCTTTTTTAAGAAAAGCGCACATAGAGAAAAAAAATATAAAAAATATGTTATGCTTTAGTTGAACTCATGCGTGCCCGCACCTGCGGACACGAATGCAGCTCCGAGTTTTTTTTTTTTTTTCTCCTGCTTGTGC
Organism: Helianthus tuberosus; assembly: GCA_030545235.1. Lineage (NCBI taxonomy): Eukaryota > Viridiplantae > Streptophyta > Magnoliopsida > Asterales > Asteraceae > Helianthus > Helianthus tuberosus. Next base: position 3,048,727 of record CM060422.1, on the reverse strand, counting down.
GCTGCGCCTCAGACCGTTTTTGTGCGCCTCAGGCCGTTTTTTTCCAAAAAACCCATTTTTGCGCCTAGGCTGCCACCAGGCGCTATAGGTGCGCCCGGGCGCCTAGGCGCGCGCTTTTTGCGCCTTTGACAACATAGTCTGGTATGAAACTGTAATATAACAACTATGTATTTGCTAAAAGTAGCTGCTTGAAGCAACATGTTTTACCATTAACTAACCTCCAATAGATACACTCACAGGGTCATCTTGGCCACCACCAAATGCCTCTAATACATCTGCAAACATAAGATCCATACTGCATGCTTCTCCAAGACCATCCCTGTGGTGAATAACATAAACATTTACCCCTGAGTCTACATATTAATACTGTACATGACTACATTCAACCCTAGATTTGATTTGATGCATGTCCTTGGGTCTCAATCCCAAAGGGAAATTACATCGAAACAGAAGGCAAACGGGCAACAAGCTGAGCCACTAACCCTTTTTTGATAGCAAAACAAAGTCTCTTGCTCTCTTATAAGCTACATTCAAAGATCTTGGCTCATAACTTACATATATTTTTTGCTCCCTTTGTGTAGTTTCTGACAACGCGTTTTTAACTCGTCCGTTGTCTGTTCAAGATACCGCACCTGTCCAAAAATGACACTACTTAACACAACAATCTATGTAAACAGAGAATATCCAATTACATAAATTCATTCCATCACTAAAAAGCACAATTTGTTAAACGTAATGACTTGTTTACGAAGCATTATACCGAACAAAGTATAACATCTGAGAAACATTCAGTTCACACTTCTAGAAAACTCCACAAAACATCTCACATCACCATTACAACAAGACCAAATCTCAAACAATTATAAGTATTTACAACACTCAGAACCACTTCAGATAATTTCAGATTTGTTATCTTATTAAAATTTTCAACACTAACTAGCCTTCATATAAAGTTAAATCTAGGTTTTCCCCAAATCTCAACTATTAATAACCAAATTCAACTGACTAAATAAACAATTGCTAAAACCCTAACTGCGTGCAGGTAGATTACGATCGAAGCAACAAACCAGAAGTTGAAGTTGCATTATTATATTATATAATAAGAAGAAGAAGAAGAAGAAGAAAAAGGAAAAGGAAAAACCTGCTTTTGGAACATAGGAGAATCATCGAGCTTGATGAAGGAAGTCATGGGGCTTCTGTCAGTTGCTGTGCGAAAAGGAGGAAGAAGCAGGTTCGCTAAATCTGGAGAAATCGGGTCAGATCGCGGGAAGGTCATATTATTATTAGTTACTGATAATTTATTTATTTATTATTATTATTAAATTATTGTGATGATGATGACGGTGGTGGTGGTGATAGCGATTGTGCAATCACAGGGGTTAAATTGTGTTAGGGTTTTTTTTTTTTTTTTTTTTTTTTTTTTTTCTTTCTGAAATCAGTCAGATGAAAGTGTAGTGGAAATGAAGATTCTGTTTTGTTGTCCGTTTTTTATGTGTGATTTTGTTTCTGTGATTTATTAAATTGTGTGGATAAGTAAAATAGTTGTGGGTAAAATCAATGAAATTTAAATGTGAGTTTGTTCAGCTAAAACTGTTCATAGTCTAATTTAGTCAAGATGAGATTGACTAATAAGTGTAAACCTTCGTTGACATGATTTGATGTTGGGTGACTTAACTAAATTTCATATTGAAATATCTCCACTAGGATAGATCCAATTTGTTAAGAAGGATAGATCCAGTTTGCTTTGTGGGTCATGTAAATTATTAGTCTACTCTACCACTTTACTATGGTTATGGTTGTAAAAATCATGAGTAGGCACCGATTAATCATAATTAATTCCAATTAATTTCGAGTAATTCCTGATTTATCACTAGTCCTTACCCTACTGTCCGACTAGCGATTACCACTGTAAACAAAGCATCCTAATTTTAAACCACATGTTTAATACATAACCAATTTTAAATAGATAGTTGTGAGGACCGTATAATGTGCATATACTTGATGCTTTTTTTATTTAATGGGAGAAGAAGAGAGGGAAATAGACGGTTTCATAAGTGTCTTATGTATTATAAATACAAAAACATTTGTAAATAAACAGGATCATCCCTGATAGTTCTGATGCCCTGTGCAACTAGAAAAAATGGGCCCATAAAATATAAACTTATATATAAAAAAAATCAGTAACACGACGATGATTGCCACCACATGATTGGAGGTTGTAAAGCGCGTGTAAGTTCTCCATTTTCGTCACCATCGACTGCCATTGAGGGTCGAGTCTTGGGTTCAGTCAAACAAGGTTAAAGGTATGAACTTTATGTCAAATCTTCATCATGATGGTGTAGTACGTATGGGTTGATGATTTTTGAAGGTTTCAATGTGTTTTGAACCATAAAGCTAGGTTCTTGACGTAAAATGGATCAGATCAGAAGCATCAACGGTCGTTGTGTTATAGGCAAGGTTGGAGAACTCGCTAGTCGCTAGCGGGTCGGTGAGGTAGGGACTAGCGACTACTCGGGATTACTCGGGATTAATCGGATCGGACTTTTTATGTATAATTTTAAGTTTTTATACATATATACATATATTTTTATACGTAATTTTTTTAAGTGGACAAGTTTTGACCGGAATCTGGGAGGTTTTGGCCGGAATATGTGTTTTTTAAGATTTTTTCTGATTTTTTCCGATTTTTTCTGATTTTTTTCCGATTTTTTTTGTTTTTTCCCGATTTTTTCCGACCGACTAGTCGCGATTAGGGCCGACTAGGGCCGATTAGGGCCGACTAGCGATTTTTTCACTGATTAGTGAAAAATTACTCAGTAGAGGTCCGACTAGCGACTAGTCGCGATTTTTGCAACACTGGTTATAGGTTACCGGTACTTTTCGCACGATAACATTTCGCTTGAACGTTTCGTTTGGGACTTCTCGCTTAATACATCTTGCGTAGATTAGTTACCGCACGACCCTAAGTGAAACCCTACTTCTTGCAGTAATACAATATAGACTTTTTGCATAGGATGTGTGCGAAATGTTTATGCTATGCGAAAAGTTATTACATGCCAAGAGTAAGGATTTTGCATGGAGAGATGATGCGAGAAATCGACACGTTGACCAGCTATGTTATGTATGAAGTTGACCCACTTCATATGTGAACCTTGTACAATTTAAAAGAACTGTCAAAGCGTTTCTACAAGGGCCAATGTTATCATAGCAGCAGTAGTGCTTAGCAAGTGAGTTCTAGATCCCTTTTTAGTATATATTGGGAAGGTGTGCATACTCGATTACACATTGTTGAACAACCTCATTCAAGTGGGTGCGGAGGACACGTCAACAGCCAAATGCTTACCAAGAAAATCATGAGGCAAGACCCCTATGAAAAGTAAGGGTGTCAAGAGATGTCAAAAATGTCAACTCCTTTAATTTGATGGAATTTACGAAGTCGCCTAGAATCCATTCGTGAGATGAAAAGAGATCCCTTGTATTTTTAGAAAAACTTTATAACCAAGTCTAAATATAAGTACGACGACTTGTACCCGGTCAGAGACTAATATTTTGAATGTAAAGCATATTTTTTTAAACATTGAATGGTTTTAAGAAAATAAACGGTCTTGGCTTATAGCTGTAAATTTGTCAGGATGTCTATCTATGATAAATGAAGTGTTTTATACAAACAAGGGCCTATATCTACTGTCTCCAATTTCACAATTTCGCTATTGGTTGTTTACTATTCTCCTTCGATCCACCATCTAATTTTATCATTCACATCACCAAAACCACAATAAGAGAACTCAATTCCGTTAATTGATATCTCATCTGATCACTTGATCTTGTGATTTGGAATATGTATTTGTTAGCCTTTTAAAAACAAGACAACAAATTAGCCTTATGAATGAAATATGCATACAACAAAAAGTGTTGTTGAGCCAGAATTTGTTCAATTCAGGTTGAAACTTAATTGAAAACCACTTTTCATAACATGAATCAAATCAACTTGTCAAAAGTGGTGTCACCATTCATTGTCTAATGAACAGGAATCAAAATGTGATGTCAACTAACAAAATGTCCCCATTATTAATTTTGTAAATATTCTCTAGTTGCTGCTTTTTCATAGTTCACATCATATGGCATCCAACACATTGACTGATCAAGAATGAATTTAAAATAATCTCATCATAGCAAATACGATTCCACAACGACACGCTCGAACTTCTCTTGCACGTCTTTGGGAGTTTCAATCTGTTAATACAGATAAAAACATAGATTTTAGGACAAATATCATATCATATACATGTTGAGGACACTAAGAAAAATATCATATTATGTCCATGTTAATATAGATTAATATTGAAATAATACATATTTCGTAGTGTCCTACTTACCGCATTTAAACCCTTGAAAAGAGCTTTCACTGTGTTATGAGGATTTCGGGACCCAGATTTCGGGACCCAACAACCTAAAACAGCAAAAGTTAGGACACAATCAAAGATACACCTAAAATCGAAATGAGTTGTGTTTTACCTTAGACTTCACATTCTTAAAACCAGTTAGATTTAAGATAGTTTGGACAGTTCTGCCAGCCTTCATGCCACCCTGAGTCGGGTCGGGCCAAAGATACACCTAAAAGAGAAAGCAAACAAACTTAATTAAACCAAACTCATTTATCTATTCTGTTTCTCAAAGGTCACAACACAAACCTTGGTTTTCTTATAAGAAGTATGAATCGCATGTGCAATTGTATGATCTTCATGTCGTTCGACATAATGCAGATTTTGAAAGCATTTCTCATGAGCCTGTCGCAGTACAAAAAATAGTGAAGACGTAGGTTGTGCTGTTGATTATTATTTAAACATTAAAAAAAACATGAGAAGAACAAATTACCTTCTGACACGCAGTGGGGACTGTTGGGCCTTTTGCCTTGGCGAAACCAATGACACCATGATAATTACCACAAGCAACCATTACTGTATATTTAACCAACTGCCCTCCCTGTAAAAACAACAATCACAATTGTGAAAAACTTCCTACGCGTAACAAATAAATTATAGAAACTAGTAATGGCTTACCTTTGTAACTTTACATGTTCGATTGACATCGATAAGTTTCACACCAAAACACCGTCATTGATTAAAACGAATGTTAAATGTAAGAAACATGGGAGAAATATGCACAAAGTCCCATGTTTCGGGCGGATTTAACAAATGTATAATTATTCTCTATATGGTAAGTGATAAAGATGGTTAATAATTGTAAATTTCATAAACTTAAAGAGAAGAGGTATTGGTATCACATTTACATAAAAACAGCTAATATGTGTTGTGTAGTATACTCAACTTGTTACTAAATATTCTTTTATCTAACGCGGAGGATTCCAAAATCCTAAAGCTTATTAAACGACGCCACGTCAAGAAAAATGTAGTTACTAGTTATATGTTGGTCATTTAAACAGTGATATTAAAGTTAATATCTTTGATTTTATACCATTATGTTAATGTTTTTTTTTTTAATATTATCAAGGATAATTCATCATAACATTCACGGATGGTCCTTGTAGTTAATCAAAATCTTAGATTTGGTCCCTAGCTTTTCAAAAGTACAAGGATGGTCCCTGTGGTTTGCACTTTGTAACACATTTAGTCTCCATCTGTGATCTAAGAAATCTAAAGGTTTTAGGAAGGTCTAAGTTAGGGGCTAAATACGTTACAAAGTGTAAAACACAGGAACCATCCATGTACTTTTGGTAAAAGTTGGGGACTAAATGTGTTACAAAGTAGAAACCACGGGCACCATCCATTGAACTTTTGGAAAGCTATGGACCAAATCCAAAATTTTAGCCAACCACAGGGACCATCCGTGTACTTTACTCTAAAATAAAATAATTTCAAAGAAAAAATGCTTACTTTTCTAAATTGCGGTCTTCTAATCCTCCCCGTCAACGAATTTCTCTCTTCAGCAAGATCTCTAATTTCTTCCTCCAAAACCTTACCTTTTCTTCCAAAAGTGTGATCCAACTGTGCTAATTTCTCTTCAAGCATCTTATCAATAAAATTTAACTTATCAACACTAAATCATCACTCTTTTTAGCCTCATCAAACTCTTCTTCATCATCGTCATCATGTGACACACCTTTTATCAACAATTTTTTCCTTTCAGCATCAGCATCTTCAGCAGGATCATGTTGCGATTGCATGTTTTGAATGACTCCATAGTTAGCAGGATTATTAGGATCATACGCTTCCTTCCATTTAACTAATCTGATCGCCCTATTAAGCTTTTGTTTAAGAAGAAATTTGTCCTTTCTGGTGGCTTCTTTCAGCCGATTCATCAAATCACCGATCATGCGATACTCAGGCTGCAGGGCTAAATGTTTCTCCTCAAATCTGTCGATTTTGTTCATCCACTTGAAAGCATCATCAATGTCATCTGACCAAAGGTGATATATCGTTTAAAAAAACGAGCATAAGTTTATAAACCAAGTATGTGACAACTACAAGTAATGGTACGCATATAGAACGGATCCAATACTAGCTAATAAAATAAAAGCATGTTTGTATAAAAATAACTCTAGCATGGTAGCAACTGCAGGTGGCAAAGTGGGTAGGTTGGGGAACGTGCCAAGATGAGAAATTTGTGCAGAATGAGTTGGGTTAACCTAAAACACATTGTCCAATATTTAAGTTTGCCAAATATGATTAGTTCAGAAAGTTTTACGTATAAAAATACATTTTAGGTGGCGTTTAGCCCATTCGACCATTTTGAAAAGTTTCCAATTAGAAAAAAAAGTACACGGATGGTCTCTGTGGTTACCAAAATTTTGGATTTGGTCCCTAGCTTTCCATAAGAACACAAATGGTCCCTGTGGTTTGTACTTTGTAACGCAATTAGTCCCCAACTGTTTCTAAAAGTACATGGATGGTCCCAATGGTTTGCACTTTTTAACGCATTTAGTCCCCAAGTTGGACATGCTAAAACCTTTAGATTTGTTGGCTGGGGACTAAATGTGTTACAAAGTGCAAGCCATAAGGACCATCTGTGTATTTTATTGTTCCTTTTAAGTTTATTTTGTTGCTATTACCCAAATCCACACGTTCATAATTAAACGTGTAGAAATTGCCACATCTAGCAGCAGCATAATAAAAGGTTAGCGAACAACAAAACATACCCGATTTAGTGAAGTTATCAAGAAGCTCTTCATGACGTCTCAATTTATTCTGTAAGATTTCTTGTCTTTGTTGAATTGCTTTATGAGTGAACCTTGTTGTGTTTCAGAGGTAATCAATTTTACTTTTTTATCAAAACGGGTTTGATATATATTATTAATTAAATAGGTAATTAATAAACGCAGCGGAATAAATATATTAATCAACACCAAAAACGAACCGAACAGGATCATGGTTACAAACATGCAAACACGGTATACAATATTTATTAATCTACCGATGAGATAGATATACCTTAATGGTTAATAACTAACCGGTCGAGACACCGAGGTACAACGAACGAGTGCTAGATACGAACACGAACCGAGCGGCAGCAGCTTTGGCTTGGCCGGTCGTCACAATCAAAAAGAAAAATGGACGGCACTATTTTTGTAAAGAGTGGCAGCCAATGTTTTCCTTGTTTTTTTTTGTGATTGTAATGTGATTGTTATATATATCATGAAAAGTGAAACCTTTCCTTTAATTTATGCAAACGACAACTAAGAAAAGGGGTAAGATAGTGGAAGCAAAACATGATGGCATACACATGTACCACCACTTTATCATTCAACTTTAGAAATGGAATATTGCCATTCAAGCAAAGATGAAGACTCCAGTTATGCAACTTAAAAAAATATTAAAATAATAATAGATGATAACCAAACAAAAGGTATGACATCTCATAATTATAGACCCAAAATATATATATTACTATATATGTATATATATTTAGGTTAACACCCCTAATTATCTCTTAGTCCAGAAGCCCAATATAATAAGTTCAAGTCCAGACGCGATACCAAGCCCGAAAAACAAAGTTTAATTAATAAGCAATTAAACGTTATATTATTTATAACCAGTATAAATAAAAATTCCGTTTCTCATGAATATATAATTATCCTAGATGATTATATATTTCGTTTCGTTAATTGTTCGTGATCACCAGTTAATCGAATTAAGTGGATTTAATGTTCGTTGCCCAAGGTGTAACTCTTACGGGTCATAGCTCGGTCACCAGCGTTAACTTATCGAACCCGTACATTTAAATCCAACAATCTCCCACTTGGACGGCCTTCGATAAAATCCTTAACGCAGACAGTCAGCGGCGCTCTAGCTGCACATAGCTGCCCCCATGTAACACCCCGAAAATTTACGTCCTATAATGTCTTGACACGTGTCATAACCGTTGAACGTGTGAAAGAATGTTCTTGAAGGACTAAAGTTGACAAACAATGAAACTATGTAAATACAAGGGTTCAAAGTGTCAACAATGAATAAATATACTTTACAATAACCCTACATAATGTTTATAACCTTAAACGAATGGATCATGGATCATACAAAGAGAATTGTGAAAGAAAGTGAGAGATTACAAACTACAGGGGTTAAATGTGTTAACATGTTAAAGATATACCTCTGAGTGACCGTTTAGCAAACCCGAAGCTTTGTAACAATTAATTATGCTCACTAGAAGGCGTGATAAAAATTTCACCAAGTTTCGTTACCGTATGAGAAAGTTGTGATAAAATTCGTGTATGAGGGTTAGAATCGTCAACATTGAAAATTAGGGCTTTTCGGGTGATCACAAAGTTACCCGAGGACTTCACAAAGATGGAATAAGTCTTGAAGCCCTTATAAATCAAGATAGAGGGTTTATAATGCAAGAAACAAGGTGAAAGCGACGTTTAGGAGGATCGGGGACTGAAAGTGCAATAACTGAAAACATGTTACCTGATCCGGATGGCCCAGGCGGCCCGCATCAGGATTACCAAAACACAAAGCGGGCCGCATCAGGACCCCAGATGCAGAAACATCACAGCTGCCTGTTTTCAGCCTTTTAACCGACTCAAAGTGACTTGTTATGATACCATGGGCTGCCTAAAATGGTATTTAGCCTATAGAAGACACATGTTGACATCCTTGAACATTGGTAGACCCATTTGGCATCCATCTAGCATGATTAAAGTTCATATATAGGTCACAAAGTTGCAACATGCAACCACACTTCATTTCTGGACATTTTGAGGAGCTCAAGACCTGATAAAAGACTTCTTAATCATCCATTAGACTTATGTAAGTATCCTTGACCTTTCTAAATTAAGTCTTGGTTGGTTTATAGCCTAGAAATCAAACCGTCGTAACTACGGTTTGACTTAGCGATAAATCATAAACGGTCCAGAGTTTTGTCGAAACGAAAGTTGTTACAAGTTGGTAATATTGTGGACAATTAACCCTTAAAAGGGCACCCTTTGATTCTCAATCTAACTATGTCGTTTGTCGAGTCAAACTTCTTCCGAAAAAGTCAACATAACCATTAAACATGTAATTAGTGTTACAGAGGGCGTGTAATCTGTTTTAACATTCATATAACCTGAAAATAAGTATTATAACATGTCTAAACTTGTTTGGTTCGACAACTTTCTGTTTTGAACAGATTCGGAGCCGAAAGTCGCATAGTTTGACTTTCTGCTTTGACTTCGATTCTGACCCGATTTATATAGGTTTAGACATGCCTTAAAGTTCCATTAGGACCTAGTTACATGTTAGTATAATCCTCTGCGTTTATACTACCCGAATCCGTAACTATCCGACGTTTCCGTTAAAAGCCTAAATAATGACCGTAATGCCCTTATGATCATAAAACGAGATTTTTGGAGATATGAAAGTAAAATAATCTTAGTTACTGATTATTAGATATGTCTGTAAATTTTCACATCAAGCGGAGGTCCAGATTAGGAGTTATGCTTAATGACGTAATTATAGCGATTCTTAGAAATTAAATGACGTCATTAGCGTAACACCTATCTAAAACCCATTTTTGACACCAAACCTTTTACCCACTGATGTAATATAATATTTTGGGATTTTTGAAGATTTTTAATTATTTTTAAACTGATCATAAGCTAGGATTAGTGCCTTAATTTGGTTAATACCGAATATACCCTTTTTGGCCATAAAATGAGTTTTACAAATCCTTTTGACACCAATCCAATTGCTACTGATTTTAAATATTAATTAGAGTGTTTTGAACCTGTTTAACTGATCAGGAAACTCAGAATCCTATTTTAACCCGTACGTCGCTTAAAACGGCTTTATACGCGTATTATACGCATAGTTAGGGTTTAAAACTATTTTGACACATAAGACTTATAACCAAATGTTATAACCTGTTAAAATAAACTAAGTTACTGATGTTTCCAGACCCGGTTCACAGAAATGTAATTAATCCCTTTTATAATCTTTAAAATGACCAAAATACCCCTACGGGGCTTAATATGCGATCAAACTCGTTTTGGGCATAACGGAAGGTATCCTACTGATATCATGACATATTTAAGGCATTTTAACTTAGGAAACCTGTTTAGGACTCTTACGGTTACCCGTTACGCTTATCACGCGTTCGGTTCGGTTTATGTAACTAGTTTACATAAATTAGCCGAAACGGGTCAAACCTTATCGGTTTTATCTCAAAATCCAGAATGTGTATGAAATACCCATATTATACAAGTCTTCAAACTTGTCGGGTCTAAATCACATTCTATTCCGGTCTTCGCTTTATCATGCGTTTGAACCGTACCTACCTCTTGAAAACTAATCGGTCTAAGTCAAGGCTTAATTAAAGACCCGTTAGGATTCTAATAGGTTATTAAAAACCTTCGTTCCAGATTTAGGAGCCCGGTAAAAGCTATCTGTACTTGCTGATTTGATACGGCTGGGATTGAATTTATATTTAGCTCAGGTAAATACTTTTAACTTATTTTCCCTATACGGGCTTGGGGTACGATATATAAAATACCGCTTGGTCGGGGCGTTGAATCTTTGATTGAATGAATGATAATTAAAGTATTGATACGTCTCGTTTAATATTGTTTTGTTTGCTTAAAGCCTTTGGGGGGTTAATGACCGTGTCCCGGATATCCCTGGCATCATTTTACGAAATGGCCACGACCTTAGCACACAGGTGTAGGCGTACACCTGTCAGTGTCTCATAATTAAAGTGGTGTGTCTATTGATCTTTAACCCGGCTCGATCCGGGCTACTGAACGCATAAGGAACATGTAAATCCCTACAAGTATTATATTTAAATAATTATCCCAAGTTATAAAATATTATTTGTGCCATGTGCATTCAAATCAATCATTTTCTTAAACCCTTTTCAAAATGAGTCGGTTGATTGTATTTACCAGTGTAAACTGACGTATTTTCCCAAAAAGGCTAAGTGCAGGTACTAATTGGAATTGGCTGGCTACTCCTAGCATCAATAAAGAGTCTCGCAAGCTTAGATGCCTAAAGTCTGTTGAACCATGTTATTTTATTTGCGATCCGCCTGTGGATCCTTTACTTCCGTTGTAATACTTTGATGTTACACTATTACGGATTGTAATATATTTACCCTTTTGCTTCCGCTGTGCATTTATACATTGTGTTGTTTGACTATGATGTTGCCAACCACGTCACGTTACTCCCCTACCGGGCCCACCGGTAACACATGGAAATTTGGGGTGTGACACCCCAACAAGTTATGACACTTTAAAGTCATTAACCAAAACATCTTGTTATTAGTAACAACTTACTATTATAAGACAATAGACTTATGGTAATTGTTGTCATTCATCCTTTCTGTAAAAGACATAGATTGAATCAATGAGACATGGATTAAGTTCATTCTCATATGGTGTTCAATTATTATTGTTCTCGATCAAGAGTCAAAGTGGTCCGAACAAACACACAGTAAGTTTGGGTAAGGCCTTACACTTCACCAGTTTGAATCAACGAGGGCGCCACAATGTCTAACTGTTACATATCATGTAAGAGTACAGAATCCCTTATCAACTACATACAACTCCCACTGAACTTCAGAACTATTCCCAATTAAGGCCTTTATGACTGGTAGTTACGCGACAGCGGTTGACAGTAATCAAAGAATAATCCTTGTTAAACGGAAGTTCTAATATGTATCTCAGGTCAAAGGATACTAAATGAGTATACCAATTTCAAAACATCTTATGACTAAGATCCATGAAGATGATTTGATGCGAGTTACATCCAACGTCATTCATAATGAGGTCTGTGAGTTTTGGAAGTCAACTCCTTGAGTCCAAAGTCAGAATAGTCTTAATTCAGAGTCGTTCCCACGAGTCTGACCGACTACGGATAATTAGAATACAAGATTCATGGATTAAACGTATTAAAATCGAACACAGTTGTAAGATTCAAAGTTTGCATTTAACCAGTAAATCAAAGGTGAATTCAAAAGGTACAACTGTTTGAATGTTCGTACATCCAAATACTAAATCAAAACATATGGCCAGCTAATCTAAGACCGATAGCATCCCTATATTGGTCATGCTTGTCCTGAGTCATCAGTTTAGTGAACGGGTCTGCTAGGTTTTGATCTGTGTCTACTTTGCTTATTATGATGTCTCCTCGTTCCAGTATTTCCCGTATATAGTGGAACTTTCTTAGAATGTGCTTGGCCCTGTGATGAGATCTGGGCTCTTTGGCTTGAGCAATGGCTCCTATGTTATCACAGAACACCTCGATTGGTTTCTAAATACTTGGAACCACATCGAGATCGGTGATGAATTTCTTCATCCAAGCAGCTTCTTTTGCAGCATCTGATGCAGCAATATATTCAGATTCCGTGGTTGAATCCGCCACTACACTCTACTTGGAGCTTTTCCATGAGATGGCTCCTCGATTTAGAGTGAATACAATTCCTGATTGTGAGCGAGAATCATCTTGGTTACTTTGGAAGCTAGCGTCAGTGTAACACCTTACGGTGGGCTCTTCTTCCACTCCTCCAAACATCAAGAACATATCTTTAGTTCTTCTAAAGTACCTTAGAATGTTCTTTACTGCAGTCCAATGGGCAATGCCAGGATTTTGCTGAAAACGACTGGTCGTGCTTAATGCATACGAGACGTCAGGTCTAGTACATAGCATAGCATACATGATAGAACCAATCGCTGAAGCATATGGAACTGCTTTCATTTGCTTAATTTCAATGTCCGTTGTAGGAGATTGCGATTTGTCCAACACGGTTCCTTTAGTCATAGGAACACCTCCTTTCTTGGAGTTTTCCATTTTAAAGCGTTTCATTATTTTGTCTATGTATGTACTTTGACTTAGCCCTAGAGGCCGCTTAGATCTATCTCTGTAGATCTTGATTCCCAGAATATAAGCTGCTTATCCAAGATCTTTCATTGCGAAGCAAGATCCCAAATAGTGTTTAACTTCGTTAAGCATAGGGATGTTATGTCACACCCTGATATTTCCACGTTTGACCGGTGGGCCAGGTGGGGGAGTATCGTGACGTAGTTGATATCATCATAGTCAAACAACACAATATATAAATGCACAGCGGAAGCAAAAGATAAATATATTACAATCCGAATATAAAGTAATATCAAGTATTACAACGGAAAGTAAAGGATCCACAGGCGGATCTTAAAACTTAAACATTGTTCAACAGACTTTAGACGCCTAGAACTTGCAAGATTCCTTATTAACGCCCTGAGCAGCTTCCAGCCTATTACGTACTTGTACCTGTCACTTAGACTTTGGAAAATACGCCAGTTTTCACTGGTAAATACACTCAAGTGACTCATTTGAAAAGGTTTAATAAAATTGATTTGGATGCACAAGGCACAACATATCTTTTATAACTTGGGACAATTATATTTATAATCTTGTATACAGATTTACATGTTCGTTGTACGTTCAGGGCCCGATGTAGAAACCGAGTCAAGATTAACAGACACACCACCAGTATAGGCCCACAAGAGAGTGAGATACCGTTTCCCTTATGCACTGTTAAGTGTATGCCTACACCCCGTGCTTAAGGCGTGGCCATTTTATAATACAATGATGTCAAGGATAGGGGTGTTCAAAACCGGATATCCGAAAATTCGGATATCCGAATTTCGGATATCCAAAAATTTCGGATACTTGATTTCACTATCCGAATCCGTATCCGAAAATTCGGATATCCGAATTTTCGGATATCTGTTCGGATAGTGAAACGGATATCCGAATTTTAAAACAAAAAAAAAAACAATTTCAAATTTAAGTCTTAATTAATACTACATAACCACTAGTCCAGTCCAACATACAAACCAGTCCTGTCCAACATCCAACATACAAACCAAATACTAAAATGTTAAAAAAAAAGGCAAATAAAGACAATCCATGGTTCCAAATTAAAGACATAATATTAACATAATTCATTGTTCAAAACTAAAGACATAATCTTCCAAATAAGACAGCCCAAAATCCAATCCATCTTCCAACTTCCAAGCTAACCAAAAACCTGAATGCAAATAAAAAAGAAAAGTAATAAGAACAAGTGCACAACATGTATGTATTTAAAGTAAAACAAACCGATACCTTATGCCGTTTCGGATGTTTCATAACTTTCATCAACCGTTTCATCAATGATAATGGTGGGTTGTTCCGAGGCTAACTCCTTCATACCTATATAATAGAGGAAAAAACATATTAAAAAGCTCTCCATGTAAAAAAATACACTAAAATGATATATAATAAATATAAAAGTGAAATGCACTCGGTTTTATCGGCCATATCACTTTCAATAAAATGATCCTACCAAGATGATCTTTTCTTCGACACACGTGTTGATCGAGTTTCACTTACAGTTTGAGCACTTTGGGGTGCACTTGGGGGTTTTCCATCTTGTTTCTTCCTTTGCGTTTTCTTTCCTTTAGCCTTAGAAACCACTTCATTTTCAAACACTAGCTCATAGTCGGAGTTGCTTGCATTAGGAGTGTCCATTGGAAACAATCTGTAACAAATTAAAAACAATCTCATAAGCGAATGTTTATCAATACCAAAGCTGATGTAATCTATAATTTTACAAACATACTAACAATTATATTTAACGAATTAGCTAATAGGTAAGAACGATCTAATAAGCAAATACCAAATTAAAAACAATCTCATAAGCGAATCTTTATAAATACCAGAGCATCATCTTCTTGACATATACACAGTACACACTCTCCTACTCCAATTAGTTCCTTATTTATGACACTTTATTGTTGTTAATCCTAACCATATTTATGATATTTTAGTCTTAATCTCCATAAACCCTTTTCTGTACGAAATTAAGTTTGTTCTCTTTAATTAATCCGTCTGTCATTCTTTTAACCCATATGTGTTTTTAATCATTTTATTATATAAAAATGCAGCATATTAATGGAAATGATCAAGGGTTTCATCCTTTCTATAATGAGCCGATAAGATAAAGAAAATAATTGATGTTACAGAAGAAATATCAAGATATATACTTTGAAGATATAATTATTAAATGCCTAATATTATGTCTAGAATGATCGTCTGTCACCATCATTGAACAAAACCCATTTTGCAATTTCAAAATGAAAGAGAGTGTGTGTAGAGTGAAGTGAGATAATACCAGTGATGAGTTCGGTTGCCGGATTGATGACAGCGGATGCGATTCTTCTTAACAGCCGCCGATGATGATGAGTTCTCTCCACTCGCCGTCGATGATGATGAGTTCGGTTGCCGGATCGAAGAAGTAGTGGTTCATATCAACGAGATTTGAACAAGTGGAGTGACGATTCAGATCGCTGGAGCAAGATTCAGATCCAAGGAAGCGAGTTGGAGAGGTGGCGTCTTGTGTGAAGAATCAGATCTAGATCTAGGGTTTACAAGGGAAATAAGGAAACATGGCTATTTATATTTTATATATAAAATAATAAAAAATTGGAATTGTTGGATACCGGATATCCGAAATATCCGAAACTTTTCAAAATCAATATCCGAATCCGAATCCGAATTTTCGAATATCCGAAAATTCGGATAATTCGGATTCGGAATTTCGGGTATTTCGGATTCGGATTCGGTTTCGGGTTCGGATTTTTTTGAACACCCCTAGTCAAGGATATCCGGGACATGGTCATTAACCCCTAAAGGCTTTTATTTCAAACAATACAGATTAAAGCGGGTTACCTCAATAATTTAATCACAATACGACTAAACATTCAATACCCTACCAAGCGGTATTATTATAATACCGTATCCCAAGCCCGTATAGGGAAAATAAGTTAAGAGTATTTACCTGAGCTAGCTCCTGTCTTAAATAGCAAGAATTATAATAACTCAGCCGTATTCACTTAAGTAAGCGTAGGTACAATTTATCGGAAGGCTCTAGTCTGGAATGATGGTATAAATAACCAATTAGAATACTAACGGGTCTTTAATTAAGCCTAAACTTAGACCGATTAGTTTTAAAGAAAGATACGGTTCAAACGCATGATAAAGCGAAGACCGGATTAGAATGTGGTTTTGACCTGACAAGCTTGTATGCTTGTTTAATATGGGTAACTTAAACACATTCTGGATTTTGAGACAAAAATGATATGGTTTGACCCGTTTCGGCTAATATATGCAAACTAGTTACATAAGCCGATCCGAACGCGAAAAGTGTGTAACGAGTAACCAACTGAATCATATACAGGTTTCCTAAGTTAATATGCCTTAATTATGTTGTGATATCAGTAGGATACCTTCCATTATGCCCAAAACGAGTTTAATCTGAATTTAAACCCCGTAGGGGTATTTTGGTCATTTTAAAGATTATAAAAGAGGTTAATTAAAATTCTAAGATTCGGGTCCGAATACATCAGTAAAATAACTTATTTTATTAGGTCATATCAGTTGGTAATAGGTCTTATATGCCAAAAAGGTTTCAAACCCAAACTATGCGTTTAATACGCTTAAAAAGCCATTTTAAGCGATTTCCGGGTTATACAGGAAATCTGAGTTTTCTGATCAGGTTATAAAGTTCAAAATACTTTATTTATTGTATAGAATCAGTAGCAGTTGGATTGGTGTCAAAATACTATGTAGAACTCATTTTATACACAAAAAGGGTATAATCGGTATTTACCGAATCAATGCCATAACCTTAGGTTATGATCAGTTTAAAAATAATTAAAAATCTTTAAAAATCTCAAAATATTATATTACATTAGTGGGTAAAAGGTTTGGTGTCCAAAATTGGGTTTAGATAGGCTTTATATTACATTAGTGTCGAATCAAACAAGCTTAGATCAGTTCTTATACTTATTACCAAGTTATATGAGTGATAAAATAGGTTACATGTCTTCTACATTGCTAATTACATGTTAATTTGCAAATTAAGCTTTTGTTGACTTTTTCTAAACAACTTTGACCCGACATTTGATCTAGTTAGAGTGGGAATCTGAGGGTGCCCTTTTAAGGGTTTATTGCCCACATAAATACCAACTTATAACTACCTTCAATTCGACTAATCACTGGACCATTAATGATTAATCGCTAAGTCAAACGTTAATTATGACGGTTTGACTTTTAAGCTAATAACTAAGCAAAACATGATTAGGGAAGGTTAAGTAGACTTACTAAGGTCCTATGCACGATTAGGGAAGCTTAGAAGGAGGTCTTGAGCTCCAGAAATGATCAGAAGATGAAGGAATGAATGAGTGATCAAGTCTTGCAACAATGGGGCTATTTATAATGTTCTTGATCCATTATGATGATGATAACCAACTCTAGGAGTGATCCCTGATCGTTAACACATGTCCCTAAGCCCTAAAATTAGAAGGGGACGCGCATGGAAGTGAAAAAGGGCAATTGGAGGCGGTGCAACAAGCTGGAACAGGAAAACAGACGATTTTCCGCATCTGGGCATGGCTTACGGACCGAAAGGGTCCAGCCTTACGGTCCGTAAGGACCTGGTCTGCACAATGTAACTTTCATATGTTGACAGTTTTAGCCCCTGCACTTCCAAATGCCATTTCCGACACCTCTAAGGCCCGTTAAACCATTTTTAAGGCTCTACAATGATGCTTAAGCATAGAGAACATGAAACATGCTCAAAAATATGCCGGATGTCGGTTCGTTTGGTCGTACGGTCACGTTGTTCGGCTAATTACGACGAAACACGGACGGATGCGAAAAACGATCCAAACGACGCAACGAATGGAATTTTATCAAGCCAAATACTAAAATAAAATATTTTAGTGCTTACATAAATTTTTGGGTGTCCGGGGATATTCATAATGTAAGACATGCGCGTAAACGCAAACTTGTGCGCTTTTTGACGCTTTTAGTCCCTGCATGACTTAAAAGTTTATTTTTGCGCACCAAACACCTCTAAGCCTATATCTAAGCTATAAAAAGGATAATTAGGGTATGTATAACTCATGGTCATATTCCGGAAGGTCCGATTACATACGAATCGACATACTTTTGTAGTTTGACGCTTTAGGTCCCTCCATTGCGCAAACTTGCACATCTCATCATTTAATAGCATTGAAGCCTTATCTAAACCATATTAGGAATTCTTGAAAGTATTACTAAACATGATAATGCTTCGGGCTCGATAAAAAGGTCATTCAGAGGTATAATTAAACATATTGACAATTTTAGTCCTTTATACTTACAAAGTTGCGCGTAACTTCACTTTTGGGCATAAAAGCCTTGGATGGCCAATGATTGGCATTCCCGAGAGTATAATCAATTATCATGAGGCTCTCGGTTTGTTAAAAGGTCACTCAGAGGTAAGAATTAACATGTTGACGCTTTTAACCCTTTATTGCGCAAACTTTCAATTAATTACACAAACGGCTACACTTGATTAACAAGCGGCTCATTTGTGAATATAAAACCGTAAAAGGTTATTTAGAAACTTATTTTAGGTATGATAATACTTCCAGTTCTTTCATGGTTAATTTTTTTCGATTTTTCAAAAAAATTAGTCCCTTATATTCAAGGTTTGACTTTATTAGGGTTTATTACACATGTCAATACATCATTGGACGTGATTTTCCGAGGTGTTACATCCTCACCCCCTTAAAAGAAATCTCGACCTCGAGATTTGTTAAAATGCTGGAAGTACTTTTTGTCGCATAATGGACTTAACTCCTATAACATATCTGGAGTCTTTCCAAGCTCCCAAAGTGACTCCTATATTAGGTACATGTATCCTTTTGGAGATTCTTAACCTGTCGATCCTCCATCGATACAGGATGCTCATCACATCAAAAATCTGCATATTATTATGGGATATTGCTTCTTGACTTATTTGCGACACACATCCCTTCAGTCACTAGTGTGCAATGTATTGCGAGCTCCGCCAAACTCCTTAAATAGGTCTTGGCTTACAAGCTACTTGATCTTGATACATTCGATTTCCTTCGAATGATTCTATATACTCAGAGCCTGACTAGCCAGATAATTTAACAAATTTGGCACACCCTTCCTGGGTGATATCTATTGTTGAACCTTATTCCCTAACAAGAATTTAGGAGGTTTGCTATTTTCATTAATCCTTGATTTTCTGCCGAATTATGGCAACTTACAGATAATTAGGGATTTGTGTGATCTTATTCGTTGTTTCCAATGCAACTTTCAGATCCTGATAAGTGGACTTACCAATCTATTGTCCCAACAATAGATGTTTAACATTCCATCTATACAAGGTCTCCAAAGGAGCAGCCTTAATACTTACCCATCAATTTTTATAGAAAGCTTATCTTAAGGTGGGATGGTCATCCCAACCATTGCTTAAAACTAATCTTAAAGAATAGCTAATCCTTATAGTTAGTTGAATAACTCAACGATCTTGGGTAGTTGATGGCGATTCTTAATCGTTGCCTAATTAGGGTTGCGGTAAACAATGCATAAGCAAAATGAGTCGTCTTTCATAATTAACTATACCGAATTCTCAGGGTATTGGGTTAGGCTTTATGAATCTATATCTTAAAACTTACTTAACCAGGGTTTTCGATTCTTTCAATAATGGTACTAGCTGTCTTGGAGATTTCATAATAATGCAGCCCTAAATGGGATATAAATCTTAACGCTACTTGCCTCTCGGGAGGTAAACAGGGTAGCCTTAGGAGAAGATAATCAAGATACAAAGAGGTTACAGAGATTTTCCCAATCTCAGGCTCCAGTTCATCCATCATTGCTTGTGGTGAATAAGTGACGCATTTATGTTACAAGTCCATGAATTCCTTAATCGGGAACATTTACCTGGACAATTCTATTTTGGATATCTTCTTTGAATACCATTAGTTGACTTTAGTACCATATGACCTCTCGGAATATCTTTGTGGTCCCATGCATTAAACCTTTATATTGATTAGGCATGAAAGCAATCTATGGAACTTATTAAGATACACCAATCCTCATATGGGGTTTTTATCATACCATCTGGTATTCTGAATCGATAGAGATTAAAGAGATATCAACTATATATGTTGACGCACTTCCTCTTAGAGAGAGGACATTTCGAAAACTCTACGTCTGAAGGTTTCTGATAGGAACAAAAGAAATGGTTCTTACGATTTTGTCTGTAAATTTTACCTTACACTTATTATGTGGGGTTCTTACGGGAAAATTTCTAAAAGTTTGCTAAACTTAAGATCTTATGAGAGACTTAGCAGCACCTGAACCCAAACGTATCTCCTAGCAGTCAAATCACACTATGGGATTTATCTGTTGTCATTATTAACGTGAATTGCCTCTAATCATACATCAGGAGGGTTAAGCGCCTCCATTCTTAATCCTTTTAAACTTAGCTGCAAAATCTATGACAAATTTAGGGCAGTCTCAACCTTGACTGATTATTTCTTAATCTAAGCAACATGAGTAGCTGAGGTAGATCCATAATGGTTTTATAACAAGCAGGCTTTGAAATCTTAATGTGCCCTCTTATTGCCGATGCTAACCCCTAATAATTATTTGCTTTAAGCTTAGATTTCTGGGTAAACTGAATAGGGTACTATCTCAGCCAATGAATTAAAATTTGCGACATACTGTCGACAGTCTAGAACTTTTATGGCGAGAGTCAGAAAATTCTTATTTCATCTTTTTCCATTTTGTGATGTGGATAATAGGTTTTTCTAATAAGGTCCTTAAAACTTGGACCATCCCACAATGTATAAGAGGATCCTTCTTGAGGATTTCATTAATGTCCTCACTAATTAAGGGTATTACCATCGGATGACTGTGATGTATACCTTACCATGTCCTTTCCAGCCTAACCGCTGATATACCTAATGGTTTCTACTTCATCCATCAATTCCCTGAAATCGATGGCCCCTTTTTACTATTGAAGTCTCTTGACTTCTAAGAGACGAAGTACTTTTAAGTACATCCTAGAAGGAAAAGGGGCTTCTTGCCACATATGATTTTGTTTGGGGTTATTCTTCGCATTTGATGCATGAATAAAGCTCTTCTTATGAGTAGCGACATGTGTTGTAAAGCGAACATCATTCGGCTTCTTAAGCCTTTTCATGACTTTTCTCATAGCCTTTCTAACAGCTGCGTTAATCACAGTTCTGGAGATTTACTCCATTAACATTTGAGGTTCACATTGGATTCATTATTAACATTTGTCGCATCTCTAGCATCGCGACTGTTGTTTGTTTCTTCTGAGTTTTCCATACTCGAAGCTTTGGTATTAAATACCAAATTTAGCAAGTGTTTAGGCACTCCATATTCAGTATCTCCTGGAACGGTCAACGACTTTGTTTACGGCTGTATCTATCATAGCCTGTAACTCGGTGCCCGTTAAGTTCAGTCTTGAATTATCATTCTGATCAACTGGATAATTGTGAGCTTCAGAGGAGTAAGCCATGGTGAAGCTTTGAAGACTACAAACCAAGTAGTAATAATTTGTTTAATCATATAGCGAATTGTCGAATTTGATGAATAAATAGCCATGGTGCAATTAAACCATATAGGCCAATAGATAGTATTTAATTTATTTGATTATGCTTGGCCTAGGTTTTTAGATAAACCATCTTTGGCGTTTAAACGAAATATAATCCTACATATTTATTAGACAGGGGACATAAGTCACGACTGTCAATGTCGTACCGACATTTTATATAGCATAAGGGCTTGTCCCAAGGACTTTTTGATGGCACAGAGTGCTTGTCACTAGGGAAATTTTAAAACATAATCAATGATTCCCTTGGATCAGAAAATTTCATAATTCATTGTCTTGACAAGAAGTTATGAAATAAAACAATCTTTTCATGTATACATCTTTGCCCGTAGGTATACATCCCAATGGATGTTTTGATGTGTTCATCATGTTCGACGTTTATTAGCCATGATTCCTCTTGATCATTTACGCTAAAAATAAGGGGTCTGGAAAATTTCTAATATATGGATGACAAGTGTGATTTTATCGCATCACTGTTTCCAGGAGTGTTAACATATTTACAATGTTACAAGGATTTGAATCCTTTGAATAGGTTCTACCATCTTTGCCTCGTCTGGAATGACATATAGGCTAGGTCGTACCTTTAAGATTCTTTTTAATATGTATACAGCCAGGGAAGGAAGGATATTTATTTTATTCAGGATTTTTATCATAAATCCTAATTTACAAGTTAATAATAGCACAAAAGGCCTAGTCACGTGGACAAGTTTAATTTATAAGCCATGATTTCAGAGAATCGAGGCATTAAGGTTTGAATCAAAGTTCATTACCTTTTCTTGACAGGGAGTTGTAGGCTACCACTGTCTTTAGTCTCAGAGGACATTAACTATAGCGCGTAGGCACTTCCCTTCTAAGGGATGTTTATAATATGATCATCTTATAGGATGATATAAGCCATGATTTCAGAGAATCGAGGCATTAAGGTTTGAATCAAAGTTCATTACCTTTTCTTGACAGGGAGTTGTAGGCTACCACTGTCTTTATTCTCAGAGGACGTTAATTATAGCCCGTGGGCACTTCACCCTTAAGGGATGATTATTTCAAATAAGGGAATTTAGATTAACCCATTTTTTAAAAAGATGGCCTGTGTGACTTTAACGATTCACAGTTTGCCAAAAATGTTAACATACTTACAGATGTTAACAGGGATTGGAATCTTTTGGATAGGTTTTACCGTCTTGGCCATGTCTGCAATGACATTTAGGCTAGGTTTTACCATCTTGGCCATGTCTGCATTGACATTTAGGCTAGGTTTTACCATCTTGGCCATGTCTGCATTGACATTTAGGCTAGGTTTTACCTTTAAGATTCTTTTAATATTTAACGCAGAACAATCCTAAATTGAGATGTAAACAAGGATCTGAATCTAATTGTGGAACTACCATCTTGGCCCTGTCTTAAAACGACACATGAGCTAGGTCTTGTCCCTTTTTAGATTTTGCCATCTTATTATAATGGTAGATCTTGTAAAAGAATTGTTATTTTTCATTTATTTCATATTTCATGTTTAGAATGAAAATTTAAATTTAATCATTCCACTATCAAATTTAAAAGACTTCAGGTTTGCCCTAAATGGGACTTGAAAGGAATAATGTTGTCCTCAAAGGGACTGAAGGATAAATATGTCCTTATAAGGACTATTAAAGAAACGATCTTTAGCAGAAGGAGTTTTTTTCTTTATTTCTGAATGTTTTCTCCCTGGATGCACGTTTCATCCTAGTCGCAGCACGAAGCCCGGCCTTCCCTAGGCTCCAATTGGGGAGAAATTCCACTACGGCTTCTTTGCTTAGTGACTTATTAGAATATAGAATTTAAAGCAAAAATTCTCCGAATAGAGATAAGGGTATTCCTATGTTAGGTCTAGACTCAGAATAAAAATGTGCAATCGTGTAACTGAGATCAAACACAAAAGGCTAGTGTTTAATTCACTCAGTGTTGGCTCTGATACCAACCTGTCACACCCCGATATTTCCACGTTTGACCGGTGGGCCCGGTGGGGGAGTATCGTGACGTAGTTGATATCATCATAGTCAAACAACACAATATATAACTGCAGAGCGGAAGCAAAAGATAAATATATTACAATCCGAATATAAAGTAATATCAAGTATTACAACGGAAAGTAAAGGATCCACAGGCGGATCTTAAAACTTAAACATTGTTCAACAGACTTTAGACGCCTAAAACTTGCAAGATTCCTTATTAACGCCCTGAGCAGCTTCCAGCCTATTACGTACTTGTACCTGTCACTTAGACTTTGAAAAATACGTCAGTTTTCACTGGTAAATACACTCAACTGACTCATTTGAAAAGGTTTAATAAAATTGATTTGGATGCACAAGGCACAACATATCTTTTATAACTTGGGACAATTATATTTATAATCTTGTATACAGATTTACATGTTCGTTGTACGTTCAGGGCCTGATGTAGAAACCGAGTCAAGATTAACAGACACACCACCAGTATAGGCCCATAAGAGAGTGAGATACCGTTTCCCTTATGCACTGTTAAGTGTATGCCTACACCCCGTGCTTAAGGTGTGGCCATTTTATAATACAATGATGTCAAGGATATCCGGGACATGGTCATTAACCCCTAAAGGCTTTTATTTCAAACAATACAGATTAAAGCGGGTTACCTCAATAATTTAATCACAATACGACTAAACATTCAATACCCGACCAAGCGGTATTATTATAATACCGTATCCCAAGCCCGTATAGGGAAAATAAGTTAAGAGTATTTACCTGAGCTAGCTCATGTCTTAAATAGCAAGAATTATAATAACTCAGCCGTATTCACTTAAGTAAGCGTAGGCACAATTTACCGGAAGGCTCTAGTCTGGAATGATGGTATAAATAACCAATTAGAATACTAACGGGTCTTTAATTAAGCCTAAACTTAGACCGGTTAGTTTTAAAGAAAGATACGGTTCAAACGCATGATAAAGCGAAGACCGGATTAGAATGTGGTTTTGACCTGACAAGCTTGTATGCTTGTTTAATATGGGTAACTTAAACACATTCTGGATTTTGAGACAAAAATGATATGGTTTGACCCGTTTCGGCTAATATATGCAAACTAGTTACATAAGCCGATCCGAACGCGAAAAGTGTGTAACGAGTAACCAACTGAATCATATACAGGTTTCCTAAGTTAATATGCCTTAATTATGTTGTGATATCAGTAGGATACCTTCCATTATGCCCAAAACGAGTTTAATCTCAATTTAAGCCCCGTAGGGGTATTTTGGTCATTTTAAAGATTATAAAAGAGGTTAATTAAAATTCTGAGATTCGGGTCCGAATACATCAGTAAAATAACTTATTTTATTAGGTCATATCAGTTGGTAATAGGTCTTATATGCCAAAACGGTTTCAAACCCAAACTATGCGTTTAATACGCTTAAAAAGCCATTTTAAGCGATTTCCGGGTTATACAGGAAATCTGAGTTTTCTGATCAGGTTATAAAGTTCAAAATACTTTATTTATTGTATAAAATCAGTAGCAATTGGATTGGTGTCAAAATACTATGTAGAACTCATTTTATACACAAAAAGGGTATAATCGGTATTTACCGAATCAATGCCATAACCTTAGGTTATGATCAGTTTAAAAATAATTAAAAATCTTTAAAAATCTCAAAATATTATATTACATCAGTGGGTAAAAGGTTTGGTGTCCAAAATTGGGTTTAGATAGGCTTTATGCTAATTGCGCCGTTTAATAACTAAAAGGCGTTATAATTTCGCTAATGAGCATAACTCCTAATTTAGACCTCCAACTGATGTGAAATTTTAGGGACATGTTTATAAATCAGTAGTAAAGATTATTGTCCTTTCACATTTCTAAAATTCTCGTTTTATGGTCAAAAGGGCATTATGGTCAATATTAGGCAATTAACGGAAACGTGTAAACGAATGGGGCAATCAACGAACCAATCACAGAGGGTTATACCAACATGTAACCTGGTCCTAAGGAAACCCTAAGGCATTTCCAAATCCATCTAAATCGGGTCAGAACTGAAGTCAAAGAAAAAGTCAAGGTTTTGCGACTTTCGGTTCCGAACCGGGTCTAAACAGAAAATTGTCGGATCAAACAAACTTAGATCAGTTCTTATACTTATTACCAAGTTATATGAGTGATAAAATAGGTTACATGTCTTCTACATTGCTAATTACATGTTAATTTGCAAATTAAGCTTTTGTTGACTTTTTCTAAACAACTTTGACCCGACATTTGATCTAGTTAGAGTGGGAATCTGAGGGTGCCCTTTTAAGGGTTTATTGCCCACATAAATACCAACTTATAACTACCTTCAATTCGACTAATCACTGGACCATTAATGATTAATTGCTAAGTCAAACGTTAATTACGATGGTTTGACTTTTAAGCTAATAACTAAGCAAAACATGATTAGGGAAGGTTAAGTAGACTTACTAAGGTCCTATGCACGATTAGGGAAGCTTAGAAGGAGGTCTTGAGCTCCAGAAATGATCAGAAGATGAAGGAATGAATGAGTGATCAAGTCTTGCAACAATGGGGCTATTTATAATGTTCTTGATCCATTATGATGATGACAACCAACTCTAGGAGTGATCCCTGATCATTAACACATGTCCCTAAGCCCTAAAATTAGTAGGGGACGCGCATGGAAGTGAAAAAAAGGCAATTGGAGGCGGTGCAACAAGCTGGAACAGGAAAACAGACGATTTTCCGCATATGGGCATGGCTTACGGACCGAAAGGGTCCAGCCTTACGGTCCGTAAGGACCTGGTCTGCACAATGTAACTTTCATTTGTTGACAGTTTTAGCCCCTGCACTTCCAAATGCCATTTCCGACACCTCTAAGGCCCGTTAAACCATTTTTAAGGCTCTACAATGATGCTTAAGCATAGAGAACATGAAACATGCTCAAAAATATGCCAGATGTCGGTTCGTTTGGTCGTACGGTCACGTTGTTCGGCTAATTACGACGAAACACGGACGGATGCGAAAAACGATCCAAACGACGCAACGGATGGAATTTTATCAAGCCAAATACTAAAATAAAATATTTTAGTGCTTACATAAATTTTTGGGTGTCCGGGGATATTCATAATGTAAGACATGCGCGTAAACGCAAACTTGTGCGCTTTTTGACACTTTTAGTCCCTGCATGACTTAAAAGTTTATTTTTGCGCACCAAACACCTCTAAGCCTATATCTAAGCTATAAAAAGGATAATTAGGGTATGTATAACTCATGGTCATATTCCGGAAGGTCCGATTACATAAGAATCGACATACTTTTGTAGTTTGACGCTTTAGGTCCCCCCATTGCGCAAACTTGCACATCTCATCATTTAATAGCATTGAAGCCTTATCTAAACCATATTAGGCATTCTTGAAAGTATTACTAAACATGATAATGCTTCGGGCTCGATAAAAAGGTCATTCAGAGGTAAGAATTAACATGTTGACGCTTTTAACCCTTTATTGCGCAAACTTTCAATTAATTACACAAACGGCTACACTTGATTAACAAGTGGCTCATTTGTGAATATAAAACCGTAAAAGGTTATTTAGAAACTTATTTTAGTTATGATAATACTTCCAGTTCTTTCATGGTTAATGTTTTTCGATTTTTCAAAAAAATTAGTCCCTTATATTCAAGGTTTGACTTTATTAGGGTTTATTACACGTGTCAATACATCATTGGACGTGATTTTACGAGGTGTTACATGTTATTTCCAATGATTAGTATATCATCCACATACAGGATGAGGAATGATATGGTGCTCCCACTAGCCTTTCTGTAAACACAAGGCTCATCTTCATTCTTGACAAAACCAAACTCTTTGATCTTCTGGTCAAAACGAAGATTCCAGCTACGAGATGCCTGTTTGAGTCCATAAATGGACTTATTCAGTTTGCACACCCTATTAGGATATTTTGGATCAACAAAACCGTCTGGCTGAACCATATAGACATCTTCAAAGAGATGCCCATTAAGAAAAGCGGTTTTTACATCCATTTGCCATATCTCGTAGTCATAGTACGCGGCTATGGCAAGCAATATCCCGATCAATTTGATCATAGCAACGGGCGAGAAGGTTTCATCATAGTCAATACCCTGAGTTTGAGTGAAACCTTTCGCAACTAGCCGTGCTTTATAGGTGTGTACAATTCCATGCATATCGGTTTTTCTTTTGAAAATTCATTTGCTTCCTACTGCCCGAGATTCGGGGGGTAGCTCAACCAAGTCCCAGACTTGATTATCACGCATAGATTGCATCTCAGTGTTCATGGCTTCCAGCCATTTCGCAGATTCAGGATATGAGATAGCAGATTTGTAGTTAGCAGGTTCGTCATTAGACTCATCTACTACCAAGACTTCAGCACCTTCGAGATGCCAAAGGTATCTGTCAGGTTCTTTACGAGTCCTGCTACTTCTGCGAACGCCTATGTTCATGTCTGATTCATCAGCAACAATTTCTTGTTGTTCAGACGTTCCGACTTCATCAGCGGTTGTTGTTGGTTCTCGAATTTCTTCAAGATCAACCACATTATTTCCAGTTCCTCGATTAAGAAGTTCTTCCTCAAGAAAACGTCCCTTCCTTTTGATGGAAATAATATTTGTATCAGGATGATAGAAATAATATCCGCTTCTTTTATAGTATCCGACGAAAACAACATTTTCGCCTCGAGGATCGAGCTTATCATCAGAATCACTTGTGATGTATGCATCACATCCCCATACTCTAAGGTATTCCAAATTGGGTTTACACCCATGCCATATCTCATATGGAGTTTTGTTTACCTTTTTAGTCGGAGCTAGATTGACAATGCGGGAGGCAGTCATAAGAGCATAACCCCAAAAGGAGTGAGGCAAGTTAGTTCTACACATCATCGATCGAACCATATTAAGTAGGGTTCGATTTCTCCTTTCGCTCACGCCATTAAGTTGGGGTGTGCCAGGTGGAGTGGGTTCTGAAATTATTCCACACTCTTTCAGATGATTGAGGAACTCTAAGCTGAGGTATTCGCCACCTCGATCTGATCGAAGTACTTTTATCTTTCTAGTAAGTTGGTTCTCTACTTCATTTTGAAACTCTTTGAACTTTTCAAAAGTTTCATGCTTGTGCTTCATAAGATAGACATAAGCATATCGACTATAATCGTCAATGAAAGTAACGAAATATTTTTCATGGTTTCTTGTCATGGTTCTGAAAGGGCCACATACATCAGTGTGACCTAGCAGACCATTGGCCCGTTCACCAACACCAGTGAAGGGGCACTTTGTGAGTTTGCCAACTAAGCAAGATTCGCAATCATTAAAGGAGTCCTGTCCAGTGGATTCAAGAATCCCCTCGGATTGGAGCCATTTTATGCGTGCCTTATTTATGTGACCAAGTCTACAATGCCATAGAAATGTTTCATTAATACCAGCTTTGTTGCGTTTAGAAAGATTATATATATTATTGTCAGTTTGAACTTTTATCTCATAAATACCATTTCGAGGTTTAGCCTCAAAATAAAATATATTATTCAAGTAGACAGAAATAGCAATACCATTAAAAGCGTACTTAAAACCTTGTTCAAACAACAACGAAACTGAAATGATGTTCCTGGTTAAATCAGGTGCAAAAAGACAATTGTTCAAAACAACAATAAGACCAGAAGGACATGTAAGATTAAATGTGCCAGTTGCTAGAACTGGGACTTTCTTCCCATCACCAACAATGAGCTCCATGCTCCCTGGTTTCAGTTTCCTCCACTTCTCAGGCTCCTGTAAGACATTAACGAGGTGATAACCACATCCGGTATCAAATACCCATGTGTTGCTAGAAACAGTGAAAAGCTCAATAACATATATTAGAATACCTGAAGAGGTGCCAATGTTGTTGGCCTTGTTCGCCTTCAGCTTGGCTAGATACTGTGGGCAGTTCCTTTTCCAGTGCCCCATTTGGTTGCATTCAAAGCACTGACGCTCCTGGGGAGGGGGTGGTTTAGCAACCTGCTTGTTGTTGGTGGCAGATTTGGCAGCAACAACAACCCTTTTCTTGCCTTTGCTGTTATGAGCCATTTTCTTTTTGTTGGGTTTCTTAACACCACTAGACTTGACCATCAGAACTTGGTTGGTTTTATGTGGAATGTTCATCTCGGCCGTTTTGAGCATACCATGTAGCTCAGGCACAGTCTTCACCCAAGCATTCATATTATACTTCATAATGAACTGGTCATACGAGCTAGGGAGAGAGTTCAAGATGAAGTCCGCTGCCATTTCATCTTGCAGGGGATAACCAAGTTTGTTCATCTGGTCAATGTACCCTTTCATCTTAAGCACATGAGTACTGACACACGATCCTTCTTGCATTTTACAGCTTATGAGTTGCTTCATGGTGTTATATCGCTCATGTCGGGCTTGTTTCTGAAACATGCCTTTCAGTTGCTGGATCATGTCATAAGCATCTTTATCTTCCATGTTCTTCTGAAGTTCAGGAGACATGGTGGCTTGCATAAGGCACGCTACCACAACGGCATCCTCGTTATGCTTTTCTAGTGCCTTGCGAGCAGCAGTAGTGTTACTTTCAGGCTCGGTAGGGACTGGGCCATCTAAGATATATAGCTTTTTCGCCATCTTGAGAACTATTCTCAGATTACGGTGCCATTCGAGAAAGTTGGTGTTATTCAGTTTATCTTTCTCAAGTATGGACTTGAGAGCAAAAGAGGAGTTGTTTTCAGATGACATCTGTTAAGAAAAATTATTTAATTAGTATTTTTGATGTATATTTCCTTATTTAATTAATGACCCATTACAATAATTAGAACAAGGAATGAGAATCTGGCTAGGTCAGTATTAAAGGCAGCTGTGGCATACACTTTAGTAAGTGACTAGGCAGACTGACAACGAGTGTCAATTGTGAGAATTGCACAACTCTCGGGTATGAGGCCGTTAAGACAACTCTTGTCTTATGCATTGATACGTTTAGCCTCATCTATGGCGACTTTTACTTTCAAGATAGCTGGAGCATGTGATGAGAAAAGAAAAAGTAATAGTCGTCCTAAAAGAAGGTACTTGTGGAAGGGCCGGATGTGTCAACGAAACCCTTGCACCTTGGAAGGATAAGCTAGACATCAAGTGTGGTGCTGTGGCTCCAAACACTGATGGTTCGCATTACGTTCCAAGTGTAGCTTGTGATAGGATGGCATAGACTATTGATTTTAATTATGGGTTAATTTTAATATTTACCAAATAGGGTCGCAAGAGCCAATTTTAGTATATATTTTAGTCGTGACATCTTGATGAACCCTTTCATCTCTCAGGACACTTAGTGTTTAAATAACCTATTAAAACTAAGTTTGTCGCGACTTATACAACCAATTTTGAGTTAATAGAATTCTATTAAGTTAATATTTTTGGAAAATTAAATCTAGTTTAATTTGCAAAACTTAATTGGTTATTGTTAATTTTAAAAACAAACTTTGTTTTTAACAAAATTCTAACAAGTTGTAAAACAATTTAAAACTTGTTTTAATGTGATTGTTTCAATATTTTAAAACTTCTTTTAAAATCATGTTGGTATTTAGGTTAGTTATGTTATAACAAACATATTATAAGATAAAAAAAGCAACCACAATAGCAAGATAAATATGTAAATCTATATGGCCAGAAATTGTTCGATCTTGCTAGAGCCTTTTAGCAAGACCAAATGGGTCACGGGGTCACAACACACAAACAACCACAAGGTGGCCAAATACCATAATAACAAAACCGAATAATATACACAACCACAAAACAAGGTCGGGCCAGATTTACATATTCCACAACAATCACAAAATATACCGGGCAATCCTTTGGTCAAGTAAAACAAATAAAATATTGACCAAAATTAAAGTTGCCCTTAAAATTATTTAGATCAGAAACTTTAAAAAAAAAATTAAAGTTTGTGTTCTAATTCCGGTTAAAAGACCAGTACCGATTTGCATGTTGTAAGCAAGGCTCTGATACCACTGTTGTGTTTCAGAGGTGATCAATTTTACTTTTTATCAAAACGGGTTTGATATATATTATTAATTAAATAGGTAATTAATAAACGCAGCGGAATAAATATATTAATCAACACCAAAAACGAACCGAACAGGATCATGGTTACAAACATGCAAACACGGTATACAGTATTTATTAATCTACCGATGAGATAGATATACCTTAGTGGTTAATAACTAATCGGTCGAGACACCGAGGTACAACGAACGAGTGCTAGATACGAACACGAACCGAGCGGCAACAACTTTGGCTTGGCCGGTCGTCACAATCAAAAAGAAAAATGGACGGCACTATTTTTGTAAAGAGTGGCAGCCAATGTTTTCCTTGTTTTTTTTGTGATTGTAATGTGATTGTTATATATATCATGAAAAGTGAAACCTTTCCTTTAATTTATGCAAACGACAACTAAGAAAAGGGGTAAGATAGTGGAAGCAAAACATGAAGGCATACACATGTACCACCACTTTATCATTCAACTTTAGAAATGGAATATTTCCATTCAAGCAAAGATGAAGACTCCAGTTATGCAACTTAAAAAAATATTAAAATAATAATAGATGACAACCAAACAAAAGGTATGACATCTCATAATTATAGACCCAATATATATATATATATATATATATATTTAGGTTAACACCCCTAATTATCTCTTAGTCCAGAAGCCCAATATAATAAGTTCAAGTCCAGACGCGATACCAAGCCCGAAAAACAAAGTTTAATTAATAAGTAATTAAACGTTATATTATTTATAACCAGTATAAATAATAAATTCCGTTTCTCGTGAATATATACTTATTCTAGATGATTATATATTTCGTTCCGTTAATTGTTCGTGATCACCAGTTAATCGAATTAAGTGGATTTAATGTTCGTTGCCCAAGGTGTAACTCTTACGGGTCATAGCTCGGTCAGCAGCGTTAACTTCCGTACATTTAAATCCAACAAACCTATGGTCATCTTCTTCACTTTCGAAATCAGTGGGTTCTTCCCTCATGTTAAGTATACGAGGGTCAACTTGTTTTTGATTCTCTTTCTCCAGTTTCTCAATGAGTCGGCCCACACCCATGTATGTAATCCTCGTCATCCTCAGCGTCTATATCAGCCGTACCCAAACAGGCCTTTTTTCTCTGCTCTCTCTCCCTCTGCTTTTCCCAATCGACTTCAGCTAAAAGCTCACGTACAACTCTATCACCGACATAGGAGGGCATGGATGAGAATTGCCTATTTCCGTTCCCGTTATGATCCCAATGTTCTGTGTGATTCGTAGTAAATACTTGTGTTTGGTTAGCAAGAACATACTGCCACCGTTGTGATGTATAAAATGTTCGGGAAAAAGAATGAGAAGGTTTTAGCCGGTTGAGAATGGCTTTTGATACTCGTGATTTGCTCATGATGTTGATTGTAGACATTTTTTACCACTAGAACACTTGATTTTTTTTACTATTGCAGAGCCATGTCGGGTATGTTAGTCGTGCCTACAAAGATTGAATCGTGTCTAGAAATGAGTTACTAGTTACAACTGTAAAATTAATTAAACCAACTAAATAGATCAACAAAGATTAAACAAAGTGCAAAAGAAGCCGAATAACTAGCTTGTTTAAAGTTTAAACAAGAAGGTCAAACCTTTAAGGATTCTTTTAGTAATTAGGTTAGATGTGATAATTGAAACGGCTAGCAATGTTCAATATATCAGAACTAACATGAAATTGCATTAGTCGGTTCAACTTACCATGTCAAGAGTCTAATAGAAGGCATAATGGATACTGGTCTAGATTAAACAAAAAAAATATCTTAATAAAATTCAAGACACGGCTTACTAACAGTATCCTGGTGACAACAAGAGAATGAACATCTTCTATTTGAACTTACAAACAAAATAATCAAGTACTTATTATAGGGTATCCTGATGGCATAGAGAAAATACCACACCAAATCAAACAATGGAGGTTAAAAATATAATCAATTCTATTCTAGGGTTCCCAATAGATACATTTCTACAATGTGACTACTGATGATTTGTAAGTAATGATCCCTTGGTCTCACCTACCTGTAACTGACCTCATTGTAACAACCAACAAATCTTACAGTTCTTAATCAACTTATTTATTTCATAAAAAAATATAGTCTTCCTCACTAAACTTCCATTATAATAATGAACCTTATCACTATTTTCTTTAATTCATTTGTATCAGCTTAGGTCCGATTAGAATAGCCGTTTTTAACCTAATAATAATAGCGAATTGATATTGCGGTGTTTGTGTATATACTCGAGTTCAAATCATCCATGAAGAATCACAGAACCGTATTCAAACACTTAGGTAGATAGAGAACCATTACAACAACCGGATGATCGAAGATGTTACCTAGATTCGTGATACTGAGCAAATAGAATGGGGTGGCGGTAGAAGCTAAAGCGAAGCGACACCTGATGGCTTCCAACAGCAGTGCAGGTGATTCGTGGTGGTGACTGGTGATTCGCCAGTTGCAGCTTCACCGTAGAACATAAATATTGAAAGGGGACAGAGAGGGTTTCAGTGTTGAGAAATGAGACATGAGAGTGTTTACGGAGCACAAGTGTCACAGTCTCCCCTACTTCAGGAAATTTCGTCCCGAAATTTGTTCGAAGGAGACCGTAGAGTGGAATTAAAACAACTAATGGATAAGCAGATTGCTAGATCCCAAAAATGCGGAGCATCATTTGGAAGGGAATTCAAAATGTGATTTGGGATATTCAAAGTATCTCAAGGTATCCAACCTTTTGAAACTTGTGGTAGTCGACTAGTGTTCAAAAATCATTTAAGTATGGCACTATGTTATACTAAGCTCCTAGTGTAATTCCTAGCAAACAAAGGGGTGTACATTCAAGCCCTACACGTACACGGTTTCTATCATCCCACGAGGTACATCCAATGGTCGCGCAAAATGAAGTTCAATGGTCGTCTATGGTTTGGTTTCCGCAAGCTATTCCGTGTCATTCGTTTTTTATATGGCTTTTGGTTAACAAGAAATTGAAGACTCAGGATGTAATGGCTACGTGGAGTGCGTCGGGCAATATGAATTTCAATTTGATGTGTTGTTCTCTGTGTACGATGGGTCCGGATTCTCATGAGCATCTCTTATTTGAATGCTCATATAGTGCTCAAGTTTGGAATGGAGTTAAGGATATAGCGGGTTTGAGTTCGGTTATGAACTCTTGGGACATGATATTCGGTCAACTGGTGCAAGCCGCAAACTCTAAGAATGCAAGGCATGTGATCAGCAAGTTGGTTGTCAGTGCGGCAGGGTATTTTGTCTGGCAGGAGAGAAACCGACGGTTGTTTACGGAAAAGAGTAGGAGTGCAGGTCGGCTTGCTAAAATTATTTTGTCCACAGTCAGGATGAAACTTCATATGATGCGGTTCAAAAGAACAAGTCAAGTGGAGAGGATTCTTCAGGATTGGAGCCTGCCACGAGGCCTACTGGTTGAAGATGATGATTGTGGCTAGTTTGAGTTGTTTGATTCGATTTGTATTGACTGACGTGTGTGTCTAGTCTTGTTTGCTTGTTTTCTAGTTTGCTCTAGAATGGCATGTCATTCTAGAGAACTGGGGTTTGTTCTTCTCCCCACTTGTTTTTATTGGTTTGATGTTATAATATTCACCGGGGTAACCCTTTACCCAAAAAAAATGAGACCTGAGAGCAGAGACTGTGTGGGCTTTGTTGAGGGTTTGAAGCCCGTTTGTAGATCCAGTTTATCGGAGGGGGCCGGTAAGCCCAAACAAAATTTCAAGGTAAAGTGTAACTTCACAATTTGCATTTGCATTCTTATGGTTTGGTGACGCGATCAATCTATGTACCCTAACTTTTTTTTGTTACTTGTGATTTCAAAACTTGAACACTTTGTATCTTTGTGAATGGGCATTTGGTATTGGGTATCGGTACCGTACCAGTACCGAATTTCTCGTACTGAATTATTTCGGTACCGGTACCTATTTTTTGGCATTTTCGGTATCGGTACCGGTAAAATACCAAATTTTCCTTCAAATACCGGTTCCGTACTGTACCGTACCAAATATTTCGATACCGGTACTGGTATCCAGTTTTGACGAATTTCGGTACCGGTATCGGTACCACGCTCATACCTCTTGTCATATTATATTATATAACTATTAAAATTAAAGGTCGGTGACACAAGACGACAAGACTATGCATATATATATACGTGAGCAAAAAGTCGCCGTACAAGGTCTCTGAGTCACTGACGAAAACAATAATCTTATTTGCTATTTGGTGCATGATTGCATGGAGCTTTAAATCAAAGGTCTGACGCGTGTCCCTTTTGCTTAACTTTGTAAGTGCATTTTGTTATGTACTTTTGACAAAAGATCCAAGCTTCCAAGTATATTACAATAATCCCCCTTCACTTCTCCCAATTTTGATTTTTTCATTTACACATTTCAATCAGTATCAATAAATGATAATAATACTCATATCAATTAAACATACTATCTTCGTTATTATTTAACTTAAATTTTAATTTACGATCAAGATATAGTCTTTTTTATATTATCTATATCTAATAACATAAAGGTCACGACCGTAACATGTTTAACAAAGTCAAAAAACGTAATATCACGTACGGACACCACACGTTAATGTCTTCATCATACACTGTAACCGAAATGCATATATGTCACACCCCGAATTTCACGTGTCACCGGTGGGCCCGGTGGGGAGTATCGTGACGTAGTTGGTAACCTCATAGTCAAACAACA
The DNA here is from genome assembly GCA_030545235.1 of Helianthus tuberosus. Classification (NCBI taxonomy): domain Eukaryota; kingdom Viridiplantae; phylum Streptophyta; class Magnoliopsida; order Asterales; family Asteraceae; genus Helianthus; species Helianthus tuberosus. The sequence continues at coordinate 3,011,975 of CM060422.1, read as the reverse complement.
CAATATATAAATGCACAGCGGAAGCAAAAGATAAATATATTACAATCCGAATATAACGTAATATCAAAGTATTACAACGGAAAGTAAGGGATCCACATGCGGATCTTAAACAGAAAGATAATATCGTTCAACAGACTTTAACATCTAAAGCTTGCGAGACTTGATTATTGATGCCTGGAGTAGCCAGCCTATTACGTATAGTACCTGCATTTAGCCTTTTGGAAAATACGTCAGTTTACACTGGTAAATACAATTAACTGACTCATTTGAAAAGGTTTTAATAAAATTAATTTGAATGCACATGGCACAAACTCTTTATAACTTGGGATAATTATTTAAATATATAATCTTGTAAAAGAATTACATGTTTCTTATGCGTTCAGTGGCCCGGTTCGTGCCGGGTTAAAGATTAATAGACACACCACAGGTATAATGCCCACAAGGCTGATTCCTTAAGGTGGGATACCAGTTTTTACATATGCAGCTGTCAGGTGTACGTCTACACCCCGTGCTTAGGTCGTGGCCATTTCATGAATGATGCCAAGGATATCCGGGACATGGTCATTAACCCCCAAAGGCTTTAAGTAAACAAAACAATTTAAACGGGCCGATCAAATTATTCAATTAACCACCAAACGATGGAATATTTGATGCCCGACCAAGCGGTATTTTATATACCGTAACCCAAGCCCGTATAGGGAAAATAAGTTAAAAGTATTTACCTGAGCTAAATATAAATTCAATCCCAGCCGTATATCAATTTAGCAAGTACAGATAGCTTTTACTGGGCTCCTAATCTGGAACGAAGGTTTTTAATAACCTATTAGAATCCTAACGGGTCTTTAATTAAGTCTTGACTTAGACCGGTTAGTTTTCAAAATGAAGATACGGTTCAACGCATGATAAGGCGAAGACCGGAATAAAGTGTGATTTAGACCCGACAAGTTTAAAGACTTGTATAATATGGGTAATCTAAACACATTCTGGATTTTGAGACAAAAACGATACGGTTTGACCCGTTTCGGCTAATATATGCAAACTAGTTACATAAGCCGATCCGAACGCGAAAAGTGCGTAACGGATAACCATAAGGGTCATAAACAGGTTTCCTAAGTTAATATGCCTTAAATATGTTGTGATATTAGTAGGATACCTTCCATTATGCCTAAAACGAGTTTAATCTCTAATTAAGCCCCGTAGGGGTATTTTGGTCATTTTAAAGATTATAAAAGAGATTAATTACACTTCTGGGATTCGGGTCTGAATTAATCAGCAAAATAACTTATTTTAACAGGTCATATTAGTTGTTGTTAAGTCCTTTGTGACAAAATGGTTTTAAACCCTTACTATGCGTTTAATACGCTTATAAAGTCGTTTTAAGCGATTTACGGGTTAAAATAGGAATCTGAGTTTCCAGGTCAGTTCACAAGGTTCAAAACACTTCATTTATTATTTAAAATCAGTAGCAATTGGATTGGTGTCAAAAGGATTTGTAAAACGCATTTTATAGCCTAAAAGGGTATATTCGGTATTTACCGAATCAAGGCGATAATCATAGTTTATGATCAGTTTAAAAATAATTAAAAATATTCAAAAATCCCAAAATATTATATTACATCAGTGGGTAAAAGGTTTGGTGTCAAAAATTGGATTTAGATAGGCTTTACGCTAATGACGCCGTTTAATTATTAAGAAGCGTTCTAATTACGTCATTAAGCATAACTCCTAATCTAGACCTCCAACTGATGTGAAAATTTAGGGACATGTTTAATAATCAGTAACAAAGATTATTGTACTTTCATATTTTCTGTGGCCTTACGCGGCCCGCCTCACATCCCAGGTCAGCAACCATGTTTCCAAAAGTGGCAGTTTCAGTCCCTGAACATGTAAAAAGGCTTTTCTGATGCGTATGAGGCCCGTTAATCTCTCTTCAAGGCTCCACCATGATGCCCACACATAGGGGATATGAAACATGCTAAAAAACATGTCGGATGTCGGTTCGTTTGGCCGTACGGTCACGTTGTGCGTCTAATTACGACGAAACACGAACGGACGCTAAAAACGAACCAAACGACGCGACGAAAGGAATTTTATCAAGCCGAACACTAAAATAAAATATTTTAGTGCTTACATAAATTTTTGGGTGTCCGGAGATATTCAGAATGTGAGATATGCGCGAAAATGCAAACTTGTGCACTTTTTGACACTTTTAGTCCCTGAATGACATAAAAGTTTATTTTCGCGCACGAAACACCTCTAAGCCTATATCTAAGCTATATAAAGATAAAATAGGGTATGTTTTACTTATGGTCATATTCCGGAAGGTCCGATATCCTATGAATCGGCATACTTTTGCCGTTTGACGCAAATAGTCCTTTAGTTGCGCAAAGTAGCGTGAAATGTTGTTTAATGATAGCAAATCCTTCCATGGACCATATTGATCATTCTCAAGCATATATATACATGTTACTACGCTCCCATTCGCTTAATGTAACACCTCGAAAATTTACGTCCTATAAAGTGTTGACACGTGTCATATGATTGAACGTGTGAAAGAATGTTCTGGAAGGACTAAAGTTGACAATCATGGAAAGTATGTGAATATACGAGTTCTAAATGTCAAAAGTGAATAAATATATTGTACATTAACCCTACACGATGTTTATAGCATCAAACGAATAAATCATGGATCATGCGAAGTTAAAAGTGAGAGATTACAAACTACAGGGGTTAAATGTGTCAACATGTTTAAGTTATACCTCTGAGTGACCTTTTGACAAACCCAAAGCTTTGTAACTGTTAATTATGCTCACTAGAATGCACGATATAAATTTCATAAAGTTTCGTTATTGTATGAGAAAGTTATGATCAAATTCGTATGCAAGGGGTTAAGGTGTTAACGTTGAAAGTTATGACTTTTCGGGTTAACCAGAAGTGTCCAGGGACTTAGTAAAGGGGGTACAAATCTTGAAGCCCTTATATGTCAAATTAGAGGGTTCAAATTGCAAGAAATGGGTCAGTTGACCTTTCGGAAGGGCCAAGAGGTGAGATGCAACATCTTGAAAACGTTTTGTCTGATCATAGGGTCCAGGCGGGCCGCGTAAGACCTTAAGGTCTTTTACGCGGGCCGCGTTAACCGCCCAGATACAGAAAGTACGAACAACAGCCTGTAAACGCTCAGAACCGATCTTTAATCGATATTTTTGCATTGTGGGCGACCCCTAAACAATCCTAGGCACTTAGGGACACATGTTGATGAGTTGTGGTCAGTGATAGACTTGCTTGTCAACAATTTGTGGTGAAAAATTCACTATAAAAGGGCCATGAGTTGCAACCATTGTTCTTCACACCTTCTCTTGCATTCCTGGTCACTTCTGGAGCTCAAGTCTTCTCTCAAGTGATCACAAATCGTTCATAGGACTCTTGTAAGTTTGCTTAACCTTCTTTTGTTGAGTTTAGCTTAGTTATTTAGCTAAAAGTCAAACCGTCGTAATTACGGTTTGACTTCGAGATTAATTAATAATGGCTCACTCAAATCTCGAATCAAAAGTAGTTATAAGTTGGTAATTATGTGGGTAATAAACCCTCAAAAGGGTTCCCCCTGATTCCCACTCTAACTAGGTCAAATGTCGGGTCAAACTTGTTAAGAAAAAGTCAACAGGATACTTAACTTACAATTTATGCATAATTAGCAATGTAGAACACTTATAACGTTTTTGATCATTGATATAACTTGGTAATGAATGTAGGAACATGTCTAAACATGTCCAACCCGACAATTTTCAGTAGAAACCCGGTTCGGGACCGAAAGTCGCATAGTTTGACTTTCGCTTTGACTTTCAGTTCTGACCCGTTATGGTATGTTTTAGAAATTCCTTAGAGCTTTATTTGGCCCAGGTTACATGCTAGTATAACCCTCTGTGATTATACACCTCGGATCATTAGTTATCCAATTAATATGCATGATTCCGTTAATTGCTCATATGTTGACCATTATGCCCTTATTACCTTAAAACGTGATTTTTGGAAATGTAAAAGAGTAGAAACTTTAATTACTGATATATAAACTTGTATGCAAAGTTTGACATCAGTTTGAGTTGTAGATTAAGAGTTATGCTCGTTAGCGTAAAATGAAAGCCTTTTGTTAATTAAACGGCGTAATTAGCGTATAGCCTAGTTAAGCCTACTTTTTAATATCAAACTTATTACCCACTGATGTAATATATTATTTTGGGATTTTTGAAGATTTTTAATTAATTTTAGGCTGAGCATAACTAATAGTCGTAGGCTTAATCCGGTAATTGTCGGTTTTGCCCTTACGGGCCATAAAATGAGTTTTACATATCTAATTGACTCCAAACCTTTTGCTACTGATTTCATATGATAAATAAATTATTTTAAGCCTTCTGGAATAATAAAAATATCAGCTTTATGTATCGAACCCGGAAATGGCTTCTAATCGCCTTTTTAAGCGTTTTTAACGCATAGTATGTACTAGAATTATTTAAAACATACAAGGGTTGATACTTACTGATATTTGAGGTGAATTATAATATTTTAACAGTAAGCAAAAGTTGTTTAACTCAGACTTCAGTTTTGAGCTTTTCGGCTTATGTGAAATTACCAAAATGCCCCTTCGAAGCATAGTTTGGTTATAATTAATAAATTTCACATATATACTTTACCCTACTGTTATAACTTAATAAATTAAGTATTTTTGCTGATTATATCAGACCTGTAACTCAGGTTAATACTTGAACTCTTTTATAAACTTGTAAATGACCAAACTACCCTACGGGGCATAGTTTGTGTTTAAACTCGTTTCGGGCATAATAAAAGACATCTTACTGATGTCACAACATATTTGAAGCATATTAACTTAGGAAACCTGTATATGGCTCTAATAATTACCCGTTACGCTTATTATGCGTTTGGTTCAGTTTATGTAACGAGTTTATATAAATTAGCCGAAACGGGTCAAACCTTATCGGTTTTATCTCAAAATCCAGAGTGTGTATGAAATACCCATATTAAGCAAGTCTCCGAACTTGTCAGGTATAAATCACATTCTATCCGGTCTTCGCTTAATCGTGCGTACGAACCGTATCTTTGAAACTAACCGGTCTAAGCTTAAGCTTAACTAAAGACCCGTTAGGAATCTAATAGGTTATTAAAAACCTTCGTTCCAGATTAGGAGCCCAGTAAAAGCTATCTGTACTTACTGATTTGATATACGGCTGGGATTGAATTTATATTTAGCTCAGGTAAATACTTTTAACTTATTTTCCCTATACGGGCTTGGGTTACGGTATATAGCATGCCGCTTGATCGGGCATCAAATCTTCCATCGTTGGGTGGTTAATTGAATAATTTGATCGGCTCGTTTAAACAGTCTTGTTTACTTAAAATCCTTTGGGGGGTTAATGACCATGTCCCGGATATCCTTGGCATCATTCATGAAATGGCCACGACCTAAGCACGGGGTGTAGGCGTACACATGACAGCTGCATATGTAAAAACTGGTACCCCATTTAAAGGAATCAACCTTGTGGGCATTATACCTGTGGTGTGTCTATTGATCTTTAACCCGGTACGTCCGGGCTACTGAACGCATAAGGAACATGTAATTCGTTCACAAGATTATATATTTAAATAATTCTCCCAAGTTATAAAAGATTAATTTTGCCTCTGTGCATTTTAATCAAATTATAAAAGATATTTTGTGCCACGTGCATCCAAATTAATTTTCTTAAACCATTTTCAAAATGAGTCAGTTGATTGTATTTACCAGTGTAAACTGACGTATTTTCCAAAAAGGCTAAATGCAGGTACTATACGTAATTGGCTGGCTACTCCAGGCATCAATAATCAAGTCTCGCAAGCTTTAGATGTTAAAGTCTGTTGAACGATATTATCTTTCTGTTAAAGATCCGCCTGTGGATCCATCTTACGTTCCGTTGTAATATTTGATATTACTTTGAATCGGATTGTAATATATTTTATCTTTCATTTGCTTCCGCTGTGCATTTATATATATTGTGTGGTTTGACTATTATGTTGCCAACCACGTCACGATACTCCCCACCGGGCCCACCGGTGACACGTGGAATTCGGGGTGTGACAGGTTGGTATTAGAGCCAACATTGAGTGAATTAAACACTAAATTTTTGTGTTTAATCTCAATGACACAGTAGCACATTCCTTGACCTTCTGAGTCTAGACTTAACATAGGAATAATCTCAATCCTAATATGGAAATTTTTGCTTCCAATTTTTTTATTATTGGATACGTCGCCAAGCGAAGAAGCTGTAATAGGGATTCTCCACATCCAGAGCCTTGTAATGCTGAGCTTCGTACCGCGGCCAGAATGAAACGAGCATCCAAGGAGAGTACGTTCAGAAATAGAATGAAGAAGAAACTCCTCTTGTTGAAGATCGTTTCCTTAATAAGTCCTTATAATGACATATTTATCTTTTAGTCCCTTCGAGGACAACATTATTCCTTTCAAGTCCCGTTTAGGGCAACCTTGAACTTTTTAATTTTATAGTGGAATGACTAAATATTCATCCTAATCAGGAAATATTAAATAAATGGAAAATAACATTCCTTTTATAAGATCTACCATTATAATAAAATGGCAAAATCTAAAAGGACAAGACCTAGCCTATTGTCATATTAAGACCCGGCCAAGATGGCAGTTCCTCAATTTAGATTCAGATCCTTATTAACATTCCTTTTATAAGATCTACCATTATAATAAAATGGCAAAATCTAAAAGGACAAGACCTAGCCTATTGTCATATTAAGACCCGGCCAAGATGGCAGTTCCTCAATTTAGATTCAGATCCTTATTAACATTCCTTTTGCAAGATCTACCATTATAATAAAATGGCAAAATCTAAAAGGACAAGACCTAGCCTCGTGTCATATTAAGACCCGGCCAAGATGGCAGTTCCTCAATTTAGATTCAGATCCTTATTAACATTTCAATTTAGAAATTGTTCTGCGTTAATTATTAAAAAGAATCTTAAAGGTAAAACCTAGCCTAAATGTCAATGCTGACATGGCCAAGATGGTAAAACCTAGCCTAAATGTCAATGCAGACATGACCAAGATGGTAAAACCTAGCCTAAATGTCATTGCAGACATGGCCAAGACGGTAAAACCTATCCAAAAGATTCCTAACCCAACTGAATGATCTCTGAATCATGGATTTAAATCATCAATTAAGATGATCATATTTAGACCATACGTGGTAATATGGTGCCTAAGGGCCTTGCTCATTTCCATATGAGCCAAAAGACAGTAGTAGCTATGACTCCCTGTCAGAAAAAGGTAATGGACTATGTTCAAACCTTCATGCCTCGATTCTCTGAAATCCTGGCTTATGATTTAAAAATTTTCCTTGCGACTAGGCCTTACGTGCTAATATATATTATTATTGTTTATAATTAGGATAAATTATAATAGAAATCCTAAATATATATGATTAATATATTAACCAAATATGGTCTCTGTTTACCATGGTTAATGAATTTCCCTAAGGGGCAATTCTGTAATAAACATCCCTTAGAAGGGAAGTGCCTACGGGCTATAGTTAATGTCCTCTGAGACTAAAGACAGTGGTAGCCTACAGCTCCCTGTCAGGAAAAGGTAATGAACTTTGATTCAAACCTTAAAGCCGCGATTCTCTGAAATCATGGCTTATAAATTAAACTTGTCTACGCGACTAGGCCATTTGTGCTATTATTAACTTATAAATTAGGATTTATGATAAAAATCCTGAATAAAATAAATATCCTTCCTCCCCTGCCAGTATGCATTTTAAAAAGAATCTTAAAGGTGAAACCTAGCCTACGCGGCCAAGATGGTGAAACCTACTCAAAGGATTCAGATCCTTGTTAACACCTAAGAACGTGTTAGCACTCTTGACAAATGTGATTCAATAAAATCACAACAGTCATCCCTATATTGGAAATTTTTAAATTTCTAATTTGCCTTATGATCTAGAAATCATGGCTTATATCATCTTATAAGATAATCATATTATAAACATCCGTGAGTGATGAAGTGCCTACGGGCTAAATTTGTTGTCCGATAAGACAACGACAGTGGTAGTCTTTGACCCTGTCTAAAGATGTTGGAATACATCCAAGCATAATAGTCGGTAGGGTCCATACGATCTCGACTAATATCATCTGAAAAGATGATCATACCATAATTATCCCTTAGAAGGGAAATGCCAACGTGCTATAATTAAACGTCCTCCGAGACTAAAGACAATGGTAGCCTACAACTCCCTATCAAGAAAAGATGTTTTGCCTACGGGCTATAATAAATTATCCATCAGAGACATTGACATTATGATCTTCAGGATTCCTTGTCTAAGGTGGTGAGCTATGCTGAAGCCAAATAGTCAATATGATTAATGCAATCCTGACTTATATCATTTAAAATGATGAATCCATTATAAACATCCATTAGTGATGTTTCGCCTACGGGCCATATTATATTGTCCATTTGAGACACCAACGTTATGATCTCTATGATCCCCTGTTTAAGGTAGTGAGCTACGCTCAAGTCCAAAAGTCTATATGATCATTGCGATCATGACTAGTATCATCAGTATGATGATCATAAATTCATAATATTGACATCCCTAGTGATGAATTGCCTACGGGCTATACTTTACTCTATTGTCAATAAGACAAAATAGCGGTGATCTTTATGATCCCCTATTCAAAATGGTGGGATTATACCCAAACCTAATAGTCAATATGATCGATGTGATCATGACTAATATCATTAGATACGATAATTATATATAGACATCCATTAGTGATGTTAATTGGTTTACCTTTCTGTCAAGAGAATCGCCTTTCAAGACGATGACAGTTGTAGTCTATGACTCCCTGTCCAAAGGTGAAGAACTATGTTCAAGCCTTAAAACTCCTGATCTAATAAGATTGCAGCCTATGAATTGATGTCCTTGTGACAAATCCACAAGTTATATTTCAAGTCACCCATAACAAGCCTCCGTGCTATAATTCGTCGTTCATGACAAGTTAACATACTAAATGTTAACATCGCTGGTGACAGGCCTTAGTGCCATATCCTATAACGTCCTAGAGACAAGGCCATTTGTGCCGTATCTAAATGACATTACGACAAGGCCTTCGCGCCATATGATTACTTATGTCCTTCATGACTGGGCTTTATGCCATATCTTTCTACGTCCCTCGCGACAGGCTTCTATGCCATTTATGTATATATATATATATATAGCCAAAGTCATGTAAGGCTAGCCTTTGAGCTATTTATAATCGTCCTTGTGACAAAGACAGTTGTGACATTATGGTCCCCTGTCAAGCAGGTATTGGACACGCTCCAAACCTTGAATGCCATTGATAGTCCTTTTGTGACCTAAGCAAAATGTAATAGATATACATTCAAATAGCATTCATTAAGAATGTTCGGAACATAATGGCCTATACTTGAACTATTTTATAAACTTGTAAATGACCAAACTACCCTACGGGGCATAGTTTGTGTTTAAACTCGTTTCGGGCATAATAAAAGACATCTTACTGATGTCACAACATATTTGAAGCATATTAACATAGGAAACCTGTATATGGCTCTAATAATTACCCGTTACGCTTATTATGCGTTTGGTTCAGTTTATGTAACGAGTTTATATAAATTAGCCGAAACGGGTCAAACCTTATCGGTTTTATCTCAAAATCCAGAGTGTGTATGAAATACCCATATTAAGCAAGTCTCCGAACTTGTCGGGTATAAATCACATTCTATCTGGTCTTCGCTTAATCGTGCGTACGAACCGTATCTTTGAAACTAACCGGTCTAAGCTTAAGCTTAACTAAAGACCTGTTAGGAATCTAATAGGTTATTAAAAACCTTCGTTCCAGATTAGGAGCCCAGTAAAAGCTACCTGTACTTGCTGATTTGATATACGGCTGGGATTGAATTTATATTTAGCTCAGGTAAATACTTTTAACTTATTTTCCCTATACGGGCTTGGGTTACGGTATATAGCATACCGCTTGATCGGGCATCAAATCTTCCATCGTTGGGTGGTTAATTGAATAATTTGATCGGCTCGTTTAAACAGTCTTGTTTACTTAAAAGCCTTTGGGGGGTTAATGACCATGTCCCGGATATCCTTGGCATCATTCATGAAATGGCCACGACCTAAGCACGGGGTGTAGGCGTACACCTGACAGCTGCATATGTAAAAATTGGTACCCCACTTAAAGGAATCAACCTTGTGGGCATTATACCTGTGGTGTGTCTATTGATCTTTAACCCGGTACGTCCGGGCTACTGAACGCATAAGGAACATGTAATTCGTTCACAAGATTATATATTTAAATAATTCTCCCAAGTTATAAAATATTAATTTTACCTCTGTGCATTTTAATCAAATTATAAAAGATATTTTGTGCCACGTGCATCCAAATTAATTTTCTTAAACCATTTTCAAAATGAGTCAGTTGATTGTATTTACCAGTGTAAACTGACGTATTTTCCAAAAAGGCTAAATGCAGGTACTATACGTAATTGGCTGGCTACTCCAGGCATCAATAATCAAGTCTCGCAAGCTTTAGATGTTAAAGTCTGTTGAACGATATTATCTTTCTGTTAAAGATCCGCCTGTGGATCCATCTTACATTCCGTTGTAATATTTGATATTACTTTGAATCGGATTGTAATATATTTTATCTTTCATTTGCTTCCGCTGTGCATTTATATATATTGTGTGGTTTGACTATTATGTTGCCAACCACGTCACGATACTCCCCATCGGGCTCACTGGTGACACGTGGAATTCGGGGTGTGACACTTAAATGGTCACCGAAGGGCGTAGATTCAAAAGTTGACGCTTTAGGTCCCTCTATTGCGCAAACTTGCGCATCTCATCATCTAGTAGCATTGAAGCCTCATCTAACCCATATTAGGCATTCTTGAAAGTATTATTAATCATCACGATGCTTCGGGTTTGCTAAAAGGTCATTCAGAGGTGTAATTAAACATATTGACACTTTTAGCCCCTCTAACTTGCAAAGTTGCGCGTAACTTCACTTAAAGGCATAAAAACCTTAAACGGCCAATAGTTGGCATTCCCGAGAGTATAATCAAATATCATGAAGCTCCCGGTTTGTTAAAAGGTCACTCAGAGGTAAGAATTAACATGTTGACGCTTTTAACCCTTCATTGCGCAAACTTTCAGTTAATTATGCAAACGGCTACACTTGATCAACAAGTGGCTAATTTGTGAATACAAATCCGTAGCAGGTTATTTAGAAACTTATTTCAGGTATGTTAATACTTCCAGTTCTATTATAATTAATGTTTTCGATTTTTCGAAAAATTAGCCCCTAAATTCCAATGTTTGACTTCATCAGGGCTCATTACACGTGTCAATACATCATTGGTCGTGATTTTACGAGGTATTACATCCTCACCCCCTTAAAAGAAATCTCGACCTCGAGATTTGCTAAAATGCTGGAAGTTCTTATTGTCGTATAACGGACTTAACTGCTATAGTATATCTGGAGTCTCTCAAAGCTCCTATGCGGACCTCTAAAATAGGTACATGTATCCTTTTTGGAGCTTCTTAACCTGTCGACCCTAAATCGTTACGGTTTCTCATTATATCAAAAATCTGCATATCATTACGTGATATAGCCTCTTGATTTATTGGTGGAACACGTCCTTAAATCATTAGTGTGTAATGCATTTCGAGTTCCGCCAAGTTCTTTAAATAGGTTTTAGCATATAAGCTATTTGATCTTGATACATTCGATTCCTTCGAATGATTCTATATATTCAGAGTTTAACTAGTCTGATAATCAAATTGGCACACCTTTCCAGGGTGATATCCTTTGTTGAACCTTATTCTTTTCCCAAGAACTTAAGAGGGTTGATATTATCATTAATCCTTGAATTTTCTGCCGAATATTGGCAACTTACTGATGTTTATGGATTTGTTTGATCTTATTCGTTGTCTCCAAGGCAACTTTCAGATTCTGATAATTGGACTTACCAATCTTCTGTCTACTAATAGATGTTTAACATTCCATCTATACAAGATCTCTAAAGGAGCAGCCTTGATACTTACTTAACAATTATTATAGAAAAGCTTATTTTAAGGTGAGATGGTTATTCCAACCATTGCTCAAAACTAATCTTAAGGAATAGCTAATCCTTGCCGCTAGTCGAACAATTCGATGATCCTGGGCAGCTGATGGCGATCCTTTATTGTTGCCTAAGTAGGGTTGCGGTAATCAATGCATAAGCAAAATGAACCGTCTTTCTTATTCAATAATATAAAACCCTCAAAGTACCGAGTCAGGCTATATGAGCCTATGTCTTAAAACCTACTTAATCAGGGTTTCGATTATTCCAAAATCAACATAGAGTTTTCACAATACTCTAGCCCACAGCGGGATGTTAATCTTAACTCTACCTGCCTCTCAGGAGGTAAGCAGGGAAAACTTATGAGAAGTTACTTAGGTACAAGGAGATTACAGAGATTTTCCAAATCTCAGACTCCAATTCATCCATCAATGCTTGTGTCAAATAAGTGACACCTGTATGTTACAATTCCACGAATTTCCTTAACCGTAAACATTTACTTGGACAATTCCATCCTGGATATCTTCTTTGAATACCATTAGTTGACTTTAGTACCATATGACCATCGGGGTATCTTTGTGGTTCCATGCATTAAACTTCCATACTGATCAGGCATGGAAGCAATCTATGGGACATATTAAGACACACAAATCCTCACACGGTGCTTTTATCATATCATATGGTATTCACAATCGATAGAGATTAAAGAGATATCTACTATGTACATTGTCGCACTTCCTTTTAGAGAAAGGATACTTCTAAAATTCTACGACTGGAGGTTTCTGATAAGAACAAGAGAAATGGTTCTTATGATAAGGTTCTACCTTACACTTAACATCTGGGGTTCTTACAGGGAAAATTTCTAAAAGTTTGCTAAGTTTATGGTCTTATGAGAGACTTAACAGTACCATAAACCACATGTAAATTCTAGCAATAAAATCACAAAAGGATTTATCTGGTGACATTCCTAATGTGAGCTGCCTCTAATAATTCAACAGGAGGGTTAAATGCCTCCATTCTTAATCCTTCTAAACTTAGCTGTAAAATCTTAGATAACTTTAGGGCAGTCTCAGCTTTGACTGATTATTTCTTAATCTATAGAACGTGAGTAGCTGAGACTGATCCGTAGTGGATTTATAATAAGCAGGCCTTGAAACCTTAATGTGCCCTCTTATTTCCGATGCTAACCCCCCAACAATTATTGCATTAAGCTTAGGTCTTGGGTAAATGGAATAGAGCGTTGTCTCAGCCAAAAATTTGCGTTATACTGTCAAAAGTCTAGAACTTTTTTTTTTGGTGAGAGCCAGAAAATTCTTATTCCGTCTTTTCCCCTTTCGCGAAACGGATACTAGGTTTTTCTAATAAGGTCCTTAAAATTTGGATCATCCCATTCCTATCACGATATCGAGTCCCTTATTATATAAATGGAAACAAGGACAACATAAAAGAATGATTCCTAATGGATATAAAACATCCATCTAATATTGTTGAAGCAGTCTCTGAGGTACTATCGGTCAATTTTACTTTATACTTAACGCTTAGAGTTTTTAACAGGCAGATTTAATGATTTACAAAATCTATTGTCTACGGAAGACTTATCTGAACCTGAATCAAATAATACTCTAACATGAGCGTTATTGATATAGAAAGTACCTGTTGTGACCTTGTCATCCTGAATAGCCTCTTGAGTATCCATTTGGGAGTTTCCGGTTTTGGTCTTCTTAGCCTCGCCAGACTTCTTGGTTTTATTAGGGCAACTAGTTTTGATGTGCCCTATTTCATTGCAACCATAGCAGGTTGCGTCTCCCAATCTCTTGCAATCCAAGGTCTTATGTTCCTTGGCCTTGCAGATTCCACAGGGTAGAGGCTGAGATTCCAATCTGCATTTCCCGAGGTGGTATTTCCTACAGGTTTTGCATTTGGTCTTTTCACCTGACCGCTGGTTGTTCTTCAGGTCCTTGCATTCATGGGTCTTGTGATCCATCTCCTTACAGATGACACATCCCCTGGTCTGATCATAGAAACATTTTCCAAAGTGCTTCTTCCCGCAGGTTCCACATTCGGGTTTTGCCTTTTTTGGCTTGGACTGGTTATAGCTCGAACTGGTCCTACCCTTTTTGTAACCTTTATTCGGGGTATTATCGTACTTTCGCTTATGATCCCTTAACGCTCGGTTCACGGCCTTGTTTACAGCTGTATCTAACATAGCCTGCAACTCGGCGCCCGTTAAATTCAGTCTTGTATCATCATTCTGATTAACTGGATGATTGTGAGCTTCAGAGGAATTAACCATGGTGAAGCTTTGAAGGCTACAAACCAATTAGTAATAGTTGATTTAATTATATGGTGAATTGTCGAATTTGTTGATTAAATAGCTATGGTGTAAATAAACCATATAGGCCAAAAGATAGTATTTAAGTTATTTGATTATGTTCTGCCTAGGTTTTTAAATAAACCATCCTTGGCGTGTAAACAGAATATAATCCTTCATATTTATTAGACAGGGAACATAAATCGCGACTGTCAATGTCGTACTGACATTTTATATAGCACAGAGCTTGTTCCCAAGGACTCTTGATGGCACAGGGCCTTGTCACTAGGGAAAAATCTAAAACATAATCGATGATTCCTTTGGATCGGAAAATTTCATAGTTCATTGTCTTGACAAGAATTTATGAAATAAAAACTAATTTTCATGTATACACCTTTTCCCGTAGGTATACATCCCAAATGGATGTTTTGATGCGTACCTCATGTTCGACGTTTACTAGCCATGATTCCTATTGATCATTTCCGCTAATTAAGGGATTTGGAAAACTCCTAATATAAGGATGACAAGTGTGATTTTATCGCATCACTGTTGTCGGGAGTGTTAACACATTTTCAGATGTTAACGAGGATTTGAATATCTTTTTAAACAGGTTTTACCATCTTAGCTAGGTCTTCAATGACATTCAAGCTAGGTCAAACCTTTTAAGATTCTCTTTTAATATTTATACTGGCAGGAAAGGAATGATATTTATTTTTATTCAGGATTTTTATTAATATTATCCTGGATTTAATTAAAATATAACTATAGCACAAAAAGTCAAGTCACAAGGACAAGTTTAATTTATAAGCCATGATTTCAGAGAATCGAGGCAAATTTATAAGTTAGTAATAGCACAAAGGCCTAGTCACGTGGACAAGTTTAATTTATAAGCCATGATTTCAGAGAATCGAGGCAAATTTATAAGTTAGTAATAGCACAAAGGCCTAGTCACGTGGACAAGTTTAATTTATAAGTCATGATCGTTTGGGATCGAGGCATTTAGGTGTGAATCAAAGTTCATTACTTTTTCTTGACAGAGAGTTGTAGGCTACCACTGTCTTTAGTCTCAGAGGACATTAACTATAGCCCGTAGGCATTTCCTGTCTAAGGGATGTTTATAATATGATCATCTTATAGGATGATATAAGCTATGATTTCTAAATCAATAGACTAGATAAGAAAATTGAAAGAATCCAATATAAGAATGACTGTTGTGATTTTCTCGAATCACATCTGTCAAGAGTGCTAAAACGTTCTTAGGTGTTAACGAGGATTTGAATCTCTTGAATAGGTCCTACCATCTTGGCCTCGTCTTATAGGCTAGGTTTACCTTTAAGATTCCTTTTTAATAATAAACGCAGAACAATCCTAAATTTGAGATGTTAATATGGATCTGAACCTAAATTGAGGAACTGCCATCTTGGCCGGGTCTTAATAATGACACGAGGCTAGGTCTTGTCCTTTTTTAGATTTTGCCATTTTATTATAATGGTAGATCTTATAATATAGGAATGATATTTTAAACATAATCGTTCCTTTAAATTTAAACAAGTATATGGTTGCCCTAAACGGGACTTCTTAAGAAAATGACTTGCCCATGCAAGGGCTAATCAGAAAAATAACAAAAGAAGCAATTAAAAGACAATGAAATGAATTAGGATTAGTCCTATGTTCTTGTCTAGACTCAAGAATGTGCATCTGTGTAACTGAGATTAAACACTAACGGCTAGTGTTTAATTCACTCAGTGTTGGCTCTGATACCAACCTGTCACACCCCGAATTCCACGTGTCACCGGTGGGCCCGGTGGGGAGTATCGTGACGTAGTTGGTAACCTCATAGTCAAACAACACAATATATAAATGCACAGCGGAAGCAAAAGATAAATATATTACAATCCGAATATAACGTAATATCAAAGTATTACAACGGAAAGTAAGGGATCCACAGGCGGATCTTAAACAGAAAGATAATATCGTTCAACAGACTTTAACATCTAAAGCTTGCGAGACTTGATTATTGATGCCTGGAGTAGCCAGCCTATTACGTATAGTACCTGCATTTAGCCTTTTGGAAAATACGTCAGTTTACACTGGTAAATACAATTAACTGACTCATTTGAAAAGGTTTTAATAAAATTGATTTGAATGCACATGGCACAAACTCTTTATAACTTGGGATAATTATTTAAATATATAATCTTGTAAAAGAATTACATGTTTCTTATGCGTTCAGTGGCCCGGTTCGTGCCAGGTTAAAGATTAATAGACACACCACAGGTATAATGCCCACAAGGCTGATTCCTTAAGGTGGGATACCAGTTTTTACATATGCAGCTGTCAGGTGTACGCCTACACTCCGTGCTTAGGTCGTGGCCATTTCATGAATGATGCCAAGGATATCCGGGACATGGTCATTAACCCCCCAAAGGCTTTAAGTAAACAAAACAATTTAAACGGGCCGATCAAATTATTCAATTAACCACCAAACGATGGAAGATTTGATGCCCGACCAAGCGGTATTTTATATACCGTAACCCAAGCCCGTATAGGGAAAATAAGTTAAAAGTATTTACCTGAGCTAAATATAAATTCAATCCCAGCCGTATATCAATTTAGCAAGTACAGATAGCTTTTACTGGGCTCCTAATCTGGAACGAATGTTTTTAATAACCTATTAGAATCCTAACGGGTCTTTAATTAAGTCTTGACTTAGACCACTTAGTTTTCAAAATGAAGATACGGTTCAACGCATGATAAGGCGAAGACCGGAATAAAGTGTGATTTAGACCCGACAAGTTTAAAGACTTGTATAATATGGGTAATCTAAACACATTCTGGATTTTGAGACAAAAACGATACGGTTTGACCCGTTTCGGCTAATATATGCAAACTAGTTACATAAGCCGATCCGAACGCGAAAAGTGCGTAATGGATAACCATAAGGGTCATAAACAGGTTTCCTAAGTTAATATGCCTTAAATATGTTGTGATATCAGTAGGATACCTTCCATTATGCCCAAAACGAGTTTAATCTCTAATTAAGCCCCGTAGGGGTATTTTGGTCATTTTAAAGATTATAAAAAAAATTAATTACACTTCTGGGATTCGGGTCTGAATTAATCAGCAAAATAACTTATTTTAACAGGTCATATTAGTTGGTGTTAAGTCCTTTGTGACAAAATGGTTTTAAACCCTTACTATGCGTTTAATACGCTTATAAAGTCGTTTTAAGCGACTTACGGGTTAAAATAGGAATCTGAGTTTCCAGGTCAGTTCACAAGGTTCAAAACACTTCATTTATTATTTAAAATCAGTAGCAATTGGATTGGTGTCAAAAGGATTTGTAAAACGCATTTTATGGCCTAAAAGGGTATATTCGGTATTTACCGAATCAAGGCGATAATCCTAGTTTATGATCAGTTTAAAAATAATTAAAAATCTTCAAAAATCCCAAAATATTATATTACATCAGTGGGTAAAAGGTTTGGTGTCAAAAATTGGATTTAGATAGGCTTTATGCTAATGACGCCGTTTAATTATTAAGAAGCGTTCTAATTACGTCATTAAGCATAACTCCTAATCTAGACCTCCAACTGATGTGAAAATTTAGGGACATGTTTAATAATCAGTAACAAAGATTATTGTACTTTCATATTTTCCAAAATTCTCGTTTTATGGTCATAAGGGCATTATGGTCAACATTAAGCATTTAACGGAAACGCGCAAACGAATCGGACAATCAATGAACCAATCACAGAGGGTTATACCATCATGTAATCAAGTCCTAATGGGACTTTAAGGCATGTCTAAACCTACTTAAATCGGGTCAGAACTGAAGTCAAAGCAAAAGTCAAAGTTTTGCGACTTTTGGTTCCGAACCGAGTCTATACTTAGAATTGTCGGGTTGAATCATGCTTAGGCATGTTCAACTAATATTTACCAAGTTATTAAAGTGGGAAAACTGATCTTTATGAAAAAGTTATGGATTTTATTTAAAACAAACCCGTTTGACTTTTATTTGACCCGACAATTAAACTAAGTAAACGTGGTAATTAGGAGGTGCCCTTTTGAGGGTTTAACACCTTCCTAATTATGGTCACGTAGCCACGTTCGTTACGAGCAATGGCTCAACCTTTTAAAAGTCAAAGCGTTTATCGAACCGCCTGACTTTTCGGTTTAAAATGCTAAACGAAATAAACTAAGCACGAAAGGATACTTACCAGAGTCCAAGGGACTTAGGGAGGTTCTCAAAAGAGTTCAAGATCCTCCAAGAATGAGAGAGCAATCAGAAATGGAATGTGGTGTGAGTGAAAGTGAAAAAACCACCTCCTTATATACTTTTCGGGACCTCGTAGGATCGCGACAATTGTCGGGGAGCTATATTCAGATCATGACAAGTGTTAAGTGGTTTTAACATACCATGTGCAGCCCCTAGTATCGAGTTTGGGGGTATTGGAAACCATCTAGAACAAACGCCAGCAAGAAACAGGCTGTTACCAGCTGTTTCTGCATCTGATCAGGCTACGCGGCCCACGTAAGGATCTTTGTGGCCTTACGCGGCCCGCCTCACATCCCAGGTCAGCAACCATGTTTCCAAAAGTGGCAGTTTCAGTCCCTGAACATGTAAAAAGGCTTTTCTGATGCGTATGAGGCCCGTTAATCTCATTTCAAGGCTCCACCATGATGCCCACACATAGGGGATATGAAACATGCTCAAAAACATGTCGGATGTCGGTTCGTTTGGCCGTACGGTCACGTTGTGCGTCTAATTACGACGAAACACGAACGGACGCTAAAAACGAACCAAACGACGCGACGAAAGGAATTTTATCAAGCCGAACACTAAAATAAAATATTTTAGTGCTTACAAAAATTTTTGGGTGTCCGGAGATATTCAGAATGTGAGATATGCGAGAAAATGCAAACTTGTGCACTTTTTGGCACTTTTAGTCCCTGAATGACATAAAAGTTTATTTTCGCGCACGAAACACCTCTAAGCCTATATCTAAGCTATATAAAGATAAAATAGGGTATGTTTAACTTATGGTCATATTCCGGAAGGTCCGATATCCTATGAATCGGCATACTTTTGCCGTTTGACGCAAATAGTCCTTTAGTTACGCAAAGTAGCGTGAAATGCTGTTTAATGATAGCAAAGCCTTCCATGGCCCATATTGATCATTCTCAAGCATATACATACATGTTACTATGCTCCCGTTCGCTTAAATGGTCACCGAAGGGCGTAGATTCAAAAGTTGACGCTTTAGGTCCCTCTATTGCGCAAACTTGCGCATCTCATCATCTAGTAGCATTGAAGCCTCATCTAACCCATATTAGGCATTCTTGAAAGTATTATTAATCATCACGATGCTTCGGGTTTGCTAAAAGGTCATTCAGAGGTGTAATTAAACATATTGACACTTTTAGCCCCTCTAACTTGCAAAGTTGCGCGTAACTTCACTTAAAGGCATAAAAACCTTAAACGGCCAATAGTTGGCATTCCCGAGAGTATAATCAAATATCATGAAGCTCCCAGTTTGTTAAAAGGTCACTCAGAGGTAAGAATTAACATGTTGACGCTTTTAACCCTTCATTGCGCAAACTTTCAATTAATTATGCAAACGGCTACACTTGATCAACAAGTGGCTAATTTGTGAATACAAATCCGTAGCAGGTTATTTAGAAACTTATTTCAGGTATGTTAATACTTCCAGTTCTATTATAATTAATGTTTTCGATTTTTTGAAAAATTAGTCCCTAAATTCCAACGTTTGACTTCATCAGGGCTCATTACACGTGTCAATACATCATTGGTCGTGATTTTACGAGGTGTTACAATATATAGGATACACTGAGTTAGATCGAATACGTCGAAACACATGTTTTCATATGGTTAACGCATCACATCTCTACTTGATAACTTCAGACCTCATCTTTTCTAACACTTTAATTCTTTTGATTAAATCACTTAACGACTTTACACTACAACATGCGAGACATTATACTCCTTTTATCTATGTCTAATCACATTAATGTCACTAACATAGCGTGTGTAATAAAGTCAAAATCGCGTTACGTCACACATGGGCACATCATCTTCTCTAACTCTTCAACTCTTTTGATTAAATTACTTGTACGACTTTTCACTGCAACGTGCGATACATTATACTCCTTTTTACCTAACCACGTTAACGTTACTAACGTAACGTGTGTGATAAAGTAAAAAACGTGTCACATCACGCGTGGGCACCACATGTTAATGTCATCATTGTAACGCGTGTAACGAAGTGACAAACGTGATGTTCCCGCCGCAACGCGCGGCACGAGTAAAATCTAGTTTCTTTTAAATCACCATATGAAATTACATCTTTACCCCCAAGCCATCTAGAAATTACATTTATCAACTCTCTCTTATATCCTTTACTTTTCTCTCTCTAGAAAACCACCACCACTGTGAACCTTCGCCACTACCGAACACCAGTATCCTAACCTCCCTACAACCACCACTACTCCAACCACATCACCGATGCAAAACCCCGTCACTTTATTAATGTTATATATTCTTGTCTGAATTCTATCATTCTATCTTTGTAGAAAATCACCACCATCATCATCTTCTCCGATTCCATTTCACTCTCACTCGTATATATATTTATCCTATAATATGAATTCTTCCTTTATGACGGCATTTCATCACGTATCCATACATGAAAAAAGCCCTACTTTAAATCCACAACCCTCGTTCATTCATCGCTTAATTAATTATATGTATTTGACATTACTGTTTTTCGATTGTTAGTCTAGATGTGTTGACGTGTTTACTGTATTCCAAAGCTCGAGCTCGGCTTGAGCTATTTTGAGAACAACCTCAAACGAGCTAAAAATTCTGCTTGAGCTCGTTTCAATATCACTTAAACGAGCCAAGGCTTGGCTCGAGTTCGGCTTGCCAGTGTTATCATCATTATTATTATATTATATATATAAATATAAGAATAAATTACAAGTTTTGTCCTTTATGTTTACATCAAATTTCAGGCGTTGTCCTTTAACGCAAAAGTTGACAGGCGGTGTCCTTTACCTTTCAAAATCTTGCACGTTTTGTCCTTTAGGTCAAACCCAGTTAGATTTTTTGGTTAAATCTGGTCATGTGCAAGGGTATTCTTGTCATTTCACATCCTCATGGACTATTTTTTAAAACAACTTATATTTAGGGACTAGTTTATAAAAAATAAAGAGATCTATAACACATGCCCTCTCTCTCTAACACATGCCCTCTCTGTCGACCTCACCGTCTTCTCCGGCGACCTCACCGTTAGACACCGGCGACCTCACCGTCAGTTAGTTAACATAGATCTTCATAGATATAGGTTCTGTGAAAATCAGAGCTTCATAGATAACACCGGTAACCTCACCATCTTCTCCGGCGACCTCACCGGTTCTGTGTTTTCCAAGGGCACATTTAAACCAGAGCTTCATAAATCTAGGTTCTGTGAAAACCGACCAGTTAGTTAACATAGATCTGGGTTCTCTGTTAACCTGAGCTTCATAGATAACACACCAAATCGGAGCTCCAAATCCAACAACATCAAACAACCGGTTCACTCGCCGCTTCCTCTAAACTTATGTCGTAGTTCTAGTATCCGAACAACCGGAAACTTTCCTTAACTCTCATCCAGTGTCATCTCTCTTCGGTCACCATCCGTAGCATGAAAGTTTCATAAAATTTTCATGTGCCTTGTACTTCTCCACCATCACCATTCAGAAGAGAGAAGAGAAGAGAAGAGAAGAGAAGAGAGAGAGATTAAGAATGCAGAAAAACTTTATTTTCTTAATTCTTACAGACCCCATGGAAGGGAGATCTACATTGAGACCAGCGGATCTGCTCGTCTTTGGCTGGGCGGGAGGGAAACATGCTTGTGTGGATTTCACAGGAGTCTCCCCCTTAGCTGGTTTAAGGGAAAGCGGGTTTGTAGCAGGACAAGCTATAAGGAAAGCAGAATAAAAAAAGTGGATAAACACGCTAAAGCATGTGCTGATAACCAACATGCATTTGTCCCCTTCGCCTTCGACACCTTTGGATCCCTTGCTCCAGAAGCTATCCGTTTGTTGACTAGGGTCCAAAAGGTTGTCCACAGCAGTGGCTCATTAACAGGGGGCAGAGGTTTGTCTTTAATAGGCTAGGGTTTGCTATTCAGAAAGGGGTAGCGGCGCAGCTTGTTGCTCGCTTACCTGTGATATTGATGTAAAGTGCATTTAGATGTGAATAAAAGAATTATTTGTTTTCTTTTTATTATAAACTTTTAATTATTTACAAAATAGCCCATTGATATAATTTATCTTACAAAATAGTCCCCGAGGAAGTGAAATTACAATAGTACCCTCATGTGCAAGCTAGATTTAATAAAAAAATCAAACTGGGTTTGGCCTAAAGAACAAAACGTGCAAGATTTTGAAAGGTAAAGAACACCGCCTGTCAACTTTTGCGCTAAAGGACAACGCCTGAAATTTGATGTAAACATAAAAGACAAAACTTGTAATTTACTCAAAAAAATAAAATTTTGTTTGTGCTCATTTAGGCTTGCAAGCCTAAAAGAGATTTGTATTTCAGGCTCGAGATCGAGTCGATAACAAAACGAGCTCTATTTCAGGCTCGAGCTCAGGCTCGTTAATGCTCGGCTCGTTCGAGCTTTTAACCGAGCCGATAACGAGTAACTCTCGAGCGTTTAGGTTTGTTTACACGCTACAAACGACTATCGTGTAGATAAAAAAACCCGAACCGGATCCACAAGCCTCTACGATTCACACCAAATAAAGCGAACGAGGGTTTAGGAAATAAACAGTGGTAAAAACAAACAGAAAGCCCTAAATCAATCGACACGAGTGGGCAAAGATACAACACCGAAAACCCTCTCGTCCGTCGTCGTGCGTCGGTTCCGTCGCCGGCTTGCTCCGCCGTTAGCTTCATTGCAGCTATTCAACACTGTTATCTGCCACATCTTCATTTTAGGTCTACCGTCTGCTTCCGTGGGCTTTCGTCCACAACACAGGCTTGTTTACAATTTCACAAGTATGATTTTCTACACTATCGAGAATGCATCGAGTTTTAATTCATAATACAGCTTAAATTATTTGTTAAGGATCTTACGGAAAGTTTCTACTTCAAAAGTTTCTGATACTCTAATCATAATCATAGGCGAATGAGTATTTGTGATTGAATTGTAATTAGGTTTATTATTATCTGACTGTATGTTATATTCAACTGGACATATGAATGATTTAATTGTAGGTTAAATAGCTGCTATTAGTTACTGGTGCTGGTGACTTCTATATGAAAATTCACTGATTCGTTACACATATGTTTCTGAAGAAAAATTTAAGCTGCACACTTGCTGTTGTAGATGAATTTTTGCTGTGGTGGTTGTATTTTTATTTGCTATAGTAGTTATTAATATCAAATGTTTTATGTTTTAAGGTTGAATGTTGTGATGGGTTGTATACATAGTTTATGAGCCTTGTTCGATTAAAGTAATAAATTAGGATGACAATTGTGTTCTGTAACATTGGCATTTTGGTAGTTTGCTACCTCCAGGAGACACCACTCACCATCCGATCTTAACAACATTGCTAATAATATACAATCCAAATGACAGTTTTAGAGAATACTACTGACTAGTGCATTGAGCCTGATTTTTTTCTTTTAGAAATCTCTCGAATCTAGATGATAGTAGGATGGGGTTGATTTACGTTGGGATAGAATAGTGAATTTAAAATACTTGGATATGGCCATCAGCCATCTTTGGTTCTGTTTTCACCATTTTGTAGAAATATGCTGATGCCATAAATAATAGGCTGTACATTATATTTAAGATGGAGACAATAACTATAGTTGCTTTTGATAATCAATATTTCATGAATTCTGATGTTCTTTATTTTCCGGATATTATTATGCAGATAAGATAATGGAATCAACATCTCAAGGGCCAGGCTCTGATCCACCTGTTGAATGGAAATCTTCTACATCTTTGACTCCAACTGTGGCACCTGCTTCAGTTGCTGGTACAGCCACTTTAAAGGATGAAGGCATTGTAGGCACTGAGTCAACACATGACTCTGACTCAGCAAACCGTGTTAACTCACATGGTCATGTTGCTTCCACCCCTTCATTTTCGTACAATGTGCCTCCAAATGCTAGTATAAATTCTGAGAGCCCTCACCCATCTTCCAGCACTGTTAGTGGATCCCTTTGTAACCTATTGTTTTTCTGCTTGCTGGAAGCGTGATAATTTTCCATTGAATATTACATTACCTCACATATTTTTCCAAATTAATGCAAACGTTATGTGTGTATTACAAACTAACGTTTCTGATTATAACTGCAGGCTATGGTAAATTCACCAGGTTCTTCATCTCTTCCTAGACCTCCTGTTCCTGCTAGTTCTGGTCCTTCATTTTCATACAACATTCCGCAAGCCGATATTGTTTCATTTCAGTCGACAATGGTAAGGATCGCTACGAAACTATTGTCAATTCACATTCCTGAAATAAACCTGTTAGTTATGTTTTCTGTTAACTGCTTTTTACATATTTGTGGTGTCTTCTTGCCCTTCACTTCTTTTTAGGTGGCTGACTCAGCAAAGTCTGAAGCGCCAAAAAATGTCTCAACTTCTGCTACATCCTTGCAACCTCCTGTTTCTGGACACCTGACACACCCCGGTTCATTTATGCAAGGAATGAATACACAGGTCAGGCCACCACCTTCGTCTGTTGCTGTTCCAAGAGAAGTGGCATCAGATGCTACTAATTTTTCTTATAATGGAAACCACCAGTTGCCGCAGAAGGATCAGTCTGTATGTACATCTTTTGAGTCTTATAATTGAAATCGTCTGTAGGCATGATTGGTTATACCTTTTTTGCACCTGATATTGGCATAATCACAGGCTGTATGGATTTTTTGTTGATTTAGTAATTAGCATGGAAGTTAAGAACTAGGGGTGCAAACGAGCCGAGCCCGAGCTCGATGAACTTTTGAGAGCTCGAGCTCGGCTCGGTTCGAGCTTTGTTTTCAAAGCTCGAGCTCAGCTCGTTGGTAGTTTCTCAAGCTCTAGCTCGAGATTGGCTCGTTTATTATATATTAATTAATATATTTAAATAAAAATAACATAAATAATAGACTCTTTTAGGCTCGCGAGCTCGATAAGTGAAGCTCGGGCTCAGGCTCGTTTACTTATCAAGCTTATTTTTAGGTTTGGGCTCGGCTCGTAAACTAGTTTAAATAAGCTCGCCTCGGCTCGTTTACTAGACAACTTTAAATAAGGGGTAAATGTTATTAAATATTAAAAAAACTAATAATATTACACTAAGGCTCGACGAGCCTGACAAGCTTCACATGCCAGGCTCGATAAATAAGTGAGCTTTATTTTGGGCTCAAGCTTAGCTCGGGCTTGATAAGGCTCGGCTCGTTTCAAGCTTTTTCTCGAGCTGATCTCGAGCAGCTTGCGAGCCGCTCGGCTCGTTTGCACCCCTAGTTAAGAACTTAAGATCATAGTCAGTCTACTTGCAAATTAATTCTGTAACAAAAGATTTGGACTGTGGTGAGTGGTGACTATTGACAAATAGTAGTTTAAGTATGTTGGATGCTGCACAACTTGTGTATTGTTAGAAGAATTTGATGCTTATTGGTTAGTGTTTCACAATGATAAACGTTACTATATGTTTTGGTTTTGTGATCATAACCATTACCTGTAGGAAGCAAATTGTACATTTTTTTGAGAAGCTTCATCTGGAGACTAACATGTCATGCGATCTATATGCAACAGAATGTTACCGGGCCTACTGTGTCTCCTGCTACATCCGTTCCTCATCCTGTTTCACAGCATGCTTATTCACCTTTAGGTGCCACGTCATCAAATCCGAACACTGCTTCACCACCATTTAGGATGCCACCTGGACCACCTTTTCAACCGCCTCCAGGTGCCCCAAGGACTCCTGTAACACCTCAGCAACCATTTTATGGCACCTATGCTTCCAATCCCCCCATGGTGGGCCCTCCTCAAGGAGTCTGGCTTCAATCTCCACCAATCGGAAGCTTGTCTAGACCGCAACTTTTACCATATCCACCTGCATTTCCTGGCCCGTTTCCTTTGTCAGCTCAACGCACGCCACTGCCGTTGGTCCAACCATCCAATGCTCAGCCTCCTAGTACATCAATTGGAGTTTCGGGCAGCGTGGCTCAAGAATTACCTCCAGGGACTTGTATGTGTGAATAATAAATAATATTGTGAATTTGTGATTTTCAGATAATAATATTGTGCAATTTGTGATTCACGTTTATGTTTTGCAGACAATAGCAAGCTTCTAAATGCTGTTGGTGTAAAGGAAGAATCTGTCACTGGTGATCTGTTGGATGCTTGGTCAGCACACAGGACTGAAACAGGAACCATCTACTATTATAATGCTGTGACTGGACAGTCTACATACCAAAAACCCGTTGGTTTTAAGGGAGAGGTACATCTTTTTTGTTTTGGTTGTTCTATGTGCATAATATGATAGATACTAAAACCTATGAAATGTCTACTGTATTTGAGTTTTAATTGATGTGGTTTTCTCTAATCTGGCGTTCAAATTCATGTAGTTTCCTTTTCTTTTAGGTAGCAAAATTTGAAACCAGCTTGATGTATGTTAGCATCATTGTACTGATCTATTGTTTTATGTGTGCCTTTCCCGAATGAACTAATGGTTTCTTTTTTTGTTTTGTTTTCTACTTTTTTGTTGGCAGCCTGATAAAGTTTTTGCACAACCAACTCCGATTTCATGGTGAGTGATTTGCATGAATATTTGTTTACACTTTTTCCCTTTCTTCACTCTAAGTCGTGTTTGAGATCTATGAAGTTAATGCGGTAAAATATCGGATATCGGTCAAGGACCGATATTTGAAATATAGGTTATCTCGGTGATATATCGGTGGGATATCGGTAATTTTAATATAATGCAGAATTTATATATATAGCAATTTAACACCAATAATTCAGTGATATATCGGTTATATCGGTCAAACATCGGTGATGTATCGGTTATATCGGTCAAATATCGGTGATATATCGGTCAATATCGCCGATAATATCGGTACCGGTATTTTGACCGATATTTGACACCGATATTTTACTAAGGGACCGATATGACCGATATTAACTGCATAGTTTGAGATTCAAAGGAACAAGTATCAGTATGGTATTGTGAAATTACTCTTTTTTCAATAGAGAGAAATATAATGTACAACTTAGATCTTTTGGCTGTTCTTGAGTGAGGTTATATACTTCTATAAATGCTTTTAAGAAGATATACGGTGATCAACAGCCTCAGCCCTATATTAAAATTGAAGATAGAAATTTTACGATAAACTTTTTTTTATGGTATTACGTTACCGTAGCTTTCTGTTCTCTTAATTTATTTTGTATATTATTCAGGGAGAAGTGTGCTGGCACAGATTGGTCACTGGTCACCACAAATGACGGGAAAAGATACTACTACAATGCTAAAACCAAGGTAACACAAGCTTATTTGCTATAATGAAGTTTTATTACTTCAAGTTGACTTGCATTATATTTATATTGACATGTAAACTCAGTTTCGATGTTTACAAATTTTTATTATTTCAGCTGAGCAGCTGGCAAATACCAGCAGATGTGGCCGAGTTAAGAAAGAAGCAGGAAAGTGATGCTTTAAAAGAACAATCAATATCAGTGCAAAACGTAACTACTTTAACTGAAAAAGGATCCGGCCCATTAAGCTTGAACGCCCCTGCTATTACCACAGGTGGCCGTGATGCCATATCTCCTGTCTCATCATCCGCACTTGATTTGATAAAAAAGAAACTGCAAGATTCTGCAGCTCCTGCTACCACTGAATCTGATCTGAACGGTTCTACACCAGTTGATCAAGCAGGGAAGGGCCCACATGGTGAGAACGGAAAAGACAAGGTCAAAGATGATAATGGTGATGGAAATGTTTCAAACAGCTCGTCCGATTCAGATGATGTGGACACTGGACCAACCAAAGAGGAGCGGGCTATCCAGTTTAAGGTATCTTTATGTTGTTGATAACTGTAAACCAATATTTTTTATTTTTCTATTATGTTTTTTTTTTATATTAAACTTTTTACTTGTGGAATATCAGGAGATGCTCAAGGAGCGTGGGGTGGCCCCGTTTTCAAAATGGGAGAAGGAGCTTCCTAAATTTGTGTTTGATCCGCGTTTTAAGGTTACTGATATGATATTTTACTGTTGCTGTTTATATTTGCGTTATTTCTATTGTACTTCAGCTGATTTTTCATGCCATATGCTGTTTGAAACACTGCAATACAAATTCGCAACATGCTGCTTAAATTTTCTGTCTACATCAGTTTGTCACCAAAGAAAACATTTAATGAATCAAACTATGATAATTGAGTTTCGGTTTTGGTTTTCAGTCTACTAAGTGTATAGGAACAATGTTCCTCTTGCAGGCAATACCAAGTTATAGTGCTCGAAGAGCCATATTTGATCATTTTGTCAGAACTCGTGCTGAAGAAGAACGCAAAGAAAAACGAGCCGCACAGAAGGCTGCAATTGAAGGTTACAAACAGTTACTGGATGAGGCGAAGGAGGTTTGATTTAAGTCTGTCTCTAATTTAAATCTCAAAAGTTCCATTTATATAATCATAGCCTGTAATGTAATCAAATTATGAATAATGTGAGTTATAATTTGTTGCCATTGCTGTATCTATCTTTTAGGATATCACCCACAACACTGATTATCAAACGTTTAAAAGAAAATGGGGCCACGATCCAAGGTTTGAGGCCTTGGACAGAAAAGAACGCGAAGCATTACTAAATGAAAGGTAGTTAATCTTTAATATTTATTTGCAATTTAGATACAACTCTTAGTGAAATGTGTTACACTTAGTATGTTTACAATGCAGAATCTCACATTTCAGTACATTCATGGGTTTTTTAAGGGGTGCTAATTGCTAAATTTTAGGCGAACTCGAACACGTCCTGAACCCTAAAATCGTGTCATACATATGAACCCGAACGTGACCCGAATATTCTCGGGTTGACCCGAACACGACCAATTCCACCTGATTTTATTTTTTTCAGCAATTTAAAATAATAAAATTAAAATTTACTAAAAACACAGAAATTTATATAATACAGTTACATTTAAACTATAAAATCTTATGTCAATTTCTCTTTTTAAGTGATAATTATGGCATAAAATACACACCCAATTTAATTTATGACATAAAATAAATTGTAAATTTTATATAATATAATATAAATGGGTCAACTCGCCCAACCCGACCGGGTTGACCCGAACTTGACCCGTTTAGCTAAACGGGTTCAACCTGAAACTGACCTGAACTCGTTTAGACTAAATCCAAACCTGTGAATTTCGTGTTAGGTTCGTGTTGTATTTTGGGTCATGTTAGAAATTCACTCCCCTAGTTTTTTTACGTTGTTTATAATGTTCTGATATTTATTTTGTATCAGGGTTATTCCACTAAAGAGGTCTGTTGAAGAAGAGGCCCGTGCAAAACGTGCAGCTATTGTTTCTAGTTTCAAGTCGATGCTTAGGGAGAATAAGGATATTTCTTCAACTTCTCGTTGGTCCAAGGTTAGTAAATGTGTAGAAATCTGAATTGGACTTTGTTCTTTTTCGTTGATCATGCGTTAATTTGTTTTTAACGTTTGATCTTGAAGGTTAAGGATATGTTTAGAAATGATCCTCGATACAAATCTGTTAAGCATGAGGATAGGGAAGACATATTTAATGAATATATTTCTGAGCTAAAGGAGTCTGGCGTTGAAGCTGAAAGGGCAGCAAAGGCAAAACGTGATGAAGAGGTATAATAAGCTTTTTCTTAATTTCCTTTTTCTCGAATTCTCTTTTGGGCGTGGTTATTATGCTGCCTTCTAAATTTTCATGGAATTTATCGTAATTAATCACTAATTCATATAAACAAATTACTTTATATTCTTTTATGTTTAGTCATTTATGTTCTTTGTGTTCATTTATGTTTGTTCAGTTATGGTCATTTGTGCTGTTTATTGTTTGTTTGTTTATATTCGTTTGAGTTTGTTTGTTTATGTTCGTTTACGTTCATGAATTGTTCGTTTAGGTTTTAAACGAACGAACATAAACGAACACGAACTTGCTCATTTTCTTAATATAAAAGGACATGGACAAAAGCGTGTTTGGTTATACGTTCGTGTTCATGTTCGGTTAAAGTTAAATGAACGAATACGAACATGCCTCTGTACGTGTTCGCTCGGTTCATTTACAGGCCTAATAATATACATGCACATGTTGGTTAGTGAATGTATATACATCAATGCACAAAGATGAAACACTAGCCCATAAGAAAGGCATTTCATAAATTACATATTACTTTTTTGTGTTTCCATAAGGTGATTAAAATCTCAAGTGTTGCTAATTGTACTTTTAAGATGGTATAATATATTTATTCTCACATCTTTAAGGATTTAGGGTTTACTCTTTACACGAATCTCCTAATCATCGTGCTTTTTGTTGCTTTATCGAACCTTGTCTTAAATAAGTAGCTGGTATAATTGTTACATATGTCTAAGGTTGTTATAAATGCTTATGTCATAAATAAATGCAGGAGAAATTGAAGGAAAGAGAGCGGGTATTGCGTAAGCGAAAAGAGCGAGAAGAACAAGAAGTGGAGAGAGTGCGTTCTAAAGCTCTCAGAAAGGAAGCTATCGAGTCATATCAAGCATTACTTGTAGAAACAATTAAAGATCCACAGGTCCTCTTTTATCCATTTTAAAATTAACATCTTGAAAAGTTGAATATTTATATCCGATAGTTGGACTTATTTCAAACATATATAAAAGTCACACTCGATAATCAGATTCATTTGAAACATATACAAAGGTTACAACAAAAGTTGAGCATAACTTAAACCAATCTAAGATAAAACGATGATAAAGTTCAACAATAACATAATTTGCAAATTGCAATTCATATAAGAAACCTACATATCACATAAGACACAAAGCTCGATAAGCACTCGAACCAAGCTTGTTTTTTAGCGCTTGAGTTCGAACTTGATAATACTTCTTTTGCAGCCATAGTTACAAATGTACTGGTCTAATAAGCTATGCAGTTAATAGCGGCGCTATAGCAGTGCTATAGCGGTTAGCGGACGTCTGGGTTTGTAGCGGTCCAAATAGTGGTGGCTCATAGCGGTTCCGTTATTAGCGGCGCTATAGCCCGCTATTTGGAAACCTGTATAGCGGTCAAAGTCAAATTAGGTCAAAGTTTGAAAAAATCGGTCAAAAGTCGCCTATAATCGGACCAAATCGGTCAAAACTGGATCAGATATTAGTCAAAAATTGACCTAATCGGTTAAGTGAAACGAATTGTTACCTTAATTTGAACAAAAATCAGTTGTTGCTCCATGATTTTGAACCATTGTAGAGATAACTGGGTACTATGCCTGATGAAGAAGAGAAGGGGATCAGTTGTTGCTCCATGATTTTGAACCATTGTAGAGATAACTGGGTACTATGCCTGATGAAGAAGAGAAGGGGAGCGGGAAAACGGCGTATGATGAAAATGGGGATGATTATGGTTATTTAAGTTTGGGTATTTTAACATATAACCCCCCTCCATCTTCATTAGTTTATATTTAGTCCTCATACTTCTGAATTTTTATATAAAAATATAAAATTAATGGTATATGTATGTATATAATATATATAAAAATACATAAATTATGCATGGTATAAAAATTACCGCTATATCACCGCTATACCACCGCTATAACCTATATATAATATAGCGGACCTTGACTGCTATTCGATTTTGGACCGCTTTAACTGCTTAGCTAATAAGAATTTGAGTACAGTAGTTTTTTTATTCATTCTACCGCTCATATATGTTAAGGAAAAGGTGGATGCTATCCGTATATTTTGTATTTAAAATAATGTTAATAGAAGGTACCCGAACTCCCGAAGTAACTAACCAAATTATAATTTCTACTTGTTAAATCATAAGTATAAAGCTATAATCAGTAATTCTTGATGTTTATCCTTTCGTATGTTCAGATTTCATGGACGGATGCAAAGCCTAAAATAGAGAAGGATCCTCAAGGGCGTGCAGCAAACCCTTATTTAGATCAATCAGATCTCGAAAAGCTTTTCCGTGAACACACTAAGTTATTGCATGATGTAAGTTGTTTAGACCCATGATGACTTTTTGTAAAGGCTCTTTAACCAAACCTGCGTATTAAAAGCTACTTTTTTCGGCCTAAACTTGCTTTAACCAAACCTGCTAGATTTTTTTTTGTTAACTTTGTGTGTTGTCGTGTTTCAGAGGTGTGCAAATGAATACAAAGCTTTGTTAGCTGAAGTAATAACCACAGATGCAGCTACAAAAGAATATGAAGACGGTAAAACAGTTTTTACTTCATGGTCAACAGCCAGACACTTGCTCAAAGATGACACTCGGTACAACAAAATGCCAAGAAAAGACAGAGAACCTTTATGGCGGCGGCATGTCGAGGACCTGCAACGAAGGCGCAAGTCAACAGTTGACCAAGATATGGAAAAACATGGTGACGGTAAAACAGCTAGTTTAGTTGATTCTAGGAAACACCTTTCAGGGTATAAGAGAAGCCATGATCGCCGGTAGCTTTATTTGGGGCTACATGTCCGTTGACATTTTATCAGCCTCTTAACCGTCTGCTCTGTGATCTCTTGAATATTCTTTGTTTTCCATGTATACTATGTTATGGCTATTATCGTATCGTCTAGTTAAGGTGCGGGTGTTATGGTTAAATTAGAATTTTTTTACTTCTGGTTTGCCGATGTTTTGTTCTTTTTTAACTCTAGGAATTGTTTTTATCTGCGGTATTCTAAAAAGTAGAGAAGTACTTATCGGTAGAGCCAAAATCTTTTGCAAGATGTTATTAGCGACAGAAACTGGTTGCAAGGAAAATACCTGAAAAGAAATTTCCTGCAAAAATGGTTGCAAGGAAAATACCTGAAAAGAAATTTCCTGCAAACACTGTTTTTTGCACTTCTTGCCTACCCGTTTTCTATCTTTTTAAATATTTAGTAATATTGTTTTTTTTTTCCAAACTGTTGGTAAGAGCACTTTAAATTAATAATTTATCATTTTTAAAGTGCTACTATAAAAGATTATTTTAAATAATCTTACCTGCGAGTATAAATACACCATAAAATTGTAGACTCGCACTGTATACGTTGAATTAATGTTACAAAATTTCCTTCTTAACACAAGGGTAGTTTGGTTATTTAGGTGCCCTGAGCATAAAAGTTTATCTTTTATTTTTTCAATTTCTGGAGACCAAAGTTGCAATAAGGACCATTGGTTTCCAAGTAATTAACCCTAAATTTATTGTAAATTTATGGCTACCATCCTCTTAAACGACACATCACCTTGAGGCCTTTCACTATGTTTGGTGACAAATTAGTACTACAATAAATAAATACAATTAGTTTTGGGCTTAATGGTATTGGATGAGAGGAAAACTTCATGGTTAAGTGTGTTTAAATAAGAGTAGTTTAAGGATAGGTGACCTCATCTCAGCAATCAAAAACAAATATATGAGCTCCATGTGGGTAAAACAGACAATATTAATGGTATGAGAAGCCGGATGTTACAGTGATAGCCCATGTAGACATCCACATAAGTATCATGTTATGATCATTGGCTACGTGAAATGTTATGTAGTCATCTTGTAATACTTAGGATCAATACCCATTGAGTGCACAACACCAACATTAAAGTTGGATACACAATTTGCTACTTATGTGCCACACGTCACGGCTTTTATGGAGTGTGGCCGGTATTACCATTCACCAAAAGAAACCACTTATATATCAAAAGGTTGATTCATACTCATCTACCAATTTCATGTGGTAAACATACGAAGAAACCCACGAGGGTTATCCAAATGCATAACCGGGGGAGAGTTATCTAATCTTCACAAGCTCTGATTCAAAGATGATTCCTGCAATACTAGCAACATTGTGAACTCGTTACAAGAAGAAGATGTGGGGGTTTATTCTTGTAACCATAATCCGGCGTGAGAACAAGTATCGTTCTTTCTAGAGAGAAAGAGAGTTTAGAGTGAGAGTAATGAGAGCAAAGTGAATAGAATGCTTAAACCTTTGTAGAAGTGTTGTATTTATAGCTGAGCGATTGGAGCAGAGCCAGACCTATAGTACAAGTAACTCAGGCTTGAGCCTAGGGCCACCAAAAAGAGGACCCCCACTTAAAAGAAAATTAATATGCTAACTATTAATAATATTAGTGCAAACTTATTGTTTTAGATTTGTTTGATTCTTACACAAGAAAACCACTCTCTATTATAGTTGTGTAGATTATTGTTTTGTTCCAAATACGGATAAAGGACAATCAATGAAGAAAAAAGGTGTCACGCCTAAATTTCCACATGCAGAGTTTTACCACGAGGCGTGTGACTGACCAGGATCTAGCCACTAATCATGTTGAACCAATCATTTAAAACCGTAAAAACTTCACTAATAACATGATTAGCGATAAAGTTTAATTGTCTAAACACAATTTATGATGCAACGTAAAAATAAAGTAAAACCCATCAAGAACTTAAAACCACAAGTTTAATAAATGTTCAAAACATAAAATTTTAGCGAATCACCCACTCCAGGCGATTGCAACATCCGTCCATAGCTGTGCCTACTTACCTGCAAAGCATGCAACTACGTTTCAACAATAAAGTTGGCGAATTCACAAATCATAGTTTAGCAAAAGTAAAGTTCACAATGTTTTTGATTTATGTATGACTCGGCTAGTTAACCCTTATCACATGACTAAATTGTGTACCGAATGCTGACGTTTCGTTTGTGCCCTCATTAATGTGTATCGACATTAATGCAAGAGTGAAGGTTAGAAGTTCACGCCCGGCCTCCAGCACGGTGTGAGGTTTGTCAAGTATAATAGCGCTAACAACCAATGCCTTGCGTATGCCAATGGCTTTATAGCC
This sequence comes from Helianthus tuberosus, assembly GCA_030545235.1. Classification (NCBI taxonomy): domain Eukaryota; kingdom Viridiplantae; phylum Streptophyta; class Magnoliopsida; order Asterales; family Asteraceae; genus Helianthus; species Helianthus tuberosus. The sequence goes on along the minus strand of CM060422.1, from coordinate 2,976,450 downwards.
TAGTGACATCTTGGAGGTGGGATAAGGTTTTAAGACCAATAGGTCTTGGGTTCGATTCCCACAAGGGGGTTTCCTATATTTACTGAATTAGTGTGTAGGCATTATGCCTGGAGATGAATATAATAAAGTGGTTCCGTTGGTGTCACGATGATACTCTATGAATTGGTGTATAGGCATTATGCCTAGTGAAAATGAATATAATCAGGTTTCGCTGGTTGCACGATTATACTTCAGTAATCCAAATTTGTTCGTTAGAAAAATGTATAGCCCCTCCCCTTCTTCCCTCACTTCTCCCCCTCTGCCGTCACTCCGCCGTAAACAGCTCTCTGCCTCAACAACATATGCTACATAGCCTTTGTGGTTAACCCTTTGTTGACATAGAATTCAAAGGATTTCAACAACCTATTGTTCGTTTCTCCACTACCCCTTTCACAGAAATTATATTATATAACCCTACAAATACTAACTTGGGGTATGTTTATGGGTTGCGTCCCTGCTTCATGATTTACGAAAGCATCTGGAACCGGTTGGCATTTATTTATCTAAAACATTCACACCCACCGGTTGAAAATGGAACTGACAAACATTCATACCCACGCGCCTTTAGAAACATTATAAACATTCAAAGTTATTGCACAATATTTCCTTAATTCCTTGCCCTTTTAAATTAATTAAATTTGATATTACATTGGAAGAAGCGACGCATATTTTACCCCAAACCTTTAAACCCTTCAATCTTCCTAAAATCTATTTTCCTTTCTTCATACTCCATTCATCTTTAGGAACCACATCGGTTATCCCTCCTTCAAACTCCAGTCACTAATGAATATAAAGTACCAAACAACCACGCACGCCATACAGTTCCGGCAGTAACCGCCAACAATGTTTTCCCACCGATTCTCCCTCGCCTTAATTTTCCGCTGTTACCAATCTTCACTTCGGTTCGCCCCTGATTTGGTATGTTTTCACTGTTTATCAATCGTTTTATATATTCGCTTTTGATTACTTCGGTTCAGATTTTCGATTCCTGATTCATCAATTGTTTTTTTTTTTTTTTTTTTTCTGTTGATTATTTTGGTTTGTTTTTTATTACTTCGGTTCTTTGTATGAAATGAACGGATGTGAATTTTTATTTGTAGATTCTGAAAGTAAAATAGAGACTGAACTCACATTCATAAAACTTTAATCAAATTCTATCAGACCTTTAAGGAAAAGTTCGGCAAGAGACTACGATCCCGGTTCCGATGAACATTTAGTCTAAATTCTCGGAGTTTAATAAATGGATTGAATTTGATTAAACATTGAAAGCATTCGTTGTTTGCAATGATTTCATATCAGGTAATCGGTTAGATCTCGCCGCATGTTTATTGATTCGCATGCCTCTTCATATACGCTTATGTTATTTTATTTTAGTTGATGGAATTCCGATTGAAACCTTACAATCTCTACAAAATCGTGTAGAATTTTGAGTTAATTATTAGGGATGGTCTTATGATGTTTATACAAGTGTCTGATCAATTGGTTTTTAATATTTTTTAAGCAATTGTTATCAAAATCCTTTTTTTATTAATATTTCTGATCCATTTGTTTCATACCAAGCCAAAAAGTTTTGGGGCGAACCATGATCTCGGTTTTAATCACGTAAGTGTTGTTTAGTATTTTAAAAATAAATTTAATCAAAATTATTGGTGAAGAAGAGGATTAAATTTGATCAAATTGAGTTCAAATCGTTCCTCAACAGGAAGATATTAAAACCAATTTGACTTTTGTAAAGTTAAAGTTTATTTGTTTCTTTGTGTGTTTCGTTCAATTTTCGATTTAAATACTTCTTTGATTATTGATGATTTAATTCGTGAAATGTTAGAATCGGTTGTGCACGCCCGTAGGTGTTATACTTCAACCTTCACATCCTGTTACAACTATCAAATACCTTTTAAAAGAGCATGTATGTGATTGCTGTGTTTTTTTTGAGAAAGATGAAGAAGTAAGAGGGCCATTGTTGGGTTGGTGTGAGTTTATGTGATGACTGATGGTTGTGTGTGTTTTTAATCATAGGAAAATATTAACAAAATCTTTGAAAACATTCATATAGATGGAATTTCATATGAGAAAATTTGAATTTTTTTTCAATTGTACGAATTGGGAATTGAAAAGTTTGTTTCAATGATTTTGTATCACATAATCGGTTAGATCCCGCCGCATTTTAATATTTCACATAGTGACTTGCATTCATAATCAGGTTCCCGCCGCAACGCGCGGGTTAGCGTCAACTCGTAATACTACAAAAAGTAACTTAAGACACAATGGTTTGTATCACACCCTTTCAAAAAGTCACAACCCTTCAAACAATTTTTATACATTACATTCTTACAAAAAAATCACAACCCTTCGTATACATACAACTTACAACCCTTCAAATTACTTTTAAATATATCATACCCTTCACCGATTATTAACATGCTTTACATTCAAATACTAATTAAACAAACCGACACAACTGCTGAAACATTCAAATACAACGACAGACCCTTTCAAAAGAAATGTTATATTAATAAACTACACACAACTAATTAACCATTCCTCCCACAATAATAATACTTTTAAATTATACCCTATCATCAAATTTTAATCCTCCACAACATCAACGAAAACAAAACGTACATATTCAATAACCGTTTCAACCAACACCGAATCGTCACTTCCCATCTTCCCCATATCCCGTTCTCACTCCTGGCAAACAATTCGGTTTTTGTGACGTCCATTCTGTTGGGGAATTTCAGTTTACCGGACGATCAGAGAGGCGTGTAATCACTCTCAGATCAAATTATTTCGGTGGTTCACCCGAATAATTCAATCGGATACAACTCTGATTTCGAGAAATGAACAATGAAACGGATAACGGTGCCAATGAATGTTAATCGTTGAAAGTTCTTTGTTTAAGCGGTTTAATTAGTTTATGAAGTTATGAATCGTGTAACGGTTAAAAAAACTGATTTCTACATTATTCAGTTGTATATATGATGTGAAAGCCATTTAAGATATTAGAGTGTACAACACCCATTAGAACATATTTGGTGTTATGACCCATAATATTAGTATTACAGAATACAAATAAATGATATTGCTCATATGTTTGAATTAATTTTTACTTCATTTACTTCACATCGTTACTTGATATAAGTTTTTTTTTCATAGTACTTTCTAATAATATAAATAACTAAAATACAATTTAATCATGTAAAAATGTAAGTTTTTAAAATGTATTCTATCTAATCCATTAAATACCGATTAAAGTAACTATAAAAGGGGTTAAGATAGATTATAAAAATTGAGTAATTTGTTCTGTAGAAGTAAATGAACTTCTCAATATTACTAACAAAAATGTAATCGAGCGTCTCCAAAAGTTGAAAACACGTAATCTATATATTTTTGAATTATATTAACATATTTAATGAATAATGATGTTATTTTATCATCATTTATTTCTAACCAAACGATGTTATTTTAGGTTGGAAGAAGGCAATAAACGTTGGGTCATTTGACGCCTTGACGGTTGAAGACGGCAAAAGACGGTGGGCGTTTAATAGCGGCGCCCTTGGCACTGTTGCCGGTGTCCCTTATTTTTGTTGTCGTACGTGATCAAACTCTAGTTGAAAACGAATGCTATCTCCATGTGGGTTCCCCTAATCAGGTCAGTTTCTCGCCGAAATTTGGTCAAATATGACCGCATTTTCCGATTCAGTTCAGTTTCATCACTTGCTCAGTTACCTTTCTCCGACGTATCAGACTCCGGTTCAGAAGAAAACTACCCACACCCCTTTAACAACAACAATATCGCCTCATTTGATCATGCCCACCAGGTGTTTGATAAAATGTCAGTTATTGAAACCTTAAACTACTTGAAAGAACAACCCAATACAGCATTGAATTTACTCACCCGATTGAAACTATGTGGTTTTACCCATGATGTTGCAACCTATATGGCTATTATAAGGTTTATGTGTTACTGGGGTATGATTAGTAGGTTAAAGTTTTTGTTTTTAGAGGTTATTGTGGATAAAGATGGGGCTTTTGGGTTTAACGTTTCGGATTTGTTTGAAGGGTTGTTGAAAGAGTTTAATGTGGGTGATCAACATTTGTTTGTTATAGCAGTTGATGCTTTGATTAAGGCTTTTCTTAACGTTAGACGGCTTGATGAAGCGTTTGAGGTTTTGTTAAAGATACAAGGTCGATTTGTTCTGTCTGTGCGGACGTGTAATCTTTTTTTGAACGAGTTGGTTGAAGAGGGTGAAGTAGATATCGCTATGGCGGTTTATGAACATTTAAAGACGAGCGGTTTTTGTCCAAACGTGTACACGTATGGGATTGTGGTTAAAGGACTATGTAGGAAAGGACGCGTGAATGAAGCTGCAGATGTATTCAGAGAAATGGAAGAAACTGGAGTTGAGTCCGATGCGTTCATGTTTGGTTCGTATATTGACGGGCTTTGCTCAAATGGCAACACAGACTTGGCTTTTGTGTTGCTTAAAAGGTCGCGAGACGCTGGTTCACCCGTCGATGTTTTCACATACGCTTCTGTCATTCGTGGTTTTGTAAAAGAGTTGAAGTTCGACTCTGCAGAGAACGTTTTTCTTGACATGAAACAGTCGGCAATCGTGCCTGATGCTTATTGTTACGGGGCGTTAATCCAAGGGTACTGTAAAAGAAACAATCTTCCAAAGGCCTTGGATCTTCGCGATGACATGAATTCAATCGGTATCCAAACTAATTATGTTATCTTGAGCTCAATTATGCAATGTTTGTGTCATTTGGGGATGTCGTCCGAAGCTGTGGACCAGTTTACAAAAGCAAAGGAATCCGGTGTTTTTCTCGATGAAGTTTCGTACACGATTGCTATTGATGCTCTATGTAGACAACGGAAAATCGGTGAAGCAGTTTTGTTGCTAGACGAGATGAAATTAAAGAAAATGAACCCAGATGTTACGCACTACACAACTTTGATCAATGGATTTTGTCTTCTTAACGATCTTAAGAACGCTTTAAAAATCTTTAATGAGATGAATGAGAATGGCTTGAAACCCGATACGGTTATCTTCCATGCGCTTATTGGTGGGTTTTTAAAATGCGGGCGTTATAAGGAGATGATGATTCTTTTAGATAATATGGTGGTACGCGGTTTAAAGCCCACAAGTACTACGCATAACATCGTCATCGATGGCTTATGCAAAGGTGGAAAGATGAAGCAAGCAGCATCATTTTTTAATAAGCTTGAAACAAAAAGCTTGAATAATTATGTTGCTATGATAAATGGGTATTGCGACTTAGACAATGTAGAAAAGGCATATGAACTTTTTGTTACATTACCCGAGCAAGAAAAGACCGGGCTTCTGCTAGCAAAAAATGGCTGCTTTAAACTTCTTACTGGCCTGTTTGAAAAACGCAAAACCAATGAAGCATTAAAGCTGTTTAAAACAATATTGGGATCAGAAAATGGACCGTCTAAGATTATGTATAGTAAGTTAATAGCTGCATGTTGTCGGGCTGGAGATATGATAACGGCTCGTGAGGTTTTCGTTACGATGATTGCAAGAGGAATACCACCTGATGTCATATCCTACACGATTATGTTACATGGTTATTTTAAGATGAATTGCTTAACCAAAGCTTATGATATTTTTCGTTGTATGATACATCATGGTATACAACCTGATATTATAACTTATACGGTATTTTTTGACGGGGAGTCTAAAGTAAAACGAAAGGGATTTATCAGTAGAGAAAACGGGAGCGAAGAAAAGGGTTTGCAAAGATATTTGACCAAAATGCAAGAGTTGACTCCTGATCTTATTCACTACACGGTCTTGATTGACCATCATTGTAAGTCAAACAACTTACAGCATGCGAAGTTTCTTTTCAACGAAATGATTGAAAGAGGTCTAAAACCAGATACGATAGCTTACACATCTCTTATACGTGGCCACTCACCTAAGGAATATGTAGAGGCTCAAGTACTTTATAACAATATGCTACGGGCAGGGGTCCCACAGGATTCACGATCCGTGCGAGCTCTAGAAAGGGTGAAGCTTACAATTCGCGAAAATCAATATGAGGGCTAATGATTTTATGCCATAAATTATTCTTTTTGTACACAACCGACTAAATGTCTTAGTAGCATGAAACTATACATAAGTCACTTGTATGTGTCCATATTTAGCACGCGCCTGCATTGGTCTTAGTAGCATGAACGTACAACGCTAAAACCAAGGTAACACGAGCTTATATCAAGTTGACTTGCACTTTTATATTTTTTACATTTCTTAATTACTAAGTGTATAGATACAATATTCCTCTTGCAGACAATACCAAGTTATAGTGCTCGAAGAGCCATATTTGATACTTTGTTAGAACACTTGCTGAAGAAAAAGAAAATGAGCAGCGCAGAAGGCTGCAATCAAAGGTCACCAACAGTGACTGGATGATCCTCGATACTCATCTGTTAAAGGGTATCCATTTTATATGTAGTTAAGAAATTGTTACTTATGATTGGAAGGAAGCCCTTAATGCTTCTTATATACTTGATACAGTAGTACCAAGTCCTTTGATACACAAAACATTGCATTCAAAAAACATGTTTGTTGTTAAGGTTGTCATAAATGCTTACTTTATAAACAAATGCAGGAGAAATTGAAGGAAAGAGAGCGGGTATTGCGTAAGGCTAGAGGGTATGGGGTTCGTCCCCATCCCCGTCGAGCTCCGGCGACGCCGGCAACCCATCCCGTCCCCACCCCCGTCGAGCTCCGTCCCGTCCTCACCGGCTTGTGATGGACGTTGGCGACGATCCTAAGTTGGTGGGCCCCCTTCACTTTTTGACCGTTAATCAACAAACCAGTTTCATCACAACTTCCAAACCCTAATTTCAACTGTGCAACAACACTTGATCATCATCAACAATGGACAAATCGAAGATCGGAAGACGATTCGAAGGCAAAGTTGCGGTCGTTACAGCTTCAACTCAAGGTATAGGTTTCAGTATCGCTCACCGGTTAGGTTTAGAAGGTGCTTCAGTCGTTATCTCCTCTCGTCGACAGGTTTTTCTCCGTTAATCTTCGATTTGTTTACTTTTTTTTTTTGTAATAATCGAGTGTGATAAGCACTAGTTGATGCTCAATTGTTTGCTTTTGGTTAGAAAACACAAGTTAGGCTTACGTGTTGTACTGGGATTTCTGTTTTTGAAGGTGAATTGTACGTAAATTTGTGATGATTCTTTGTTTTGATTGTTTATGTGAGTAGTTTGTTTATTTTTATTTTTTGTAATAATCGAGTATGAAAGCAGTAATTGAAGCTCAATTGTTTGTTTCTGGTTAGAAAACACAAGCTAGGGTTACATGTTGTGCTGTAGTTTCTGTTTTTGAAGGTGAATCGAGCGTAATGAAGCTTAATTGTTTGTTTCTGATCCGAAAACAGAGAATTAAGTTGAGTATGGTACTGAGATTTGTGAACGTGAATTGGACGTGATTGTGATGTGTTTCTTTGTTTGCTTATTTACACGAGTTGAAATGAAGTTTAATTGCTTGTTTTTGATCAGAAAACAGAAATTTAGGTTACGTGTTCTACTGGAATTGATGTTCTGAACGTGAATCGAGCGTGATTATGATCTGTTTCTCATGTGTTCTATTGAAGTTTTGTGTTTGTGAACGTGAATCGGACGTGATTATGATGTGTTTCGTTGTTTGATTGTTTATGCGAGTTGAAATGAAGCTTAATTTAGGTTGCGTGTTCTACTGGAATTGATGTTTGTGAACGAGAATTAAGTTAGCTGATTACATGATGATGATGTTGGTTACAGCTATGTATGAAGATATTTCGAATAAAGGTAGATGATGTCTTAACAAAACATATAGTCAAAAATGGCCAAGGGTTCATGAACTACATATGCATAGATACAGGTATTGTCTATAGTAAGAGCTAGGTAGTTAAAGGCACAGAGGCACAAAGGGTGACGTTTGGCGTAAGGAGCTTAAAAAGCACACGTCTAAGACAAGCAAGGCGCACGGTCCAGACCATTTTTGGCTGTTTTAGACTTGTTTTCAGCTGGTTCAGACCTTTTTGAAACCACTTTTGGCTGGGTTTTTTCTGGTTCAGTGCACTCAAGGCGGTTTTGCTGCGTCTCGCCTAGGCGTGCGCCTTTAACTACGTAGAGTAAGAGATTAATAGTGGTGATAGGAATCGGACCCCGAATCACCGGTTCAAATCAAACGGTAAAATAAATGATAGATCTACGGTTCGTTTTGGATACAGATACACCACCAAAACCAACAGTAGGGCTGCGAATCACTCCCGAAGATACAGAAATCACCACTCCGGTTATAAATTCGGGTCTAAGAACACCACTCAATGTGCCACAATTGAGCTAGCATAGACACAATTAATTCGCCTCAAAATCCATTGAGAGAAAATTAACCAAAACAAATTCTTGACTCAAAACTCACCGCCCTTGCTTCTTTCAATTAATGCATATTTAAACTACAATTACAATAACTGACCACTACTCCCATTATCCTTGTTCATGGGTTTTACTAAATAAAATAAAAATGAAAAAAAGCACATGTTGGAAAATAAACAAACTGCACAAAACATGGACTCATGCAAATAAAAAGAAAAACACAAAAATATAACTTAAAAATATTAGAAGAAATAAACGTGACTTGAGGGATGGCTATCAAGTGGTTTTGTTGAAATGTAACATCAAATAGCACACGACATCTGCAGAATTTTAGGCTTCTCATGCAGCATAAATATCATAGCTATCAAAGGCGCAATGCGCACTCCAGGTGCAAAGGGCGCATAGCATCTCAAAATTTACCAACTTCCAATCGGTTTGACCCGTTGCGCTTATCAACTACTTTTTCTTCCTGGTTGCATTCAGAACTAGTTGTAACATATCTACACTTTATTTCGGAAGCTTTGATGTAAATAACTCATAATGAACGGGTTCGTCAATATGTTTTTTTTAAGTCTATCTTTTTTTATTTTTTAAGTTTATGTTTTTTTTTAAGTTTATGTAATGTGTTTTTAATATTAATGAAAAAATTTTGTTAGTTTATTTGTTAAATGTGGTGGGGTATGATCATCTATGACCATCCTCCATACCTTTTAGTTTTGTGGGATGGACCATCCTTGGGAGGACTATGACGTGGCGCCTACGTGACGGATCATCATCCCTTGGAGGATCATCACCATACCCTCTAGCCTAAGAGATAAGAGCGAAAAGAACAAATGCATTCAATAGTGCTCAGAAAGGAACTATTTTGTCATATCACGCATTACTTGTATAGACAATTAAAGATCTACAGGTAGTAGCCCTTCATCAATATAAAAGTTAGTATTTTAATTGTATAGTTCTTGTGATTAAATCTGATATGTTAATTAGTTATAAGATCGAGAAGAGAGTAAAAATGTTGTGTGTCAACCAATCCGTATTAAAAATTACACCGTTAATAACTAGAAAATCTAAGGCTGATTTTATAATAAGCTAAGATAGTTGGTCCGATCCGAGAGGGGCTAGTCTCCAATACAAAAATACTAAAATATTGATAATCAAAATAAACAAGCCATAGAAAACTAGAACATGAAATGGAATACTTAAATGAGAAGTAAAAGAGTTACTTCCTAAACTTCAGCCCCTAAATTCAGTCTTTTGACTCTGACTCTCCTAAAATTCATCCCATCCAGATGTGAATTTGCGGTTTTTTTAGGTTTTTGGGGGTGTGGAGGGGGGGGGGGGGGGTAGGCTTTTTTTAGGGTTTTTAGGTATATTTGTAGAGTAACTTTGATAGTTATTGATAATTACAAAAATGCCATCTTGTCTTTTTGAGTTTTCCTTCAATTTGTATGTTTAGTATGTTAAGATTATTTGTAAAAGAACTTTCCCCATATTTTATGTCATAATTATAAATTAAAAAGAAATATTGACATAAGATATTATATACTGTATAATTTGTAACCTTTTGTTGCATTAAAGCTTGTACATCAAGCTTTGTAGACATTTTGTTGCATTAAAGCTTGTACATCAAGCTTTGTAGATGTATTATGTATCTTATGGTTGTACTCAATGTGGGTTTACAACTTTGACCCACAAGAAAGTACAAGTTATTATTGCGTAGGGTGCCCCATGATAATGTTTGAGTCTGTAGCAAGCATAAGACCATGTGTAGTGGGGTTTGAACTTCAACCTCCTCCCATGTGGCTCCTAGTATAGATATAATTTGTAACACTTGTATGAATTAAACTATTGTACATCATCTTTTACAACTTAACCTCACAACTTTTTCACTTTCAACTTTGGTTCTTTATACTTTTCATTTTTCGCAAAATTTTCGCTTTACGTTCCGTTCTAAATTTTGCGAGTTAACATGGCGCAACCCGCAACGTGCGTGTTTGGTTAAACATTTTTACGTTGTCTATTTTTTTTCCGTTTGACAGGTTCATTGTAACGCGCGGGTTCTAGATCGACTTAGTTATTCTTTTATATGTTTTACGTTTAGGTTTAATTTCTTCGCATTAACACGCCGCCACTTTAGTGTTGGTGGTCGTTGGCAGTAGTGTGACATTGGTGTTCGCCCCCGCCGCAACGCAGGGGTGCTTAATCCTAGTTATAATTTAAATATAATTCTATTATATGCATTTGTGTTTTTTAGTAAAATTCAACTTTAATTTATTATTTTTCGGAAAAAAAAAAAAATTCGGGTTGAACGGGTCGTTTTCGGGTCAACCCGTGAATATTCAGGTCGTGTTTGGGTTCATATGTATAACATTGTACAACACGATTTTCGGGTGCGGGTCGTGTTCGTCTAAAATTTTCGGGTTGGGATCTGCGACCCGTTTAGCACCCTAGAGGGTAAAGCTGATAGATATAACTATAGCAGTTTATGTGTAACATCTGAATTTATGAGGGACTTGAATGTGAATAGGAAGATGAAGAGTTCCAATCGAAGGGGGCATAACTAACTGACAAAGAGTTCGAAATTCACTTATGAATTATGATATAAGTAGGAGAAAGTCATCGGTTGAGTTTTAGCAGCAAGACATACATGATATGAGTAATGGTTTAGGATTACTAATATGATCCAATATATGGTTAGAACGAGGGCCTTTTATTACTACAATAAATTGTAAACTGGAAGTTAAAAAAAAAATCTGTTTGATATTTGGGTTTTTTTATTGTTACTATTATGCTGGAGGAATTCGAATTGGTAAACGTTACAAAAGATATATCATTTATTTATTTATTTGTGTCTTCTTTTGTGCTGAGGGAACAAGCATGGGGGCTGGGGCTATGTTATTGCTCACTGTCACTTAAAACAGTCCATGAGTCGTCTAATTCCATATATTAGTGTTACTTGTTTAATTATTTACTGATTGTCTTAAACCCGATAGCCAATTGATGATTGATTATATAGAATCTAAAAGCAAATGATTCCAGCTCAGCTGGTTGATGCATTGGAAATGATGGGGAAGGACTTGGGTTTGACCCTTGATCCCTCCCAAGTTTTCTACTACAGTGCATTTACTCCAGAGGGTCGGCTCTTCTGGAGGGTGCAACTCCTGTCATGCGGCAGGAGGCTGGAAATTTTCTCGGGGACAGCGTAACGCCCCTCTCGACCAGGGGTGGGCCCGGTTAAGACTTGAGAAGTGTGAATGTGTGATTACTCTAACTTAAAACTGTACAGAAACTTAGTGGCATGTTAAAATGAGAAGATTTGTGTAACAAGTTATACTTCATAATTCATATACAGATCATCAAGTCTCGAATATCACATATTCCTTATATTCTATTTATGTAATATAATTTCTGTCCTTCTTATCTCTTCTGATGAGTTATAACTTATATCATCAATCATCATCATTTCATTAAAATGAAGGAAGAAAAACAAGCCAACATTAATGACTAAGGATAGTGATAAGACCAACGTTTTCAACATTACATTTCGTGTATCTTCTGTTTTATAGATAATTATCATCAACTTACTCATTACTTGCCAAAAATCTTCAGCACTACATTTCATATATCTTCTGTTTTATAGATAATAATTAGCATCACCTTACTCATTACTTGCCTGAAAGAGTCTTTACTTGCCTAAAAGAGTCTCAGCATGAAGTCACATGATGGATATCCATGTTTCAGAATTGTGGACCTTGTGAGCACGCTGCACTCGTTTGAGAAAGAATTCCGCAGAGCCATCAGCCTTCACGACATCAACCAGTTGTATAATTCTTGTCAGATGGAAGGGGTGACGGTAAACAGTGAAAAATTTAGAGAACCTATGGTGTGGATTGGAGTCTATGTTGCAGTAGCATCGTTTTTCTGCATCCTTGCCATGGTGGCAGATTTGTTACATGGCTTCCAAAATAAAAAATTCTGGTTTCCGTGTAAATATTTTTCTCTCAATGCCGCATCTATCACGGTGATAACTGTCACCATGAAACTTCCCGTCGATGTGAGTGGTGAGATGCCAAGTTACGTGGACCAAGCAGCCAAGCTAGGGAGTTTGGGTTTCATGTGCACCATGATGGCCAACTTAATGCCTTCTTTGGCATCTATGGACAACAAGACTCTGCTTGCGAACGTAATAGGTTTGTCTATTCTGGTTATCACCATGATTGTGAATGTATGCATCCAGTTAAATACTAGAGTTATCGATCGTTACCCTTATGATGGGACTAATATTTCTTACATGGACTTTGCTATTGTTGCATACATCTACACCGCTATAATCATCCTTTTACTAATCATAATGATTTCTTCATCTCTAACAATTCCAGCCTCTAAGGAAATTTTAGAATCCAAGTATCAAGCCACACACAAGATACATTTAGCTAATCAACGTCATATCCGAATGTCTATAGTTGAGAAACTAAGACACAATGTGACAAGGTATTGGGTCATGGCAGAAACTGGCAGCCCTCAGTTTGTGATGGCCATTAATCCATTATCCACTGCTTCTGCAATAATCTGTGCACTTAGTCTACTTGTGACCCTAAATTTGGTGCGTGCAAGTCCGCTTACATCTAGCTGGCATAGGAGATTGATAAGATATGAATCACCATACGAGTGGACAACAAGTGCCATTTTTATAACACAGTCCATTGGAGTTGTGGTGGGAACCATTGCTCCTATATTAAGATGCTTTTCAGTTTTTAACTACAAGTTGGTGATCACTAAATGGAATAGGAATCATTTCATGTTTTTCAAAGTAGAGAAGTACTGGACCCAAAAGTTGCATGAGTGGAAACAAAGTCCTATACTGTTTCTATTAAGCAGTCCAAGATTAAGAAATCTCATATGTAATGCTAAAAATACCATTCTAAGTTTTTACATTGGATTTCAGAAGGGAATTGTCGCATCGTGCAAACTGATATGGCTCATTGCGATAACAATTCCATTACTAGTCATTACGTGTTTCTATCATTTGAAGTCGCTAAAGGCGAGGTGGTTTACTCCACCCAACTCCCCAAGAACTGACGATATAGATATAGACGTTAGAAACTACGTCTTACAAATTGACATTGAGATGGAGCTTGCTGAAAAAACACTGAAGGGCATTTCAAAATCTATAACTTTCTTCATATCCAAGGCTGAGAAGGAACAAAACAACAATCTTTTAGAGCTTCTCGAGAAATCTACCGGATTTAAAGGAGTAGAGATCTTCGACTCTGATCATGTTCAACCTTTGCTTTGTGTTGAACATGTTAACAGTTGGAGCTTACCGATAGTAACCTTAACATGCATCGCTGTTGCTCTCCGGGATATCCATAAGGAAACTGTTCAGAATTTGTTCAAAAGTGTTGGTGAAGGTCTGTCGTACACCCATCTTGTGGAAGAAAGCCTCAATTCTGCAAGTGAATACGTAATTCTTCGAAAGGCCAGTGTCGCCCTATGGCATGAGGTCGAAAACAACTGCAGATGGTTGGACATTCATCTGGCAAAAAAAGAATTCAAAGGGAAAACAACAATTGAGATCATTAAATGGTTTTCGGATAAAGCTAAAGAAATTGTGACAGAAATCAATGAAAGCACCAATGGAGAACTGGTGGAGAACCCTTCTAAGACATTGATTGCTGCCAATTCAATGTACCGGATCACACAGACAATCTTGCTTAGATCTCAAAGCAACAAAGAACCAATTACCAAAAAACAGTTGTTTGCCCATTTACATGGCATGATTGCAGACATCTTCTCTGCTTGCTTTACCAACATACCCCGAGTCATAACAATGAGATGCCACGAAAGCGTGATCGAGAAAAGAGAGGAAAGTGTGAAGGTTGCAGCAAAGCTTCTTGGTAAGACTACAAAGATAATAGAAAGACTAGACGCACATGAACTACCAAGCATGGATGCTGACAAGATGGCATATGTTGATGAGTGGCGTCTTTATCAGATGCAATCTATCCCGTAAGGTAACATCTTAAGTCTTAACTAAGCACAATCTAATATGTTGTTTAATTGAGTTTTGCTTGCTAAGTTTTCTATGTTTTAGTCTAATTGTTTCTTTTGTACCTCTCTTGAAGGTGACGTAGGGCGAAGTATTCAGCAGCTACACAAATCGTCCATCATAAAGCCTTTTAACAGTGATCTGTCACTGAATTTGCATTCTAATTTTTTTTCTTTTATTTTGATTTTTACTTTTGTATGAAGCCTCAAATGTATATTATATAACAGTGGATGTTTTGCATGTCTGCTAAACCTTTTACTCATGTATCGAAACGGTTCCCCATCCTCATGGCTCGTGTGACAAGTCCAAAAGATTGATGAATCAGGCTAGAGGTCCTGTCTCATATATATTCTGTTTGATAAGTTGATTTAGCTTAACTATAAATTGTTACTGTGGGTCATACTATTTATCTGTAAGAGAGAGTTATGATGTTAAAGCAGTTAAATCAGGCCAAAAGATTAATATTATCGGTGTTCATTTATATCTAAGATATTTTGATCAATGCACAACAATTATGAGTTTGGACTATTATACCATTACACTTTTGACTTATTACCGTGTGTTGTGTAATTATATTGTCGTTTATGTATCAAATTTATTAGTGTACAAATCACTATCCCATAGGTCAAGTCGGTCGATGTTGTATACAAAATACAAACCACATCCTTCATATTATATTATATTATATTATATTATATTATATTATATTATATTATATTATATTATATTATATTATATTATATTATATTATATTATATTATATTATATTATATTATACTATGTAATATAATTTATTTAAACTTGTCTCTTGTGAGTTAAGTTGTCATCATTTTATTAAAACGAATGAAGAAAAACAAGGCAGCATAATTAGTGACTATTGATGACCACCGATGGTGATGAGGCCTTCTTTTTCAACATTAGACAGGTGACGAGAGAGATGGTGAGAGAGTCATGGGTTGGGTTTGTGTCACATGTTTTGTTCCTATCTTTTGATTTTCTAACCATGTAGTGGTGGACCCATGATTTATTTTCTGGGGCGATCACAGGGTTTAACCATGATGCAGGTTTGGGACTGCCAGTTTAGTTTCTCATATTTAGGGATTGAATCCAAAATTTTGACATATCACAACGACCATTTGTGCACTTAAAGTCCTTTGTGGCGTGTTATGTGACAAGTGGCGAAATTCGTAAGAGAGGGACTTTATGGGGCTTTATATAACTTGAGTGTGTAGTGGGGACATATATGTATAAAGCTTTATGTATATTTAGGTAAATATATGTGTGTGAGTGAGGAAGAAAAGGCCACGCCGTGATATTTGCACAATGATGGCTAATTTAATGTATTCTAGTTATCACCATGATTGTGAATATTTGCATTCAGATAAGTAATCTTATCTATGGCTATTGGTTGTATCCGTATGGCTGTATCCCTCTTGAGATCCGCTATACGGCTATGATCCTACAATTGCTTAATATAATGATTTCATCATCTCTAACAATTACAACCTTTAAGGAAATTTTGGACTTCAAGTACCAAGCGATGAACAAAATATCCTTAGCTGATCAATTTCTACAACATATCTGAATGTCTATAGCTGTGAAACCAAAAGGCATTGGGTCATGGCAGAAACTGATAGCCCTTAGTTTGTGATAGCTAGTAGTTCATTATCCACTGCTTCTGGACTGATCCGTGTAATTAGTCTACTGATGAACTTATTTTTGGCGCTTCAATGTATGCTTGAAGGAAATTGGAAACATATAACATATAAATCGCTTTACTAGTGGTCAACAACTGACATTATTGGAGTAGTGGTGGGAGCCATTGCTTCAGTAGTTAGATGTTTTTCAGTTTTGGAGCAAACCATGGTCTTTTGTAGAAGATCTATTGGTGATTTAATCTTTTCTCTTTGTTTGTAATTGATGCATGTATATATGGAATTTTTTGCACATCCACATTCTTATCTCTCTGTTATGAAATTATTCCTGTTATAGTGTTATGGCTTAATCATGAGTGATTGCATGTTGATGGCTGGTGAGAGATACCACTTTCTTTATAGTGGAGTATGTTGAAAGCAGGGTGATACAGGGGTCGCTCATTTGAATGGCTGATTGCCTGATTCAGAGCTGCAGGTTTTTGGTTGAATATTTGGTTCACTTGGCTAGCGAGTAATTATCTCCTGAATTATGGTCTGATCAAAACTCTTTCCAGTTAAGTTAAGATGATTACAAGATTACGATATCCTGATATTGGAGTGAAACGGTAATGTTTGGATTACTTGTGTCATTTTTGGGATGTTTTGGCATCTAAACTTGCCAATTAGATGTAATTGACCTTTTCTTCTTATCCTATCTTTTGATTTATGATATGAAAGTCTCGTCTTTACTATTTTTTTACATTTATACCTTTAAGTGTGGAATTGTTACACACCTACAAACATGTGACCTTTTTTTATCAAGGAGAATCAAATGCTTAGAAGTTAGAACCTTAGTTTTAAAAAGCGAGAAGTGCACAAAAGAGACTAGGTCTAAAACCGAGGCGCCAAGTGCAAAAGCGCACCGCCGTTCGTACCCGAGGCGCATAGTATTATATAATTTTTTTATATATATTTCCTATAGGTTTCTAGCATATTTTACCCAATATTTAGATGCAAATAAGCATTAATATTGAAACTACATACATATACAACATGAAATGTATGCTAAACAACTCTCGGGTGCAGAAAAAATGTTCAAAATACATGAGGCGCGCGTTTCAAGTGCACTTCATAATTAAATTTTGCCAAAAAATCGCGCCTCAGTTGCGCCTTTTGTATTTCTTTTGCCTCAAGATTCATAAGGCGCGAGGCGAGCCTCGCGCATAGGCTGCCTCAAGTACACTTTTTTAAACCCAACTTAGAACCCTTGTAGTCTCGCGCCTAGGCTGCCTCAAGCACACTTTTTTAAACCCAACTTAGAACCCTTGTATTTGTTGTTTGGCAGAAAAATATGCATGCGAATGACGTGCTAACCACACACCACTGAGCGGAAAATGATCATACGTGGTCGTGTGATGTGTTAGACCAACACATCTTACAAAGCCATATGAGTTCGTCACGTCATATTGGCTGAATGATGTGCTGTACTAATACAAAAATGACAACGCACACCGCTGACGAAGTCATACGGTTCGTATGACCATTTTTCTTCTGCCATATGACGTGTATGGTGACGTGAGACGGTGTGCATACAGTAGCACCCTTTGTCATATGTGGCTTATAATGAACCATATTTAACGCTTCAAGTCAGTCAACGGGTGTTTATCAATGAGAGACCAGAGAATAGTAAATTTTCCACCTAAGGAATAATAAATAGGGATGTGTAAAAAATACCGAAAACTGAAGCGTATCTGTAATTGGGAAAAAACTGAACCAACTTGTGAATTTGGTTTTGGGTTCGGTTATCGGTTCCACAAATCTAGGAGTTAAGGGCATGTTTGGCTTAACTTATTTCTGACTTATTAAAAGTCCTTTTCCCTCAAAATAAGTAAGAATTTCTTACTTATTGACTTCTTGTCTCACAACAACAGAAAACCCAAACACTAAAATAAGTCCTTTTACCCACCAATAAGTCAGAAAAATAAGGAACCCCAAACACCCCCTAAGTGTCATTTACGTCCTTAGGTTTTAAGTGTTATTTACTTCCTTGAGCTAACTGAGTTAAAAGTTTTTTTAACTGAGGTTTGTTTTTTGGATCGAAATAGCACGTTTCAAGAATGTTAGAGAGAAAATGCTCGTATTTGCATTTAACCGGATTATGTCGGGTTTCGTTTATTGTTGATCACTTGTTTATTTTTCCGTTTTTATTAATTAATTCGCTTAATTAACTGACTATTATTTATTGAAGCGAGTTTCGATAAATAAAATTTTAACTAATAAACATCGAAACCCAACATCTAACTCATATATAATTTGAGTTCAACCCATGCGTAATTTTCATGTTTGATGGCATGCGAGATTTGAATTTTGTAAAGTGCGTATTTTAAAAATGAACATCCGCACATTAAGGAGCTATTGTACAAAACCTTCCCACTCTAATAATATAATTTTGTTATCAAAATAGTTTGAGAAAAACTCGTTCAAAATTAAGTTTTATTTTTGAGCGCCAAACAAAGCCCGGCCACCTGAGTACACCTACTGGTGAAAGGTCACCCACGCTCAGGATCGCAGTAAGCGCTGGTGACCCGACATGCCACCAATTCCAGAGGAAACCACTGTTCTGAAGGTTCATTGCGGTAAAAGCCCTGGGTCGCACAAGACATTTTATCACGAACGAGACTTCAACCGACAATCTCCCTTAGAGAAAGTCACCAGGGTATCGTGTGCGCTCTCTCACTCATTGAAATGGGTTTTAACGTGCAAAGGTATATAGTGAGCAAAATAACATGCGTAATAATGTTTATAACATGTGTAATTAGGGTTAATCTAACTCATATATAATTTGAGTTCAACCCATGCGTAATTTTCATGTTTGATGGCATGCGAGATTTGAATTTTGTAAAGTGCGTATTTTAAAAATGAACATCCGCACGTTAAGGAGCTATTGTACAAAACCTTTCCACTCTAATAATATAATTTTGTTATCAAAATAGTTTGAGAAAAACTCGTTCAAAATTAAGTTTTATTTTTGAGCGCCAAACAAAGCCCGGCCACCTGAGTACACCTACTGGTGAAAGGTCACCCACGCTCAGGATCGTAGTAAGCGCTGGTGATCCGACATGCCACCAATTCCAGAGGAAACCACTGTTCTGAAGGTTCATTGCGGTAAAAGGCCTGGGTCGCACAAGACATTTTATCACGAACGAGACTTCAACCGACAATCTCCCTTAGAGAAAGTCACTAGGGTATCGTGTGCGCTCTCTCACTCATTGAAATGGGTTTTAACGTGCAAAGGTATATAGTGAGCAAAATAACATGCGTAATAATGTTTATAACATGTGTAATTAGGGTTAATCTAACTCATATATAATTTGAGTTCAACCCATGCGTAATTTTCATGTTTGATGGCATGCGAGATTTGAATTTTGTAAAGTGCGTATTTAAAAATGAGCATCCGCACATTAAGGAGCTATTGTACAAAAACCTTCCCACTAATAATATAATTTTGTTATCAAAATAGTTTGAGAAAAAAACTCGTTTAAAATTAAGTTTTATTTTTGAATACCAAACAAAGCCCGACCACCTGAGTACACCTACTGGTGAAAGGTCACCCACGCTCGGGATCGCAGTAAGCGCTGGTGACCCGGCATGTCACCAATTGCAGAGGAAACCACTGCTCCGAAGCTTCAATGTGGTAAAAGCCATGGGTCACACAAGACATTTTTTTCATGAACGAGACTCCAACCAACAATCTCCATTAGAGAAAATCTCCAGGGTATATCGTGTGCGCTCTCTCACTCATTGATTCGTCCAAGTAATTTTTATTATAGTTTTAGTTTATTTTTTATTTATTTTTTATTTTACACCACCACCTCTATCACCCGTCTCAATTTCACATGCTTTTTTAGTTTTGTTTTTGATTCGTCCAAGTAATTTTTATAATAGTTTTAGTTTTAATTTTTTATTTTAATCCACGAGTTCTATCCATCCCCCGTCTCACTTTCACATGCTTTTTTAGTTTTGTTTATTATTATCATCACAGATTTCCAAAAGAGTAAATTACAAAAATCGTCCTTTATGTATGTCACTTATTGCAAACTGTTTCCTTTGTCTTCAATAATTACAAAAAACGTACTCGATGTTTGCAAACCCTTGCATGTTATGTCCTTTAGTCCTAACTCAGTTAATTTTTGTGGTTAAATCTGACCAAATGGACCCCACATGAAGGTATTCCGTGTTGAATCTGACCAAATGGACCCCACATGAGAGTAACCAAAATACCCTCATGTGGGGTCCATTTGGTCAGATTTAACCATAAAAATTAACTGAGTTAGGGCTAAAGGACATAACTTGCAAGGCTTTGCAAACATTGAGTACGTTTTCTGTAATTATTGAAGACAAATGATACAATTTGCAATAAGTGACATACATAAAGGACGATTTTTGTAATTTACTCTTTTCAAAATATTAAACCACCCCCACCTTGTCTCACTTTCACATGCTTCAAGAGTTGAGACAGACCTAACGTTTGACCAGACATATTCCTCATATTCACACTTCAATTTTTTTAGAATAAACTATAATTTTACCCCCTAGGGTTTAAGGCAATTTGTAACACCCCAAATTTCGTATGTCATATTTTAATGTTATAATTTCAATATTTTTACGAAAAGAAATGGTAAGTATTTTTACGGGCAGGGGTCCCACAGGATTCTTGATCCGTGCGAGCTCTAGAAAGGGTGAAGCTTACAATTCGCGAAAATCAATATGAGGGCTAATGATTTTATGCCATAAATTATTCTTTTCGTACACAACCGACTAAATGTCTTAGTAGCATGAAACTATACATAAGTCACTTGTATGTGTCCATATTTAGCACGCGCCTGCATTGGTCTTAGTAGCATGAACGTACAACGCTAAAACCAAGGTAACACGAGCTTATATCAAGTTGACTTGCATTTTTATATTTTTTACATTTCTTCATTACTAAGTGTATAGATACAATATTCCTCTTGCAGACAATACCAAGTTATAGTGCTCGAAGAGCCATATTTGATACTTTGTTAGAACACTTGCTGAAGAAAAAGAAAATGAGCAGCGCAGAAGGCTGCAATCAAAGGTCACCAACAGCGACTGGATGATCCTCGATACTCATCTGTTAAAGGGTATCCATTTTATATGTAGTTAAGAAATTGTTACTTATGATTGGAAGGAAGCCCTTAATGCTTCGTATATACTTAATACAGAAGTACCTAGTCCTTTGATACACAAAACATTGCATTCAAAAAACATGTTTGTTGTTAAGGTTGTCATAAATGCTTACTTTATAAACAAATGCAGGAGAAATTGAAGGAAAGAGAGCGGGTATTGCGTAAGAGATAAGAGCAAAAAGAACAAGTGGAGAGGGTGCACATTCAATAGTGCTCAGAAAGGAACTATTTTGTCATATCACGCATTACTTGTATAGACAATTCAAGATCTACAGGTAGTAGCCCTTTATCAATATAAAAGTTAGTATTTTAATTGTATAGTTCTTGTGATTAAATCTGATATGTTAATTAGTTATAAGATTGAGAAGAGAGTGAAAATGTTGTGTGTCAACCAATCCATATTAAAATTTACACCGCTAAGAACTAGAAAATCTAAGGCTGATTTTATAATAAGCTAAGATAGTTGGCCCGATCCAAGAGGGGCTAGTCTCCAATACTAAAATACTGATGATCAAAATAAACAAGCCATAAAAAACTAGAACATGAAATGGAATACTTAAATGAGAAGTACAAGAGTTACTTCCTAAACTTCAGCCCCTAAATTCAGCCTTTTGACTTTGACTCTCCTAAAATTCATCCCATCCAGATGTGAACTTGCAGGTTCACATTTTACTTTTTTGGGTTTTATCTATCTAACCTGCAAAGCTCAGCTAGATTTGTATCTCTTTTAATTTTGTGTTGTCACATGTTCAGAATGCAAATGAATACAAAGCTTTGTTAGCCGAAGTAATAGCCACAGATGCATCTACAAAAGAATATAATATGAAGAGGGTAAAACAGTTTTTACTTCATGGTCAACAGCCAGACACCTGCTTGAAGACGACAATCGGTACAACAAAATGCCAAGAAAAGATAGAGAATCATTATGGCGGTGGCATGTCGAGGACCTGCAACGAAGGCGGAAGTCAACAATTGAACAATATATGGAAAAACATGGTGATGGTAAAACAACTAGTTCAGTTGATTGTTATGTGTCGGTTTTAATAGAAGGACTTATTATGTGTCGGCTTGTAATCTTATGCTGTCCGAATCAATACAAGAAAGTTGTTTATCTATCTATAATCTTCCATATATGAACAAATCTCACACTAATCTTGTTTTTCGGTCCTAAACACGAACTTTCGTACAATGTATATAAATAAATATCAAAATGTATATAAAATAAAAAATTTCAAATGCATATATGACAAAAATAGTGTATGTAAATAAATGATATATCATATATATAAATATCTAAAAAATAAAAAAATTATATCATGTATACAATTAGGTAAACATATACACTTTATCTGGTAATCGGATCGGGTAAACAGGTATATCAACAGATCTCAAACCCGCGAAAAAAAATTAAAAACTAACCCAAATCTGATTACACGACCCTAAACCCAATCCCAAATGTGTCGAGTTTACTCATCTTCGGATTCGATTGTCACCCCTAAGCCCATTGAACAATGTGATGGAGGAAATGTATTATTATTATTATTATTAGTAGTAGTGGTAGTGGTAGTGGTAGTAGTATAATTATTTACAATATGTTGTATGTCATGAATCAAATTGGGCGTACATTTTATGTCATAATTATAAATTAAAAAGAAATATTGACATAAGATATTATAATTTAAATATAATTGTATTATATGCATTTGTGTTTTTTAGTTAAATTCAACTTTAATATATTATTTTTCGGAAAAAAATAAAAAAAATGGGGTTGAACGGGTCATTTTCGGGTCAGCCCGTAAATATTCTGGTCGTGTTTGGGTTCATATGTATAACACTGTATAACACGATTTTCGGGTGCGGGTCATGTTCGTCTAAAATTTTCGGGTTGGGGTCAGGTTGAACCCACCAACCCGCGAACACGACCCGTTTAGCACCCTATAGGGTAAAGCTGATAGATATAACTATAGCAGTTTATGTGTAACATCTGAATTTATGAGGGACTTGAATGTGAATAGGAAGATGAAGAGTTCCAATCGAAGGGGGCATAACTAACTGACAAAGAGTACGAAATTCACTTATGTTTTATGATATAAGTAGGAGAAAGTCATCGGTTGAGTTTTAGCAGCAAGACTTACATGATATGAGTAATGGTTTAGGATTACTAATATGATCCAATATATGGTTAGAACGAGGGCCTTTTATTACTACAATAAATTGTAAACTGGAAGTTAAAAAAAAATCCTGTTTGATATTACAATCCAAAGTTGTTAATGTTAACGACGGATTAGATCATTTTCATCGAGATAGTTGGTAAACGGGCTACAAGCTGCGCCGCTACCCTTTTTTGAATAGCAAAACTAAGCCTTTTAAAAACTATGTCCATAGATCTCGGGGTCATAACATTACTATGCATGACCCTTTGAACTCGACTAAGTAGGTCCACAGCCTCTGGCGCCAGAAAACCAAAAGTATCAAAAGCAAATGGGATAAACACGTGCTGGTTGTCAAGGCACACTTTCTCATGCTTGATCACTTTACCCGAAGCAGCCTTTAAAGCAGTCTGGCCCACTGTGAAAGCACTACTCCCTAAGCCCACAAGCGGGGAAACCCCTGTTAGATCCACACATGCGTGTTTTCCTCCTACCCATCCAAAGACCAGAATGTCAGCTGGTCGAAGGGTAGATCTCCTTTCCAACGGGTCTGTTAAGAAATTAACGGGTGCCTCTTTCTTAGTAGAAATGCCAGCGCACCTGAATATGTCAAAAAGGACATCCCTAACCAAATCATGTCGGCATTTGAACCCCGGGAGCTCTCTACAATGAACTGCATGCTCACCAAAAGAATCCAAACACGCCTTATGACAAACCGGGCATACCTCATCAACTGGGAATAAAGGAATCATGAGGCGATATTAAGAATAGTACGGTACTCCACCGGCGACATATGCTGGTGTCACACCCCGATATTCCACATATTACCGGTGGGCCCGACGGGGAGTATCGTGACGTAGTTGATATCATAATGGTAAATACACACAATATAATAGCACAACGGAAGTCTGTATGAATAAACTATTACAAACCATATTGTCTGAGTGTTCGAGTTTATGAATGTACAGACTGGAATGTAATAAGATCCACAGGCGGATCATAAATGTACAAAGAAACAAAAATAACAGACTGCAGGCATCTTATGGATTTGCAAGATCCTCTATTGATACCCTATAGCTCCAGCCTATTTCGAGAGGTACCTGTCAAATCAGTCTTTAAGAAAATACGTCAGTTTACACTGGTAAATACAATTAACTGACTCTTTTGAAAATATTTAAGAAAATTGATTTAGGTGCACATGGCATAAATCTTTTATAACTTGGGACAATTATTTAAATATAATCTTGTATACAGATTTATATGTTTGTCTTACAATTGGGGCCGGTTGGAAGCCGGTCGTGATTAACCGACTCACCACTTATAGAACCCACAAAGGAGTTATCCCCAACATGTGGGTTTATATTTAGCATGTGCATCTGTCAGGTGTATGCCTACACCCCGTGCATAGGTCGTGGCCATTTTCAAATAAAATGAGCCGAGGATATCCAGGACACGGTCGTTAACCCCCAATGCTTATGTTATCAAACAAGACAGATTAAAACGGGTTATGCAATTTATTAATCACAATCCGATTAAATGATTTCATACCCGACCAAGTGGTATTATTATAATACCATATCTTAAGCCCGTATAGGGAAAATAAGTTAAAGGTATTTACCTGATGCTAGCAGTAAAAATCTTAAAGCTTTTCGAAGGCACCTTCTATCGGAAGCTATTTAATCTGTATAGAAGGTTTATTAACCTATTAGGATGCTAACGGGTCTTTAATTAAGTCAAAGACTTAAACCGGCTAGCTAGAAAGAAACCTTACGGTTCTAAACGCTAGATTAAGCGGAGACCGGAACAGAATGTGGTTTAGACCCTACAAGCTTGGATACTTGTATAATATGGGTAAACTAAACATATTCTGGAAATTGAGAACTTAATGATAAGGTTTGACCTGTTTCGACTATTTTATGTAAACTAGTCACATAAGCCGATCCGAACGCGTAAACGCGTAACGGGTAACCAAATAAATTATATTCAGGTCTTAATCATTATTATGCTTAAAATATGTTAATACATCAGTAAGATGTTAACATATATGCCCAAAAAGTTATTTAAACCAAAATAAGTCCCATAAGGGCATTTTGGTAATTTTAATGCCCATAAAAGAGTTTAATTGTGCAACTGAGTTTCAGGTCTGATTAAATTAGTAAAAATATGAATTTTTGATAAGTTATAACAGTAAGATACTTTATATATGTGAAAATTATCTTATATAGCCAAACTATGTCCCGTAGGGGCAATTTGGTAATTTTACATAGGCTTTAAAGATCAAAATATACTTCTGAGTTTAAAAACTTTAGCTTACTGTATAATTATATAAATTAGCTTAAAACATCAGTGGGTAATAAGTTTTATATGTTAAAAATAGTTTTGACCCATACTAGGTGCTAAAAACGCTTAAAAGTAGGTTTAAAGGGGTTTTCGGGTTAAAATAGGAAATCTGAGTTTTTGATCAGTTTATAAAGTTCAAAATACTTTATTTATCATAAGAAATCAGTAGCAAAAGGTTTGACACTCAAAAGTTATGTAAAACTCATTTTATGCATGAAAAGGGTAAAACCGACAATTACCGAAATCAAGCTTATAATCCTATGTTATGCTCAGCCTAAAAATAATTAAAAATCTTTAAAAATCCCAAAATATTATTTTACATCAGTAGATAAGAAGTTTGGTGTCAAAAATCGGGTTTAGACAGGCTTCATGCAAATTAAGCTATTTAATTATTAAAAAGTTCCTTAATTACGCTATTGAGCATAACTCCCATTTTAGACCTCCAATTGATGTTAAAATTTTAGGACATGTCTAAATATCAGTAGCAAAGATATTAGTCCATTCATATTGCTAAAAATCTCAGTTGTATGTAAAAAGGGCGTTTATGGCATTATTAAGCATAATTACGATTAAGTGCATATAATTCAAACCACTAGTCACCATGCAATATAACTCTAGGGGGTTATACTACTAAGTAATGTGTAACACCCGTTCTTATAAATCAAGGTTTAACGTATATTTTGCGAAATAATCATGTAATTAAAGGTTACATAAACATCGGAAATACGGGTTTGTTAAAAAACTTTTACAATTTAAGTGATATACATAATGTGATTTAATTTGCCGTTTAGAATAACGACAAAACAACGTTGCGGAAGCTTTGTTTAACGTGTGTTCGGTTCTTGCTCGATGCTTAATCTTCATCCGGGACTCTCGACATTCACCTGTGATCAAAACCAACTTAAAGGTCAGTTTTGATAATTAAATAACTAATACAACGAGGAAATTAGGAAAATCCAACATTGATATCTCGATCCCAAAACAATAACTCAATTCTGGCCTCCACCGTAACTTACGGTGGCACCGTAAGTTACGGTGGCCCCTGTGTTAACATTTCCCTACCGTACATCAGTAGGCTAGCACCGTAACCAATTCAGCTCCACCGTAACTTACGGTGGCACCGTAAGTTACGGTGGCCCCTGCATCATTCCTTTCCTTTTTGCCGTTTTTGACACGGAAACTTTCGTATCTTTCAATCCGCTTGTCCGTTTAACCTACCGTTTCTTCCTACGTGTTTGTAATCTGATTCTCCATCATATGGAGTTAAAATCCAACATCCAACATAAATAATTTTTGAGACTTTCAAGCCTTCGACTCGTTAACTTTTTATCGAATTTTACCCATTTATGCATTTTATCAAACATACATATTTGTTTGATTCCTATATCACCTACACTTCTTCAAATTAATGTTACCTACCATTTTTGGTTCTAATCACAGGTTTATTACACAATTTAAACCCATTTTCGCTCGTATGCTTATTTTGACCCGTTAAGGGTATTTTAAGCACATTAAAGCTTGAAATCGCTTTCATTCCCTTCTAGCATTGTGGTTCTACCTTTCTTATCTAGTAATCTCCCACCACAACTATATATGTATTGGGTTTAATGTGGATATCTATATGTTCCGAGTTTTACCCCTCGGATTACCATTTTACGGCAAAGACTCATATAAAGCCCTTTGACCCAAAAATTTATGTTTTTCACTATCTAACTTATCCTAAGCATTTATATAATCATAAAACTTATTTCCGAACCACCTTTAAGGGTCGTTCGTCCGAATTAGCTTACAAGGGGCAATTTGGTCAATCTTCATCCTTCTTTAACTACAAGGGTCCTTTAAATACTTGATTGACCCAAAAACCAACCCTTTTAACTATAATCTTATTTATAAACCCATTTGCTTCTAAAACACCATGAACACATTTTAATTTATTCGTTTTACATTAAAGATAACCGAATATCTACACTTTAACATTGTCTAACTCTTATAGAACTCTAAATTCTACATGATGAGTTGTGTTATTATACATACCTGGCTCGGATCAATATATTGACCCGTTTCAATACCTTGTCTTAGTAACCGCTAAGCAATAGCGATGTACTTATCCATTTGCTATTTATTCCTATAACATGTAACTCGACAAACCATTAGACAATATTGTCAAAGGGTGATAATTTCACCTTTTGACCCGTTTATTTACCTAGTGATCTTCATCACTTCAAGTAAATGCCAATTTCATGTATTATGCTAATTTAAAGTCTACTAGCGAAATTACGAAATCAAGCATAATGTAACGGAACCGTAGTTACGTACCTTAGAAGCGTTCCTTTCAAGCGCGTGTCCGCTCCGGCTTGTCCGCTTGAAGTCTCGGCTCTTTTGCCTATAGGGTTTAATCAACACTTCGTTTAGAACTCTATTCATGTCTTATAACGCATAATTCATCTTATCATTCAAATATGCGTTTCCTTCGAAATCACCATATCTAGCTTTCTCTTAGGCATTTCAACAAACACCTAAAAGGCATAATTTTACTAAATCAACAATCAAGTTCATGACTACTTATTTAGCCAAGATTTTAACATCTTTTACAAGTAAATAATCAAATTTTATAGTTCAACATTAAGATTAACTTCATAGAGTTCAAATAACACTAGTTTACTATACATACATAATGGATGATCATGAATTTCATAGTTTAAGCACTAATTCAACCAACTAAGGTCTAGGGTTTACTCCTAGACATGATTTCATCCCAAATCTATCCAAACAACGATCATGCAAGCTCAAATTTTGATTCTCATGTGTTCATCTAAGATTCAAGATGGAATCAAACCATGAAATTTTACATACCTTATGATCCCTTCACTGAGGTGATCACTATTTCGTGCTTGGATTTCGATTTGGGCTTGATTTGCCTCTTCAATCTGGAGAATTTTTGAGTTTTAGGGTTGGAACTTGAGAGCTCTTTTGGCTCTGGTAAAAATCGCAGGAACATACACACACGTATGTGTGTTTTGTTTATTTGTTTGTTTAACCAAAACTTCATTTCATTTATCCATGTTTAGTCCCTCCACTTTACACAAGTTATTTAAAGGGTGTTTTAATCATGTTTGTTCTATTGGGTCAAGACACAAACTAACTAGGTTATTTATTCCTAGTTATTATAAATTCTTGTTTATTTAAGAATCCTAATATTCACCGGGTTACTTTTACCACTAAAGGTAAATTACTCGTCTTTTAGTATAAACGTGGTTTGATTACCAAACCCGTTTTCGGGGTGTTACAAGTCTACCCCCCTTAAAGAGGTTTCGTCCTCGAAACCTTTCTTACATAGTTCATCGAGTTCTAAACTGAATGCATTTGACCTGAGTAATCTTTTAAGCATTACTCATACTTTAATCAATTGTTAGTATTACCAGAAAAGTATGATAATATCCTTTTTGGTTACTATTCATCTACGTATCTCATACTGCATAATGCAACTTGAAATAACGTAATTTCGTTATTTCTACTAGTTTAGTTAACTTAGCGATATCCATCGCTTTTATATATTATCAAACTCTTTATGAATCCGTTACTTTGACCCGTTTAAAGGTCTTTTAGTGAAATCTTTCACTTTTAGCAACCATTTCTTTTGTTTTCAATTTCATTTATTCGATTCAGTTATACCAAATCTACCGCTTACAAGCAAACCAAATTCTTGATTTGAATTACTGACCTTAACCGGTCTCGATAACTAGACTTATTAGTCCAGTTACTTTTATCGCTCGCTTGGTTATAATGTGATTCTACCTCACATTGCATTTCATGACCGTGATCGTGTCACATCATGTTTAATTCATATTAACCTTTCATTTTCGAAAACATCACTTTTTCAAATATATCGTCTTGTGCCTATTAGTGTCAAGACTTGCATCCTTCATGCTTACTAATTAAATTCCTATCAAGATTTATATTTGTAAAAACATTATTTCTTACTAAAGCCAAAGTTTTAGTTTTAAGATTTTCTTCTTAACTTTTGTCAGTATTATGGGTATTGACAATCCATAATTTATTCTTTTATAGCCTTAGTTTTATGCGGGGAATCGTAACAAGTTCCCTCGCCTTACACTATTGACCCGTAGGTTCCTTCACTCAACCTCGTAGGCTATTTCCTTAGGCGTTCACCTCTTTAAGGTGAGGCCCTTATGATCCCTTTGCTTCAATTCATGACCCGTGGGTCATTCTGGCCTCGTAGACCTTTACACTAATTAGTATCCCGTAGGTTATGATAGGCCCTTATGATCATCTTTTATTCTAGTCTTTATTCAAAAGTGTATACGTTTATATACGTATATGGCGTTAAGACACCCCTTTTTATGTTTATAATTATTCACCTTTACTTTTTTTTTTTGGATTTCCTTTGACCTTGACCGTAGTCTAAGGCTACATTGTTTTCTTTCGAATCATCTTTCCAACTTCTCGACTTCTAACGTCAATTTACACGT
Source organism: Helianthus tuberosus (assembly GCA_030545235.1). NCBI lineage: Eukaryota > Viridiplantae > Streptophyta > Magnoliopsida > Asterales > Asteraceae > Helianthus > Helianthus tuberosus. The sequence goes on along the minus strand of CM060422.1, from coordinate 2,946,134 downwards.
CGGTTTTCCATACACTTACCGTTACCCGATTCTTACCTGTACTTCTTTACGTCCCATTACCCGGGTTCTTTTATTTCAATGTTTTTAACGTCTATAACTCCTTTACATAGGTTTATTAATATTTCACACTTTTATTTATCCGATTCGCGCTTACTTACTTTAGCAAGTGTCATCCTTTATTAAATTTGTTTGACTTGTTCGTGTGAACATTCATCACTTATGAATGCCAAACTTCAGTCTTTGTTTAACCCGTTCAGCTTTGAAATAGCTGAGCGTAGTTATTAACATTTCTGTTTGCAAATTCTCATTGTCTTTTATTCATGACTCATATTCCGAGTCTTTTGACTTTCTATATCTCGCGTTCCCGTCTCTTGGTTTACGCATTCTTTCCAAATCCTACCCATTCATCGGGTATCTTTTACCGTAATCATTTTCAAGTAACCATTCTTATATGGTTTTAGACGTTATTTTAATTTATTTGGTCGTCTTAGCGAGATCCATCGCTTTTATTCAATCAAGTCCTTTATTCTTTATTCGATTCGTTTGACTTGTCCATGTGAATTTCATCACTTGTGACAGTCAAACTTTTATCCCTATGCCTTAGCATTCCTTTCAAGCGCGTGTCCGCTCCGGCTTGTCCGCTTGAAGTCTCGGCTCTTTTGCCTATAGGGTTCAATCAACACTTCGTTTAGAACTTTATTCATGTCTTATAACGCATAATTCATCTTATCATTCAAATATGCGTTTCCTTCGAAATCACCATATCTAGCTTTCTCTTAGGCATTTCAACAAACACCTAAAAGGCATAATTTTACTAAATCAACAATCAAGTTCATGACTACTTATTTAGCCAAGATTTTAACATCTTTTACAAGTAAATCATCAAATTTTATAGTTCAACATCAAGATTAACTTCATAGAGTTCAAATAACACTAGTTTACTAATCATGATTCTAGTGTTCATCATGTTTTTGCAAAACCCACTAAACATACATAATGGATGATCATGAATTTCATAGTTTAAGCACTAATTCAACCAACTAAGGTCTAGGGTTTACTCCTAGACACGATTTCATCCCAAATCCATCCAAACAACGATCATGCAAGCTCAAATTTCGATTCTCATGTGTTCATCTAAGATTCAAGATGGAATCAAACCATGAAATTTTACATACCTTATGATCCCTTCACTGAGGTGATCACTATTTCGTGCTTGGATTTCGATTTGGGCTTGATTTGCCTCTTCAATCTGGAGAATTTTTGAGTTTTAGGGTTGGAACTTGAGAGCTCTTTTGGCTCTGGTAAAAATCGCAGGAACATACACACACGTATGTGTGTTTTGTTTATTTGTTTGTTTAACCAAAACTTCATTTCATTTATCAATGATTAGTCCCTCCACTTTACACAAGTTATTTAAAGGGTGTTTTAATCATGTTTGTTCTATTGGGTCAAGACATAAACTAACTAGGTTATTTATTCCTAGTTATTATAAATTCTTGTTTATTTAAGAATCCTAATATTCACCGGGTTACTTTTACCACTAAAGGTAAATTACCCGTCTTTTAGTATAAACGTGGTTTGATTACCAAACCCGTTTTCGGGGTGTTACATAATGTGATCCTAATGGAAGCTTAAAACATGGGAGAATTAAGCTTAAACGGGTCAGAACTGAAAGTCAAAGCAAAAGTCAAGCTTTTGCGACTTTCGGTTATAAACTGACCTTAGACTATTAATTGTCGGGTTAGGACCGATAAAACATGTTTTAGTATTGATTACCAAGTCATTAGATTGTTAAAATATAATTTAGAACCTCTGGTTTATTAATTAGAATCATTTTTGTAATTTCTGTCCAGTTTGACTTTTTGCCAAACTACTTTGACCCGATAATTGACCAGTCAAACGAGATAATTAAGAGGTGCCCTCTTAAGGGTTAATCACCTACACTAATGTGGTTCTATAACCACTTTCAATTTGATCAGTGGTTAAGCCACATGTAATTAAAACGAAAGTCAAACTAATTTTACGATAAGTTTGACTTTAGAGTAATTAAGCTAAATTAAACGACTAAACAAGTAATTAGAGGCTTACTTAAGGTCCTAGCAAACTTTTCTACACTTTAAGGTCTTCTCCTTGTCCTTAGAAAGCTCCAGATGTTGTTGAGTAGCAATTGTTGCAAATGTGTGTCAAGAACACAAGAACTAAGCTCACTTATATAGCAAATTCCTTGAAGCTAGATCACTTCCAGGTGTTATTGGAGGCTCTGAGATCGACCCAGGTGTCCATGCTATTAAATTTAACCAACTTACAGCTCCCTAGGTCGTTACAAACTAGGTTAAGGCGGTGGAATAGCCAAAACTGTAACAACTCTCATCAAAAGTCATATTTATTAAATTAATTTGACCAATAGGAAACCCTAATTAAGACACCCAAGTGATTCTGCGCAAACCCTAAAATTTTCAGAACAATCAGAATCAGGATCAGGGCCCCTAAAACTCAGGGGGGGGGGTATTTCCTAGTTAACGATTATCTACATAACATGCTGTCAAATTTAAAATTTACGAAACTACTGACTCAGCTAGGCTAGTCCCAGACGTGGCTACTCTATAAAAATTAGGTGTCCCTTACGGACCGTAAGGGTTAATTGTTACGGTCCGTAAGCCTGGCCAATTTTTCACTATAAATAGCAGGCCTTGGCAATCGCATTCTGGTACTTGAACGACGAAGAAATTCGTTTTGTAGACTGAGATAAGCTCTGTTTATCACAATTAACACACACGATTCACTAATCGACGCCGCAATCAGGGTAATAACTCGATCGCTATTATGATTCAACGTCCGATCGATTATAACTATCCAACGATTGTTTAAGTGCCGCTCAAATTGAGTTTATACTTTGTTATTCATCGTGATTTCGACTTGAATGTTTGAGTGCTGTTCGAACTCGGACTATACTCTGTCATTCGTTGTGAATCCGCTGAATTGTTAAGTATTGCACTTGTAAATCGTTGTGAGGGTTTAATCTCGTGAATTGTCGTAACTGCTGTATTAGTTACTAACCTGTTTATGCGTGCATTATTATTTAAATTAGGTTAATCAAGGCTAATCAGTAGGCTTATACTCTGCTCGTTAAATCTGCAATGTGAGTCATTCTCTTTTTATCAACTATTTTACAATACCTCAAATTATTTTCAAGGTTATAATTACAGGGACTAAGTCGTGGATATCTTGAATTACTGGTTAGTGGGGTATTGTGCACATTACTAATTTTCTCCCAGTTAGGTTCATTGACCTACTCGGGATAATCACTGTTAGGTTCATTGACCTACAGGGATAATCATCACTATTTAGGTTCATTGATCTAATAGTGGTATGACCATCGTCACCATTGTGACATGTCACCATTGTGACAGAAGGCCAGATAAAAATAAGATAGAAGCCATTGTAATCGCTCTTATGCTGTAATTAATAACTATGCATCATTATGCAAAATGGAATGATTCACTCAGTATTTCCCTGCTGACAAAACCTTTTTCAAACATGTTTCAGGTGATCTGTTGTGAGCATAGGAAAAGTGCCGTGGAGCACTACAAGCTTAGAAAAGTGGCTCAATGTAAATAAATAAAGAAACATGTTTTGAGAAATAAAGATTTCCCAGTAAAATCACTTTATTGTAAATTATGGGATTTATCCCTATATTATATATATAAACGAGCAGTTTTAATATTAATCAATCCTGTTTAAAAAGACTTCCGCTGTCATTTAATCAGATACCATCGGATTTCCTACCTCGCGGCTCTGGACCGGGTCAAACCGGGGCCAAGGGCCGTGACAGGAAAAGGTGGTATCAGAGCCACTGATTTAAGCTTACTATTGATTTTAGCCTATTAAAATAATTGAGAGATACTTAGGAAATTTAATTGTTATTCTGTGAAAACATGTTTTATTAACTGATTATATGTTTTATTATCTAGTTAACTGTATACAGTATGGGCAAATCTTTATATGCTAACTATGTAGCAATTAATACAAATTCTTAAATAATTTGACCCAAGTTTAGCACTTTTATTATCTACAGTCTAGAAACCTTATAAATAAATTTATAAATAAAACCTAGTGTGTTTTAATTTTCAGTTATTTTGGTAGTTACCCAGTATGGAATACTATTTAAAAAGTTTTTCTATAAAAATTTTGTTATGAATTCTAATTTAGTAATTGTGTGTATTTTGCTAAACAGCATGAGTAACTTGTCTGATGCCCTTCAGAATTTAAATCTCTATCCGGTAAGAATAGAGGTTTCCAGAGATTTCAATAGGTATATTCCAGACATAGAAGAACCTATAGAATTCAACGCTTTACCTCTCGAGAAACCTAAGCTTAAGAAAATGGAAATTGGGGAAAGCTCTAGGCAAATTGAGGGGTTACCATCTCAAGAAGAACTAGATTTTATAATGGCAACCGATGATACTATTGAGCCTATTAATGAAAATGATTTTATTCATTCTCTTGAAACACAACTACCAATGAATTTAGAACCAGCTATTCCAAACCTTTCAATCCACTCGCAAATAGACGAATGGGTGACTAATGAAATACTGTTACAAAACCATCCCTATAGGCTTTTTCCTAAGTTCAATCCAGAACCTTTACCAAATCCACCAATAAGTAACAAGAATATGGCTGAACTCCGTTATTTTAACAAAGAACTAATGGATGCTGGGAATAGGATCCAAGAGATTTTGGGACAAATCTCCTGGAAATACGATGAGAAGGAACGCCGTTACTAGAATATCATTTGACAAAGGATAGGAGATTATGAAACTGTAGTTGTGTAATAGTAATAGTAAAATCAGTATGTGTAAAATAAATAATAAAACGGTTGTATATAGAAGCATGAGATAATCTATAAAACAAAAGAAATATTAGAAAATTTACAATTTTGTTATATATTTGTTTACGTGATTATGTGCAATTAATTGTGACATTGGATTATTACTTTTATACTAATTATTTATTTATAGATTAGTTATCAGATGGAAAACACTAATAATGAACCAGTTAATGAGGTTAATCAATCTGAGCAACAACAGGGGGATCAATTTATGACTAGGCAGGATATAGAAAATATAGTTGCTCAAGGGATAGCCAACGCTATTCCAGAAATAGTTGCTCAAGGGATAGCCAATGCTATTCCAGCAATCATTGCTGCTGTTAAAAATCCAATCGAACCGCAACAAATCGTTCCTAGCAAACGTATTTCTGAAAATAACTTCAGTAATAGCGTAAATGGAGGCGGTAATCATGTTAATCATGATAATGAACCACGGCAAGCTCCGCTCCCTAAGAAAAGGAAAACTGCAACGCCTGGTTGCACTTACAAAGAATTTCTTGCTTGTAAACCCATTGAGTTTGCAGGCAATGAAGGAGCGACTGCGGCACTGCGTTGGTTAGAGAAAACCGAGGCAGTAATTGCCATAAGTAAATGTGCTCAGGATGATCAGGTCATGTACGCATCAAATCTTTTCAAAGAAGTGGCGTTAGAATGGTGGAATACGGTGTTACAAGCAAAAGGAAGAAGGATGGCGTATGCTATGAACTGGGAAGAATTTAAGAGCTTTGTAGAAAGAAAATTCTGTCCTGAGTATGAAAAGGAACAAATGACAAATAAGTTTCTAACCCACCGGATGGTGGATGTAGATTGTCGAGGGTATACTTCGACATTCTTCGAATATGCTAGAGTGGTACCAACCCTGGCTTCGCCAGAGCCGGTACTTATTTCTCGTTATATTTGGGGATTGATTTCCGAAATCCGTAATATCGTCAAGGCTGCGAAACCTCGCACGATTGATGATGCGGTGGAATTAGCCAATACTCTGACTGACGAACTAATACGGACAAGAGAAGAAAATAGAAGGAAGGAAGTAGCCCAAAAGATTACCCAAGAATTCCATCCGGGTAATCATAACAATTTCAAGAGAAGAGGAAATGGGCAATCTACCACTAGTCCATTTTGCAATTTTTGTAAAAGGAAACATTTTGGAAGATGCAAAGGATATTGCAATTTTTGCAAAATTCCGGGGCATCAAGAAGAAGACTGCCGGAGGAAGAAATTTTCAGTCTGTTACAACTGTGGAGAAGCTGGACATCTTAGGCCAGATTGTCCAAAACTGAACAAATCATCTGACAATAAAGTCAAACCTGCAGAAGGAGCAAAAAGGAATGTAAGAGCCTTCCAACTGACTGCTAAGGAAGCAGAACTCATTCCAGATGTGATAGCCGGTACGTTCTTAGTTCACAACGTTTACACAAAAGTATTATTTGACTCTGGTGTAAACCAAAGTTTTATAAATGCTTTATTCTTCCAAACTCTTAATTTACTTTTAACCAGCATTAGGCAAATTTCTACAGTAGAAACGGCAGATGGGAATTCAGTTAAAATAAATAAGGTTCTGCAAAGCATAGAAATAGAACTTTTAAGTCCTAAAATTTCTGCAACCCTATTATCTATGAAATTAGTTGAAATCAAGGTTGTGCTAAGAATGGATTGATTAGTAAAACAATTATGCTCGAATTATCTGTGATAAGAATTCTATAGAAGTTTGAGCAATCACTGGAGAAGTAATAATGATTACAGGAGATAAGCTATGTAAACCCATAAAGTTCATATCAGTAATGAAAGTTGCTAATTATGAACGAAAACAAGGAATAGTATATATGATTTCAGTAATCATTAAAGATAAAGAACGTAAGGAAATTTTTGTAGTTTCAGAATACCCAGATGTATTCCCAAAAAAAGTTATCAGGGTTACTACCTGATAGGGAGATAGAATTTAGAATTCCTTTAAATCCAGGAACTATACCGATAAGCCAAGGCACCTTATCGGTTAACACAGTGTTATTTAAAAAGGATGATTCGATGAAAATGTGTATTGATTATAGGGAATTGAATAAAGGTTACAATTAAGAATCAATACCCATTACCTAGGATTGATGATCTATTCGGTCAACTTCAAAGAGCTAGATATTTTTACGCTTAGGTTATCATCAATTAAAAGTACAAGAGAAAGACATACCTAAAACCATTTTCAGAACTAGGTATGGTCATTACAATTTTACAATCATGCCCTTCAGATTAACAAATACACCTCCAGTATTCATAGACATGATGAATAGGATCTGTAAACTATATTTGGATAAATTTGTAATTGTCTTCATAGACAATATACTTATTTATTCCAAAAGTCAGGAAGGACATTGTCAGTACTTGCATGCACTCTTAGCATTTTTAAGAAAAGAGAAGCTTTACGCCAAAGTCTCGAAGTGTGAATTTTGGTTACCAAAAGTGCAATTTCTAGGTCATATGGTGAATTATGAAGGTATTCACGTAAATTCTGCTAAGATAGCAGCAATTACCAAATGGAAAGTTCCGCAATCCGCAATGGAAATTAGAAGTTTTATAGGTTTAGTCGGATACTATATTAAGGATTTTTCCAAGATAACTATACTATTAACTAAGCTAACCTATAAAACAGTTAAGTTTGAATAGAGACCTAAACAAGAAAAAGCTTTTAGGATCTTAAAGCATAAATTAATCAAATCTTAGCCTTATGAACTGAAGATTTTGAAGTATACGGTGATGCTTCAAAGCTAGGATTTGAATATGTGCTTATGCAACGCAAGAAGGTAATTGAGTATGCATCAAGGCAATTGAAAAAGCACAAAGAAAACTATACCACTCATGACTAAGAATTAGGAGCCATAAATTTTGCCCTTAAGATTTGGAGACATTATCTATATGGAAGTAAGTTTACTGTCTATACGGATCATAAGATATATATTTGGGCAAAAAGAATTAAACACGAGGCAAAGGAGATGGATGAAAATCCTAAGTGACTACGACTATGATATTCAGTATCACGAAGGAAATGCTGAAGACGGCTAGAGATCGTCAGAAAAGTTATACAGATAATAGACGAAAGCTGTTGGAGTTCGAGTTGGAGACAAAATGCTATTGAAAGTATCTCCTTGGAAAGAAGTTGTTAGATTCGGTAAGAAAGGAAAGCTAAATCCAAGGTACGTAGGATCATTTCCAGTGATCCAACGTATAGGACCAGTTGTTTATCGTTTACAACTACCAGGAGAGTTAGCTGGGGTACATGATGTATTTCATGTATCCAATCTCAAGAAATGTCTATCCGACGAATCTTTGGTAGTACCTTTCCAAGATATAAAGGTAAACGAGTAGTGTTAGTTAAAATAAAGTAGGATTCAAAGATATGATCCTAATACATTTAGGAGTTAGAATCAGCAATGAAGCGAAAATATCCTCAATTATTCCAGTAAATCTCGAGGACGAGATTTTTATTAAGGTGGGGAGAATGTAACAACTCTCATCAAAAGTCATATTTATTAAATTAATTTGACCAATAGGAAACCTTAATTAAGACACCCAAGTGATTCTGCGCAAACCCTAAAATTTTCAGAACAATCAGAATCAGGATCAGGGCCCCTAAAACTCAGGGGGGGGGGGGGGTATTTCCTAGTTAACGATTATCTACATAACATGCTGTCAAATTTAAAATTTACGAAACTACTGACTCAGCTAGGCTAGTCCCAGACGTGGCTACTCTATAAAAATTAGGTGTCCCTTACGGACCGTAAGGGTTAATTGTTACGGTCCGTAAGCCTGGCCAATTTTTCACTATAAATAGCAGGCCTTGGCAATCGCATTCTGGTACTTGAACGACGAAGAAATTCGTTTTGTAGACTGAGATAAGCTCTGTTTATCACAATTAACACACACGATTCACTAATCGACGCCGCAATCAGGGTAATAACTCGATCGCTATTATGATTCAACGTCCGATCGATTATAACTATCCAACGATTGTTTAAGTGCCGCTCAAATTGAGTTTATACTTTGTTATTCATCGTGATTTCGACTTGAATGTTTGAGTGCTGTTCGAACTCGGACTATACTCTGTCATTCGTTGTGAATCCGCTGAATTGTTAAGTATTGCACTTGTAAATCGTTGTGAGGGTTTAATCTCGTGAATTGTCGTAACTGCTGTATTAGTTACTAACCTGTTTATGCGTGCATTGTTATTTAAATTAGGTTAATCAAGGCTAATCAGTAGGCTTATACTCTGCTCGTTAAATCTGCAATGTGAGTCATTCTCTTTTTATCAACTATTTTACAATACCTCAAATTATTTTCAAGGTTATAATTACAGGGACTAAGTCGTGGATATCTTGAATTACTGGTTAGTGGGGTATTGTGCACATTACTAATTTTCTCCCAGTTAGGTTCATTGACCTACTCGGGATAATCACTGTTAGGTTCATTGACCTACAGGGATAATCATCACTATTTAGGTTCATTGATCTAATAGTGGTATGACCATCGTCACCATTGTGACATATCACCATTGTGACAGAAGGCCAGATAAAAATAAGATAGAAGCCATTGTAATCGCTCTTATGCTGTAATTAATAACTATGCATCATTATGCAAAATGGAATGATTCACTCAGTATTTCCCTGCTGACAAAACTTTTTTCAAACATGTTTCAGGTGATCTGTTGTGAGCACAGGAAAAGTGCCGTGGAGCACTACAAGCTTAGAAAAGTGGCTCAATGTAAATAAATAAAGAAACATGTTTTGAGAAATAAGAATTTCCCAGTAAAATCACTTTATTGTAAATTATGGGATTTATCCCTATATTATATATATAAACGAGCAGTTTTAATATTAATCGATCCTGTTTAAAAAGACTTCCGCTGTCATTTAATCAGATACCATCGGATTTCCTGCCTCGCGGCTCTGGACCGGGTCAAACCAGGACCAAGGGCCGTGACAAAAACCCGCACCTGGCTGCTGATTTCTGATCTGGGCATGCTGAGGCGGGCCGCGTAAGGTATGGGGATGGGCTTACGCGGGCCGCTTGGACATGTTAAACCGGGAAAACAAGTTTAAAAGCTGGCAGAATCAGTCCTTGCTCGTTTTTAACCCTTTTTAACATGGTTTTTGGCAATAGAGACCCTTGTAGTTAATTTCTTGGGGCCCAAGGATGTATAAACAAACCTCGTTAGGCTCGGGTTCGTTAAATATCACTATGAAAGCAAGTTTCATCGAGTTGACACTTTTGGCCCAAAGTCTTGAAAACATACTTAACGATATCGAAACCTCGTGAAATTTATACCACTTATTCTTAAGAGTATATTTGAATATTTCAAAGCCTCGATTTCATTAAAAGGTCACTCAGAGGTCAGAATCGACATGTTGACACGTTTAACCCTTATAATTAATAATCTTTCGATTATTTTCATAAACGGCTTCTCATATCAATTTATTCACTCGCTTAAGAATATATTCATCATGTAAGGTCATTCAGAGGCACAAGTTTGGCATGTTGACACTTTGTGTCCCTGTGGTTTCATAGTTTCATTGTTTGACAACTTTGGTCCTTCAAACTAAATCTTTCTCATGTTTAGAGTTTAGGACACGTGTCTATACATAATTGGACACGTTTTTACGTGGTGTTACATCCTCACCCCCTTAAAAGAAATCTTGACCCCGAGATTTAGTGAAATAAGTGAGGGTATTTCTGTTTCATAGTGGACTCGACTTCCCACGTATACTCGGGACCTCTACGGGCTTCCCATTTGACCTTTACTCTAGGTACATGCTTCCTTCGGAGCTTTTTAACTTGTCGATCCTCGATCGATATAGGTCTTTCAACAAATCTCAAACTTTCATCAATTTGCACGTCCTTATGAGACATTGTTAGAGATTCATCGGCTAGGCATTTCTTGAGATTACAAATGTGAAACACATTATGAATCCCACTTAGCTCCTCAGGCAAGTTCAGCTTATAAGCTACACTGCCGACACATTCGATAATCTGGAATGGTCCAATATACCTAGGGCTCAACTTACCCTTCTTACCAAAACGCATTACACCTTTCCAGGGTGATACTTTCAGTAGAACTTTATCGCCTATTTCAAATTTTAGAGACCTTCGCTTCCCATTAGCATAGCTTTTCTGCCTATCCCTGGAAGCTTTTAAGCGATCACGAATCTGGACAATTTTGTCCGTTGTTTCAAGGACTATATCAGGTCCTGACAACTGAGCTTCTCCTACTTCTGCCCAACAGACAGGCGTTCTGCATTTCCTATAATGCCTCAAAAGGCGCAGCCTGAATGCTTGTATGGTAGCTATTATTATAGGAGAACTCGATCAAGGGTAGATGGTCATCCCAACTACCTCCCAAATCAATGACACATGCTCGCAGCATGTCCTCTAATGTTTGAATTGTACGCTCACTCTGTCCATCCGTCTGTGGATGGTAAGCAGTACTAAAATTCAAACGCGTGCCCAAAGATTGTTGGAAACTTTTCCAAAAATGTGAGGTGTATCTAGTATCTCTATCCGAGATAATAGCTACTGGTACTCCATGTAGAGCTACAATCTTATCTACATACAATTGGGCTAATTTATCGGAGCTATGAGTCTCCTTGATGGGTAGGAAATGTGCTGACTTAGTCAGTCTATCAACAATAACCCATATGGTATCATTTCCGTGCCTTGTTTTAGGTAACTTGGTTATGAAATCCATAGTTACCATCTCCCACTGCCATGTGGGGAGTTCTGGTTGTTGAAGCAGACCTGATGGCTTTTGATGTTCAACTTTAATCTGAGCACAAGTCAGGCACTTAGCTACATAGGTGGCAATAGGTTTCTTCAGACCTATCCACCAATAGTTAGCTTTCAAATCATGATACATTTTGTCACCTCCCGGGTGAACTGAGTATTTGGAGTTATGGGCTTCCTGGAGGATTACCTCTCGAAGTCCTCCATGAATAGGAACCCAAATTCTTCCGTTCATCCTGAGAATTTCATCCTTCCCAGGTGCTAACTGCTCAGCAGTTATTCCTAACTTTTCATTTGGAAAGTTATCTTCCAATACAACATCCATCTGTGCAGCTAATATTCTTTCATTCAGACTATTCCTCAACTCAATGCTCTTGGCATTGATCCTAATTGGTTTAACTCTTTCCTTTCGGCTTAGAGCATCTGCGACCACATTTGCTTTACCGGGATAGTAGCGAATCTCGCAATCATAGTCATTTAAGGTTTCCATCCAACGACGTTGTCTCATATTGAGCTCTTTTTGATTGAACAAATGTTGGAGACTTTTGTGATCAGAAAAGATCACACATTTAGTTCCATACAAATAATGTCTCCACAATTTTAGTGCGAATACAACGGCACCCAACTCCAAATCGTGGGTGGTGTAATTCTTCTCATGCACTTTTAGTTGTCGTGATGCATAGGCAATCACCTTGCCTCGCTGCATAAGCACACAACCCATACCGGTGTGTGAAGCATCACAGTATACGACAAACTCTTCAATTCCATCAGGTAAGGTTAACACCGGAGCATTGCTCAACCTTTGCTTAAGAATCTCGAAGGATTCCTGTTGCTTTGGACCCCAATTAAATTTCACATTTTTACGGGTCAAAGAAGTTAAAGGTGCAACTATTCTTGAGAAGTTCTCAATGAATCTTCTATAATATCTTGCTAAACCTAGAAAACTTCGAATCTCAGTTGGAGTCTTTGGTGCTTCCCAATTCATCACGGCTTCTACCTTAGCGGGATCAACTTGGATTCCACGCTCACTAACAACATGTCCAAGGAATTGGACTTCGCGAAGCCAAAACTCGCACTTGGATAATTTTGCATATAATTTCTCCTGTCTAAGTAATCCTAGAATGCATCGAAGATGCTTCTCGTGATCTACTTGATTACGAAAGTAGATAAGTATGTCATCTATGAAGACGATGACGAACTTATCTAAGTATGGTTTGCAGACTCTATTCATGAGGTCCATGAATGCCGCTGGAGCATTAGTGAGCCCGAAAGGCATCACTAAGAACTCAAAATGTCCATATCTCGTTCTGAAGGCTGTCTTTGGTACATCTTCGGTTCTAACCTTAAGTTGATGATACCCAGATCTTAAGTCAATTTTCGAGAAATAGCTTGCCCCTTGGAGTTGATCGAACAAGTCGTCGATCCTGGGCAAGGGATATCGATTCTTGATCGTTACCTTATTCAATTCCCGATAATCAATGCATAAACGCATTGATCCATCCTTCTTTTTCACGAACAATATTGGAGCTCCCCAGGGGGAAGAACTAGGTCGTATGAAACCTTTCTCCAATAGTTCATCCAATTGAGTTCTGAGCTCTTTCATTTCTGTAGGCGCTAGACGATAAGGAGCTCGTGCAATAGGTGCAGCTCCTGGAAGAATGTCTATCCTGAATTCTACTTGCCTCTCAGGAGGTAATCCGGGTAACTCGTCAGGAAAGACATCAGGATACTCAGAGATAATCGGAATATCTTCAATTTTAGGCTTAGGATCATTCACAGTTACTTGTGCCATGTAAATGACACATCCATTTTTCATACACTGTGCTAACTTGAGAATAGACACATTGCTAGGCAATCCATAATGTGTATCTCCTTGAATAGTGACAGATTCGCCAGAAGGGGTTTTGATAATAATTAGCTTTTTATCACATGCAATTTGGGCTTGGTTATACGACAACCAATCCATGCCTAAAACTATATCAAACCCAGCCAATTTCATTGGCAAGAGGGAAAGCGGGATAGAATGATTCTTGATGGATATAGAGCATCCACCAAGAAGAGTTGAAGCGGTTCCTAAGGTACCGTCGGCAAGCTCTACCTCATGTTTTATGTCTAGAGTCTTAATAGGCAAATTCAACAACTTACAGAACTTATGGTCTACGAAGGATTTATCAGCACCGGAATCAAATAAGACTCTAGCATAATTATTATTGATGAGGAAGGTACCTGTTATGACGTTCTCGTCATTCACTGCTTCCCTCGCTTGCATCTGAAAAACTCTTGCATTGTTTTTCTTTGCCTCCTCGGGCTTCTGGGCATTCTTGGGGCAATTGGTTTTAATGTGCCCCTTTTCATTGCAACCATAGCAAGTTGCATCCTTTATATTTCGGCACTCAACAGACTTGTGCCCCTTATTTTTACAGATCCCACATGGTTTGGCCTGTGGGTCTTGGTTGCATTTCCCAAAATGCCTTTTGTTGCAAGTCTTGCGTCTGGGCTTATCACTAGTCTGCCCCTTCTTGGAATTATAATTCCCTTTTCTTTTCTTGTTTGACTGAGGAGACTTATCTTCCTCTCTCTTCCTCTTCCCTTCATCAGTGGCTTTCTTTGCCCTACTTCTCACAACATCCAAAGTGAGGGACAAAGATAGGTCTACAGCAGACCTATAAGTGGCTGGCTTAGAAGCCTTAACATTGCCTTTTACTTCGGGGGCCAAACCACCAATGAAACGCGCAATGCGTTTGGGTTCAGGAGTGACTAGGTATGGTACCAGCCTTGACATCGAGTTAAAATTAGTCACATAGGATTTGCAATCCAGATCTTTCATTACTAAGGTGAGGAAATCAGTCTCTATCCGCTCAACTTCATGCTGGGGGCAATAGATTTCCTTAACCAAATTAACAAACTTGTTCCATGACATATTGTACAAAGGAACCTTCCCCGTGGCTTGTACTAAAGCTTTCCACCAAGCAAAAGTCAGAACAGAAAGTCAAAGCAAAAGTCAAGCTTTTGCGACTTTCGGTTATAAACTGACCTTAGACTATTAATTGTCGGGTTAGGACTGATAAAACATGTTTTAATATTGATTACCAAGTCATTAGATTGTTAAAATATAATTTAGAACCTCTGGTTTATTAATTAGAATCATTTTTGTAATTTCTGTCCAGTTTGACTTTTTGTCAAACTACTTTGACCCGACAATTGACCAGTCAAACGAGATAATTAAGAGGTGCCCTCTTAAGGGTTAATCACCTACACTAATGTGGTTCTATAACCACTTTCAATTTGATCAGTGGTTAAGCCACATGTAATTAAAACGAAAGTCAAAATAATTTTACGATAAGTTTGACTTTAGAGTAATTAAGCTAAATTAAACGACTAAACAAGTAATTAGAGGCTTACTTAAGGTCCTAGCAAACTTTTCTACACTTCAAGGTCTTCTCCTTGTCCTTAGCAAGCTCCAGATGTTGTTGAGTAGCAATTGTTGCAAATGTGTGTCAAGAACACATGAACTAAGCTCACTTATATAGCAAATTCCTTGAAGCTAGATCACTTCCAGGTGTTATTGGAGGCTCTGAGATCGACCCAGGTGTCCAAGCTATTAAATTTAACCGACTTACAGCTCCATAGGTCGTTACAAACTAGGTTAAGGCGGTGGAACAGCCAAAACCCGCACCTGGCAGCTGATTTCTGATCTGGGCATGCTGAGGCAGGCCGTGTAAGGTATGGGGGTGGGCTTACGCGGGCCGCTTGGACATGTTAAACCGGGAAAACAAGTGTAAAAGCTGGCAGAATCAGTCCTTTCTCGTTTTTAACCTTTTTTTAACATGGTTTTTGGCAATAGAGACCCTTGTAGTTAATTTCTTGGGGCCCAAGGATGTATAAACAAACCTCGTTAGGCTCAGGTTAGTTAAATATCACTATGAAAGCAAGTTTCATCGAGTTGACACTTTTGGCCCAAAGTCTTGAAAACATACTTAACGATATCGAAACCTCGTGAAATTTATACCACTTATTCTTAAGAGTATATTTGAATATTTCGAAGCCTCGGTTTCGTTAAAAGGTCACTCAGAGGTCAGAATCGACATGTTGACACGTTTAACCCTTATAATTAATAATCTTTCGATTATTTTCATAAACGGCTTCTCATATCAATTCATTCACTCGCTTAAGAATATATTCATCATGTAAGGTCATTCAGAGGCACAAGTTTGGCATGTTGACACTTTGTGTCCCTGTGGTTTCATAGTTTCACTGTTTGACAACTTTGGTCCTTCAAACTAAATCTTTCTCATGTTTAGAGTTTAGGACACATGTCTATACATAATTGGACACGTTTTTACGTGGTGTTACAGCTGGCCTAACCCATCTATAGGTATAGCAAGAAGAAAATCTTGTGCATGTGATGCTCGGAGACACTAAAAAACGGCTCTTTGTCTAACGGTCAAGTCAAACTGTACTTCAATTTCGTGGACAATTTTACTAAAAAGAGCACTCGCCAATGCATGTTGGGCTTTAGGGGGGCCGGTGTTCTTATTAGTGAAACCGCTGAAGTCGAAGCTTGGAATCGTATCACGAAGACAAGCCAAAGCACAAACATAATCAGAATCCGTTCCGCATATGCCACTGTCTCTTAAGATGTGGTCCTGTAGCACCCACGATTGGGCCCTCGAGGCCACAAAAGCATAGGATGAAGCCTCTACAGCCGAATACAACCCCAAACCTCTAAACCTAATAGGTAAAGAAGCAAGTCGCCACTGGAGGTCTCCAAAGAAAGGACCTCCACAAACCACCAATTCCTCAATCGCCTCACGCAAACCTTTGTCAAAGAACAACGCTGCATCTTCCATGCGTACAGGTTGGCATGTCCTTAAGCCAAAGAAAAGTTTGGCAATGCCCATACAGGATCGAAGCAAGAGTAGTTCACTCTGCGGGTCACCTAATTTCGGTAGAAGACGCATCAAATCTACTGCCTTAGCAGCTCTTTTCTTTGCCAACCCACTAATAAAGCTTGCGTCTCTACTAATAGCCCCCCCAAGAAGCTTCACCCCCACTAATGGCCTTCCGATGTCCTTAGGAAATAACCCTTCACGAAACTTGCTACCATCACAAGAAGGCCAAAATAGCTCAGTTTTCTTAATATTAAGTTCAAGACCCAAAGTTGGACCCGACACCTTAATGATGTCCAACACTCTAGCCACCTCTTTTGAACCTCCAATGACAGTCCCATCATCAAGATACCAAGCATGAAGGAGAAGCTTGCATTTGTCTCTAATCTGATGCACAAGGGGGTGCAAAACAAGCGCGAAAAGAAGTGGTCCCAATGGGTCCCCTTGTTGAACTCCCGTGGTAGACCAAATGTGCCCATCTCCAAGATACAATCTTGCTGGCTGCCCATATAGAAATTCCACCCACAAAGAAATAGAATGGCACCTCATCCTGACCTCCCGAAGTAAGGCTGATCTATCTACCTGGTTAAAAGCATTAGAAAAATCTACCGTAAGCATTGCAAGAGACCCATCAGTGTGACGTTCACTTAGAACCCTATTGACGTTGTGCAAAATGGCCTCAGCGCCACCCGACACGCCGACTCCAAACTGAAAATCATTAAGGTACTTGGTCATTTCTTTACCAACACCCTTCATAGCAACCTTAGAAACCAAACGCCTCCATATAGTACCCACTGCAATAGGTCTAATCCCATTGTCGGGTTTTAAAAGCGGTGTAAGTGGAGCAGACGCGACAAACTCTGCCAAACACGATTGGCATTTCCCCTAGCCATAAGTTGACTACCGCAGTGATAGCGCATAAGAGATCAGTGGCAATAGCAGACCCCTCTCCACAAAAAAGCATCCAAAATGTGTTGTGCCCTCAAGCCATCCCTCCCACATGAGGTTCCTTTAGGAAACGATTTAATGCAGCAAAGAACACTATCCACCTCTGCTACAAGGGGAGGCTCGGAACATATAGTACCTGGCATAGATGGAGGTTCTCTGTACGGGTGTTTAGCCTCTAAAGCCTGTATGGTATTATCATTGTACGGAGCAACACCGGATGAACATAACACCTTCACTGCAGCTGTAAAGTGGCCATCAGTAACCTTTCGAAGACACTTCCTAACATTGGTATTACTAACAGAACTCTCATCAGGATTATCAACACCTCTTTGACCTAGAGACCCCACCGTAGGACTATCAAATATATTTTTAACTAACATAAAAATACCATCTTCTTTCCCCCATGTGGCTAAAGAATTCAGAATTGATCTTTGTTGCAATGCCTTCCTATTCCCAGACCTTCTTTCTTGCCTATTTTTTGGCCTGACCACTTGCAAAGTGCACCGAGGAAGAAGGAACAACCTAACCCACGCTTCAACGGATCTAGGTTGGGCAACCACTTTGTAGAGAGCGGTTTTCAACGCCTGAGAGAAAGCGAACCGACAGCTATGAGGGATGGTCTTCACGGTGACAATGGGTGCTTTAAAGACACGATCTAGTAGAACGGTATCCAACAAGAACGACTCATGAACATTGGTCACGTGCGCCTTGGGAGAGGGCCTCGAAATCCCTATAATGTAGCTATCTATGTCATTATCACGATTGGTAAAACGGACAAGCCCATCTGGGTGATGGCATGCACGACTCAATGCATGTATACTCAAACACTTCCCACACATCCATTGGCCAAAAAACTTCAAAGTACCTTCTACGTCCAGGAACAACCCATGGCCCGTAGAAATAGCCTCACGCAACGCACTTCTACGTTCATCACTAGAAAGGTGCAACCTCTTGAGATGAGAGATCAACCGAGAAATCCCCTTATTTCCCACTTCACCATCCGGGCAACAATGAAACATACGAAAAGGGCATGGCCAGGAGCCACTCAAAGGCGTAGAAGGAGTTGTCATTAAGGCTAAATAAATCACGATTCAAGTTGAGACACGAAATTTGGATGTAAAAACCAAAAATTAAGCATAGGCATTTCATCAAACACTTGGAGTGCATCCATTAAAAAACGAATTAGTGAGTGGTAAAGAGGTTCGATTTTGAATAGATAAAAACGGTTTGCAAAGTAATGTTACTGAATGAATGGAACGTAATGGTAAACGTTACAAAAGATATATTACTTATTTATTTATTTGTGTCTTCTTTTGTGCTGAGAGAACAACCATGGGGGCTGGGGCTATGTTATTGCTCACTGTCACTTAAAACAGTCCATGAGTCGTCTAATTCCATATATTAGTGTTACTTTTTTAATTATTTACTGATTGTCTTAAACCCGATAGCCAATTGATGATTGATTATATAGAATCTAAAAGCAAATGATTCCAGCTCAGCGGGTTGATGCATTGGAAATGATGGGGAAGGACTCGGGTTCGACCCTTGATCCCTCCCGAGTTTTCTACTACAGTGCATTTACTCCAGAGGGTCGGCTCTTGTGGAGGGTGTAACTCCTGTCATGTGGCAGAGGCTGGAAATTTTCTCGGGGATAGCGTAACGCCCCTCTCGACCAGGGGTGGGCCCAGTTAAGACAACATAGTCCTGGTAATGAGTGATGGCGGGCCTGCATCTTGCGGGTGTGAATTAGCCGTCTGTTGTGAAGTTCACCTGTCAAAAAAAATAAAAATAGAATCTAAACAGTAAAACTTTAATGACTTCAACCCCCATCCTCCCCCCCCCCCCCCCCCCCCCCCCCCTACATGATGTAGTTAAATTATGTATTTAAATGTGATACTTGCAAAATTAATTTAAACCTTTTTTTATTTAAATGCTTTTATGGATTTCTCATAAATCCTTAAATTAAGTAGATATATATTTTTTAGGAAGGGACTGTTTGAAAAAAAATAATATTATTGGTATCCAATAAAAGCTGCTTTTCGTAACTTATCATTTATGTATTTTTGAGAAGTGTGAATGTGTGATTACTCTAACTTAAAACTGTACAGAAACTTAGTGGCATGTTAAAATGGGAAGATTTGTGTAACAAGTTATACTTCATAATTCATATACAGATCATCAAGTCTCGAATATCACATATTCCTTATATTCTATTTATGTAATATAATTTCTGTCCTTCTTATCTCTTCTTATGAGTTATAACTTATATCATCAATCATCATCATCATTTCATTAAAATGAAGGAAGAAAAACAAGTCCACATTAATGACTAAGGATAGTGATAAGACCAACGTTTTCAACATTACATTTCGTGTATCTTCTGTTTTATAGATAATCAGCATCAACTTACTCATTACTTGCCAAAATTCTTCAACATTACATTTCATATATCTTCTGTTTATAGATAATTAGCATCACCTTACTCATTACTTGCCTGAAAGAGTCTTTACTTGCCTAAAAGAGTCTCAGCATGAAGTCACATGATGGATATCCATGTTTCAGAATTGTGGACCTTGTGAGCACGCTGCACTCGTTAGAGAAAGAATTCCGCAGAGCCATCAGCCTTCACGACATCAACCAGTTGTATAATTCTTGTCAGATGGAAGGGGTGACGGTAAACAGTGAAAAATTTAGAGAGCCTATGGTGTGGATTGGAGTCTATGTTGCAGTGGCATCGTTTTTCTGCATCATTGCCATGGTGGCAGATTTGTTACATGGCTTCCAAAATAAAAAAATTCTGGTTTCCGTGTAAATATTTTTCTCTCAATGCCGCATCTATCACAGTGATAACTGTCACCATGAAACTTCCCGTCGATGTGAGTGGTGAGATGCCAAGTTACGTGGACCAAGCAGCCAAGCTAGGGAGTTTGGGTTTCATGTGCACCATGATGGCCAACTTAATGCCTTCTTTGGCATCTATGGACAACAAGACTCTGCTTGCGAACGTAATAGGTTTGTCTATTCTGGTTATCACCATGATTGTGAATGTATGCATCCAGTTAAATACTAGAGTTATCGATCGTTACCCTTATGATGGGACTAATATTTCTTACATGGACTTTGCTATTGTTGCATACATCTACACCGCCATAATCATCCTTTTACTAATCATAATGATCTCTTCATCTCTAACAATTCCAGCCTCTAAGGAAATTTTAGAATCCAAGTATCAAGCCACACACAAGATACATTTAGCTAATCAACGTCATATCCGAATGTCTATAGTTGAGAAACTAAGACACAATGTGACAAGGTATTGGGTCATGGCAGAAACTGGCAGCCCTCAGTTTGTGATGGCCATTAATCCATTATCCACTGCTTCTGCAATAATCTGTGCACTTAGTCTACTTGTGACCCTAAATTTGGTGCGTGTAAGTCCGCTTACATCTAGTTGGCATAGGAGATTGATAAGATATGAATCACCATACGAGTGGACAACAAGTGCCATTTTTATAACACAGTCCATTGGAGTTGTGGTGGGAACCATTGCTCCTATATTAAGATGCTTTTCAGTTTTTAACTACAAGTTGGTGATCACTAAATGGAATAGGAATCATTTCATGTTTTTTAAAGTAGAGAAGTACTGGACCCAAAAGTTGCATGAGTGGAAACAAAGTCCTATTCTGTTTCTATTAAGCAGTCCAAGATTAAGAAATCTCATATGTAATGCTAAAAATACCATTCTTAGTTTTTGCATCGGATTTCAGAAGGGAATTGTCGCATCGTGCAAACTGATATGGCTCATAGCGATAACAATTCCAATATTAGCCATTACGTGTTTCTATCATTTGAAGTCGCTAAAGGCGAGGTGGTTTACTCCACCAAACTCCCCAAGAACTGATGATATAGATATAGACGTTAGAAACTATGTCTTACAAATTGACATTGAGATGGAGCTTGCTGAAAAAACACTGAAGGGCATTTCAAAATCTATAAATTTCTTCATATCCAAGGCTGAGAAGGAACAAAACAACAATCTTTTAGAGCTTCTCGAGAAATCTACCGGATATAAAGGAGTAGAGATCTTTGACTCTGATCATGTTCAACCTTTGCTTTGTGTTGAACATGTTAACAGTTGGAGCTTACCGATAGTAACCTTAACATGCATCGCTGTTGCTCTCCGGGATATCCATAAGGAAACTGTTCAGAATTTGTTCAAAAGTGTTGGTGAAGGTCTGTCGTACACCCATCTTGTGGAAGAAAGCCTCAATTGTTCGAGTGAATACGTAATTCTTCGAAAGGCCAGTGTCGCCCTATGGCATGAGGTCGAAAACAACTGCAGATGGTTGGACATTCCTTTGGCAAAAAAAGAATTCAAAGGGAAAACAACAATAGAGATCATTAAATGGTTTTCGGATAAAGCTAAAGAAATTGTGACAGAAATCAATGAAAGCACCAATGGAGAACTGGTGGAGAACCCTTCTAAGACACTGATTGCTGCCAACTCAATGTACCGGATCACACAGACAATCTTGCTTAGATCCCAAAGCAACAAAGAACCAATTACCAAAAAACAGTTGTTTGCCCATTTAAATGGCATGATTGCAGACATATTCTCTGCTTGCTTTACCAAGTTACCAACATACCCCGAGTCATAACAATGAGATGCCACGAAAGCTTGATCGAGAAAAGAGAGGAAAGTGTGAAGGTTGCAGCAAAGCTTCTTGGTAAGACTACAAAGATAATAGAAAGACTAGACGCACATGAACTACCAAGCATGGATGTTGACAAGATGGCATATGTTGATGAGTGGCGTCTTTATCTGATGCAATCTATCGCATAAGGTAACATCTTAACTAAGCACAATCTAATATGTTGTTGTTTAACTGAGTTTTGCTTGCTAAGTTTTCTATGTTTATTTAGTCTAATTGTTTCTTTTGTACCTCTCTTGAAGGTGATGTAGGGCGAAGTATTCAGCAGCTACACAAATCGTCCATCATAAAGCCTTTTAACAGTGATCTGTCACTGAATTTGCATTCTATTTTTTTTTCTTTTATTTTGATTTTTTACTTTTGTATGAAGCCTCAAATGTATATTATATAACAGTGGATGTTTTGCATGTCTGCTAAACCTTTTGCCCCTGTATCGAAACGGTTCCCCATCCTCATGGCTCGTATGACAAGTCCAAAAGATTGATGAATCGGGCTAGAGGTCCTGTCTCGTATATATTATGTTTGATAAGTTGATTTAGCTTAACTATAAATTGTTATTGTGGGTCATACTATTTATCTGTAAGAGAGAGTTATGATGTTAAAGCAGTTAAATCAGGCCAAAAGATTAATATAATCGATGTTCATTTATATTTAACATATTTTGATCAATGCACAACAATTATGAGTTTGGACTATTATACCATTACACTGCTTTTGACTTATTACCGTGTGTTGTGTAATTATATTGTCGTTTATGTATCAAATTTATTAGTGTACAAATCATTGTCCCACAGGTCATGTTGATCGATGCTGTATACAAAATACAAACCACATCCTTCATATTATTATATTATACTATACAATATAATTTATTTAAACTTGTCTCTTGTGAGTTTAAGTTGTCATCATTTTATTAAAAACGAATGAAGAAAACAAGGCAACATAATTAGTGACTATTGATGACCAACGATGGTGATGAGGCCTTCTTTTTCAACATTAGATAGGTGACCGAGAGAGATGGTGAGAGAGTCATGGGTTGAGTTTGTGTCACGTGTTTTGTTCTTATCTTTTGATTTTCTAACCAAGTAGTGGCAGACCCATGATTTATTTTCTGGGGCGATCGCAGGGTTTAACCATGATGCGGGTTTGGGACTGCCAGTTTAGTTTCTCATAGTTAGGGATTGAATCCAAAATTTTGACATATCACAACGACCATTTGTGCACTTAACTCAAAACCTAAGGGTTTAAACCGTAATTTCTAAACTTAAGATTTAGAGTAAACTTCAATTTTCGTCCCTGTGGTTTGCTGATTTTAACAGTTTCAGTCCAATAGTTTAAACATTACATTTATCATCCATTAGTTTTCTGATTTTAACAGTTTCAGTCCATTAGTTTCATGATTTTAACAGTTTCAGTCCAATAGTAACTAATGGATGATAAATGTAATTCATAAACTATTGGACTGAAACTGTTAAAATCATGAAACTAATGGACTGAAACTGTTAAAATCAGAAAACTAATGGATGATAAATGTAATGTTTAAACTATTGGACTGAAACTGTTAAAATCAGCAAACCACAGGGACGAAAATTGAAGTTTACTCTAAGATTTATAGACTTGATAATTTTTTAACCGGGTCAAGTATAACCCGCTCCAACTCAGATCTGCTTTTAACCCGGTCTAAAACCTAAACCCAATCTACCAGTTGAAACCCTAAAACGAAATCAAAACGATCCCTTCTTCTCTCTCGCTTCCGGTAGTCCACGCCGACGGCTCCACCGCCGCAATCCACCCCAAACCACTCCAATCGACATCCCTAACATCACTCTATACAAACATCGATGAAGGATGATCGATCTACCTGTGTTCGTCACCTAGCCGATCGAATCACTTGCTACCAGATCGAATCAATTCGGTTACTGCACTTTTAAATTCGGTACTGAAATTTCCGCTTACAAACTGTGATAGGCTCTTCTCTACTCTACTGTTGAAAAATTCGTATAAAAATTGTTTGGGAATTGTGTCAGCTTGGGATAGGCTCTGCTCTACCGATGAAAAATTCGGTAAATACCTCGTCCTCTCTCAGTTTCTTTATTCCTGTGAGACGGAGGGGGATGCCGAAAACAGTTACAGGTTTAGTAAACCTATGGTGTGGATTGGGATCTTCATTGCCAATATGTTGTATGGATTTCAGTATAAAACGTTGTGGTTTCCATGTAAATATTTCAGTCTTAATGCCCCGTGTATTGTGGTGATCGTCGTCACCATGAAACTACCCGTTGATTTGAGTAGTGCTATGCCAAGTTACGTGGAACAAGTAGCCAAACTCGAAAGCTGGGCTTTTATGTGCACAATGATGGCTAATGTGTGACTGCCCGTTGATTTGAGTAGTGCTATGCCAAGTTACGTGGAACAAGTAGCCATTAGCCAAGCTCGAAATCTTGGCTTTTATGTGCACAATGATGGCTAATTTAATGTACTCTAGTTGTCACCATGATTGTGAACAATGATGAGTTTATCGGTTTGTGTATTCTAGTTATCACCGTGATTGTGAATATTTGCATTCAGATAAGTAATCTTATCTACGGCTATTGGTTGTATCCGTCTTGAGATCCGCTATACGGCTATGATCCTACAGTTGCTTAATATAATGATTTCATCATCTCTAACAATTACAACCTTTAAGGAGATTTTGGACTTCAAGTACCAAGCAAGCGATGAACAAAATATCCTTAGCTGATCAATGTCTACAACATATCTGAATGTCTATAGCTATGAAACCAAAAGGCATTGGGCCATTGTAGAAACTGATAGCCCTCAGTTTGTGATAGCTAGTAGTTCATTATCCACTGCTTCAGGATTGATCATTTGATCTGTGTAATTAGTCTACTTATGAACTTATTTTTGGTGCTTCTATTTTGACTTGGAGAAAATTGGAAACATATAACAGATAGATCGCCATACAAGTGGTCAACAAATGTGATTATTATAACACAGTCCATTAGAGCGGTGGTGGGAGCCATTACTACTGTATTTAGATGTTTTTCAGTTTTGGAGCAAACCATGGTCTTATGTAGAAGATCTATTGGCGATTTAATCTTTTTTATTGGTTTGTAAATGATGCTATGTATATATAGAGTAATATATGGAAATTTTTACACACCCACATTCTAATTTATCTCTCTATTATGAAATTATTTCTGTTATAGTGTTATGGCTTAATTATAAGTGGTTGCACGTTGATGGCTGGTGAGAGACACCACTTTCCTTATATTGGAGTATGTTGAAAGGAGGATGATAAAGGGGTCGCTCATTTGAATGGCTGATTGCCTGATTCAGAACTGCAGATTTTTGTTTGAAAATTTGGTTCACTTGACTAGTGGGTAATTATCTTCTGAATTATGGTATGATCAATACTCTTTCCAGCTAAGTTAATTAAGATGATTACAAGATTATGATATCCTGATATTGGTTCCTACCGACAGTGATATGTGGAGATAAAAACTTGGAGTGAAACAGTAAGGCTTGGATTACTTATGTGTTATTTTTTGTAATGTTTTGGCAGAGAAACTCGTTAATGAGAGGTAATTCGCCTTTTTTTACCATCCTATAATTCATCATCTTTTTCGGTTTTCTTATCATTTCTGGTATACAATTTCTTTTAAACCTATAGCTTTTAAGTAGGGATGAGCTTGGTACCAAACGGCACCGGTACCAAAAGTTCCAAAAAATTGGGACCAGTACCGAAAATACTCGGTACAGTACGGTTACCGGTATTTGAAGGTAAAACTGGTAAATACCGGTATCGAAAACGCTACATGTCGGTACCAAAAATATTTCTGTTCCGGAAATTCGGTACCAGTTCCGAACCAGTACCCGGTACCAGTTGCTCATCCCTAGTTTTAAGTGTGGATTTGTTACGAACTTACAAACACGTGAGCTTTTTTTATTCATAAATATTCACATTAACCATGGAAAATCAAATGCTTAGATGCCTCATAATTGTTGTTGGGTGGTAAAAATACGCACACGAGTGATGAGCTAAACATACACTACTAATGGTCATACGTCGTGTTAGACTGACACATCATAATTCATACATGCCGTATGAGTTCGTCAAATCATACGGGCTGTATGATGTGTTATACTGTATGATGTGTTATACTGATACAAAAGTCAGCACACACCGGCAGTGGCGGACCCAAGATTTTTTTCCTGGGGGTGCGGAAATTTTTTAAAGATTTTAGACCTCTAGCTATATAAAAAAAATCGGTTCATAGCGGGTCGGATCAGATCGGGTCATGTAAAACAAGTAAAAACAAACAAACAAAGTTTAATGGCGGGTCGAATCAGATCGGGTCGGGTCCATTTCAATTCTCAAACAATCAAACCCTAGTTCCTAACTTCCTATCACATTAACAAACAAAAAAACATCAAAGTTCAAGTCATCCCTACTTTTATTTCTCTTAATCATTCAATAAAGGAACAAAAAAGCTTATCTATAACATACCTTGGTCTTTAATTAGAATAATCCGGCGAAAAAAAATGGTTCAACCCCTTTCCTCTTGAGAAATCGCGACATAACTTCCCTACTCATTGTTCATTCCTAATCCTATCACATACAAAAAAAACAAGGATCTTCAAGTGTTCAATCATAGCCCATGTTCCGTAATTTTCAATTTAAAATTTTGAATTTCAAGCCCTAGTAATTATTATTTGTCAACCAACAATCATATAATCAACAAACATGTTTGCCAAGTGAGGCAGAGGGAGGGCGGGAGTCGCTGGCAAGTGGCAGCGATTTAGGTTTTTTTTTTAATTACGTGGACTGGTTTGTTTAACAAAACTAGTAGTTGGGTTGGGCTTGAATGGGTATTAAGTTATTGGGTTTGATGGATTGAATTTAAGTTTTATTAAAGGGGTTAGTAGGCTAACTTGTTTACATAATTTGATCGGGTTTCAATCCGTGTTCACAATTTTTTTACATAAATTCCTAACATTTTATTCTAAGGGGTGCGGTCGGAATTTTTCAAGGGGTGCGGACGAAAATTTTCAAGAGGTGCGGTCTGGATTTTTCACGAAAAATACCATTAATTTTTTTTTTCAAGGGGTGCGGCCGCCCACCCACCCCATAACTTGGGTCCGCCCCTGCACACCGGTGACAAAGTTATATATAGCATGCACAACCTTTTCTCGCCTGTGATACGACGTGTATGATGACTTGAGCGGGTGTGCCTATAGTAGCACCCTTTGTTATTAGGTTCATATCGCCTCATATAGCACAATAGGTATGGGTTGGTGCCCTCTCCACCTCAACCCCCCCCCCCCCCCCCCCCCAACCCCCCACACACACCAATCCATTTCCCAGTGCCAAGGCAATAACGACGGGTCACTAGGAGGAGTCGTGGGCCATAGTCACATTTGACTGTTAAAGGTCTTTTTAAATAAAATTTCAAATTGTTTATATTTTTCCATATATATAAACACACACACTTATTTATTTTTTATCCCGACTCTACTCTCAATATCTATACTCTCAAATGGCACGTCGTTGGACCGAGTAAGAGGATAACGCTTTGACCACGAGTTGAGTGGATGTCGTTGAGCTAGGTATGCATTCAGATAATTTGCACATTTGGAATAGGGGCTTGTCCACATTCCATAAACATGTGGGTGAAAACCATCATAATATGAATACGATATTAGGAAGGTTTGTTCTTCTACGGACAAAGTGTACAAAATTTTGAGATAGGCTATGTTAATGCCCGTGAGGAGGCCTTACTTGAGGATGAAGCGCTTGCCGTGGCACAAGCGGCACATAGCGAGTTCCAAGCAATTCACCAAATTCAGTTTGCTAATGTTGCGGGAAATTTCGTACCTTTAGGTTTAATATTTAAAATTTTAGTAGTTTAGTAGTTTCAAATATTTAAATGTTATGTTTCTCTTTCAATGTTACTTTTTTATTAAGTTTAAATGTTTTCTTTTTTTGAAGGTTATGTTTTTATTTTTTACAGTTTAAATGTTATATGTAAAAAACATAAAAAATAGTAAAATGCACGGATAGTCTCCGTGGTTTTATAAAATAACACCTATAGTTCTCAACTTTTGAAAATTACACCGGTGCTCCTTGTGGTTTAACAGTTTGTTACTCAGATAGTCCTTGGAGTGGATGTCCGTTAGTTTTCTCCGTTAAATCTATGTAAAACGACCAACATGCCCTTAGTACTAAATTAAAACACTAAAATAGATATATTTTACAAAACCACATGGAGCACATGTGGAGCCCAATTCCTATAAAAATAAAATAACCCCACCCCCTCTCTCCTTTTCTTTCCCTCTGTCTGCACCACAAACCCACCATCACCGTAACACCTCCACACCATCATCACCACCCCCACCCCCAAATCACCTCCATGCCGGAAAAATCCAACTGCCACTGGAAAAAAAACTAAACTCTCTCCTAAACTGGAGTAGATAGACACAAATGGTTCTTTTCACTTACATCAGAATCCTTTTGACTTTCGATTTCACTTCAGTTTTATCTCCTCTCTCATGGTTCTTTTCACTTACATCCATTTATCATAATCATGTACACATAATATATGTGTATATATGTATTGAGAAAGTGTAAAATAGATTACGGCTTAACGTACATCACGTACGCGACCAAATTACGCACGTTATTTTGAAAATCATGCACGTTATAAACTCAACAAAACCTAATCACGCATGTTGAAACAAATAATCACGCACGTTATCACGCATGCCCTACATCCTAGTTAAAAAATCGCATCCCCTGTTCTACGATCTGAAACCACTGTTACTGCCATCTGACTCTAATCGAATCAAAGCTTGGTCATGTTCATGAATCCTCTGTTCTACGGTCTGAATCAAAGCTTGGTCATGTTTCTTCATCCTCTGTTCTACGGTCTGAATCAAAGATTTGTCATGTTTTCTTCATCCTCTGTTCTACGATTTGATTTCGATGGTCGATATTTTGATGAAACTTTTCAAAATCAACGATGAATTTAAACCCAATTCGATGAAATTGACCGAACAATAGCCAATTTGAAGTGAAACGAAAAGAAATTTGAACCCAATTCGATGAAATTGATCAAACCCAGGCTAAATGAAAATTTAATTTAATCACGCATGTTATATGAAATAATCAAGCATGTTGGTTTTTTGAGTTTATAACGTGCGTGATTTTCAAATGAACGTGCGTAATTTGGTCGCGCACGTGATGTACGTTAAGCCGTAATGTACGATAACCTTCCTCTATATGTATTTCCCTAATTTAAAGACAAACACATATGTTATACAAACAAGTTATATACATTTGCACTCACATAATTCCACATTTACATTATCTAAAGCAGCCGTCCTTCCTCCCTCCACTCCACCGGCGCCAATCGCCGTCGACACCACCGACCGCTCCTACCAACTCACCTTGTTGCCATCATCAACTCCTACCTCTTCACACATTCCATTCAAATCTCTTTCAAACTTAAACCCTTACCGTCGAACTGAACTTCGGTGTACCTTGAAACAAGACCAACATCAGATTCGCTGGAATCATTCATTTTGGTTAACATCAGATTTGTCGGAATCGAAGGCTCTGATGGTGGTTGTTGTTGCAGGTGAAGCCCAAATTGGAGATTATGTTGGAGGTTATTGATGGTTGTTTTACGGCAAGAAAAAGATAAGAGTAAAGAAACATAGTGATAGAAGAGAGATAGAAAAGAGAATGGTGGTGTGGGGTTATTTTAATAGGAAGTGGGTCCCACAAGATAATATATATTTTAGTGTTTTAATTTAGGAAAAATTTCACAGAATAATAATCAAGTTTTAAAAGTGTTCTAATTAGTTTACTGGTGTCGTTTTTGTTACAATTAGATAACTTAACATTCAAATCGAGCCATGTCTTTTTTTCCACGTGTCAAGAAAAAAATGGAGCATAAGATGCTGGGGTCGAATTATTTTAATATATGAAATTATATTTATTAAAAATAAAAACCATTTAATTACATTAAAAATTAAAAAAAAAACAAGTTACAATCCACGTCATCACTCGACGTTAGCATCAAATAAAAGAGAAAAAAGAAACAAAAATCCACATCACCACGGTTACCTATGAAATGGATGAAAAACCCCTTAATTTTAATGAAGAATGAATGTTAAGTGACCTGATTGGAACACTTTTGAAACTTGAGTGACCTAATTGGAACACTTTTGAAACTTGGTTACCATTCTACAAAGTTACCCATTTAATTTAATACTAAGGGTATGTTGGTGATTTTACATTGTAACACCCCGTGTTTCGAAAGTCAAAGTCAAAGTCAAGGTGAAGTCAAAGGAAGACAAGACTGCTAATTGCGATCTGTCTCTCCTTGCTCAATTCCTGTTTTGACTTCTTTGGCTTGTAATTAGTCTATTTTATTTAGTTGTATTATGTGGAGTATCTATTAATAATCGCATAGTAATCGCTATTTATCGTATGTTTAATCGCTTTATCGCTATCGCAGTCGCACTCGCAACTCGAAATACGCACTTTGGTTATTGTTATACGTGTGTGTGTGCCTTATGTGTTACTTGTGCATGTTTATTTATGTTATGTGTGGTAATCAATCGAATCGCAATCGAAACTCAAACTCAATCGAATCGCAGTCGCACTCGCAACTCGATTTCTCGCAATTCCGGTAAGATCTCGTCCTAAATCTTGTACTTCTTTAATCTACACGCACTCCTACACCTTTCTATGTTTTGAATCTTAACTTTTAACCGTGAAATCATCAAGATTCAAGGTGTTCTAGGATGACGTCATCATGTGTTCTTGAAGAACTTCATGTCTTGGCCTCAATCCACCAAGAACAACTTAGATCTAACCGATTTCCACATAAACAAACCAAGATCTTTCATAGATCTAGACATATTCACAATGAAAAAGATTGAAAGATGGTTTTCCAACTTTCTTTCAACTCTTTTACACTCAATGCAGTCAAACTCAATGGAACCGGACCTAACGCTGATCGTCTACTCATTCTTAGCGATGTATCAGTGCAAGATCCAAGTTCCATTTGAAGGATAGTGATTTCGGGTTTGGACACGAACAACCGTCTCGAACCGTGCACTGACGGACTAGGGTGATTCTTGTTCGGTCAGGTCATTAGGGACGAGATGGGGTCCCCATTGTTTAAACCAGTCATCGCAACGTCTCGCTCAAGTTACAACACTTCAAGCAAGATCAAGTAACAGCACGATCAAGTCGTTGGGACGAGTTGTCATCCGACCGGACTGCTGTCCGACCGGGTTGCCATCCGCTCGACCCACCGTCCGATCGGGTTGCATCTTGATTCATTTTAAAACTTAAACAATTTTCAACATGTTCAATGCACCAAGGATGCCACCCGATCGAACAACCGTCCGATCGAGTGACACCCTGCTGTGAACTTGTTCTCACTGAAGTGCCCAACCGAACGGGTTGCCGTCCGATCAAACGACCGTTCGATCGACCGGCCTGAAAGGTAGAGATACTTCAATGTTTTCAAAATGCTACAACGAAACCTTCAAAAGTCAAGCCATCATACACAAACACATCCTTCCCAAAGGAAGAAACAATCCACTCGAACAGTCATCCGACCGGATGACCGTCCGAACGAACAACCACCCGAACAGGTCAACATCCGCACGAATGGCCGGCCGACCGGATCACCATCCGACCCGATCACCATTCTGCACTTGGTGAATTTTCTCGTTTTACGCGTCGCTTATCTTTTATGCTATCGTTAACTGTTCAGGCTAATCTCGCTCTACGCGCTCCCTTCAATCCATCAACACTGTGAGTATACTCGATCCCTTTTTGCTTTATGCACTTTTAGGTGTTACATACGTTACTTATACAAAATCACATCGAACACACTACGCAATACTTTCAACGCTAACCGTTATCGCATGTATACGTGACTAAATGAATGCTTGTTTGTTATGTTTACACATGGAATGTTGTCTACCTGCCTTAGCAATGGTAGTACTATTAGTTTGGACTCAGCACCCGTTCACTCGGGGGTTGTTAAGGACAATTACCTACATGTCTCACAGTGGTGTGTATGTATCACGAACTGCCTTGGGCAGTCAACCCGCAGTCATTGGTATCTATAGGTTCATGTCGATAACTAACATGCCTCATTTCACTATGTGTACGTGCTGGTTATGCGTAACGCTTTCGAACTCTATATGCTATTATCAAACTTGTATGCTCACCTTTACACTATGTGTATTGACTATTACTTTAACGTATGTGACAGGTGCTTAAGTTGTTTATATGCTTAGCTTGCTGTTAACTTGAGGCAAGGAAAGGTCTAGGATGCTCTCTGTGCTGTGATGAAATCGAGGCTAGGAAAAGAGGTCCTAGAAACCAATAAATAAACTATCTATGTATAAATATGAGTTGTCGGAACAGAACTACTTGACCAGATTTTTGTCTGTAATAATTATATGATCTTATATGACACGGTATGGGACGTGTTGATTTAAATATTTGGTAAATATAGTTGTTATGGAAACTTCTGGACAATCTGTTTCGCTCAGTGCCATGCCCCGATGTTTCCGCCATCGGTTGGGGTGTGACAGATTGGTATCAGAGCCATAACTATAGGGAATTAGGCAAGCCTCGACCTAGTCCGGGTCGATGTCTTAGATACCTAGTCTATAGTTAGGAACCCACATACCGACTTGTGCATTCAGTGCGTTCCAGTCTTAGGCGGCTATGTTTCCTAAGACTTGAATGCACTACCGCCTTTCCTAAGGCGGGCACGACACGCACAATTTTCGAAAACAAACGAGTGATTGGATCGAGATTAGGTGAGAAAACCGCAAATTCTCGATTAAATCGCTCGTTCGATGCACTTTTTTACTGTAAACACAAGAATTTGCATTGAACAAGGAGTGAAATCCATACTTCGGCGCAAGTCTCTCTCTCTCTCTCTCTCTCGTGATTCTATCACACAAACAGGAACAAAGTCGTTAAGTTAGGGGTGAAACCCGCATCTTAATGACTAGTTCCAATCTCTATGTTGGCTTTACAAAACTCCCACCAAAGTCTCGATGGATTCCAACGACTCAAGTTATGTGAATAACCGAAAGGATGCGTGCCATTCACCGTATGACGGTGAGAGAGCACAGTCTAATAGGCCAAAGCATGTACTCGAAGTCCTTGAGAATAATCGAATCACTTTGGGTAGTCGACGTCTGTCACCCGAGACAATCTAATTTCGATTTTATGTGTTTATGTGTTTCGATTCTGAGCTCGCAGCCGCTGATTCCTCGATTTTGTGTGCAAATTTTATGCGTTTTACATGGTTTTAAATGTTTATGTGTTTTGATTTTGGAGATTTATCGCTTTTTGCACCTCGCTTTATGGCACACGCCTACACACACAACTATTTATATCTCAATACGCTAACAAATCGCATGCTATGTTACTCGCTTATGCTGTACTACTCGCTCCTCGCACACGCTACTCTCAAACGCGCTCGCGAAACTTGAATGATAGGTAAATACGTGCAAAAACTAGTTGATTATGTGCTTCTGTGCTATACGTGCTTATGTGCCTATGTGTTTACGTACTTACGTGATTTATGTGCCTATTTGATTACGTGATTATGTGTGAACGTGTTCCTGAGCTTTATATATATAAAAGTCACGCGTGGTGATACGCTAGACTATAATTAAATCGTGTCTGAGTCCTATGGTGATGCCTAATGCAGACAATGTCGTCATTTGGATAGCATACTGCTCGCGCTTCCCGCCGCAACCACGCTGACAAGCGTATCGCTTCTCTAGTCGCAAAGCAAATGGCTAAGGTCATTCCGCAAATTGTCAGCGAACTTAATGGAAACGGTAGCAAGTCCTCTGAGGAATCTAGGACCGACTCTCCCCACGCCAATTTTAGCTTCAAGCAGTTTAAGGTTTGCGGCCCCAAAGACTTCACTGGAGAAGACCGGCCTACTACCATGTTTCAATGGTTCGATTCAATTGAAGTCACTCTGCGCCAAAGCGGTTGTCCTGATAACCTCCGCACTGTCAACGCAACTGCCGTTTTCCAGTACAAAGCTCTGGATTGGTGGACCGCCAAAAGGAATAAGCGAGGGAATGATGCAGCCTATGGGCTTACTTGGGAAGAGCTGAAAGAAATCATCATGAAAGAGTTCTGCCCTCCCCATGAGCTTCAGAAGCTGGAGGACGAGTTTTGGAACATTAAGCAAGAAGGTGGCGATAATGCTGGTCTAACTGCCCGCTTTAAGCAGCTAAGCAGCATTTGTCCCGGCCAAGTCTCCACTCCCGACATCACCATCAAGAAATACATCCGTGCTTTACCGGATTGTGTTGCTAACTTCGTGTAAGCCGCCAAGACTACTACCATCGAAGAGACTTATCTACTCGCTGCAGAAATCAATGACAAGCGAGTTAGGGCTGATTACTTCAAGAATACCACCAAAAGTCTCCATCAAGTTACCGTTTCTCCCACCACTGAAACCGCCGCACCGCAAGCTTCCAAGTCTTCACGCCGCAAGCGCAAAAATAACAACAAAAACAACTGTGATGTCATAGCCGCACCTCTCAATGATGTACCTGCCCAACCTCAGCACCAGAACCGCCAAGTAGCGGCACCAGTGACCAATGCACCGCCAGCTAAGCGTGCATATACTGGACCACACCCGCCATGCCCTACTTGTACTTATCATCACCCTGTTGGGATCACGTGTCGATTTTGTGTGCACTGCAACCTGTACGGCCACTATACTGCCAACTGCCGTACTGTAACAACCCGCACGTCCGTGCGTTGTTACCACTCGTTATACTCGTTACGCCTAGCACCAGAGATTCGGATCATAATGTAGCTATATCGCATACATCGCTATTTCGCAGTATTTTCGCATATTACGCATACCTTATCGCTATAACACATCGCATCACACACACTAACGCTCACGATGATGTTGAGTGAGGACCTATTCTACCCTCCTCGATAGCCGTGATGCGTCGCAGAGAACGCATATTCGAAACGAAACCCGGTTATTGTATCGCAACTTTGAAATGTGGATATTTATACGACCCTATGTGACTAATTATAATAAATATATGAATATGGGTATGAAAATGTGTAACCAAATTATCGCGAAGCTTAACGAACAAAACGAACCATCGAAACGCCATTCGCCGGAGACCACCGATCGAGTGACCACTCGATCGGGTGGCCATCCGATCGAGTTGCCACCCGATCGGACAGTCATCCGATCCATGGCACTCCCTTCCCCTTTTCTCCTCTTCACCTATAAATAGCCCTTGTCACATCACTTGAAAAGTGATGTGACAGCTCCCACTCGACTAGCACGCTTTGGGGCTATTTCCTCTCGATTTCTCGCGATTCTTGTAAGTTTTCTACCTCAATTCTTGTACTCCTACGATCTACACACACTTCTTCATCAATTTCACCTTTGAATCTTAACTTTAACCGTGAAATCAACGAATTTGAGGTGTTCTAGGATGATGTCATCATGAAGTTCTTATGAGCTTCAAGTTTCGGCATCATTCCACCAAGAACAACTCAGATCTGAAGGATTTCCACATGATTAAACAACGTTTTCGCATAGATGTACACAAACTCATGGTTAAAAGGATTGAAAGATGGTTTTCTAACTTTCTTTCAACTCTTTTACACTCAATGCACTCAAACCGATAGAATCGGAGCTTGTTCTGAGCTTTAGTAGTATCAGACGTGTGAGGTGAGATTCGATTATGACGTGTCTGAGACCTATGACGATGTTTGTTGCAGACAATGTCAACTGGACCATCATCTGGATCCCGTCACCCATGACTTTCTTGTCAAGAACAGAGGGACAAACGCCTTGCTGCCATTCTCGCGAAACAAGTGGCTAAGGTTGTGCCTCAGATCGTGAGTGAGATTTACGAGAATGTTAGCAAATCATTTGAGGAGTCCAGAACTGAAGCTCCTAAAGTTGCTACCAAGACTGCTTTCAGCTTCAAGCAGTTCAAGGCTTACGGTCCGAAGGAATTCACTGGAGAAGATGGCCCGACGGCTATGTTTCAATGGTTCGATACCATCGAAGTCACTCTGCGCCAGAGTGGATGTCCGGAAAATCTCCACACTCTAAACGCTACCGGCGTCTTCCAGTCCCGCGCTTTAGACTGGTGGACGGCCGAGAGGAACAAACGCGAGAACGATGCAGCCTATAAGCTGACATGGGAATAGTTGAAGGCCATCATAATGAATGAGTTATGTCCTCCCCATGAACGCCAAAAGCTGGAGGACGAATTCTGAAATATTAAGCAGAAGGAAGGTGACAACGCTGCCCTGACTGCTCGCTTTAAGCAGCTCAGCATCATCTGTCCCGATCAAGTGAAGATGCCCGGCATGGCGATCAAGAAGTACATCCGAGCTCTACCCGACTGTGTTGCGGATTTTGTGCATGCCGCAAAGACAGCAACGATCGAAGAAACTTACTTGCTTGCCGCATAAATCAACGACAAGCGAGTAAAAGCGGGTTTTTGGGATAAAGCTTCAAAGAACCTACATCAAGTCACCGCCGCACCAACTGCCGAAACCGCCGCCGCTCAACCGTCAAAGTCCTCACGTCGCAAGAAGAAGAAGAACAACAGCAGCTCCAGCAACAAGAACTGTGCTGTCACTACCACTGCTGCTCCACTCCAAGCCGTACCGGCTCAGCAGCAGTCCCACTACCGTCCAGCACCAGTTACTTATGCACCACCTGCAAAGCGTGCATACACAGGCCCCCACCCGGCTTGCCCGACATGCTCCTATCATCACCCGGTGGGTCTCGCCTGTCGTTTCTGCGCTCACTGCAATATGTACGGCCATTTCACTGCTAACTGCCGTACTGGTCCCCGCCAAGCACCAGCTCAAGCCACTGCTCATCAAGCTCTGCTCCCAGCCCTGCAAGGCCAATAAGCAGCTCAGGCACCCGCGGTCAACGCCCGACTCTGCTTCGCATGTGGTGATCCCAACCACTTTGCGAACATGTGCCCGAACATTGTGGTGAAACAAGAGCCCCAGCAGCAGCAACAACACCAGCAGCAACAGCCTCAGCAACAGCAACAAGCTGCACGCGCCAGAACTTTCAACATCAACGTGCACCAAGCCCAGGCTGACAACAACGTGGTCAATGGTACGTTCCTTGTGAATGGTATTTATGCTTCGTGTTTGTTTGATACTAGAGCCGATAATTGCTTTGTGTCGTTCGAATTTGAGAAACTCCTTAGTCGTAAGCGCTCCCATCTCCGCTCGAAATTCGATGTTGAAGTCGCTACTGGAAGAACTGTCGCCGTTAATTATGTTCTTCGTAATTGTACTATTGAGCTTAACAATCACATCTTCCCAATCAAGTGACAGAACGATCTAGGGGCGTCGGAACGAATTGCCGTCCGATCGGATTGCCATCCGATCGGACAGCTGTCCGATCGGCTTGCACTTGGTTCCTTACTTAAACTTTTAAATTGAACTTTTCACGTTCTGAACGTCGAACGGATTGCCGTCCGATCGGATTGCCACCAGATCGAACGGCCATCCGACCATGTGATGTTGGGACTAATTCAATACATAGACGGTTCCAGACGGATTGCCAGCCGATCGGATTGCAATCCGATCGAGTGACAAACTGCTGTGAACTTGTTCTCACTAAAGTGTCCTACTAATCAGATCGTCACCCGATCGAACCTTCGTCCGATCGAACGACCTGAAGGGTAGGGATACTTCTCTGTTTTCAAAATGCTACAACAAAAACTTCAAAAGGCAAACCATCATACACAAACACCTCTTCACCAAGCAAAGTGACAATCCAATCGAATGGTCATCCGATCGGATGACCATCCGAACGGATTGCCACCCGATCAACTAGCTATCCGATCGGATTGCCATCCGATCGGATTACCATCTGACACTTGGTTCATTCGCCACCGTTTATCGTACTATTCAACGCTTATGCTATCAATCTATAATCAGGTTAATCTCGGACGCGCTCCCTTCAATCCAACCAAGTTGTGTTTACTTGCTGAACACCGACTGTGAGTATACTTTAACCCTTTTTGCTTTTGCACTTTTGGGTGTAACATACGTTGCTATCAAATCGAATTACATCAAATGCTTAAACTACTTATCACTTGCGAATGACTTACGTGTATAGTTATACGTGATGCTAGTTACATATATGCTAGGACTTATACTCGCGACGTCCCACCATGACTAGTATAGTACTATTGCGCCCGACGGGGTCTCGTTTAGCAATCGCAATCGCAATCGTAGCTCGAGGACTTAGCTGGTAGTATCAGTTTTGTGAGTATATATGTCGTGTATTACGTTTATGTATGTGGAAATTCGCAGCTTTTATCTATTACACTATTTATTACACATCAAACCTGTATACTCGCCAATACTTTTGTATTGACATTATTTTAACGTATGTTGCAGGTTTAGTCGCAGTCTACATCAAATCAAGCTAGGAAGTCTAGAAACACGCCTAAAATCTACGTTGTCGGATTTGAATTGTTTGAGAGAACAGGAAATTCGTGACAGCTTATGTGATTGTAATTGTTTATTAGTATGGGATAATGAACGCATTAAATACTGTCGCAATATAGTTGTTATGGATTCTCTTGAGCAATCTGATTCGCCTAGTGTCGCGCCCTGATGATTCCTCCATCGTTTGGGGTGTGACAGATTGGTATCAGAGCCATAACTATAGGGATTTAGGCCAGACTTGACCTAGCCCGGGTCGATGTCTTATAAACGACCTAGTATATAGTCTAGGTACCAATGGGCCGACTCGTGCGAACCCAGTAGGATTTGCACGGGCCTACTTGATACTCTCATTCGAATTCGCCAAAGACTACAACATCGCGTGAACACAGCATACTACAACTTCACGCGAGGGGCCTTTCCTAAGGCTGGAATATTACTTAGCCTTTCCTAAGGCCAACACAATACACACATTTTCGAAAATACTCACATAACACAACCGAGCGGTCCAGTCGAGATCAGGCGTGAAAACCAAGAACTCTCGATAAGATCGCTCAATCAGCTCATTTTCTAGGACGAGAACTTTCCGTTGAGCTAGGAGTGACATCCATATCTCAACAAAAGTCTCCATTTCAAAATCCAGTGGTACTCTCGAATTTATTCGAAGAGCACAACCACAGTTAGGAGCGAAGCTATTAAGTCAGGGGTGAAACCCGTATCTTAATAAACCGTTCCACTCTCAATGAAATGGTTTTCAAAAAGCTCTCACCAAGGACTCGACTATGACGATAACTCGAGCCACGCGATGACTAAGAAGACGAGTGCCATAAGCTGCATCCCAGTGGAAGCATAAGTCTTCTAGGGCAACGCGCGTGCACGAACTTGTTAGGTATAGTTGGGTTACCTTGGGCAGTCGACGCCTAAACACCCGAGGCATTCTATCTATTTTTCTAGCATACGAGTCGTCGATTTTTTACGCTTTATGGAACCTATTTACGCTTATGTGTTTACAATTTAAGATTTTACGCTTTATCGATTTCTCGATTTTCGCTCCCTGGTTTATAAACGCACGACTCGCATAGCCATCGCAATCTGAAACGAAAACCGAATGTTCGCAACAAAACTAATGTCTAATTACTCGCTCCCACTCTCACTCTCTGCATCGCGTCCTCGCGCATTATATACCGACATGTATGTGTACGAGTATAAGCTACAACTAATTATATATGTACAAACAAATCAACTGTGTAGGAACTTAGGAATCTCGTGTCTCCTATGCGAAATCTATTATACTACCTACAACAAGTTTTGATCGCGCTCAATCGCATTGCAAAAACTCAAAATCATTATGATCGAAACTCACTCCAAATCTCTCTCTGTCTAGATGCCTTCCAACGACTCTACCTCGAGACAAACAGCTAGGAGAAGAGCCAAACGAAGCGCCGAAAAGAGGATTGCCTCGCTTGTGGCCAAGGAAGTGGCCAAGGTCATTCCTCAAATTGTCGCTCAAGTGCACTCTCTCAGCAACTCTCGAAACCCGGAAGACTCTAAGATGGAAGTGCCGTAATCTGCTGTCCTCTACAAACACTTCAAAGCCTGTGACCCGATGGAGTTCACGGGTGAAGGAGGTGTGTCCCAACTACTCCAGTGGTTCGATTCTATCGAAGTTACCCTTCGTCAGAGTGGGTGTCCCGATGGTTTTCGTACTACTTGCGCTACTGGAGTATTTCAATCGCAAGCACTCGACTGGTGGACAGCCGAACGTAACAAACGTGGGATCTCCGCAGCTTACGCTCTCTCTTGGGATGAGCTGAAAGAGCTCATGAAGAAAGAGTACTGCCCTCCCTACGAAGTCCAGAAGCTAGAAGACGAATTGTGGAAAATCAAGCAAGTCGAAGGTGACAATGCTGGCTACACCGCAAGGTTTAAACAGCTTAGCATGATCTGCCCTAGTCAAGTCAACACTTCAGAAAAAGCCATCACGAAGTACATTTGCGGCTTGCCTGAGTGTGTGGGCGATTTTTTCGAAGCTGCAAGACCTGCTACCATCGAAGAAACCTACCGCTTGGCCGCAGAAATCAATGACAAACGAGTCTTGGACGGATTTTTCCCTAAGAATCCTGTCAAACAAGCTCATCAAGCAATCGTCATCGACTCTTCCGACGATTCCTCCGATGATTCTATCGACGATTCTTAAGGTGAGTCCTCGGAAAAATCCTCCGACGCCAACGCACCGCTTCAGGAAGCTCAGTCCAACCGCAAACGAAAGACCATGAGCCCAAACTCTTCAACAACCGAACTGTCGCAGCCAGAACCTCTCCAAGCAATTCCAGTTCACTCGAAGCGCGGCTACAACGGAACTCATCCCATGTGTCTCATGTGTACGTATCATCACCCGCCAGAAGCTAACTGTCGCTTTTGCGCAAATTGCAACTGGTATGGTCATCTTACCCAGCACTGCCGCACGGGGCCGCAAACTTGAGGAATTTCAGCAACAAGCGCAGTCTCCGTAGAAGTCCTCCACAGCAACATTAGTTATGCTTCCAATGTTGTTGTAATGATACGATTTTCGCCGTTAATTTCTTTTGCATGTTGAACTTGTTCTATTTCTCGACGCAATGTGGACTCTATTTAACTTTCACTCTCTCGCAATCGCGCACAGACTATATACTAGCACTATGTACTATATAATGTGTTTTACCCCTACTGTGCGTTCTTGAGATAAAGTACGATAAACGTGCAAGGATCAAATTAGTCACGGGTGCACACGGGATTACTGTGATCAGTGCA
The DNA here is from genome assembly GCA_030545235.1 of Helianthus tuberosus. Lineage (NCBI taxonomy): Eukaryota > Viridiplantae > Streptophyta > Magnoliopsida > Asterales > Asteraceae > Helianthus > Helianthus tuberosus. Next base: position 2,904,593 of record CM060422.1, on the reverse strand, counting down.
CGGAGATCGCAATGAGTTTCAATGATGCCATAATGTTAAAAGCATGGTCGAGCGTGGTGGATACGCCGCTGGTACTTCCTATATATAAGCGTCTCGACCATGTCAACACAGTGCGACACCAATTCACGGGGCAGAGGCGTGTGGTTGAAGCATGGTGGATACGCCGCTGGTACTTCCTATATATAAGTGCTTCGCCATGCCAACCAATGACTTGTGAAGAAAGTGCCATACAAGTTGAACGTTATTAGACCAAGTATACTATTAACTCTATTTTCGACACACTACACTACATCGCAAGGCGTAACAATCTCAATCGCAACTCAAAGCGTGTAATCGACAGACTTTTCGTAAGTCAACACGCTCGCAATCGCATTATCGTTAGAATCTATCTCGCAATCTCAATCGCTTATTGTGTGTTCGCTCAATCGCTTATCTTGTGCATCGCGCTATCGCATATCGTGGGTATCACTCTATCGCTTGTGTATCACTCTATCGCTTGTATGTCGCTCTGTCGCTTGTATATTGCCACATCGCTCATCGTGTATCGCTTAATGTAATCGTTATCGCTATCGCTTACCAATATTCGTGCTGTCTGTGTTAAGTTAACACACATGACCTCGCTTCACGGGACGAAACTCATATGGTTAAAGCATGGTGGATACGCCGCTGGTACTTCCTATATATAAGTGTTTTAGCCATATCAGCAGAACTTCGTGGAAAAAGGCCATGTGGGGTCTAATGTTAGTTAAAACTTGTGGTGTCGTTTAATCTAATCAAATCGCATATTTCCTATCATTTGCAACGCATTGATCGTCGCCTATCGCTCGACGGTTGTCGCTATCGCTCGTCGCTTATCGCTCGTCGCTTATCGCTCGTCGCTTATCGCTTGTCGCCGCCGTCTTCGCGTATTATGTTTGTGTTGTACTATCGAATTTTTCGCATCCCGCTTACCGCCTATCGCACTCGCTCGTGTCACTAAACTGAGTTGAAAACGACTCATCACTCGGTTCGCCTTTCAAGACTTGATCCAACCCTTTCTCGTTTGGATCGAGTCATCGCAAATCTGACTGTACTATGTTGACACGTACGAAACCGCCTCATGAGACGGAAGCCATATGGTTAAAACATGGTGGATACGCCACTGGTACTTCCTATATATAAGCGTTTTAGCCATATTGTCGAACTTTCGTGTAAAAGTGCCATGCGGGGCCGACCTTAAAATTTAAATTCTTGATATTATTAAAAAGCTTTGTTTACCAAAAGTTTAAACCGACCTTTTCTTACAAAACTTTTTCTAAAATTTTGATCAAAACCATTGTACAAAACAAGATTATCTTGTAACGATGGGGTGACAATCGACTCAAGTTACTGCCGCGTGACGAGAAAATCTCGTAAAACGAGTTTTTACACCCTAAAATCTTTTAGTAACCTAATAAAACCCCACTCATAGCGCTGGTGTGAACATCGAAACAGTTTAACGCCGCACTATGGGAGCATTTTTCAAAAACAAGTTTCTTCAAACCTTTTCGAGTTAATCAAATTTTCGAGAATTCAGGACGCTTTTGGATCACTTTTTGTGTGTTGCCATCTTTTGTATACGAATCGCTTTACTCGCTGCCATCGCCAGTCATCGCAACACTCTCGCTTGTCGAATTTCAATCGATCGCTCGCTTATTTTGACGCTCTTAATCGCTACTCCCACTCGCATCGATCCTCGCAACCCTTCTTACGGATTAATTTCGGGACGAAATTTCCTAAAGCAGGAGAAACTGTAACAACCCGCACGTCCGTGCGTTGTTACCACTCGTTATACTCGTTACGCCTAGCACCAGAGATTCGGATCATAATGTAGCTATATCGCATACATCGCTATTTCGCAGTATTTTCGCATATTATGCATACCTTATCGCTATAACACATCGCATCACACACACTAACGCTCACGATGATGTTGAGTGAGGACCTATTCTACCCTCCTCGATAGCCGTGATGCGTCGCAGAGAACGCATATTCGAAACGAAACCCGGTTATTGTATCGCAACTTTGAAATGTGGATATTTATACGACCCTATGTGACTAATTATAATAAATATATGAATATGGGTATGAAAATGTGTAACCAAATTATCGCGAAGCTTAACGAACAAAACGAACCATCGAAACACCATTCGCCGGAGACCACCGATCGAGTGACCACTCGATCGGGTGGCCATCCGATCGAGTTGCCACCCGATCGGACAGTCATCTGATCCATGGCACTCCCTTCCCCTTTTCTCCTCTTCACCTATAAATAGCCCTTGTCACGTCACTTGAAAAGTGATGTGACAGCTCCCACTCGACTAGCACGCTTTGGGGCTATTTCCTCTCGATTTCTCACGATTCTTGTAAGTTTTCTACCTCAATTCTTGTACTCCTACGATCTACACACACTTCTTCATCAATTTCACCTTTGAATCTTAACTTTAACCGTGAAATCAACGAATTTGAGGTGTTCTAGGATGATGTCATCATGAAGTTCTTATGAGCTTCAAGTTTTGGCATCATTCCACCAAGAACAACTCAGATCTGAAGGATTTCCACATGATTAAACAACGTTTTCGCATAGATGTACACAAACTCATGGTTAAAAGGATTGAAAGATGGTTTTCTAACTTTCTTTCAACTCTTTTACACTCAATGCACTCAAACCGATAGAATCGGAGCTTGTTCTGAGCTCATGATGATGTTGAGTGAGGACCTATTCTACCCTCCTCGATAGCCGTGATGCGTCGCAGAGAACGCATATTCAAAACGAAACCCGGTTATTGTATCGCAACTTTGAAATGTGGATATTTATACGACCCTATGTGACTAATTATAATAAATATATGAATATGGGTATGAAAATGTGTAACCAAATTATCGCGAAGCTTAACGAACAAAACGAACCATCGAAACGCCATTCGTCAGAGACCACCGATCGAGTGACCACTCGATCGGGTGGCCATCCGATCGAGTTGCCACCCGATTGGACAGCCACCCGATCGGACAGTCTTCCGATCCATGGAACTCCCTTCCCCTTTTCTCCTCTTCACCTATAAATAGCCCTTGTCACATCACTTGAACAGTGATGTGACAGCTCCCACTCGACCAGCATGCTTTGGGGCTATTTCCTCTCGATTTTTCGCGATTCTTGTAAGTTTTCTACCTCAATTCTTGTACTCCTACGATCTACACACACTTCTTCATCAATTTCACCTTTGAATCTTAACTTTAACCGTGAAATCAACGGATTTGAGGTGTTCTAGGATGATGTCATCATGGATTTCTTATGAGCTTCAAGTTTAGGCATCATTCCACCAAGAACAACTCAGATCTGAAGGATTTCCACATGATTAAACAACGTTTTCGCATAGATCTACACAAACTCATGGTTAAAAGGATTGAAAGATGGTTTTCTAACTTTCTTTCAACTCTTTTACACTCAATGCACTCAAACCGATAGAATCGGAGCTTGTTCTGATCTTCTACTCCTTCTTGTTGATGTGTTGGTTCAAGATCTGTATTCTATCAACGAGACAACCGATCTCGGGTTAAACGCGAGCCATCGTCTCGAACAGCTGAGTGATCAGATTAGGGTGATTCCTGCCCGATCGGATCGCCTGGGTGTTGATGGGGTTCTGTTGTTTAGCACGAAGTCATACCGTCTCGAGAAAATCGCAAACTTTCAAAACAATCAAGTGACAGGACGATCTAAGGCCGTCGGAACGGATTGCCGTCCGATCGGACAGCTATCCGATCGGCTTGCACTTGGTTCCTCACTTAAACTTTTAAATTCAACTTTTCAAGTTCTGAACATCGAACGGATTGCCACCCGATCGAACAGCTATTCGACCATGTGATGTTGGGACTAATTCAATACATAGACGGTTCCAGACGGATTGCCACCCGATCGGATTGCAATCCGATCGAGTGACAAACTGCTGTGAACTTGTTCTCACTAAAGTGTCCTACTAATCGGATCGTCACCCGATTGAACCTTCGTCCGATCGAACGACCTGAAGGGTAGGGATACTTCTCTGTTTTCAAAATGCTACAACGAAAACATCAAAAGGCAAACCATCATACACAAACACCTCTTCACCAAACAAAGTGACAATCCAATCGAATGGTCATCCGATCGGATGACCATCCGACCGGATTGCCACCCTATCGACTGGCTATCCGATCGGATTGCCATCCGACACTTGGTTCATTCGCCACCGTTTATCACACTATTCAATGCTTACGCTATCAATCTATAATCAGGCTAATCTCGGACGCGCTCCCTTCAATCCAACCAAGTTGTGTTTACTTGCTGAACACCGACTGTGAGTATACTTGAACCCTTTTTGCTTTTGCACTTTTGGGTGTAACATACGTTGCTATAAAATCGAATTACATCAAATGCTTAAATTACTTATCACTTGCGAATGACTTACGTGCATAGTTATTCGTGATGCTAGTTACATATATGCTAGGACTTATACTCGTGACGTCCCACCATGACTAGTATAGTACTATTGCGCCCGACGGGGTCTAGTTTAGCAATCGCAATCACAGCTCGAGGACTTAGCTGGTAGTATCAGTTTTGTGAGTATATATGTCATGTATTACGTTTATGTATGTGGAAATTCGCAGCTTTTATCTATTACACTATTACACATTAAACCTGTATACTCGCCAATACTTTTGTATTGACATTATTTTAACGTATGTTGCTGGTTTAGTCGTAGTCTACATCAAATCAAGCTAGGAAGTCTAGAAACACGCCTAAAATCTAGGTTGTCGGATTTGAATTGTTTGAGAGAACAGGAAATTCGTGACAACTTATGTGATTCTAATTGTTTATTAGTATGAGATAACGAACGCATTAAATACTGTCGCAATATAGTTGTTATGGATTCTCTTGAGCAATCTGATTCGCCTAGTGTCGCGCCCCGATGATTCCGCCATCGGTTGGGGTGTGACACGTACTGGTCCCCGTTAAGCTCAAGCTCAAGTTCAAGCCCCTGCACTGCCAGCTCCTCTTCCCGCTCCCCAGGGTCAACAAGCAGCTCCTGCCCCCGCTGCTCACGCAAGAGCCTGCTTTCCATGTGGTGATCCTAACCACTTCGCAAATGTCTGCCCGAACAGAGTGGTGACACAAGAGCCACAACAGCAACCAACGAAACAACATCAACAGCAGCAACAACAGCCAGCAGCGCGCGGACGTGCATTCAATATCAACGCCCGCCAGGCGCAAGCAGACAACAATGTGGTTAATGGTACGTTTCTTGTCAACGGTATATATGCTTCGTGTTTATTTTATACTGGAGTGGATAACTGTTTTTTATCGTTAGAATTCGAAAAGCTCCTAAAATGTAAACGTGCTAATCTCCCAACGACGTTCGACGTAGAAGTTGCCACTGGAAGAATCGTCACTGTTCATTCTGTTCTCCGTGATTGTACACTTGAACTCAACAATCACGTCTTCCCTATAGACCTTATTCCGATGCAGCTTGGTAGTTTTGATATCATAGCAGGCATGGATTTTCTTTGAGAAAATCATGCTGAAGTCATTTGTTTTGATAAAATGATTCGTTTCTCTCTCGCGAACGATGATCAACTATGTGTCTATGGAGAAGTCGCATCGAAGGATCTCAAACTCATGTCGTGTATCCAAGCAAGCAAGTATCTTCGAAAGGAATACAAAGCTTTCTTGGCACACATCGTAGTAGCGGAGGAAAAGGAAAAGAAGGCAATGGATAAGATGCATGTGGTTCGTGATTTTTCTACTGTCTTTCCTGACAATTTACCTGGTTTACCCCCGAGTCGTGATATTAATTTTCCGAATCGACCTCATTCCTGGAGCTAATCCTATTGCCAAAGCTCCCTATAGCCTCGCTCCGTCTGAAATGCGCAAACTCTCGAGTCAACTCCAGGAATTGCTTGACAAAGGTTTCATTAGCCCTAGCACCTCTCCTTGGGGCGCACCTGTCCTTTTCGTCAAAAAGAAGGACGGATCGTTCCGGATGTGCATCGATTATAGCGAATTGAATAAACTAACTACCAAGAATCGTTATACCCTGCCCCGAATCGACGATTTGTTTGATCAATTACAAGGTGTTATGTGTTTCTCGAAGATTGATTTATGCTCAGGCTATCACCAGTTACGAATCCAGGAGGAAGATATACCTAAAACCGCTTTCCGAACTCGATACGGCCATTACGAATTTTTTGTTATGTCGTTTGGTTTAACCAACGCACCCGCGGTTTTCATGGATCTGATGAATCGCGTGTGTAAACCCTTTCTCGACCGTTTTGTCATCGTGTTCATCGATGATATCCTTATCTATTCGAAGTCGAAAGCCGAATACGCGCAACACCTACGTTTGGTTCTCGAACTACTCTAAGGGAATCGACTCTATGCCAAGTTCTCCAAGTACGAATTTTGGCTAGAGGAGGTTCAATTCCTCTGTTACATCGTCAATAGACAAGGTATATACGTCGACCCCGCGAAGATCGAAGCTGTTAAGAGTTGGGTTACACCAAAATCACCATCCGAAGTTTGTTTGTTCCTCGGATTGGCGGGCTATTATCGTCAATTCATCGCCGACTTTTCTAAAATCGTCATTCCGCTTACTTCTCTGACGCATAAAGACAAGTCTTTTGTTTCGGGAACCGAACAAGAGCAAGCCTTTCAGACCCTAAAGCATATGCTCTGCAATGCTCCTATCCTCGCATTACCCGACGGAAACGATGACTTCGTAGTCTATTGCGATGCCTATAACCTCGGTCTCGGTTGTGTTCTTATGCAACGGGACAAGGTTATCGCGTACGCCTCTCGTCAGCTCAAGATCCACGAGAAGAACTATACAACCCACGATCTCGAGCTTGGTGCAGTTGTCTTTGCGTTGAAGATTTGGCGACACTACCTGTACGGTCCAAAGTGTACGGTCTTCACCGACCATAAGAGCCTGCAACACATCTTGAATCAAAAGGAACTGAATATGCGCCAACGCCGATGGGTTGAACTCCTCAACGATTACGATTGTGAGATTCGCTACCATCCTGGCAAAGTAAATGTCGTTGCCGACGCTCTAAGCCGACGAAGCTATTTGCATAGTGTTCGTAATACTCACGCCCAGCACGACCTCGAAGCTCTAATTCGTGACGATCAACACGCCTGCTTCGTTGAGAACACCTTGCGAGAGGAAATGAAGAAGTGTGGTGCTGAAACCCAATTTGTCACCAAATCTAATGGTATCTATTACTATCTCGATCGCATCTGGATTCCAAGTCGCAATAACCTTCGGGATATATTGTTGACTGAAGCTCACAAGTCTCGATATTCCATTCACCCCGGTGCCGACAAGATGTACCATGACCTTCGTCTTCGGTATTGGTGGCCGGGAATGAAGAAGGATATCGCTACCTATGTTTCGAAGTGCCTGACTTGTTCGAAAGTCAAGGCTGAGCAACAAAGACCCTCTGCCTTACTCGTGCAACACGAGATCCCTATGTGGAAATGGGAGAGTATAGCTATGGATTTCATAACAAAACTCCCACGCACACCATCAGGTCACGATAGCATTTGGGTTATCGTTGATCGTCTTACTAAATCTGCTCATTTTCTGCCGATACGAGAAGACTTTAAGGTAGAACGATTAGCACGGATCTACACCGACAAAATCATCTGTCGACACGGGACGCCTCGTGACATCATCTCTGACCGCGATGGTCAGTTTACCTTGCGCCTTTGGGAAACGTTTCAATCTGCTCTCGGTACTACTCTTAATCTAAGTACCGCTTTCCATCCCCAAACCGATGGTCAGACTGAACGCACGATACGTACCCTTGAAGACATGCTTCGCTCGTGTGTCATAGATTTTGGTGGTAATTGGGACGCGCACTTACCTTTGGTCGAATTCTCATACAATAACAGTTATCATTCTAGCATTCTAATGGCACCCTTTGAGGCACTATATGGAAGAAAATGTCGATCGCCTATTGTATGGCACGAGATCGGAGATGCGCAGATTACCGGTCCTGAGTTATTACAAGAAACGACTGTCAAGATTCTCCAGATTCGAGACAATCTCCTGAAAGCTCGGAGTCATCAAAAGAGTTACGCCGATAGACGCCACAAGCCCCTTGAATTTGATGTTGGCGATCACGTACTCCTAAAGGTTTCACCTTGGAAAGGGGTGATCCGATTCGGCAAGAAAGGAAAGCTCGCGCCTCGATATGTTGGACCCTTTAAAATTCTGGAAAGAATTGGCAAAGTGGCCTACAGACTCGAACTACTGGAGAAACTTAGCAACGTCCATCCGACTTTCCATGTTTCGAACCTCAAAAAGTGTCTTGCCGAGCAAAATTTACATATACCACTTGAGGATCTACAAGTGGACGAAACACTACACTTCGTGGAAAAGCCAGTCGAGATCATGGACCGAGAAATCAAGAAGCTCCGACGCTCACGCATTCCCATAGTGAAGGTTCGCTGGGAAGGCAAACACGGCGTCGAGTTCATTTGGGAACTCGAAAGTGACATGAAGGGTAAGTATCCACAGCTATTCGTTACGCCTACACCTTAATTTCGGGACGAAATTCCCTAAAGTAGGGGAGGCTGTAACAACCTGACTTTTTTGAAGTCAAAGTCAAAGGAAGAAAAGATTGCTAATCAGATCTGTCATTCCTTGCTTAATTATTACTTGTACTCTCCGACTCGATAATTGATGTATGCTAGTTACCGCTACATTTGTTTACGATTTGTAATATGTGAAGAACAATGCGATAAACGCAGTTAAAACGCTAATCTACTTAACGTTATCCCATCGCCAACGCATTGCAACTCGAATCGCAGCTCTGGATATTGTTTTACGAGTGTGTGAAATTATGTGTTACTTGTGAATGATTATATATGTGTCAAAGGTGTTATTCGAAAACGCAATCGCAGCTCTATCACAACTCAGTCTCATCGCGAACTGGAAACGCAAGATTATTTATGTTGTTGTATGTTAGTTATGTTTTTGTGTAACTATTATTTAAAACTATCGCATCGCTTATCTTCTTTGCCTATAAATACTCACCTGTCACATCACTGTTCATGATGTGACAGCTCTCCTCCGACCCACACACTCCCAGGCCACTTTTCTCTCTATTCCTCGCGATTCATGTAAGTTTTCATCCCAAATCTTGTACTTCCTTGATCTACACACACTTTCTCATCAATTTCACCATTAAATCACAACTTTTAACCATGGAATCACCTGATTTCGGATTGTTCAATGATGACATCATCACGGGTTGTTATGAACTTCGGAGAATGACTTCATTCTAGCAAGAACGGTCCGGATCTAACCGATTTCTACAATGTTTAAACACTGATTTCACCTAAGTCTAAACATTTTCCAACTGATCTCCACTTTTCTTCAATCACTCTTCACTTTTACTCAAAACCGATAGAATCTGAGCTCGTTCAGGCCTTCTAATCATTTTCCAGTGGAGTGCTGGTCTGAGAACGGATTACTATTGGAGAGACAACCGATTAACGGGTTGAACATGAAACACCGTCATGAACAGCTGGTTCGGATCGAATGGGGTGATTCCCGTCCGACCGGATGAGTTGGACCTGATGTGGTTTCCGTTGTTTAACACGTTGTCATACCGTCTCGGTTCAACCACAAACTTTCTAAACTTAACTGATTGTACAAGTTCTCAGACAACCAGGTAACCCGAACGAATCGCCGTCCGATTGGATCACCATCCGATCGAACGACGATTCGACCAGGTGACTTGTGATTTTCAACACTTAACCATTTTGCAAAAACTTCAAAGAACATCAGCTCCCAAACGAATAGTTATCCGATCGAACGACCATCTGATCGAATGACTATCGGGACGGGGGTATAATTATTGGGATTGAACCCTATCAGAGGAACAGATAATTAAAGCCAAAACTAGATCAGAGCAGTGGATCCAGAATAAGCAGATGTTTACATACAAATCTCTCTCCTTGAAAGTGGTTTCAATCTGCTGACCTCCTATCTGCTGATCTTACTAAGTGCTGACCTACAACTGCTGCCTTGCATCTACTGCCAAATGTCAAAGACTGATGGAAGACCAAAGCCCTGCTGATTCAATCTACTGCCTTGAAGTTTGGTACTGCTGATCCGGACAAGCACTGCTGGGTTCACAGCAGTGGAAGGATACAGCAGCTGTTTAAGTCTTTTGTGTAATGAAATGTAATAGCAGTAGTTAGTACATCAGTGTTTGTATTGATCAGAGGTTAGAGTTTGTTAGGAGGTTAGATGTTGTTGGTGCATTCATCTGTTGTCTACGTCTTATATCGAGTCTCGGTTTACAAATTTGAAACTGAAAGTTTGAATGTAAAGTTTGAAATGAAAGTTTGAGATAGGGTTCCGTTTGAATTGAAAGTTTGAAGGGTTCCGTTTGAAGGGTTCCGTTTGAAATGGTCATGTCATTTTCAAACGGAAGGGTCACTTTCAAACGGAAGGGTCCTCCCTATATATATCCTTCAAACGAGTTCATTTGTAAGGTTCTAGTTTCCGACGCCGAGGTGCTGTCGAAGTGTCTCCAGTCCTGTAAACGTTCAGAGATTAATAAACGAGACAATTAATAGTGAATACAAGCTAAACAAAGACTGAATCAATGAATTCCGCCTCTGATTCGGTCTGAGCACTCTTCTGATCGACTCGTTAGGTCGTTTCACGATCCTACAAGTGGTATCAGAGCTCAGGAGGAAGAGTTCTTACCGTTTAGCTCGTTTTCGCGGGAATATTTCTGTTTCTACACCTTTCTTTTCGAAAATTACAAGTTTTCACGGTTAAAATCGGCTGAAACTTTCACAATATGTGTGTAATTGTGTTTTAACAAACCCTTGAGAATATCAGACCTAAACTCGAAGTAAAAGTGGCAAAAATGGACTGAAATATGGGTTCCGTTTGAACGAAGCATAGGTGTTACGTTTGAAAATTGCCATCCCGTTTGAAAATGCTTCCCATCGTTTGAACATAGATCCATCGTTTGAAAAAATAGTTCCCATCGTTTGAAATCAACATCCCATCGTTTGAAATGTGTTCCATCGTGTGAACACATGTTCTATCGTATGAGGTTGTCGTTTGAAATCGACCGTTCCGTTTGAAACATAATCTGACCGTTTGAAAATTTATCGTTTGAAACATCTGTTTGAAAAGTGTTTCAGATTTTTTCACGTGAAAGTGCATTGTGTATTGTGAACCGATTGAAAATGCATTGTGTTGCGTGATACATAAATCAAGTTTGTCTCGATTGCATGTGATTCTTTATTCGAGAGAGTCAGTATTTCGGGAAATGATATCACATGCTTGTGTCGGTTTGAATTTGAAAGATGATAAATATGTGTAAGATTTTTGCATGAGATATTGTTTTGGTGGTCAAACATCATCACGTGAACTTCATTTGATTGTGTGTTTTACGTCAGTCTGCACAAGTTGTCGAAAAATTGGTTTAGTGTCAGACTACATGTGTTGTAAATTGTTCTCTTTGTCGATTAGTGTTGTGTGTGATTGTTGATAAGCTCAAGGTCTCGGTTATATCATTGTATATAAAGGTGGTCACTTACATTTCGGTCAAATAAAAAAAAAGAATCATTTTGTCATGTGTTGAGGTCCAATCAGAATTTGAATTATGACATTGTTGTCAGCCAAATATTAGAGTGAACGGCCCAAGTTTTGGTCCAAGTTTCAACCTTATTAAAGGCCCAATCATTTGATTTAAGTGAATGTGATCTGATCAAAAGTGCCGACCCAAATCAGAATTAAACATTGTGTGAGGTATTGTTGTTATTAGCCCATCATATATCTTAGGCCCAAGGTTTGGACAAGTTCACATCAAATTCAGTTTGCATCAGTTCGTTTAACAGTGATTTCAGTTCATTTGAAAAATCAATTTGGTGAACATTTGACATCAAAACATGGATTTTGAAGAATTGTTGGCATATATACATTATGAATCTCAGCAGTATATTCCGATAAAGCAAGAAGGAGAAACAGTCTCAGCAAAAGAAGTAGTTGAAAAAGTTCCGGTTTTTGATCATTCGTCTGATGAAGAGGGTGACAATTATGAAGAAGAAATCCGGAAACTTGAATATCTTAAACAACAACTTCCATCTAGTCAACGTAGTGGAAAATTATTTTATGCCGATAAAATTGAAAAGTTGAAAGAAAAACAAGATGCAAAAAGAAAGAATCAAAAGGCAGTTATTGTTAAAGAAAAGATCAGAGATGAGCAGATTGAACAAGTTCCATCGGTCAAGGTTGAGAAAGTAGAATCTGAAAAACCTGTATCTGTAAATCCTGAACCAGAGTTAAAGAAAGAGGTTGCAGAAGACGCGCTTATTTTTTATTATTCATCAGAAGAAGAGAGTAAGGATGAAAGTGTTCATGAGGAGAAGAAACAGGTTGAAAATATTTCAGTTTTGAAGGTTGAGACGAAAACTGAAGAGAAACAGATTTCTGGGAAATGCTTGGACTGTGAAAAATCTGAGACAGACAATGCCAAACTCTTGAAGAATGTAGAGAGTTTGTCATTAGAAAACAAAAATCTTAAAAAATCAGAAAATGTTTTGAAAAATCAAATACAAAATTTGGAAAATGAAAAAATAAAAATTGAGAAAGATTTTCAAAGTCAAATAAAAATTTTAGAAGATGAGAGAGATATGTTTGGTAAAAACAATCTTGAAAAACAAATTGAAATCAATTCTCATCTTGAAAAAATTATTCGACTTGAAAAGGAAGCAGAATGTGCTCAAAAGAAAATCAATGAATGGGAACAAAAGTTGAAGGTATTTGTGAATACTTCAACTATTCTTTGCCCAAAACCTTTAAATTTTGTTCCAATAAGTGACAAGGTCACAAACTTTGACAAAGTCAAAGTTGAAGATTGTGATGAGAAATCTGATGATGAAGATAAAAGTGAAAAACAAAAATTGTTTTTGAAATTAAAAGAAAAATTTCAAGAAATCGTTCCGCAATCAACCGAAAAGGGAGAATGCTCTAAGCAAAAACCTTTGAAGAAGAAAGTGGAACAAAAACAAAAAGAGAAAATTTTGAAAAATGTACAAAAAGATAATAAAAGCTCATCAGATCAATCATCCAATCGTAATGAAAAATTACAAAAATCGAAAAATGAAAACTCTAAAATTGTTGGCAATAAGTGGTGCAGGTTGGACCACAGTGCTCAAAAGTCAAATCAAGCAAACAAGAGGAGCAAGGATTATCACCAAGCCAAACAGTGCTATGATCTGAATGTTTGGACTTGTCACACCCCGAATTTCCACGTGTTACCGGTGGGCCCGGTAGGGGAGTATCGTGACGTGGTTGGCAACATAATAGTCAAACAACACAATATTTAAATGCACAGCGGAAGCAAAGTATAGATTTAATTCAACCAAACGATATTGTAATATTAAGTATCACAAATAGTCGAATATAAATCCACAGGTAGATCAAAATAAAAAGGAAACAAATGTTCAACAGTTTATAACATCCAAGCTGGCGAGACTTAATGTGGATGCTAGGAGACAAGCCAGCCTATTTCGCGTAGTACCTGCACTTAACCTTTTTAAGAAAAATACGTCAGTTTACACTGGTAAATACAATCAACCGACTCATTTTGAAAAGAGTTTAAAAAATGCATTTAAGGCACAAGGCACAAATAATATTTTATAACTTGGGATACTTATTTAAATATATAAACTTGTACAGGATTTACATGTTTCTTATGCGTTCAGTAGCCCGGATCGAGCCGGCTTAAAGATCAATTAACACACCACTTTAATTATGAGACACTGACAGGTGTACGCCTACACCTGAGTGCTAAGGTCGTGGCCATTTCGTAAAATGATGCCAGGGATATCCGGGACACGGTCATTAACCCCCCAAAGGCTTTAAGCAACAAAACAAATTAAACGGAGACATCTCAATCATTTAACCATAATAAGATTAAATATTCAACGCCCGACCAAGCGGTATTTTATATACCGTACCCCAAGCCCGTATAAGGAAATAAGTTAAAAGTATTTACCTGAGTAAGTATAATTCAAAATCAGCGAGTGCAATTATCTTTTACTGGTTCTCCTAATCTGGAACGAAGGTTAATAATAACCTATTAGAATCCTAACGGGTCTTTAGTTAAGCTTACGCTTAGACCGGTTAGTTTTAAAGATACGGTTCGTACGCACGATTAAGCGAAGACCGGATAGAATGTGATTTAGACCCAACAAGTTTGAAGACTTGCTTAATATGGGTATATGATACACATTCTGGATTTTGAGATAAAACCGATAAGGTTTGACCCGTTTCGGCTAATTTATGTAAACTAGTTACATAAACCGAACCGAACGCGCATGAAGCGTAACGGGTATCCGTAAGAGTCTTAAACAGGTTTCCTAAGTTAACACGCCTTAAATAAGTTGTGATATCAGTAAGATATCACCCATGATGCCCAAAACGAGTTTAATCACATAATAAGCCCCGTAGGGGTATTTTGGTCATTTTAGAGATTATAAAGGGTTTGATTTAACTTCTGTGATACGGGTCTGTTTTAAATCAGAAAAATTATTTATTTCAACAGGTTATAACATTTGGTAAAAAGCCTCATGTGCTAAAATAGTTTTAAACCCAAACTATGCGTATAATACGCGTATAAAGCCGTTTTAAGCGACGTACGGGTTAAAATACGATTCTGAGTTTTCTGATCAGTTAAACAGGCTCAAAACACTCCATTTAATTTTTAAAATCAGTAGCAATTGGATTGGCACCATTTGGACATGTAAAACTCATTTTATGGCCGAAAAGGGCATATTCGGTATTTACCGATTTAAGGCGCTAATCCAAGCTTATGATCAGTTTAAAAATAATTAAAAATCTTCAAAAATCCCAAAATATTATATTACATCAGTGGGTAAAAGGTTTGGTGTCAAAAATTGGGTTTAGATAGGTTTTATGCTAATGACGCCGTTTATTTAATAAAAGAGTTCTTAATTACGTCATTAAGCATATCTCCTAATCTAGACCTCCGATTAACGTGAAATTTTCGGGACATGCATAATAATCAGTAACTAAGATTTTGGCACTTTCACATTTCCAAAAATCTCGTTTTATGGTCATAAGGGCATTACGGTCAATATTTAGGCGATTAACGGAACCATCGGACGATTAGGGATTCGAGTGGTATAAACGCAGAGGCTTATACACACATGTAACTAGGTCCTAATGGAACTTTAAGGCATGTCTAAACCTATATAAATCGGGTCAGAACTGAGGTCAAAGCAAAAGTCAAACTTTTGCGTCTCTCGGTTCCGGATCGGTTCAAAACATAAAGTTGTCGAATCAAACGAGCGTAGACAAGTTTTTATACTTATTTTCAAGTTATATGACTGATAAAACAGATTACACGCCTTCCGTATCATTAAATATGCGATTAACATTTCTGTTGACTTTTTCGGACAACCTTTGACTTGATAAACGACATGGTTAAGATTGGAATCAGTGGGTGACCTTTTAGGGGTTTAATACCCTTATAAATACCAACTTATAACAACTTTCGATTCGACTAATCTCTGGACCGATTGTGATTTATCGATAAATCAAACCGTAGTTACGACGGTTTGATTTCTAGGCTATAAACTAAGTATAAATGAATTAGGAAGGGTTAAACATACTTACACACAACTAATTGGATGATGGGGAATGCTTGTGACCTGCTTGTATGCTCTGGAAATGCTCAGAAGATGATATGTGCATGTATGTGGAAAATGTGACTTTTTATAACAACATCAAACATCATGGATGATCAACAACTAAGTCTAGGGATGTTACAATAACATCCACAAGTCCCCTACATGCTAAAAACCATCTTAGGCAGCCCATGGTTTCGAAAAAATGAGATTGGAGTCGGATACATGCATCTACAGGCTGCTGTCTTATTTTTCTGCAACTGCAGGTCGGAAGCGGCCCGCTTGGGCTTTTGTTAATCCTGATGCGGGCCGCCTGGCCCATCCGGATCAGGTTAACTTGTTTCTTTAATTGCATTTTGGTCCCTGGGTCCCCCGAAAGGTCATTTTCACTCTGAATCTTGCATTATAAGACTTGTAATTTATATATGGGGGCTTTAATACTTATACCCACTTTGTCAAGTCCTCTGGTAACTTTGTGATCACCCGAAAAGCCCTAAATTTCAATGTTAACGATTATAACCCTTGCACACGAATTTTATCACAACTTGCTCATACGATAACGAAATTTCATGAAATTTTTGTGGTACATTCTAGTGAGCATAATTAATCGTTACAAAGCTTCGGGTTTGTCAAAAGGTCACTCAGAGGTATAACTTGAACATGTTGGCACATTTAACCCCTGTAGTTTGTAATCTCTCACTTTCTTCCCCAATTCGCTTCGTATGATCCATGATCTATTCGTTTAAGGTTATAAACATCGTGTAGGGTTATTGCAAAGTATATTTATTCATTGTTGACACTTTGAACCCTTATATTTACACAGTTTCACTGTTTGCCAATTTTAGTCCTTCAAGACTATTCTTTCACACGTTCAAACCTATGACACGTGTCAACCCATTATAGGACGTAAATTTTCGAGGTGTTACAGGACTGAAAATGGTGATTGGTACGATAACAGAGTGTGTTACCAATGTGGTTATCAAGGACACATTGCTGTTAACTGCCAAGGTTGGAGTTATGAGACGAGAAGATGCTTTAACTGCAACATCAGAGGTCACATTGCCAGAGATTGCCCAAGGAGATCAAATGAAAGATCGAGGGTTGAATCTCAGAAGCATGTAAAGATACCAGTCTCTGTCAAGCCCAAAGAACAGAAAGTTCAAGAACGTAAAGTTCAAGAACAGAAAGTTCAAGAACCGAGAGTAAAGCTTTCACAGGGGCAGAAAGACAGACTGAGGAAAAAGAGGAAGAAGGCGAGAGAATATCTGGAGAAGATATTGTCCTCGGGTTCACTGGATAAATCGAATAAGAGTTCTGATAAATCGTCTTGCTCTCCAAAGAATGACAAATCAAGCAAAACGCATTCATCAGATACAAATATGAGGACGAAAGAAGAGAGAAAAAAGAAGAAGAAAATGGTCGGCGATGAATCTGACGTGTCGAAGTCAGACAAGCCACCTTCAGGCGATGAATCTGACAGATCAAAGTCAGACAAGCCATGTGAAGGCAATGATTCTGGTATGGTAAAGCCAGAAGAGCCAGTTGTTGAGGTAAAAACTGAGAGTTCTAGCCTGATAACTGGACTTCTCCAACTTCCGCCCAACAAACAGGCGATCTACACTTTCTACCGTATAATGCCTCAAAAGGCGCAGCCTTGATGCTGGTATGGTAGCTATTGTTGTAGGAGAATTCGATTAATGGTAGATTTTTATCCCAACTACCTCCCAAATCGATCGCACATGCACGCAGCATGTCTTCTAACGTTTGAATAGTACACTCACTCTGACCGTCAGTCTGTGGATGGTAAGCCGTACTAAAGTTCAAACGTGTGCCCAAAGATTGTTGGAAGCTTTTCCAAAAATGTGAAGTGTATCTAGTATCTCGGTCAGAGATAATAGCTACAGGTATGCCATGTAGAGCTACAATCTTATCAACGTACAGTTGGGCTAACATATCAGAGCTGTAGGTCTCCTTAATAGGTAGGAAATGTGCTGACTTAGTCAGTCGGTCAACTATCACCCAGATGGTGTCATTTCCTTTCCTTGTCTTAGGTAACTTGGTGATAAAATCCATAGTTACCATTTCCCACTTCCAAGTAGGAAGTTCCGGTTGTTGTAGCAAACCTGACGGTTTTTGATGTTCTGCCTTGACTTGCGCACATGTCAAGCATTTGGCTACATGAGTGGCTACAGACTTTTTCAAGCCTATCCACCAATAGTTTGCCCTTAGGTCTTGGTACATTTTATCAGCTCCAGGATGAACAGAATATTTAGAGCTGTGGGCTTCCTGGAGGATAACATCACGGAGTCCTCCATAAATTGGAACCCATATCCTTCCATTCAATCTAAGAATTCCATCCTTACTTAGAGATAACTGTTCTTCAGTTACTCCCAGCTTTTCGTTAGGATAGTTAGCTTCCAACACAACTTCCTTCTGTGCAGCTAACAACCTTTCCATCAAGCTGTTCTTTAATTCCATGCTCTTGGCATTGATTCGGATGGGTTTCACCTTCTCCTTCCGACTCAAGGCATCGGCAACTACATTCGCCTTGCCGGGATGGTATCTTATTTCACAATCGTAATCATTCAGAGTTTCCATCCAACGGCGTTGCCTCATGTTCAAGTCCTTCTGGTTGAACAGATGTTGAAGGCTTTTGTGATCAGAATAGATCACACATTTTATTCCATATAAATAGTGTCTCCACAGTTTTAGTGCGAATACAACGGCACCCAACTCCAAGTCGTGGGTGGTGTAATTCTTTTCGTGCACCTTTAACTGACGTGAAGCATAGGCAATGACTTTGCCTTTCTGCATAAGCACACATCCCATTCCGGTGTGTGATGCATCACAATAAACTACAAACTCCTCTATTCCATCAGGTAATGTCAGCACTGGAGCATTGCTCAATTTTTGTTTCAGAATATCGAAGGATTCCTGCTGCTTAGGACCCCAGTCAAACTTAATCTTCTTACGTGTCTGCGAAGTCAGGGGTGCAGCAATCCTTGAGAAGTTTTCTATGAATCGCCTATAGTATCCTGCCAAACCTAGGAAGCTACGAATTTCAGTAGGCGTCTTTGGCTCATGCCAATTCATGACAGCTTCAACTTTAGCAGGATCTACTTGGATACCATGCTCACTAACAACATGCCCAAGAAATTGGACTGCTCGAAGCCAGAATTCACACTTTGAGAACTTGGCATAGAGCTTTTCTTTATGAAGTAGTTCCAAAATGCAGTGAAGATGCTTCTCGTGGTCAGCTTGGTTCTTTGAGTAGATGAGAATGTCGTCGATGAAGACGATGACGAATTTATCTAGGTGCGGCTTGCAAACGCGATTCATGAGATCCATGAATGCGGCCGGTGCATTAGTGAGCTCGAAAGGCATCACTAGGAACTCGTAATGACCATAACGAGTCCTAAATGCTGTTTTGTGCACGTCTTCATCTCTAACCTTTAATTGATGGTAGCCTGACCTTAAGTCAATCTTTGAGAAGAAACTCGCCCCTTGAAGTTGATCGAACAGATCGTCGATTCTGGGCAAAGGATACCTATTCTTGATAGTAACCTTATTAAGCTCGCGGTAGTCGATGCACAGACGCATCGATCCATCCTTCTTCTTAACAAATAAAACCGGTGCTCCCCAAGGAGACGAACTAGGTTTGATGAAACCTTTGTCTAGCAAATCATCTAGCTGCGTTCTCAATTCCTTCATCTCTGTTGGTGCCAACCTATAAGGCGCCCTTGCAACTGGTGCTGATCCAGGAATAATGTCAATTCTGAATTCCACTTGCCTATCTGGTGGCAAACCAGGTAGTTCTTCAGGAAATACTTCGGGGTATTCAGAAATGACTGGGATATCTCCAATCTTGGGTTTCGGCTCATCAATAATCACCTGTGCCATGTAGATGACACAGCCCTTCTTCAAACACTTTGAGTCTTTGAGTATAGACATTTTCTCGGGCAGCCCATACTGGGTATCTCCCTGGATAGTAAGTGATTCACCAGACGAAGTCTTGATCATCACTTGCTTCTTATTGCAAATAATCTGGGCCTGGTTATGTGATAACCAGTCCATACCCAAAACTATGTCGAAACCGGCTAGTTTTAAAGGAAGTAGAGACAAAGGAAAAGAGTGGTTCTTAATGGATATGAAACATCCATCTAATAAGGTTGAAGCGGTTTCTAAAGTGCCATCTGCTAGTTCCACTTCATACTTCACACTTAAAGTCTTAACAGGTAATTTCAACAGCTCACAAAACTTATTATCTACAAACGACTTATCAGCGCCTGAATCGAATAACACTCTCGCATAAGCATCATTTACGAGAAAGGTACCTGTTATGACATTGTCGTCCTTGACGGCTTCCTTAGCATCCATCCTGAAGACCCTAGCATTGGTCTTCCTAGTCTCTTCGGGCTTCTTGGCGTATTTTGGGCAATTGCTTTTGATGTGCCCCTTTTCATTGCAACCGTAGCAGGTTGCATCCTTTATCTTCTTGCAATCCAAGGTATTGTGTTCCTTGGACTTGCACAGCCCACATGCAAAAGTTTTTGATTGCGAGTTCGAATTCGTTTCAAACCGGCACTTCCCGAAGTGCTGCCTCTTGCAGATTTTACATCTGGGTTTTTCACCCGACTGCTGACCATCCTTCTTGAATCCTGACCCCTTCTTTTGGTCATTATTTCCCTTCTGCTTCTTGTCAGAACGTCGTGAGTTGTCATCCTCACGCTTCCTCTTTTCGGTATCATTTTTCCTTTGAGACCTCAGTCTGACAGCATCTGAGGTCAGAGACAACGATATGTCCGTTACTGACCGAAAAGTGGTTGGTCTGGAGGCCTTTACACTTGCTTTGATCTCCGGTTCCAAACCTCCGATAAAACGAGCTATACGTTTAGGCTCCGGAGTTACCAAGTAAGGGACCAACCTTGACAAAGTATTGAAAGTGGTAAGGTAGGCCTGACAGTCCAGGTTTCTCATAACCAATGCCAAGAAGTCAGATTCGATTCTCTCAACCTCGTGTTGAGGGCAGAAATTTTCCTTGATCAGTGCCATGAACTCTTCCCAGGTCATGTTGTATAACTGAACTTTCCCTGTGGCCTGGAGCAAAGATCTCCACCAGGCTAAGGCTTCTCCTTTGAAAGACTGTGAAACAAACTTCACAATGTCCCTATTATGGCAACCACTAATATCCACCACAGTATCCATT
The DNA here is from genome assembly GCA_030545235.1 of Helianthus tuberosus. Lineage (NCBI taxonomy): Eukaryota > Viridiplantae > Streptophyta > Magnoliopsida > Asterales > Asteraceae > Helianthus > Helianthus tuberosus. The sequence goes on along the minus strand of CM060422.1, from coordinate 2,883,645 downwards.
TCATCCATCCACGTCATGCAATCAACAGCTCCTTTTTCTCCATTGAAGTCTCTGGGTTTGCACGACACGAAGTATTTATAGGTGCAACCCCTATTACGAGGTTCTTGGTTCTGTAAAACTCTTTGGGATGGATTACTCCTTTGATTCGAGGAGTGGTGAGAATTACTGTTGTGGGCAGTGTGGGTCCTGGAGGGTGTTCTAGTGTGTGATGCAGAATGGGTCCTCGTACGGGTACCACTTGATCCATGGTGTTGTCTATCCATAGCTCTATTAACCGCATTGTCTATCATAGCTTGCAACTCTGCACCCGCTACGTTAACTTGGGCATTTTCATTCACTATCCCTGGGTGACTGTTGACCTCGTTTGAGTCTGCCATGTATCTTAAACTGTAACATATCGACAAAATTTATTGGTGAGTTTATTATAGAATTGTCTTTTATGGCAATTTTATTAACCGTGGTAAACATAGACCATATATGGTTAATTTATTACTCACATAAATTTAGGATTTCTAATATAATTTATCCTAATTATAAAACAATAATAGTTTTATTAGCACATAAGGCCTAGTCACAGGGACAATTTAGATCATAAGCTATGATTTCAGAGAATCAAAGCATGAAGGTTTGAACAAGGTTCATTACCTTTATCAGTCAGGGTCACAGACTAATACTGTCTTTTGTCTCATATGAAAATGAGAAGGGCCCGTAGGCATTCCATTACCAATGGATGGTAAAAGAACTCATCATATTCATTAATGATTTAACCCATGATTCGGAGATCATTTATTTGGGTTTAGAATCTTTGAAAAGATCCATATATAATAATAACACGTGTGTTTTTAACGAATCATGTCTGCCATGAGTGTTAACATGTTTTCAGATGTTAACAGAGATTTGAATCTTTTTAACGAGTTTTACCATCTGGGCCAGGTCTTAAAATGACATGCAGGCTAGGTTATACTTTTAAGATCCTTAATTAAATTAACATAGGCAGATAGATTTTTAATAGGAATGACTCTGATTTATTTATTTCATATATAATTTAATTATGCATAATATAGCAAAGATGAAATTTATAAACTTACATTCCATTAAACTAAAAGTAGTACATTTTGCCCTAAACGGGACTTTTCAAATAAACACATGCCCACGCAGGGGCTATACACATAATACATGTCCTCACAGGGACGATCTACAAAAGTAAATGTCCACGCAGGGACTACTAGAAACAAGTCCACGTAGGGGCTATGTACAAAGATAGATGTCCACGCAGGGACTACATACACACATAAATAAATGTCCACGTAGGGACTTGATTTAACAAGGAAATACAACAATATATATTGGGATTTAACGATCCCGTTTCTTCTTTCCCTTCAACAAGCTTGCCAAACCACTCATAAATCCCTCATTTTTCCTACGCTCCTTCTGGAGGTCTTTTTCAACCTTGTCCAGTCTTTGACGGAGATTCTCCTGCTCCGGTGGAGAAAACCGTGGTGGCTGGTACTGTGGTGGCGGCTGAGCCGGTACTTGGTACCCTTGAGCTGGATGTCCCATTCCCCAAGGGGTTCCGTATGGACCCTCAGGGTTTTGGGCATGATAGTTTGCTGCCATAAAGTAAGGATCCTCAGCAAAGTTATAGCCATGGTATGCTGACGGTCCGTAAGGGTTGTACGCTGCCGGGGCAGTGTAGGCAGGGATTGGGTGGCCAAAACCCGGTGATGGCGGTGCAATAGGTGCCGAATTCACCTCAGAAACTGGGACTGAAGGTCCACCCATCTGTGGGCCTTCATAAGTAGGCGGGTAATGGCTGCCGCTAGAGTGTTGAGGGGTGTTGAGACGAAAATCTACCTCTCGTGTTGATATACGTGCGCCAGTCCTCCTACGTCTTGGTGGCTCTGGAGGCTCTAGATGAACTGGCGGCGGTGGAGGCGGTGGCGTGACTGCCTCATAACGTGGATCCCCAGAGGGATTTTGCTGTACGAAACGTGGATCCCCAGAGGGATTTTGCTGTTGCTCGAAACGCGGATCCCCAGAGGGATCTTGCTGCTGCAGTGGCGGCTGCTGGTGAGGTGATGAGTGTTCAGATGGTGTATAATACCACTCGCACCGTTCGAACCGTGCCATGTGACTATCCGGACCCTGATATGGTGTTCCATGAAAAGACGAACCGTCTGATATCACGAAAGGATGGTTAAAGGATCCGGTTGAAGCCTCGACGGGATCTGTGTCCTCGTCCATGTCCTGATCACCAGAAAAGTGATCCTCCGGTCCTAGTGGGTTAAAGCCCACTTGTTCTGGTAGATACTCTGCTGGGTTAAACTGACCCCGAAAAACAGGAGTAGGGTCGCGGAAGGAATCTTGTAATAAAGATCGCGGTAGGGGAACATATGAAAGTTGTGGGTTGTTGGGCTCATTTTCTGATAACGGTCCAAAAGAATGGTGATATGGAGGTGTCGAACTATGTGACGTGGATTGTCTAGCAGGCTCCTCAGAGACCCTCCATGGTTCTCTCGGATCTATACTCCTTGTAACAGAAGGAGTTCGCCGGCCTGAAGGCCCGGCCTCGTGGTCGTTAGGGGCGCTAATCGGCGCCTTTCCTCGATCTCCTCCTCGTCTAAATCTTGGCGGCATTGCTTAACCTGTTAATATAACAAGGTAATGACAAGGAAAAATATAAAAGACAAAAATTTAAATTTAATTTAATATAAAAATTTTGGATTATTCCTAAGTTCTTTGTCTAGACTCGAAGATTTAGGAATGTGCAATTGTGTAACTGAGATTAAACACAAAAGGCTAGTGTTTAATTCGCTCAGAGTTGGCTCTGATACCAACCTGTCACACCCCGAATTTCCACGTGTTACCGGTGGGCCCGGTAGGGGAGTATCGTGACGTGGTTGGCAACATAATAGTCAAACAACACAATATTTAAATGCACAGCGGAAGCAAAGTATAGATTTAATTCAACCAAACGATATTGTAATATTAAGTATCACAAATAGTCGAATATAAATCCACAGGTAGATCAAAATAAAAAGGAAACAAATGTTCAACAGTTTATAACATCCAAGCTGGCGAGACTTAATGTGGATGCTAGGAGACAAGCCAGCCTATTTCGCGTAGTACCTGCACTTAACCTTTTTAAGAAAAATACGTCAGTTTACACTGGTAAATACAATCAACCGACTCATTTTGAAAAGAGTTTAAAAAATGCATTTAAGGCACAAGGCACAAATAATATTTTATAACTTGGGATACTTATTTAAATATATAAACTTGTACAGGATTTACATGTTTCTTATGCGTTCAGTAGCCCGGATCGAGCCGGGTTAAAGATCAATTAACACACCACTTTAATTATGAGACACTGACAGGTGTACGCCTACACCTGAGTGCTAAGGTCGTGGCCATTTCGTAAAATGATGCCAGGGATATCCGGGACACGGTCATTAACCCCCCAAAGGCTTTAAGCAACAAAACAAATTAAACGGAGACATCTCAATCATTTAACCATAATAAGATTAAATATTCAACGCCCGACCAAGCGGTATTTTATATACCGTACCCCAAGCCCGTATAGGGAAATAAGTTAAAAGTATTTACCTGAGTAAGTATAATTCAAAATCAGCGAGTGCAAGTATCTTTTACTGGTTCTCCTAATCTGGAACGAAGGTTAATAATAACCTATTAGAATCCTAACGGGTCTTTAGTTAAGCTTACGCTTAGACCGGTTAGTTTTAAAGATACGGTTCGTACGCACGATTAAGCGAAGACCGGATAGAATGTGATTTAGACCCAACAAGTTTGAAGACTTGCTTAATATGGGTATATGATACACATTCTGGATTTTGAGATAAAACCGATAAGGTTTGACCCGTTTCGGCTAATTTATGTAAACTAGTTACATAAACCGAACCGAACGCGCATGAAGCGTAACGGGTATCCGTAAGAGTCTTAAACAGGTTTCCTAAGTTAACACGCCTTAAATAAGTTGTGATATCAGTAAGATATCACCCATGATGCCCAAAACGAGTTTAATCACATAATAAGCCCCGTAGGGGTATTTTGGTCATTTTAGAGATTATAAAGGGTTTGATTTAACTTCTGTGATACGGGTCTGTTTTAAATCAGAAAAATTATTTATTTCAACAGGTTATAACATTTGGTAAAAAGCCTCATGTGCTAAAATAGTTTTAAACCCAAACTATGCGTATAATACGCGTATAAAGCCGTTTTAAGCGACGTACGGGTTAAAATACGATTCTGAGTTTTCTGATCAGTTAAACAGGCTCAAAACACTCCATTTAATTTTTAAAATCAGTAGCAATTGGATTGGCACCATTTGGACATGTAAAACTCATTTTATGGCCGAAAAGGGCATATTCGGTATTTACCGATTTAAGGCGCTAATCCAAGCTTATGATCAGTTTAAAAATAATTAAAAATCTTCAAAAATCCCAAAATATTATATTACATCAGTGGGTAAAAGGTTTGGTGTCAAAAATTGGGTTTAGATAGGTTTTATGCTAATGACGCCGTTTATTTAATAAAAGAGTTCTTAATTACGTCATTAAGCATATCTCCTAATCTAGACCTCCGATTAACGTGAAATTTTCGGGACATGCATAATAATCAGTAACTAAGATTTTGGCACTTTCACATTTCCAAAAATCTCGTTTTATGGTCATAAGGGCATTACGGTCAATATTTAGGCGATTAACGGAACCATCGGACGATTAGGGATTCGAGTGGTATAAACGCAGAGGCTTATACACACATGTAACTAGGTCCTAATGGAACTTTAAGGCATGTCTAAACCTATATAAATCGGGTCAGAACTGAGGTCAAAGCAAAAGTCAAACTTTTGCGTCTCTCGGTTCCGGATCGGTTCAAAACATAAAGTTGTCGAATCAAACGAGCGTAGACAAGTTTTTATACTTATTTTCAAGTTATATGACTGATAAAACAGATTACACGCCTTCCGTATCATTAAATATGCGATTAACATTTCTGTTGACTTTTTCGGACAACCTTTGACTTGATAAACGACATGGTTAAGATTGGAATCAGTGGGTGACCTTTTAGGGGTTTAATACCCTTATAAATACCAACTTATAACAAATTTCGATTCGACTAATCTCTGGACCGATTGTGATTTATCGATAAATCAAACCGTAGTTACGACGGTTTGATTTCTAGGCTATAAACTAAGTATAAATGAATTAGGAAGGGTTAAACATACTTACACACAACTAATTGGATGATGGGGAATGCTTGTGACCTGCTTGTATGCTCTGGAAATGCTCAGAAGATGATATGTGCATGTATGTGGAAAATGTGACTTTTTATAACAACATCAAACATCATGGATGATCAACAACTAAGTCTAGGGATGTTACAATAACATCCACAAGTCCCCTACATGCTAAAAACCATCTTAGGCAGCCCATGGTTTCGAAAAAATGAGATTGGAGTCGGATACATGCATCTACAGGCTGCTGTCTTATTTTTCTGCAACTGCAGGTCGGAAGCGGCCCGCTTGGGCTTTTGTTAATCCTGATGCGGGCCGCCTGGCCCATCCGGATCAGGTTAACTTGTTTCTTTAATTGCATTTTGGTCCCTGGGTCCCCCGAAAGGTCATTTTCACTCTGAATCTTGCATTATAAGACTTGTAATTTATATATGGGGGCTTTAATACTTATACCCACTTTGTCAAGTCCTCTGGTAACTTTGTGATCACCCGAAAAGCCCTAAATTTCAATGTTAACGATTATAACCCTTGCACACGAATTTTATCACAACTTGCTCATACGATAACGAAATTTCATGAAATTTTTGTGGTACATTCTAGTGAGCATAATTAATCGTTACAAAGCTTCGGGTTTGTCAAAAGGTCACTCAGAGGTATAACTTGAACATGTTGGCACATTTAACCCCTGTAGTTTGTAATCTCTCACTTTCTTCCCCAATTCGCTTCGTATGATCCATGATCTATTCGTTTAAGGTTATAAACATCGTGTAGGGTTATTGCAAAGTATATTTATTCATTGTTGACACTTTGAACCCTTATATTTACACAGTTTCACTGTTTGCCAATTTTAGTCCTTCAAGACTATTCTTTCACACGTTCAAACCTATGACACGTGTCAACCCATTATAGGACGTAAATTTTCGAGGTGTTACAGGACTGAAAATGGTGATTGGTACGATAACAGAGTGTGTTACCAATGTGGTTATCAAGGACACATTGCTGTTAACTGCCAAGGTTGGAGTTATGAGACGAGAAGATGCTTTAACTGCAACATCAGAGGTCACATTGCCAGAGATTGCCCAAGGAGATCAAATGAAAGATCGAGGGTTGAATCTCAGAAGCATGTAAAGATACCAGTCTCTGTCAAGCCCAAAGAACAGAAAGTTCAAGAACGTAAAGTTCAAGAACAGAAAGTTCAAGAACCGAGAGTAAAGCTTTCACAGGGGCAGAAAGACAGACTGAGGAAAAAGAGGAAGAAGGCGAGAGAATATCTGGAGAAGATATTGTCCTCGGGTTCACCGGATAAATCGAATAAGAGTTCTGATAAATCGTCTTGCTCTCCAAAGAATGACAAATCAAGCAAAACGCATTCATCAGATACAAATATGAGGACGAAAGAAGAGAGAAAAAAGAAGAAGAAAATGGTCGGCGATGAATCTGACGTGTCGAAGTCAGACAAGCCACCTTCAGGCGATGAATCTGACAGATCAAAGTCAGACAAGCCATGTGAAGGCAATGATTCTGGTATGGTAAAGCCAGAAGAGCCAGTTGTTGAGGTAAAAACTGAGAGTTCTAGTCTAACAATGGATGAGGCAAACTTTCCACCATTGTTGAACAAGAATTCAAAATCACCCAAGGACAGTCAGGCTTGGGTGAATCTGTTTAAATAGAAAAACCTGACTTGCCGGAGTTCCCAGGTTGGTAAGCGTGGAACATGAATCGGCACATTTCTTGAGAAATTCACGAAAGTGATTTCGACTTACAAGTGGTAAATCAGTGACATTAAATTGTACTTGATTTTCTACAAGTGATATTTGTGGATTGATCTTGGAAATGTTAAATCTTTACAAGTGGTTAAAAGAACAAAGTGATGGATGAAGCCCCGAATTTGTGAAAAGACACACAAAACTTATTTTCCGGAAAAACCATTTTGATTAAAACAAACTTAAGTGTTTTGAGATCACTATGGGAAAATGTTTTGTTGTGAGGGGGAGTTCTGATTGTTCATGCCAAGTGAATGGAGAATTGAAGTGATTCTCATCATGTTGTCACATTTCTTGTACTGTTTTTTTTTTCAAATTTTCCCAGAAAATCAAAATTGAGACATATTTTGATTTTAGGGGGAGTAAAATTTTTAAAAAAATTAGAAAATTTGAAAATGTCAAAAACATTAAAAAATTTAAAAATGAGTTTTGTTGCATAAAAGAGGAAATGATAGTAGATCAGTTAGACTGTCACAGCATGCTAAAGATATGTAAAGTTTAAATGTGATAAACGGTCTCACTAAAGATGTGACGGTAGGCTCAGCTAGACTAGTAGATTTGCGATAACGATACAAACCTAAAGCAAAAAGCCTAGTTCTAGTGGGAAACACGGTTGAAAGCATAGTACTTGGTTTTGTCCTTCTTGACTGTGTGCCTACTCAGTAATCGCTGATTGTCGAAAGACATAAAACTGGTTAAGTTTGTGAACTTTCACAACTTTGCTGAAAAGTCGCTGTGATTGTGCATTTTATTTTGCAAAGATTTAAACTTGTTTTATTTCTTTATTTTGTTTAAGCATCGGACATCCTCTGCGTATACGTGAGTATCGACCTGGATGTTGTTGCCTAAACGTTCTGCTTTATTTTCTTTGGTGTTTCGTTTAAGCTTTGGATCACCTCTGCGTATACGGGAGTATCGACCTGGTGGTTAAAGCCTAAACAACTTCAACTTATTTTTATTTTCTTATTTTGTTTAAACATTGGACTTTCTCTGCGTATACGGAAGTATCGACCTGATTGTTAATGTTTAAACATTCTGCTTTGTTTTCGCACAAATCACAGCTGATAAAAGTTTAAAGGCATTACTTGAGTCAGTGTATTGCATGATGAGGGGATATGCTGAGATCGTGGGGTCCATAAGAACTTAGTGCTATCTTAATATATCTTAAAGTATCGGTAAGCAGATTGAAAGTTTTTAGATTGAGTTTATGTGGACAACAATATCGTCAATCAACGTGAATCGTTTAGAACTGAAAATGTTTAAAGCTTAACGGTGCTAGTGATTGGTCACATAAACTGATATGATCCTCTTACACAAACTCACAAAAATATTGTCTGTAAATATTTCTTTGCTGTATTTCTGTTATTTTTAAAATACAAAAAGATTTTAGTGTGTTTTAGCATAAATTTTGAAAAATACAAAAAGATTTTCGACAACTGATGTTGGAAAGCTGATATTCAAAATTTCAAGTGCTGAACATGATGAACTGGTTTGGGAGCGTGCGTTTAAAAGAAGAAACTGATTTTGAGAAAAAGTTTGATTAGTTAATCGAGATCATTAATTTGAACTTGATGTAACTATTTCCAGTAAGTTTTTCTTATTGTTTTAAGTAAAAACTTATGTTTTGGGTGAGAAAATGTGTGCAGAAGATGAGCTGATCAGAGATAAAGCCAGGGATTGATCTCAAGGTGATAGCTAATTCCAGACAGCGATCCCATCATGATGAGAGGGGGAGTCTGACGAGGTTAGAGCCAAAGAGAAGATCCTGGTATATGCGAAGAAAGTGATCAGACTGATAAAGATTGAAGATGCAGAGACTCGACACTGAAGACTCCATCAACATCTGAGGGGGAGTCTGTTGGTGCATTCATCTGTTGTCTACGTCTTATATCGAGTCTCGGTTTACAAATTTGAAACTGAAAGTTTGAATGTAAAGTTTGAAATGAAAGTTTGAGATAGGGTTCCGTTTGAATTGAAAGTTTGAAGGGTTCCGTTTGAAATGGTCATGTCATTTTCAAACGGAAGGGTCACTTTCAAACGGAAGGGTCCTCCCTATATATATCCTTCAAACGAGTTCATTTGTAAGGTTCTAGTTTCCGACGCCGAGGTGCTGTCGAAGTGTCTCCAGTCCTGTAAACGTTCAGAGATTAATAAACGAGACAATTAATAGTGAATACAAGCTAAACAAAGACCGAATCAATGAATTCCGCCTCTGATTCGGTCTGAGCACTCTTCTGATCGACTCGTTAGGTCGTTTCACGATCCTACAGATGTCACTTTCATGGTGATGTCAGCTAAAGATGCTCAGTGGTTTGCTAGTGCCTATAAATAGTTCAGTACTTTGTACTGTTCTATTAGCTCTTGCAATACCGTCTTCTTTGCACGAACAAACGCTGAGCTCTGGCTGAGGGGGAGTTTGTATTCAAGCATTACTTGTAATCGTTGTTGAAAGATAATTCAATCATTCGGTTTCTTGTTAAAAATGTCTTGATCAAAGCAATACTCTCGTTTGATTGTATGCAAAGTTTGTTTCCATAATTAATTCCGCTGCACAACTCTTTCATTTCCATCTTAAGTTCAAACAAAAATACAATCAGAAACAAACTCAGATCCAACAATTGGTATCAGAGCCTGGACAGTCAAATTTGATTTAACAATCATTTTGACATAAATAGTTCGGCTCATAATAGTTGATACTAATCGTTTGTTCGTCCGTTGAAAAACAGAGCAAGGATTAATCACCATTAAAGTTGATTTCTCAGTGTCTGTAAAACAACAAGAATGACGTCACAATCTCAAGATGATAAAAACAACATCGGCTCACTTTTTAAACCACCTATGCTAAAAAGAAATGAGTACAACATCTGGCAGAGAAGGATGGGTCACATCCTTGCTCAACAAAGCACAGGTTGTTGGAGGTCTGTCATTTATGGTCCCCATGTTCCTTCAGTGCCAAGCGCTGAAGATGCTAAAAAGTTCGTTCCAAAACCAGTTGAGAATTATACCGAAACCGACTTTCAAAAGATCGAACTAGATGCTAAAGCGTTTAGCATCATAGCATCAGCGCTGCCCAATGAGATATATGCTGGACTGTTACACTGTAACAGTGCCAAAGAGTTATGGGACGCACTTAAGGAACAGTTTGGGGGAACCGAGGAAGTCATAGAAAACAATAGGGAAATCCTGAACCAACAGTATGAAACATTTTGTTATGTTAAAGGTGAATCACTAACGCAACAATTTGAGCGTTTCAGTTGTCTCATCAGTGAACTGAGGCTTGTTAACACCACTTTTACAAACTCAACTCAAAATAGCAGGTTCCTCAGATCACTGCCAGAAAAATGGGACACCATAGCTTTTGTCACCCGAAACTCACCTGAATTCAAGGATCTGACCTTAACCCAACTCCATGGTCGACTCCTGACCTATGAAAGGGAGTTGAACCAGAAAAGGAGGTTGCAAGAGTCAGGAAAAGTTACTGATGATTACACTTTCGGTAACACTGCTCTTCTGGGTCAAGAAGAATCTGGGAGCAGTGGTAAGGATCAGGGTTATGATCACTTCATTGACATAACTGCTGGTGCAAATTTTAACAACCCTGATCCTCACTCTGCAAGTTATGCATTCACTGCTAACGAAAACCAGATGTCAGATAATCTAAGCTTTGAACTCAATGATTTACAACATTTCAATCCCACTGATTTAGAGGAAATGGACATCTTGCACCAACTGGCTTTGCTAAGTGTTAGAACTAGCAAATTTTACAAAAGAACAAGGCGAAAATTCCCAGGGTTGCATGGGAATCTAAGGGTTGGGTTGGATAAATCGAAAATCAAGTGCTACAAGTGTAATAGGTTGGGACATTTCGCTAGGGAATGTAGGAGTCAAACTACTGGTCCCATAATTACTCATCCTAGCTCAAATCCTAGACCTCAAAACCAAAGCACTGTGCACTATGCCCAGTATGCCCCAACAGCTCAAGTGAACACTGCTCACTATGCTGCTGCCCCTGTGCCAGTGCATTATGTCCAAACTACTGTTCCACAGATCCAATATGTTCAAACCCCTGTTCCCCAGGCACAGGTGCAGCCTGCACCTCAAACCACTGCTCCAGCAGCAGTACAACCAGATTAACAAAGTTTTTTCACTCAAGGGTTTGTTGACTGGAGCAGTATGCCTGAAGACCTTAGTGATGAAAATTTTGCTCTCTATGCTTCTTCTCATAATGAATTTTGTTTGATGGCATTAGAGTCAATACAGGAGGGGGTTGAAACTGAGGAGGAACAGCTAAGTATTGAAACAGTGGATAAGGTGACTGAAGCAGTGGTTACTGCTGTGGCTGGTGAACTACTGTTGGGAGAAAGTTCAGGTACCCTGATTGAACCAATGACAGATCCATGGTCCGAAGAGGACAAAGAAGAAGAGAATGAAGAAAAGGCTGGTGAAAAGAAGGTAAAAGCTGATGATGAGGAAGATCATCAATGTGATTGTGCAATGATGGCAGCTACCAAGGTATCTCCTCAAGTTCTTGAAAAACTGTGTTCTGAAAATTGCATAATTGCTTTTGCTAACATCAAAGAGGTGAATGAAAACCTTCGGGATAAAATCTTGACTGATGAGGTTAAATTTGAAAAGTCTTTAAAAGAACTTAAAAACAAATTGACTGAAAAGGAAAAAGAGATTAGCTGTCTGAAAGAAGAGCAAAGCATAACCAAAACCCAACTTCAAACTATGGTAGAAAAATACCAAGTTTGCAAAAAGGAGTTGGAATCCACCCAGATTACTTGTGAAAGATAGGTGGAATCCTGCAGAGGATATGAGGTGATGCTTGCTAAACAGATTGAAAGTAATGAGAAATTTGGGGTTGGGTATAGAAAATATGATGATGAATGCATTACTTGTGAAAAATCTGTTCAAAACACTGTTGAAAACCCTGATGTAACCACTGAGTTCATCCCCACAAACAAGAATGGCCAAGAAGTGAAAATCACTGACAAACTTGGTAACAAAATCACACTTGGCAGAACAAAGAGTTCCTCTACTTTTGAAGAACTTGAAAAATATCAGTTTAAACCCACTTGGTCTGACGAGTGTGATATTCTTGAAAATTTCAAGCCAATGGACTTTACATCAACTGATGGTGTTAAAGCTCCAAAAGCTAAAGTCATACCTCTCAAGGACATCCCAGCAGTGATTAAAACCTCTGCTGCAAAGGAGTCTGAAAAGAGAAAGAAGAAAGAAAAAATTGACAACTTGTTTTGTGAATTCTGTGAGAAAAGGAATCATCTAACAAAAGACTGTTTCCACTTGAAAGCTTATGATTTAAACAGAACAAGTGTCATTGTTTCAGCAGAAAGTTGCATTGTCTGTGGTAAAACAAACCACAAAACTCAAGCATGTATGTATCTCAAAAACTTTGATGTGAAAAAGAATGAGTACATGGCTAAAACATCCTTGAGTCCATCATCATCATCATCATCTGTCAAGTTCACTAAGAAACAACCACTGTTTGTGCCAGTTGAAACAGCTGTCACAAAACAGCTGAACCAAACATCTGTCAAAAGAGATGTTCAGGTTACTGATGCACCCCCTGCCAATCAGTTTAGAAAAGGCAAGGAAAAATAGTCTTACCAAAGGATTCCACACGTTTATGAGGCCTACAAAAGGCCCTCTAAACCCAGAGTGAACAGGCATCCTTTTGGTTACCAGCAGGTGATAGGTCAGGACCCACAACAGTGGTTAGAAAAACACTGTCCTAAAACAGTCCAAACCCCTGACCTAACCATTGTCCATCATTCTGCATTCATCCCAGACACTGTTGAGACCCCATCCAAATCCTTGTTGGCTTTGGAGACCTTAATGAACTAATCCTTTCACTTCATGTGTAGGGAGCTTCTGCATGCTTTGATAGTCTTTGGTATGTAGATAGTGGAGGCTCCAGGCACATGACAGGATGTAAAGCCCTCCTCAAAGACTTTAAAATCCATGGTGGGGGTGATATATCATTTGGGAATAATAGTAAAGGGAAAGTTCTGGGGTCTGGTACAGTGCAATCTGGAAATGTAAAATTTGAAAATGTCAATCTGATAGACAATCTAAAATTCAACCTTCTGAGTGTGTCCCAAATGAGTGACAAGGGATTTGGGTCATTCTTCACAAAAGACTGTTGTAGGATTGTTGGACCAGAAATGGTCAAAAAGATTGAAGCAATAATCAAAACTGGTCAAACTAAACTTGTTGCTCAAAGAAGTGGCAATGTTTATGTTGTTGACATGTCAAAAGAGTGTCCCAGAGCTGATGCCTGTCTGTTCTCAGCTGCCTCTAACAAAGAGACAGAACTTTGGCACAGAAGGCTGGGGCACACAAATCTTAAAACAATCACAGAAATTTCAAAAAATGGTTTGGTGAGAGGCCTACCACAAAAACTGTTTTCATGTCCTGAACATTGCATTTCCTGTTTAAAAGGAAAACAGCATAAAAGTTCTTACAAGTCCATTGAAGAGTCCAAAACAACCCAGTGTTTGCAAATGCTACACATGGATTTTTTTGGCCCAGTTCAAGTCATGAGCCTCAAGAAAAAAAGATATTGTTTGGTTATTGTTGATGACTTTTCTAGGTTTACATGGACTTTCTTTTTACACTCAAAAGATGAGACTGCAGGCATTTTGCAAGACTTTGTAACACAGGTTGAAAAGCAATTTGACCTTCCAGTGAAAAGCTTTAGGATTGACAATGGCACAGAATTTAAAAATAAGGAGTTGGATGCCTTCTGTGTGAAGAAAGGGATTGTAAGGCAGTACAGCATCCCTAGAACACCAGAGCAGAATGGGGTAGTGGAAAGGAAGAACAGAACTCTGATTGAGGCTGCCAGAACCATGCTTGCAGATTCAGGTTTGCCACTAACTTTCTGGGCAGAGGCAGTAAACACTGCTTGCTATGTCCAGAACAGAGTTTTAATAAACCCTAGGCACAAAAAGACTGCTTATGAAATTCTGTATAAAATCAAACCACTGATCTCATATTTCAAGGTGTTTGGCTGCCCATGCTTTATTTTGAATTTAAAAGATTCCATTTCAAAATTTGCAGCCAAAATTGATTGTGGTTATCATTTGGGATACTCAACCACTGCCAAGGCCTACAAAGTGTTCAATACACGGACCAAGGCAGTGGAGGAGACTTTGAATGTAAAGTTCAATGAACTTTCATCAATGAAAATCCCAGCAAACCCTGCAAATCTGTTTGATCTTGAAAAATTTACTTTTGAAAATACTGCTGTCAAGACTAACAGTGCAGGTCCATCAGAGGATACAACACCAGACTATGGGTATGAAATCATCATTCCTCAAAGGTCTGCCACAAAGGGAAAAGCACCAGCTGTTCAAAACAGTTGTCAAAGCTCAACCACTGCTACCTCAACAGTTGTTGACCAAAGTAGCCCATCAACCACTGCTTCCACATCCTCCAACACTGCTGACAAAAGTCCTCAAACAGTGGATAAAAGTCAGCAGTTGTCCACTTCATTACCTCCTATTCCACCACCGTTTGAAGCCACTGCTGGATCATCAAAGTCCCCAGCAGTGGTTAGCTCAGATGATACACATTTGCAGCCTTCACCAACTAATGCAATCATACCATACCAAGGAGATTTAATCTTCTTGAGATCTCATCCACCTGATCAAATCATTGGCAACATAAATGAAGGGGTGCTCACAAGAAGCCAAACCCAAAACATTTGTCTTTTTGCTGGTTTTCTATCACTTCATCAGCCAGTCAAGTACCAAGAGGCACTGAAAGACAACAGCTGGGTAGAAGCCATGCAAGAGGAGCTCCAACAGTTTAAAAGACAACAAGTATGGGAGCTTGTACCACTGCCAGAAGAGGTTAGTCCCATTGGCACAAAGTGGGTCTTCAAGAACAAAACTGATGAAAGGGGTATTGTTGTCAAAAATAAAGCCAGGCTTGTGGTTCAAGGTTACAGACAGGAAGAGGGGATTGATTATGATGAAACATTTGCCCCTGTTGCTAGATTGGAAGCCATTAGACTGTTCCTGGCCTTTGCTGTCAACCACAATATGAAGGTGTTTCAAATGGATATCAAAAGTGCTTTCCTCTATGGTACAATTCAAGAAGAGGTGTATGTTTGTCAACCTCCAGGTTTTGAGGATCCATTTTATCCAGATCATGACTACAGGCTAAACAAAGCCTTGTATGGCCTGAAACAAGCACCAAGGGCCTGGTATGAAACTCTTTCCAACTTCCTACTCTCAAATGGTTTCAAAAGAGGTACCATTGATAAAACATTGTTTTTAAAATGGAGAGGGAAGGATTTAATGATTGTCCAGATTTATGTGGATGACATTATTTTTGGAAGCACATGTAACTCAATGTGGAAGAGTTTAGAGAACTCATGACAGCTGAGTTTGAAATGAGTGCAATGGGTGAGCTGCAATGCTTTCTTGGTCTCCAAGTACAGCAATTGCAAAATGGAACTTTCATTCATCAAAGCAAATATGCTAAAGAACTTTTAACCAAATTTGATATGAATGATTGTAAACCATGCAGCACACCCATGGCAACAAATAAGCTGGTCATGTTTGATGAAAAGGATGAGCTGATTGACCAAACACTTTATAGAAGCATGATTGGGTCTTTATTGTACCTAACTGCATCTAGACCAGACATCATGTTTGCAACATGTGTCTGTGCAAGAAGTCAATCAGCTCCCAGAAAATCAAATCTCATTGCTGTAAAAAGGATCTTCAGATACATAAAAGGTGCTCCCACACTTGGTATCTGGTATCCAGCTAATGGGAACATCAAGCTTTCAGGTTTTTCAGACAGTGACTTTGCTGGATGTCACACCACAAGGAAGTCCACATCAGGAGGGTTCCAATTTCTAGGTGATTGCTTAGTTTCATGGCAAAGCAAAAAGCAAGCAGCTGTTTCAACATCTACTGCTGAAGCTGAATACATTGCTGCTGCAAGCTGTACAGCCCAACTCCTGTGGCTTCAAAATCAGTTGCTGGATTTTGGTATCACTGCCTTAAAGACACCACTCATGTTGGATAGTCAGGCAGCAGAAAATATCATCAAAAATCCAGTTTCCCATTCAACCACCAAACATATCGACATCAGACATCACTTTGTGAGGGATTGCTATGAAAAAGGTTTGATTTCTCTGCATCATGTCCCAACTAAAGACCAGCTGGCTGATGTGCTCACAAAAGCACTTGATACAGCCACTTTTGAAAGCTTAGTCTCTAGGATTGGGATGCTGAACATGGAATAATAAGCAACATCTTGTTTTTCTATAAATAAAAGCAACAAAATGTTTTCAGAAAATCAAAACTCCATCCTTAAAAATAGCTAAAAATGAAATTTTTCATTAAAATCCTTAAAAGTCTGCCATAACCACTGATTGTTCAAAAGTCTGCTCTACTTCAAAAGTCTGTCCACTGCTGAAAGTCATCCCCTGTTCTCTCATTCCTTTGATAAACTCTGTTGATCAAAAGCAGTGTCTTATCCACTGATGTGCTATCCACTGATAGTGAAAATCATCCACTGCTTTCATACCACTGCCTTCATCAGTCACTTTCACAAAAGTACTGTCCTTCACTTTCACCAGGGGTTGTCACATGGGCAGTACATATTGGTCAGACCTTTTGTAACGGCTGCCACCTCAGCATTCACTTTCTTCTCTATAAAATCCCCCATTCACCACCAAAACAGGGTTTTACTGTCGAATTGAATTCTCAAAAATTCTCTTCTCAAAGCAGTTTTTCATCTCATTTCTTCACAAATTTCTTCAATCATCATCTTCAAAATGACAAAATCGAAGTCATCTTCAAAACCCTCATCCAAATCTTCATCGAAAACAGCCTCTCAAAAGGCAATCTCCACTGAAATTCCACATAAACCATCTCACAATCTCCTGGGTCTTCTCACAAAACCAGGAACCACAAATATTTTCGATTCCATCATTGACCTCATGGCAAAATCAAAGTACAAAACTTTGTTCACCGTCGATGCCCCAATCTATTTGGCGACCCAAAGGGAGTTTTGGAAGAATGCAACCCTTGAAAAACAAGGAGACACTGCAACCACCATAAACTCTTCTATAAAGGGTAAAGCTGTCCAAATCACGCCACAATCCATTTCAGAGGTCTTTCAACTCGATGATCAAGAAGGTAAAATTTCTTTCACTAAAAACGAGTTGCAAACTGACTTCATTGAAAGAGGGTATGAAGCCACAATGATGAAGAAAATTACCTTAGAAAAAGGTTATTTTCCTTCTGCAACCAGGTTTTTATTTCATACCCTCCTACTATGTGTTTCAAACAAAACCACTTCTTTCAATGAAATCCCTTTAAAGATTCAAAATCTGGGATATGCAATTCTTCAAGGAGAAAATTTTAACTATTCTCGGGAAATTTTTAAAGATTTGGTTAAAAATGTTGAAACAAAATCATTCGTACTGTTTCCAAGGTTTTTAAGTTACTATTTTGAAAAGAAATTCAGTAAGGATGATTTAGCTGTAATAAACCAAGGTGATTTCATTCAAATAAACAGTTTAACAACTGAAACCTTTTCAAGAATGTTAGCACCTTGCAAAACACAAGCAGAGGTGCCTGAGCAGACTTTAGCAGTTACAACTGCTCCTCAGGTATCTGCTGCTGAGCCCACTGCTCAAGGTGATCAAAGCAGCAGACCAACTGTTTTGAAACCCACACCTACAATCCACAAAAAGCCACACAAAAAGAAAAATAAAAAACCCCCCAAACCAATCAAAAAGGCAACTCTGGAGGATGAGATACCAGAGCAAATGCCTGTGACAACACAAATGTCACAAGAAACCACTGCTGCTACTTCCTCACAGCAGTTGGTACAAATATCTCAACCCATAACCACAACTCCTCCTGCTTCTTCACAAAAAGAACAGGTTGTACAAATAGGGTCTCCACATCATGATGCTCTAGAAACACTTGTTTCTATCATCCACAGCTCAATACCCGGGGCAAATCCATTTTCTACACCACCCATCACATCCACAATTCCCTCACCAACTAAACTGCTGTTGGATGCAATTGATTTGAACCAGGCATTAACCAGTCCTTCTCAATCACCTATCAATGAGAATATACCTCAACAACTGACTGGGCCTAATGTATCAATCTTTGTTAACCCACCAACACAACCTGAGGAGGTTACACCCCTTGAGTTACAAGTAACTCTTGGTGGTAGTCCAAGTGAAGCAGCCACTACAACTGTTGAACCCACTGGTTTACAGTTGGACAGTGGTTACATTAATAAGACTTCCTTGGAGGCAATTCCTTACATAGCACCTCTGCCAACCACCAGTGGATTTATTTATCCTACTGGCAACTTCAAAAGGTTGTCAAGTGTTGAAGGAAGAAGACCCTAGTACCAAGACAAAGGGGCATCAGTGGTTAATGTTTGGAGTATACTCCCTACATCTACCACTGATAAAACCACTGCTAGTGGGAAATCAGATGATCCCATTAACTTGGGTGATGGTTTAAAGTACCAGAAATTGACGGATCGTATTGAAAAGCTTGATAACTCTGTTGCAGAACTCAAAGATATGCTACAACAGGTGTTACAAGTTCAAAAGGTACAATCAACTGCTGTTCCATCTCAAGCACCTGCTCCACAAATGGCATCTGCTACAAATGAGCTCTGGAATTTGTTTCAACCTTTCCTCCATCAACAAGCACAATTAGCAAATCAGCAACATGAAAAACATGTCCAACAGCTGAGAAATGCAATGGAGTCAAGGTTCAAGAACACTCAAGCTGATCTCAAAGTTCTCAAAACTCAGATCCTGCACACCACTGGCACTGCTCCTCCAACAGTACTTTTCATTGATCAACTCCCAGACGATAATGCCAAAAAGGGGGAGAAAATTCAGGAGTGGAAGAAGAAAGGAATAGATGATGGTCTCTATGTTGAACCTGAAAAGGATGCCATGACCATAAAAATTCCTGTGCCAGATGGTAGTAAAAAGGTTGATGCTACTTAAGAAGCACTTGATGAAGGAGTAGCAAGTGTAAAAAGAGATAGAATGGCAAAGGATGTTTCAAGGTGGAATGAGGAGAAAAGAGCTTTCATGGAATTGTATGAGCAAGGTTGTTCTGGATCAAAGGATTCCAAAAATCCAAAGATAAAAAGGAAACCTAAGACCATCCCATCCAGATTTCCAAAGCCTCCAAAACCACCATCCAAAAGCCATCTGCATCAAACCTCCATCCAAACAGCTGTTGTAACTCCTGTTGTATCAACTACTGCTGGTACCTCAGTGGTTTCAACATCTGCTCCCACTTCAACATACACCACTTCAAAATACACCAAATCAACTGCTTCACCATCATCTCCACCTGCTGACAAAAAGCAGAAGACAACAGATGTTATAACATCTGATGTAATGACAACAGTGGTTGAAACACCAGTTGTTTCAACAGCTGTTAGTCAATCACTAACCACTGCCATACAATCTACCACCACTGATCCACCCAAAACATCATCTGCTTCTTCTAAAACAAAAAGGAGAAGGATTTATATATCAGATGATGATTCACCTTCACCACCACCATCATCTTCAAAATCCCTATCACTTGTCACAATTCCCAAACCCATACCTCTCTCTTCAGCTCAAACTTTAAAACCATTACCTCCTGCTGGTGTCTCATTTCCTCTAGAACTCATTGCAGTCAGGGAAGAAATCAAATCCTTCTACTATGAGGACGACCCAGCTAAAAGGAGCTTGCCATCAGTTGCAGAATATCCCAGGCCTAACAATATTGAAGAATACTTGAAACTCAAGGCCAAGCAAGCAGAGGATATTGCACTCAAAAACAGAAGAGGGAAATCTGATAGAGAATTTCAACAAAACTATCAGTTTCTACTCTCACAGGTCAATGCTATGGAGCGATTTGCTAAAAATGTATGTCAGCAAATTTCAGAAAGGGCAGATGAGTCCTTGAGAAAAGACTACATTGAGAGTATCATGACCTACAAGAAATACAAGGGGGAGAAACACATGTACAAGAACTGGACCATTCCTGAGCTTGAAAAAGAAGCAGCCAGGATTCAAGACATGATTAAAAATAAGGTCAAGCAGACTCCTCCTGAAAAATTCAAACAATTTGAAGCTGAGAAGATGTTAGAGTTGAGGAGAATGAAAGAGGAGCTGATTACAGCTGATTATGGGTCAAAGAACTCTGTGACAAAGTGGGGAGAAGATAGAGTCAGGGCAACCTATAAAAGATTAGAGGAACTTAGAAAGAAAGATCCAAGAGTTCCACAAAAGCCTGACTACTCCAAAGCAGAGGTCTCAAAAAGACCACCAAAGCTGCAAGCTAAAAGAACCACTGCTTCAGCTGGTGCTGCCATCTACAAAAGAAGGAGCAAAAACCAGTTGAGTATGGAAACAATTCAAGATCTATTAGCTGGAGATGCTATTGTAAAAGCAGGCACGAAAGTAATGATAAAAGAAGATCTTGAATTGGAACAATCTGCAAGTGCTGCTCAGCCAGCTATAAATAGGCCAGCCTCACCAAATACTTCTGCAAATAAACATCTCCCAAGAAACCCACCAGGCTCAAAAATACAAAAGTGGGAAACTGACAAACAGACCTGCGTATTGACTTTGCTCAGGTCTGGTGGAGAAGTGGAGAAAATATCAAGGGAACAAGCTCTTGGCCTGAGACTTGAAGATTTGCAGAATCTCCTTGATCTTCCACTTAGCAAGGATGATGAAGATACAGATTCCCTAGACTTTGAATTACAATTTAAAGGCCAGATAAGGGAACTGTTGATGAGGCAATAAAGATATCCACAATAATGAAGAGTTTTGGCATTATCTGTTCCAGGGGGGAGATTATAATTGGGATTGAACCCTATCAGAGGAACAGATAATTAAAGCCAAAACTGGATCAGAGCAGTGGATCCAGAATAAGCAGATGTTTACATACAAATCTCTCTCCTTGAAAGTGGTTTCAATCTGCTGACCTCCTATCTGCTGATCTTACTAAGTGCTGACCTACAACTGTTGCCTTGCATCTACTGCCAAATGTCAAAGACTGATGGAAGACCAAAGCCCTGCTGATTCAATCTACTGCCTTGAAGTTTGGTACTGCTGATCCGGACAAGCACTGTTGGGTTCACAGCAGTGGAAGGATACAGCAGCTGTTTAAGTCTTTTGTGTAATGAAATGTAATAGCAGTAGTTAGTACATCAGTGTTTGTATTGATCAGAGGTTAGAGTTTGTTAGGAGGTTAGATGTCACTTTCATGGTGATGTCAGCTAAAGATGCTCAGTGGTTTGCTAGTGCCTATAAATAGTTCAGTACTTTGTACTGTTCTATTAGCTCTTGCAATACCGTCTTCTTTGCACGAACAAATGCTGAGCTCTGGCTGAGGGGGAGTTTGTATTCAAGCATTACTTGTAATCGTTGTTGAAAGATAATTCAATCATTCGGTTTCTTGTTAAAAATGTCTTGATCAAAGCAATACTCTCGTTTGATTGTATGCAAAGTTTGTTTCCATAATTAATTCCGCTGCACAACTCTTTCATTTCCATCTTAAGTTCAAACGAAAATACAATCAGAAACAAACTCAGATCCAACAATAATTCTTTGAAACATTTCACTCAAACGAATCACCATCCGATCGAACGGCCATCCGTCCAGATGACCATCCAACCGGATGGCTGGACAAATAGAGATACTTCTCAACTTTTAAAATGCTACAATGAAAACTTCAAAGTTCAAACAATACACAAACACATCCATCCCAAACGGAAGACCCTCCGACCAAATGGCCATCCGTCCGGATGACCATCCATCCGGACGGTCATCTGATCGGATCACTATCCGTCCCTCACCTCACTCGACACCGTTTTACGCACTGTTCAACGCTTATACTGTCGTTATTTGATCAGGCCAATCTCTCCAGCGCTCCCTTCAATCCAAGCTTGTGTTTATTTAGTAAACACGAACTGTGAGTATACTCGATCCCTTTTTGCTTAACGCACTTTTGGGTGTTACATACGTTACTTATATCAAATCACATCGACACACAACGCAACTACTTTTAAACGATAACCGCTTTGCATGTTATACGTGTTATTCGATAAATGCTTGTATGTTATGTTTACACAGTGATTGTTGCCTGACACCTTAGCAACGATAGTACTATAGTTTGGACTCAGCACCTGTCGTGGATAGGGTTGTTAAGGGTTTTACTTCACGTGTCACGGTGGTGATATGTGTTGCACATTCTACAACTCGCAGTCATGTCTGTGCATATTTCATTGTCGATAGCTTACATGCTTCACATTTCTACGTGTTACATGCTGGTTATGCGTAAATCGCTTTCCCTACTATTATACTATTAAACTTGTATGCTCACCTTTACACTATGTGTATTGACCTATTTTAACGTATGTGACAGGTGTTTAGGATGCTTGCTATGTTGTTGAATTTCTATGGAATCAAGCTAGGGGAGTCTAGAAAAGAACTAAACAATATTTTAGTTGTCGAAACAATATTTGTCTTTGAGAAAACTATGTCTGTACTAACTGTTTTTATTTGATATGTTTTGGTATGGGATGTGACGTTAAATATCGGGTAATTTTAGTTGTTATGGATTTCTCCTAGACAATCTGTTTCGCTCAGTGCCTCACCCCGATGTTTCCACCATCGGTTGGGGTGTGACAGATTGGTATCAGAGCCATAACTATAGGGAATTAGGCAAGACTCGACCTAGTCCGGGTCGATGTCTTAGAAGTGACCTAGTCTATAGTCTAAGTACCAAAAGACCACCTTGTGCAAACCCGGTAGGGGTTCTGCACGAGCCTATTTCTGTTACGCTCTCTCGAACTCATTTGCGCGAACGTCGTATACTACAGCTTCGCGCACAACCAGTCTTTCCTAAGACTTGAATGCACTATCGCCTTTCCTAAGGCGGGCACGACACGCACAATTTTCGAAAACAAATGAGTGATTGGATCGAGATTAGGTGTGAAAACCGCAAACTCTCGATTAAATCACTCGTTCGACGCACCTTTTTACTGTAAACACGATAATTTGCGTTGAACCAGGAGTGAAATCCATACTTTGGCGCAAATCTCTCTCTCTCTCTCTCTCTCTCTCTCGTGATTCTATCACACAAACAGGAACAAAGTCATTAAGTTAGGGGTGAAACCCGCATCTTAATGACTAGTTCCAATCTCTATTTTGGTTTTACAAAACTCCCACCAAAGTCTCGATGGATTCCAACGACTCGAGTTATGTGAATAACCGAAAGGATGCGTGCCATTCACCGTATGACGATGAGAGAGCACAGTCTAATAGGCCAAAGCATGTACTCGAAGTCCTTGAGAATAGTCGAATCACTTTGGGTAGTCAACGTCTATCACCCAAGACAATCTGATTTCGATTTTATGTCTTTATGTGTTTCAATTCTGAGCTCGCAGTCGCTGATTCCTCGATTTTATGTGCAAATTTTATGCGTTTTACGTGGTTTTAAATGTTTATGTGTTTTGATCTTATAGATAATTATTATTTGCTTTAATCTCTTCTAATTAATTATAGATAACCCTCCTATTAAATATTATTTAGTTTAATCTCTTATAAATAATTATTATTTAGTTTAATTTTAATTTAATCTCTTCTATAAAAAAATTCATAGTTATTTATTAATGAAACATTCGATAACTTTTAAAATTGCGTTTATTAAAATATCTAACGATAACTTTTAAAATTTCGTTTGATGAAAAGGGAACACACTCAAATATATCATCTATTTATTATGAGGATTTTAATTATTGTATATTAGTTTATTTTAAGAAATTGTGCATATAGTTAGGTTCTATATTTGTTTTGTCATATTATTATTATTATATTAAATTAAATATATAACTTGATTGTTCATACTTAGGTCCTTAATTTGTTTGTCATATTATTATAACTAAATATATAACTTTATTGTTATTACTAACCACCTATAGTGTTCGTTCATTTTTGAAAAATTGGGGATTAAATTCAAAATTTTGATAAATCACAGGGATCATCCATATACTTTACTCAACATATTATTTTCATAATTTATTACTATTTAACTTTAAATATACATAAAACAAAATGTTGCAATACGTCGCTAAAATCAAGCTAAAAATCTAATACTTATGTGAATATTTTTTAGATTCAAATTATTTTCGGTAATGTGCGAATTATAATTGTAACTTTCTATTCCTCGTTAAATATAATGTAATACGTAAATACAATAATAAGTATTATATAATATAGTATATTTATTTTTGTATTATTTTCAACGACAATTTAATTACATGTTTCTTTGATGAATTTTATAATAGTAACATACATTCTCTTTATATTAACTCATTTATGTCAATTTAGTATATAAATGTCTCCATTTTTTGTTTGCATTTACAAGAAATATTTATTATATAGTTTAAATTGTTCAACCCGTTTAACACACGGGGAACTAACCTAGTAGTAATATATAGTAATAATAATAATGTTTTTTTTAAAGTTAAATAGTAAAACCTCTAAAAATTAATAATTATAATATATTCTATATTATTATATTATGTTAATATTTCCTTTTATTATTGCTGGTTTTTTTTCTGAAATTCAAAATTGATTCTCTTTTAAGTTTTGTAAAGAGTTAAATGTCATTTTAGTCCTTATGGTTTGGGACATTTTCCCAGTTTAGTCCAGGGTTTTCATTTTTCAACTTTGGGTCCAAAAAGATATCACCGTTGCCATTTTAGTCCACTGGGTTAACTTCATCAATTTTTTCTGTTAAGGAGAAGGCCAATTCGGTCAGTTTATATGTAATTATGTTAACTATAAGGGCAATTCGGCCATATAAAATGACCAAATTGGCCTTCTCGTTAACATAAAAAATGAATGAAGTTAACCCAATGGAATAAAATGACAAAGGTGAAACCTTTTTGGACCCATAGGTGAAAAATGAAACCCATAGACTAAAGTGACAAAATGATCCAAATGGCATTTAACTCTTTTCAAAACTTAAAAGAACAAACTGTGTCATGCAAATGTCATGTATTATGTAATACAATTATTTGTTTTAGAATGAAAAACTAAATTTGTTGAGTATTTGTCATGGAGATCATGTTTTGTCTTTGATTTCTTATCTCAAAGAGTCAAAAATTCAATGTATGATATTTCTTGTATCCTTTCCTTTTGTTTGTCTTCTACTTTGAATTGGTAGTCAAAGTCTCCGTCTGAAAAGTGAATGTGTCATTCAATTGCATTAAAAGGAAGGTTCGGTGCAACAATACCGAAATTTCTCGATATAAACTGTGATATCTTACAAAGAGATGCTTAAGGGTGAGAGGGGCACTCCCTTAAGAGGCGAGTTCCCTCTCTTACGCATAACCAATCCTTGTGTGCCACGTCAACTCCCCTCTTAAACTCCCATAACACCCTAAATTGATGGTGGCACTCCCCTCTTAGGGGACTTGGTTTTTTTTTTTTTTATTTGTTGTAATTATGCATGTTTATAAAAAAATATTAATAAAAATTAAATAAAATTTAACAAAAGACATTTAAAAGTAGAAAATAAAAATAAAAATTAAATTCAAACTAGAAAATTAAAATTACATTCAAACTAGAAAATAAAAATTACATTAAAACTAGAAAATAATAATTTTAGAAATCGCACGGCCACCCGTACTTGTTAGCGATGTCGCGTTTTCGGGCGAGGATGAACGGCAACATATTTGGCGGAGCATCGTCGTGCGGCTTGATGAATGTTTCCATATCTCGATCGTAATTGTAGTTTTTCATCGTCTCGCGTTGTTCTGATATGAGCTCGAGAGCCCGCGACTCTCTTTTCTTCCTCAATTCA
Organism: Helianthus tuberosus; assembly: GCA_030545235.1. Taxonomy (NCBI): domain Eukaryota; kingdom Viridiplantae; phylum Streptophyta; class Magnoliopsida; order Asterales; family Asteraceae; genus Helianthus; species Helianthus tuberosus. Next base: position 2,857,711 of record CM060422.1, on the reverse strand, counting down.
ATCGCCTCCAATTCAATCGCGTGCTTCTTTTCTTTCATGGCGGTGTACTCTTTGAATTGTTCCGCCAACTCGGCCGAGCTTCCCTCGGACGATGTCGCTTGACGCTTGTCTCGCCGTTGTGCTCTTTGTGGCGAGGGGTCTTCGTGTGCTCTCGCCGTTGACTCCGCTTCCTCGTGTGCGATCCTACATATTATAAAATAATAAGTGTTAAAAAAATATGAACTTAGTAAAGAAAATTAAAAAATATACAATGTTAAAAAATATAATTTTTACCGCTTGTTGGTATAGGCCGTTGAAAAAGTTTATTTTCGTCATCATCGGGCCCCATTTAGACCGTACTTGATGCATGGTCCGGTTACTTCCACCGAGGGTGGCGTTAAAATGATCTAAAATCTTACGCCAAAAACTATCGCGGTTTTGTTGATTGCCCTTCTTTTTGTTGGTAGAGCAATGTACCCACGCCTTCGCCAACGCCTCTTCTTGGACCTTTGTCCATTTTTCGCTCGCCATTTTTCCCTTTTTATCCCGAGCGTCATCTTCTTCGTTGCCGGCGTCTTCATCCACATTATATTCATCGTCCTCGTACTTGTCGCCCAAATTTTGAGTTTCGGGCACTACCTCCTCGTCCTCGTCCTCGTCGTCGTGAATAGTAGAGGACGTTCAACATTTCCTCGTGTAGATGGAACTTGTGGGGAACGAAAATCATATGTGTCGAAGGCGGGGGATTGAGGTGGATCCATTGATAACAAATTTTGAAAATAGCCGAAATTGGGTTGAAGGTTGGTTGCTTGGGTGTTGTAAAAGGAGGGGTGTGAAGGTTGTTGGAAAAAAAACGGGGGTTGTGAAGTATATCCGAAAGGGGGTTGTGATTGTGCACTTGCACCGCTCGAACCACCACGAGACGGTTGCTTGCCCCGTCCCTTAGTTTTTTTCTTGGCTTCGCGGGGTTGGTTCTCCATTGCTCGGTTTGAAGTGGGTGTGGTTTGAGAGTATAAAAAATTAGTGAAGTGGGTGTGGTTTGAGAGTATAAAAAATGTGTGAAATTGTTGTGGTTTGAGAGTATAAAAAATGAGTGAATGGTGTGGTTATTTATATATGTTTTAAAAAGTGATTTTTTTTTAAATTCGACCGTTAATAATCGACCGTTCCTCAAGATTCGTGCCCATTCAACGCGGTGACTCCACACCGATTACCCTCACCGATTCGGGTCCCCGCATGGATGGCGGCGGTGTTCCCGATCGGTGGATGTGGTCACCGAACCACTCCCCGCTTTACGCCCCGTTCACCCTAAGCTCTTTTTAATAAACTAGTTTTAAAGAAATTCGCGTTGCGGCGAATTTCTTTTGTTATTTAGTCTGTGTTTACATGTGTTTTGAAATTACTACGAGCGTGTTGTGAACGGAACTTCTGACAAGAATAAAAAGAAAATGTAGAAAAAAACACTAAAAGATAACCGAAAGAAAATCAACAAAAAAAGTTGTATGGTAACGATGTTGTTCGTATGAAACCCGTGGTCAGAGATGAGAAAATTGTTCTGGGTACCGCTACCAAATTTTCCGAACTGAAAGATCTTAAGTACCAATTCGGTACCGACTTTTGGCGTTCCTGGTAACGGTTCACTACCGTTTTTTACCTTCAAATACGGGTACCGTAACCGGTATTTTCGGTATCAGTACCGATTCTATATCGGTTGGCACCGAGCTCATCCCTACCCCTGAAACTAAAAAAAGAAAAAATTAAAAGTTGAAGAAAATCAACAAAAGAAAGTTGTACGATACCGTTGTTCGTACAGTAACCGTGATCAGAGATGAGCAAATGGTACCGGGTAGCAGCACCGAATTTTCCGAACCAAAAGATTTCCAATATCAATTCGGCACCAACTTTTGGGTGTTTTCTGTATTAGTGCCGGTTTTTAACTTCATGTACAGATACCGAACATGACCGTCTCGGTATTTTCGATACCACTACTGGTTCGATACCGGTTGACATCAAGCTTATCACAACCCCTGATATTAAAAAAATGATTAAAGTAAAAAAGTAAAGAAACTAACTATTATTATAATATTAAAAAACTATATATTATTATAATATTAAAATCACTATTCATTTCAATTCGTTTAATAATATACAGTAATAATATATAGTAATAATTAGCATCAGATTACACTACCTACCCAAAAAAATAAAATAAAATCCCAACATGATAGTAATAATTAGCATCAGATTACACTACCTACCCAAAAAAATAAAATAAAATCCCAACATGAGTTCACACGATTGTTTCAGAATTGTGGACACACTCCACTGTGGACACACTCCACTGTGGACACACTCCACTCTGCTTGCAAAGAGTTGAGTAAATACCTTAGCGAAGATGACATCCGCCATTTGAATTTTTCTTGTGAGACGGAACTTTATAAGGAAAACAATGATAAGTATAGCGGACCAATGGTGTGGATTTGTTGTGTTATGGAGGATTTGACTCAGAAAGAGGAATTAGTCCTCCTTTAGACTAATACCTGGGATATTACTACTCCTGAAGTATATCTCATAATTATATTTAGTAACATAATTGTAACCCATATACATACTTCTCATTAATGTACTGTAACACTTTGAGCACCTAATACAAAAAAAGAACTAGTTGTGGAGAGTGGATGTAGGTCATATTAGACCGAACCACTATAATCTTGTGTCCTTGTTTTTGTGATTTAGAGTGTGTGAGTGTGTGAGCTTGCTGCTTTTGTTCTAGTGTTCGTGTGATATCGTATTTTGACCCTAACAACTGGTATCAGAGCTCAGGCTCTTGATCGATTCATACAAACTAGGTAAAAGGTGAAGAAGAAGAACACTTACCTGTTGAAGGAGAAGCCATGGTCTCGGGTTTCAGTCACAGTCGCAGACATCGTGATTAGGGTTTCTGAACCAGCCGCCGCCACCCGCCGTCACTTCCCAACTCCGATTAGGGTTCCGATTGAAGACTTCTGCTGCAGATTGCGACTAGGGTTCCGACAACCCAGTAGCCGCCGCAGCCTGGGGTTACAAAATTGAAGACCATCCTTGTTGAATATCGTATCTTGGGTTACAAATTGAAGATTAAGGTTTCGATTTTACTCGAGGTTCGTCAGATTTCAGAAAAAAAAAAAGAATTTTTTTTGTTGGCCTGTGGGAGCAGCGTCGCGCAGGTAGAAGAAGGAAGAACAATCATGTTTTTTTTTCTTTCTTTTAGGGGGAAAATCAAGTTTCCTTTATTTGCAAAAAAAACCCCTCAACCTTTGGCAAGGATCTTATCAACCTAACAACTCAGAGAAATAGAATCGTATGCCAGTGATCAGGTGTCATTTGTTTCTGTTGTTTCGGTGCTGATTTTTTCAGTTTATTTTTCGATTTTAGTTTCATTTAGTCATGTTATTTGTTATCATGGCAGAAGACGGGAAGGTGGAAATCGAAAAGTTTGACGGGAAGAAGTTTGCTTGGTGGAAGATGCAAATTGAGGCATTACTTTGTCAGAAAGACTTAGATGTTGCGGTGATGCTCCGGTTGTGTTTGTGGTGCTCCGGTGATGCTCCAGTGAAGTGCTCCAGTTGTGTTTGTTTTGAGGAGAAAGAAGAAGTTTTGTTTTGGGAAAAACACCTGCCCTTTGATTATTAATTGCTAGATTTATTGTTGATTTGTTGAAGTGATTTCAAGAACAGATTGAAATTTTGGTGTTATTTTAGGTATGAGAGATTTCATGAACTGATGAAGATTGAAAAAGTTGAGTTTTACGGTGGGTTCAGTGGCGGAGCCACACTTTGAACAACGGTGTCGTCCGACACCATTGAATTTTGTGTAGCAAATACAACGTGTAATAGAAAAAATTCGAGCGACACCATTGTTTTTTTACGTGCGACACCATTGTCTTTTTACAAACGATGTCATTGTTTTGTTTTCTTCTAAAAGAATTACATAATAAACAAATTTATATTTAAAAAATTAAGCCCAGTTACTAGAATTTAATTAGTATACTTTAAATCATTAAAGGTCCATGCTTAATTTTTATTTTTTTCTAATCCAGTAAGCATTATAGCCCCAATGTAATTGGTTTTGTTTCAGTTGTTTAACCTAATAGGATGTTTGATCATTTGAATTATACGTGCATTTGTTTGTTATAATGAAAAAGAGGTTTCTTTTGCAAGTTGCCATTGAAAACAATATGAATCATTTTCAAAACATGAAAATAGCAACTATTAAATGCATTTTTTTATATATTTCAAATGACTTTTGTAATTCTATTATGTGTTTATTGTACTTTTACTGTGATATTTACTTTTATTATGTGATTTGACCCGACTAGATCCGAACCGATCCAAAAAGTTTGACTCCGGGTTACTATAAACCGGAATATCCATAAAAATGACACCATAAGAAAAAATTTCTGACTCTGCCACTGGGTGGGTTATTAGTTTAAAAAGAATTATTAATTAAAAAGACGGGTGAAAAGACATTAATACCTCACATGCAAAGCATGTGAGGTAACTTAACTAAATAATCTAACGGTGTTAGTTGTAAAGGTTGAACCTGTAGCAAAACATGAACATAAAAGTTGGTTTTTACCGATTTCATAGTGAAAGGTACTTGCGTCTTACTTGTCTCTTCTAGATACCGTGGTCGTCACTTCATTGAAAATGAAGGAAGAAAAACAAGGCAACGTTAATGATGATCAATTAGTCTAACGATGGTGACGAGTTATACTTATTCAACATTAGGCCCATGATTATCTAATCTATAAATCAATAAAGTTGGGACCCAACATTTTGTTACATTTTCGTATTTCTTTCCTTCATCATTTATTCTTATTTTTAATTCTTAAAGATCAAATACAAAGTGGAAAAAACAAACCAAGAATAGGAAGAAATTTGTAGCATTGATCTAGTAATTCAATAATTGAGATTAAGCGGAATCTTACAATCACAGTAATAAAAAACAAGTGCTGAAAGCGTAAAAAAAATAATCATAATTATTGATTTTTAAACCAACTCCCCCCCCCCCCCCCCCCCCCCCCCCCCCAATATTTAAACACCCACAGCTCTTTCATATGTTAATGTAAAAAAAATACACCATACACACAATATTTAAACACCCACAGCTCTTTCATATGTTAATGTAAAAAAAATATAAAAAAAATACACCATACACACAATATTTAAACACCCACAGCTCTTTCATATGTTAATGTAAAAAAAATACACCATAAAATGAACATGTAATTCTCTTTAGTTCGAGTATAATATTGTTATAATTTTTTCTGTTAAATAAAAAAAATAAAATAAAAACTTAACATGTTATGTGATTGGATATCATTACATGATTACATAGCATTACCTAATTAAATAATATCTTACATTCAAAACACGTATTACGTTAATTACATGATTTTTGTACACTACGTGATTATGTACCATTACGTGATTACATACTTTTGCTGCATGATTACATGTTAACAATCATATTCGTACCCATGGTTTGAAGTAGGGATGAGCTTGGTACCGGTACCGAAAATGTTCGGTACGATACTGGTACCAAGTACCAAATGCTCATCCCTAACTTAAAATACATATTGTCATATTCTTGTGGCTTCCTACCTTCAAACGGAATTTTCAGTTTGTGCAGGATCGGCCCCTTAGTTCCTAACCCATCATCATCAAACAAATAAATCTATTATCGATCAATCCCATTGCTCCTATCTAACTAGTCAACAAAACCTTCAATGTAGTAACTTTTTTTTTTTCGAAAGAGTATATCTACGATTATAGAAGGCATTTTAATCGCGTCTTCACTCTTCACTAATACTACATAATTTATTGTATTCAGAGGGTTAGTGAATAATTATTATTTTCACAAAAAAATCATTAATTATAAACTTACGTATTATATACACTAAATTAATATTGAAATTAATTCTTTGTACTTACCGTTAGTATAATTGTTGATTTTTCTTGAATCGGAAAATAGTCGTTCTAAGACTTTAAATTAAAAAGAAAAATTTGTGTCATACAAATAGCAAGATAAGTATAATATGGCATAAAATCATCGAGTCTTCCACTAATAACATGTATATATCTCCGAGTGGTGTTCAACGTAATTATGGGGTTTCTAACTAAGGGTATAAATGAATCGAACGGACACGGATAAAGCTTTGTTTGTGTTCGTTCGTTAAGGAATCAAGTTGTTCAGAACTGTTCGCAAACACTTACCTCGAACAAGATTTTTTGTTTGTATTCGTTCATTAAGGAAATGAAAGTGTTCATGAACCGTTCATAAACACTTACCAAATATAAATGAACGCAAACGAATACAGGAAGACAAAAAAAAAATTATGAAAATACATTAACACAAACAAACGTTCATTTTAAAATAAAATCTTCATTTCTTATCACAAAGATTACCAAGAATCCACAAAAAATAAACAAATACATAACATAATTATCCGAACATGGATGACATAATTGTCATAGACATAACTAAATTTTTATCTTTAGTTTCCTATACTTTTTATCTTTTATAAATTTTTTCGTTTTGATTTTGCAAGTGAACACATTGTAATCTACGTTTGTGTGGTTAGACTGGAGGGTATGGAGAGCCTCATCCCAAGGGGATGGGCCGCCACGTCACCGCCATGTAAGCGGGACCTAAAGGGGATGGGCCTAGGGGGTTGGGGGATGAACCCCTTTATATATATATGTGTATGTATAGGTGTTTGTGTGGGAGAGAGGGGCGTCGAACCCGGCTTGTGGAGGACGGAGTTGACGGGACGCGCCTATGGGGGGCGGTGTGGGGGTGCAGCGCCGGGTCACGCCGGGCCAAGGCCGGCCCCATACCCTCCAGTCTTACAATAACGAGCCGAGAGATCTGACCATTCAAAGGTAGGACCATGTCTTTGTTGCTGTTTCCTTTTTTAATATTTTTTTGGTCGTCTCAGTTTGGTTGGTGGTGTTAAACATTAAAGTTTGCTTCCTCCTAAAAGTCAAGGTCATTCAATTACATAAAAAGGAAGTTTCAGTGCAACAACAATACCGAAATTTCTTGGTACAAGCTGTTATTACTTATAAAAGAGATGTTTATGTATCTTCTTTTTTTTTTTTTTTTTAAACGGCAAATTTGGATCACTGACGGACCACTGGAGTATCATCGTGCCACCAGAGGAACCACCCGATCATATCCATCTCCACTAGGCATAATGCCACACCAATTCAGGAGGAAACCCAATAAATATGAGAAAACCCCCCTAGTGGGAATCGAACCCAGGACCTATTGGTCACAAAGCTTTATCCCACCACCAAGATGCCACTAGGCTATAAAGCCATGGGCTTATGTATCTTCTGATTATAGATAATCAGCATCAACTTACTTGATACTTCGGTAAAAAAATCCCGACATGACCACCTCACCCAATTATTCAAGTGATAGATGTTTCCAGATTGTGAGCGCCATGTTTCACTCATTCGTTTATAAGTTAAACATGAGCTATTCTGACATCGACCAATTAGAGTATTCTTGTGAGATTGAGTGGGAAACGGAAAGCAGTGACCGGTTTAGCAAACCTATGGTGTGGATTGGGATCTACATTGCAACAGCTTCATTTTTTTGCATCCTTGCCATGGCAGCCGATTTGTTGCATGGGTTCAGAAGTAAAAAGTTCTGGTTTCCATGCAAATATTTCTCTCTTAATGCTGCATCTATCACGGTGATAGCCGTCACCATGAAACTGACAGTTGATCTAAGTAGTGTGATGCCAAATTACATGGACCAAGAAACCAAGCCAGGAAGTTTGGCTTTCATGTGCACCATGATGGCCAACTTAATGCCTTCACTGGCGTCTATGGACAACACGACACTGCTAGCAAATGTAATAGGTTTGTCTATTCTCGTTATCACCATGGTTGTGAATATTTGCATTCAAATAAATACCGGTGTTATTACCAATTCCCCTCTTGGCGATGCTCCGCCTCCAGCTGATTACGTTAACTTCAATATCATTGCGTCCGTATATGCGGCTATGGTCCTCCTGTTATTAATCATAATGATTTCTTCATCTCTAACCATTCCAACTTTTAAGGAAATTTTAGAATCCAAGTATCAAGCCACGTATAAAATATCTTTAAATGATCAACGTCTACAACATATCCAAATGTCTAGAGTTGAGAAACTAAGACAACACGTGAGAAGGTATTGGGTCATGGCAGAAACTGGTAGCCCTCAGTTTGTAATGGCTAGCAATCCATTATCCATTGCTGCTGGACTAATTTGTGTAATTAGTCTACTCATAAACATATTTTTGGTGGTTATATATACGGTTGGAGGCAATTGGATGTATCTGCGACCTCGTTATACATCGCCATACAAGTGGTCAACAACTGCCATTTTTGTAACACAGTCCGCTGGAGTAGTTGTGGGAACCATTGCTCCTGTATCTCGATGCTTTTCGGTTTTAAGCTTCAAGTTGGTCACTAGAGGGAACACGGATCGTTTCATGTTTTTAAAAGTAGAGAAGTACTACACCCAAAAGTTGCATGAGTGGAAACAAAGTCCTATACCTTTTCTATCAATCAATCGAAGATCAAGAAGCATCATTTGCAACTCAAAAGATATCATACTAAACGTTTGCATTGGTTTTCAAAAGGTAGTTGTTGTACTGTGTAAACTGATATGGCTCGTAGCTACAAGATTTGTCGTCAAGTGTTTATACTGTTGGAAGTCATTGAAGCCAAGTTGGTTTACTCCACCCATTTCCTCAAGCAATGACGATATAGATGAAGATCTCAGCCATTACGTCTTACAAATTGACAAGGAAATGGAGCTTGCTGGAAAAACACTGAAGCAAATTTCAAGCTCTCTGAATTCTTTCATATTGAAGACTTCTGAGGAACAAAATAGCAATCTTTTGAAGCTTCTCGAGAATACTACTGGATTCCAAGGAGTAGAGATCTTTGACACTGATCATGTTCAGACTCTGCTTCCAAATGAACTGGTTAACACCTGGAGCTTACCGATAGTAACGCTAACATGCATTGCTGTTGTTCTCCCCAGTATCCCTAAGGACACAATTGAGAACTTGTTCAAAAGTGTTGGTGAAGGTCTTTCCCTCACTCATATTGTGGAAGAGAATCTCAACTGTTCAAGGGAATATGTATATATTCGAAAGGCCAGTATGGCCTTATGGCACGAGGTAGGAAACAAATGTAAGTGGTTGGACATTCCTCTAGAAAAAGAAGATTTCAAAGGAAAAACAACAATAGAAATCAATAAATGGTTTTCGGATAAAGCTAAAGAAATTGTGACAGAAGTCAACGAAAGCACCAATGGAGAACAGGGGGAGACCCCTTCTAAGACATTGATTGCTGCCAATTCAATGTACCGAATCACACAAACAATCTTGCTTAGACACCAAAGCAAGACAGAGCCATTCACCCACAAGGAGTTGTTTGCTTATTTAAATGGCATGATTGCAGACATATTTTATGCTTGCTTCACCAACATGCCGCGAGTCATAACAATGAAATGCCATGAAAGTGTGATAGAGAAAAGAGAGGCAAGTGTGAAGGTTGCTGCAAAGCTTCTTGGTAAGACTACAAAGATAATAGAAAGACTAGAGACTATACGTTTGGTCTAATAATTTCTTCTGTACCTCTCTGAAACATGCAGGAATAAATATTAAGCAGCCACACAAATGGTCCATCATAATGACAATATATTCTATTTCTATCCCTTTTCTATTTTGTTTTTGTTTTCCGCAAGTCTTGTATATGAAACTTCAAATGTCTTCATGCAACTCTAGATGTTTGCAGTGTTTTAATTTTCTGTTACACAAGAAAGCATACACGAGTATTTTGTATAATGTGACAAAAAGTGTTTGGTGAACCAAGAAGCAGGTCATGACTTTATGTCTTGATGAACCAAGACTTGCTAATTGAATAACAAACAATGTAAAATTTTAAAAATATTTTACAAGAATGAAACATTATTTCTATTCAAAAAAAAAAATCTACCTAATGCTAACTTAACTCTTTGATAACCATTAGACCATGTGTAGTGGTAACAACTTATCATGCCCCCACCATGGGGCATTATCCGACACGTGGCATCCTAGTCAGCGTTGGGGCATTATAGCAAAAGTGGCGTAGTGGGGCATTATGCCAATAACCCCCATTCAATCATTAAAAAAAAAAAAAAAAAAAAAGGAAACAAAGGTGATTGGCTGGTCAAAGGGTTGAAGAATAAAAAAAAAAAAAAAAGAAAAAGAAAAGGCCCCTTACTTGGACCACTTTCATTGGCCACATGCATGTTCAATTTCATCACTTCAGCGTTTTATTAAACACGCCTGCATGCAAGATTCCAAATTATAATGCCCAAAAACGCTTGATGTAATGGGGGGAGGGGCGTTTCCGGGCGTTTTTTTTCAATTTTTTAAAAAAAAAAAACGCCCCACTACGGGTGCTCTTATAATATGTTTAAATATTAGTGTGTATAGAGTCCGTCGGTTAGAGTGTGTGAGTTTGTTATCAACCCCATTAGTTAGTTACAGTGAGTTAGTTACATCCGAGGCTCATTGTATCCTGTACTCATTGAGATTCATTCAGTTAGTGATTTGGTTGAGCTCACGTACCTTTGTTATGGTATCAGAGCCTCAACCGATCTCCCCGGTGGCTCAAACTCTTTCTCCGGCAAAGGTTGTTGAATCTCCAACCTTGTTCTTCTTTTCGGATCTTCTTGTGGCTATCTTCTTCTTTCTCCGGCGAAGCTTGTCAGATCTTCGGTGATCTGCTCTGTTCTTTCTTTCTACTATGTTTTATTCTCTCAGTCCATCTCCTGTGTCCTACCTTTCTGCCATGGCTACTACATCAACTTCGTCTTAACACAACTTGTCATACCGAAAACATCAACTACTCACGTTCTTAAAACGCTCGGTTTGTTAGATATTTTGGATCGTAACTTACCTATTCATCCGAGGAACGTGAAATTTGGGACAAGTCTGATTTATGTATCAACGTTCATTACTGCAAGTGTATCATCTTCATTTCTGTATCTTGCAACAGACACACAAACATCATCACGAACTTTGAAAAATTGTTGAAGATTCTTTCAATCAACAACTATTTGCTAAACGAAATCAATACAGAACTCAATTCCACTTACTCCCCCATCGATTCCTCACGGCCGCATTAAATCCCCGGCCACTGCATCAGGATCATCGGGTGTCAATTACATGTCAAATTTGTGACAAATCTGGCTATAAAGCTGCATTTTGCTACTATCGGTTTACTCCAATCGATTTGTCGTTTCGAGGACGGAATAATGGTGGATGGTGGCGTGGTAATTGTGGTCGGTTTGGCGGTAATCACGGCAAACGGTGGTTACTATTCAGCTCGCATAGCTGACCTAGGGTTTGGTGGTGGTCACGGATCCGGATCTGATGTTGATATGCGAATCTTTGACTCCGGGTCAAGTTATGACCCGCGTGTTTGGGGTTCCGGGTCGTTTAACAAGGACCCCCTTATTCCCACATACCATATATCTTATTTTCACATCCCCTATTGTATACGGGCCGTATACAATTATACGGCTCGTATAGAATGTTTTTTAATAGGAAAATGCGCAGGGAATGTTTTTTTTGTTTTATTATATACGGGCCATATATAGTTATACGAGTCGTATACATGTGTATACGATTTGTAAAACGTATACGGCTCAATGGATTTATTTTTGTGGGTTTTTTATGTTACCACATTTATACGGGCCGTATAACTATATACGGCCCGTATATAATGGCGTTTTTTCAAATATCACCATTTTTCCCGTAAAAACATAATCATTCTAGGGTTTCTAAACTTTTCATCACCTTTAACAATGTCGATAAACGTTGATCGGAAATGCCGCTTAAATCGGAGCACAGGTAGAGTAACGTTACCGATCAGTCCGTTGATGGAAACCTTAGCGATTGCAGAGATCTTCGTGTTGGTTATTTATCGATTCCGAATAAATATCAGAAGAACCCGACACAAACAAGTTCTCCACAGTTTGTTATTCAGATCTCTATTCGGTCATTTTTCCAAACTACAACACATGATAACTTTAATCGCAGATCACGGGCTTAAGTAGTTGAACCCGACACAAACAAGTTCTCCACAATGACAACTTTGTGAGGGTGAGGGCCGTATATTGTTATTTCTGTTGTTCAGTACTTCCGAGATCTGACCCAACCGAAATCCACAATCAATTTACTTATAAACCCTTGAATCCCAACGCTTCATTTGTAACCGTAAGGATGATGCAAATTTGTACGTAAAGATCTCTACACAAACTCTTCTACATCTTTTAACCAGTTGTCCATCTTCATCTTCAAGAACAATGATGAACATATGATGTCAGATAATACTTCATTTGTCGAGAAACCATACTGTCAAGAAACTAACATCTTTTAATACTTCATTGCGTATGTGCTTGTGCTGTAGAAACTGGTGATGAATTTGTGTATCTAAATCAGGTTCTCTGCCTTAGATCGGTCATTCCTTGTGATACATGAACGTTGTATTCTTGTCTTTCAGAAGAGTTTGTATTGAACCAATAATACTTCAAACATTCTAAACCCTACCTGGAAACAAACCAACAAAATCCTGATAGTCTTCTAGCAGAACCCGACACGTCTTCTATCATGTGACGGACACAGGTGCAAGAGAATGGCGAGTTATTTTCAGTTATTTCTGTTGATCCACAAATTCCGTTGTTTAAATCAGAATCAGGTTCTCAAGACAAGGATCGTTCTAATAGATTAAAGAGAATAAACCATTTTTTACCATTTTTTACCCATAGTATACGAGCCATATCAGAATATACGGCCCGTATACAATCATCGTATACATTGTATACGATCGGTAAATTTGTTTTTTTACCGAGAGTATACGGCCGTATAAACGGTATTCGGCCCGTATACATATGGTAAAAATTTATTTCTTTCCTTTTCATAAGGTAAATCCGGTTTCAACATCAAGGGTTGTATCGGAATCAGGCGTTGGAAGGATTGTAGTAGCAGGACATTGGTACCACTGTGAAAATTGCATCAGGAGGGGAGAGAGTCTGATACAATAAGGATGTTGGGAATTAAACGCATGTACGTGATAAAATAAGGATGTTCGCATAAACATATATTCGTTTCATAACCTCCTCCTATAAATCAACCACAACTAACAAAGAGCCTGTATTATAAGCCATCCTATGTCTTTTACCAACCGAAGAGGCAGCAGAAGACGTGCCGGGTTCTTCCAACATTCACGAACCACAATGGACTCAGACTCATACTACTCACCCTCCCCTGAGGAAAAGTTTTCCCGACGACTCAAGAAAATCCACAATCAATGTATACAGGTGCAAGAGAATGGCGGGTGATATAGTAATTTTCAATAATGTAGGAAGGGTTGAAGTAGTAGGACATTGGAATCTGGTTCTCAAACAAACCAACAAAATCCTGATAGTGAAAAACATCAACAACCATTTTTTCTTTTCCTTCAATTTCGAGAACATTCTCCCTGTGTATGTGCTTGTGCTGTAGAAACCGGTGATGAATTTGTGTACACAACTGAACGTTAATTGATATTGTTTTAGACAAGAACAGATAATGAACGGATTGTTGGTGGATAACGCAAACAAGTTCTCCACAGTTTGTTATTCAGATCTCTATTCGGTCATCTTTCCAAACTACAACACACGATAAGTTTAAACTTTATAGTGTGTGATTTGACCAGGAAATGATTGGAGGTGAAGGTTCAGTGCACGAAAAGTTTCTTACGAAATGTACGTGACAAAACAAATATGTTGGGAATTAAACGCATGTCCGCAATCCCGCGTTGATAGCTTCCGTTTTATTCAGACTCCTTACAACTCTCATCAAATGCCTCACCCTTCCTTTTATTCTATAAATATTAAATAAAGAATAATACCATGCCCGTAATCCCGCGTTGTGTCACACCCCGACTTTCCACGTGTCACCGGTGGGCCCGGTGGAGAGTATCGTGACGTGGTTGGTAACATAATAGTCAAACAACACAATTATATAAATGCACAGCGGAAGCAGAAGATAAATATTATTACATTCCGAATATAAAGTAATATCCAGTATTACAACGGAAAGTAAAGGATCCACAGGCGGATCTTTAAACATATCATTTGTTCAACAGACTTTAGACGCCTAGAACTTGCAAGATTCCTTATTAGCGCCCTGAGCTTCCAGCCAATTTCGTTCAGTACCTGTCACTTAACCTTTTTGGAAAATACGTCAGTTTTCACTGGTAAATACACTCAACCGACTCATTTGAAAAGAGTTTAAGAAAATTGGTTTGAATGCACGTGGCACAAAATATCTTTATAATTTGATTAAAATGCACAGAGGCAAAATTAACCTTTTTAACTTGGGAAAATTATTTGTATATAATCTTGTATACAGTTTTACTTATTTGTCGTCCGTTAGGGCCGGTTTGTAGGGCCGGACTAGATTAACTGACACGCCACATGTAAAATGCCCACAGGCTATCATCCTCCAAGTGGATTACCAGTTCCGGTATAATGCCCACAAGGATGATACCTCGGAGTGGATTACCAGTTTTTACATAATGCAGCTGTCAGGTGTATGCCTACACCCCGTGCTTAAGTCGTGGCCATTACTTCGAATGATGCCAAGGATATCCGGGACATGGTCATTAACCCCCAAGGCCATACACCAAATAATACATATTAAACGGGTTGTAAGTACATCAATCACAATACGATTTAAATAATTACACACCCGACCAAGCGGTACTTTTATAGTGCCGTATCCCAAGCCCGTATAGGGAAAATAAGTTAAGAGTATTTACCTGAGCTAGCTCCTGTCTTAAATAGTAAGAATTTAATAACTCAGCCGTATTCACTTAAGTAAGCGTAGGTACCATTTACCGGAAGGCTCTAGTCTGGAATGATTGTATAAATAACCTATTAGAATGCTAACGGGTCTTTAATTAAGCCTAAGCTTAGACCAGTTAGTCTTACAGGAAGATACGGTTCGTACGCATGATTAAGCGAAGACCGGTTTAGAATGCGATTTAGACCCGACAAGTTCAGAGATTTTCCTAATATGGGTTTATCATTCACATTCTGGATTTTGAGATAAAACCATTAAGGTTTGACCCGTTTCGGCTAATTTATGTAAACTTGTTACATAAACCGAACCGTACGCGTAATAAGCGTGACGGGTATTCATGAGAGCCATATACAGGTTTCCTAAGTTAATTATGCCTCAAATATGTTGTGACGTTAGTAAGATGTCTTTCATTATGCCCGAACGTATTTAAACGCAAACTAGGCCCCGTAGGGGTAGTTTGGTCATTTAAAAGGTTATAAAAGAGTTTAAGTATTTATCTGAGTTACAGGTCTGATATAATCAGCAAAAATACTTATTTTGATAAGTTATAACAGTAGGTTAAAGTATATATGTTAATTTACCAAGTATAACCAAACTATGCACCGTATGGGCATTTTGGTAATTTCACATAAGCCGAAAGCTCAAAACTGGAGTCTGAGTTAATCAACCTTTGCTTACTGTTAAAATATTCTAATTTGCCTAAAATATCAGTAGGTATCAACCCGGGTATGTTCAATATGATTTTAAAACATACTATGCGTTAAAAACGCTAAATAAGGCGATTAAAGGCCAATTCCGGGTTCGATACTTAAATCTGATATTTTTATATTTCCAGAAGGCTTAAAATAATTTATTTATCATATGTGATCAGTAGCAAAAGGTTTGGAGTCGTTTAGCAAAAGGTTTCAATCTGCTGACCTCCTATCTGCTGATCTTACTAAGTGCTGACCTACAACTGTTGCCTTGCATCTACTGCCAAATGTCAAAGACTGATGGAAGACCAAAGCCCTGCTGATTCAATCTACTGCCTTGAAGTTTGGTACTGCTGATCCGGACAAGCACTGTTGGGTTCACAGCAGTGGAAGGATACAGCAGCTGTTTAAGTCTTTTGTGTAATGAAATGTAATAGCAGTAGTTAGTACATCAGTGTTTGTATTGATCAGAGGTTAGAGTTTGTTAGGAGGTTAGATGTCACTTTCATGGTGATGTCAGCTAAAGATGCTCAGTGGTTTGCTAGTGCCTATAAATAGTTCAGTACTTTGTACTGTTCTATTAGCTCTTGCAATACCGTCTTCTTTGCACGAACAAACGCTGAGCTCTGGCTGAGGGGGAGTTTGTATTCAAGCATTACTTGTAATCGTTGTTGAAAGATAATTCAATCATTCGGTTTCTTGTTAAAAATGTCTTAATCAAAGCAATACTCTCGTTTGATTGTATGCAAAGTTTGTTTCCATAATTAATTCCGCTGCACAACTCTTTCATTTCCATCTTAAGTTCAAACGAAAATACAATCAGAAACAAACTCAGATCCAACAATAATTCTTTGAAACATTTCACTCAAACGAATCACCATCCGATCGAACGGCCATCCGTCCAGATGACCATCCAACCGGATGGCTGGACAAATAGAGATACTTCTCAACTTTTAAAATGCTACAATGAAAACTTCAAAGTTCAAACAATACACAAACACATCCATCCCAAACGGAAGACCCTCCGACCAAATGGCCATCCGTCCGGATGACCATCCATCCGGACGGTCATCTGATCGGATCACTATCCGTCCCTCACCTCACTCGACACCGGTTTACGCACTGTTCAACGCTTATACTGTCGTTATTTGATCAGGCCAATCTCTCCAGCGCTCCCTTCAATCCAAGCTTGTGTTTATTTAGTAAACACGAACTGTGAGTATACTCGATCCCTTTTTGCTTAACGCACTTTTGGGTGTTACATACGTTACTTATATCAAATCACATCGACACACAACGCAACTACTTTTAAACGATAACCGCTTTGCATGTTATACGTGTTATTCGATAAATGCTTGTATGTTATGTTTACACAGTGATTGTTGCCTGACACCTTAGCAACGATAGTACTATAGTTTGGACTCAGCACCTGTCGTGGATAGGGTTGTTAAGGGTTTTACTTCACGTGTCACGGTGGTGATATGTGTTGCACATTCTACAACTCGCAGTCATGTCTGTGCATATTTCATTGTCGATAGCTTACATGTTTCACATTTCTACGTGTTACATGCTGGTTATGCGTAAATCGCTTTCCCTACTATTATACTATTAAACTTGTATGCTCACCTTTACACTATGTGTATTGACCTATTTTAACGTATGTGACAGGTGTTTAGGATGCTTGCTATGTTGTTGAATTTCTATGGAATCAAGCTAGGGGAGTCTAGAAAAGAACTAAACAATATTTTAGTTGTCGAAACAATATTTGTCTTTGAGAAAACTATGTCTGTACTAACTGTTTTTATTTGATATGTTTTGGTATGGGATGTGACGTTAAATATCTGGTAATTTTAGTTGTTATGGATTTCTCCTAGACAATCTGTTTCGCTCAGTGCCTCACCCCGATGTTTCCACCATCGGTTGGGGTGTGACAGATTGGTATCAGAGCCATAACTATAGGGAATTAGGCAAGACTTGACCTAGTCCGGGTCGATGTCTTAGTAGTGACCTAGTCTATAGTCTAAGTACCAACAGACCACCTTGTGCAAACCCGGTAGGGGTTCTGCACGAGCCTATTTCTGTTACGCTCTCTCAAACTCATTTGCGCGAACGTCGCATACTACAGCTTCGCGCACAACCAGTCTTTCCTAAGACTTGAATGCACTATCGCCTTTCCTAAGGCGGGCACGACACGCACAATTTTCGAAAACAAACGAGTGATTGGATCGAGATTAGGTGTGAAAACCGCAAACTCTCGATTAAATCACTCGTTCGACGCACCTTTTTACTGTAAACACGATAATTTGCGTTGAACCAGGAGTGAAATCCATACTTTGGCGCAAATCTCTCTCTCTCTCTCTCTCTCTCTCGTGATTCTATCACACAAACAGGAACAAAGTCATTAAGTTAGGGGTGAAACCCGCATCTTAATGACTAGTTCCAATCTCTATTTTGGTTTTACAAAACTCCCACCAAAGTCTCGATGGATTCCAACGACTCGAGTTATGTGAATAACCGAAAGGATGCGTGCCATTCACCGTATGACGATGAGAGAGCACAGTCTAATAGGCCAAAGCATGTACTCGAAGTCCTTGAGAATAGTCGAATCACTTTGTGTAACGCCTCGTATCTTCGTATTTCTATTTTAAAAATGTTCGTATTCGTATTCTAATTTAGAAACCTTACATTCGTATTTTAATTGTAATCTCACAATTCAAGGCGTTAATCATAATAAAATTCATATTTTATACATACTTTTTTTTATTATTCACACAACCAATCATTTAAATACGTATTTATACGCAAACTGACACTATTCATACGTACAAATACTTATACATACATCCTCAATACTTGAATTATACTTTCATACTTTTTATATACTCAATTACATAATATATACTTAAGAAATACCAAGAAATATACCAATCACCTTTTCCACCTCTTTTCTTCTCCAATCACATTTTCCACCTCCTTCAATCATCTTTCCACCTCATCAATCCTCTTCCACTTTTTTTAACCAATCATATTTCACCCTTTTCCACCTTCTTTACCTATAAATACCAATCTCCTTCTACCATTTTCTTCACACCATTCTTCTCTCTATCTCTCTAGTTCTCTCAATCTCTCTAAATCAAGAATTCTAAGAATTCTAAAAGAACATCAAGTGTTCAAACCATTCTTCTCTCTTCGTAGTATGCTCTGTGGTTGCAGCTTAGTCTGATCTTCCACATCAGAAACGGGGATTCTTTTGACAGTTTTGTTTACGGAAGAATTGTACCGCTTATAGGCTTGAAGTTTCCAACCTTCAACTCGTCACAGGATTACCAAAGGAACAACTTTGAGAAACCGTGAGTATACTCGAACCCATTTTTACTCTTAAACACTTTGGGTGCAACATGTATTCTATATCAAAACACTTGGCACTTGAAACTTATTTGAAACATACTCTATCCATTTAAGCATGAAACATGAAACTTGTGATACTTATCTTGTGCTATGTGAACGTTTAATCCTTGTGAAGGGCCGCTCTAACGATTGGTAGTACTATGCATAGGCTATAGGAATAATGCACCTCCCCCGTTTGTACACGAGGGGTATTGTTAGGGTATCATTTGAAACTCCCGTTAAAACTTGGGGAGAGACACTTAAACGCATCGTGAAACTTTGGGCTATCACTTGGACTGCGTAAACTAGCATGGCTGAAACTATTTTTATAATGTTTATATTGGATATGAGTTTTATTCTATTTATGCTATGTAACAAACTTGTATACTCGCCTTTGCTTTTGCATTGACACTCTATTTTAATACATGTTGCAGGTTGATAGTTGAAGTATGACTGAATGATGAAACAAGTTTAGGGTGGACTAGATACACACCTTTAATCAATTTATCTTTGGATGTGATGTTATTTGATCAATGTTGCTATTCTTATTTTAAATGTTGTATAACAATTTAGCACTTGCAATGAAATTTGGATTATTTAATTATCGTCACAAATAGTGTTATGATGTCTCGAGCAATCTTCACACTTCGTCTCATCCCGATGTTTCCGCCATTGGTTGGGGTGTGACAGATTGGTATCAGAGCCATAACTATAGGGAATTAGGAAAGTAGGAATGCTTTTACCTAGTCTATAGTTTTAGAGCCTTATTCGTATGTTTTGTTTGAACAACTACATGATACTTTATTTGTTTCCTATTTATGCTCTTTTAAACATGTATGTCACTCATGTGTAATATTTGACATGTTATTCTTATGCATTAATGCTTGTTTTATTATGTGTTAATACTTGTATTATCATTGTTCGATTCTTTATGTGTTATTCCTGACGTATTTCTCTATGTGTTAATACTTGTTTTATCATTTCATTATTTATGTACCATTCTTTCTTATGTGTTCATACTTGTTTGTGTATTCATTTGACATACACTTCCCTCATACATTTTACCCGATATTTCTAAATTCGAAAACACTCATAATACACAAACGAGACGACTTCACTAAAATAGGCGTGAAACCCACAATTTGGTGAATGACTCTCAATCCCTCTACTTTTCTTTTCTTACACGAAATTTACCACTAAGTTAGGAGTGAAGTCCTCACCTTGATGGAGAATTTCAAAATTTCAAATTCTCGTGGACCCTCGTCAACAAGTCGAAATTAAATTTTGACCCGACGAGTACCAACCACATTTAGCGTACGAAATCGTCAAGCTAGGGGTGAAACCCGCACCTTGTCGACTAGTTCCGCTCCTTGATTTTCAAAAGTCCCGCCAAGTCTCGAATTTTCGATGGATTTGGGAACATGTAGTAACTGGAAGGGTGAGTACCGTTAGCCGAGGTACCGGCGAGAGTATTCCACCTATTAGGCCAAAGCATGTTTCTCAATTTCAAAAGATCTTTCGACTACTTTGGTTAGTCAATGTTCCGTTTGGAACCATCTAAGTTTTACACGAGTTAAGCTTTATTATTTTCGATCTTTTGTCAATTTAGAACAAAATTTTTCGAGATTTCATTTTTTTTTGCGCACACATCATATTCTTACTTTTCATACGATTATACATTATTAGCATGCATGACTTCACGTAATTTTATTCACACTTTTTAACAACGAGTGGAGACATATCATCAAGATAGGAGTGATTTCCTTACCTTGACGATTAACTCCGCTTCTTTTCTCATCTTACAACGACCTCACCAACGGATTTGGGGTGATTCCCTTACCTAGGTGATCGTTACCAACACTTTCTTTTAATAGACTATATTATGTAAACACGATCATGTTTATACCTAAATCATTTATCATGTATTTCAAATGCTTCATTTATTTAAACGTGCCTTTTATTCTATAATCTAATTTCACATCACTCGCATACACAAAATTTTAATGTTACCAATAAACGCGTGTTCCTCGATTTTCAAAATTTCACGAAATACTACTTGTCAGCCTGGTCGGTTTAATAAATCCGTTGCCCACAAATCCACCAACCAACGTAAACATTGAAACACGCTCCTCTCACACCATTAAACTAGAGATTGTTATTCTCAATTAAGAATCAAATCAACTTTTTCGCACACACCTACAAAATATTACCAATATTATTCAATCATTTACAAAAAATTCCTTTTCAAAACCAATGAAACATTTTTCAACAATCACTAAGTTCATGTACCAAATTCCTTTTCTAAGGATCAACTTTTTTCACAAGAAGTTGTAAGTTTCAAAATTTTCTAACACAAAGTTGCCTAAAATGATGCAAACTTATTAATCTCTAGAACTTTTTCAAAACCTCACTCGATACGTCAATTAAATTCAAAACACGTGGACATGGGAACTTCATAAGAACCGACAAATTTTCAACTTATGTAAACTCTTTTAACCGCAGTAGCATTTCCATTCCTTTACAAAGTACTTTCCACATAACCAATAGACGTTTAATACTCCCTTTACATTCACAAACTAGAGTCCGTATTTCGTGACAACTCGATCTATTTACATTCACAAACTATACACGCATATCATTTTACACGTTTTAGTCAATGTTTCACAACAATCTCATGCGTGTCACTCATCCCCTTTTCTTTCATACTCAAAACTTTTAAACATTTACGCGCATAAACTCGTGTAGTTCGATTTATACTATAAACAAATCATTATTTTTCTACATCCATGCTTATACATTTTATGCCTCCACTTATGTTCACACTTACACATTTATGTTATACTCACGATTCAAAATTCGTACGTTTTACGTTAATACATTCACTCACAATTATACACTTACGTTGTCCTTACATTTATGTCTATACTACATTCGTATTCACATTCATATTCATACGCGTTATGTTTTCATTAGCACTTACATAACTTTGTTACACTTATATTCATACACACATATTTTATTCAAACTTAACCTTCATGTTTTACACCTATATTCACATTCATATTCATATCTATGCTCATACATCTTATGTTCACACTGATACTTGTATTTATACTCATACGCCTTGTGTTTACGCTTTTACTCATGTTGTACTCGCATTTATACTCATTTTTCATACGTTTTATGCTTATACTTACCCACATACTACTTACACGTTTTATGTTTATGCTCATACATACATGCATATTCATACTTAAACTCATGATTCATACATTCGTACCCGTACGCGAGCGTAATCCGAGTGATTTGCTTACGTGGGTCCCATACATACTTAAGCATGGACTTGCTTACATACTACATTCTTACACGTACACATTCTTAATTTTTAAATTATGTACACCCTGATTCATACACGACTAGTACAAGCTATGCGGATCATGCGACGATCAAAATAATCGTGGGTGCACACGGGATTATAGTGATTGGCTCATGAGAACCATAGAGTGTACTACTGTGTATGATAAAACACAGAACGTAACATGACACCGAATACGAAACGGACGTAACATGGTCAAAACATGGTGGATACGCCGCTGGTACTTCCTGTATATAAGTGTTTTCACCATGTTACCAAACTTTCGTAAAACGTGCCATGAGAAATTTGGTGTTTTACAGACCTATTTACACCTGATACAAACTTTAACAACTCACAAACGCATTGCTAAACGCGCGATAGCCGATTATCCATGACGAGACCCCATTCTTAACACATCACTTTCAATACACATGCCATTCTTATACTCGCATTTGTTTATTAGGTCAGTCGTTCACTCTTATACCTCCATTATTCCCCGTTATTCTCTGCCTTTTATACAAACCTCGTTTACAATCATTCGGTTTAAACATTCGAACCCTAAAATGCTTTTTCTCTAAGGTCTTCCTCTTGAATAAATTTCGGGACGAAATTTCCTAAAGTAGGGGAGACTGTAACGCCTCGTATCTTCGTATTTCTATTTTAAAAATGTTCGTATTCGTATTCTAATTTAGAAACCTTACATTCGTATTTTAATTGTAATCTCACAATTCAAGGCGTTAATCATAATAAAATTCATATTTTATACATACTTTTTTTATTATTCACACAACCAATCATTTAAATACGTATTTATACGCAAACTGACACTATTCATACGTACAAATACTTATACATACATCCTCAATACTTGAATTATACTTTCATACTTTTTATATACTCAATTACATAATATATACTTAAGAAATACCAAGAAATATACCAATCACCTTTTCCACCTCTTTTCTTCTCCAATCACCTTTTCCACCTCCTTCAATCATCTTTCCACCTCATCAATCCTCTTCCACTTTTTTTAACCAATCATATTTCACCCTTTTCCACCTTCTTTACCTATAAATACCAACCTCCTTCTACCATTTTCTTCACACCATTCTTCTCTCTATCTCTCTAGTTCTCTCAATCTCTCTAAATCAAGAATTCTAAGAATTCTAAAAGAACATCAAGTGTTCAAACCATTCTTCTCTCTTCGTAGTATGCTCTTCCACATCAGAAACGGGGATTCTTTTGACAGTTTTGTTTACGGAAGAATTGTACCGCTTATAGGCTTGAAGTTTCCAACCTTCAACTCGTCACGGGATTACCAAAGGAACAACTTTGAGAAACCGTGAGTATACTCGAACCCATTTTTACTCTTAAACACTTTGGGTGCAACATGTATTCTATATCAAAACACTTGGCACTTGAAACTTATTTGAAACATACTCTATCCATTTAAGCATGAAACATGAAACTTGTGATACTTATCTTGTGCTATGTGAACGTTTAATCCTTGTGAAGGGCCGCTCTAACGATTGGTAGTACTATGCATAGGCTATAGGAATAATGCACCTCCCCCGTTTGTACACGAGGGGTATTGTTAGGGTATCATTTGAAACTCCCGTTAAAACTTGGGGAGAGACACTTAAACGCATCGTGAAACTTTGGGCTATCACTTGGACTGCGTAAACTAGCATGGCTGAAACTATTTTTATAATGTTTATATTGGATATGAGTTTTATTCTATTTATGCTATGTAACAAACTTGTATACTCGCCTTTGCTTTTGCATTGACACTCTATTTTAATACATGTTGCAGGTTGATAGTTGAAGTATGACTGAATGATGAAACAAGTTTAGGGTGGACTAGATACACACCTTTAATCAATTTATCTTTGGATGTGATGTTATTTGATCAATGTTGCTATTCTTATTTTAAATGTTGTATAACAATTTAGCACTTGCAATGAAATTTGGATTATTTAATTATCGTCACAAATAGTGTTATGATGTCTCGAGCAATCTTCACACTTCGTCTCATCCCGATGTTTCCGCCATTGGTTGGGGTGTGACACTTTGGGTAGTCAACGTCTATCACCCAAGACAATCTGATTTCGATTTTATGTCTTTATGTGTTTCAATTCTAAGCTCGCAGTCGCTGATTCCTCGATTTTATGTGCAAATTTTATGCGTTTTACGTGGTTTTAAATGTTTATGTGTTTTGATCTTATAGATAATTATTATTTACTTTAATCTCTTCTAATTAATTATAGATAACCCTCCTATTAAATATTATTTAGTTTAATCTCTTATAAATAATTATTATTTAGTTTAATTTTAATTTAATCTCTTCTATAAAAAAATTCATAGTTATTTATTAATGAAACATTCGATAACTTTTAAAATTGCGTTTATTAAAATATCTAACGATAACTTTTAAAATTTCGTTTGATGAAAAGGGAACACACTCAAATATATCATCTATTTATTATGAGGATTTTAATTATTGTATATTAGTTTATTTTAAGAAATTGTGCATATAGTTAGGTTCTATATTTGTTTTGTCATATTATTATTATTATATTAAATTAAATATATAACTTGATTGTTCATACTTAGGTCCTTAATTTGTTTGTCATATTATTATAACTAAATATATAACTTTATTGTTATTACTAACCACCTATAGTGTTCGTTCATTTTTGAAAAATTGGGGATTAAATTCAAAATTTTGATAAATCACAGGGATCATCCATATACTTTACTCAACATATTATTTTCATAATTTATTACTATTTAACTTTAAATATATATAAAACAAAATGTTGCAATACGTCGCTAAAATCAAGCTAAAAATCTAATACTTATGTGAATATTTTTTAGATTCAAATTATTTTCGGTAATGTGCGAATTATAATTGTAACTTTCTATTCCTCGTTAAATATAATGTAATACGTAAATACAATAATAAGTATTATATAATATAGTATATTTATTTTTGTATTATTTTCAACGACAATTTAATTACATGTTTCTTTGATGAATTTTATAATAGTAACATACATTCTCTTTATATTAACTCATTTATGTCAATTTAGTATATAAATGTCTCCATCTTTGGTTTGCATTTACAAGAAATATTTATTATATAGTTTAAATTGTTCAACCCGTTTAACACACGGGGAACTAACCTAGTAGTAATATATAGTAATAATAATAATGTTTTTTTTAAAGTTAAATAGTAAAACCTCTAAAAATTAATAATTATAATATATTATATATTATTATATTATGTTAATATTTCCTTTTATTATTGCTGGTTTTTTTTCTGAAATTCAAAATTGATTCTCTTTTAAGTTTTGTAAAGAGTTAAATGTCATTTTAGTCCTTATGGTTTGGGACATTTTCCCAGTTTAGTCCAGGGTTTTCATTTTTCAACTTTGGGTCCAAAAAGATATCACCGTTGCCATTTTAGTCCACTGGGTTAACTTCATCAATTTTTTCTGTTAAGGAGAAGGCCAATTCGGTCAGTTTATATGTAATTATGTTAACTATAAGGGCAATTCGGCCATATAAAATGACCAAATTGGCCTTCTCGTTAACATAAAAAATGAATGAAGTTAACCCAATGGAATAAAATGACAAAGGTGAAACCTTTTTGGACCCATAGGTGAAAAATGAAACCCATAGACTAAAGTGACAAAATGATCCAAATAGCATTTAACTCTTTTCAAAACTTAAAAGAACAAACTGTGTCATGCAAATGTCATGTATTATGTAATACAATTATTTGTTTTAGAATGAAAAACTAAATTTGTTGAGTATTTGTCATGGAGATCATGTTTTGTCTTTGATTTCTTATCTCAAAGAGTCAAAAATTCAATGTATGATATTTCTTGTATCCTTTCCTTTTGTTTGTCTTCTACTTTGAATTGGTAGTCAAAGTCTCCGTCTGAAAAGTGAATGTGTCATTCAATTGCATTAAAAGGAAGGTTCGGTGCAACAATACCGAAATTTCTCGATATAAACTGTGATATCTTACAAAGAGATGCTTAAGGGTGAGAGGGGCACTCCCTTAAGAGGGGAGTTCCCTCTCTTACGCATAACCAATCCTTGTGTGCCACGTCAACTCCCCTCTTAAACTCCCATAACACCCTAAATTGATGGTGGCACTCCCCTCTTAGGGGACTTGGTTTTTTTTTTATTTATTTGTTGTAATTATGCATGTTTATAAAAAAATATTAATAAAAATTAAATAAAATTTAACAAAAGACATTTAAAAGTAGAAAATAAAAATAAAAATAAAAATTAAATTCAAACTAGAAAATTAAAATTACATTCAAACTAGAAAATAAAAATTACATTAAAACTAGAAAATAATAATTTTAGAAATCGCACGGCCACCCGTACTTGTTAGCGATGTCGCGTTTTCGGGCGAGTATGAACGGCAACATATTTGGCGGAGCATCGTCGTGCGGCTTGATGAATGTTTCCATATCTCGATCGTAATTGTAGTTTTTCATCGTCTCGCGTTGTTCCGATATGAGCTCGAGAGCCCGCGACTCTCTTTTCTTCCTCAATTCAATCGCCTCCAATTCAATCGCGTGCTTCTTTTCTTTCATGGCGGTGTACTCTTTGAATTGTTCCGCCAACTCGGCCGAGCTTCCCTCGGACGATGTCGCTTGACGCTTGTCTCGCCGTTGTGCTCTTTGTGGCGAGGGGTCTTCGTGTGCTCTCGCCGTTGACTCCGCTTCCTCGTGTGCGATCCTACATATTATAAAATAATAAGTGTTAAAAAAATATGAACTTAGTAAAGAAAATTAAAAAATATACAATGTTAAATATAATTTTTACCACTTGTTGGTATAGGCCGTTGAAAAAGTTTATTTTCGTCATCATCGGGCCCCATTTAGACCGTACTTGATGCATGGTCCGGTTACTTCCACCGAGGGTGGCGTTAAAATGATCTAAAATCTTACGTCAAAAACTATCGCGGTTTTGTTGATTGCCCTTCTTTTTGTTGGTAGAGCAATGTACCCACGCCTTCGCCAACGCCTCTTCTTGGACATTTGTCCATTTTTCGCTCGCCATTTTTCCCTTTTTATCCCGAGCGTCATCTTCTTCGTTGCCGGCGTCTTCATCCACATTATATTCATCGTCCTCGTACTTGTCGCCCAAATTTTGAGTTTCGGGCACTACCTCCTCGTCCTCGTCGTCGTGAATAGTAGAGGACGTTCAACATTTCCTCGTGTAGATGGAACTTGTGGGGAACGAAAATCATATGTGTCGAAGGTGGGGGATTGAGGTGGATCCATTGATAACAAATTTTGAAAATAGCCGAAATTGGGTTGAAGGTTGGTTGCTTGGGTGTTGTAAAAGGAGAGGTGTGAAGGTTGTTGGAAAAAAAAACGGGGGTTGTGAAGTATATATCCGAAAGGGGGTTGTGATTGTGCACTTGCACCGCTCGAACCACCACGAGACGGTTGCTTGCCCCGTCCCTTAGTTATTTTATTGGCTTCACGGGGTTGGTTCTCCATTGCTCGGTTTGAAGTGGGTGTGGTTTGAGAGTATAAAAAATTAGTGAAGTGGGTGTGGTTTGAGAGTATAAAAAATGTGTGAAATTGTTGTGGTTTGAGAGTATAAAAAATGAGTGAATGGTGTGGTTATTTATATATGTTTTAAAAAGTGATTTTTTTTTTAAATTCGACCGTTAATAATCGACCGTTCCTCAAGATTCATGCCCATTCAACGCGGTGACTCCACACCGATTACCCTCACCGATTCGGGTCCCCGCATGGATGGCGGCGGTGTTCCCGATCGGTGGATGTGGTCACCGAACCACTCCCCGCTTTACGCCCCGTTCACCCTAAGCTCTTTTTAATAAACTAGTTTTAAAGAAATTCGCGTTGCGGCGAATTTCTTTTGTTATTTAGTCTGTGTTTACATGTGTTTTGAAATTACTACGAGCGTGTTGTGAACGGAACTTCTGACAAGAATAAAAAGAAAATGTAGAAAAAAACACTAAAAGATAACCGAAAGAAAATCAACAAAAAAAGTTGTATGGTAACGATGTTGTTCGTATGAAACCCGTGGTCAGAGATGAGAAAATTGTTCTGGGTACCGCTACCAAATTTGCCGACCTGAAAGATCTTAAGTACCAATTCGGTACCGACTTTTGGCGTTCCTGGTAACGGTTCACTACCGTTTTTTACCTTCAAATACGGGTACCGTAACCGGTATTTTCGGTATCAGTACCGATTCTATATCGGTTGGCACCGAGCTCATCCCTACCCCTGAAACTAAAAAAAGAAAAAATTAAAAGTTGAAGAAAATCAACAAAAGAAAGTTGTACGATACCGTTGTTCGTACAGTAACCGTGATCAGAGATGAGCAAATGGTACCGGGTAGCAGTGTAACGCCCGGCTTTTTTGTATTTTCCATTTATAGAAAGTTTTGTTCGTATTTCTATTTTTGGGAACTTTGTTTTCTTGTAATCGTTCTTTCTTTGCAATCATTGCGAAACCGAGACTTGGATTACTAATGAAACTCGTTTTTTTGTTACAAATATGTTATACACACTTTATATATGCTCGTATGTTCGAATTGGTGAATCAATTGATGCTTAATCGTTATTCTTGGAAACTATGTGCTAAACTTGTAATTAATCTAAACTTATGCTTAAAATGTGTTTTGAACGTAAACGAAACTAGATTATGATACTTATACACTCAATTATACTTTGGTTTTGATCGCCATGCTTGATTCTACCTTAAACTATGTTTATACGCTAAAACAAGTCCCTAAACTATCAAGTATGCATCAAAAGGAACCAAACAGGAAACTTCAGGGGCTAAATTGTATTTTTTTGAAACTTGTACACGAATCAGAAGTGGTGGGCGGCCCGCTTCAGCTTAGTGGTTATCTAATGCGGGCCGCATTAGACCTCTGTTACGTGAAAATGTAATCAGCTTCAATCAGACGCGTTTTGGCACTAATCCCACAATCCTTACACTCCCCAATCACCTTAATTCCACCTCTAAACTCCTCCAATCACTACCAACCTTCACCATTATAAATATAACTCTTCTCCACACCATTTTACATTTTCACAACACTCAGAACTCTCCAAATACTCTCTCAAATCAGTAGCAAAGTTGCATTTTCGGGCAGATTCATACACTTGCACAAAAGTGGGCATAACTTGCTCATTTCTTGATGAAATCACTTGATTCTTCTTCCTACTTGCTTGGATAATCATAGGGTATGATTCCTTGACTTCTCCTTGGAGAAATCAGACCTGGAAATCCCCTGAAATGATCCAAAAACTTTCTGTTTTGACTTATGTTCTTTCAAACTTGTTTAAACTTCATCCAACTTGTGTCTAACACATCTCACACCAATGTCCTAATGCTTACAACCTCTCTTATGGTTGGTTAAGCTTAAAAACATGGTTGAGACACTTAAATCAGAGGATTAAACCTCATAAACTTTCTGTTTTGTTAGGGTGTTTTGACCCACAAGTCATGTTCGAGCTAGTTCTTGATGTAGAGTGATTATGGAGCAACTTGGGTTGTTCCAAACATACAATCCTCGCATGATTTGATGATTTCTCTTAGTTAGATTGTTTATATTATACTAATCCTAGTTCGTGACCCTCCTTGGTTGTTTTTACATCAAGAGAAGTGGTGAACATTCAAGGGGTTCCTAAATGGAAGCTTGTCTTTCTACCCCATACATGACATCTATGAACTACTCGAGGTGCCTAAATGAAGATCTTAATCTTCTACCTCATACTTGAACGTTTGGACTTAATATTATATCTATATAACCTATACAATACTTAATCATATTATTCGAATAATCGAATCCTTGATGATGAACAAGTGTTCATATGTCAAGGTACTAGATTTCATCATCCTAGGCTATGATAACTCGTCACGACTCTAATGGAACCTTGTTCCATGAAACCACAAAAACTCCTTGGAGTACATAGTGTCAAGAACAAGTATCATATGTTTAGATGATTATTTTCACATGTATTTCTCATATACTATTTTCACATTGTTCTAAATACCGAATCTCGACTCTAAACATACTTGAACTTTAACCCTTGCACATTTCAACCTTCTAACCTCATCAACAACTCACGAATCTTTCAAGTCGGAAAGCTTATACAATTTTCGTGAGTATACTCGAACCCATTTTACTTTTTAAACACTTTTGGGTGCAACATGTATTCTATGTAAAAACACTAAACACTTGAAACTATTTGAATTATATTCTATCCACAGGTAAACATGTTCACCTCCCGCTAGTCTATTGGGAGCTATTCTATGAACGATTTGATGCTTGTTAATCTCATATGCTATGTAAACGATTAGTGTCTATATGCTCAATGACTTGGCTCGCCCACCTTAACAATTATAGTACTATGCATATGCTATAGGTTGTAACGCCCCGCCCCTTTTGTACTCGAGGGTATTGTTAAGTTATTCTATTTTACCTCCCGCTAAACTATTGGGATAGGCTATGTTAATTGCGTTGTATTCTAGGGTTTGAACATATAGTGACACTAGCTCAGCGTATTAGTAACTTGCATCATGTCATTTACGTTGGATATGAACTCATTTAAACTTTTTATTCTATTATGCTATGTATTCAAACTTGTATACTCGCCAACTTTTGTTGATTTTATTTTAATACATGTTGCAGGTTGTTAGACAAGACGATGAAGAAATCAAGTTAGGATGGACTTAGATACTCATTCAATAATAAACAATGTTGTTGCAATTTGTCTTTATTTGAAACAATGTATTCAAGTTTTAGTCATTAATGAAATTGGATTTAAATTATATTGTCACATAGTGTTATGATGCTTTTGAGCGATTTGTTCGTCTCATCCCGATGCTTCCGCCATCGGTTGGGGTGTGACAAGCAGCACCGAATTTTCCGAACCAAAAGATTTCCAATATCAATTCGGCACCAACTTTTGGGTGTTTTCTGTATTAGTGCCGGTTTTTAACTTCATGTACAGATACCGAACATGACCGTCTCGGTATTTTCGATACCACTACTGGTTCGATACCGGTTGACATCAAGCTTATCACAACCCCTGATATTAAAAAAATGATTAAAGTAAAAAAGTAAAGAAAATAACTATTATTATAATATTAAAAAACTATATATTATTATAATATTAAAATCACTATTCATTTCAATTCGTTTAATAATATACAGTAATAATATATAGTAATAATTAGCATCAGATTACACTACCTACCCAAAAAAATAAAATAAAATCCCAACATGATAGTAATAATTAGCATCAGATTACACTACCTACCCAAAAAAATAAAATAAAATCCCAACATGAGTTCACACGATTGTTTCAGAATTGTGGACACACTCCACTGTGGACACACTCCACTCTGCTTGCAAAGAGTTGAGTAAATACCTTAGCGAAGATGACATCCGCCATTTGAATTTTTCTTGTGAGACGGAACTTTATAAGGAAAACAATGATAAGTATAGCGGACCAATGGTGTGGATTTGTTGTGTTATGGAGGATTTGACTCAGAAAGAGGAATTAGTCCTCCTTTAGACTAATACCTGGGATATTACTACTCCTGAAGTATATCTCATAATTATATTTAGTAACATAATTGTAACCCATATACATACTTCTCATTCATGTACTGTAACACTTTGAGCACCTAATACAAAAAAAGAACTAGTTGTGGAGAGTGGATGTAGGTCATATTAGACCGAACCACTATAATCTTGTGTCCTTGTTTTTGTGATTTAGAGTGTGTGAGTGTGTGAGCTTGCTGCTTTTGTTCTAGTGTTCGTGTGATATCGTATTTTGACCCTAACAACTGGTATCAGAGCTCAGGCTCTTGATCGATTCATACAAACTAGGTAAAAGGTGAAGAAGAAGAACACTTACCTGTTGAAGGAGAAGCCATGGTCTCGGGTTTCAGGCACAGTCGCAGACATCGTGATTAGGGTTTCTGAACCAGCCGCCGCCACCGCCATCACTTCCCAACTCCGATTAGGGTTCCGATTGAAGACTTCTGCTGCAGATTGCGACTAGGGTTCCGACAACCCAGTAGCCGCCGCAGCCTGGGGTTACAAAATTGAAGACCATCCTTGTTGAATATCGTATCTTGGGTTACAAATTGAAGATAAGGTTTCGATTTTACTCGAGGTTCGTCAGATTTCAGAAAAAAAAAAGAATTTTTTTTGTTGGCCTGTGGGAGCAGCGTCGCGCAGGTAGAAAAAGGAAGAACAATCATGTTTTTTTTTCTTTCTTTTAGGGGGAAAATCAAGTTTCCTTTATTTGCAAAAAAAAAACCCCTCAACCTTTGGCAAGGATCTTATCAACCTAACAACTCAGAGAAATAGAATCGTATGCCAGTGATCAGGTGTCATTTGTTTCAGTTGTTTCGGTGCTGATTTTTTCAGTTTATTTTTCGATTTTAGTTTCATTTAGTCATGTTATTTGTTATCATGGCAGAAGACGGGAAGGTGGAAATCGAAAAGTTTGACGGGAAGAAGTTTGATTGGTGGAAGATGCAAATTGAGGCATTACTTTGTCAGAAAGACTTAGATGTTGCGGTGATGCTCCGGTTGTGTTTGTGGTGCTCCGGTGATGCTCCAGTGAAGTGCTCCAGTTGTGTTTGTTTTGAGGAGAAAGAAGAAGTTTTGTTTTGGGAAAAACACCTGCCCTTTGATTATTAATTGCTAGATTTATTGTTGATTTGTTGAAGTGATTTCAAGAACAGATTGAAATTTTGGTGTTATTTTAGGTATGAGAGATTTCATGAACTGATGAAGATTGAAAGAGTTGAGTTTTACGGTGGGTTCAGTGGCGGAGCCACACTTTGAACAACGGTGTCGTCCGACACCATTGAATTTTGTGTAGCAAATACAACGTATAATAGAAAAAATTCGAGCGACACCATTGTTTTTTTACGTGCGACACCATTGTCTTTTTACAAACGACGTCATTGTTTTGTTTTCTTCTAAAAGAATTACATAATAAACAAATTTATATTTAAAAAATTAGGCCCAGTTACTAGAATTTAATTAGTATACTTTAAATCATTAAAGGTCCATGCTTAATTTTTATTTTTTTCTAATCCAGTAAGCATTATAGCCCCATGTCTAATTGGTTTTGTTTCAGTTGTTTAACCTAACAGGATGTTTGATCATTTGAATGATACGTGCATTTGTTTGTTATAATGAAAAAGAGGTTTCTTTTGCAAGTTGCCATTGAAAACGATATGAATCATTTTCAAAACATGAAAATAGCAACTATTAAATGCATTTTTTTATATATTTCAAATGACTTTTGTAATTCTATTATGTGTTTATTGTACTTTTACTGTGATATTTACTTTTATTATGTGATTTGACCCGACTAGATCCGAACCGATCCAAAAAGTTTGACTCCGGGTTACTATAAACCGGAATATCCATAAAAATGACACCATAAGAAAAAATTTCTGACTCTGCCACTGGGTGGGTTATTAGTTTAAAAAGAATTATTAATTAAAAAGACGGGTGAAAAGACATTAATACCTCACATGCAAAGCATGTGAGGTAACTTAACTAAATAATCTAACGGTGTTAGTTGTAAAGGTTGAACCTGTAGCAAAACATGAACATAAAAGTTGGTTTTTACCGATTTCATAGTGAAAGGTACTTGCGTCTTACTTGTCTCTTCTAGATACCGTGGTCGTCACTTCATTGAAAATGAAGGAAGAAAAACAAGGCAACGTTAATGATGATCAATTAGTCTAACGATGGTGACGAGTTATACTTATTCAACATTAGGCCCATGATTATCTAATCTATAAATCAATAAAGTTGGGACCCAACATTTTGTTACATTTTCGTATTTCTTTCCTTCATCATTTATTCTTATTTTTAATTCTTAAAGATCAAATACAAAGTGGAAAAAACAAACCAAGAATAGGAAGAAATTTGTAGCATTGATCTAGTAATTCAATAATTGAGATTAAGCGGAATCTTACAATCACAGTAATAAAAAACAAGTGCTGAAAGCGTAAAAAAAATAATCATAATTATTGATTTTTAAACCAACTCCCCCCCCCCCCCCCCCCCCCCCCCCCCCCAATATTTAAACACCCACAGCTCTTTCATATGTTAATGTAAAAAAAATACACCATACACACAATATTTAAACACCCACAGCTCTTTCATATGTTAATGTAAAAAAAATATAAAAAAAATACACCATACACACAATATTTAAACACCCACAGCTCTTTCATATGTTAATGTAAAAAAAATACACCATAAAATGAACATGTAATTCTCTTTAGTTCGAGTATAATATTGTTATAATTTTTTCTGTTAAATAAAAAAAATAAAATAAAAACTTAACATGTTATGTGATTGGATATCATTACATGATTACATAGCATTACCTAATTAAATAATATCTTACATTCAAAACACGTATTACGTTAATTACATGATTTTTGTACACTACGTGATTATGTACCATTACGTGATTACATACTTTTGCTGCATGATTACATGTTAACAATCATATTCGTACCCATGGTTTGAAGTAGGGATGAGCTTGGTACCGGTACCGAAAATGTTCGGTACGATACTGGTACCAAGTACCAAATGCTCATCCCTAACTTAAAATACATATTGTCATATTCTTGTGGCTTCCTACCTTCAAACGGAATTTTCAGTTTGTGCAGGATCGGCCCCTTAGTTCCTAACCCATCATCATCAAACAAATAAATCTATTATCGATCAATCCCATTGCTCCTATCTAACTAGTCAACAAAACCTTCAATGTAGTAACTTTTTTTTTTTCGAAAGAGTATATCTACGATTATAGAAGGCATTTTAATCGCGTCTTCACTCTTCACTAATACTACATAATTTATTGTATTCAGAGGGTTAGTGAATAATTATTATTTTCACAAAAAAATCATTAATTATAAACTTACGTATTATATACACTAAATTAATATTGAAATTAATTCTTTGTACTTACCGTTAGTATAATTGTTGATTTTTCTTGAATCGGAAAATAGTCGTTCTAAGACTTTAAATTAAAAAGAAAAATTTGTGTCATACAAATAGCAAGATAAGTATAATATGGCATAAAATCATCGAGTCTTCCACTAATAACATGTATATATCTCCGAGTGGTGTTCAACGTAATTATGGGGTTTCTAACTAAGGGTATAAATGAATCGAACGGACACGGATAAAGCTTTGTTTGTGTTCGTTCGTTAAGGAATCAAGTTGTTCAGAACTGTTCGCAAACACTTACCTCGAACAAGATTTTTTGTTTGTATTCGTTCATTAAGGAAATGAAAGTGTTCATGAACCGTTCATAAACACTTACCAAATATAAATGAACGCAAACGAATACAGGAAGACAAAAAAAAAATTATGAAAATACATTAACACAAACAAACGTTCATTTTAAAATAAAATCTTCATTTCTTATCACAAAGATTACCAAGAATCCACAAAAAATAAACAAATACATAACATAATTATCCGAACATGGATGACATAATTGTCATAGACATAACTAAATTTTTATCTTTAGTTTCCTATACTTTTTATCTTTTATAAATTTTTTCGTTTTGATTTTGCAAGTGAACACATTGTAATCTACGTTTGTGTGGTTAGACTGGAGGGTATGGAGAGCCTCATCCCAAGGGGATGGGCCGCCACGTCACCGCCATGTAAGCGGGACCTAAAGGGGATGGGCCTAGGGGGTTGGGGGATGAACCCCTTTATATATATATGTGTATGTATAGGTGTTTGTGTGGGAGAGAGGGGCGTCGAACCCGGCTTGTGGAGGACGGAGTTGACGGGACGCGCCTATGGGGGGCGGTGTGGGGGTGCAGCGCCGGGTCACGCCGGGCCAAGGCCGGCCCCATACCCTCCAGTCTTACAATAACGAGCCGAGAGATCTGACCATTCAAAGGTAGGACCATGTCTTTGTTGCTGTTTCCTTTTTTAATATTTTTTTGGTCGTCTCAGTTTGGTTGGTGGTGTTAAACATTAAAGTTTGCTTCCTCCTAAAAGTCAAGGTCATTCAATTACATAAAAAGGAAGTTTCAGTGCAACAACAATACCGAAATTTCTTGGTACAAGCTGTTATTACTTATAAAAGAGATGTTTATGTATCTTCTTTTTTTTTTTTTTTTAAACGGCAAATTTGGATCACTGACGGACCACTGGAGTATCATCGTGCCACCAGAGGAACCACCCGATCATATCCATCTCCACTAGGCATAATGCCACACCAATTCAGGAGGAAACCCAATAAATATGAGAAAACCCCCCTAGTGGGAATCGAACCCAGGACCTATTGGTCACAAAGCTTTATCCCACCACCAAGATGCCACTAGGCTATAAAGCCATGGGCTTATGTATCTTCTGATTATAGATAATCAGCATCAACTTACTTGATACTTCGGTAAAAAAATCCCGACATGACCACCTCACCCAATTATTCAAGTGATAGATGTTTCCAGATTGTGAGCGCCATGTTTCACTCATTCGTTTATAAGTTAAACATGAGCTATTCTGACATCGACCAATTAGAGTATTCTTGTGAGATTGAGTGGGAAACGGAAAGCAGTGACCGGTTTAGCAAACCTATGGTGTGGATTGGGATCTACATTGCAACAGCTTCATTTTTTTGCATCCTTGCCATGGCAGCCGATTTGTTGCATGGGTTCAGAAGTAAAAAGTTCTGGTTTCCATGCAAATATTTCTCTCTTAATGCTGCATCTATCACGGTGATAGCCGTCACCATGAAACTGACAGTTGATCTAAGTAGTGTGATGCCAAATTACATGGACCAAGAAACCAAGCCAGGAAGTTTGGCTTTCATGTGCACGATGATGGCCAACTTAATGCCTTCACTGGCGTCTATGGACAACACGACACTGCTAGCAAATGTAATAGGTTTGTCTATTCTCGTTATCACCATGGTTGTGAATATTTGCATTCAAATAAATACCGGTGTTATTACCAATTCCCCTCTTGGCGATGCTCCGCCTCCAGCTGATTACGTTAACTTCAATATCATTGCGTCCGTATATGCGGCTATGGTCCTCCTGTTATTAATCATAATGATTTCTTCATCTCTAACCATTCCAACTTTTAAGGAAATTTTAGAATCCAAGTATCAAGCCACGTATAAAATATCTTTAAATGATCAACGTCTACAACATATCCAAATGTCTAGAGTTGAGAAACTAAGACAACACGTGAGAAGGTATTGGGTCATGGCAGAAACTGGTAGCCCTCAGTTTGTAATGGCTAGCAATCCATTATCCATTGCTGCTGGACTAATTTGTGTAATTAGTCTACTCATAAACATATTTTTGGTGGTTATATATACGGTTGGAGGCAATTGGATGTATCTGCGACCTCGTTATACATCGCCATACAAGTGGTCAACAACTGCCATTTTTGTAACACAGTCCGCTGGAGTAGTTGTGGGAACCATTGCTCCTGTATCTCGATGCTTTTCGGTTTTAAGCTTCAAGTTGGTCACTAGAGGGAACACGGATCGTTTCATGTTTTTAAAAGTAGAGAAGTACTACACCCAAAAGTTGCATGAGTGGAAACAAAGTCCTATACCTTTTCTATCAATCAATCGAAGATCAAGAAGCATCATTTGCAACTCAAAAGATATCATACTAAACGTTTGCATTGGTTTTCAAAAGGTAGTTGTTGTACTGTGTAAACTGATATGGCTCGTAGCTACAAGATTTGTCGTCAAGTGTTTATACTGTTGGAAGTCATTGAAGCCAAGTTGGTTTACTCCACCCATTTCCTCAAGCAATGACGATATAGATGAAGATCTCAGCCATTACGTCTTACAAATTGACAAGGAAATGGAGCTTGCTGGAAAAACACTGAAGCAAATTTCAAGCTCTCTGAATTCTTTCATATTGAAGACTTCTGAGGAACAAAATAGCAATCTTTTGAAGCTTCTCGAGAATACTACTGGATTCCAAGGAGTAGAGATCTTTGACACTGATCATGTTCAGACTCTGCTTCCAAATGAACTGGTTAACACCTGGAGCTTACCGATAGTAACGCTAACATGCATTGCTGTTGTTCTCCCCAGTATCCCTAAGGACACAATTGAGAACTTGTTCAAAAGTGTTGGTGAAGGTCTTTCCCTCACTCATATTGTGGAAGAGAATCTCAACTGTTCAAGGGAATATGTATATATTCGAAAGGCCAGTATGGCCTTATGGCACGAGGTAGGAAACAAATGTAAGTGGTTGGACATTCCTCTAGAAAAAGAAGATTTCAAAGGAAAAACAACAATAGAAATCAATAAATGGTTTTCGGATAAAGCTAAAGAAATTGTGACAGAAGTCAACGAAAGCACCAATGGAGAACAGGGGGAGACCCCTTCTAAGACATTGATTGCTGCCAATTCAATGTACCGAATCACACAAACAATCTTGCTTAGACACCAAAGCAAGACAGAGCCATTCACCCACAAGGAGTTGTTTGCTTATTTAAATGGCATGATTGCAGACATATTTTATGCTTGCTTCACCAACATGCCGCGAGTCATAACAATGAAATGCCATGAAAGTGTGATAGAGAAAAGAGAGGCAAGTGTGAAGGTTGCTGCAAAGCTTCTTGGTAAGACTACAAAGATAATAGAAAGACTAGAGACTATACGTTTGGTCTAATAATTTCTTCTGTACCTCTCTGAAACATGCAGGAATAAATATTAAGCAGCCACACAAATGGTCCATCATAATGACAATATATTCTATTTCTATCCCTTTTCTATTTTGTTTTTGTTTTCCGCAAGTCTTGTATATGAAACTTCAAATGTCTTCATGCAACTCTAGATGTTTGCAGTGTTTTAATTTTCTGTTACACAAGAAAGCATACACGAGTATTTTGTATAATGTGACAAAAAGTGTTTGGTGAACCAAGAAGCAGGTCATGACTTTATGTCTTGATGAACCAAGACTTGCTAATTGAATAACAAACAATGTAAAATTTTAAAAATATTTTACAAGAATGAAACATTATTTCTATTCAAAAAAAAAAATCTACCTAATGCTAACTTAACTCTTTGATAACCATTAGACCATGTGTAGTGGTAACAACTTATCATGCCCCCACCATGGGGCATTATCCGACACGTGGCATCCTAGTCAGCGTTGGGGCATTATAGCAAAAGTGGCGTAGTGGGGCATTATGCCAATAACCCCCATTCAATCATTAAAAAAAAAAAAAAAAAAAAAAGGAAACAAAGGTGATTGGCTGGTCAAAGGGTTGAAGAATAAAAAAAAAAAAAAAAGAAAAAGAAAAGGCCCCTTACTTGGACCACTTTCATTGGCCACATGCATGTTCAATTTCATCACTTCAGCGTTTTATTAAACACGCCTGCATGCAAGATTCCAAATTATAATGCCCAAAAACGCTTGATGTAATGGGGGGAGGGGCGTTTCCGGGCGTTTTTTTTCAATTTTTTTAAAAAAAAAAACGCCCCACTACGGGTGCTCTTATAATATGTTTAAATATTAGTGTGTATAGAGTCCGTCGGTTAGAGTGTGTGAGTTTGTTATCAACCCCATTAGTTAGTTACAGTGAGTTAGTTACATCCGAGGCTCATTGTATCCTGTACTCATTGAGATTCATTCAGTTAGTGATTTGGTTGAGCTCACGTACCTTTGTTATGGTATCAGAGCCTCAACCGATCTCCCCGGTGGCTCAAACTCTTTCTCCGGCAAAGGTTGTTGAATCTCCAACCTTGTTCTTCTTTTCGGATCTTCTTGTGGCTATCTTCTTCTTTCTCCGGCGAAGCTTGTCAGATCTTCGGTGATCTGCTCTGTTCTTTCTTTCTACTATGTTTTATTCTCTCAGTCCATCTCCTGTGTCCTACCTTTCTGCCATGGCTACTACATCAACTTCGTCTTAACACAACTTGTCATACCGAAAACATCAACTACTCACGTTCTTAAAACGCTCGGTTTGTTAGATATTTTGGATCGTAACTTACCTATTCATCCGAGGAACGTGAAATTTGGGACAAGTCTGATTTATGTATCAACGTTCATTACTGCAAGTGTATCATCTTCATTTCTGTATCTTGCAACAGACACACAAACATCATCACGAACTTTGAAAAATTGTTGAAGATTCTTTCAATCAACAACTATTTGCTAAACGAAATCAATACAGAACTCAATTCCACTTACTCCCCCATCGATTCCTCACGGCCGCATTAAATCCCCGGCCACTGCATCAGGATCATCGGGTGTCAATTACATGTCAAATTTGTGACAAATCTGGCTATAAAGCTGCATTTTGCTACTATCGGTTTACTCCAATCGATTTGTCGTTTCGAGGACGGAATAATGGTGGATGGTGGCGTGGTAATTGTGGTCGGTTTGGCGGTAATCACGGCAAACGGTGGTTACTATTCAGCTCGCATAGCTGACCTAGGGTTTGGTGGTGGTCACGGATCCGGATCTGATGTTGATATGCGAATCTTTGACTCCGGGTCAAGTTATGACCCGCGTGTTTGGGGTTCCGGGTCGTTTAACAAGGACCCCCTTATTCCCACATACCATATATCTTATTTTCACATCCCCTATTGTATACGGGCCGTATACAGTTATACGGCTCGTATAGAATGTTTTTGAATAGGAAAATGCGCAGGGAATGTTTTTTTTGTTTTATTATATACGGGCCATATATAGTTATACGAGTCGTATACATGTGTATACGATTTGTAAAACGTATACGGCTCAATGGATTTATTTTTGTGGGTTTTTTATGTTACCACATTTATACGGGCCGTATAACTATATACGGCCCGTATATAATGGCGTTTTTTTCAAATATCACCATTTTTCCCGTAAAAACATAATCATTCTAGGGTTTCTAAACTTTTCATCACCTTTAACAATGTCAATAAACGTTGATCGGAAATGCCGCTTAAATCGGAGCACAGGTAGAGTAACGTTACCGATCAGTCCGTTGATGGAAACCTTAGCGATTGCAGAGATCTTCGTGTTGGTTATTTATCGATTCCGAATAAATATCAGAAGAACCCGACACAAACAAGTTCTCCACAGTTTGTTATTCAGATCTCTATTCGGTCATTTTTCCAAACTACAACACATGATAACTTTAATCGCAGATCACGGGCTTAAGTAGTTGAACCCGACACAAACAAGT
The DNA here is from genome assembly GCA_030545235.1 of Helianthus tuberosus. Lineage (NCBI taxonomy): Eukaryota > Viridiplantae > Streptophyta > Magnoliopsida > Asterales > Asteraceae > Helianthus > Helianthus tuberosus. Next base: position 2,816,103 of record CM060422.1, on the reverse strand, counting down.
TCTCCACAATGACAACTTTGTGAGGGTGAGGGCCGTATATTGTTATTTCTGTTGTTCAGTACTTCCGAGATCTGACCCAACCGAAATCCACAATCAATTTACTTATAAACCCTTGAATCCCAACGCTTCATTTGTAACCGTAAGGATGATGCAAATTTGTACGTAAAGATCTCTACACAAACTCTTCTACATCTTTTAACCAGTTGTCCATCTTCATCTTCAAGAACAATGATGAACATATGATGTCAGATAATACTTCATTTGTCGAGAAACCATACTGTCAAGAAACTAACATCTTTTAATACTTCATTGCGTATGTGCTTGTGCTGTAGAAACTGGTGATGAATTTGTGTATCTAAATCAGGTTCTCTGCCTTAGATCGGTCATTCCTTGTGATACATGAACGTTGTATTCTTGTCTTTCAGAAGAGTTTGTATTGAACCAATAATACTTCAAACATTCTAAACCCTACCTGGAAACAAACCAACAAAATCCTGATAGTCTTCTAGCAGAACCCGACACGTCTTCTATCATGTGACGGACACAGGTGCAAGAGAATGGCGAGTTATTTTCAGTTATTTCTGTTGATCCACAAATTCCGTTGTTTAAATCAGAATCAGGTTCTCAAGACAAGGATCGTTCTAATAGATTAAAGAGAATAAACCATTTTTAACCCATAGTATACGAGCCATATCAGAATATACGGCCCGTATACAATCATCGTATACATTGTATACGATCGGTAAATTTGTTTTTTTACCGAGAGTATACGGCCGTATAAACGGTATTCGGCCCGTATACATATGGTAAAAATTTATTTCTTTCCTTTTCATGAGGTAAATCCGGTTTCAACATCAAGGGTTGTATCGGAATCAGGCGTTGGAAGGATTGTAGTAGCAGGACATTGGTACCACTGTGAAAATTGCATCAGGAGGGGAGAGAGTCTGATACAATAAGGATGTTGGGAATTAAACGCATGTACGTGATAAAATAAGGATGTTCGCATAAACATATATTCGTTTCATAACCTCCTCCTATAAATCAACCACAACTAACAAAGAGCCTGTATTATAAGCCATCCTATGTCTTTTACCAACCGAAGAGGCAGCAGAAGACGTGCCGGGTTCTTCCAACATTCACGAACCACAATGGACTCAGACTCATACTACTCACCCTCCCCTGAGGAAAAGTTTTCCCGACGACTCAAGAAAATCCACAATCAATGTATACAGGTGCAAGAGAATGGCGGGTGATATAGTAATTTTCAATAATGTAGGAAGGGTTGAAGTAGTAGGACATTGGAATCTGGTTCTCAAACAAACCAACAAAATCCTGATAGTGAAAAACATCAACAACCATTTTTTTCTTTTCCTTCAATTTCGAGAACATTCTCCCTGTGTATGTGCTTGTGCTGTAGAAACCGGTGATGAATTTGTGTACACAACTGAACGTTAATTGATATTGTTTTAGACAAGAACAGATAATGAACGGATTGTTGGTGGATAACGCAAACAAGTTCTCCACAGTTTGTTATTCAGATCTCTATTCGGTCATCTTTCCAAACTACAACACACGATAAGTTTAAACTTTATAGTGTGTGATTTGACCAGGAAATGATTGGAGGTGAAGGTTCAGTGCACGAAAAGTTTCTTACGAAATGTACGTGACAAAACAAATATGTTGGGAATTAAACGCATGTCCGCAATCCCGCGTTGATAGCTTCCGTTTTATTCAGACTCCTTACAACTCTCATCAAATGCCTCACCCTTCCTTTTATTCTATAAATATTAAATAAAGAATAATACCATGCCCGTAATCCCGCGTTGTGTCACACCCCGACTTTCCACGTGTCACCGGTGGGCCCGGTGGAGAGTATCGTGACGTGGTTGGTAACATAATAGTCAAACAACACAATTATATAAATGCACAGCGGAAGCAGAAGATAAATATTATTACATTCCGAATATAAAGTAATATCCAGTATTACAACGGAAAGTAAAGGATCCACAGGCGGATCTTTAAACATATCATTTGTTCAACAGACTTTAGACGCCTAGAACTTGCAAGATTCCTTATTAGCGCCCTGAGCTTCCAGCCAATTTCGTTCAGTACCTGTCACTTAACCTTTTTGGAAAATACGTCAGTTTTCACTGGTAAATACACTCAACCGACTCATTTGAAAAGAGTTTAAGAAAATTGGTTTGAATGCACGTGGCACAAAATATCTTTATAATTTGATTAAAATGCACAGAGGCAAAATTAACCTTTTTAACTTGGGAAAATTATTTGTATATAATCTTGTATACAGTTTTACTTATTTGTCGTCCGTTAGGGCCGGTTTGTAGGGCCGGACTAGATTAACTGACACGCCACATGTAAAATGCCCACAGGCTATCATCCTCCAAGTGGATTACCAGTTCCGGTATAATGCCCACAAGGATGATACCTCGGAGTGGATTACCAGTTTTTACATAATGCAGCTGTCAGGTGTATGCCTACACCCCGTGCTTAAGTCGTGGCCATTACTTCGAATGATGCCAAGGATATCCGGGACATGGTCATTAACCCCCAAGGCCATACACCAAATAATACATATTAAACGGGTTGTAAGTACATCAATCACAATACGATTTAAATAATTACACACCCGACCAAGCGGTACTTTTATAGTGCCGTATCCCAAGCCCGTATAGGGAAAATAAGTTAAGAGTATTTACCTGAGCTAGCTCCTGTCTTAAATAGTAAGAATTTAATAACTCAGCCGTATTCACTTAAGTAAGCGTAGGTACCATTTACCGGAAGGCTCTAGTCTGGAATGATTGTATAAATAACCTATTAGAATGCTAACGGGTCTTTAATTAAGCCTAAGCTTAGACCAGTTAGTCTTACAGGAAGATACGGTTCGTACGCATGATTAAGCGAAGACCGGTTTAGAATGCGATTTAGACCCGACAAGTTCAGAGATTTTCCTAATATGGGTTTATCATTCACATTCTGGATTTTGAGATAAAACCATTAAGGTTTGACCCGTTTCGGCTAATTTATGTAAACTTGTTACATAAACCGAACCGTACGCGTAATAAGCGTGACGGGTATTCATGAGAGCCATATACAGGTTTCCTAAGTTAATTATGCCTCAAATATGTTGTGACGTTAGTAAGATGTCTTTCATTATGCCCGAACGTATTTAAACGCAAACTAGGCCCCGTAGGGGTAGTTTGGTCATTTAAAAGGTTATAAAAGAGTTTAAGTATTTATCTGAGTTACAGGTCTGATATAATCAGCAAAAATACTTATTTTGATAAGTTATAACAGTAGGTTAAAGTATATATGTTAATTTACCAAGTATAACCAAACTATGCACCGTAGGGGCATTTTGGTAATTTCACATAAGCCGAAAGCTCAAAACTGGAGTCTGAGTTAATCAACCTTTGCTTACTGTTAAAATATTCTAATTTGCCTAAAATATCAGTAGGTATCAACCCGGGTATGTTCAATATGATTTTAAAACATACTATGCGTTAAAAACGCTAAATAAGGCGATTAAAGGCCAATTCCGGGTTCGATACTTAAATCTGATATTTTTATATTTCCAGAAGGCTTAAAATAATTTATTTATCATATGTGATCAGTAGCAAAAGGTTTGGAGTCGTTTAGCAAAAGGTTTCAATCTGCTGACCTCCTATCTGCTGATCTTACTAAGGGGGTGTTTGGCCTAGTTTTTATTTTTTGGCTTATGCTTATATTTTAAAGTAGCTTATAGCTTATTTTCTATCATTTGATAAGTTTTTTTAAATGTGTTTGGATTAGCTTATAGCTTATTTATATCATTTGCCCTTACACAAATAAGGCTTCTTCAAATAAGCTAAAAAACCATCATCAAATAAGCTTCTTCAAATTAGCTTATATAAGCTAATAAGCATAATCTTAAAAAGCTAAAGCAAACATCAAATTAAGCTTATTTTGTAAAAAAAGCTAAAAAAAGCTATAAGCTTTGTTAAAAAAGCTAGGCCAAACAACCCCTAAGTGCTGACCTACAACTGTTGCCTTGCATCTACTGCCAAATGTCAAAGACTGATGGAAGACCAAAGCCCTGCTGATTCAATCTACTGCCTTGAAGTTTGGTACTGCTGATCCGGACAAGCACTGTTGGGTTCACAGCAGTGGAAGGATACAGCAGCTGTTTAAGTCTTTTGTGTAATGAAATGTAATAGCAGTAGTTAGTACATCAGTGTTTGTATTGATCAGAGGTTAGAGTTTGTTAGGAGGTTAGATGTCACTTTCATGGTGATGTCAGCTAAAGATGCTCAGTGGTTTGCTAGTGCCTATAAATAGTTCAGTACTTTGTACTGTTCTATTAGCTCTTGCAATACCGTCTTCTTTGCACGAACAAACGCTGAGCTCTGGCTGAGGGGGAGTTTGTATTCAAGCATTACTTGTAATCGTTGTTGAAAGATAATTCAATCATTCGGTTTCTTGTTAAAAATGTCTTAATCAAAGCAATACTCTCGTTTGATTGTATGCAAAGTTTGTTTCCATAATTAATTCCGCTGCACAACTCTTTCATTTCCATCTTAAGTTCAAACGAAAATACAATCAGAAACAAACTCAGATCCAACAATAATTCTTTGAAACATTTCACTCAAACGAATCACCATCCGATCGAACGGCCATCCGTCCAGATGACCATCCAACCGGATGGCTGGACAAATAGAGATACTTCTCAACTTTTAAAATGCTACAATGAAAACTTCAAAGTTCAAACAATACACAAACACATCCATCCCAAACGGAAGACCCTCCGACCAAATGGCCATCCGTCCGGATGACCATCCATCCGGACGGTCATCTGATCGGATCACTATCCGTCCCTCACCTCACTCGACACCGTTTTACGCACTGTTCAACGCTTATACTGTCGTTATTTGATCAGGCCAATCTCTCCAGCGCTCCCTTCAATCCAAGCTTGTGTTTATTTAGTAAACACGAACTGTGAGTATACTCGATCCCTTTTTGCTTAACGCACTTTTGGGTGTTACATACGTTACTTATATCAAATCACATCGACACACAACGCAACTACTTTTAAACGATAACCGCTTTGCATGTTATACGTGTTATTCGATAAATGCTTGTATGTTATGTTTACACAGTGATTGTTGCCTGACACCTTAGCAACGATAGTACTATAGTTTGGACTCAGCACCTGTCGTGGATAGGGTTGTTAAGGGTTTTACTTCACGTGTCACGGTGGTGATATGTGTTGCACATTCTACAACTCGCAGTCATGTCTGTGCATATTTCATTGTCGATAGCTTACATGTTTCACATTTCTACGTGTTACATGCTGGTTATGCGTAAATCGCTTTCCCTACTATTATACTATTAAACTTGTATGCTCACCTTTACACTATGTGTATTGACCTATTTTAACGTATGTGACAGGTGTTTAGGATGCTTGCTATGTTGTTGAATTTCTATGGAATCAAGCTAGGGGAGTCTAGAAAAGAACTAAACAATATTTTAGTTGTCGAAACAATATTTGTCTTTGAGAAAACTATGTCTGTACTAACTGTTTTTATTTGATATGTTTTGGTATGGGATGTGACGTTAAATATCTGGTAATTTTAGTTGTTATGGATTTCTCCTAGACAATCTGTTTCGCTCAGTGCCTCACCCCGATGTTTCCACCATCGGTTGGGGTGTGACAGATTGGTATCAGAGCCATAACTATAGGGAATTAGGCAAGACTCGACCTAGTCCGGGTCGATGTCTTAGTAGTGACCTAGTCTATAGTCTAAGTACCAACAGACCACCTTGTGCAAACCCGGTAGGGGTTCTGCACGAGCCTATTTCTGTTACGCTCTCTCAAACTCATTTGCGCGAACGTCGCATACTACAGCTTCGCGCACAACCAGTCTTTCCTAAGACTTGAATGCACTATCGCCTTTCCTAAGGCGGGCACGACACGCACAATTTTCGAAAACAAACGAGTGATTGGATCGAGATTAGGTGTGAAAACCGCAAACTCTCGATTAAATCACTCGTTCGACGCACCTTTTTACTGTAAACACGATAATTTGCGTTGAACCAGGAGTGAAATCCATACTTTGGCGCAAATCTCTCTCTCTCTCTCTCTCGTGATTCTATCACACAAACAGGAACAAAGTCATTAAGTTAGGGGTGAAACCCGCATCTTAATGACTAGTTCCAATCTCTATTTTGGTTTTACAAAACTCCCACCAAAGTCTCGATGGATTCCAACGACTCGAGTTATGTGAATAACCGAAAGGATGCGTGCCATTCACCGTATGACGATGAGAGAGCACAGTCTAATAGGCCAAAGCATGTACTCGAAGTCCTTGAGAATAGTCGAATCACTTTGTGTAACGCCTCGTATCTTCGTATTTCTATTTTAAAAATGTTCGTATTCGTATTCTAATTTAGAAACCTTACATTCGTATTTTAATTGTAATCTCACAATTCAAGGCGTTAATCATAATAAAATTCATATTTTATACATACTTTTTTTTATTATTCACACAACCAATCATTTAAATACGTATTTATACGCAAACTGACACTATTCATACGTACAAATACTTATACATACATCCTCAATACTTGAATTATACTTTCATACTTTTTATATACTCAATTACATAATATATACTTAAGAAATACCAAGAAATATACCAATCACCTTTTCCACCTCTTTTCTTCTCCAATCACATTTTCCACCTCCTTCAATCATCTTTCCACCTCATCAATCCTCTTCCACTTTTTTTAACCAATCATATTTCACCCTTTTCCACCTTCTTTACCTATAAATACCAATCTCCTTCTACCATTTTCTTCACACCATTCTTCTCTCTATCTCTCTAGTTCTCTCAATCTCTCTAAATCAAGAATTCTAAGAATTCTAAAAGAACATCAAGTGTTCAAACCATTCTTCTCTCTTCGTAGTATGCTCTGTGGTTGCAGCTTAGTCTGATCTTCCACATCAGAAACGGGGATTCTTTTGACAGTTTTGTTTACGGAAGAATTGTACCGCTTATAGGCTTGAAGTTTCCAACCTTCAACTCGTCACGGGATTACCAAAGGAACAACTTTGAGAAACCGTGAGTATACTCGAACCCATTTTTACTCTTAAACACTTTGGGTGCAACATGTATTCTATATCAAAACACTTGGCACTTGAAACTTATTTGAAACATACTCTATCCATTTAAGCATGAAACATGAAACTTGTGATACTTATCTTGTGCTATGTGAACGTTTAATCCTTGTGAAGGGCCGCTCTAACGATTGGTAGTACTATGCATAGGCTATAGGAATAATGCACCTCCCCCGTTTGTACACGAGGGGTATTGTTAGGGTATCATTTGAAACTCCCGTTAAAACTTGGGGAGAGACACTTAAACGCATCGTGAAACTTTGGGCTATCACTTGGACTGCGTAAACTAGCATGGCTGAAACTATTTTTATAATGTTTATATTGGATATGAGTTTTATTCTATTTATGCTATGTAACAAACTTGTATACTCGCCTTTGCTTTTGCATTGACACTCTATTTTAATACATGTTGCAGGTTGATAGTTGAAGTATGACTGAATGATGAAACAAGTTTAGGGTGGACTAGATACACACCTTTAATCAATTTATCTTTGGATGTGATGTTATTTGATCAATGTTGCTATTCTTATTTTAAATGTTGTATAACAATTTAGCACTTGCAATGAAATTTGGATTATTTAATTATCGTCACAAATAGTGTTATGATGTCTCGAGCAATCTTCACACTTCGTCTCATCCCGATGTTTCCGCCATTGGTTGGGGTGTGACACTTTGGGTAGTCAACGTCTATCACCCAAGACAATCTGATTTCGATTTTATGTCTTTATGTGTTTCAATTCTAAGCTCGCAGTCGCTGATTCCTCGATTTTATGTGCAAATTTTATGCGTTTTACGTGGTTTTAAATGTTTTTGTGTTTTGATCTTATAGATAATTATTATTTACTTTAATCTCTTCTAATTAATTATAGATAACCCTCCTATTAAATATTATTTAGTTTAATCTCTTATAAATAATTATTATTTAGTTTAATTTTAATTTAATCTCTTCTATAAAAAAATTCATAGTTATTTATTAATGAAACATTCGATAACTTTTAAAATTGCGTTTATTAAAATATCTAACGATAACTTTTAAAATTTCGTTTGATGAAAAGGGAACACACTCAAATATATCATCTATTTATTATGAGGATTTTAATTATTGTATATTAGTTTATTTTAAGAAATTGTGCATATAGTTAGGTTCTATATTTGTTTTGTCATATTATTATTATTATATTAAATTAAATATATAACTTGATTGTTCATACTTAGGTCCTTAATTTGTTTGTCATATTATTATAACTAAATATATAACTTTATTGTTATTACTAACCACCTATAGTGTTCGTTCATTTTTGAAAAATTGGGGATTAAATTCAAAATTTTGATAAATCACAGGGATCATCCATATACTTTACTCAACATATTATTTTCATAATTTATTACTATTTAACTTTAAATATATATAAAACAAAATGTTGCAATACGTCGCTAAAATCAAGCTAAAAATCTAATACTTATGTGAATATTTTTTAGATTCAAATTATTTTCGGTAATGTGCGAATTATAATTGTAACTTTCTATTCCTCGTTAAATATAATGTAATACGTAAATACAATAATAAGTATTATATAATATAGTATATTTATTTTTGTATTATTTTCAACGACAATTTAATTACATGTTTCTTTGATGAATTTTATAATAGTAACATACATTCTCTTTATATTAACTCATTTATGTCAATTTAGTATATAAATGTCTCCATCTTTGGTTTGCATTTACAAGAAATATTTATTATATAGTTTAAATTGTTCAACCCGTTTAACACACGGGGAACTAACCTAGTAGTAATATATAGTAATAATAATAATGTTTTTTTTAAAGTTAAATAGTAAAACCTCTAAAAATTAATAATTATAATATATTATATATTATTATATTATGTTAATATTTCCTTTTATTATTGCTGGTTTTTTTTCTGAAATTCAAAATTGATTCTCTTTTAAGTTTTGTAAAGAGTTAAATGTCATTTTAGTCCTTATGGTTTGGGACATTTTCCCAGTTTAGTCCAGGGTTTTCATTTTTCAACTTTGGGTCCAAAAAGATATCACCGTTGCCATTTTAGTCCACTGGGTTAACTTCATCAATTTTTTCTGTTAAGGAGAAGGCCAATTCGGTCAGTTTATATGTAATTATGTTAACTATAAGGGCAATTCGGCCATATAAAATGACCAAATTGGCCTTCTCGTTAACATAAAAAATGAATGAAGTTAACCCAATGGAATAAAATGACAAAGGTGAAACCTTTTTGGACCCATAGGTGAAAAATGAAACCCATAGACTAAAGTGACAAAATGATCCAAATAGCATTTAACTCTTTTCAAAACTTAAAAGAACAAACTGTGTCATGCAAATGTCATGTATTATGTAATACAATTATTTGTTTTAGAATGAAAAACTAAATTTGTTGAGTATTTGTCATGGAGATCATGTTTTGTCTTTGATTTCTTATCTCAAAGAGTCAAAAATTCAATGTATGATATTTCTTGTATCCTTTCCTTTTGTTTGTCTTCTACTTTGAATTGGTAGTCAAAGTCTCCGTCTGAAAAGTGAATGTGTCATTCAATTGCATTAAAAGGAAGGTTCGGTGCAACAATACCGAAATTTCTCGATATAAACTGTGATATCTTACAAAGAGATGCTTAAGGGTGAGAGGGGCACTCCCTTAAGAGGGGAGTTCCCTCTCTTACGCATAACCAATCCTTGTGTGCCACGTCAACTCCCCTCTTAAACTCCCATAACACCCTAAATTGATGGTGGCACTCCCCTCTTAGGGGACTTGGTTTTTTATTTATTTATTTGTTGTAATTATGCATGTTTATAAAAAAATATTAATAAAAATTAAATAAAATTTAACAAAAGACATTTAAAAGTAGAAAATAAAAATAAAAATTAAATTCAAACTAGAAAATTAAAATTACATTCAAACTAGAAAATAAAAATTACATTAAAACTAGAAAATAATAATTTTAGAAATCGCACGGCCACCCGTACTTGTTAGCGATGTCGCGTTTTCGGGCGAGGATGAACGGCAACATATTTGGCGGAGCATCGTCGTGCGGCTTGATGAATGTTTCCATATCTCGATCGTAATTGTAGTTTTTCATCGTCTCGCGTTGTTCCGATATGAGCTCGAGAGCCCGCGACTCTCTTTTCTTCCTCAATTCAATCGCCTCCAATTCAATCGCGTGCTTCTTTTCTTTCATGGCGGTGTACTCTTTGAATTGTTCCGCCAACTCGGCCGAGCTTCCCTCGGACGATGTCGCTTGACGCTTGTCTCGCCGTTGTGCTCTTTGTGGCGAGGGGTCTTCGTGTGCTCTCGCCGTTGACTCCGCTTCCTCGTGTGCGATCCTACATATTATAAAATAATAAGTGTTAAAAAAATATGAACTTAGTAAAGAAAATTAAAAAATATACAATGTTAAAAAATATAATTTTTACCGCTTGTTGGTATAGGCCGTTGAAAAAGTTTATTTTCGTCATCATCGGGCCCCATTTAGACCGTACTTGATGCATGGTCCGGTTACTTCCACCGAGGGTGGCGTTAAAATGATCTAAAATCTTACGCCAAAAACTATCGCGGTTTTGTTGATTGCCCTTCTTTTTGTTGGTAGAGCAATGTACCCACGCCTTCGCCAACGCCTCTTCTTGGACATTTGTCCATTTTTCGCTCGCCATTTTTCCCTTTTTATCCCGAGCGTCATCTTCTTCGTTGCCGGCGTCTTCATCCACATTATATTCATCGTCCTCGTACTTGTCGCCCAAATTTTGAGTTTCGGGCACTACCTCCTCGTCCTCGTGAATAGTAGAGGACGTTCAACATTTCCTCGTGTAGATGGAACTTGTGGGGAACGAAAATCATATGTGTCGAAGGCGGGGGATTGAGGTGGATCCATTGATAACAAATTTTGAAAATAGCCGAAATTGGGTTGAAGGTTGGTTGCTTGGGTGTTGTAAAAGGAGGGGTGTGAAGGTTGTTGGAAAAAAAAACGGGGGTTGTGAAGTATATCCGAAAGGGGGTTGTGATTGTGCACTTGCACCGCTCGAACCACCACGAGACGGTTGCTTGCCCCGTCCCTTAGTTATTTTCTTGGCTTCGCGGGGTTGGTTCTCCATTGCTCGGTTTGAAGTGGGTGTGGTTTGAGAGTATAAAAAATTAGTGAAGTGGGTGTGGTTTGAGAGTATAAAAAATGTGTGAAATTGTTGTGGTTTGAGAGTATAAAAAATGAGTGAATGGTGTGGTTATTTATATATGTTTTAAAAAGTGATTTTTTTTTTTTAAATTCGACCGTTAATAATCGACCGTTCCTCAAGATTCATGCCCATTCAACGCGGTGACTCCACACCGATTACCCTCACCGATTCGGGTCCCCGCATGGATGGCGGCGGTGTTCCCGATCGGTGGATGTGGTCACCGAACCACTCCCCGCTTTACGCCCCGTTCACCCTAAGCTCTTTTTAATAAACTAGTTTTAAAGAAATTCGCGTTGCGGCGAATTTCTTTTGTTATTTAGTCTGTGTTTACATGTGTTTTGAAATTACTACGAGCGTGTTGTGAACGGAACTTCTGACAAGAATAAAAAGAAAATGTAGAAAAAAACACTAAAAGATAACCGAAAGAAAATCAACAAAAAAAGTTGTATGGTAACGATGTTGTTCGTATGAAACCCGTGGTCAGAGATGAGAAAATTGTTCTGGGTACCGCTACCAAATTTGCCGACCTGAAAGATCTTAAGTACCAATTCGGTACCGACTTTTGGCGTTCCTGGTAACGGTTCACTACCGTTTTTTACCTTCAAATACGGGTACCGTAACCGGTATTTTCGGTATCAGTACCGATTCTATATCGGTTGGCACCGAGCTCATCCCTACCCCTGAAACTAAAAAAAGAAAAAATTAAAAGTTGAAGAAAATCAACAAAAGAAAGTTGTACGATACCGTTGTTCGTACAGTAACCGTGATCAGAGATGAGCAAATGGTACCGGGTAGCAGCACCGAATTTTCCGAACCAAAAGATTTCCAATATCAATTCGGCACCAACTTTTGGGTGTTTTCTGTATTAGTGCCGGTTTTTAACTTCATGTACAGATACCGAACATGACCGTCTCGGTATTTTCGATACCACTACTGGTTCGATACCGGTTGACATCAAGCTTATCACAACCCCTGATATTAAAAAAATGATTAAAGTAAAAAAGTAAAGAAAATAACTATTATTATAATATTAAAAAACTATATATTATTATAATATTAAAATCACTATTCATTTCAATTCGTTTAATAATATACAGTAATAATATATAGTAATAATTAGCATCAGATTACACTACCTACCCAAAAAAATAAAATAAAATCCCAACATGATAGTAATAATTAGCATCAGATTACACTACCTACCCAAAAAAATAAAATAAAATCCCAACATGAGTTCACACGATTGTTTCAGAATTGTGGACACACTCCACTCTGCTTGCAAAGAGTTGAGTAAATACCTTAGCGAAGATGACATCCGCCATTTGAATTTTTCTTGTGAGACGGAACTTTATAAGGAAAACAATGATAAGTATAGCGGACCAATGGTGTGGATTTGTTGTGTTATGGAGGATTTGACTCAGAAAGAGGAATTAGTCCTCCTTTAGACTAATACCTGGGATATTACTACTCCTGAAGTATATCTCATAATTATATTTAGTAACATAATTGTAACCCATATACATACTTCTCATTCATGTACTGTAACACTTTGAGCACCTAATACAAAAAAAGAACTAGTTGTGGAGAGTGGATGTAGGTCATATTAGACCGAACCACTATAATCTTGTGTCCTTGTTTTTGTGATTTAGAGTGTGTGAGTGTGTGAGCTTGCTGCTTTTGTTCTAGTGTTCGTGTGATATCGTATTTTGACCCTAACAACTGGTATCAGAGCTCAGGCTCTTGATCGATTCATACAAACTAGGTAAAAGGTGAAGAAGAAGAACACTTACCTGTTGAAGGAGAAGCCATGGTCTCGGGTTTCAGTCACAGTCGCAGACATCGTGATTAGGGTTTCTGAACCAGCCGCCGCCACCGCCATCACTTCCCAACTCCGATTAGGGTTCCGATTGAAGACTTCTGCTGCAGATTGCGACTAGGGTTCCGACAACCCAGTAGCCGCCGCAGCCTGGGGTTACAAAATTGAAGACCATCCTTGTTGAATATCGTATCTTGGGTTACAAATTGAAGATAAGGTTTCGATTTTACTCGAGGTTCGTCAGATTTCAGAAAAAAAAAGAATTTTTTTTGTTGGCCTGTGGGAGCAGCGTCGCGCAGGTAGAAAAAGGAAGAACAATCATGTTTTTTTTTCTTTCTTTTAGGGGGAAAATCAAGTTTCCTTTATTTGCAAAAAAAAAACCCCTCAACCTTTGGCAAGGATCTTATCAACCTAACAACTCAGAGAAATAGAATCGTATGCCAGTGATCAGGTGTCATTTGTTTCAGTTGTTTCGGTGCTGATTTTTTTCAGTTTATTTTTCGATTTTAGTTTCATTTAGTCATGTTATTTGTTATCATGGCAGAAGACGGGAAGGTGGAAATCGAAAAGTTTGACGGGAAGAAGTTTGATTGGTGGAAGATGCAAATTGAGGCATTACTTTGTCAGAAAGACTTAGATGTTGCGGTGATGCTCCGGTTGTGTTTGTGGTGCTCCGGTGATGCTCCAGTGAAGTGCTCCAGTTGTGTTTGTTTTGAGGAGAAAGAAGAAGTTTTGTTTTGGGAAAAACACCTGCCCTTTGATTATTAATTGCTAGATTTATTGTTGATTTGTTGAAGTGATTTCAAGAACAGATTGAAATTTTGGTGTTATTTTAGGTATGAGAGATTTCATGAACTGATGAAGATTGAAAGAGTTGAGTTTTACGGTGGGTTCAGTGGCGGAGCCACACTTTGAACAACGGTGTCGTCCGACACCATTGAATTTTGTGTAGCAAATACAACGTATAATAGAAAAAATTCGAGCGACACCATTGTTTTTTTACGTGCGACACCATTGTCTTTTTACAAACGACGTCATTGTTTTGTTTTCTTCTAAAAGAATTACATAATAAACAAATTTATATTTAAAAAATTAAGCCCAGTTACTAGAATTTAATTAGTATACTTTAAATCATTAAAGGTCCATGCTTAATTTTTATTTTTTTCTAATCCAGTAAGCATTATAGCCCCATGTCTAATTGGTTTTGTTTCAGTTGTTTAACCTAACAGGATGTTTGATCATTTGAATGATACGTGCATTTGTTTGTTATAATGAAAAAGAGGTTTCTTTTGCAAGTTGCCATTGAAAACAATATGAATCATTTTCAAAACATGAAAATAGCAACTATTAAATGCATTTTTTTATATATTTCAAATGACTTTTGTGATTCTATTATGTGTTTATTGTACTTTTACTGTGATATTTACTTTTATTATGTGATTTGACCCGACTAGATCCGAACCGATCCAAAAAGTTTGACTCCGGGTTACTATAAACCGGAATATCCATAAAAATGACACCATAAGAAAAAATTTCTGACTCTGCCACTGGGTGGGTTATTAGTTTAAAAAGAATTATTAATTAAAAAGACGGGTGAAAAGACATTAATACCTCACATGCAAAGCATGTGAGGTAACTTAACTAAAAAATCTAACGGTGTTAGTTGTAAAGGTTGAACCTGTAGCAAAACATGAACATAAAAGTTGGTTTTTACCGATTTCATAGTGAAAGGTACTTGCGTCTTACTTGTCTCTTCTAGATACCGTGGTCGTCACTTCATTGAAAATGAAGGAAGAAAAACAAGGCAACGTTAATGATGATCAATTAGTCTAACGATGGTGACGAGTTATACTTATTCAACATTAGGCCCATGATTATCTAATCTATAAATCAATAAAGTTGGGACCCAACATTTTGTTACATTTTCGTATTTCTTTCCTTCATCATTTATTCTTATTTTTAATTCTTAAAGATCAAATACAAAGTGGAAAAAACAAACCAAGAATAGGAAGAAATTTGTAGCATTGATCTAGTAATTCAATAATTGAGATTAAGCGGAATCTTACAATCACAGTAATAAAAAACAAGTGCTGAAAGCGTAAAAAAAATAATCATAATTATTGATTTTTAAACCAACTCCCCCCCCCCCCCCCCCCCCCCCCCAATATTTAAACACCCACAGCTCTTTCATATGTTAATGTAAAAAAAATACACCATACACACAATATTTAAACACCCACAGCTCTTTCATATGTTAATGTAAAAAAAATACACCATAAAATGAACATGTAATTCTCTTTAGTTCGAGTATAATATTGTTATAATTTTTTCTGTTAAATAAAAAAAATAAAATAAAAACTTAACATGTTATGTGATTGGATATCATTACATGATTACATAGCATTACCTAATTAAATAATATCTTACATTCAAAACACGTATTACGTTAATTACATGATTTTTGTACACTACGTGATTATGTACCATTACGTGATTACATACTTTTGCTGCATGATTACATGTTAACAATCATATTCGTACCCATGGTTTGAAGTAGGGATGAGCTTGGTACCGGTACCGAAAATGTTCGGTACGATACTGGTACCAAGTACCAAATGCTCATCCCTAACTTAAAATACATATTGTCATATTCTTGTGGCTTCCTACCTTCAAACGGAATTTTCAGTTTGTGCAGGATCGGCCCCTTAGTTCCTAACCCATCATCATCAAACAAATAAATCTATTATCGATCAATCCCATTGCTCCTATCTAACTAGTCAACAAAACCTTCAATGTAGTAACTTTTTTTTTTTCGAAAGAGTATATCTACGATTATAGAAGGCATTTTAATCGCGTCTTCACTCTTCACTAATACTACATAATTTATTGTATTCAGAGGGTTAGTGAATAATTATTATTTTCACAAAAAAATCATTAATTATAAACTTACGTATTATATACACTAAATTAATATTGAAATTAATTCTTTGTACTTACCGTTAGTATAATTGTTGATTTTTCTTGAATCGGAAAATAGTCGTTCTAAGACTTTAAATTAAAAAGAAAAATTTGTGTCATACAAATAGCAAGATAAGTATAATATGGCATAAAATCATCGAGTCTTCCACTAATAACATGTATATATCTCCGAGTGGTGTTCAACGTAATTATGGGGTTTCTAACTAAGGGTATAAATGAATCGAACGGACACGGATAAAGCTTTGTTTGTGTTCGTTCGTTAAGGAATCAAGTTGTTCAGAACTGTTCGCAAACACTTACCTCGAACAAGATTTTTTGTTTGTATTCGTTCATTAAGGAAATGAAAGTGTTCATGAACCGTTCATAAACACTTACCAAATATAAATGAACGCAAACGAATACAGGAAGACAAAAAAAAAATTATGAAAATACATTAACACAAACAAACGTTCATTTTAAAATAAAATCTTCATTTCTTATCACAAAGATTACCAAGAATCCACAAAAAATAAACAAATACATAACATAATTATCCGAACATGGATGACATAATTGTCATAGACATAACTAAATTTTTATCTTTAGTTTCCTATACTTTTTATCTTTTATAAATTTTTTCGTTTTGATTTTGCAAGTGAACACATTGTAATCTACGTTTGTGTGGTTAGACTGGAGGGTATGGAGAGCCTCATCCCAAGGGGATGGGCCGCCACGTCACCGCCATGTAAGCGGGACCTAAAGGGGATGGGCCTAGGGGGTTGGGGGATGAACCCCTTTATATATATATGTGTATGTATAGGTGTTTGTGTGGGAGAGAGGGGCGTCGAACCCGGCTTGTGGAGGACGGAGTTGACGGGACGCGCCTATGGGGGGCGGTGTGGGGGTGCAGCGCCGGGTCACGCCGGGCCAAGGCCGGCCCCATACCCTCCAGTCTTACAATAACGAGCCGAGAGATCTGACCATTCAAAGGTAGGACCATGTCTTTGTTGCTGTTTCCTTTTTTAATATTTTTTTGGTCGTCTCAGTTTGGTTGGTGGTGTTAAACATTAAAGTTTGCTTCCTCCTAAAAGTCAAGGTCATTCAATTACATAAAAAGGAAGTTTCAGTGCAACAACAATACCGAAATTTCTTGGTACAAGCTGTTATTACTTATAAAAGAGATGTTTATGTATCTTCTTTTTTTTTTTTTTTTTAAACGGCAAATTTGGATCACTGACGGACCACTGGAGTATCATCGTGCCACCAGAGGAACCACCCGATCATATCCATCTCCACTAGGCATAATGCCACACCAATTCAGGAGGAAACCCAATAAATATGAGAAAACCCCCCTAGTGGGAATCGAACCCAGGACCTATTGGTCACAAAGCTTTATCCCACCACCAAGATGCCACTAGGCTATAAAGCCATGGGCTTATGTATCTTCTGATTATAGATAATCAGCATCAACTTACTTGATACTTCGGTAAAAAAATCCCGACATGACCACCTCACCCAATTATTCAAGTGATAGATGTTTCCAGATTGTGAGCGCCATGTTTCACTCATTCGTTTATAAGTTAAACATGAGCTATTCTGACATCGACCAATTAGAGTATTCTTGTGAGATTGAGTGGGAAACGGAAAGCAGTGACCGGTTTAGCAAACCTATGGTGTGGATTGGGATCTACATTGCAACAGCTTCATTTTTTTGCATCCTTGCCATGGCAGCCGATTTGTTGCATGGGTTCAGAAGTAAAAAGTTCTGGTTTCCATGCAAATATTTCTCTCTTAATGCTGCATCTATCACGGTGATAGCCGTCACCATGAAACTGACAGTTGATCTAAGTAGTGTGATGCCAAATTACATGGACCAAGAAACCAAGCCAGGAAGTTTGGCTTTCATGTGCACGATGATGGCCAACTTAATGCCTTCACTGGCGTCTATGGACAACACGACACTGCTAGCAAATGTAATAGGTTTGTCTATTCTCGTTATCACCATGGTTGTGAATATTTGCATTCAAATAAATACCGGTGTTATTACCAATTCCCCTCTTGGCGATGCTCCGCCTCCAGCTGATTACGTTAACTTCAATATCATTGCGTCCGTATATGCGGCTATGGTCCTCCTGTTATTAATCATAATGATTTCTTCATCTCTAACCATTCCAACTTTTAAGGAAATTTTAGAATCCAAGTATCAAGCCACGTATAAAATATCTTTAAATGATCAACGTCTACAACATATCCAAATGTCTAGAGTTGAGAAACTAAGACAACACGTGAGAAGGTATTGGGTCATGGCAGAAACTGGTAGCCCTCAGTTTGTAATGGCTAGCAATCCATTATCCATTGCTGCTGGACTAATTTGTGTAATTAGTCTACTCATAAACATATTTTTGGTGGTTATATATACGGTTGGAGGCAATTGGATGTATCTGCGACCTCGTTATACATCGCCATACAAGTGGTCAACAACTGCCATTTTTGTAACACAGTCCGCTGGAGTAGTTGTGGGAACCATTGCTCCTGTATCTCGATGCTTTTCGGTTTTAAGCTTCAAGTTGGTCACTAGAGGGAACACGGATCGTTTCATGTTTTTAAAAGTAGAGAAGTACTACACCCAAAAGTTGCATGAGTGGAAACAAAGTCCTATACCTTTTCTATCAATCAATCGAAGATCAAGAAGCATCATTTGCAACTCAAAAGATATCATACTAAACGTTTGCATTGGTTTTCAAAAGGTAGTTGTTGTACTGTGTAAACTGATATGGCTCGTAGCTACAAGATTTGTCGTCAAGTGTTTATACTGTTGGAAGTCATTGAAGCCAAGTTGGTTTACTCCACCCATTTCCTCAAGCAATGACGATATAGATGAAGATCTCAGCCATTACGTCTTACAAATTGACAAGGAAATGGAGCTTGCTGGAAAAACACTGAAGCAAATTTCAAGCTCTCTGAATTCTTTCATATTGAAGACTTCTGAGGAACAAAATAGCAATCTTTTGAAGCTTCTCGAGAATACTACTGGATTCCAAGGAGTAGAGATCTTTGACACTGATCATGTTCAGACTCTGCTTCCAAATGAACTGGTTAACACCTGGAGCTTACCGATAGTAACGCTAACATGCATTGCTGTTGTTCTCCCCAGTATCCCTAAGGACACAATTGAGAACTTGTTCAAAAGTGTTGGTGAAGGTCTTTCCCTCACTCATATTGTGGAAGAGAATCTCAACTGTTCAAGGGAATATGTATATATTCGAAAGGCCAGTATGGCCTTATGGCACGAGGTAGGAAACAAATGTAAGTGGTTGGACATTCCTCTAGAAAAAGAAGATTTCAAAGGAAAAACAACAATAGAAATCAATAAATGGTTTTCAGATAAAGCTAAAGAAATTGTGACAGAAGTCAACGAAAGCACCAATGGAGAACAGGGGGAGACCCCTTCTAAGACATTGATTGCTGCCAATTCAATGTACCGAATCACACAAACAATCTTGCTTAGACACCAAAGCAAGACAGAGCCATTCACCCACAAGGAGTTGTTTGCTTATTTAAATGGCATGATTGCAGACATATTTTATGCTTGCTTCACCAACATGCCGCGAGTCATAACAATGAAATGCCATGAAAGTGTGATAGAGAAAAGAGAGGCAAGTGTGAAGGTTGCTGCAAAGCTTCTTGGTAAGACTACAAAGATAATAGAAAGACTAGAGACTATACGTTTGGTCTAATAATTTCTTCTGTACCTCTCTGAAACATGCAGGAATAAATATTAAGCAGCCACACAAATGGTCCATCATAATGACAATATATTCTATTTCTATCCCTTTTCTATTTTGTTTTTGTTTTCCGCAAGTCTTGTATATGAAACTTCAAATGTCTTCATGCAACTCTAGATGTTTGCAGTGTTTTAATTTTCTGTTACACAAGAAAGCATACACGAGTATTTTGTATAATGTGACAAAAAGTGTTTGGTGAACCAAGAAGCAGGTCATGACTTTATGTCTTGATGAACCAAGACTTGCTAATTGAATAACAAACAATGTAAAATTTTAAAAATATTTTACAAGAATGAAACATTATTTCTATTCAAAAAAAAAAATCTACCTAATGCTAACTTAACTCTTTGATAACCATTAGACCATGTGTAGTGGTAACAACTTATCATGCCCCCACCATGGGGCATTATCCGACACGTGGCATCCTAGTCAGCGTTGGGGCATTATAGCAAAAGTGGCGTAGTGGGGCATTATGCCAATAACCCCCATTCAATCTTAAAAAAAAAAAAAAAAAAAAAAAAAAGGAAACAAAGGTGATTGGCTGGTCAAAGGGTTTGAAGAATAAAAAAAAAAAAAAAACAAAAAGAAAAGGCCCCTTACTTGGACCACTTTCATTGGCCACATGCATGTTCAATTTCATCACTTCAGCGTTTTATTAAACACGCCTGCATGCAAGATTCCAAATTATAACGCCCAAAAACGCTTGATGTAATGGGGGGAGGGGCGTTTCCGGGCGTTTTTTTTCAATTTAAAAAAAAAAAAAAACGCCCCACTACGGGTGCTCTTATAATATGTTTAAATATTAGTGTGTATAGAGTCCGTCGGTTAGAGTGTGTGAGTTTGTTATCAACCCCATTAGTTAGTTACAGTGAGTTAGTTACATCCGAGGCTCATTGTATCCTGTACTCATTGAGATTCATTCAGTTAGTGATTTGGTTGAGCTCACGTACCTTTGTTATGGTATCAGAGCCTCAACCGATCTCCCCGGTGGCTCAAACTCTTTCTCCGGCAAAGGTTGTTGAATCTCCAACCTTGTTCTTCTTTTCGGATCTTCTTGTGGCTATCTTCTTCTTTCTCCGGCGAAGCTTGTCAGATCTTCGGTGATCTGCTCTGTTCTTTCTTTCTACTATGTTTTATTCTCTCAGTCCATCTCCTGTGTCCTACCTTTCTGCCATGGCTACTACATCAACTTCGTCTTAACACAACTTGTCATACCGAAAACATCAACTACTCACGTTCTTAAAACGCTCGGTTTGTTAGATATTTTGGATCGTAACTTACCTATTACAC
The DNA here is from genome assembly GCA_030545235.1 of Helianthus tuberosus. Lineage (NCBI taxonomy): Eukaryota > Viridiplantae > Streptophyta > Magnoliopsida > Asterales > Asteraceae > Helianthus > Helianthus tuberosus. Next base: position 2,794,877 of record CM060422.1, on the reverse strand, counting down.
CAAATGGATCCGAGGAACGTGAAATTTGGGACAAGTCTGATTTATGTATCAACGTTCATTACTGCAAGTGTATCATCTTCATTTCTGTATCTTGCAACAGACACACAAACATCATCACGAACTTTGAAAAATTGTTGAAGATTCTTTCAATCAACAACTATTTGCTAAACGAAATCAATACAGAACTCAATTCCACTTACTCCCCCATCGATTCCTCACGGCCGCATTAAATCCCCGGCCACTGCATCAGGATCATCGGGTGTCAATTACATGTCAAATTTGTGACAAATCTGGCTATAAAGCTGCATTTTGCTACTATCGGTTTACTCCAATCGATTTGTCGTTTCGAGGACGGAATAATGGTGGATGGTGGCGTGGTAATTGTGGTCGGTTTGGCGGTAATCACGGCAAACGGTGGTTACTATTCAGCTCGCATAGCTGACCTAGGGTTTGGTGGTGGTCACGGATCCGGATCTGATGTTGATATGCGAATCTTTGACTCCGGGTCAAGTTATGACCCGCGTGTTTGGGGTTCCGGGTCGTTTAACAAGGACCCCCTTATTCCCACATACCATATATCTTATTTTCACATCCCCTATTGTATACGGGCCGTATACAATTATACGGCTCGTATAGAATGTTTTTGAATAGGAAAATACGCAGGGAATGTTTTTTTTGTTTTATTATATACGGGCCATATATAGTTATACGAGTCGTATACATGTGTATACGATTTGTAAAACGTATACGGCTCAATGGATTTATTTTTGTGGGTTTTTTATGTTACCACATTTATACGGGCCGTATAACTATATACGGCCCGTATATAATGGCGTTTTTTCAAATATCACCATTTTTCCCGTAAAAACATAATCATTCTAGGGTTTCTAAACTTTTCATCACCTTTAACAATGTCAATAAACGTTGATCGGAAATGCCGCTTAAATCGGAGCACAGGTAGAGTAACGTTACCGATCAGTCCGTTGATGGAAACCTTAGCGATTGAAGAGATCTTCGTGTTGGTTATTTATCGATTCCGAATAAATATCAGAAGAACCCGACACAAACAAGTTCTCCACAGTTTGTTATTCAGATCTCTATTCGGTCATTTTTCCAAACTACAACACATGATAACTTTAATCGCAGATCACGGGCTTAAGTAGTTGAACCCGACACAAACAAGTTCTCCACAATGACAACTTTGTGAGGGTGAGGGCCGTATATTGTTATTTCTGTTGTTCAGTACTTCCGAGATCTGACCCAACCGAAATCCACAATCAATTTACTTATAAACCCTTGAATCCCAACGCTTCATTTGTAACCGTAAGGATGATGCAAATTTGTACGTAAAGATCTCTACACAAACTCTTCTACATCTTTTAACCAGTTGTCCATCTTCATCTTCAAGAACAATGATGAACATATGATGTCAGATAATACTTCATTTGTCGAGAAACCATACTGTCAAGAAACTAACATCTTTTAATACTTCATTGCGTATGTGCTTGTGCTGTAGAAACTGGTGATGAATTTGTGTATCTAAATCAGGTTCTCTGCCTTAGATCGGTCATTCCTTGTGATACATGAACGTTGTATTCTTGTCTTTCAGAAGAGTTTGTATTGAACCAATAATACTTCAAACATTCTAAACCCTACCTGGAAACAAACCAACAAAATCCTGATAGTCTTCTAGCAGAACCCGACACGTCTTCTATCATGTGACGGACACAGGTGCAAGAGAATGGCGAGTTATTTTCAGTTATTTCTGTTGATCCACAAATTCCGTTGTTTAAATCAGAATCAGGTTCTCAAGACAAGGATCGTTCTAATAGATTAAAGAGAATAAACCATTTTTTACCCATAGTATACGAGCCATATCAGAATATACGGCCCGTATACAATCATCGTATACATTGTATACGATCGGTAAATTTGTTTTTTTACCGAGAGTATACGGCCGTATAAACGGTATTCGGCCCGTATACATATGGTAAAAATTTATTTCTTTCCTTTTCATGAGGTAAATCCGGTTTCAACATCAAGGGTTGTATCGGAATCAGGCGTTGGAAGGATTGTAGTAGCAGGACATTGGTACCACTGTGAAAATTGCATCAGGAGGGGAGAGAGTCTGATACAATAAGGATGTTGGGAATTAAACGCATGTACGTGATAAAATAAGGATGTTCGCATAAACATATATTCGTTTCATAACCTCCTCCTATAAATCAACCACAACTAACAAAGAGCCTGTATTATAAGCCATCCTATGTCTTTTACCAACCGAAGAGGCAGCAGAAGACGTGCCGGGTTCTTCCAACATTCACGAACCACAATGGACTCAGACTCATACTACTCACCCTCCCCTGAGGAAAAGTTTTCCCGACGACTCAAGAAAATCCACAATCAATGTATACAGGTGCAAGAGAATGGCGGGTGATATAGTAATTTTCAATAATGTAGGAAGGGTTGAAGTAGTAGGACATTGGAATCTGGTTCTCAAACAAACCAACAAAATCCTGATAGTGAAAAACATCAACAACCATTTTTTCTTTTCCTTCAATTTCGAGAACATTCTCCCTGTGTATGTGCTTGTGCTGTAGAAACCGGTGATGAATTTGTGTACACAACTGAACGTTAATTGATATTGTTTTAGACAAGAACAGATAATGAACGGATTGTTGGTGGATAACGCAAACAAGTTCTCCACAGTTTGTTATTCAGATCTCTATTCGGTCATATTTCCAAACTACAACACACGATAAGTTTAAACTTTATAGTGTGTGATTTGACCAGGAAATGATTGGAGGTGAAGGTTCAGTGCACGAAAAGTTTCTTACGAAATGTACGTGACAAAACAAATATGTTGGGAATTAAACGCATGTCCGCAATCCCGCGTTGATAGCTTCCGTTTTATTCAGACTCCTTACAACTCTCATCAAATGCCTCACCCTTCCTTTTATTCTATAAATATTAAATAAAGAATAATACCATGCCCGTAATCCCGCGTTGTGTCACACCCCGACTTTCCACGTGTCACCGGTGGGCCCGGTGGAGAGTATCGTGACGTGGTTGGTAACATAATAGTCAAACAACACAATTATATAAATGCACAGCGGAAGCAGAAGATAAATATTATTACATTCCGAATATAAAGTAATATCCAGTATTACAACGGAAAGTAAAGGATCCACAGGCGGATCTTTAAACATATCATTTGTTCAACAGACTTTAGACGCCTAGAACTTGCAAGATTCCTTATTAGCGCCCTGAGCTTCCAGCCAATTTCGTTCAGTACCTGTCACTTAACCTTTTTGGAAAATACGTCAGTTTTCACTGGTAAATACACTCAACCGACTCATTTGAAAAGAGTTTAAGAAAATTGGTTTGAATGCACGTGGCACAAAATATCTTTATAATTTGATTAAAATGCACAGAGGCAAAATTAACCTTTTTAACTTGGGAAAATTATTTGTATATAATCTTGTATACAGTTTTACTTATTTGTCGTCCGTTAGGGCCGGTTTGTAGGGCCGGACTAGATTAACTGACATGCCACATGTAAAATGCCCACAGGCTATCATCCTCCAAGTGGATTACCAGTTCCGGTATAATGCCCACAAGGATGATACCTCGGAGTGGATTACCAGTTTTTACATAATGCAGCTGTCAGGTGTATGCCTACACCCCGTGCTTAAGTCGTGGCCATTACTTCGAATGATGCCAAGGATATCCGGGACATGGTCATTAACCCCCAAGGCCATACACCAAATAATACATATTAAACGGGTTGTAAGTACATCAATCACAATACGATTTAAATAATTACACACCCGACCAAGCGGTACTTTTATAGTGCCGTATCCCAAGCCCGTATAGGGAAAATAAGTTAAGAGTATTTACCTGAGCTAGCTCCTGTCTTAAATAGTAAGAATTTAATAACTCAGCCGTATTCACTTAAGTAAGCGTAGGTACCATTTACCGGAAGGCTCTAGTCTGGAATGATTGTATAAATAACCTATTAGAATGCTAACGGGTCTTTAATTAAGCCTAAGCTTAGACCAGTTTGTCTTACAGGAAGATACGGTTCGTACGCATGATTAAGCGAAGACCGGTTTAGAATGCGATTTAGACCCGACAAGTTCAGAGATTTTCCTAATATGGGTTTATCATTCACATTCTGGATTTTGAGATAAAACCATTAAGGTTTGACCCGTTTCGGCTAATTTATGTAAACTTGTTACATAAACCGAACCGTACGCGTAATAAGCGTGACGGGTATTCATGAGAGCCATATACAGGTTTCCTAAGTTAATTATGCCTCAAATATGTTGTGACGTTAGTAAGATGTCTTTCATTATGCCCGAACGTATTTAAACGCAAACTAGGCCCCGTAGGGGTAGTTTGGTCATTTAAAAGGTTATAAAAGAGTTTAAGTATTTATCTGAGTTACAGGTCTGATATAATCAGCAAAAATACTTATTTTGATAAGTTATAACAGTAGGTTAAAGTATATATGTTAATTTACCAAGTATAACCAAACTATGCACCGTAGGGGCATTTTGGTAATTTCACATAAGCCGAAAGCTCAAAACTGGAGTCTGAGTTAATCAACCTTTGCTTACTGTTAAAATATTCTAATTTGCCTAAAATATCAGTAGGTATCAACCCGGGTATGTTCAATATGATTTTAAAACATACTATGCGTTAAAAACGCTAAATAAGGCGATTAAAGGCCAATTCCGGGTTCGATACTTAAATCTGATATTTTTATATTTCCAGAAGGCTTAAAATAATTTATTTATCATATGTGATCAGTAGCAAAAGGTTTGGAGTCGTTTAGCAAAAGGTTTCAATCTGCTGACCTCCTATCTGCTGATCTTACTAAGGGGGTGTTTGGCCTAGTTTTTATTTTTTGGCTTATGCTTATATTTTAAAGTAGCTTATAGCTTATTTTCTATCATTTGATAAGTTTTTTTAAATGTGTTTGGATTAGCTTATAGCTTATTTATATCATTTGCCCTTACACAAATAAGGCTTCTTCAAATAAGCTAAAAAACCATCATCAAATAAGCTTCTTCAAATTAGCTTATATAAGCTAATAAGCATAATCTTAAAAAGCTAAAGCAAACATCAAATTAAGCTTATTTTGTAAAAAAAGCTAAAAAAAGCTATAAGCTTTGTTAAAAAAGCTAGGCCAAACAACCCCTAAGTGCTGACCTACAACTGTTGCCTTGCATCTACTGCCAAATGTCAAAGACTGATGGAAGACCAAAGCCCTGCTGATTCAATCTACTGCCTTGAAGTTTGGTACTGCTGATCCGGACAAGCACTGTTGGGTTCACAGCAGTGGAAGGATACAGCAGCTGTTTAAGTCTTTTGTGTAATGAAATGTAATAGCAGTAGTTAGTACATCAGTGTTTGTATTGATCAGAGGTTAGAGTTTGTTAGGAGGTTAGATGTCACTTTCATGGTGATGTCAGCTAAAGATGCTCAGTGGTTTGCTAGTGCCTATAAATAGTTCAGTACTTTGTACTGTTCTATTAGCTCTTGCAATACCGTCTTCTTTGCACGAACAAACGCTGAGCTCTGGCTGAGGGGGAGTTTGTATTCAAGCATTACTTGTAATCGTTGTTGAAAGATAATTCAATCATTCGGTTTCTTGTTAAAAATGTCTTAATCAAAGCAATACTCTCGTTTGATTGTATGCAAAGTTTGTTTCCATAATTAATTCCGCTGCACAACTCTTTCATTTCCATCTTAAGTTCAAACGAAAATACAATCAGAAACAAACTCAGATCCAACAATAATTCTTTGAAACATTTCACTCAAACGAATCACCATCCGATCGAACGGCCATCCATCCAGATGACCATCCAACCGGATGGCTGGACAAATAGAGATACTTCTCAACTTTTAAAATGCTACAATGAAAACTTCAAAGTTCAAACAATACACAAACACATCCATCCCAAACGGAAGACCCTCCGACCAAATGGCCATCCGTCCGGATGACCATCCATCCGGACGGTCATCTGATCGGATCACTATCCGTCCCTCACCTCACTCGACACCGTTTTACGCACTGTTCAACGCTTATACTGTCGTTATTTGATCAGGCCAATCTCTCCAGCGCTCCCTTCAATCCAAGCTTGTGTTTATTTAGTAAACACGAACTGTGAGTATACTCGATCCCTTTTTGCTTAACGCACTTTTGGGTGTTACATACGTTACTTATATCAAATCACATCGACACACAACGCAACTACTTTTAAACGATAACCGCTTTGCATGTTATACGTGTTATTCGATAAATGCTTGTATGTTATGTTTACACAGTGATTGTTGCCTGACACCTTAGCAACGATAGTACTATAGTTTGGACTCAGCACCTGTCGTGGATAGGGTTGTTAAGGGTTTTACTTCACGTGTCACGGTGGTGATATGTGTTGCACATTCTACAACTCGCAGTCATGTCTGTGCATATTTCATTGTCGATAGCTTACATGTTTCACATTTCTACGTGTTACATGCTGGTTATGCGTAAATCGCTTTCCCTACTATTATACTATTAAACTTGTATGCTCACCTTTACACTATGTGTATTGACCTATTTTAACGTATGTGACAGGTGTTTAGGATGCTTGCTATGTTGTTGAATTTCTATGGAATCAAGCTAGGGGAGTCTAGAAAAGAACTAAACAATATTTTAGTTGTCGAAACAATATTTGTCTTTGAGAAAACTATGTCTGTACTAACTGTTTTTATTTGATATGTTTTGGTATGGGATGTGACGTTAAATATCTGGTAATTTTAGTTGTTATGGATTTCTCCTAGACAATCTGTTTCGCTCAGTGCCTCACCCCGATGTTTCCACCATCGGTTGGGGTGTGACAGATTGGTATCAGAGCCATAACTATAGGGAATTAGGCAAGACTCGACCTAGTCCGGGTCGATGTCTTAGTAGTGACCTAGTCTATAGTCTAAGTACCAACAGACCACCTTGTGCAAACCCGGTAGGGGTTCTGCACGAGCCTATTTCTGTTACGCTCTCTCAAACTCATTTGCGCGAACGTCGCATACTACAGCTTCGCGCACAACCAGTCTTTCCTAAGACTTGAATGCACTATCGCCTTTCCTAAGGCGGGCACGACACGCACAATTTTCGAAAACAAACGAGTGATTGGATCGAGATTAGGTGTGAAAACCGCAAACTCTCGATTAAATCACTCGTTCGACGCACCTTTTTACTGTAAACACGATAATTTGCGTTGAACCAGGAGTGAAATCCATACTTTGGCGCAAATCTCTCTCTCTCTCTCTCTCGTGATTCTATCACACAAACAGGAACAAAGTCATTAAGTTAGGGGTGAAACCCGCATCTTAATGACTAGTTCCAATCTCTATTTTGGTTTTACAAAACTCCCACCAAAGTCTCGATGGATTCCAACGACTCGAGTTATGTGAATAACCGAAAGGATGCGTGCCATTCACCGTATGACGATGAGAGAGCACAGTCTAATAGGCCAAAGCATGTACTCGAAGTCCTTGAGAATAGTCGAATCACTTTGTGTAACGCCTCGTATCTTCGTATTTCTATTTTAAAAATGTTCGTATTCGTATTCTAATTTAGAAACCTTACATTCGTATTTTAATTGTAATCTCACAATTCAAGGCGTTAATCATAATAAAATTCATATTTTATACATACTTTTTTTTATTATTCACACAACCAATCATTTAAATACGTATTTATACGCAAACTGACACTATTCATACGTACAAATACTTATACATACATCCTCAATACTTGAATTATACTTTCATACTTTTTATATACTCAATTACATAATATATACTTAAGAAATACCAAGAAATATACCAATCACCTTTTCCACCTCTTTTCTTCTCCAATCACATTTTCCACCTCCTTCAATCATCTTTCCACCTCATCAATCCTCTTCCACTTTTTTTAACCAATCATATTTCACCCTTTTCCACCTTCTTTACCTATAAATACCAATCTCCTTCTACCATTTTCTTCACACCATTCTTCTCTCTATCTCTCTAGTTCTCTCAATCTCTCTAAATCAAGAATTCTAAGAATTCTAAAAGAACATCAAGTGTTCAAACCATTCTTCTCTCTTCGTAGTATGCTCTGTGGTTGCAGCTTAGTCTGATCTTCCACATCAGAAACGGGGATTCTTTTGACAGTTTTGTTTACGGAAGAATTGTACCGCTTATAGGCTTGAAGTTTCCAACCTTCAACTCGTCACGGGATTACCAAAGGAACAACTTTGAGAAACCGTGAGTATACTCGAACCCATTTTTACTCTTAAACACTTTGGGTGCAACATGTATTCTATATCAAAACACTTGGCACTTGAAACTTATTTGAAACATACTCTATCCATTTAAGCATGAAACATGAAACTTGTGATACTTATCTTGTGCTATGTGAACGTTTAATCCTTGTGAAGGGCCGCTCTAACGATTGGTAGTACTATGCATAGGCTATAGGAATAATGCACCTCCCCCGTTTGTACACGAGGGGTATTGTTAGGGTATCATTTGAAACTCCCGTTAAAACTTGGGGAGAGACACTTAAACGCATCGTGAAACTTTGGGCTATCACTTGGACTGCGTAAACTAGCATGGCTGAAACTATTTTTATAATGTTTATATTGGATATGAGTTTTATTCTATTTATGCTATGTAACAAACTTGTATACTCGCCTTTGCTTTTGCATTGACACTCTATTTTAATACATGTTGCAGGTTGATAGTTGAAGTATGACTGAATGATGAAACAAGTTTAGGGTGGACTAGATACACACCTTTAATCAATTTATCTTTGGATATGATGTTATTTGATCAATGTTGCTATTCTTATTTTAAATGTTGTATAACAATTTAGCACTTGCAATGAAATTTGGATTATTTAATTATCGTCACAAATAGTGTTATGATGTCTCGAGCAATCTTCACACTTCGTCTCATCCCGATGTTTCCGCCATTGGTTGGGGTGTGACAGATTGGTATCAGAGCCATAACTATAGGGAATTAGGAAAGTAGGAATGCTTTTACCTAGTCTATAGTTTTAGAGCCTTATTCGTATGTTTTGTTTGAACAACTACATGATACTTTATTTGTTTCCTATTTATGCTCTTTTAAACATGTATGTCACTCATGTGTAATATTTGACATGTTATTCTTATGCATTAATGCTTGTTTTATTATGTGTTAATACTTGTATTATCATTGTTCGATTCTTTATGTGTTATTCCTGACGTATTTCTCTATGTGTTAATACTTGTTTTATCATTTCATTATTTATGTACCATTCTTTCTTATGTGTTCATAGTTGTTTGTGTATTCATTTGACATACACTTCCCTCATACATTTTACCCGATATTTCTAAATTCGAAAACACTCATAATACACAAACGAGACGACTTCACTAAAATAGGCGTGAAACCCACAATTTGGTGAATGACTCTCAATCCCTCTACTTTTCTTTTCTTACACGAAATTTACCACTAAGTTAGGAGTGAAGTCCTCACCTTGATGGAGAATTTCAAAATTTCAAATTCTCGTGGACCCTCGTCAACAAGTCGAAATTAAATTTTGACCCGACGAGTACCAACCACATTTAGCGTACGAAATCGTCAAGCTAGGGGTGAAACCCGCACCTTGTCGACTAGTTCCGCTCCTTGATTTTCAAAAGTCCCGCCAAGTCTCGAATTTTCGATGGATTTGGGAACATGTAGTAACTGGAAGGGTGAGTACCGTTAGCCGAGGTACCGGCGAGAGTATTCCACCTATTAGGCCAAAGCATGTTTCTCAATTTCAAAAGATCTTTCGACTACTTTGGTTAGTCAATGTTCCGTTTGGAACCATCTAAGTTTTACACGAGTTAAGCTTTATTATTTTCGATCTTTTGTCAATTTAGAACAAAATTTTTCGAGATTTCATTTTTTTTTGCGCACACATCATATTCTTACTTTTCATACGATTATACATTATTAGCATGCATGACTTCACGTAATTTTATTCACACTTTTTAACAACGAGTGGAGACATATCATCAAGATATGAGTGATTTCCTTACCTTGACGATTAACTCCGCTTCTTTTCTCATCTTACAACGACCTCACCAACGGATTTGGGGTGATTCCCTTACCTAGGTGATCGTTACCAACACTTTCTTTTAATAGACTATATTATGTAAACACGATCATGTTTATACCTAAATCATTTATCATGTATTTCAAATGCTTCATTTATTTAAACGTGCCTTTTATTCTATAATCTAATTTCACATCACTCGCATACACAAAATTTTAATGTTACCAATAAACGCGTGTTCCTCGATTTTCAAAATTTCACGAAATACTACTTGTCAGCCTGGTCGGTTTAATAAATCCGTTGCCCACAAATCCACCAACCAACGTAAACATTGAAACACGCTCCTCTCACACCATTAAACTAGAGATTGTTATTCTCAATTAAGAATCAAATCAACTTTTTCGCACACACCTACAAAATATTACCAATATTATTCAATCATTTACAAAAAATTCCTTTTCAAAACCAATGAAACATTTTTCAACAATCACTAAGTTCATGTACCAAATTCCTTTTCTAAGGATCAACTTTTTTCACAAGAAGTTGTAAGTTTCAAAATTTTCTAACACAAAGTTGCCTAAAATGATGCAAACTTATTAATCTCTAGAACTTTTTCAAAACCTCACTCAATACGTCAATTAAATTCAAAACACGTGGACATGGGAACTTCATAAGAACCGACAAATTTTCAACTTATGTAAACTCTTTTAACCGCAGTAGCATTTCCATTCCTTTACAAAGTACTTTCCACATAACCAATAGACGTTTAATACTCCCTTTACATTCACAAACTAGAGTCCGTATTTCGTGACAACTCGATCTATTTACATTCACAAACTATACACGCATATCATTTTACACGTTTTAGTCAATGTTTCACAACAATCTCATGCGTGTCACTCATCCCCTTTTCTTTCATACTCAAAACTTTTAAACATTTACGCGCATAAACTCGTGTAGTTCGATTTATACTATAAACAAATCATTATTTTTCTACATCCATGCTTATACATTTTATGCCTCCACTTATGTTCACACTTACACATTTATGTTATACTCACGATTCAAAATTCGTACGTTTTACGTTAATACATTCACTCACAATTATACACTTACGTTGTCCTTACATTTATGTCTATACTACATTCGTATTCACATTCATATTCATACGCGTTATGTTTTCATTAGCACTTACATAACTTTGTTACACTTATATTCATACACACATATTTTATTCAAACTTAACCTTCATGTTTTACACCTATATTCACATTCATATTCATATCTATGCTCATACATCTTATGTTCACACTGATACTTGTATTTATACTCATACGCCTTGTGTTTACGCTTTTACTCATGTTGTACTCGCATTTATACTCATTTTTCATACGTTTTATGCTTATACTTACCCACATACTACTTACACGTTTTATGTTTATGCTCATACATACATGCATATTCATACTTAAACTCATGATTCATACATTCGTACCCGTACGCGAGCGTAATCCGAGTGATTTGCTTACGTGGGTCCCATACATACTTAAGCATGGACTTGCTTACATACTACATTCTTACACGTACACATTCTTAATTTTTAAATTATGTACACCCTGATTCATACACGACTAGTACAAGCTATGCGGATCATGCGACGATCAAAATAATCGCGGGTGCACACGGGATTATAGTGATTGGCTCATGAGAACCATAGAGTGTACTACTGTGTATGATAAAACACAGAACGTAACATGACACCGAATACGAAACGGACGTAACATGGTCAAAACATGGTGGATACGCCGCTGGTACTTCCTGTATATAAGTGTTTTCACCATGTTACCAAACTTTCGTAAAACGTGCCATGAGAAATTTGGTGTTTTACAGACCTATTTACACCTGATACAAACTTTAACAACTCACAAACGCATTGCTAAACGCGCGATAGCCGATTATCCATGACGAGACCCCATTCTTAACACATCACTTTCAATACACATGCCATTCTTATACTCGCATTTGTTTATTAGGTCAGTCGTTCACTCTTATACCTCCATTATTCCCCGTTATTCTCTGCCTTTTATACAAACCTCGTTTACAATCATTCGGTTTAAACATTCGAACCCTAAAATGCTTTTTCTCTAAGGTCTTCCTCTTGAATAAATTTCGGGACGAAATTTCCTAAAGTAGGGGAGACTGTAACGCCTCGTATCTTCGTATTTCTATTTTAAAAATGTTCGTATTCGTATTCTAATTTAGAAACCTTACATTCGTATTTTAATTGTAATCTCACAATTCAAGGCGTTAATCATAATAAAATTCATATTTTATACATACTTTTTTTTATTATTCACACAACCAATCATTTAAATACGTATTTATACGCAAACTGACACTATTCATACGTACAAATACTTATACATACATCCTCAATACTTGAATTATACTTTCATACTTTTTATATACTCAATTACATAATATATACTTAAGAAATACCAAGAAATATACCAATCACCTTTTCCACCTCTTTTCTTCTCCAATCACCTTTTCCACCTCCTTCAATCATCTTTCCACCTCATCAATCCTCTTCCACTTTTTTTAACCAATCATATTTCACCATTTTCCACCTTCTTTACCTATAAATACCAACCTCCTTCTACCATTTTCTTCACACCATTCTTCTCTCTATCTCTCTAGTTCTCTCAATCTCTCTAAATCAAGAATTCTAAGAATTCTAAAAGAACATCAAGTGTTCAAACCATTCTTCTCTCTTCGTAGTATGCTCTTCCACATCAGAAACGGGGATTCTTTTGACAGTTTTGTTTACGGAAGAATTGTACCGCTTATAGGCTTGAAGTTTCCAACCTTCAACTCGTCACGGGATTACCAAAGGAACAACTTTGAGAAACCGTGAGTATACTCGAACCCATTTTTACTCTTAAACACTTTGGGTGCAACATGTATTCTATATCAAAACACTTGGCACTTGAAACTTATTTGAAACATACTCTATCCATTTAAGCATGAAACATGAAACTTGTGATACTTATCTTGTGCTATGTGAACGTTTAATCCTTGTGAAGGGCCGCTCTAACGATTGGTAGTACTATGCATAGGCTATAGGAATAATGCACCTCCCCCGTTTGTACACGAGGGGTATTGTTAGGGTATCATTTGAAACTCCCGTTAAAACTTGGGGAGAGACACTTAAACGCATCGTGAAACTTTGGGCTATCACTTGGACTGCGTAAACTAGCATGGCTGAAACTATTTTTATAATGTTTATATTGGATATGAGTTTTATTCTATTTATGCTATGTAACAAACTTGTATACTCGCCTTTGCTTTTGCATTGACACTCTATTTTAATACATGTTGCAGGTTGATAGTTGAAGTATGACTGAATGATGAAACAAGTTTAGGGTGGACTAGATACACACCTTTAATCAATTTATCTTTGGATGTGATGTTATTTGATCAATGTTGCTATTCTTATTTTAAATGTTGTATAACAATTTAGCACTTGCAATGAAATTTGGATTATTTAATTATCGTCACAAATAGTGTTATGATGTCTCGAGCAATCTTCACACTTCGTCTCATCCCGATGTTTCCGCCATTGGTTGGGGTGTGACACTTTGGGTAGTCAACGTCTATCACCCAAGACAATCTGATTTCGATTTTATGTCTTTATGTGTTTCAATTCTAAGCTCGCAGTCGCTGATTCCTCGATTTTATGTGCAAATTTTATGCGTTTTACGTGGTTTTAAATGTTTATGTGTTTTGATCTTATAGATAATTATTATTTACTTTAATCTCTTCTAATTAATTATAGATAACCCTCCTATTAAATATTATTTAGTTTAATCTCTTATAAATAATTATTATTTAGTTTAATTTTAATTTAATCTCTTCTATAAAAAAATTCATAGTTATTTATTAATGAAACATTCGATAACTTTTAAAATTGCGTTTATTAAAATATCTAACGATAACTTTTAAAATTTCGTTTGATGAAAAGGGAACACACTCAAATATATCATCTATTTATTATGAGGATTTTAATTATTGTATATTAGTTTATTTTAAGAAATTGTGCATATAGTTAGGTTCTATATTTGTTTTGTCATATTATTATTATTATATTAAATTAAATATATAACTTGATTGTTCATACTTAGGTCCTTAATTTGTTTGTCATATTATTATAACTAAATATATAACTTTATTGTTATTACTAACCACCTATAGTGTTCGTTCATTTTTGAAAAATTGGGGATTAAATTCAAAATTTTGATAAATCACAGGGATCATCCATATACTTTACTCAACATATTATTTTCATAATTTATTACTATTTAACTTTAAATATATATAAAACAAAATGTTGCAATACGTCGCTAAAATCAAGCTAAAAATCTAATACTTATGTGAATATTTTTTAGATTCAAATTATTTTCGGTAATGTGCGAATTATAATTGTAACTTTCTATTCCTCGTTAAATATAATGTAATACGTAAATACAATAATAAGTATTATATAATATAGTATATTTATTTTTGTATTATTTTCAACGACAATTTAATTACATGTTTCTTTGATGAATTTTATAATAGTAACATACATTCTCTTTATATTAACTCATTTATGTCAATTTAGTATATAAATGTCTCCATCTTTGGTTTGCATTTACAAGAAATATTTATTATATAGTTTAAATTGTTCAACCCGTTTAACACACGGGGAACTAACCTAGTAGTAATATATAGTAATAATAATAATGTTTTTTTTAAAGTTAAATAGTAAAACCTCTAAAAATTAATAATTATAATATATTATATATTATTATATTATGTTAATATTTCCTTTTATTATTGCTGGTTTTTTTTCTGAAATTCAAAATTGATTCTCTTTTAAGTTTTGTAAAGAGTTAAATGTCATTTTAGTCCTTATGGTTTGGGACATTTTCCCAGTTTAGTCCAGGGTTTTCATTTTTCAACTTTGGGTCCAAAAAGATATCACCGTTGCCATTTTAGTCCACTGGGTTAACTTCATCAATTTTTTCTGTTAAGGAGAAGGCCAATTCGGTCAGTTTATATGTAATTATGTTAACTATAAGGGCAATTCGGCCATATAAAATGACCAAATTGGCCTTCTCGTTAACATAAAAAATGAATGAAGTTAACCCAATGGAATAAAATGACAAAGGTGAAACCTTTTTGGACCCATAGGTGAAAAATGAAACCCATAGACTAAAGTGACAAAATGATCCAAATAGCATTTAACTCTTTTCAAAACTTAAAAGAACAAACTGTGTCATGCAAATGTCATGTATTATGTAATACAATTATTTGTTTTAGAATGAAAAACTAAATTTGTTGAGTATTTGTCATGGAGATCATGTTTTGTCTTTGATTTCTTATCTCAAAGAGTCAAAAATTCAATGTATGATATTTCTTGTATCCTTTCCTTTTGTTTGTCTTCTACTTTGAATTGGTAGTCAAAGTCTCCGTCTGAAAAGTGAATGTGTCATTCAATTGCATTAAAAGGAAGGTTCGGTGCAACAATACCGAAATTTCTCGATATAAACTGTGATATCTTACAAAGAGATGCTTAAGGGTGAGAGGGGCACTCCCTTAAGAGGGGAGTTCCCTCTCTTACGCATAACCAATCCTTGTGTGCCACGTCAACTCCCCTCTTAAACTCCCATAACACCCTAAATTGATGGTGGCACTCCCCTCTTAGGGGACTTGGTTTTTTATTTATTTATTTGTTGTAATTATGCATGTTTATAAAAAAATATTAATAAAAATTAAATAAAATTTAACAAAAGACATTTAAAAGTAGAAAATAAAAATAAAAATTAAATTCAAACTAGAAAATTAAAATTACATTCAAACTAGAAAATAAAAATTACATTAAAACTAGAAAATAATAATTTTAGAAATCGCACGGCCACCCGTACTTGTTAGCGATGTCGCGTTTTCGGGCGAGGATGAACGGCAACATATTTGGCGGAGCATCGTCGTGCGGCTTGATGAATGTTTCCATATCTCGATCGTAATTGTAGTTTTTCATCGTCTCGCGTTGTTCCGATATGAGCTCGAGAGCCCGCGACTCTCTTTTCTTCCTCAATTCAATCGCCTCCAATTCAATCGCGTGCTTCTTTTCTTTCATGGCGGTGTACTCTTTGAATTGTTCCGCCAACTCGGCCGAGCTTCCCTCGGACGATGTCGCTTGACGCTTGTCTCGCCGTTGTGCTCTTTGTGGCGAGGGGTCTTCGTGTGCTCTCGCCGTTGACTCCGCTTCCTCGTGTGCGATCCTACATATTATAAAATAATAAGTGTTAAAAAAATATGAACTTAGTAAAGAAAATTAAAAAATATACAATGTTAAAAAATATAATTTTTACCGCTTGTTGGTATAGGCCGTTGAAAAAGTTTATTTTCGTCATCATCGGGCCCCATTTAGACCGTACTTGATGCATGGTCCGGTTACTTCCACCGAGGGTGGCGTTAAAATGATCTAAAATCTTACGCCAAAAACTATCGCGGTTTTGTTGATTGCCCTTCTTTTTGTTGGTAGAGCAATGTACCCACGCCTTCGCCAACGCCTCTTCTTGGACATTTGTCCATTTTTCGCTCGCCATTTTTCCCTTTTTATCCCGAGCGTCATCTTCTTCGTTGCCGGCGTCTTCATCCACATTATATTCATCGTCCTCGTACTTGTCGCCCAAATTTTGAGTTTCGGGCACTACCTCCTCGTCCTCGTCCTCGTGAATAGTAGAGGACGTTCAACATTTCCTCGTGTAGATGGAACTTGTGGGGAACGAAAATCATATGTGTCGAAGGCGGGGGATTGAGGTGGATCCATTGATAACAAATTTTGAAAATAGCCGAAATTGGGTTGAAGGTTGGTTGCTTGGGTGTTGTAAAAGGAGGGGTGTGAAGGTTGTTGGAAAAAAAAAACGGGGGTTGTGAAGTATATCCGAAAGGGGGTTGTGATTGTGCACTTGCACCGCTCGAACCACCACGAGACGGTTGCTTGCCCCGTCCCTTAGTTTTTTTCTTGGCTTCGCGGGGTTGGTTCTCCATTGCTCGGTTTGAAGTGGGTGTGGTTTGAGAGTATAAAAAATTAGTGAAGTGGGTGTGGTTTGAGAGTATAAAAAATGTGTGAAATTGTTGTGGTTTGAGAGTATAAAAAATGAGTGAATGGTGTGGTTATTTATATATGTTTTAAAAAGTGATTTTTTTTAAATTCGACCGTTAATAATCGACCGTTCCTCAAGATTCATGCCCATTCAACGCGGTGACTCCACACCGATTACCCTCACCGATTCGGGTCCCCGCATGGATGGCGGCGGTGTTCCCGATCGGTGGATGTGGTCACCGAACCACTCCCCGCTTTACGCCCCGTTCACCCTAAGCTCTTTTTAATAAACTAGTTTTAAAGAAATTCGCGTTGCGGCGAATTTCTTTTGTTATTTAGTCTGTGTTTACATGTGTTTTGAAATTACTACGAGCGTGTTGTGAACGGAACTTCTGACAAGAATAAAAAGAAAATGTAGAAAAAAACACTAAAAGATAACCGAAAGAAAATCAACAAAAAAAGTTGTATGGTAACGATGTTGTTCGTATGAAACCCGTGGTCAGAGATGAGAAAATTGTTCTGGGTACCGCTACCAAATTTGCCGAACTGAAAGATCTTAAGTACCAATTCGGTACCGACTTTTGGCGTTCCTGGTAACGGTTCACTACCGTTTTTTACCTTCAAATACGGGTACCGTAACCGGTATTTTCGGTATCAGTACCGATTCTATATCGGTTGCACCGAGCTCATCCCTACCCCTGAAACTAAAAAAAGAAAAAATTAAAAGTCGAAGAAAATCAACAAAAGAAAGTTGTACGATACCGTTGTTCGTACAGTAACCGTAATCAGAGATGAGCAAATGGTACCGGGTAGCAGCACCGAATTTTCCGAACCAAAAGATTTCCAATATCAATTCGGCACCAACTTTTGGGTGTTTTCTGTATTAGTGCCGGTTTTTAACTTCATGTACAGATACCGAACATGACCGTCTCGGTATTTTCGATACCACTACTGGTTCGATACCGGTTGACATCAAGCTTATCACAACCCCTGATATTAAAAAAATGATTAAAGTAAAAAAGTAAAGAAAATAACTATTATTATAATATTAAAAAACTATATATTATTATAATATTAAAATCACTATTCATTTCAATTCGTTTAATAATATACAGTAATAATATATAGTAATAATTAGCATCAGATTACACTACCTACCAAAAAAAAATAAAATAAAATCCCAACATGATAGTAATAATTAGCATCAAATTACACTACCTACCCAAAAAAATAAAATAAAATCCCAACATGAGTTCACACGATTGTTTCAGAATTGTGGACACACTCCACTCTGCTTGCAAAGAGTTGAGTAAATACCTTAGCGAAGATGACATCCGCCATTTGAATTTTTCTTGTGAGACGGAACTTTATAAGGAAAACAATGATAAGTATAGCGGACCAATGGTGTGGATTTGTTGTGTTATGGAGGATTTGACTCAGAAAGAGGAATTAGTCCTCCTTTAGACTAATACCTGGGATATTACTACTCCTGAAGTATATCTCATAATTATATTTAGTAACATAATTGTAACCCATATACATACTTCTCATTCATGTACTGTAACACTTTGAGCACCTAATACAAAAAAAGAACTAGTTGTGGAGAGTGGATGTAGGTCATATTAGACCGAACCACTATAATCTTGTGTCCTTGTTTTTGTGATTTAGAGTGTGTGAGTGTGTGAGCTTGCTGCTTTTGTTCTAGTGTTCGTGTGATATCGTATTTTGACCCTAACAACTGGTATCAGAGCTCAGGCTCTTGATCGATTCATACAAACTAGGTAAAAGGTGAAGAAGAAGAACACTTACCTGTTGAAGGAGAAGCCATGGTCTCGGGTTTCAGTCACAGTCGCAGACATCGTGATTAGGGTTTCTGAACCAGCCGCCGCCACCGCCATCACTTCCCAACTCCGATTAGGGTTCCGATTGAAGACTTCTGCTGCAGATTGCGACCAGGGTTCCGACAACCCAGTAGCCGCCGCAGCCTGGGGTTACAAAATTGAAGACCATCCTTGTTGAATATCGTATCTTGGGTTACAAATTGAAGATAAGGTTTCGATTTTACTCGAGGTTCGTCAGATTTCAGAAAAAAAAAAGAATTTTTTTTGTTGGCCTGTGGGAGCAGCGTCGCGCAGGTAGAAGAAGGAAGAACAATCATGTTTTTTTTTTCTTTCTTTTAGGGGGAAAATCAAGTTTCCTTTATTTGCAAAAAAAAACCCCTCAACCTTTGGCAAGGATCTTATCAACCTAACAACTCAGAGAAATAGAATCGTATGCCAGTGATCAGGTGTCATTTGTTTCAGTTGTTTCGGTGCTGATTTTTTCAGTTTATTTTTCGATTTTAGTTTCATTTAGTCATGTTATTTGTTATCATGGCAGAAGACGGGAAGGTGGAAATCGAAAAGTTTGACGGGAAGAAGTTTGATTGGTGGAAGATTCAAATTGAGGCATTACTTTGTCAGAAAGACTTAGATGTTGCGGTGATGCTCCGGTTGTGTTTGTGGTGCTCCGGTGATGCTCCAGTGAAGTGCTCCAGTTGTGTTTGTTTTGAGGAGAAAGAAGAAGTTTTGTTTTGGGAAAAACACCTGCCCTTTGATTATTAATTGCTAGATTTATTGTTGATTTGTTGAAGTGATTTCAAGAACAGATTGAAATTTTGGTGTTATTTTAGGTATGAGAGATTTCATGAACTGATGAAGATTGAAAGAGTTGAGTTTTACGGTGGGTTATTAGTTTAAAAAGAATTATTAATTAAAAAGACGGGTGAAAAGACATTAATACCTCACATGCAAAGCATGTGAGGTAACTTAACTAAAAAATCTAACGGTGTTAGTTGTAAAGGTTGAACCTGTAGCAAAACATGAACATAAAAGTTGGTTTTTACCGATTTCATAGTGAAAGGTACTTGCGTCTTACTTGTCTCTTCTAGATACCGTGGTCGTCACTTCATTGAAAATGAAGGAAGAAAAACAAGGCAACGTTAATGATGATCAATTAGTCTAACGATGGTGACGAGTTATACTTATTCAACATTAGGCCCATGATTATCTAATCTATAAATCAATAAAGTTGGGACCCAACATTTTGTTACATTTTCGTATTTCTTTCCTTCATCATTTATTCTTATTTTTAATTCTTAAAGATCAAATACAAAGTGGAAAAAACAAACCAAGAATAGGAAGAAATTTGTAGCATTGATCTAGTAATTCAATAATTGAGATTAAGCGGAATCTTATTTTTAAACCAACTCCCCCCCCCCCCCCCCCCCCCCCCCCATATTTAAACACCCACAGCTCTTTCATATGTTAATGTAAAAAAAATACACCATACACACAATATTTAAACACCCACAGCTCTTTCATATGTTAATGTAAAAAAAATACACCATAAAATGAACATGTAATTCTCTTTAGTTCGAGTATAATATTGTTATAATTTTTTCTGTTAAATAAAAAAAATAAAATAAAAACTTAACATGTTATGTGATTGGATATCATTACATGATTACATAGCATTACCTAATTAAATAATATCTTACATTCAAAACACGTATTACGTTAATTACATGATTTTTGTACACTACGTGATTATGTACCATTACGTGATTACATACTTTTGCTGCATGATTACATGTTAACAATCATATTCGTACCCATGGTTTGAAGTAGGGATGAGCTTGGTACCGGTACCGAAAATGTTCGGTACGATACTGGTACCAAGTACCAAATGCTCATCCCTAACTTAAAATACATATTGTCATATTCTTGTGGCTTCCTACCTTCAAACGGAATTTTCAGTTTGTGCAGGATCGGCCCCTTAGTTCCTAACCCATCATCATCAAACAAATAAATCTATTATCGATCAATCCCATTGCTCCTATCTAACTAGTCAACAAAACCTTCAATGTAGTAACTTTTTTTTTTCGAAAGAGTATATCTACGATTATAGAAGGCATTTTAATCGCGTCTTCACTCTTCACTAATACTACATAATTTATTGTATTCAGAGGGTTAGTGAATAATTATTATTTTCACAAAAAAAATCATTAATTATAAACTTACGTATTATATACACTAAATTAATATTGAAATTAATTCTTTGTACTTACCGTTAGTATAATTGTTGATTTTTCTTGAATCGGAAAATAGTCGTTCTAAGACTTTAAATTAAAAAGAAAAATTTGTGTCATACAAATAGCAAGATAAGTATAATATGGCATAAAATCATCGAGTCTTCCACTAATAACATGTATATATCTCCGAGTGGTGTTCAACGTAATTATGGGGTTTCTAACTAAGGGTATAAATGAATCGAACGGACACGGATAAAGCTTTGTTTGTGTTCGTTCGTTAAGGAATCAAGTTGTTCAGAACTGTTCACAAACACTTACCTCGAACAAGATTTTTTGTTTGTATTCGTTCATTAAGGAAATGAAAGTGTTCATGAACCGTTCATAAACACTTACCAAATATAAATGAACGCAAACGAATACAGGAAGACAAAAAAAAATTATGAAAATACATTAACACAAACAAACGTTCATTTTAAAATAAAATCTTCATTTCTTATCACAAAGATTACCAAGAATCCACTAAAAATAAACAAATACATAACATAATTATCCGAACATGGATGACATAATTGTCATAGACATAACTAAATTTTTATCTTTAGTTTCCTATACTTTTTATCTTTTATAAATTTTTTCGTTTTGATTTTGCAAGTGAACACATTGTAATCTACGTTTGTGTGGTTAGACTGGAGGGTATGGAGAGCCTCATCCCAAGGGGATGGGCCGCCACGTCACCGCCATGTAAGCGGGACCTAAAGGGGATGGGCCTAGGGGGTTGGGGGATGAACCCCTTTATATATATATGTGTATGTATAGGTGTTTGTGTGGGAGAGAGGGGCGTCGAACCCGGCTTGTGGAGGACGGAGTTGACGGGACGCGCCTATGGGGGGCGGTGTGGGGGGTGCAGCGCCGGGTCACGCCGGGCCAAGGCCGGCCCCATACCCTCCAGTCTTACAATAACGAGCCGAGAGATCTGACCATTCAAAGGTAGGACCATGTCTTTGTTGCTGTTTCCTTTTTTAATATTTTTTTGGTCGTCTCAGTTTGGTTGGTGGTGTTAAACATTAAAGTTTGCTTCCTCCTAAAAGTCAAGGTCATTCAATTACATAAAAAGGAAGTTTCAGTGCAACAACAATACCGAAATTTCTTGGTACAAGCTGTTATTACTTATAAAAGAGATGTTTATGTATCTTCTTTTTTTTTTTTTTTTTAAACGGCAAATTTGGATCACTGACGGACCACTGGAGTATCATCGTGCCACCAGAGGAACCACCCGATCATATCCATCTCCACTAGGCATAATGCCACACCAATTCAGGAGGAAACCCAATAAATATGAGAAAACCCCCCTAGTGGGAATCGAACCCAGGACCTATTGGTCACAAAGCTTTATCCCACCACCAAGATGCCACTAGGCTATAAAGCCATGGGCTTATGTATCTTCTGATTATAGATAATCAGCATCAACTTACTTGATACTTCGGTAAAAAAATCCCGACATGACCACCTCACCCAATTATTCAAGTGATAGATGTTTCCAGATTGTGAGCGCCATGTTTCACTCATTCGTTTATAAGTTAAAACATGAGCTATTCTGACATCGACCAATTAGAGTATTCTTGTGAGATTGAGTGGGAAACGGAAAGCAGTGACCGGTTTAGCAAACCTATGGTGTGGATTGGGATCTACATTGCAACAGCTTCATTTTTTTGCATCCTTGCCATGGCAGCCGATTTGTTGCATGGGTTCAGAAGTAAAAAGTTCTGGTTTCCATGCAAATATTTCTCTCTTAATGCTGCATCTATCACGGTGATAGCCGTCACCATGAAACTGACAGTTGATCTAAGTAGTGTGATGCCAAATTACATGGACCAAGAAACCAAGCCAGGAAGTTTGGCTTTCATGTGCACCATGATGGCCAACTTAATGCCTTCACTGGCGTCTATGGACAACACGACACTGCTAGCAAATGTAATAGGTTTGTCTATTCTCGTTATCACCATGGTTGTGAATATTTGCATTCAAATAAATACCGGTGTTATTACCAATTCCCCTCTTGGCGATGCTCCGCCTCCAGCTGATTACGTTAACTTCAATATCATTGCGTCCGTATATGCGGCTATGGTCCTCCTGTTATTAATCATAATGATTTCTTCATCTCTAACCATTCCAACTTTTAAGGAAATTTTAGAATCCAAGTATCAAGCCACGTATAAAATATCTTTAAATGATCAACGTCTACAACATATCCAAATGTCTAGAGTTGAGAAACTAAGACAACACGTGAGAAGGTATTGGGTCATGGCAGAAACTGGTAGCCCTCAGTTTGTAATGGCTAGCAATCCATTATCCATTGCTGCTGGACTAATTTGTGTAAATTAGTCTACTCATAAACATATTTTTGGTGGTTATATATACGGTTGGAGGCAATTGGATGTATCTGCGACCTCGTTATACATCGCCATACAAGTGGTCAACAACTGCCATTTTTGTAACACAGTCCGCTGGAGTAGTTGTGGGAACCATTGCTCCTGTATCTCGATGCTTTTCGGTTTTAAGCTTCAAGTTGGTCACTAGAGGGAACACGGATCGTTTCATGTTTTTAAAAGTAGAGAAGTACTACACCCAAAAGTTGCATGAGTGGAAACAAAGTCCTATACCTTTTCTATCAATCAATCGAAGATCAAGAAGCATCATTTGCAACTCAAAAGATATCATACTAAACGTTTGCATTGGTTTTCAAAAGGTAGTTGTTGTACTGTGTAAACTGATATGGCTCGTAGCTACAAGATTTGTCGTCAAGTGTTTATACTGTTGGAAGTCATTGAAGCCAAGTTGGTTTACTCCACCCATTTCCTCAAGCAATGACGATATAGATGAAGATCTCAGCCATTACGTCTTACAAATTGACAAGGAAATGGAGCTTGCTGGAAAAACACTGAAGCAAATTTCAAGCTCTCTGAATTCTTTCATATTGAAGACTTCTGAGGAACAAAATAGCAATCTTTTGAAGCTTCTCGAGAATACTACTGGATTCCAAGGAGTAGAGATCTTTGACACTGATCATGTTCAGACTCTGCTTCCAAATGAACTGGTTAACACCTGGAGCTTACCGATAGTAACGCTAACATGCATTGCTGTTGTTCTCCCCAGTATCCCTAAGGACACAATTGAGAACTTGTTCAAAAGTGTTGGTGAAGGTCTTTCCCTCACTCATATTGTGGAAGAGAATCTCAACTGTTCAAGGGAATATGTATATATTCGAAAGGCCAGTATGGCCTTATGGCACGAGGTAGGAAACAAATGTAAGTGGTTGGACATTCCTCTAGAAAAAGAAGATTTCAAAGGAAAAACAACAATAGAAATCAATAAATGGTTTTCGGATAAAGCTAAAGAAATTGTGACAGAAGTCAACGAAAGCACCAATGGAGAACAGGGGGAGACCCCTTCTAAGACATTGATTGCTGCCAATTCAATGTACCGAATCACACAAACAATCTTGCTTAGACACCAAAGCAAGACAGAGCCATTCACCCACAAGGAGTTGTTTGCTTATTTAAATGGCATGATTGCAGACATATTTTATGCTTGCTTCACCAACATGCCGCGAGTCATAACAATGAAATGCCATGAAAGTGTGATAGAGAAAAGAGAGGCAAGTGTGAAGGTTGCTGCAAAGCTTCTTGGTAAGACTACAAAGATAATAGAAAGACTAGAGACTATACGTTTGGTCTAATAATTTCTTCTGTACCTCTCTGAAACATGCAGGAATAAATATTAAGCAGCCACACAAATGGTCCATCATAATGACAATATATTCTATTTCTATCCCTTTTCTATTTTGTTTTTGTTTTCCGCAAGTCTTGTATATGAAACTTCAAATGTCTTCATGCAACTCTAGATGTTTGCAGTGTTTTAATTTTCTGTTACACAAGAAAGCATACACGAGTATTTTGTATAATGTGACAAAAAGTGTTTGGTGAACCAAGAAGCAGGTCATGACTTTATGTCTTGATGAACCAAGACTTGCTAATTGAATAACAAACAATGTAAAATTTTAAAAATATTTTACAAGAATGAAACATTATTTCTATTCAAAAAAAAAAATCTACCTAATGCTAACTTAACTCTTTGATAACCATTAGACCATGTGTAGTGGTAACAACTTATCATGCCCCCACCATGGGGCATTATCCGACACGTGGCATCCTAGTCAGCGTTGGGGCATTATAGCAAAAGTGGCGTAGTGGGGCATTATGCCAATAACCCCCATTCAATCATTAAAAAAAAAAAAAAAAGGAAACAAAGGTGATTGGCTGGTCAAAGGGTTGAAGAATAAAAAAAGAAAAGGCCCCTTACTTGGACCACTCTCATTGGCCACATGCATGTTCAATTTCATCACTTCAGCGTTTTATTAAACACGCCTGCATGCAAGATTCCAAATTATAACGCCCAAAAACGCTTGATGTAATGGGGGGAGGGGCGTTTCCGGGCGTTTTTTTTCAATTTAAAAAAAAAAAAAAAACGCCCCACTACGGGTGCTCTTATAATATGTTTAAATATTAGTGTGTATAGAGTCCGTCGGTTAGAGTGTGTGAGTTTGTTATCAACCCCATTAGTTAGTTACAGTGAGTTAGTTACATCCGAGGCTCATTGTATCCTGTACTCATTGAGATTCCTCACGGCCGCATTAAATCCCCGGCCACTGCATCAGGATCATCGGGTGTCAATTACATGTCAAATTTGTGACAAATCTGGCTATAAAGCTGCATTTTGCTACTATCGGTTTACTCCAATCGATTTGTCGTTTCGACGACGGAATAATGGTGGATGGTGGCGTGGTAATTGTGGTCGGTTTGGCGGTAATCACGGCAAACGGTGGTTACTATTCAGCTCGCATAGCTGACCTAGGGTTTGGTGGTGGTCACGGATCCGGATCTGATGTTGATATGCGAATCTTTGACTCCGTGTCAAGTTATGACCCGTGTGTTTGGGGTTCCGGGTCGTTTAACAATGACCCCCTTATTCCCACATACCATATATCTTATTTTCACATCCCCTATTGTATACGGGCCGTATACAATTATACGGCTCGTATAGAATGTTTTTGAATAGGAAAATGCGCAGGGAATGTTTTTTTTGTTTTATTATATACGGGCCATATATAGTTATACGAGTCGTATACATGTGTATACGATTTGTAAAACGTATACGGCTCAATGGATTTATTTTTGTGGGTTTTTTATGTTACCACATTTATACGGGCCGTATAACTATATACGGCCCGTATATAATGGCGTTTTTTTCAAATATCACCATTTTTCCCGTAAAAACATAATCATTCTAGGGTTTCTAAACTTTTCATCACCTTTAACAATGTCGATAAACGTTGATCGGAAATGCCTCTTAAATCGGAGCACAGGTAGAGTAACGTTACCGATCAGTCCGTTGATGGAAACCTTAGCGATTGCAGAGATCTTCGTGTTGGTTATTTATCGTTTCCGAATAAATATCAGAAGAACCCGACACAAACAAGTTCTCCACAGTTTGTTATTCAGATCTCTATTCGGTCATTTTTCCAAACTACAACACACGATAACTTTAATCGCAGATCACGGGCTTAAGTAGTTGAACCCGACACAAACAAGTTCTCCACAATGACAACTTTGTGAGGGTGAGGGTCGTATATTGTTATTTCTGTTGTTCAATACTTCCGAGATCTGACCCAACCGAAATCCACAATCAATTTACTCATAAACCCTTGAATCCCAACGCTTCATTTGTAACCGTAAGGATGATGCAAATTTGTACGTAAAGATCTCTACACAAACTCTTCTACATCTTTTAACCAGTTGTCCATCTTCATCTTCAAGAACAATGATGAACAGATGATGTCAGATAATACTTCATTTGTCGAGAAACCATATTGTCAAGAAACTAACATCTTTTAATACTTCATTGCGTATGTGCTTGTGCTGTAGAAACCGGTGATGAATTTGTGTATCTAAATCAGGTTCTCTGCCTTAGATCGGTCATTCCTTGTGATACATGAACGTTGTATTCTTGTCTTTCAGAAGAGTTTGTATTGAACCAAGAATACTTCAAACATTCTAAACCCTACCTGGAAACAAACCAACAAAATCCTGATAGTCTTCTAGCAGAACCCGACACGTCTTCTATCATGTGACGGACACAGGTGCAAGAGAATGGCGAGTTATTTTTAGTTATTTCTGTTGATCCACAAATTCCATTGTTTAAATCAGAATCAGGTTCTCAAGACAAGGATCGTTCTAATAGATTAAAGAGAATAAACCATTTTTTAACCATTTTTTACCCATAGTATACGAGCCATATCAGAATATACGGCCCGTATACAATCATCGTATACATTGTATATGATCGGTAAATTTGTTTTTTACCGAGAGTATACGGCCGTATAAACGGTATACGGCCCGTATACATATGGTAAAAAATGGTAAAAATTTTCTTTCTTTCCTTTTCATGAGGTAAAACCGGTTTCAACATCAAGGGTTGTATCGGAATCAGGCGTTGGAAGGATTGTAGTAGCAGGACATTGGTACCATTGTGAAAATTGCATCAGGAGGGGAGAAAGTCTGATACAATAAGGATGTTGGGAATTAAACGCATGTACGTGACAAAATAATGATGTTCGCATAAACATATATTCGTTTCATAACCTCCTCCTATAAATCAACCACAACAGACAAAGAGCCTGTATTATAAACCATCCTATGTCTTTTACCAACCGAAGAGGCAGCAGAAGACGTGTCGGGTTCTTCCAACATTCACGAACCACAATGGACTCAGACTCATACTACTCACCCTCCCCTGAGGAAAAGTTTTCCCGACGACTCAAGAAAATCCACAATCAATGTATACAGGTGCAAGAGAATGGCGGGTGATATAGTAATTTTCAATAATGTAGGAAGGGTTGAAATAGTAGGACATTGGAATCTGGTTCTCAAACAAACCAACAAAATCCTGATAGTGAAAAACATCAACAACCATTTTTTCTTTTCCTTCAATTTCGAGAACATTCTCCCTGTGTATGTGCTTGTGCTGTAGAAACCGGTGATGAATTTGTGTACACAACTGAACGTTAATTGATATTGTTTTAGACAACAACAGATAATGAACGGATTGTTGGTGGATAACGCAAACAAGTTCTCCACAGTTTGTTATTCAGATCTCTATTCGGTCATCTTTCCAAACTACAACACACGATAAGTTTAAACTTTATAGTGTGTGATTTGACCAGGAAATGATTGGAGGTGAAGGTTCAGTGCACGAAAAGTTTCTTACGAAATGTACGTGACAAAACAAATATGTTGGGAATTAAACGCATGTCCGTAATCCCGCGTTGATAGCTTCCGTTTTATTCAGACTCCTTACAACTCTCATCAAATGCCTCACCCTTCCTTTTATTCTATAAATATTAAATAAAGAATAACACCATGCCTGTAATCCCGCGTTGATAGCTTCCGTTTTATTATAGTCATACGACACGTTTTCTTGTTCTTCAATCTTTGTTACTTGTTAATGTTTTATTTTTTTTTTCTACTTTTAGAAAGGTTTAAGCACCTCACGACTGTAAAATATCCAGTGTGATTTACACCTTAAATCCCTTAAATACTTGAAAAATCAAATTTTCGTTCCATACGGGCCGTATAACAGTATACGGCCCGTATACACGTTCGTATACATTGTATACGACCAGGAAAACTTATTTACACATGGTGTATACGGGCCGTATAACAGTATACGGCCCGTATACACCATGTGTAAATAAGTTTTCCCATCTGTTAATATTAGGACCCTTTTAACAAACCACGTGAATCTCATTCTAAAAGCATTCATATTCATTCCACCATATTTTCACCCTAAATTACACTAAAAAACACTACATTTTCTCTCTTATTTTCAATTAAATAATATTTTTTATACCTTTATCATTACCCTTTCTCTCTCTTCCACTCACAACCACTTTCAAAATATTTTAAAAAAAATTATAGCAGGTGAACAGTTTCTTTTCAAATATACAGATGAACAGTAACATTTTCTCTCTACTCCACTCACAACCACTTTTTATACTTTTTATATTATAAAAACTCCACTTTAGGGGTGCTAAACGGGTCGTGTTCGCGGGTTGGCAGGTTCAACCCGACCCGAACCCGAAAATTGTGTCATACTTATGAACCCGAACCCGACCAGAATATTCTCAGGCTGACCCGAACCCGACCCATTCAAACCAAAATTTTTTATTTTTAAATTTTTTTAGCAAATTAATATATTAAAATTAACATCTACTACAAAAAAACACGAACTTATATAATAAAATTACATTAAAATAACAAAATATTATGTCAATTTCCCTTTTTAAGTTATATTTATGACATAAAATTACACACCTAATCAAATTATGACATAAACCATATTGTAAAAATATAATTTTAATATAAATGGGTTAAACGGGTCAACCCGCCAACCCGACCGGGTTGACCCGAACCTGACCCGTTTAGCTAAACGGGTTCGCGGGTTCAACCTGAAACTGACCCGAACCCGTTTAGACTAAACGCAAACCCGTGAATTTCGTGTTAGGTTCGTGTTGTGTTTTCGGGTCGTGTCAGAAATTCACACCCCTACTCCACTTAGAATATTTGGGGGAATGGATGTGAATGCTCTAAGTTCCCAAATGCTTCGTGTGTTCTTAATTCAAACGGGTTGTCATTAATCCTTTAAAAGGGTCATGATATAATTGGAAATGTTTTATGTAGGATTAAATTAGTGAGATTAAAAAAAAATGAGACGTTAATAACTTTTTTAATTCTTCTTTGTTTTTAAAACGTCAATAACTTTTCTATACGATATTATTTTTTTATAAAAATTGTACCATAAAAACGAGCGTTTTTTTATATTTAAAACGAACACACTATTGCTATACTTTTGCAAAAAAAAAAATCGATAACCCAGATGCGTAAAACGCAATGGATAAAAACACAATTAAATGACTTTTTTTTTTCTAAAACGCAATGACTAAAAAACACTAAAAATGTATTTTTTTTTCTAAAACGCAATGGAAAAAACACAAAAGAAATGCGTTGTTTCGAAAACGCAATTGTTTAAAAACACAAAAAATGTCTTTATCTAAAACGCAATGACCTAAAAACATAAAGAAATATGTTGTTTCTAAAATGCAATGGACAAAAAAACATTAAAAATGATTTTTTTTCTAAAACGCAATAGACAAAAAACTTAAAGAAAATGTCGCAATTGACTAAAAACACAAAAAATGATTTTTTTTCTAAAACACAATGGACAAAAAAAAATCACTTGTTTCCAAAACGCAATGGACAAAAAACAAAAAAAAAATGTTTTTTTTTATAAACGCAGTGAACAAAAAACCATAAAACATGACTTTTTTTTTTTTTTTTCTAAAAGCAATGAACTAAAAACACAAAAAATGTGTTTTCTCTAAAACACAATGGATTAAAAACACAAAAAAATGTGTTTTCTCTAAAACACTGTAACACCCCCAAAAATTTACGTCCTATAATGTATTGACACGTGTCATAAGCTTGAACGTGTGAAAGTATACTCTAGAGGGACTAAAGTTGACAAACATGGAAAGTATGTGAATATAAGGGTTCAAAATGTCAACAAGGGATAAATATACTTTACTATAACCCTACATGATGTTTATAACCTTAAACGAATGGATCATGGATCATACAAAGCTAATTGTGAAAGAAAGTGAGAGATTACAAACTACAAGGGTTAAATGTGTCAACATGTTTAAGTTATACCTCTGAGTGACCTTTTAGCAAACCCGAAGTTTTGTAACGGTAAAATATGCTCACTAGATTACATGATAAAAATTTCATCAAATTTCGTTATCATATGAGAAAGTTATGATAAAATTCGTGTGCGAGGGGTTAGAAGTGTCAACATGGAAATTTAGGGTTTTTGGGTGATCACAAAGTTAGCCGAGGACTTAACAAAGATGGTATAAGTCTAGAAGCCCTTAGAATTCAATTTAGAGGGCTCATTGTGCAAAACAAAAGGTGAAAACGACCTTTAGGAGGACCAAGGATCAAAAATGCAATTAAATGAAACATGGTAACCTGATCGCCACCTTCACGCGGCCCGCGTAAAGGTAAGGGTATCCTTTACGCGGCCCGCCTGCGACCCTCAGATGCAGAAAAACAGGACAGCTGCCTGTTAAGGTTTATAACCGACTCCAATTGCTTGTTTATCATACCATGGGCGACTATAAATGGTATTTAGGCTCTAGGGACACTTGTAAGCATCTTGGTTCCATCCTAGACTCATTTGGCATGATCATAATCAATCAAAACCCACTATATAAAGCACCTATGTTGCAACTTTTGTGCATTCATTCCATACATCACTTCTAATCATTTCTGGAGCACAAGTTCAGTTTCCAAGCATCCCTAATCATAATTAGGACTTCGGTAAGTACCCATAACCTTCCTTAATCGCATCTTACTTAGTTTATAGCTTAAAAGTCAAAACGTCGTAATTACGGTTTGACTTAGCGATTAATCGCTAACGATCCAGCGATTGGTCAATGTAAAGGTAGTTATAGGTTGGTAATTATGTGGGCTTTAAACCCTTAAAAGGGCACCCACTGATTCCCATCCTAACTAGGTCATTTGTCGAGTCAAAGACGATTAGAAAAAGTCAACGGAATGATAATTTTCACATTAACGCATAATTAACAATATAGAAGGCGTGTAACCTATTTTATCATTCATATAACTTGATGATAAGTATAAGAACGTGTCTAAGCTTGTTTGATTCGACAACTTTCTGTTTAGAACCGATTCGGAACCGAAAGGCGCATAGTTTGACTTTCTGCTTTGAATTCGGTTCTGACCCGGTTTTGATAGGTTTAGACATGCCTTAAAGTTCCATTAGGACCTAGTTACATGATTGTATAACCCCCTGCATTTATACCACTTGAATCCTTAATTGTCCGACGTTTCCGTTAATTGCTTAAATGTGGACCATAATGCCCTTTTGACCATAAAACGAGAATTTTGGATATGTGAAAAGACAATAACCTTTGTTACTGATTTATAAACATGTCCCTAAAATTTTACATCAGTTGGAGGTCTAGATTAGGAGTTATGCTCATTAGCGTAATTATAACGCCTTTTAGTAATTAAAAGGCGCAATTAGCATAAAGCCTATCTAAACCCAATTTTTGACACCAAACCTTTTACCCACTGATGTAATATAATATTTTGAGATTTTTAAAGATTTTTAATTATTTTTAAACTGATCAAAACCTAGGGTTATCGCCTTAATTCGGTAAATACCGATTATGCCCTTTTAGGCCATAAAATGAGTTTTACAAGCCGTTTTGATGCCAATCCT
Source organism: Helianthus tuberosus (assembly GCA_030545235.1). NCBI lineage: Eukaryota > Viridiplantae > Streptophyta > Magnoliopsida > Asterales > Asteraceae > Helianthus > Helianthus tuberosus. The sequence goes on along the minus strand of CM060422.1, from coordinate 2,762,105 downwards.
ATTGCTACTGATTTTATATAATAAATAAAGTATTTTGAACTTTATACCCTGATCAGAAAACTCAGATTTCCTGTATAACCCGAAAATCGCTTAAAAAGGCTTTTTACGCATATTAAACGCATAGTTTAGGTTTAAAACCATTTTGTCACATAAGACTTATTATCAACTGATATTACCTATTAAAATAAGTTATTTTTCTGATGTATTCAGACCCGAATCTCAGAATTTTAATTAACCTCTTTTATAATCTTTAAAATGACCAAAATACCCCTACGGGGCTTATTTTGAGATTAAACTCGTTTTGGGCATAATGGAAGATATCATACTGATATCACAACATATTTAAGGCATATTAACTTAGGAAACCTGTTTAGGACCCATATGGTTACCCATTACGCCTCTGGCGCGTTCGGTTCGATTTATGTAACTAGTTTGCATAAATTAGCCAAAACGGGTCAAACCTTATCTTTTTATCTCAAAATCCAAATGTGTTTAGTTTACCCATATTATAAAAGTCTCCAAACTTGTCGGGTCTAAATCACATTCTATTCCGGTCTTCGCTTAATCATGCGTTTGAACCGTAAACCTTTCCTTAAAACTAACCGGTCTAAGTTACGACTTAAATAAGACCCGTTATGAATCTAATAGGTTAATAAAACCTTCGTTCCAGATTGAGAGCCCCAGTAGAAGTACTTGTGCTTGCTGATTAGAATATACGGCTGAGTATAAAATTGCTTTTGCTAGCTCAGGTAAATACTTTTAACTTATTTTCCCTTATACGGGCTTGGGATACGGTATTATAAAAATACCGCTTGGTCGGGTGTAGAAACCTTTTAATCGGAGATGATTAAATTGCATAATCCCGTTTTAATCTGTATTGATTGATAACAAATAACATTGGGGGTTAATGACCATGTCCTGGATATCCTTGGCTCATTTAAAAAAGTGAATGGCCATAACTTAAGCACAAGGTGTAGGCATAACACCTCCTGTTGCGTATGTAAAAGATATACTCACTCGTAAGGATGTCTTCTTGTGAGTTATATTTATGGTGTGTCGATTAATCTTGACCAGCTTGTATTGTATAATCACCGGCCCTAAATGTTGGACAACCATGTAAATCGGATACAAGATTTTTATTAATAAAATTGTCCCAGGTTATAAAAAAAAATGTTTGTGCCTTGTGCATTCAAACCAAATTTTTAAACATTTTCAAAACGAGTCGGTTAATTGTATTTACCAGTGTAAACTGACGTATTTTTCAAAAAGGTTAAGTGACAGGTACTGAACGAAATTGGCTGGAACCTCCGGGCGTTAATAAGGAATCTTGCAAGTTCTAGATGCCTGAAGTCTGTTGAACAGTTTTCTTTTATTTGACCCGCCTGTGGATCTTTTACTTTCCTTTGTAATACTTTGATATTACTTTATATTCGGAATGTAATATATTTATCTTTTGCTTCCGCTATGCATCTATATATTGTGTTGTTTGACCATGATGTTACCAACCACGTCACGTTACTCCCCTACCGGGCCCACCGGTTGTCACGGCCCTTGGCCCCGGTTTGACCCGGTCCAGAGCCGCGAGGCAGGAAATCCCGTGGTATTTAATTTAGTGACAGCGGAAGACTTTTTAAACAGGATCGATTAATATTTAAAACTGCTCGTTTATATATAATATAGGGATAAATCCCATAATTTACAAATACTTGATTTCACTGGAAAATCCTTATTTCTTAAAACATGTTTCTTTATTTATTTACATTGAGCCACTTACTAAGCTTGTAGTTCTTCACGGCACTTTTCTTTTGCTCACAACAGATCACCTGAAACATGTTTGAAAAAAATTTTGTCAGCAGGGAAATACTGAGTGAATCATTCTATTTATTAAAACATCCTGTTTATTATAATGTACAGTATTAAGAGCGATTACAATTGCCTCATCTTTTAAATTAACTGATCCAGTTGTCACTTTACCGGACTGTGACTGTGGACATATCACTTGTAGGGTCCTTTCACCCCAAGTGATAAATAATTAGTAGCTATGTGCACATCCCCCCACATACTGGCAGTAATTTCAGATAACAACGACTTAATCCCTGTAACTATAATTTTGATAAAAACATGCTTTTGAAAGTATTTTGATAAAAAGAGAATGACTCACATTGTAGATTTAACGAGCAGAATATAAGCCTACTGATTAGCCTTGATTAACCTAATTTAATTAACAATGCACACACAATCGGTTAGTAACTAATACAACAGTTACAACAATTCACGAGATTAAACCTTCACAACAAGTTATTAGTGCAATACTTAACAATTCAGTGGATTCACAACGAATGACAGAGTATAGTCCGAATTCGAGCAGTACTCAAACATTCAAGTCGAAATCACAATGAATTAATAAAGTATAATCTCAATTTGAGCGGCACTTAAACAATCGTTGGATAGTTATAATCGATCGGACGTTGAATCGTAATAGCGATCGAGTTATTACCCTGATTGTGGCAGCACTTCGTGATTAGTGTGTGTTTAATTGTGTATACAGAAAGTAAATTCGATTTCTGGAACGAATTCCTTCGTCGATCATATGCCAAATTTCAAGTCCCAATGTCTGCTATTTATAGCCAAAATTTGAGAAGCCCTGCGCATCGTAGGCCTACAATACCATACGCATCGTATGGTCTTTTAACCTGGCTGCGCATCGTAGGCCATAATAGCCTGCGCATCGTATGGGTAAAAAATAGGCTTATAGACTAGCCACGTTTGGGACTAGCTATGATGAGTCAGTAGTTTCAAATTTTCTGAATTTTACAACGAATTTTTTTTTTAAGGATAATTATCAACTAGGGTTTACCCCCTTTGAGTTTTAGGGGCCCTAATCCTGATTCTGAAAATTATGAAAATTTCAGGGTTTGTTCAGAATCACTTGGGTTTCTCAATTAGGGTTTCCTATTGACCAAATTAAAATAATAACTAGGACTTTCGATGAGAGTTGTTACATTCTTCCCACCTTAATAAAAATCTCGTCCTCGAGATTTACTGGAATAAATGAGGATACTTTTTCTTCATTTCTGATTCCAGCTCCCAAGTGTATTCAGCTCCTCTTTTTGAATCCCATCTAACTTTGACTAAAACTAGTCTTTTATGTTTGAGAAACTTGATTTTTCGATCCTCAATTTGAAGAGGTTTCTCCACAAATTTCAGCTTTTTGTTTACCTTTATTTCTTGAAGAGGTACTACCAAAGATTCATTTGATAAACATTTCTTGAGATTGGATACATGAAATACATCATGTACTCCAGCTAATTCTTCTGGTAGTTGTAAACGATAAGCAACTAATCCTATACGTTGGATCACTGAAAATGGTCCTACGTACCTTGGACTTAGCTTTCCTTTCTTACCGAATCGAACAACTCCTTTCCAAGGAGAAACTTTCAAAAGTACTTTATCTCCAACCTGAAATTCTATCGGCTTGCGACGATTATCTGCATAACTCTTCTGGCGATCTCGAGCAGTCTTCAACCTTTCCTTGATTTGAGTAATTTTGTCGGTCGTCTCTTGCACTATCTCAGGCCCTGACAATTGACTTTCTCCTATTTCTGCCCAACAAACTGGAGTTCTACACTTTCTTCCATAAAGTGCCTCAAATGGAGCAGTTTCAATACTTGAATGAAAACTATTATTATAGGAGAATTCAATTAATGGTAAATGATCATCCCAACATCCACCAAAATCAATTACACATGCTCGGAGCATGTCTTCCAGTGTTTGTATTGTCCTTTCACTTTGTCCGTCTGTTTGAGGATGATATGCAGTGCTTAAATTTAGTCGAGTTCCCATTGCTTGCTGGAAACTTTTCCAGAAATGGGAAGTGAAACGACTATCTCTATCTGAAACAATGGAGAGTGGGACTCCATGTAAAGATACTACTTCGTCTACGTATAACTTGGCTAACCTTTCCATACTAAAGGTTTCCTTCATTGGTAGAAAATGAGCTGATTTGGTTAATCGATCCACAATTACCCAAATCGCATCATTACCTTTTCTGGTCTTGGGTAACTTAGTAACAAAATCCATTGTTATAAGTTCCCATTTCCATACAGGCATTTCCAATTGTTGTAGTAATCCTGAGGGTTTCTGATGTTCTGCCTTAACTTGTGAACAAGTAAGACACTTAGAAACATATTTTGCTATATCTTTCTTCATTCCTATCCACTAGAAATTCTTTCTTAAATCTTGGTACATCTTATTGTTTCCAGGGTGCATAGTGTACCTAGATTTATGAGCTTCTTCTAAAATCTTATTTCTTACCTCTCCTTGTTTAGGTACCCAAATTTGTTTCTTGTGGAATCTCCAAATTCCATCATTTCCTTGCTCTAGTTCTTTTATATAACCTTTCATTCCTTCAGCATCGTCCTTGATTGCTGTTTCTTGAATGTTCTTTAATTGTTCTATTAAATCTACTTGTAGATTTAATCTAAGAGCACGGACTCGCTTTTGTTTTTCATGATACTTACGACTTAAGGCATCTGCAACTATATTTGCCTTTCCTTCGTGATATTGAATATCACAGTCGTAGTCACTTAAAACTTCCATCCATCTTCTTTGCCTCATATTTAATTCTTTCTGTCCAAATATATACCTCAAACTTTTATGATCTGTATAAACAGTAAACTTACTTCCGTACAGATAATGTCTCCAAATTTTCAAGGCAAAAATTATGGCTCCTAATTCTAAGTCATGAGTCGTATAATTTTCCTCATGCTTTTTCAACTGCCGGGAAGCATACGCAATTACCTTCTTGCGTTGCATCAATACACATCCATATCCTAATTTTGAAGCATCACAGTATACTTCAAAATCTTCTGTTCCTTCGGGTAATGCTAAAATTGGAGCATTCGTCAATCGTTGCTTTAAAATCTTAAAAGCTTCTTCTTGCCCATGTCCCCATTCAAACTTAGTGGCTTTACAGGTTAACTTAGTCAAAGGTACAGCTATCTTAGAGAAATCTTTAATAAATCTTCTGTAGTATCCAGCTAAGCCTAGAAAACTTCTAATTTCCATAGCTGTTTGTGGGACCTTCCATTTGGTAATTGCTTCTATTTTAGCAGGATCTACATGAATTCCTTCATGATTCACCATGTGACCTAAAAATTGCACTTCCTTTAACCAAAATTCACTCTTTGAGAATTTTGCATAAAGCTTTTCCTTTCTTAACAAAGTTAAGAGTGCATGCAAATGTTTGCAATGTTCTTCTTGACTTTTGGAGTAAATTAGTATATCGTCGATGAATACGATTACAAATTTATCCAAATATGGTTTACAGATCCGATTCATCATGTCCATAAATGCTGCTGGGGCATTTGTTAGTCCAAAGGGCATGACTGTAAACTCATAATGACCATACCTAGTTCTGAAAGCAGTTTTAGGTATGTCTTCCTCTTCTACTTTTAACTGGTGATATCCGGATCTTAAATCTATCTTAGAAAAATACCTAGCACCTTGAAGTTGATCAAAAAGATCATCAATCCTAGGTAATGGATATCGATTCTTAATTGTAACTTTATTTAGTTCTCTATAATCGATACACATTCTCATTGATCCATCTTTCTTTTTCACAAACAACACTGGTGCTCCCCAAGGGGATGAACTAGGTTGTATAAATCCTTTGCTTAATAATTCATCTAACTGCTTTTTCAATTCTAGCATTTCGGTGGATGCTAATCGATAAGGTGCCTTAGCTATTGGTGTAGTACCTGGAATTAGATGAATTCTAAACTCTACTTCCCTATCTGGTGGTAACCCAGGTAATTCTTCTGGAAAGATGTCTGGGTATTCTGAAACTATAGGGATGTCTGAAAGTTCCTTACTTTTAGTGTTAATGATTACGGAAATCATATACACCATTCCTTGCTTTCGTTCATAACTAGCAACTTTCATTACTGATATGAACTTTAGTGGCTTTCGTGGTTTATCTCCGGTAATTACAATTACCTCTCCTGAAGGAGTACGGATTTCTACGGTATTCTTGTCACAAAGAATTCGAGCATGGTTAGCTATTAACCAATCCATTCCTAACACGACATCGAATCCGGCTAACTTCATAGGTAACAGGTTTGCGGAAAACTTATGACCTAATAGTTCTATCTTACCTTCTTGCAAAACCTTATTTATGTTAACAGAATTTCCGTCTGCCGTTTCGACTGTAAAAATTTGCCTAAGGGTGGTTAAAGGTAAATTAAGGGCTTGGCAAAATGAAGTATTGATAAAACTTTGGTTTGCACCAGAGTCAAATAATACTTTTGCATAAACGTCGTGGACCAAGAACGTACCGGCTATGACGTCAGGAATGAGTTCAGCTTCTTGAGTGGTTAGCTGAAATGCTCGGGCATTCTTCTTTGTTGTTCCATCAGCTGGTTTGCCTTTATTGTCTGCGGGTTTTGTCAATTTAGGACATTCGGTTCGAAAATGACCTATTTCGCCACAGTTGTAGCAGATTAGGGATTTCTTCCTGCAATTCTCCTCTTGATGTCCTGGAATTTTGCAAAAATTGCAATATCCCTTGCATCTTCCAAAATGCTTCTTTTTGCAATTTCTACAATATGGAGGAACTGAGGATTGCCCGGTTCCTCTTTTCTTGAATCGATTATTATCATTACCCACACGAAATCCTTGGGTAATCTTTTGAGCTAATTCCTTCTTTCTGTCCTCTTCTCTTGTTCGCACCAATTCCTCAGTTAGGGTATTAGCTAATTCTACAGCATCGTCAATAGTGCGAGGTCTCGCAGCTTTAACGATATTGCGGATTTCACTAATTAATCCCCAGATGTAGCGAGAAATGAGTACCGGTTCTGGCGAAGCCAGTGTAGGTACCACTCGTGCATATTCAAAGAATGTCGAAGTATAACCGTGACACTCTACTCCTATCATACGATGATTTAGGAACTTATTTGCCATTTGTTCCTTTTCATATTCAGGACAATATTTCCTTTCTACAAGATTCTTGAATTCTTCCCAGTTCATGGCATAAGCCATCCTTCTTCCTTTTGCTTGTAGCACCGTATTCCACCACTCTAATGCTCCTTCTTTGAATAAATTTGATGCATACATCACCTGATCTTCTTCTGAACACTTACTTATTGCAATTACTGCTTCGGTTTTCTCTAACCAACGTAGTATTGCAGTTGCTCCTTCATTACCTGCAAATTCAGCAGGTTTGCAAGCAAGAAATTCTTTGAAAGTGCAACCAGGTGTTGCGGCTTTCATTTTCTTAGGAGGTGGAGCCTGTCGTAGATTATCATGATTGCTGCCTCCATTTACACTATGACTAAAATTATCTTCCTGAGTACGTTTACTAGGAATGATTTGTTGCGGTTCTACTGGATTTTTAACAGCAGCAACGAATGCTGGAATAGCATTGGCTATCCCTTGTGCAACAATATTTTCTATATCTTGTCTAGTCATATACTGGTTTTCCTGATTTTATTCAGATTGATTCCCTTCATTAACTGGTTCATTATTAGCGTTTTCCATCTGATAATTATTAAAAATATAACTATTAGTATCGAGTGATGAATAAAAAAAAAATTCATAGAAGCACATAAAATCTGGTAACACAGATATATATCCAAAATTGTCGATTGTTTCGACTTCTATTTTGCTTTATATATATTAGATAGGCATCCATACACACTGTTTATCTTACAATGTTTTATTTCCCATTTTACAGAGTTATATTTAATTATTATTATTAATATACAGGCATTCTTCCCAACCCCACTATTCTTTGGTCACAGGTAGTTTTAGTAACGACGTTCCCTTTCGTCGTACTTCCAGGTAATCCTTTCTCCCATATCCCTAATCCTATTTCCTGTATTTATCAGTTCTTCACCGTACTGACGGAGTTCGGCTAAGTTTTCGTTACTCATTGGAGGATTGGGGATAGGTTCTGGTTCCCACTGTGGAAGGAAAGAATAAGGACTGTTGACAATATTTTCGAATTGCCAGTCATTTGTCCACCATTCTTCCATTTGACCTAAGGGTCGAGTGTGGATCAGTGGATCTGGAATAACTGGTTCCAAATTAACAGGAAGTTGGGTTTCTAGGTAAGGATATAGATTATTATGGATAGGGCTAATGACATCACAATTTGCCAGTAGACGGTCGATTTCGTCTTGAAATGTGATTTCTTCAGCTTGTCTAGAATTTTCTCCAATTTCTATTCCTTTTTGTTTATAATCGTTCCTGATCTCTATCTCTGCTGGATTTGAGCTTTCTCCGATTTCGATTCCTTTCCCTTTATCTATAGGGTTTTCTATTTTAGGGAGTTTCCTAGTAGCTGGCTTTCTTCTGCGTACTTTTCTCCATCCTACATATCTTCTCTTCTTTTTAAGTTTTGCTTTTTCCAGCGGTGGAGCTTGGAATTCCACGGGTTCCTCTATGTCAGCAATATAACCAGTAAAGTCGTGGGAGACTTCAATTGGTACTGGGTAGAGGTTGAGATTCTGAAATGCTTCCGATATCTCAGTCATGCTGGACAGCATATATGCAAAATGCACAAAAATGCTAAGTTAAAACTTTGGAACAAAGTTTAACAAATAAACATTAAGTTTATTGCATACGGATTTGTACAAAAGATTACAGGAAAGTGTACACACTATAATTTATTTATTTACTGGGTATTACTTTTCTACTAGACCAGAGAGATTTGCATTCTCTGCTACGGTAGCTAGCATATAAAGGTTTGCCCATTTTTCATCTAAGGTATCTTCCCAAGGTGACTTATTGCCTAATTCCTGGATTTCTGGATTAAACCTCACTTTCTTGGCTTGGGTTTTCTTTATTTTCTCCTGTCCCTTTCTAAGAATCGAATTTCTTTTATCTTAGGTGAGAGGGTTTTCATAATTTGCTTTACGGACAAAAATCCCTTCATCTAGATCTGCTGGGTGTTTGGAGGAAGAGGTTCCTTTTCTTGTGGGTGCAGTATCTAATTTGTGGTAGATAGCAGAAATCTTGTGTTTACCCATACTGTAACTCACAATTAATCAGTTAATAAAACATATTTTCACAGAATAGCAATTAAATTTCCTAATTTATTTTAATAGGCTAAAATCAATAGTAAGCTTAAATCAGTGGCTCTGATACCACCTTTTCCTGTCACGGCCCTTGGCCCCGGTTTGACCCGGTCCAGAGCCGCGAGGCAGGAAATCCCGTGGTATTTAATTTAGTGACAGCGGAAGACTTTTTAAACAGGATCGATTAATATTTAAAACTGCTCGTTTATATATAATATAGGGATAAATCCCATAATTTACAAATACTTGATTTCACTGGAAAATCCTTATTTCTTAAAACATGTTTCTTTATTTATTTACATTGAGCCACTTACTAAGCTTGTAGTTCTTCACGACACTTTTTTTTTGCTCACAACAGATCACCTGAAACATGTTTGAAAAAAATTTTGTCAGCAGGGAAATACTGAGTGAATCATTCTATTTATTAAAACATCCTGTTTATTATAATGTACAGTATTAAGAGCGATTACAATTGCCTCATCTTTTAAATTAACTGATCCAGTTGTCACTTTACCGGACTGTGACTGTGGACATATCACTTGTAGGGTCCTTTCACCCCAAGTGATAAATAATTAGTAGCTATGTGCACATCCCCCCACATACTGGCAGTAATTTCAGATAACAACGACTTAATCCCTGTAACTATAATTTTGATAAAAACATGCTTTTGAAAGTATTTTGATAAAAAGAGAATGACTCACATTGTAGATTTAACGAGCAGAATATAAGCCTACTGATTAGCCTTGATTAACCTAATTTAATTAACAATGCACACACAATCGGTTAGTAACTAATACAACAGTTACGACAATTCACGAGATTAAACCTTCACAACAAGTTATTAGTGCAATACTTAACAATTCAGTGGATTCACAACGAATGACAGAGTATAGTCCGAATTCGAGCAGTACTCAAACATTCAAGTCGAAATCACAATGAATTAATAAAGTATAATCTCAATTTGAGCGGCACTTAAACAATCGTTGGATAGTTATAATCGATCGGACGTTGAATCGTAATAGCGATCGAGTTATTACCCTGATTGTGGCAGCACTTCGTGATTAGTGTGTGTTTAATTGTGTATACAGAAAGTAAATTCGATTTCTGGAACGAATTCCTTCGTCGATCATATGCCAAATTTCAAGTCCCAATGTCTGCTATTTATAGCCAAAATTTGCGAAGCCCTGCGCATCGTAGGCCTACAATACCATACGCATCGTATGGTCTTTTAACCTGGCTGCGCATCGTAGGCCATAATAGCCTGCGCATCGTATGGGTAAAAAAATAGGCTTATAGACTAGCCACGTTTGGGACTAGCTATGATGAGTCAGTAGTTTCAAATTTTCTGAATTTTACAACGAATTTTTTTTTAAGGATAATTATCAACTAGGGTTTACCCCCTTTGAGTTTTAGGGGCCCTAATCCTGATTCTGAAAATTATGAAAATTTCAGGGTTTGTTCAGAATCACTTGGGTTTCTCAATTAGGGTTTCCTATTGACCAAATTAAAATAATAACTAGGACTTTCGATGAGAGTTGTTACACCGGTAAAGTGTGGAAATATCGGGGTGTGACAGGTTGGTATCAGAGCCAACATTGAGTGAATTGAACACTAATCTTTTGTGTTTAATCTCAGTGACACAGTAACACATTCCTTGACCTTCTGAGTCTAGACTTAACATAGGAATGCTCTCGTCTCTATTCGGAGAACTATTGCTTTCAATTTATATACTTTTAATATATCTCCAAGCAAAGGAGCCGTAAGAAAAATCCTCCCCATACGAAGCCGAGGAATGCGGAGCCTTGTACTGCGATTAGGATGAACGTGCAACTGAGGAGAAAACATTTAGAAATTGAATGAAGAAGAAACTTCTTTTGCTAAAAATCGTTTCCTTAATAGTCCTTATAAGGACATAATTACCTTTTAGTTCCTTCGAGGACAACATTATTCCTTTCAAGTCCCGTCAAGGGCACATCTGTATTTATAAATTTATAGTGGAATAATTAACTTTAAATTTTCATTCACATTCCTTTTATAAGATCTACCATTATAATAAAATGGCAAAAATCTAAAAAGGACAAGACCTAGCCACGTGTCATTTTTGACATGGCCAAAATGGTAAGACCTATTCAAGAGATTCAAATCCTTGTTAACACCTAAGAACGTGTTAGCACTCTTGACAAATGTGATTCGAGAAAATCACAACAGTCATCCTTATATTGGATTCTTCCAATTTTCTTATCTAGCCTAGTGATTTAGAAATCATGGCTTGTGTCATCCTATAAGATGATCATATTATAAACATCCGATAGTGATGAAGTGCCTACGGGCTAAACTTGTTATCCGATAAGACAACGACAGTGGTGGTCTTTGACCTCCTGTCTAAAAATGTTGGACCAAGTCCAAGCATAATAGTCGGTAGGATCCATACGATCTCGACTAATAGCATCTGAGAAGATGATCATATTATAACCATCCCTCAGAAGGGAAATGCCCACGGGCTATATCTATTGTCCTAAAAGACAAAAGACAGTTGAAGCCTACAACTCCCTGTCAAGAGAAGGCAATGAACTTTGATTCAAACCTTAATGCCTCGATTCTCTGAAATCATGGCTTATAAAATTTAAAACTGTCCTTGTGACTAGGCCTTTTTGCGCCACTTTAATATCCTTAATGTTTGATAACTAGGATAAATTATAATGGAAAATACTAATTAAATATAACTAACAAGTTAACCAATATGGTTTATATTACCATGGTTGATGAATCGTCAAAAATGATGATTCCATAATAACCTTTGAATAAATCATTGTCAATGTTTATGTAGCCATCAAGCTACATGGCTGGATTAGATGAAGTTAACAGCCACATGGAGGAGAACAATGATGCTACCAGAATTAATGTAACTGGATGTCACACCCTTATTTTCCACGTGTCACCGGTGGGCCCGGTGGGGAGTATAGTGACGTAGTTGGTATCATCATAGACAAACAACACAATATAAATAAATGCACAGCGGCACAAAACATTTTATAACTTGGGATAATTATGTGAAGATAATCTTGTAAGGGATTTACATGTTACTTATGCGTTCAGTAGCCCGATCCGTAGACCGGGTTAAAGATTAATAGACACACCACAATATTGAGTTATGCACTGAAAGGTGTACGCCTACACCCCGTGCTCAGGTCGTGGCCATCTCGTAAGATGATGTCAAGGATATCCGGGACATGGTTATTAACCCCAAAGGCTTTAAGCAAACAAAACACATTCAAAACATAGCATATCAATAAATTTAACCTCTATTCGATTAAAGAATTCAATGCCGGACCAAGCGGTATTTTATATACCGTACCCCAAGCCCGTATAGGGAAAATAAGTTAAAAGTATTTACCTGAGCAAAGTATAATTCACAATAAGCAAATTGCAAGTAGCTTTTACTGGTGCTCCTAATCTGGAACGAAGGTTTATAATAACCTATTAGATTTCTAACGGGTCTTTATTTAAGCTTAAGCTTAGACCGGCTAGTTTTAAGGACGATACGGTTCAAACGCACGATTAAGCGAAGACCGGATAGAATGTGATTTAGACCCGACAAGTTTGAATACTTGTATAATATGGGTATACTAAATACATTCTGGATTTTGAGACAAATATGATAAGGTTTGACCCGTTTCGGTCAATTTATGCAAACTAGTTACATAAACCGAACCGAGCGCGAAAAGGGCGTCACGGGTAACCATAAGAGTCATATGCAAGTTCCCTGAGTTAATATACTTTAAATATGTTGTGACATCAGTAAGATGTCTTCTATTATGCCCAAACGAATTTAAACCCGATATATGCCTCATAAGGGCATTTTGGTCATTTAAAAGATTATAAAAGAGTTTTATTTGTAATCTGAGTTACAGGTCTGATTTATACAGTAAATACACTTAATTTAACATGTTATAACAGTAGGGTATGACCTATATGTGAAACTTATCATTTAAAACCAAACTATGCCCCTTAGGGGTATTTTGGTAATTTCACAAGGGCTAAAAAGGTCAAAACTGGAAATCTGAGTTTATAAACTTTTACTTACTGTTATTATATAAAAATATACTAAAAATATCAGTAGGTATCAACCTTATATGTTTAATATGGTTTTAGCACATACTATGCGTTAAAAACGCTTAAACAGGCGATTTGGAGCCATTTCCGGGTTTTTAAAGGAAAGCTGATATTTTTATAATTCCAAATAGGCTATTCGCTAATTACGCCATTTATTTAACATAAAGGTTTCAAATTACGCTAATGAGCATAACTCTTAATCTAGACCTTAAACTGATATCAAATTTTAGGTGCAAGTTTATAAATCAGTAACTAATGTTTCTACTCTTTCACTTTTTTCAAAAATCACGTTTTATAATCAAAAGGGCATAATAGTCAACTTTTAAGCATTAATCGGAAACATGCATATGAATCGGATAAGTATTGAACTAAGTTGTATAATCTCAGAGAGTTATACTTATATGAAACCTGGTCCAAAATAAGCTCTAAGGCAGACCTTAAACATGCACAAACGGATCAGAACTGATAGTCAAAGCAAAAGTCAATTTATGCGACTTTCGGTTCTGATTCGGGTTTAAACTGAAAATTGTCGAGTTGATCATGTTGGAACATGTTCTTACATTAGTTACCATGTTATTTTAATGATCAAACAGGTTGCATGTACCCTACATTGCTAATTATGCTTAAATTTGAAAATACACATTCTGTTGACTTTTTAAGGTAAGCTTTGACTCGACAATTAACATAGTTAGAGTAGGAATCTGAAAGTACCCTTTTAAGGGTTTGTTACCCACATAAATACCAACTTGTAGGTACTTTCAATTCGAGAAATGACTGAGCGGATTTCATTTAATCGCAAAGTCAAACTTAATTTACGACGGATTGACTTTTGGTTAATTAACTAAGCTAGAACGAATTAGAAAGGGTTAGGAATACTTACAAGAGTCCTAATTACGATTTGAGATTACTAGAAAGCCTGAGGTTGATCAGAGGAGCTCCAGAAGTGGGTCTTGTGAGTTTTGAACATGCAAGTGATCAATGTTGCAACTTCAAGTCCCTTTTATAACATCTTTGATCTCATTAGATGTTGCCACAAGAGTCTACACATGTTGTAAGATGTGTCCAAGTGCCCCCCTATGCATGCAAATCCATTGGAGAGTCCCTTGTATCAGATAACAGCTGTTAAGCATCGAAATCAGACCTGAAACTGACATCTGTGCGCTGTTTGTCGCTGGCAGCTGGTAGGCGGGCCGCGAGACCCCTTACGCGGGCCGCGTACAAGTTGGCAACCAGCCAAACAAGTTTCCAAGATTTGCATTTCAGTCCTTGGTCCTTTGATACGTGGTTTTGGCTATTTATCTTGCACTCTTGACCCACAAACCTGATTTTTAAGGGCCTTAGGACATCTACAAACTTGGGTAGGTCCTTGGTTAACTTTGTGCTTACCCGAAAAGTCACGAATTTCAACGTTAACGCATTTAACCCTTCGTGCACGGTTTTGATCATAACTTTCTCATACGATAACGAAACTTGATGAAATTTTTATCATATATTCTAGTGAGTATATTTTATCATTACAAAGCTTCGGGTTTACCAAAAGGTCACTCAGAGATATACTTTCAACATGTTGACACATTTAGCCCCTGTAGTTTGTAATTCCTCACTTTCTTTCATTTTCTTCTCCGTATGATCCATGATTTAATCGTTTAAGATTATAAACACCATGTAGGGTTATTGTAGGGCCTATTTATCCCTTGTTGACACTTTGGACCCTTATATTCACATAGTTTCACTGTTTGTCAACTTTAGTCCCTCTAAAGTACTTTTTCACATATTTAAAGCCTATGACACGTGTCAGTACATTATTGGACGTAAATTTTCGAGGTGTTACATCCTCACCCCCTTAAAAGAAATCTCGACCTCGAGATTTACTGAAACAAATGAGGGTATTTTTCTTTCATCGTGGATTCTACCTCCCATGTGTATTCGGGACCTCTACGGGCATCCCATTTGACCTTTACAATAGGCACATGCTTTCTTCGAAGCTTCTTCACCTGTCGATCCTCAATCGACAATGGTTTTTCCACAAATTTCAAGCTTTCATCTATATGTACATCCGTATGTGGTATGACCAGTGATTCATCAGCGAAACACTTCTTCAGATTACAGATGTGAAAAACATTATGTATAGCACTGAGTTCTTCAGGCAAGTTTAACTTATAAGCAACTGACCCGACACGTTTGATAACCTCGAAAGGTCCTATGTATCTCGGGCTTAGCTTGCCTTTCTTACCAAATCGCATCACCCCTTTCCAGGGTGATACTTTAAGCAATACTTTGTCACCTACTTCAAAGTGAAAAGATTTACGCTTTGGATCCGCATAGCTTTTCTGCCTATCCCTGGCAGCTTTCAAACGATCTCGAATCTGGACAATCTTGTCCGTCGTTTCAACGACCAAATCCGGTCCTGACAATTGAACGTCTCCTACTTCCGCCCAACAAATAGGTGTTCTGCATTTTCTACCATATAATGCCTCAAAGGGCGCAACCTTAATACTAGTATGGTAGCTATTGTTATAGGAGAACTCGACCAATGGCAGATGCTTATCCCAACTGCCACCTAAATCAATCACACATGCACGAAGCATGTCTTCCAATGTTTGGATGGTACGCTCACTCTGTCCGTCTGTCTGTGGGTGGTAAGCCGTACTAAAATTCAAGCGCATGCCCAAAGACTGTTGGAAACTTTTCCAAAAATGAGAGGTGTATCTCGTATCTCTATCAGAGATAATTGACAATGGCACGCCATGCAGAGCTACAATTTTATCTACGTACAATTGAGCTAACATGTCTGAGCTGTAAGTTTCCTTAATGGGTAGGAAATGTGCTGACTTCGTCAGTCTATCCACTATGACCCATATAGTATCGTTTCCCTTTCTCGTCTTTGGCAATTTGGTGATGAAATCCATTGTCACCATCTCCCACTTCCACGTGGGAATTTCAGGCTGTTGTAACAAACCTGACGGCTTCTGGTGTTCAGCTTTGACTTGCGCACAAGTCAAACACTTAGCTACATAAGCAGTGATGTGTTCAAATATTAACATATAAATTTCATCAAATGAGGCATAAAACTAACCCTTTTTAGTACTAATGTTGGAAAAAGTGTGCTTTTGTCTTCCTTTTGTATTTTCAGGATTAAATGAGCTCAAATTAACAAAAGAAGCAAAAAGACACCAAAATCTAACATAAATACAAGAAAAGGAGCAAGACATGGCGTGCCCGACCCCACAACAGCATCTTCCCAAGCAAAACAAGAGATCAGAGGCCTGAACACGCCCCGTGCTCAGCCAGCACGGGGGCGTGCCCAAGTGTCAGCAGAAAAGACAAAGTGGTAGAAGCTTCAATTGCCCACCACGGGACCGTGCTCAGCGGACACGGGGCCGTGGTCAACTATAAGATTCGCACAATCCAGGCAAATCTTCATAGTACAAAGATTCTTCTACACACGGGGTCGTGCTCAGCGGACACGGGGGCGTGGTCAACTAATAAGACAAAGCTGCATTTAATGAAGAAAGAGAGGATGTGGACACGGGGCCATGCCCACTGGACACGGGGCCGTGCCCGAGTGATGCGTGCGAAGTGTTACTTATTTTAGGTATATATTTTAAGCCCTTTTTAACACTTATTTTAGCCAAGTTTTAAATTTATAAAACACGATATTTCACTAACACTAAACACACATATGGGCAAGTGCACCCATCGTTGAGTGTAGTATAGCGTTGGTAAGATACCGAGGTCGTCCAAGGACACAAGAGCTTTTAGTACCGGTTTATCCTCAACGTCTAACCAAAATAAAAGTTTAGAAAAATGTTTTAAACTAAGAAAATTAAAAACTAACTAAAATGCTGAAAATAAAAATAAAAGAAAAAACAGATAGACAAGATGAATCACTTGGTTCCGACTCGTATCTAGTATAACCTTTGATTATTTCCGCACTTTTGCACATAATTAAGAGATTATCTTAGTTATTGTAGTAGGCCCCTCTTTTGAAGGTGACGTTACCCTCACCCCAGTAGTTTGAGTCAGCAGGGATACAATCCTAAAAGGGTGGATTATTGGAAGATAATGAATTAAGTTATTAATGCAGCATTGTGGTAGGCCCTGCTTTTGGCGGTGACGTTACCCTCGGCTAAGTAGTCCGAGTCAGCAGGGATACAGTCCTAAATAGACGGGTTATAGTATTAATAGTAGTTAACTTATGAGGGGATCAAAGAGTTTGGACCCCCGCCATCCAATACCGTGAAGTATTGAAGGAGGTCCTACTAAATTTGACCCAGGTCCATTGCAGGACCTCTAAACGCTGAACAATGGCAAGACCTTTACCAAACCGTTCCCTTAACCCCCGACCAGGTAGCCAACATACCTCCATATAGACCGTGGAGATATGAATGGTGAAAATCCTTTATTTTATATAGACAGTAAAATAATGCCAAGACACCACGGACAAACGATAAGGAAAGATCACCTTCAACATAAGTAACTAGTTATTAAAGTCATTAATACAAAACCAAATAAAAAGTGCAAAAGATTAGAAATAAAAAGTATTATACTAGACACTTTGTCTTCACCAAGTGATGTAAGAGACTTAGGCAAACATGGCCTTGATTGTCAAGAACTCTTACGATCAATCTTGGATCCCGAGACGACTCACACACTCTACGATGGACAATGGATGATGGTGGTGGATGATGGTGTTGTGATGGTGGTGGGTGGTGGATGAAGTGTGAGAGAGGTGGTGTGCCAAGGGATGAGATGAAATGAATCCAAGCACTCCTATTTATAGGCTGAACAGAGAGCTGGGCACGGCCCCGTGTCTGCTGGGCACGACCCCGTGTCCGTCTGACAATCTCTCTCCTCATTAATTGTAATTCGCAATTACAATAAATGCGCCTGCTGTACTTTCGACACGCCCCCGTGTCCGCTGAGCACGGCCCGTGGTGGGCAATAGAAGCTTCTATAGGTTTGTCTTTTCTGCTGCTTCTTGGGCACGGCCCCGTGCTGGCTGAGCACGGGGCGTGTTCAGTCTTCTGATTTCTCTATTTTGCTTTGGAAGGTGCCGTTGAGGGGTCGGGCAGCCCACTAATATTCCTTTTCTTGTATTTATGTTGGATTTAGCTGTCTTTTTGCTTCTTTTGCGTTTTTGAGCTCATTTAATCCTGAAAATACAAAAGGAAGACAAAAACACTCTTTTTCCAATATTAGTACTTAAAAAGGGTTAGTTTTGTGCCTTATTTGATGTAATTTATATGTTGCATTTTACACACATCAAATACCCCCACACTTGAACTTTTGCTTGTCCTCAAGCAAAACTCTTTAATATGTGGCTTACACTCCCAAATGGAATAGGTAGAAGAGAAGGTTTTTGGGCTTGTCGTAGAGTGTCGGGATTTCCAAGATCTTTTTGGGTTTTATTTTTATTTATTTACACTCCTATTCGTAATGATTTATTTAGAACTTTTCATAAAAGAAATTACTTATTTGGGCATAACATGCCTTTTTAAAATTCCATTTATATACAAGTTCACATACCTCACGGGAGAAGTCACTCACACTCGGCCGAAGGTGTATTTTTAGTGAATCACTCGAGAGCGGCATGGAACTTATTCCTACCATAGGCTTGCCAAGAAATCAATCCTCCTCCTTTTTAACTTTTATACCTTTGTAGATATCAAGAGGACTTTGTGGGTTAAGGGTTAGGCTAGGGTTAAAGGTAGGTGGTTGGGTTAGTGGTTAGTAGAAAAAGGGCTAAAAGCGTAACAAGTGTCGGTTTTCGTATTTTTGCAACTTTTTATTTTGATGAAGCTTTTATTCAAACCAAGTTATTTTTGATTAACTTGTTTGTTTATTTTCTTTTTGCTTCATCATTATCACACATTTTTTTTTTTACGAAGAACCGAACTTGTTACTAAAATAAAGGGTTAAAAATGAAAAAGGTTTTGGTGGGTAAAAGGGTTTTTGTTTGGGTGATGAAACGAAAAGGTTTAGGCTCAAAGGGGCTAACTAGGGGGATTTTTGGGTAGGTGGTAAAAGAAAAAGAAAAATAATGGTGTAGAAATAAAAAGGGTTAGTCCTAATGCCTCCATCATTTACTTACTCGGGTTTAAGTTGATAAGGACCGGGAATGTATCATCATGGCAAGTTCTAGAGTCGTAAGAACCAAGCGGCTATTCACACAAGAAATGAAAAATGAGCATTTAGTCTAATGATATGTAATTGTGTGCTCAATAAAGGCTCAAAACTCACTTTTGTGGGAATGGGTTTTTATGTGATCAAGTATATATAATCAAATTTTAAATAAGTTTGCTATGCCTTTTCATAATTTTCTTATGTTGGTTCTTTTTATCACTACGCTATCGGTTGTAAATTTGTGAAAATATAACCTTTTTGAGAACTTGAATTTCCCGAGTTAAACCTAGACAAGAAAAAAAAAATGACATTTTTGAAAAAAATTTGGGGTGATTAGCGGTTCCAATAGAGTTTTGTGTAAGGCTTGTATTTAGGTCTTGCAAAGTTCAAGGTTTTAGCATCCCCCCACACTTAAATTACACATTGTCCTCAATGTGTCCCAAAAATAAATTTTTAGGTTGATTAGATGTGTAAAATAGTGTTTAAAAAGCAAAAAATTGTGTTACTGGGCACTGAACACGGCCCCGTGTTGTCCGGGCACGGCCCCGTGTTCAAGTGCCAGTAACAGAATTAAAACAAGAGAAACAGAAGCCTGGACACGGGGGCGTGTTGGGTGAACACGGCCCGTGTCCAGTTACCTGAACTGGGCGTTTTCTGCAGGGTGCTCAGCACGGGGCCGTGTTGGTTGGGCACGGCCCGTGTTGAACCTTCTGAAATGGAGAGAATTGTCGGGTTGTCTTGTTCTTGTGCATGGGTTCATTTTTCTCGTTCCCTTTTTCATCCTTTACCACCATGAGTGTGTTTTATTCATGAAAGTTAAAACTAACTAGAAAACATAAAAATTAATCTAAATTAAACTAAGGATAGTTCCGTGGAATGCCTCCATGGTGCGCCACGTTTATAAGGGTCCTTGGCTAGACCCAAAGCCTGGTCATATGTTACTCAAGTGGGATGTGTTGCATCCCATGTTACACCGTCGGAGAGCGTCATCCAAGCTTGAGTCTATGACCTTCATGTAGTTGACCGGATCTTCTTCCTCTACTCGCTTTCCACATTCAAATTTCACTTCCTCATCCCCAAACCTCAATGTAAGAGTTCCGTCATTCATATCCACCAACGCTTAGGCGGTGGCTAGAAATGGCCTCCCGAGGATGAGAGGGACATCGGTGTCTTCCTCCATGTCTAGGATGATAAAGTCGGTTGGAAAGACGAATTTGTCCACCTTAACTAGCAGATTTTCGGCGACACCTTGTGGGAATTTGACGGACCTGTCGGCGAGTTGTATGCTCATCTTTGTAGGGCTTGTTGTTCCTAGGCCGAGTCGCTTGAACATTGATGTGGGCATGAGGTTGATGCTAGCCCCAAGATCGGCTAAAGCATTTCGGACGGGGGACTTTCCAATCGAACAAGGGATTGTGAAGCTCCCGGGGTCGATTTTCTTTTGTGGAAGTTTGTTGAGTACTAGAGCTGAGCATTCTTCGCCTAAGTTAACTAATTGCAATGATTCAATTTTCCTTTTGTGAGTGAGGAAATCCCTCATGAATTTTGCATATTTAGGCATTTGGGTTAGGACCTCAATAAAAGGAATATTAACATGCAATTGTTTAAGCTTTCGAATTTCGCGAATTGCTCATCAGTCTTTTGACGATTTAACCTACCGGGGTATGGAATTTGAGGAATCTTGGTGGCCTCCTGATTTGGTGTAGAAGCCTTTTCTGGCGCAGGAGGAGTTATAGGCTGGCTAGAATGGCTTCTTTCATTTGGCGGTAATGGAGCATCCTCGGGTCCCACGGTTCGATTTCTTAATGTGATGAGATGTACTTGTGCCTTCGGGTTCGTTTCGGTATTACTAGGTAACGTGCCTTGTGGTCTCTCGGAGAAATTTTGAGCTAGTTGATTTAATTGTTTTTCAACGTTTTGAATGCTAGCTTGTTGATTTCTGAAATTCGATTCCAATTGTTGAAATCGATCCGAGTTTTTCTTTTCAGTGTCAGAGATGAGGCGAGATACAGAATCTTCAAGCCTTTCTCTTCCACCTTGTTGTTGAGAAAAATTTTGCGGTTGTTGAAAATTAGTTAGTTGGTTTTGTTGGTTACTACTATTGCCGGGATCTCTCCAACCAAGATTTGGGTGGTTACGCCATCCTTGGTTGTAGGTACCCGTTGGAGGACCCGACGACCTAGGTCTATTATCCATGTAGTTTACCGTTTCAGTTTGTTCATCTAATTCTTTCATACAACTCCAATTTTCATGTGACCCACCACACCCTTCACAAGACATAACCAAGGCCGCTTTTGTCATTTCTAGCTTTTTGATTTTTGAAGAGAGGGCCTCGATTTGGGCTTGTAAAGAGGTGCTTTCATCAACCTTATGGGCGCCCGGGGCAATGGATTTATTGCCTCGGGGAGTGTGCCATTGAAAATTGGTTTGAGCAATTTCCTCAATTTGGTTATATATTTCATTTGGACGACGATTACCTAAAAGTCCCCCGGAGCTTGAATCAAGTGTTTGTCTTGTGTGTGGCAACAATCCATTGTAGAAAGTGGATACTTGTTGCCATACCGCTAGACCGTGGTGAGGACACTTTCTTAGAAGCTCCTTGAACCTTTCCCAAGTTTCATATAAGGATTCCCCATCCTCTTGTGAGTATGTATTAATTTCAGTCATTAATTTAGCCGTTTTAGCAGGAGGGAAATACTTATACAAAAACTTTTGGGCGAGTTCATCCCAGGTGTTTACCGATCCAACTGGGAGGGTGTTAAGCCAAGCTTTCGCTTGGTCTTTTAGTGAAAAAGGAAACATTCGAAGGCGGATGGCGTCATTTGATGCTCCATTGATCCGAAAGGTATCACATATTTCTAAGAAGTTAGTAATATGTAGATGGGGATCCTCGTCCGCAAGCCCGTGGAAGGTTGCGGAGTTTTGGAGCATTTATATCAAATGCGGCCGAAGTTCGAAGTTGTTGGCCTCGACATTTGGTGCATTGATAGCGGCGCCGAGATTACCTACGGTAGGCCGTAGGTAATCCATGAGGGTACGTTGGTCCGCCATTGGAATTGGGTCCCCCGAAGCTTTTTCTTGATTTTTAGCTTTAAGTCTTTTTCTGAGAAAGCGTTCGGGTTCTTCCAAGGGTTCTTTTATGTCTCTACTAGAACTGGAGCTCATGCACTACATAGGAGGATCAAATGTGGCACCTGGGTTCCAAGTCCTGCAATAAAAACAGAAAAGAACGTTGGTCAGAAAGTTCACCACGACCCCATGCTCAGTGAACACGGCCCGTGTTGAGAGATACAGTAATTGTTTTCTGGATTCCCAGTTACTGGGAGTTGGACACGACCCCGTGTTGCACCGACACGGCCCCGTGTTCAGCTCTCTGTAACTCAGAAAATAAAAACTGCCAGTGATGATGCTGGGCACGGCCCGTGTTTGACCGGGCACGTCTGTAACATCCCGAAATTTCAAAACTTTATACTAGAATTATAAAGTGTATAATAAACAAGAATAAATTAACTGGGATAAATAACCCAGTTAGTTAGAAGTCTTGTAGTAACACGGGAATGAGTTAAAAAGCCAAAGATATAAACTAAATGAAAGTGGAGGGACCTAGGTTGGCAAAAATTGAAACTCAAATTACTAATAATTAGTAAAACAAAAACCAAACACTCCATTTTTGGGAGTGCTGGTCGATCAAGAACCCCAGGGGCGACACCCACTTCTTCATAACCCTAAACTCTACTAAAATCTCAAATTGAAGGCTCAAATCATGTCATAATCGAAATCTGAGCATAGAATCGTGATCTCCTCGTCAAGGAGGTCATAAGGTATGTCAAATTAGGTTGTTTTGATACGACTCAAATTCTTGCATGTGATAGAAATCGAAGGTTGAGCTTGATTATGTGTTGTAAAACATGAAATTAGAAGTAATGTGAAGTCTAGGGACAAACCCTAGATGATTTCTTGTCAAAATCTTGCATGTTAGTTGTAAGGATCAAAATCACTATAGTGGGTGATTAGTAAGATAGTAGAACTTGATAAACACTAGGATTAAGACTCTTGTTCTAGTGAAAACTGAAATTTTGAGATAATCTCTGAAATTGTTGATGTTAAAATATGTGTATATTGTCTAATTGAAGTTAATTTGAGTGATAAATTCAAGTCATGAACTTGGTTTAAATCATGTAGAAATCTGACCCGCAAGGTGTTCGATAAAACGCCTAAATGAGGGTTAAAATGTTAAAGAGTGCTAAAAACGCAGATTTGCATATGTTATGAATGAATGCGTTAAAGCTTATGAAAGAGAGTTCTAATCTTGTTATGAATTGAACTCTATAGGCAAGGAATCCGGAACGTCAAGTGGACACGCCGGAAGTGATACCCGCGGAAGTGTTTAGTTCGGAGAAAACGCGAAGCCATGGTATGGCGCGCATACTCCAAGGTCATAAGCCCGGGTAATTGGGTAAATATGTCTAAAAGGTTTTAGGAATGGAAAAAGGGTGCTTTGTACCTACACTAATGGGTTGAATAATGGAAATAAGGAAATTGTGAACTAATTGACGGTATCTCGGTTTCCGTGTTGTGAAATTTACATGGTTGAATCCGTAATTTTATTACGGACTCATAGGAAGAAGAATCGGTTAAATCGAACTAATGAGTAAAAAGTTATGACATTCCAAAGTTTAAAAAAAAGACTAAGGACAGATCTGCAGAACCCACCGTAAATTACGGTCCCACCGTAATTTACGGTGGACATCAAAAGCTTACGGTATGATGCTCCTGAGTTACGGCAGATCAGGGATGTTCAGGGTCTACCGTAACTTACGGTGACACCGTAAGTTACGGTGGAACCCTGAAAACTTGTATTTTGTTTATTGTTTTGAAATGTTAGAATTCGTTTGTACGTAATGTATTGATGTCAAAACTAATATTTTTAGTGTTTGACCCTAGGTATGGATGAGTTTCTCCCGGATGGTGATCAAGCACTTTGTCAAGAACCGAACACGCATTTTGAAGCTTCCGCATTAATCTTAATCTTGTCTAGACATAATCATGTTGTAAACACTTTTGTTAATCACGTTTTAAATCCCTTAAACTAGTGGTTAGTTTACTAGCAAATGTTAACTTTTAAACTTGTTATGGATTATCTTGGGATGTGTTGGTACTATCTCAAGTGTGTATGGTTTAAACACGAAATGTTTTTTGTAAACTCTGATTTTTATAAAGTTTCATTAATTATTAGTTAAATTCCGTCAAATTAATTAGGGTGTTACAAGTTGGTAATCAGAGCTCAAGGTTGTCAACAAGTGTTCGGTTCAAGCTTGATCAAGCATCCGGTAAGAGTTAATAGTTTAAGTAGAAATTAGAGAATATAGAAATAAATCATGAACAAATGTGCATGAAAAGAGTGTGTAAGCTCACTCAAATATAAGAAATGCACGAAACAAGAACGATTGAATCAAGTTGTGAACTTGATCGAATCAAAACAAGAACGATTGAATCAAGTTGTGAACTTGATCGAATCAAAACAAGAATGATTGAATCAAGTTGTGAACTTGATCGAATCAAAACAAGAACGATTGAATCAAGTTGTGAACTTGATCGAATAAAAACAAGAACGATTGAATCAAGTTGTGAACTTGATCGAATCAAAACAAGAACGATTGAATCAAGTTATGAACTTGACTGAATCAAAACAAGTAAAGCATGTGTTATAAATGAGATGTTTAACAATCGATGTAAACATTTCAGTTTCAAGACATCCGGTAAGAATTAATTGCTTTAATAGACTTACTAGAATACTAGAAAAAGGAAATTTGATTTGATATGCACGGGAAGTGCGTGTTTACACACTCAAACCCAGAAAAGTGCACTAAACATGAATGGTTTAAGCAAGTGGTGAACTTGGCTAGATCAAAGTGAATGACGCATATGTCATAGATGAAATGTTTAACAATTAGTGTAAACATTTCAGTTTCAAGATGACGTAAAGATGTGGGGGGGTGTATAAATACGCTCGAACCCGGGAAAATACACTAAGTAAGAAAGGTAAGGCAAGATATACACTTGACCAAACCGAAATAGAATAATACATTATTCATGACTGAGTGAGAATAATATAAATTTCCGTATAATAAGATGGAAACGAATGAAATAATTATTGATAAATCGTGATGGATGTTTCAGTTAAAGAAATGTCTGGAGTAACTGGAGATGACTCGACATCTCAATTGACTGAACAAATGAAAGCTAAGATTTCCGAGACGGTCGGAAAAGCTCTAGAAAATAGTCTATCACAGTATATTGATAGATTACAAACCACAATCGTGCCGGTGGTGAATGATATGATGGTTGAATTGAAAGACAGCATACTACAAGAAATAGAAGAAAGGAGGGTGTTGGATATGAATCCAAGATCCGTAAAGAAGTCCAAGTATAATAAAGCTCCCAGGAAGGGGGTTACAAAAAGTGTGTTACATCAGTGCAGAGTTTGTAGAAAAATTCACAAGGGCACATGTGGTAAGCCAAGATATAAAAAGTCTAATTGTCCAGAGAGGCTCAGAACCAAGGACACAGCTGACACAAGGTCTGATGCCCAGAAATCAAGGACAAAGTTGTTTTATATAACAGCCACGGAGGCTAAAGCTGAACCTGATGTCGTTTCAGGTATACTATTGTAGATAAATTTTCAGCATGAATTTTTATTTATTATGAGTGCAAATAAATCGTTGTTTTACATCGATTTATTCAACATCCTACATTCGCGTTAACGGAATTACCTATGCTTTGAGAAATAAGGAATAGGTAGTAAAAAAAAAAAATTCTAATTGTTTATAAGAGGTGCTGAAACTGTACATTTCAGACGTAAAAGTAATCTCGATAGATATTGCAATGGGAAGGAGTGCATCCACACTCGAACCCGGAAATTGCAATAATAATAAATAGCGAAGGCAAGGATATAGACTTGGCCAAACTAAATAAAATGTGTAGAAGCATTATTTACATCAACAAACGATGTGGATAAATTTCATGCAACAATAAGGAATAATAAAATTAAACGAATTAATTTTGTTACAGTTACAGTTGGACCGAGGATAAGAATGAGAAATCAAGACTTGGGCGGAAAATATCCTCAAGGAAAATCAAATAAACGATACATATTATTCGCCACTACGAATAAGGAAGTATCGTTAAATGCATATTTAGAAACTTGGGTATGGGTAACCATCCAAGTAACATATTATTAATCAAATCCTTATGAGGAACAACGATGATCACAGTGATGGAAGTGATTACATAAAAGATTAGTACATAAATGTTATGAAGGTATTAGAATGAGAACGGGTAAACCCCAAAAGCCGTATAACCACAGTAATGGTTTTACCAAATAAGACTTAAGAAATGGGCCTTCGGGACATTAGTAAAAAGAAACAGACCTAAGGGTCGCTAACAAAAGAAAGGGGATGTTCGGATCAAATACGTATAATACTTGATATTCCAAGTAAGCGCAACTCGAATAATGAAAGTGCAAAATATTGCTGAATCTATGTGTTATGAAGTAAAAGAGTATAGAAAGGAAAACGCAGATCAATAAAACCGGAGCGTTAAAAACATTAAGATAAAGAACCCGGTAACGAGTTGAAAGGAAATAGAGGCGTAAACCAAATAACGGCATGAGAAAAATAAACCGACGCGAAGGACACATATAAGAAGTCATAAAGTCGGAAAGATAATTCGAAAGAAAATGAGTGCAGCCTTAGACTAAGGTAAAAAAAAAAAAAAAAACTAAACATGGCGTGATGTGATCACGGACACAAAAGTAATATAGAATGTAATCACGTTATAGTGTGAATGACTAGATATGGTAGTATAAACATGCAAAAAGGGCCGATGACGGCAATATTGCATACCCGAACGACGAGGTATGAGGTAAAATGGTGACCAATTAGTTTAGGCAATAAAACAAGTTGTAGCCTAAATAACACTGTGGCCTAGGTAGAGCGCTTGTTAATGTAAAACTAGTGTCAAGTAAGTATGGCTTACACTAGCTTTATATTTTAAAATATTCTCTATCGTATTAGTTACAAATAAGATAAATACATAGTTGAGGTATGATGTTTCGGCGTGTAGGCATACGAAACAAGATAGTTGAGCATGACAAGAAACCATGTGGAGGGTTTAAAAGGAGTTAAATCGGTAATTCGATCATTTATGACAAATGGAAAATGAACTCTTAAATGATTACCTTATAGGGTAAACCAAAACAAACAATAAGGGTAAAACGGTAAATTGGTCACACGTCGACCACAACTATTGGCTTTAAAAGACACTTATGAAGTAAGCTTTAATAGGCCGAAAAGTGTTAAGAAATGAATTATAAGTGAAACGACCGCACGATGTAAATCGGAGCGAGTCATATAGTCGAGATGAAAATACATGTCATCTCGCTAATAAAACCGGTCATTTAGACCAAACAGGTCAAAGGGTGAAGATACCACCTTTTGATAATAGCGACTAATGATTCTTGTCGAGTTTATGATTAGGTAAATACTTAGAATAAGTATAGAAGCTGAAAGAGGTATTATATTAGTCAAATGGCACTATTGAGTTTGCTGTAAAATAATGATTCGAGAGGTAAAAATTTGGTTTATATAGATCACCACATTAAACCCACCATAAAAACAGTTGTGGTGGGAGATTATAGGATAAGAAATGTGGTGATGGAATCCTAGAAGCAATTGCAAAACAAACAAATTGATCAAGTGAAGATCAAAAGGGAACATAGAAAGGGTTCGGACATTACATGGGAGTCCGAAGAAGAGATGCGACGTCTCTACCCTACACTATTTGGTACGTACTTTGGTTTCGGGGACGAAACCCTTTTTAAGGAGGGTGGACTTGTAACATCCCGAAATTTCAAAACTTTATACTAGAATTATAAAGTGTATAATAAACAAGAATAAATTAACTGGGATAAATAACCCAGTTAGTTAGAAGTCTTGTAGTAACACGGGAATGAGTTAAAAAGCCAAAGATATAAACTAAATGAAAGTGGAGGGACCTAGGTTGGCAAAAATTGAAACTCAAATTACTAATAATTAGTAAAACAAAAACCAAACACTCCATTTTTGGGAGTGCTGGTCGATCAAGAACCCCAGGGGCGACACCCACTTCTTCATAACCCTAAACTCTACTAAAATCTCAAATTGAAGGCTCAAATCATGTCATAATCGAAATCTGAGCATAGAATCGTGATCTCCTCGTCAAGGAGGTCATAAGGTATGTCAAATTAGGTTGTTTTGATACGACTCAAATTCTTGCATGTGATTGAAATCGAAGGTTGAGCTTGATTATGTGTTGTAAAACATGAAATTAGAAGTAATGTGAAGTCTAGGGACAAACCCTAGATGATTTCTTGTCAAAATCTTGCATGTTAGTTGTAAGGATCAAAATCACTATAGTGGGTGATTAGTAAGATAATAGAACTTGA
The DNA here is from genome assembly GCA_030545235.1 of Helianthus tuberosus. Lineage (NCBI taxonomy): Eukaryota > Viridiplantae > Streptophyta > Magnoliopsida > Asterales > Asteraceae > Helianthus > Helianthus tuberosus. Next base: position 2,733,305 of record CM060422.1, on the reverse strand, counting down.
TAAACACTAGGATTAAGACTCTTGTTCTAGTGAAAACTGAAATTTTGAGATAATCTCTGAAATTGTTGATGTTAAAATATGTGTATATTGTCTAATTGAAGTTAATTTGAGTGATAAATTCAAGTCATGAACTTGGTTTAAATCATGTAGAAATCTGACCCGCAAGGTGTTCGATAAAACGCCTAAATGAGGGTTAAAATGTTAAAGAGTGCTAAAAATGCAGATTTGCATATGTTATGAATGAATGCGTTAAAGCTTATGAAAGAGAGTTCTAATCTTGTTATGAATTGAACTCTATAGGCAAGGAATCCGGAACGTCAAGTGGACACGCCGGAAGTGATACCCGCGGAAAAGGTGTGCTTTAAAGGTACGTGACTTTAGTCTCGTTGTATATGTAATAACGTTTAGTTTTAAATGTACAAACGATGTCGGATTGTAATTGATGCGTTTGATGTATCGTTAAAGTGGCGAAGTTCACTAGATCCTCAAACGGGTCAAAATAAACATTAGAAATTTGGTTTGGTATAATAATAAAGTGATGGTATTCACTAGATAGCCAAACGGGTCAAAATGTTGCTTGAAAACGAATCACATGAGTAGAGACTTAAAGGTCTCATATCTTGCTAGGTGATAGATAGTAATACATCAATAAATTAGTTATGATATTTTAAGTCTACGAACCCGGTATATCGGGTCAAACAATAGAAGTTAATAGAAGGTGTTGTTTGAAATGGGATGCTTGAATTCCGAGAAAAAAAACAAGTGTTTAGTTCGGAGAAAACGCGAAGCCATGGTATGGCGCGCATACTCCAAGGTCATAAGCCCGGGTAATTGGGTAAATATGTCTAAAAGGTTTTAGGAATGGAAAAAGGGTGCTTTGTACCTACACTAATGGGTTGAATAATGGAAATAAGGAAATTGTGAACTAATTGACGGTATCTCGGTTTCCGTGTTGTGAAATTTACATGGTTGAATCCGTAATTTTATTACGGACTCATAGGAAGAAGAATCGGTTAAATCGAACTAATGAGTAAAAAGTTACGACATTCCAAAGTTTAAAAAAAAGACTAAGGACAGATCTGCAGAACCCACCGTAAATTACGGTCCCACCGTAATTTACGGTGGACATCAAAAGCTTACGGTATGATGCTCCTGAGTTACGGCAGATCAGGGATGTTCAGGGTCTACCGTAACTTACGGTGACACCGTAAGTTACGGTGGAACCCTGAAAACTTGTATTTTGTTTATTGTTTTGAAATGTTAGAATTCGTTTGTACGTAATGTATTGATGTCAAAACTAATATTTTTAGTGTTTGACCCTAGGTATGGATGAGTTTCTCCCGGATGGTGATCAAGCACTTTGTCAAGAACCGAACACGCATTTTGAAGCTTCCGCATTAATCTTAATCTTGTCTAGACATAATCATGTTGTAAACACTTTTGTTAATCACGTTTTAAATCCCTTAAACTAGTGGTTAGTTTACTAGCAAATGTTAACTTTTAAACTTGTTATGGATTATCTTGGGATGTGTTGGTACTATCTCAAGTGTGTATGGTTTAAACACGAAATGTTTTTTGTAAACTCTGATTTTTATAAAGTTTCATTAATTATTAGTTAAATTCCGTCAAATTAATTAGGGTGTTACAGTCCCGTGCTGAGCTCTGCAGAAGCTGAAAAACTAAGAAAAAATCCTAAAAAATTAAAAAAAAAATAATAAAAGATGATTAGGCCGTTGATTCCTAACTTTCTTAAAATCTTTGTGTCCCCGGCAGCGGCGCCAAAAACTTGATGCGTGCGAAGTGTTAATTATTTTAGGTATATATTTTAAGCCCTTTTTAACACTTATTTTAGCCAAGTTTTAAATTTATAAAACACGATATTTCACTAACACTAAACACACATATGGGCAAGTGCACCCATCGTTGAGTGTAGTATAGCGTTGGTAAGATACCGAGGTCGTCCAAGGACACAAGAGCTTTTAGTACCGGTTTATCCTCAACGTCTAACCAAAATAAAAGTTTAGAAAAATGTTTTAAACTAAGAAAATTAAAAACTAACTAAAATGCTGAAAATAAAAATAAAAGAAAAAACAGATAGACAAGATGAATCACTTGGTTCCGACTCGTATCTAGTATAACCTTTGATTATTTCCGCACTTTTGCACATAATTAAGAGATTATCTTAGTTATTGTAGTAGGTCCCTCTTTTGAAGGTGACGTTACCCTCACCCCAGTAGTTTGAGTCAGCAGGGATACAATCCTAAAAGGGTGGATTATTGGAAGATAATGAATTAAGTTATTAATGCAATATTGTGGTAGGCCCCGCTTTTGGCGGTGACGTCACCTCCAAAAGAGGGGCCTACCATAATATTGCATTAATAACTTAATTAATTATCTTCCAATAATCCACCCTTTTAGGATTGTATCCTTGCTGACTCAAACTACTGGGGTGAGGGTAACGTCACCTTCAAAAGAGGGGCCTACTACAATAACTAAGATAATCGCTTAATTATGTGCAAAAGTGCGGAAATAATCAAAGGTTACACTAGATACGAGTCGGAACCAAGTGATTCATCTTGTCTATCTGTTTTTCTTTTTATTTTACTTTTCAGCATTTTAGTTAGTTTTTATTTTTCTTAGTTTTAAAACCTTTTTCTAAACTTTTTATTTTGATTAGACGTTGAGGATAAACCGGTATTAAAAGCTCTTGTGTCCTTGGACGACCTCGGTATCTTACCAACACTATACTACGCTCACGATGGGTGCACTTGCCCATATGTGTGTTTAGTGTTAGTAAAATATCGTGTTTTATAAATTTAAAACTTGGCTAAAATAAGTGTTAAAGGGGCTTAAAATATACACCTAATATATATAACACTTCACACGCATCAAGTTTTTGGCGCCGCTGCCGGGGACACAAGGATTTTAAGAAAGTTAGGAATCAGCGGCCTAATCGTTTTTCTTATTTTTCATTTTTTTAGGATTTTTTTTTCTGTTTCTGCAGAGCTCAGCACGGGCCGTGCCTGGTCAGACACGGGCCGTGCCTAGCATCATCACTGGCAGTTTTTATTTTCTGAGTTACAGAGAGCTGAGCACGGGGCCGTGTCGGTGCAACACGGGGCCGTGTCCAACTCCCAGTAACAGGGATCCGGAAAACAATTACTGTACCTCTGACCACGGGCCGTGTCCACTGAGCACGGGGCCGTGGTGAACATTCTGACCAACGTTCTTTTCTGTTTTTATTGCAGGACTTGGAACCCAGGTGCCACATTTGATCCTCCTACGTAGTGCATGAGCTCCAGCTCTAGTAAAGACATAAAAGAACCCCTAGAAGAACCCGAACGCTTTCTCAGAAAAAGACTTAAAGCTAAAAATCAAGAGAAAGCTTCGGGGGACCCACTTCCAATGGCGGACCAACGTACCCTCATGGATTACCTACGGCCCACCGTAGGCAATCTCGGCGCCGCTATCAATGCACCGAATGTCGAAGCCAACAACTTCGAAATTCGGCCGCATTTGATACAAATGCTCCAAAACTCCGCAACCTTTCACTGGCTTGCGGACGAGGATCCTCATCTACATATTACTAATTTCTTGGAAATATGTGATACTTTTCGGATCAATGGAGCATCAAACGACGCCATTCGCCTTAGGATGTTTCCATTTTCACTAAAAGACCGAGCTAAGGCTTGGCTTAACACCCTCCCAGTTGGCTCGGTAAACACCTGGGATGAACTAGCCCAAAAGTTTCTATATAAGTATTTCCCTCATGCTAAAACGGCTAAATTAATGACTGAAATTAATACATACTCACAAGAGGATGGGGAATCCTTATATGAAACTTGGGAAAGGTTCAAGGAGCTTCTAAGAAAGTGTCCTCATCACGGTCTAGCGGTATGGCAACAAGTATCCACTTTCTACAATGGGTTGTTGCCACACACAAGACAAACACTTGATTCAAGCTCCGGGGGACTTTTAGGTAATCGTCGCCCAAATGAAATATATAATGAAATTGAGGAAATTGCTCAAACCAATTTTCAATGGCACACTCCCCGAGGTAATAAATCTATTGCCTCGGGCGCCCATAAGGTTGATGAAAGCACCTCTTTACAAGCCCAAATCGAGGCCCTCTCTTCGAAAATCAAAAGGCTAGAAATGACAAAAACGGCCTCGGTTATGGCTTGTTGTATGAAAGAATTAGATGAACAAGCGGAAACGGTAAACTACATTGATAATAGACCTAGGCCGTCGGGTCCTCCAACGGGTACCTACAACCAAGGATGGCGTAACCACCCAAATCTTGGTTGGAGAGATCCCGGCAATAGTAGTAACCAACAAAACCAACGAACTAATTTTCAACAACCACAAAATTTCTCTCAACAACAAGGTGGAAGAGAAAGGCTTGAAGATACCCTATCTCGCCTCATCTTCGACACCGAAAAGAAAAACTCGGATCGATTTCAACAATTGGAATCGAATTTTAGAAATCAATAAGCTAGCATTCAAAACGTTGAAAAACAATTAAATCAACTAGCTCAAAATTTCTCCGAGAGACCACAAGGCGCGTTACCAAGTAATACCGAAACCAACCCAAAGGCGCAAGTACACCTCATCACGTTGAGAAACCGAACCGTGGGTCCCGAGGATGAGCCCTTACCACCAATTGAAGGAAGTCAACGCCAAAACACTACTTCACCCACACCTCAACCAGAAAAGGCTCCTTCAACAAATCAAGAACCCACCAAGACTCACCCGATTCCGTACCCCGGTAGGTTAAATCGTCAAAAGACCGATGAGCAATTCGCAAAGTTCGAAAGTTTACTAAAACAATTGCATGTTAATATTCCTTTTATTGAGGTCCTAACCCAAATGCCTAAATATGCAAAATTCATGAGGGATTTCCTCACTCACAAAAGGAAAATTGAATCATTGCAATTTGTTAACTTAGGCGAAGAATGCTCAGCTTTAGTACTCAACAAACTTCCACAAAAGAAAATCGACCCCGGGAGCTTCACAATCCCTTGCTCGATTGGGAAGTCCCCCGTCCGTAATGCTTTAGCCGATCTTGGGGCTAGCATCAACCTCATGCCCACGTCAATGTTCAAGCGACTCGGCCTAGGAACAACAAGCCCTACAAAGATGAGCATACAACTCGCCGACAGGTCCGTCAAATTTCCACAAGGTGTCGCTGAAAATCTGCTAGTCAAGGTTGACAATTTCGTCTTTCCAACCGACTTTGTCATCCTAGACATGGAAGAAGACACCGATGTCCCTCTCATCCTTGGGAGGCCATTTCTAGCCACCGCCCAAGCAGTGGTGGATATGAATGACGGGACTTTACAGTGTAAACTGACGTATTTTCCAAAAAGGTTAAGTGACATGTACTGAACGAAATTGGCTGGAAGCTCCGGGCGTTAATAAGGAATCTTGCAAGTTCTAGATGCCTGAAGTCTGTTGAACAGTTTTCTTTTATTTGATATTACTTTGATATTACTTTATATTCGGAATGTAATATATTTATCTTTTGCTTCCGCTGTGCATCTATATATTGTGTTGTTTGACCATGATGTTACCAACCACGTCACGTTACTCCCCTACCGGGCCCAGCGGTAAAGTGTGGAAATATCAGGGTGTGACAAACACAATGGAATAAAAACACAAAAAATGTATTTTCTCTAAAACGCAATGGACTAAGAACATGCATTGGTGCACATTAGTTTTAAAACACAAGATATGATAATTTTAAGACACAAATAATGATTATGTATATGCAATTTTAAAACGCAATATAATAAGCAATATTATAAAACACAATATTATAGCTATTTCTAAAACGCAATGGTCTAAAAAAAATGTTTAACCTGAAACGCAATGGACAGAAAACACACAAAAAAATGTTCTTTCTAAAACGCAATGGAATGAAAACACATAAGAAGGTGTTCTTTTTAAAACGCAATGGACTAAAAACACTTCAAAATGTGTTTTTCTAAAACGCAATGGTCAGAAAACACATAAAAATGTCTTATTTCTAAAATGCAATGGCCTAAAAACACAAAAGAAGGTGTTCTTTCTAAAACGCAATGGACTGAAAACACATAAAAATGTGTTTACCTAAAACGCAATGGATTAAAAACACTTCAAAAATGTGTTTTTCTAAAACGCAATAGACCAAAAAACACTTAAAAATGTCTTTTTTTCTAAAACGCAATGGCTTAAAAACACAAAAGAAAGTGTGGTAATTTCCATAAAATTAAATTTTCTGATGCAGTTTTATTAAAGCAATTTCCAGCTCGACCCCAGCCAGGTGCTCTGCCCCCGGACCCCTGCCAAGGGGGCGTTGCCCCCTTGGAACCCCTATAGAACGCAACGACTCAATTAAAAAATCTAGATCGTAAAAATGCAATTCAAGAATTTCATACATGGATCGAAGCCGATTTCTTCAACGATTGACGAAATTTGAATGATAGAAACACTTATCAGCGATCGAATCGAACGGATCGAGTGATTTGCTTCAAAATCACGGGAAAAATGAGATATTGTATGAAGAACACGTTGATTGGGTGTTTGAATCATTCATTGGTGACGAAAATCGCACTATAATGTAGTGATTATTGGATAAAATTGACTAAAATACGCATCCTCTTTATTTTAATTTTGGCACATGTCATAATCCTATTGCTTCTTATACTTCCTAGCCAAATTAGACTTTCTATTTGATCATCTCCCTATTATACCATATAATATAATATAATTTATTTAAACTTGTCTCTTGTGAGTTAAGTTTTCATCATTTTATTAAAAACGAATGAAGAAAACAAGGCAACATAATTAGTGACTATTGATGACCAACGATGGTGATGAGGCCTTCTTTTTCAACATTAGATAGGTGACCGAGAGAGATGGTGAGAGAGTCATGGGTTGGGTTTGTGTCACATGTTTTGTTCCTATCTTTTGATTTTCTAACCATGTAGTGGCGGACCCATGATTTATTTTCTGGGGCGATCGCAGGGTTTAACCATGATGCGGGTTTGGGACTGCCAGTTTAGTTTCTCATAGTTAAGGATTGAATCCAAAATTTTGACATATCACAACGACCATTTGTGCACTTAACTCAAAACCTAAGGGTTTAAACCGTAATTTCTAAACTTAAGATTTATAGACTTGATAATTTTTTAACCGGGTCAAGTATAACCCGCTCCAACTCAGATCTGCTTTTAACCCGGTCTAAAACCTAAACCCAATCTACCAGTTGAAACCCTAAAACGAAATCAAAACGATCCCTTCTTCTCTCTCGCTTCCGGTAGTCCACGCCGACGGCTCCACCGCCGCAATCCACCCCAAACCACTCCAATCGACATCCCTAACATCACTCTATACAAACATCGATGAAGGATGATCGATCTACCTGTGTTCGTCACCTAGCCGATCGAATCACTTGCTACCAGATCGAATCAATTCGGTTACTGCACTTTTAAATTCGGTACTGAAATTTCCGCTTACAAACTGTGATAGGCTCTTCTCTACTCTACTGTTGAAAAATTCGTATAAAAATTGTTTGGGAATTGTGTCAGCTTGGGATAGGCTCTGCTCTACCGATGAAAAATTCGGTAAATACCTCGTCCTCTCTCAGTTTCTTTATTCCTGTGAGACGGAGGGGGATGCCGAAAACAGTTACAGGTTTAGTAAACCTATGGTGTGGATTGGGATCTTCATTGCCAATATGTTGTATGGATTTCAGTATAAAACGTTGTGGTTTCCATGTAAATATTTCAGTCTTAATGCCTCGTGTATTGTGGTGATCGTCGTCACCATGAACCTACCCGTTGATTTGAGTAGTGCTATGCCAAGTTACGTGGAACAAGTAGCCAAACTCGAAAGCTGGGCTTTTATGTGCACAATGATGGCTAATGTGTGACTGCCCGTTGATTTGAGTAGTGCTATGCCAAGTTACGTGGAACAAGTAGCCATTAGCCTAGCTCGAAAGCTTGGCTTTTATGTGCACAATGATGGCTAGTTTAATGTACTCTAGTTGTCACCATGATTGTGAACAATGATGAGTTTATCGGTTTGTGTATTCTAGTTATCACCATGATTGTGAATATTTGCATTCAGATAAGTAATTTTATCTACGGCTATTGGTTGTATCCGTCTTGAGATCCGCTATACGGCTATGATCCTACAGTTGCTTAATATAATGATTTCATCATCTCTAACAATTACAACCTTTAAGGAAATTTTGGACTTCAAGTACCAAGCGATGAACAAAATATCCTTAGCTGATCAATGTCTACAACATATCTGAATGTCTATAGCTATGAAACCAAAAGGCATTGGGCCATTGTAGAAACTGATAGCCCTCAGTTTGTGATAGCTAGTAGTTCATTATCCACTGCTTCAGGATTGATCATTTGATCTGTGTAATTAGTCTACTTATGAACTTATTTTTGGTGCTTCTATTTTGACTTGGAGAAAATTGGAAACATATAACAGATAGATCGCCATACAAGTGGTCAACAAATGTGATTATTATAACACAGTCCATTAGAGCGGTGGTGGGAGCCATTACTACTGTATTTAGATGTTTTTCAGTTTTGGAGCAAACCATGGTCTTATGTAGAAGATCTATTGGCGATTTAATCTTTTTTATTGGTTTGTAAATGATGCTATGTATATATAGAGTAATATATGGAAATTTTTACACACCCACATTCTTATCTATCTCTCTATTATGAAATTATTTCTGTTATAGTGTTATGGCTTAATTATAAGTGGTTGCACGTTGATGGCTGGTGAGAGACACCACTTTCCTTATATTGGAGTATGTTGAAAGGAGGATGATAAAGGGGTCGCTCATTTGAATGGCTGATTGCCTGATTCAGAACTGCAGATTTTTGTTTGAAAATTTGGTTCACTTGACTAGTGGGTAATTATCTTCTGAATTATGGTATGATCAATACTCTTTCCAGCTAAGTTAATTAAGATGATTACAAGATTATGATATCCTGATATTGGTTCCTACCGACAGTGATATGTGGAGATAAAAACTTGGAGTGAAACAGTAAGGCTTGGATTACTTATGTGTTATTTTTTGTATGTTTTGGCAGAGAAACTCGTTAATGAGAGGTAATTCGCCTTTTTTTACCATCCTATAATTCATCATCTTTTTCGGTTTTCTTATCATTTCTGGTATACAATTTCTTTTAAACCTATAGCTTTTAAGTAGGGATGAGCTTGGTACCAAACGGCACCGGTACCAAAAGTTCCAAAAAATTGGGACCAGTACCGAAAATACTCGGTACAGTACGGTTACCGGTATTTGAAGGTAAAACTGGTAAATACCGGTATCGAAAACGCTACATGTCGGTACCAAAAATATTTCTGTTCCGGAAATTCGGTACCAGTTCCGAACCAGTACCCGGTACCAGTTGCTCATCCCTAGTTTTAAGTGTGGATTTGTTACGAACTTACAAACACGTGAGCTTTTTTTATTCATAAATATTCACATTAACCATGGAAAATCAAATGCTTAGATGCCTCATAATTGTTGTTGGGTGGTAAAAATACACACACGAGTGATGAGCTAAACATACACTACTAATGGTGATACGTCGTGTTAGACTGACACATCATAATTCATACATGCAGTATGAGTTCGTCAAATCATACGGGCTGTATGATGTGTTATACTGATACAAAAGTCAGCACACACCGGTGACAAAGTTATATATAGCATGCACAACCTTTTCTCGCCTGTGATACGACGTGTATGATGACTTGAGCGGGTGTGCCTATAGTAGCACCCTTTGTTATTAGGTTCATATCTCCTCATATATAGCACAATAGGTATGGGTTGGCGCCCTCTCCACCTCAACCCCCCCCCCCCCCCCCCCCCCCCCCACAACCCCACACACACACCAATCCATTTCCGAGTGCCAAGGCAATAACGACGGGTCACTAGGAGGAGTCGTGGGCCATAGTCACATTTGACTGTTAAAGGTCTTTTTAAATAAAATTTCAAATTGTTTATATTTTTCCATATATATAAACACACACACTTATTTTTTTTTTTATCCTGACTCTACTCTCAATATCTATACTCTCAAATGGCATGTCGTTGGACCGAGTAAGAGGATAACGCTTTGACCACGAGTTGAGTGGATGTCGTTGAGCTAGGTATGCATTCAGATAATTTGCACATTTGGAACAGGGGTTTGTCCACATTCCATAAACATGTGGGTGAAAACCATCGTAATATGAATACGATATTAGGAAGGTTTGTTCTTCTACGGACAAAGTGTACACAATTTTGAGATGGGCTATGTTAATGCCCGTGAGGAGGCCTTACTTGAGGATGAAGCACTTGCCGTGGCACAAGCGGCACATAGCGAGTTCCAAGCAATTCACCAAATTCAGTTTGCTAATGTTGCGGCAAATTTCGTACCTTTAGGTTTAATATTTAAAATTTTAGTAGTTTAGTAGTTTCAAATATTTAAATGTTATGTTTCTCTTTCAATGTTACTTTTTTATTAAGTTTAAATGTTTTCTTTTTTTTGAAGGTTATGTTTTTATTTTTTACAGTTTAAATGTTATATGTAAAAAACATAAAAAATAGTAAAATGGACGGATAGTCTCTGTGGTTTTATAAAATAACACCTATAGTCCCCAACTTTTGGAAATTACACCGGTGCTCCTTGTTGTTTAACAGTTTGTTACTCAGATAGTCCTTGGAGTGAATGTCCGTTAGTTTTCTCCGTTAAATCTATGTAAAACGACCAACATGCCCTTAGTACTAAATTAAAACACTAAAATAGATATATTTTACAAAACCACATGGAGCACCTGTGGAGCCTAATTCCTATAAAAATAAAATAACCACACCCCCTCTCTCCTTTTCTTTCCCTCTGTCTGCACCACAAACCCACCATCACCGTAACACCTCCACACCATCATCACCACCCCCACCCCCACCCCCACCCCCAAATCACCTCCATGCCAGAAAAATGCAACTGCAACTGAAAAAAAAAACTGAACTCTCTCCTAAACTGGAGTAGATAGACATAAATGGTTCTTTTCACTTACATCAGAATCCTTTTGACTTTCGATTTCACTTCAGTTTTATCTCCTCTCTCATGGTTCTTTTCACTTACATCCATTTATCATAATGATGTACACATAATATATGTGTATATATGTATTGAGAAAGTGTAAAATACATTACGGCTTAACGTACATCACGTACGCGACCAAATTACGCACGTTATTTTGAAAATCACGCACGTTATAAACTCAACAAAACCTAATCACGCATGTTGAAACAAATAATCACGCACGTTATCACGCATGCCCTACATCTTAGTTAAAAAATCGCATCCCCTGTTCTACGATCTGAAACCACTATTACTGCCATCTGACTCTAATCGAATCAAAGCTTGGTCATGTTCATGCATCCTCTGTTCTACGGTCTGAATCAAAGCTTGGTCATGTTTCTTCATCCTCTGTTCTACGGTCTGAATCAAAGATTTGTCATGTTTTCTTCATCCTCTATTCTACGATTTGATTTCGAGGGTCGATATTTTGATAAACTTTTCAAAATCAACGATGAATTTAAACCAAATTCGATGAAATTGACCGAACAATAGCCAATTTGAAGTGAAACGAAAAGAAATTTGAACCCAATTCGATGAAATTGATCAAAACCAGGCTAAATGAAAATTTGATATAATCACGCATGTTATATGAAATAATCAAGCATGTTGGTTTTTTGAGTTTATAACGTGCGTGATTTTCAAATGAACGTGCGTGATTTTCAAATGAACGTGCGTAATTTGGTCGCGCACGTGATATACGTTAAGCCGTAATGTACGTTAACCTTCCTCTATATGTATTTCCCTAATTTAAAGACAAACACATATGTTATACAAACAAATTATATACATTTGCACTCACATAATTCCACATTTACATTATCTGAAGCAGCCGTCCTTCCTCCCTCCACTCCACCGGCGCCAATCGCCGTCGACACCACCGACCGCTCCTACCAACTCACCTTGTTGCCATCATCAACTCCTACCTCTCCACACATTCCATTCAAATCTCTTTCAAACGTAAACCCTTACCGTCGAACTGAACTCCGGTGTACCTTGAAACAAGACCAACATCAGATTCGTTGGATTGTCTCACTAAAGCCATCCGACCATGTGATGTTGGGACTAATTCAATACATAGACGGTTCTAGACGAATTGCCACCCGATCGGATTGCAATCCGATCGAGTGACAAACTGCTGTGAACTTGTTCTCACTAAAGTGTCCTACTAATCGGATCGTCACCCGATCGAACCTTCGTCCGATCGAACGACCTGAAGGGTAGGGATACTTCTCTGTTTTCAAAATGCTACAACGAAAACTTCAAAAGGCAAACCATCATACACAAACACCTCTTCACCAAACAAAGTGACAATCCAATCGAATGGTCATCCGATCGGATGACCATCCGAACGGATTGCCATCCGATCGGATTGCCATCCGACACTTGGTTCATTCGCCACCGTTTATCGCACTATTCAACGCTTACGCTATCAATCTATAATCAGGCTAATCTAGGACGCGCTCCCTTCAATCCAACCAAGTTGTGTTTACTTGCTGAACACCGACTATGAGTATACTTGAACCCTTTTTGCTTTTGCACTTTTGGGTGTAACATACGTTGCTATCAAATCGAATTACATCAAATGCTTAAACTACTTATCACTTGCGAATGACTTGCGTGCATAGTTATACGTGATGCTAGTTACATATATGCTAGGACTTATACTCGCGACGTCCCACCATGACTAGTATAGTACTATTGCGCCCGACGGGGTCTAGTTTAGCAATCGCAATCGCAGCTCGAGGACTTAGCTGGTAGTATCAGTTTTGTGAGTATATATGTCGTGTATTACGTTTATGTATGTGGAAATTCGCAGCTTTTATCTATTACACTATTACACATCAAACCTGTATACTCGCCAATACTTTTGTATTGACATTATTTTAATGTATGTTGCAGGTTTAGTCGCAGTCTACATCAAATCAAGCTAGGAAGTCTAGAAACACGCCTAAAATCTAGGTTGTCGGATTTGAATTGTTTGAGAGAACAGGAAATTTGTGACAGCTTATGTGATTGTAATTGTTTATTAGTATGGAATAATGAACGCATTAAATACTGTCGCAATATATGGATTCTCTTGAGCAATCTGATTCGCCTAAGGCCGCGCCCCGATGATTCCGCCATCGGTTGGGGTGTGACAGATTGGTATCAGAGCCATAACTATAGGGAATTAGGCCAGACTTGACCTAGCCTGGGTCGATGTCTTAGAAACGACCTAGTCTATAGTCTAGGTACTAATGGGCTGACTCGTGCGAACCCAGTAGGATTTGCACGGGCCTACTTGATACTCTCATTCGAATTCGCCAAAGACTACAACATCGCGTGAACACCGCATACTACAACTTCACGCGAGAGGCCTTTCCTAAGGCTGGAATATTACTTAGCCTTTCCTAAGGCCAACACAATACACACGTTTTTGAAAATACTCGCATAACACAACCGAGCGGTCCAGTCGAGATCAGGTGTGAAAACCAAGAACTCTCGATAAGATCGCTCACTCAGCTCATTTTCTAGCACGAGAACTTTCCGTTGAGCTAGGAGTGACATCCATATCTCAACGAAAGTCTCCATTTCAAAATCCAGTGGTACTCCCGAATTTATTTGAAGAGCACAACCACAGTTAGGAGCGAAGTTATTAAGTCAGGGGTGAAACCCGTATCTTAATAAACCGTTCCACTCTCAACGAAATGGTTTTCAAAAAGCTCTCACCAAGGACTCGACTATGATGATAACTCGAGCCACGTGATGACTAAGAAGACGAGTGCCATGAGCTGCATCCCAGTGGAAGCATAAGTCTTCTAGGGCAACGCGCGTGCACGAACTTGTTGGGTATAGTTGGGTTACCTTGGGCAGTCGACGCCTAAACACCTGAGGCATTCTATCTATTTTTCTAACATACGACTCGCCGATTTTTTACGCTTTATGGAACCTATTTACGCTTATGTGATTAGAATTTAAGACTTTACGCTTTATCGATTTCTCGATTTTCGCCCCCAGGTTTATAAACGCACGACTCGCATGGCCATCGCAATCTGAAACGAAAACCGAATGTTCGTAACAAAACTAATGTCTAATTACTCGCTCCCACTCTCACTCTCTGCATCGCGTCCTCGCGCATTCTATACCGACATGTATGTGTACGAGTATAAGCTACAACTAGTTATATATGTACAAACAAATCAATTGTGTGGGAACTTAGGAATCTCGTGTCTCCTATGTGGCTCCTATGTGAAATCTATTATACTACCTACAATAAGTTTTGATCGCGCTCAATCGCATCGCAAAAACTCAAAATCATTATGATCGAATCTCACTCCAAATCTCTCTCTGTCTAGATGCCTTCCAACGACTCTACCTCGAGACAAACAGCTAGGAGAAGAGCCAAACGAAGCGCCGAAAAGAGGATTGCCTCGCTTGTGGCCAAGGAAGTGGCCAAGGTCATTCCTCAAATTGTCGCTCAAGTGCACTCTCTCAGCAACTCTCGAAACCCGGAAGACTCTAAGACGGAAGCATCGCAATCTGCTTTCCTCTACAAACACTTCAAAGCCTGTGACCCGATGGAGTTCACGGGTGAAGGAGGTGTGTCCCAACTACTCCAGTGGTTCGATTCTATCGAACTTACCCTTCGTCAGAGTGGGTGTCCCGATGGTTTTCGTACTCCTTGCGCTACCGGAGTATTTCAATCGCAAGCACTCGACTGGTGGACAGCCGAACGTAACAAACGTGGGATCTCCGCAGCTTACGCTCTCTCTTGGGATGAGCTGAAAGAGCTCATGAAGAAAGAGTACTGCCCTCCCCACGAAGTCCAGAAGCTAGAAGACGAATTTCGGAAAATCAAGCAAGTCGAAGGTGACAATGTTGGCTACACCGCAAGGTTTAAACAGCTTAGCATGATCTGCCCCAGTCAAGTCAACACTTCAGAAAAAGCCATCACGAAGTACATTCGCGGCTTGCCTGAGTGTGTGGGCGATTTTGTCGAAGCTGCAAGACCTGCTACCATCAAAGAAACCTACCGCTTGGCCACAGAAATCAATGACAAACGAGTCTTGGACGGATTTTTCTCCAAGAATCCTGTCAAACAAGCTCATCAAGCAATCGTCGTCGACTCTTCCGACAATTCCTCCGACTATTCCTCCGACGATTCTACCGACGATTCTTCAGGTGAGTCCTCGGACAAATCCTCCGACGCCAACGCACCGCTTCAGGAAGCTCAGTCCAACCGCAAACGAAAGACCATGAGCCCAAACTCTTCAACAACCGAACTGTTGCAACCAGAACCTCTCCAAGCAATTCCAGTTCACTCGAAGCGCGACTACAACGGAACTCATCCCCTATGTCTCATGTGTACGTATCATCACCCGCCAGAAGCTAACTGTCGCTTTTGCGCAAATTGCAACTGGTATGGTCATCTAACCCAGCACTGCCGCACGGGGCCGCATACTTGAGGAATTTCAGCAACAACCGCAGTCTCCGTAGAAGTCCTCCACAACAACATTAGTTATGCTTCCAATGTTGTTGTAATGATACGATTTTCACCATTAATTTCTTTTGCATGTTGAACTTGTTCTATTTCTCGACGCAATGTGGACTCTATTTATCTTTCACTCTCTCGCACTCGTGCACAGACTATATACTAGCACTATGTACTATATAATGTGTTTTACCCCTACTATGCGTTCTTGAGATAAAGTACGATAAACGTGCAAGGATCAAATTAGTCACGGGTGCACACGAGATTACTGTGATCAGTGCACGGAGATCGCAATGAGTTTCAATGATGCCATAACGTTAAAAGCATGGTCGAGCGTGGTGAATACGCCGCTGGTACTTCCTATATATAAGCATCTCGACCATGTCAACACAGTGCGACACCAATTCACGGGGCAGAGGCTTGTGGTTGAAGCATGGTGGATACGCCGCTGGTAATTCCTATATATAAGTGCTTCGCCATGCCAACCAATGACTTGTGAAGAAAGTGCCATATAACTTGAACGTTATTAGTCCAAGTATACTATTAACTTTATTTTCGACACACTACTCTACATCGCAAGGCGTTACAATCTCAATCGCAACTCAAAGCGTGTAATCGCCAGACTTTTCGTAAGTCAACACGCTCGCAATCACATTATCGCTAGAATCTATCTCGCAATCTCAATCGCTTATTGTGTGTTCGCTCAATCGCTTATCATGTGCATCGCGCTATCGCATATCGTGGGTATCACTCTATCGCTTGTGTATCACTCTATCGCTTGTATGTCGCTCTGTCGCTTGTATATTGCCACATCGCTCATCGTGTATCGCTTAACGTAATCGCTATCGCTTACCAATATCCGTGCTGTCTGTGTTAAGTTAGCACACATGACCTCGCTTCACGGGACGAAACTCATATGGTTAAAGCATGGTGGATACGCCGCTGGTACTTCCTATATATAAGTGTTTTAGCCATATCAGCAGAACTTCGTGGAAAAAGGCCATGTGGGGTCTAATGTTAGTTAAAACTTATGGTGTCATTTAATCTAATCAAATTGCATATTTCCTATCATTTGCAACGCATCGATCGTCGCCTATCCCTCGACGGTTGTCGCTATCGCTCGTCGCTTATCACTTATCCCTTTACGCTTGTCGCCGCCGTCTTCGCTTATTATGTTTGTGTTGTACTATCAAATTTTTCGCATCCCGCTTACCGCCTATCGCACTCGCTCGTGTCACTAAACTGAGTTGAAAACGACTCATCACTCGGTTCGTCTTTCAAGACTTGATCCAACCCTTTCTCGTTTGGATCGAGTCATCGCAAATCTGACTGTACTATGTTGACACGTATGACACCGCCTCACGAGACGGAAGCCATACGGTTAAAACGTGGTGGATACGCCGCTGGTACTTCCTATATATAAGCGTTTTAGCCATATTGTCGAACTTTCGTGGAAAAGTGCCATGCGGGGCCGACCTTAAAATTTAAATTCTTGATATTATTAAAAAGCTTTGTTTACCAAAAGTTTAAACCGACCTTTTCTTACAAAACTTTTTTCTAAAATTTTGATCAAAACCGTTGTACAAAACGAGATTATCTTGTAACGATGGGGTGACAATCGACTCAAGTTACTGCCGCGTGACGAGAAAATCTCGTAAAACGAGTTTTTACACCCTAAAATCTTTTAGCAACCTAATAAAACCCCACTCATAGCGCTGGTGTGAACATCAAAACAGTTTAACGCCGCACTATGGGAGGATTTTTCATAAACAAGTTTCTTCAAACCTTTTCGAGTTAATCAAATTTTCAAGAATTCAGGACGCTTTTGGATCACTTTTTTTGTGTTGCCATCTTCTGTATACGAATCGCTTTACTCGCTGCCATCGCTAGTCATCGCAACACTCTCGCTTGTCGAATTTCAATCGATCGCTCGCTTATTTTGACGCTCTTAATCGCTACTCCCACTCGCATCGATCCTCGCAACCCTTCTTATGGATTAATTTCGAGACGAAATTTCCTAAAGCAGGGGAGACTGTAACAACCCGCACGTCCGTGCGTTGTTACCACTCCTTATACTCGTTACACCTAGCACCAGAGATTCGGATCATAATCTAGCTATATCGCATACATCGCTATTTCGCAGTATTTTCGCATATTACGCATACCTTATCACTATAACACATCGCATCACACACACTAACGCTCATGATGATGTTGAATGAGGACCTATTCTACCCTCCTCGATAGCCATGATGCGTCGCAGAGAACGCATATTCGAAACGAAACCCGGTTATTGTATCGCACCTTTGAAATGTGGATATTTATACGACCCTATGTGACTAATTATAATAAATATATGAATATGGGTATGATAATGTGTAACCAAATTATCGCGAAGCTTAACGAACAAAACGAACCATCGAAACGCCATTCGCCGGAGACCACCGATCGAGTGACCACTCGATCGGGTGGCCATCCGATCGAGTTGCCACCCGATCAGATAGTCATCCGATCCATGGCACTCCCTTCCCCTTTTCTCCTCTTCACCTATAAATAGCCCTTGTCACATCACTTGAACAGTGATGTGACGGCTCCCACTCGACCAGCACGCTTTTGGGCTATTTCCTCTCGATTTCTCGCGATTCTTGTAGGTTTTCTACCTCAATTCTTGTACTCCTATACGATCTACACACACTTCTTCATCAATTTCACCTTTGAATCTTAACTTTAACCGTGAAATCAACAGATTTGAGGTGTTCTAAGATGATGTCATCATGGAGTTCTTATGAGCTTCAAGTTTCGGCATCATTCCACCAAGAACAACTCAGATCTGAAGGATTTCCACATGATTAAACAACGTTTTCGCATAGATCTACACAAACTCATGGTTAAAAGGATTGAAAGATGGTTTTCTAACTTTCTTTCAACTCTTTTACACTCAATGCACTCAAACCGATAGAATCGGAGCTTGTTCTGATCTTCTACTCCTTCTTGTTGATGTGTTCGTTCAAGATCTGTATTCTATCAACGAGACAACCGATCTCGGGTTAAACGCGAACCATCATCTCGAACAGCTGACCGATCAGATTAGGGTGATTCCTGCCCGATCGGATCGCCTGGGTGTTGATGGGGTTCTGTTGTTTAGCACGATGTCATACCGTCCGATCGGATTACCACCCGATCGGATTACCATCCGATCGGACAACTGTCCAATCGGCTTGCACTTGGTTCCTCACTTAAACTTTTAAATTCAACTTTTCAAGTTCTGAACATCGAACGGATTGCCGTCCGATTGGATTGACACCCGATCGAACAGCCATCCGACCATGTGATGTTGGGACTAATTCAATACATAGACGGTTCTAGACGGATTGCCACCCGATCGGATTGCAATCCAATCGAGTGACAAACTGCTGTGAACTTGTTCTCACTAGAGTGTCCTACTAATCGGATCGTCACCCGATTGAACCTTCGTCCGATCGAACGACCTGAAGGGTAGGGATACTTCTCTGTTTTCAAAATGCTACAACGAAAACTTCAAAAGGCAAACCATCATACACAAACACCTCTTCACCAAGCAAAGTGACAATCCAATCGAATGGTCATCCGATCGGATGACCATCCGAACGGATTGCCATCCGATCGGATTGCCATCCGACACTTGGTTCATTCGCCACCGTTTATCGCACTATTCAAAGCTTACGCTATCAATCTATAATCAGGCTAATCTCGGACGCGCTCCTTTCAATCCAACCAAGTTCTGTTTACTTGCTGAACACCGACTATGAGTATACTTGAACCCTTTTTGCTTTTGTATTTTTGGGTGTAACATACGTTGCTATCAAATCGAATTACATCAAATGCTTAAACTACTTATCACTTGCGAATGACTTACGTGCCTAGTTATACGTGATGCTAGTTACATATATGCTAGGACTTATACTCGCGACGTCCCACCATGACTAGTATAGTACTATTGCGCCCGACGGGGTCTAGTTTAGCAATCGCAATCGCAGCTCGAGGACTTAGCTGGTAGTATCAGTTTTGTGAGAATATATGTCGTGTATTACGTTTATGTATGTGGAAATTCGTAGCTTTTATCTATTACACTATTACACATCAAACCTGTATACTCGCCAATACTTTTGTATTGACATTATTTTAACGTATATTGCAGGTTTAGTCGCAGTCTACATCAAATCAAGCTAGGAAGTCTAGAAACACGCCTAAAATCTAGGTTGTCGGATTTGAATTATTTGAGAGAACAGGAAATTCATGACAGCTTATGTGATTGTAATTGTTTATTAGTATGGGATAATGAACGCATTAAATACTGTCGCAATATAGTTGTTATGGATTCTCTTGAGCAATCTGATTCGCCTAGTGCCGCGCCCCGATGATTCCGCCATCGGTTGGGGTGTGACACTTACTGGTCCCCGTTAAGCTCAAGTTCAAGCTCCTGCCTTCGCTGCTCACGCAAGAGCCTGCTTTCCATGTGGTGATCCTAACCACTTCGCAAATGTCTGCCCGAACAGAGTGGTGACACAAGAGCCACAACAGCAACCAACGCAACAACATCAACAGCAGAAGCCTCAGCAGTAGCAGCAACAATAGCCAGCAGCACGCGGACGTGCATTCAATATCAACGCCCGCCAGGCGCAAGCAGACAACAATGTGGTTAATGGTACGTTTCTTGTCAACAATATATATGCTTCGTGTTTATTTGATACTGGAGCCGATAACTGTTTTGTATCGTTAGAATTCGAAAAGCTCCTAAAATGTAAACGCGCTAATCTCCTAACGACGTTCGACGTAGAAGTTGCCACTGGAAGAATCGTCACTGTTCATTCTGTTCTCCGTGATTGTACACTTGAACTCAACACTCACGTCTTCCCTATCGACCGTATTCCGATGCAGCTTGGTAGTTTTGATATCATAGTAGGCATGGATTTTCTTCGAGAAAATCGTGCTGAAGTCATTTGTTTTGATAAAATGATTTGTTTCTCTCTCGCGAACGATGATAAACTCTGTGTCTATGGCGAAGTCGCATCGCAGGATCTCAAACTCATGTCGTGTATCCAAGCAAGCAAGTATCTCCGAAAGGAATACAAAGCTTTCTTGGCACACATCGTAGTAGCGGAGGAAAAGGAAAAGAAGGCAATGGATAAGATGCCTGTGGTTCGTGAGTTTTCTACTGTGTTTCCTGAAAATTTACCTGGTTTACCCCCGAGTCGTGATATTGATTTCCGAATCGACCTTATTCCTGGAGCTAATCCTGTTGCCAAAGCTCCCTATCGTCTCGCTCCGTCTGAAATGCGCAAACTCTCGAGTCAACTCCAGGAATTGCTTGACAAAGGTTTCATTAGCCCTAGCACCTCTCCTTGGGGCGCACCTGTCCTTTTCGTCAAAAAGAAGGACGGATCATTCCGGATGTGCATCGATTATAGGGAATTGAATAAACTAACTATCAATAATCGCTATCCCCTGCCCCGAATCGACGATTTGTTTGATCGATGACAAGGTGTTATGTGTTTCTCGAAGATCGATTTACACTCAGGCTATCACCAGTTACGAATCCAGGAGGAAGATATACCTAAAATCGCTTTCGAACCCGATACGGCCATTACGAATTTTTTGTTATGCCCTTTGGTTTAACCAACGCACCAGCGGTTTTCATGGATCTGATGAATCGCGTGTGTAAACCCTTTCTCGACCGTTTTGTCATCGTGTTCATCGATGATATCCTTATCTATTCGAAGTCGAAAGCCGAACACGCGCAACACCTACGTTTGGTTCTCGAACTACTCCAAGGGAATCGACTCTATGCCAAGTTCTCCAAGTGCGAATTTTGGCTAGAGGAGGTTCAATTCCTCGGTTACATCGTCAATAGACAAGGTATACACGTCGACCCCGCGAAGATCGAAGCTGTTAAGAGTTGGGTTACACCAAAATCACCATCCGAAGTTTGTTCATTCCTCGGATTGGAGGGCTATTATCGTCGATTCATCGCTGAATTTTCTAAAATCGTCGTTCCGCTTACTTCTCTGACGCATAAAGACAAGTCTTTTGTTTGGGGAACCGAACAAGAGCAAGCCTTTCAGACCCTAAAGCATATGCTCTGCAATGCTCCTATCCTCGCATTACCCGACGGAAACGATGACTTCGTAGTCTATTGCGATGCCTATAACCTCGGTCTCGGTTGTGTTCTTATGTAATGGGACAAGGTTATCGCGTACGCCTCTCGTCAGCTCAAGATCCACGAGAAGAACTATACAACCCACGATCTCGAGCTTGGTGCAGTTGTCTTTGCGTTGAAGATTTGGCGACACTACCTGTATGGTTATCATTCTAGCATTCAAATGGCACCCTTTGAGGCACTATATGGAAGAAAATGTTGATCGCCTATTGTATGGCACGAGATCGGAGATGCGCAGATTACCGGTCCTGAGTTACTACAAGAAACGACTGACAAGATTCTCCAGATTCGAGACAATCTTCTGAAAGCTCGGAGTCATCAAAAGAGTTACACCGATAGACGCCACAAGCCCCTTGAATTTGACGTTGGCGATCACGTACTCCTAAAGGTTTCACCTTGGAAAGGGGTGATCTGATTCGGCAAGAAAGGAAAGCTCGCACCTCGATATGTTGGACCCTTTAAAATTCTGGAAAGAATTGGCAAAGTGGCCTACAGACTCGAACTACCGGAGAAACTTTGCAACGTCCACCCGAATTTCCATGTTTCGAACCTCAAAAAGTGTCTTGCCGAGCAGAATTTACATGTACCACTTGAGGATCTACAAGTGGACGAAACACTACACTTCGTGGAAAATCCGTCGAGATCATGGACCGAGAAACCAAGAAGCTCCGACGCTCACGCATTCCCATAGTGAAGGTTCGCTGGGAAGGCAAACGCGGCGTCGAGTTCACTTAGGAACTCGAAAGTGACATGAAGGGTAAGTATCCACAGCTATTCGTTACGCCTACGCCTTAATTTCGGGATGAAATTCCCTAAAGTAGGGGAGGCTGTAACAACCCGACTTTTTTGAAATCAAAGTCAAAGTCAAAGGAAGAAAAGATTGCTAATCAGATCTGTCATTCCTTGCTTAATTATTACTTGTACTCTCCGACTCGATAATTGATGTATGCTAGTTACCGCTACATTTGTTTACGATTTGTAATATGTGAAGAACAATGCGATAAACGCAGTTAAAATGCTAATCTACTTAATGTTATCCCATCGCCAACGCATCGCAACTCGAATCGCAGTTCTGGATATTGTTTTACGTGTGTGTGAAATTATGTGTTACTTGTGCATGATTATATATGTGTCAAAGGTGTTATTCGAAAACGCAATTGCAACTCTATCACAACGCAATCTCATCGCGAACTGGAAACGCGAGATTATTTATGTTGTTGCATGTTAGTTATGTTATTTGTGTAACTATTATTTAAAACTATCGCATCGCTTATCTTCTTCGCCTATAAATACTCACCTGGCACATCACTGTTCATGATGTGACAGCTCTCTTCCGACTCACGCACTCTCAAGCCACTTTTCTCTCGATTCCTCGCGATTCTTGTAAGTTTTCATCCCAAATCTTGTACTTCCTTGATCTACACACACTTTCTCATAAATTTCACCATTAAATCACAACTTTTAACCATGGAATCACCTGATTTCGGATTGTTCAATGATGACGTCATCACGGGTTGTTATGAACTTCGGAGAATGACTGATTTCACCTAAGTCTAAACATTTTCACCTAAGTCTAACCGATTTTCCAATTGATCTCCACTTTTCTTCAAACACTCTTCACTTTTACTCAAAACCGATAGAATCTGAGCTCGTTCAGGCCTTCTAATCGTTTTCCAGTGGAGTGCTGGTCTGAGAACGGATTACTATTGGAGAGACAACCGATTTACGGGTTGAACATGAAACACCGTCATGAACAGCTGGTTCGGATCGAACGGGGTGATTCCCGTCCGACCGGATGAATTGGACCTGATGTGGTTTCCGTTGTTTAACACGTTGTCATATCGTCTCGGTTCAACCACAAACTTTCTAAACTTAACTGATTGTACAAGTTCTCAGACAACCAGGTTACCTGAATGAATCGCCGTCCGATCGGATCACCATCCGATCGAACGACGATTCGACCAGGTGACTTGTGATTTTCAACACTTAACCATTTTGCAAAAACTTCAAAGAACATCAGCTCCCAAACGAATAGTTATTTGATCGAACGACCATCCGATCGAATGACTATCCTGACGGAGGTATAATTCTTTGAAACATTTCATTCAAACGAATCACCATCTGATCGAACGGCCATCCGTCCAGATGACCATCCAACCGGATGGCTGGACAAATAGAGATACTTCTCAACTTTTAAAACGCTACAACGAAAACTTCAAAGTTCAAACAATACACAAACACATCCATCCCAAACGGACGACCCTCCGACCAAATGGCCTTCCGTCCGGATGACCATCCGTCCGGATGGTCATCTGATCGGATCACTATCCGTCCCTCACCTCACTCGACACCGTTTTACGCACTGTTCAATGCTTATACTGTCGTTATTTGATCAGGCCAATCTCTCCAGCGCTCCCTTCAATCCAAGCTTGTGTTTATTTAGTAAACACGAACTGTGAGTATACTCGATACCTTTTTGCTTAACGCACTTTTGGGTGTTACATACGTTACTTATATCAAATCACATCGACACACAACACAACGACTTTTTAACGATAACCGCTTTGCATGTTATACGTGTTATTCGATAAATGCTTGTATGTTATGTTTACACAGTGATTGTTGCCTGACACCTTAGCAACGATAGTACTATAGTTTGGACTCAGCACCTGTCGTGGATAGGGTTGTTAAGGGTTTTACTTCACGTGTCACGGTGGTGATATGTGTTGCACATTCTACAACTCGCAGTCATGTCTGTGCATATTTCATTGTCGATAGCTTACATGCTTCACATTTCTACGTGTTACATGCTGGTTATGCGTAAATCGCTTTCGCTACTATTATACTATTAAACTTGTATGCTCACCTTTACACTATGTGTATTGACCTATTTTAATGTATGTGACAGGTGTTTAGGATGCTTGCAATGTTGCTGAATTTATATGGAATCAAGCTAGGGGAGTCTAGAAACGAACTAAACAATATTTTAGTTGTCGAAACAATATTTGTCTTTGAGAAAACTATGTCTGTAATAACTGTTTTTATTTGATATGTTATGGTATGGGACGTGACGTTAAATATCTGGTAATTTTAGTTGTTATGCATTTCTCCTGGACAATCTGTTTCGCTCAGTGCCTCACCCCGATGTTTCCGCCATCGGTTGGGGTGTGACAGATTGGTATCAGAGTCATAACTATAGGGAATTAGGCAAGACTCGACCTAGTCCGGGTCGATGTCTTAGTAGTGACCTAGTCTATAGTCTAAGTACCAACAGACCGCCTTGTGCAAACTCAGTAGGGGTTCTGCACGAGTCTATTTCTGTTACGCTCTCTCGAACTCGTTTGCGCGAACGTCGCATACTACAGCTTCGCGCACAGCCAGTCTTTCCTAAGACTTGAATGCACTACCGCCTTTCCTAAGGCGGGCACGACACGCTCAATTTTCGAAAACAAACGAGTGATTGGATCGAGATTAGGTGTGAAAACCGCAAACTCTCGATTAAATCACTCGTTCCACGCACCTTTTTACTGTAAACAAGAGAATTTGCGTTGAACCAGGAGTGAAATCCATACTTCGGCACAAATCTCTCTCTCTCTCGTGATTCTATCACACAAACAGGAACAAAATCATTAAGTTAGGGGTGAAACCCGCATCTTAATGACTAGTTCCAATCTCTATTTTGGTTTTACAAAACTCCCACCAAAGTCTCGATGGATTCCAACGACTCGAGTTATGTGAACAACCGAAAGGATGCGTCCCATTCACCGTATGACGGTGAGTGAGCACAGTCTAATAGGCCAAAACATGTACTCGATGTCCTTGAGAATAGTCGAATCACTTTGGGTAGTCAACGTCTATCACCCAAGACAATCTAATTTCGATTTTATGTCTTTATGTGTTTCGATTCTGAGCTCGCAGTCGCTGATTCCTCGATTTTATGTGCAAATTTTATGCGTTTTACGTGGTTTTAAATGTTTATGTGTTTTGATCTTATAGATAATTATTATTTACTTTAATCTCTTCTAATTAATTATAGATAACCCTCCTATTAAATATTATTTAGTTTAATCTCTTATAAATAATTATTATTTAGTTTAATTTTAATTTAATCTCTTCTATAAAAAAATTCATAGTTATTTATTAACGAAACATTCGATAACTTTTAAAATTGCGTTTATTAAAATATCTAACGATAACTTTTAAAATTTCGTTTAATGAAAAGGGAACACACTCAAATATATCATCTATTTATTATGGGGATTTTAATTATTGTATATTAGTTTATTTTAAGAAATTGTGCATATAGTTAGGTTCTATATTTGTTTTGTCATATTATTATTATTATTATTATTATTATTATTATATTAAATTAAATATATAACTTGATTGTTCATACTTAAGTCCTTAATTTGTTTGTCATGTTATTATAACTAAATATATAATTTGATTGTTATTACTAACCACCTATAGTGTTCGTTCATTTTTGGAAAATTAGGGATTAAATTCAAAATTTTGATAAATCACAGGGATCATCCATATACTTTACTCAACATATTATTTTCATAATTTATTACTATTTAACTTTAAATATATATAAAACAAAATGTTGCAATACGTCGCTAAAATCAAGCTAAAAATCTAATACTTATGTGAATATTTTTTAGATTCAAATTATTTTCGGTAATGTGCGAATTATAATTGTAACTTTCTATTCCTCGTTAAATATAATGTAATACGTAAATACAATAATAAGTATTATATAATATAGTATATTTATTTTTGTATTATTTTCAACGACAATTTAATTACATGTTTCTTTGATGAATTTTATAATAGTAACATACATTCTCTTTATATTAACTCATTTATGTCAATCTATTATATATAATAAACAAGAAAAATTTGGGACACTTGGCACAATATTAGAGCTTCCTAGATGTGGTTTTGGCGGGAAACATATTTTTTACACGGGATCCGAAATGGGAAACCCATACCCGCTTTTGAGACCCGGGTATATAAACAATCTAATTAACCCAATTTTCTCAAACCTTCATTCACAACCCTAATTCTAGAACCTGCCGCTCCAATTCCTCCTGCCTTTAACCTCACGCTGTAACGGTGGAACATTAAGAACCTGCAAAAGCTTCATATCTTTGGATCCCAAAACCATCGATTTGTCTCAACCAACTTGATTGCTGGTTCAATCGTAGGTTTGATCATCCAAGATTCAGATCATATATATATATATATATATATATATATATATATATATACTTCCCACACAAATCACAAACTCACTTCTCTCAAACCCAAAATCGTAAACCTGCTTCATCAGTTCTCACCGATTCATCATTGATAATCGAAGGTATTTTGTTTATTTCATTCCCTCTATGGTTTTTATTGTTAATGTATAATAGATTGGTTCGCACGTTGATGTGTGCTAAACAGACTATTAAAAACAAACTAAATTAGACTCTCTATTCTAGACACTATAAAGCTTTAATTCTAAACTCGACCTAAAACCACACAATCGGCAAGTGTACCGATCAATGTAGTATAACCTAGGAAGTCCGGATATCGAACCACGAGACTCTATGTATCACGTAGACTAGACTCTGACAGACACTGACTTAACTTGTTTAATTGTTTTGAGGGGGGGGGGGTTACTGAAAACTAAGGAAATCTATATTAGACTACTAAATTAACTAAGACTAGACTAAAACGAGTGACGATTGAGAACCTTACTTATATGAGAACTGGACCACCTAGACAAGAATCCTGGATTGTTTTTAAGAGATTACCGATTAAGTTAAATGCACGAGTTATGGAACCAGGATCTTAAAATACTAAACCTATTAAGAACCAACGAGGCCCCTCGACCCTTCTCAAGGAGAAACCTGTGGCACTACCTAGGCCGTTAATTCTACCGGTTATTAGACTTCTTCCTAGTTGTCTAATTATTGTGTAAGTACCCTAATGTTGATCTATTCTTTCCCAATCCTAGATCTAGGGTAGTTTGAAGTAATTAGTTTGACTTGATAGACTAATAAGACCGACAGGTAAACCAAGACATAACCTTTCCCAAGGCCTATCTAAAGAAATTCGCCGGGTAAGACCTACCAATAGCCCCTCACTTCCCAGGTATTAGGACTAGTAGAACACTAAGACTTAGCAAATTAGTACCACTTACTTCTAGGGGTTATTGCGCAATTCTCCCTAAAGAGTGAAGGTTTTCTAACGTGATATAGACACTCACCGAAACCCTAAACCCTAATATGACTCTACGTTGTGATATAGACCGTCACTAAGAATCATATGAAGCAAGTAACAATAATAAACCAAATCAAAGCATGCATACACATCAAATCATTACATCAAACCTCTTACTAAACACAATCACCCATAACAATCATGCAAATAACGAAAACGGTAAAATCTTTATATTAATCCATTCATCATAGTCTAGGTGGTTTATGAAATTAGCCAAGCATGTCTATAAACGAACACAAATCAAAGAGAATCAAACTAGAATTCATGGTAACAAGTTTCAAGAAAGAAATCGACAAAACAAGGGAATGGAAAACCCGAGAAATCTTCGTTTCTTCGTCCTGAACTTGATCCACTGATTCGAATGCTTCACGATCTCCGATTCAGCTCCAAGATTACTCCAAAATCGCCTCCAATGTATTCCGGTTCGTAATTAGGGTTCTCTTCTTCGGCTGATGTTGATAATGTTATTTTATGATTCACAAAACCCTAAAACGATTGCTGTTACGATTCTGTTCGCGTATTAAGAGCTCTCGCGGCCCGCTTGGATGTTTAGTGTAAGTGGGTTCGGGCCGCCCGCCTTCAAATGACCGGAAATCCATTGTACGTTGATGCGGCCCGCGAGAAGATGTCTATTAAGTGTAAGCGGGCCGCCTGAACCCTTTAGATGTGTGTTTCCGCTCCGTTTTGCTCCCGAACTCCTCGACTTCCGTTCCAGACTTTCGCCTTTCCAGATTTTCACTCATATCTGCTCCTTTTGGCTGCAAAGACCTGGAAAACACAAAATATCAAACGTATATACATTCTAAACTAAAACGACACTAAATCTAACTAAAACCGAACAAACCTAGACGCGAATAAAGATGTATTTTACAATACATCAAATATCCCCACACTTACTCTTTTTTCGTCCCCGAAAAAGAATTATGCAACGGAATCATAAATAAATAATTACTCGGGTCAAAAGTATAGGTATAATTAATTAAAACCAAGACTTGCGTTAGCCGCGATTGCGAATATACTTATCCACTTTAAACCCAAGTCCAATCTTAAGCCCTTATCATGTGAATTTAATTTAAGTGCGGCCAGTCTACCTAGGGTCTCACACTAGAATCTACAGTCCACCTACTCCCACCTCAAGCTTATAGGACTAAAAGAACGATCACTGGACCAATTCCTAACTGTTTTATATCAAAACCAAGAGAGTTTACAATCAACTTTTTTTTTCTTTTTCTTTTTTTTTCTTTTTTTTTTAACTTTTTTTTTTTACTCGTGAGTCTAGACGATGCTTTCCCTAACCAAGCGGTATTCTGGCTGTAGAGTCGCTATCCCCAACCACAGATTACTTAGGTTTTGGTACTTTTATTCGGCAAGTCGATTTCACACACCCTAGCGGTATTCCGACTGTAGAGTCGCTATCCCCAATCACAGATTACATAGGAATGTGTTACTTTCATTTAGTTTCTAGCTCACTTTTTATTCTATTTTTTTTTCGCATGACCACAAACTCTAACGGTTTTAACTTATAACGGTGCCCCTTATACTCTTATTGGCAGTTTCAGTTTCCCATATTTCCCAGGCGAAAACCCACTAGCAGACCGACAATTAAGGTAAATTAGCTCAAAGGGACTTAAAACCAAACCCGGGCCTATCCACATATCCCAAACTAGACGCAAACTCGATTTATTATAATCTCATATTATTATTATTTGAGCCCGAGCAAAAATTCATCTTTTCTATCATTTTCCGCTTTAATTGCAAACTTCTTTTTTTTATTCGAAAGACATTTTCTGATTTTTCAATTTTTTTTTTCATATTTTCTTTTTTTTTTTCATATATTTTTTTTTTCATATTTATGACTCAAATATTTACAAGTATCCCATCCCCACACTTAGAGATTGCATTGTCCCTAATGCAAGAACGAAAATACGACTCAACAACTACCTAAAAATAAAAACTTCAAACGAAATAAAAATACAACAACAACAAAAAGGGAAACGACTTAGCTGGTTAGGACAAAAGTCAGTGCCAGCCGTACGAGTCTTGAATCCCACGAACGATCGTATAGCATTCCATTCGCGATCGTTGCCTAATCTGCTTGGGTTTATCCAAATGGCAAGTCCAAACTCACCCGAATGGCAATTGAGTACGGGTGGTACGATTCAAACCTGCACAATCAAAGCAAAACAGAACCCAACGCAGTATCGACTCTAAAAACGACACAAACCACCAATTTAGACTCAAGAAGCGAACTAAAGGACTCAAAATACAAACTAAAGGGCCAAAAACAAATCTGAGCCGGTTCAGTGAATCCTCGCGCGACGCGAGGAGTCCAGGTAATAGCCTCGCGCTACGCGGCGCCTTCGTTTTATGTTGATTTTGGCCCTTTACCCCTAGCGCGACGCGACGGCCCTTGGCGTCACGCCAGGGGTCGTTTTTCACAGAATGTTTCGAGATAAGTGACTTTTCATGCCTTAGAAATTTTTCAAAATTTTTCTAAAACCTCCATCACTCCCAAAAGTTTTTCTAAGTATCAAACGTACCTGGAAGCCTATTTTTCTCACGATTCCCTGCAAATCTTCAGCGATGTACTCCTGCAAATGACTCAAACCACAAACAAAGACCCGAAAAACTAACAAAAACGATCGTTAATTACTCTAAAAACCGAAAAAAAAAATAAACGAAAATACAAAAGGTACAAACTCTACACTCGAGTAGCAACTCCTCACATGCTTACGGAGGATCATGGAGATGCAAACGCGTAATTAATGATGTAAAAGGCGTGTAACCTATTTTATCATTCATATAACTTGATAACAATTATAAGAACTTGTCTAAGCTTGT
This sequence comes from Helianthus tuberosus, assembly GCA_030545235.1. Taxonomy (NCBI): domain Eukaryota; kingdom Viridiplantae; phylum Streptophyta; class Magnoliopsida; order Asterales; family Asteraceae; genus Helianthus; species Helianthus tuberosus. The sequence continues at coordinate 2,702,380 of CM060422.1, read as the reverse complement.
TTGATTCGACAACTTTCTGTTTTGAACCGATTCGGAACCGAAAGACGCAAAAGTTTGACTTTTGCTTTGACCTCAGTTCTGACCCGGTTTAGATAGGTTTAGACATGCCTTAAAGTTCCATTAGGACCTATTTACATGTTGGTATAACCCTCTGCGTTTATACCACTTGGAACCTCGATTGTCCGACGTTTCCGTTAATTGCTTAAATAGTGACCATAATGCCCTTATGACCATACAACGAGAATTTTGGAAATGTGAAAGTACAATAATCTTTGTTACTGATTATAAAACATGTCCCTAAATTTTCACATCAGTCGGATGTCTAGATTAGGAGTTATGCTTAATGACGTAATTATAACGCTTCTTAGTAATTAAACGGCGTCATTAGCGTAAAGCCTATCTAAACCCAATTTTTGGCACCAAACCTTTTACCCACTGATGTAATATAATATTTTGGGATTTTTAAAGATTTTTAATTATTTTTAAACTGATCATAACCTAGGATTAGTGTCTTGATTCGGTAAATACCGAATATACCCTTTTCGGCCATAAAATGAGTTTTACAAATCCTTTTGATACCAATCCAATTGCTACTGATTTTAAATAATAAATGGAGTATTTTGAACCTGTTTAACTGATCAGAAAACTCATAATCCTATTTTTACCCGTACGTCGCTTAAAACGGCTTTATACGCGTATTAAGCGCATAGTAAGGGTTTAAAACCATTTTTGCCACATAGGACTTAACACCAACTGATATACCAAGATAAAATAAACTATTTTACTGATTTATTCAGACCCGGATCACAGAAGCTTAATTGATCCCTTTTATAATCTTTAAAATGACCAAAATACCCCTACGGGGCTTAATAAGAGGTTAAACTCGTTTTGGGCATAATGGAAGGTATCCTACTGATATCACAACATATTTAAGGCATGTTAACTTAGGAAACCTGTTTAGGACTCTTAAGGTTACACGTTACGCTTCATGCGCGTTCGGTTCGGTTTATGTAACTAGTTTGCATAAATTAGCCGAAACGGGTCAAACCTTATCGTTATTATCTCAAAATCCAGAATGTGTTTAGATTACCCATATTATACAAGTCTTCAAACTTGTCGGGTCTAAATCACATTCTATTCCGGTCTTCGCTTTATCATGCGTTTGAACCGTATACTTCCTTAAAACTAACCGGTCTAAGTTTAGGCTTAATTAAAGACCCGTTAGTATTCTAATTGGTTATTTACACCATCATTTCCAGACTAGAGCCTTCCGGTAAATTGTACCTACGCTTACTTAAGTGAATACGGCTGAGTTATAATAATTCTTGCTATTTAAGACAGGAGCTAGCTCAGGTAAATACTCTTAACTTATTTTCCCTATTACGGGCTTGGGATACGGTAATATAAATACCGCATGGTCAGGTATGGGATTCGAAGACCAATGAGTCGGGAAATCCAAATAACCTGTTTTTAATTCGTATTGCTTGACTGAAACATTGGGGGTTAATGCGACCGTGTCCTGGATATCCTTGACTCATTAATTGCAATGGCCACGACTTAAGCACGGGGTGTAGGCATACACCTGACAGATGCTATATGCTTATTAATTAATTTATACCCAATAAGGGAATAGTGGTGTGTCGGTTAATCTTGAACCGGCATAGAACCGGGCCCCGTATGTAGAGCAAGTTATGTAAAACTGATAACATGAGATATAGTTTGTCCCAAGTATAAAAGATTAATATTGCCTTGTGCATTTTAATCATTGTATCAAAATATTTTATGCCTTGTGCACCTAAACCGATTTTCTTAAACTCTTTTCAAATGAGTCAGTTGAGTGTATTTACCAGTGAAAACTGACGTATTTTCCAAAGTCTAAGAGACAGGTACAAGTACGTAATAGGCTGGAAGCTGCTCAGGACTTGTTAGTTGAGGACTTTGCAACTCCTTCACATAAGCCATTAGCCTGATAACTTATTTTGTTGTTTTAAGATCCGCCTGTGGATCCTTTACGTTCCGTTTGTAATACTTGGATATTACTTTATATTCGGATTGTAATATATTTATCTCTTGCTTCCGCTGTGCATTTATATATTGTGTTGTTTGACTATGATGTTGCCAACCACGTCATGATGCTCCCCACCGGGCCCACCGGTGACACGTGGAAAGTCGGGGTGTGACAGGTTGGTATCAGAGCCAACATTGAGTGAATTAAACACTATCCCTTTTGTGTTTAATCTCAGTGACACAGTAGCACATTCCTTGACCTTCTGAGTCTAGACTTAACATAGGAATAATCTCAATCCTAATCTGGAAATTTTTCTGCTTCCAAATTTTTGGATACGTCGCCAAGCGAAGAAGCTGTAATAAGAATTCTCCACATCAGGAGCCTTAAAATGCTGAGCTTCGTACCGCGGCCAGGGTGAAACGTGCAATCAAGGAGAAAGCATTCAGAAATAAAATGAAGAAGAAACTCCTTTTTGCTGAAGATCGTTTTCCTAAATAGTCCTTCTGAGGACATATTTATTTTTCAGTCCCTTCAAGGACAACATTATTCCTTTCAAGTCCCGATTCCGGGCAATTCTGTACCTCCTTTAAAATCATTGGAATGTTTTATCAACATTTCATTTTATCAATATATATAAATATACTACATGAAATAAATGAGAAGTATCATTCTTTTATAAGATCTACCATTATGATAAAATGGCAAAATCTAAAAAGGACAAAACCTAGCCACGTGCCATTTTAAGACCGGGCCAAGATGGTAGTTCCATAATTAGGTTCAGATCCATATTTAACACCTCAATTTAGGATTGTTCTGCGTTAATTATTAAAAAGGAATCTTAAAGGTAAACCTAGCATATATAACGAGGCCAAGAGGGTAGGACCTATTTAAGAGATTCAAACCCCTGTTAAAACCTGCAACATGTGAACATTCCTGGCAGACGTGGTTTGATAAAACCACATGAGTCATCCTTAAATTGGATTACTCCACTTTTCCTTATTAAAATAATCATCCCTTAAGAGGGATGTGCCCACGGGCTATAATTAACGTCCTCTGAGACTAAAAACAGTGGTAGCCTACAACTCCCTGTCAAGAAAAAGTAATGAACTTTGATTCACACCTCAATGCCACGATTCTCTGAAATCATGGCTTATAAATTAAACTTGTCTACGCGACTAGGCCATTTGTGCTATTATTAACTTGTAAATCAGGATTTATGATAGAAATCCTGAATAAAAATAAATATCATTCCTTTCCTGCCAGTATAATTATTAAAAGAGAATCTTAAAAGGTTTGACCTAGCTTGAATGTCATTGAAGACCTAGCTAAGATGGTAAAATCTATTAAAAAAAAGAGATTCAGATCCTTGTATCATTGTAAATATGTTAACACTCCTGGCAACAGTGATGCGATAAAATCACACTTGTTATCTTTATATTAGGATTCTCCAAACCCCTTATTTTTAGCATAAATGATCAAGAGGAATCATGGCTAATAAACGTTGAACATGATGAAACGCATCAAAACATCCATTGGGATGTATACATGCGGGCAAAGATGTATACATAAAAAGATAGTTTTATTTCATAACTTCTTGTCAAGACAATGAATTATGAAATTTTCCGATTCAAAGGAATCATTGGTTATGTTTTAAAATTTCCCTAGTGACAAGGCCTCTGTGCCATCAAATTGTCCTTGGAACAAGCCTTATGCTATATAAAATGTCGGTACGACATTGACAGTCGTGACCTATGTCTGCTGTCTAATAAGTATGAAGGATTATATTCCGTTTAAACGCCAAAGATGGTTTATCTAAAAACCTAGGCCAAGCATAATCAAATAAATTTAATACTATCTATTGGTCCATATGGTTGGGTTACACCATGGCTATTTAATCATCAAGTTCGACAATTCGCTATATAATTAAACAAATTTTTACTACTTGGATAGTAGCCTTTAAAGCTTCACCACGGCTGACTCCTCTGAAGTTCATAATCATCCAGTTAGTCGGAATGATGTCCATTGACCAGCCTTGGTGGCAAAATAAATTATCTTCCAAAAAAAGATGACGGCTGTAGTCTTTGACTCTCTGTCCAAAGGTGAAGAACTATGTTCGAACCTTAAGATCTCTAATCCAATAAGATTATGGCTTATATATTCATGCCTTAAGTGCCATATCTTATATGTCCTTTGTGACAAGGCCTTCGTGCCTATGATTATTAATGTCCTTCGAGACAAGCCTTCCAACTATCTAAAGATTTTCGTTGTGACAAAGACAATTGTGACATTTTGATTCCCTGTCAAAAGGTAATGGATTTGGTCCAAACCTTAAACACAATTGATGGTCCTTTTTGACCTAGGCTAAATATAATTGACATACTTTCTAGTAGCAAACAATAAGGGAGTTATAAACCTAACAGCCATTATGATTTAATAATACCATGGCTTATAAATCATCCAGTACGATGATTCCTTACTAGTTTGTATCTAAGCATATGTTATTTTTGGTGTTTAGTACCAAAGCTCCGGAATGGAGGTTTCCGACGAGGCACACAGCAGTACTGCGGCTAAAAACAAGGATGCAAATATAAATATAAATGTTAATGGCACTACTCTTCAGGCCTTGATTAGCGCAGCAATTAGTGAAGTTGTGGATAAGATCCTTGAGAACAAAAAGGAACCGAGTGTCACTCACTCAAAGGTCCATACGGAAACACATACATCAGCTCGTAAGGAGAGCTCCGTTCACTCTTCAGATGAAAAGAGCGAACCTCAGGAGTTAGTACTCTATGATAAGCCCCGTTCAATTGAAGGCGGGTGCACCTACAAATATTTCGTCTCATGCAAACCCAGAGATTTCAATGGCGAAAAATGAGCAATTGATGCTATGGAATGGCTTGAGGAAATGGAAACGGTTGTGGACATCAGCGATTGTGCTGATAAGGACATAGTAAAATTTGTTTCACAATCTTTCAATGGAGAGGCTCTTGTATGGTGGAGGGCCATGATGCAGTCCACGGGGAAAATTCCCCTATACCATATGGGATGGTCCAAGTTTGTGGACCTTATCAAAGAGAACTATTGTCCACAACACGAAGTGGAAAAGGTGGAGACAGATTTTCTGACTATCACAATAAAAAACCTAAATTGTCAGCAATATGTTACCGACTTCAACTCCCTATCTAGACTGGTACCCTATTTAATTACCCCGGAACCAAAACGCATTGCGCGTTTCATCGGTGGTTTGGCACCAGAAATAAAAGGGAATGTTAAGGCTTCAAGGCCAATCAACTACAGATCAGCTGTAGATCTATCCTTGTCTCTCACTCTAGATATAGTGAGACAAAAGTCGATCAAGAATGAAACTAATGAGAAAAGACAAAGGGAGGAGGATAACTCTCAAAATCCTAAGAAGAGCAAATCCGAGTTCAACAATAACCAACAGGATTCCAACAAAAAGCCTACATGCAAAACCTGCAAAAGAAGACATTGGGGACAGTGTCGATTAAACCAAAAGATAAAGCAATGTGGCATCTGTAAAAGAGCTGGCCACCAATCCCACGAATGTAGGGACATAAAAGATGCAAACTGTTTCAGTTGTGGCGAAAAGGGGCACATCAGTACTAATTTCCCTAAGGCTGCCAAGAGAGGAGCAGCTAAGTCTGGAAAGGATAAGAAAGGAAATGCCTGGGCTACCGGTTGAATGCCAGAGACAGTGCACATCGATAATAGCATTAGGTACGTCCCTTACCATTTAGCTTTGATAGTGTCTGCTAAGTATTTTATATTAATGCAAGGGATAATAAACCTTTAGCAAACAATAAGCTTAGCACACTCTTAATTTCATTCATAAGAACTCCAGATATTAAATGTAAGGTATAACTTACCAATGGAATCTATAATGACCATCCCTCCCATCCTCGAAGATAATCCGTTCATGAGAATCTGGAGTACTCTTCCCCAAAAAGAGTACGACAATATATATTATTTTATTTTATTTTCTCATTGTTTTCTATCTCCTGCGAATGCCTAACTATGATTGATAAAAGTGCCATATGAGGATTGGCGTATCTTAGTGTGTCCCATAGATTGCTCCCATGCCTGATCAGTATGGAGGTTTAATGCATGGAACCCCTGAGATATCCCAATGATCATATTGTACTAAAGTCAGCTAATGGTATTCAAAGAAGATATCCATAATAGAATTGTCCAAATAAATATTCCCTGGTAAAGGAATACGTGGACTCATAACATAAATGTGTCACTTATTAGACACAAGCGTGATTAGTGAACTGGAGCCAGAGATATGGAAATCTCTGTAACCTCCTTGTACCTTGATTATCTTCTCCAATTATTACCCTGTTTACCCCTGAGAGGCAGGTAGAGTTAAGGTTTAAATTCCGTTTAAGGCTGTGTTATTATGAAATCTCCAAAACGGCTAGTACTATCATTGGAAGAATCGAAACCCTGATTAACTAAGTTTTTTTTTTTTTAGAGGTTCATATGGTCTAACTCAATATCCTGGGAATATGGGATAGTCCATGATGAAAGACGGTTCATTTTGCTTATGCATTATTTAGCGCAACCCTAATTAGGCAACGATTAAGAATTTGCCATCAACTGCCCAGGATCGTCGATCTGTTCGACTAACGGCAAGGATTAGCTATTCCCTAAACATTAGCTAAGCAGTGGTTGGAATAACCATCTCACCTTAAAATAAGCTTTTCTATAATAATTGATATGTAAGTATTAAGGCTACTCCTTTGGAGACCTTGTATAGATGGAATGTTAAATATCTATTGTTAGATAGAGAATTGGTAAGTCCAATTATCAAGATCTGAAAGTTTCCTGGGAGACAACAAATAAGATCATACAAATCCATAATCGATTGTAGGTTGCCAGTATACGGCAGGAAATCAAGGAGTTATGAAAATAGCAAACTTCCTAAGTTCTTGTTAAGGAATATGGTTTAACAAAAGATATCACCCAGGAAGGGTGTACCAAATTTGTTAAATTATCAGGCTAGTTAAGCTCTGAATATATGGAAATCATTCGAAGGAAATCGAATGTATCAAGATCAAGTAGCTTGTAAGCTAAAACCTACTTAAGGAGTTTGACGGAGCTCGCAATACATTGCACACTAGTGACTGGAGGATGTGTTCCGCCAATAAGTCAAGAAGCACTATCACATAATGATATGCAGAATTATGATGGGATGAGCATCCTGTATCGATTGAGGATCGACAGGTCAAGAAGCTCCAAAAGGATACATACGCCTAATATAAGAGCCACTTTGGGAGCTTGGAAAGACTCCAGATATGCTATAAAAGTTAAGTCCCTTATGCGACAAAGAGTACTTCCAGCATTTTAACAAATCTCGAGGTCGAGATTTCTTTTAAGGGGGTGAGGATGTAACACCTCGAAAATTTACGTCCTATAATGTCTTGACACTTGTCACAACCTTTGAACGTGTGAAAGAATGTTCTTGAAGGACTAAAGTTGACAAACAATGAAACTGTGTAAATATAAGGGTTCAAAGTGGCAACAATGAATAAATATACTTTACAATAACCCTACATGATGTTTATAACCTTAAACGAATGGATCATGGATCATACGAAGCGAATTGTGAAAGAAAGTGAGAGATTACAAACTACAGGGGTTAAATGTGTCAACATGTTAAGATATACCTCTGAGTGACCTTATAGCAAACCCGAAGCCTTGTAACAATTAATTATGCTCACTAGAATGCACCATAAAAATTTCACCAAGTTTCGTTGCCGTATGAGAAAGTTGTGATAAAATTCGTGTGTGAGGGTTAGAATCGTCAACATTGAAAATTAGGGCTTTTCGGGTGATCACAAAGTTACCCGAGGACTTCACAAAGATGGTATAAGTCTTGAAGCCCTTATAAATCAAGTTAGAGGGCTTATAATGCAAGAAACAAGGTGAAAGCGACGTTTAGGAGGACCGGGGACTGAAAATGCAATAACTGAAAACTTTGAAACCTGAACACAAGGCTCAGGCGGCCCGCGTACGAATTAACAATATCTCAAGCGGGCCGCGTCCCACCTGCAGATGCGGAAAACACAGACACCTGTCTGTCCAGCCCCTTAACCGACTCCAATTGCTTGTTTTGCATACCATGGGCTTCCTAAACTGGTTTATAGGCTTAGAGGGCACTTGTAAGCATCTTGGATCCATCCTAGGTTTGCTTGGCATGATCCTAGAAGATTAAAAAGCATATATATAGAACACTAAGTTGCATACTTTTTGATCATTCATCACCATTCAATTTCTGGTCATCTCTGGAGCATAAGAGCTGATCCAAGGCTTCCCTAATCGTGCATTAGACACTCGTAAGTACCCTTGACCTTCTTTATTCGCGTTTTGCTTAGTATTTAGCTTAAAAGTCAAACCGTCGTAATTACGGTTTGACTTAACGATAAAACACAAATGGTCCAGTGTTTTGTCGAAACGAAAGTTGTTATAAGTTGGTAATTATGTGGGCAATTAACCCTTAAAAGGGCACCCACTGATAACCGTTCTAACTAGGTCGTTTGTCGAGTCAAACGTTGTCCGAAAAAGTCAACAGAAATGTAATATTCGATTTAACATGTAATTAATGATGTAAAAGGCGTGTAACCTATTTTATCATTCATATAACTTGATAACAAGTATAAGAACTTGTCTAAGCTTGTTTGATTCGACAACTTTCTGTTTTGAACCGATTCGGAACCGAAAGACGCAAAAGTTTGACTTTTGCTTTGACCTCAGTTCTGACCCGGTTTAGATAGGTTTAGACATGCCTTAAAGTTCCATTAGGGCCTAGTTACATGTTGGTATAACCCTCTGCGTTTATACCACTTGGAACCTCGATTGTCCAACGTTTCCGTTAATTGCTTAAATAGTGACCATAATGCCCTTATGACCATACAACGAGAATTTTGGAAATGTGAAAGTACAATAATCTTTGTTACTGATTATAAAACATGTCCCTAAATTTTCACATCAGTCGGATGTCTAGATTAGGAGTTATGCTTAATGACGTAATTATAACGCTTCTTAGTAATTAAACGGCGTCATTAGCGTAAAGCCTATCTAAACCCAATTTTTGGCACCAAAACTTTTACCCACTGATGTAATATAATATTTTGGGATTTTTAAAGATTTTTAATTATTTTTAAACTGATCATAAGCTAGGATTAGTGTCTTGATTCGGTAAATACCGAATATACCCTTTTCGGCCATAAAATGAGTTTTACAAATCCTTTTGATACCAATCCAATTGCTACTGATTTTAAATAATAAATGGAGTATTTTGAACCTGTTTAACTGATCAGAAAACTCAGAATCCTATTTTTACCCGTACGTCGCTTAAAACGGCTTTATACGCGTATTAAGCGCATAGTAAGGGTTTAAAACCATTTTTGCCACATAGGACTTAACACCAACTGATATACCAAGATAAAATAAACTATTTTACTGATTTATTCAACCCGGATCACAGAAGCTTAATTGATCCCTTTTATAATCTTTAAAATGACCAAAATACCCCTACGGGGCTTAATAAGAGGTTAAACTCGTTTTGGGCATAATGGAAGGTATCCTACTGATATCACAACATATTTAAGGCATGTTAACTTAGGAAACCTGTTTAGGACTCTTAAGGTTACACGTTACGCTTCATGCGCGTTCGGTTCGGTTTATGTAACTAGTTTGCATAAATTAGCCGAAACGGGTCAAACCTTATCGTTATTATCTCAAAATCCAGAATGTGTTTAGATTACCCATATTATACAAGTCTTCAAACTTGTCGGGTCTAAATCACATTCTATTCCGGTCTTCGCTTTATCATGCGTTTGAACCGTATACTTCCTTAAAACTAACCGGTCTAAGTTTAGGCTTAATTAAAGACCCGTTAGTATTCTAATTGGTTATTTACACCATCATTTCCAGACTAGAGCCTTCCGGTAAATTGTACCTACGCTTACTTAAGTGAATACGGCTGAGTTATAATAATTCTTGCTATTTAAGACAGGAGCTAGCTCACGTAAATACTCTTAACTTATTTTCCCTATTACGGGCTTGGGATACGGTAATATAAATACCGCATGGTCAGGTATGGGATTCGAAGACCAATGAGTCGGGAAATCCAAATAACCTGTTTTTAATTCGTATTGCTTGACTGAAACATTGGGGGTTAATGCGACCGTGTCCTGGATATCCTTGACTCATTAATTGCAATGGCCACGACTTAAGCACGGGGTGTAGGCATACACCTGACAGATGCTATATGCTTATTAATTAATTTATACCCAATAAGGGATTCCCAATAAGGGAATAGTGGTGTGTCGGTTAATCTTGAACCGGCATAGAACCGGGCCCCGTATGTAGAGCAAGTTATGTAAAACTGATAACATGAGATATAGTTTGTCCCAAGTATAAAAGATTAATATTGCCTTGTGCATTTTAATCATTGTATCAAAATATTTTATGCCTTGTGCACCTAAACCGATTTTCTTAAACTCTTTTCAAATGAGTCAGTTGAGTGTATTTACCAGTGAAAACTGACGTATTTTCCAAAGTCTAAGTGACAGGTACAAGTACGTAATAGGCTGGAAGCTGCTCAGGACTTGTTAGTTGAGGACTTTGCAACTCCTTCACATAAGCCATTAGCCTGATAACTTATTTTGTTGTTTTAAGATCCGCCTGTGGATCCTTTACGTTCCGTTTGTAATACTTGGATATTACTTTATATTCGGATTGTAATATATTTATCTCTTGCTTCCGCTGTGCATTTATATATTGTGTTGTTTGACTATGATGTTGCCAACCACGTCATGATGCTCCCCACCGGGCCCACCGGTGACACGTGGAAAGTCGGGGTGTGACAGGTTGGTATCAGAGCCAACATTGAGTGAATTAAACACTATCCCTTTTGTGTTTAATCTCAGTGACACAGTAGCACATTCCTTGACCTTCTGAGTCTAGACTTAACATAGTTGTATACATGCGGGCAAAGATGTATACATAAAAAGATAGTTTTATTTCATAACTTCTTGTCAAGACAATGAATTATGAAATTTTCCGATTCAAAGGAATCATTGGTTATGTTTTAAAATTTCCCTAGTGACAAGGCCTCTGTGCCATCAAATTGTCCTTGGAACAAGCCTTATGCTATATAAAATGTCGGTACGACATTGACAGTCGTGACCTATGTCTGCTGTCTAATAAGTATGAAGGATTATATTCCGTTTAAACGCCAAAGATGGTTTATCTAAAAACCTAGGCCAAGCATAATCAAATAAATTTAATACTATCTATTGGTCCATATGGTTGGTGATGCGTGCGAAGTGTTACTTATTTTAGGTGTATATTTTAAGCCCTTTTTAACACTTATTTTAGCCAAGTTTTAAATTTATAAAACACGATATTTCACTAACACTAAACACACATATGGGCAAGTGCACCCATCGTTGAGTGTAGTATAGCGTTGGTAAGATACCGAGGTCGTCCAAGGACACAAGAGCTTTTAGTACCGGTTTATCCTCAACGTCTAACCAAAATAAAAGTTTAGAAAAATGTTTTAAACTAAGAAAATTAAAAACTAACTAAAATGCTGAAAAAAAAAACAAAAGAAAAAAAAAACAGATAGACAAGATGAATCACTTGGTTCCGACTCGTATCTAGTATAACCTTTGATTATTTCCGCACTTTTGCACATAATTAAGAGATTATCTTAGTTATTGTAGTAGGCCCCTCTTTTGAAGGTGACGTTACCCTCACCCCAGTAGTTTGAGTCAGCAGGGATACAATCCTAAAAGGGTGGATTATTGGAAGATAATGAATTAAGTTATTAATGCAGTATTGTGGTAGGCCCCGCTTTTGGCGGTGACGTTACCCTCGGCTAAGTAGTCTGAGTCAGCAGGGATACAGTCCTAAATAGCCGGGTTATAGTATTAATAGTAGTTAACTTATGAGGGGATCAAAGAGTTTGGACCCCCGCCATCCAATACCGTGAAGTATTGAAGGAGGTCATACTAAATTTGACCCAGGTCCATTGCAGGACCTCTAAACGCTGAACAATGGCAAGACCTTTACCAAACCGTTCCCTTAACCCCCGACCAGGTAGCCAACATATCTCCATATAGACCGTGGAGATATGAATGGTGAAAATCCTTTATTTTATATAGACAGTAAAATAATGCCAAGACACCACGGACAAACGATAAGGAAAGATCACCTTCAACATAAGTAACTAGTTATTAAAGTCATTAATACAAAACCAAATAAAAAGTGCAAAAGATTAGAAATAAAAAGTATTATACTAGACACTTTGTCTTCACCAAGTGATGTAAGAGACTTAGGCAAACATGGCCTTGATTGTCAAGAACTCTTACGATCAATCTTGGATCCCGAGACGACTCACACACTCTACGATGGACAATGGATGATGGTGGAGGATGATGGTGTTGTGATGGTGGTGGGTGGTGGATGAAGTGTGAGAGAGGTGGTGTGCCAAGGGATGAGATGAAATGAATCCAAGCACTCCTATTTATAGGCTGAACAGAGAGCTGGGCACGGCCCCGTGTTCGTCTGACAATCTCTCTCCTCATTAATTGTAATTCGCAATTACAATAAATGCGCCTGCTGTACTTTCGACACGCCCCCGTGTCCGCTGAGCACGGCCCGTGGTGGGCAATAGAAGCTTTTATAGGTTTGTCTTTTCTGCTGCTTCTTGGGCACGGCCCCGTGCTGGCTGAGCACGGGGCGTGTTCAGTCTTCTGACTTCTCTACTTTGCTTTGGAAGGTGCCGTTGAGGGGTCGGGCAGTCCACTAATATTCCTTTTCTTGTATTTATGTTGGATTTAGCTGTCTTTTTGCTTCTTTTGCGTTTTTGAGCTCATTTAATCCTGAAAATACAAAAGGAAGACAAAAACACTCTTTTTCCAATATTAGTACTTAAAAAGGGTTAGTTTTGTGCCTTATTTGATGTAATTTATATGTTGCATTTTACACACATCAAATACCCCCACACTTGAACTTTTGCTTGTCCTCAAGCAAAACTCTTTAATATGTGGCTTACACTCCCAAATGGAATAGGTAGAAGAGAAGGTTTTGGGCTTGTCGTAGAGTGTCAGGATTTCCAAGATCTTTTTGGGTTTTATTTTTATTTATTTACACTCCTATTCGTAATGATTTATTTAGAACTTTTCATAAAAGAAATTACTTATTTGGGCATAACATGCCTTTTTAAAATTCCATTTATATACAAGTTCACATACCTCACGGGAGAAGTCACTCACACTCGGCCGAAGGTGTATTTTTAGTGAATCACTCGAGAGCGGCATGGAACTTATTCCTCCCATAGGCTTGCCAAGAAATCAATCCTCCTCCTTTTTAACTTTTATACCTTTGTAGATATCAAGAGGACTTTGTGGGTTAAGGGTTAGGCTAGGGTTAAAGGTAGGTGGTTGGGTTAGTGGTTAGTAGAAAAAGGGCTAAAAGCGTAACAAGTGTCGGTTTTCGTATTTTTGCAACTTTTTACTTTGATGAAGCTTTTATTCAAACCAAGTTATTTTTGATTAACTTGTTTGTTTATTTTCTTTTTGCTTCATCATTATCACACTTTTTTTTTTAACGAAAAACCGAACTTGTTACTAAAACAAAGGGAAAAAAAATGAAAAAGGTTTTTGGTGGGTAAAAGGGTTTTTTGTTTGGGTGATGAAATGAAAAGGTTTAGGCTCAAAGGGGCTAACTAGGGGGATTTTTGGGTAGGTGGTAAAAGAAAAAGAAAAATAATGGTGTAGAAATAAAAAGGGTTAGTCCTAATGCCTCCATCATTTACTTACTCGGGTTTAAGTTGATAAGGACCGGGAATGTATTATCATGGCAAGTTCTAGAGTCGTAAGAACCAAGCGGCTATTCACACAAGAAACGAAAAATGAGCATTTAGTCTAGTGATATGTAATTGTGTGCTTAATAAAGGCTCAAAACTCACTTTTGTGGGAATGGGTTTTTATGTGATCAAGTATATATAATCAAATTTTAAATAAGTTTGTCATGCCTTTTCATAATTTTGTTATGTTGGTTCTTTTTATCACTACGCTATCGGTTGTAAATTTGTGAAAATATAACCTTTTTGAGAACTTGAATTTCCCGAGTTAAACCTAGACAAGTAAAAAAAATGAAAATTTTGAAAAATTTGGGGTGATTAGCGGTTCCAATAGAGTTTTGTGTAAGGCTTGTATTTCGGACTTGCAAAGTTCAAGGTTTTAGCATCCCCCCCACACTTAAATTACACATTGTCCTCAATGTGTCCCAAAAATAAATTTTTAGGTTGATTAGATGTGTAAAATAGTGTTTAAAAAGCAAAAAATTGTGTTACTGGGCACTGAACACGGCCCCGTGTTGAGTGGGCACGACCCCGTGTTCAGGTGCCAGTAACAAGAACTTACAGAAGGTGGACACGGCCACGTGTCTGACAAAATTCTGCAGAACAGAAGCCAAATAGCAGGTCTGGGAGGTGAGCACGGGGGCGTGTTGGCTGGACACGTCCCCGTGTGGACAGTCTGAAAGCCTGAAAAACAGGTTTCTTCCTCCGGTTTTTCCATCCTGGCCCTATAAGTGCTGAGGCTCAGCACCCCAAGCCTTGGTTTGTACCTGTTTCATCACTTAATACCACACTAAGCAACACAAACATCCTACATTACCACAGTTAATTGTTCCAAGCATAAAGTAAAAGAAAAACGGAAAATAAAAGTGTTTAGGGAAAGTAAATTGTTCAACTTCTGGCACGCAGGCCACCAATCATTCGATAGATAAAGGGACTTAAACCTGGGGGCTCGCCATCAACCCGCTCCTGCTCCTCCAAACCCTCTACTCCATATCTTCATCGCTCTCATCACCTCCATCCCCATGCCCCGCCATGTACTCCCGGATGCAGTCGATATCGTCTTGTATATCGTTGATGTTGCGTTCAATAGCTCCGACCCGGTGGTATGTGTTGTTGGCGAGGTTGTAGGCGTTCCTGGTACACATGAGGTTTTCCTGCATAAGATCGTGTAAGCTTTGAAAATTAGGAAAACCGCCTCCTTGTGAGGAGGATTGACCCGGATCACCATGGGGTGGATACTGGTGGTGGGGAGGTGGTGCGTGAAGAACTAGGGCCTCCTGTGGGTTCCATGCATAGCCTTGCGTTCTTTGGAAACTCACTATTCCGTCTTCCGCCTCATAAAGTAAGTTCATGGCTCGGCAAATGTGGTAGTCAACTCGTCCCGACCATGGGCTTCTTTCAAAGGCTCTTGGAATTTGCGTGTAATGCTTAAAAAGACGGTACACCCATCCTCCGAAGAAGATAGGCGTTGGAGCTCGAGCAAGGCGGTTGAGATGCATGTTTCTTAACAGGAGATACGGAACATCGAGAGGCTTTTGGTTGTGGATACAGTGGAGGACAACCAAATCTTTCAACCCTACAACACCGCTACTGTCGTGACGTTGGTTTAGAGAGTAGGTGAGGATCCTGTGAATGTAGCGATAGAGCGGATCCCTTAGCTTCGTACTCTTGGTGCTACGAGGGTCGTAGATTCCTTCACCGATTTGAGCCCATGCGGCTTGTCTTTCATTTCCCTCCAAGTCTCGTAATCCTCCGGTATTTTCTTCGTTTCCCGATTCCTCCTCTTAGTATAGACCTATTATGGCTCCAAACTGTGCCATGGAGATCGAGTACATTGTCCCTCCACACCGAAATACAACCCCTTCATTGTCGAATGGGTCACACCTTGAATTGAAGTTGAAGGTACTGTAGAACTCCATGGTGCATTGATGCACCGACCGAAGCCTAGTGTTTAATGCAACAACTAGTGGTCCCGTAATGATGTTGTTGAATCGGTTCAGCTGGTTTACCAAGGTTAACAGATCCGTGCAAGCTCTCCTGGGGTACTCTTCGGGTCTTGTTTGAAGAACCTCATACCTTGCCCTTGCATCAAGCTCACTTGCATTGAACCTTGTGAACTTTGCCATCTGAAAGAATACACCAAAAATTAGCACGAAACAGGAATGTTTTCGGACAAAACTGCAAACATCGGGCTGGACACGAGCCCGTGTCCAGCGGACACGGCCCCGTGTTCAGAGGTCTGTTACTCAAAAACTTCATTTTTCGACCCGGCTTCGAAAACTTGAAAATTTTTGGTCCAATAGGTGCGGTTTCCCCCGAAAATGAAACCCTAAACACCGTTTTTCCCAAAATATCCCGTTTACCTTATCAATTTTATCTTTTTCGGTTCAAGAACAAGGGTTTGGGGTTTTTGTAAGAAATCGGGTGAATCTATGAACAATCTAAGTGTATTTACTTCCCTTAACACTAATCTAACTAAATGCAAACATATTTAGGCAAAAATTTTAGGTTCGATCCGGATGAACATCAAGAACCCTAGATTTTTCCCCAAATTTGTGGTGTTTTAACTACATGCAAGTAACTAATCTAACTACTAAGAGTGATAGAATCATACCTTGACGTTGTTAGATCGGTAAGAGACGTCGAAATTTTGCGAAAAATCGCCTGGAACCAGAGCTTTTGTGGGGAAACGGGGCGTGTGGAATGAAGAAACTGTTTTGAAAAAGGGGTTTTATCCCGTCTGCAGCGCGAACACGGCCCCGTGTCCAGCGGACACGGCCTCGTGCCGAGCAATTTTTTTTTTTTTTTTGTGCTCGTGTGAGTGCCCCTTTTTCCCATAAGCTATGGTTTAGAAAACTTACCGCTTTATTTTGTCGCCTCAATCGTTCGTAACTTACCAGGCATGATGTTTTTATTCTTCCACGGTTTGAAGCGAGATCTCTTCTTCCTCATCCTCAATAAATCCTTGATAGAGTTTCAGCCGTTGGCCATTGACTTTAAATGGTGGCCCATTTCGAGGTTTAATTTCTACTGCACCGTGTGGAAAAATATGGGTGACGGAAAAAGGTCCTGACCACCTAGATTTTAATTTACCAGGAAACAATCGAAGTCGTGAATTAAACAAAAGAACTAAATCTCCTATCCGAAATTCATTAGGTTTAATATGTTTGTCATGCAAATTTTTCATTCTTTCCTTATAAATCTCGGAGTTTGAGTATGCATAATTCCTAAGCTCGTCTAATTCATTTATTTGACAAAATCGATTTTTACCAGCAAATTCTAGATCTAAGTTTACATTTTTGATTGCCCAGTAGGCTTTGTGTGCAATTTCTACTGGCAAATGACAACTTTTTCCATAGACTAGCTTATAGGGGGTTGTACCTATTGTTGTTTTATAAGCAGTTCGAAAAGCCCATAAAGCATCATCTAATTTATCAGCCCATTCCTTTCTATTTAACCCTACGGTTTTTTCGAGTATTCGTTTTAACCCTCTATTAGTCACTTCGGCTTATCCGTTTGTTTGAGGGTGATATGCTGTCGAAACCCGGTGATAGACCCCATATCTTGTTAAAAAAATTTCAAGTTGATGGTTGCAAAAATGGGTACCTCTATCACTTATTAAAGCTTTAGGTGTGCCAAAACGAGAGAATAATTTTTTCAGAAATCTTACTACTACTCTTCCATCATTTGTTGGAAGTGCCTCGGCCCATTTAGACAAGTAATCTACTGCCACAAGTATGTATTTGTTTCCTTTTGATGGTGGGAAAGGTCCCATAAAGCCGAGTCCCCATACATCAAATGGTTGGCCAATAAAATCCTGAATCGAATACCTTTCGTGCGGTACTGGCAGCACCATGATGTCCTCCGTATGGACCTTCATGACAATGGCGGAGAATTTTTCGTGCTTCACTACCGTGTACGCATCTTCTGACGAGTTGGTCGGCACACATTTTGAAAAGATATGGATCTTCCCAAAAGTAGTGTTTCACATTGGCAAAGAATTTTTTTCTTTGATGATGTGGCCATCCTTTTGCGACTATTCCGCTAGCTAGGTAGTTAGCAAAGTCGGCGTACCATGGTTCTTCCTTATATTCCACCATTTCCAGGGACTCAGTTGGAAATTTTTCGTTGATTTGCTCGTCCCTGGTTGCCTCCAAAGCTGGGTCTTCTAAGCGTGAAAGATGGTCTGCTGCGGTATTTTCTGCTCCTCTTTTGTCCTTGATTTCAATGTCAAATTCTTGGAGGAGTAGAATCCACCTAATCAAACGTGGTTTTGCATCTTGCTTCTTAAAGAGATATCGAATGGCTGCATGGTCTGTATAGACTATAGTTTTAGAAAGAACAAGATAAGAACGAAATTTATCAAAAGCAAATACCACAGCTAGTAACTCTTTTTCAGTTGTTGTGTAATTTTCTTGTGCATCGTTAAGTGTTTTACTAGCATAATAGATTGGGTGGAAATGCTTTTCTTTTCTTTGTCCCAAGACAGCTCCAACTGCAAAGTCACTAGCATCACACATGATTTCGAAAGGAAATTTCCAATCAGGTGCTATCATGATAGGTGCATTGACTAGCATTTCCTTTAGGGTTAGAAATGCTTGATTGCAATCCTTGTCAAAGATGAAAGGAGCATCTTTTTCAAGTAATTTTGTCAGAGGCCTTGAGATCTTTGAAAAGTCTTTGATAAACCGCCTATAAAATCCGGCATGCCCTAGGAAACTTCTAATAGCTCTTACGGAGGATGGAGGTGGTAATCTAGAAATGGTATCTATTTTGGCTCGGTCCACCTCCATTCCTTCGCTTGAGATTTTGTGACCGAGTACTATTCCCTCCGTTACCATGAAATGACATTTTTCCCAATTAAGGGCGAGGTTAGTTTCCTCACATCGGGATAGCATTCGTTCAAGGTTATCGAGGCATTGGTCGTATGAATCCCCAAAGATAGAAAATTCGTCCATGAAGACTTCCATGGTCTTTTCTATCATGTCATGGAAAATGGCTACCATGCAACGTTGGAATGTTGCGGGGGCATTACATAGACCAAATGGCATGCGTCGATAAGCAAAAGTTCCATAGGGACATGTGAAAGTTGTCTTTTCTTGGTCTTCGGGTGCTATCAGGATTTGAAAGTAACCTGAAAAACCATCCAAGAAACAGTAAAATTTATGACCGGATAATCTTTCTAACATTTGATCAATGAAGGGTAAAGGAAAATGATCCTTTCTTGTTGCTTCATTTAATCGTCTATAATCTATACATACTCTCCATCCTGTGACGGTTCTCGTTGGTATTAGTTCATTTTTTTCGTTAGTAATTACCGTCATACCTCCTTTCTTTGGAACTACTTGGACGGGACTTACCCAAGGACTATCGGAAATAGGATAGATAAGTCCGGCGTCAAGTAACTTGATGACTTCGTTTTTAACCACTTCTTGAACATTTGGATTTACTCGACGTTGTGGTTGTATGACCGATTTGTAGTCATCATTCATCAAAATTTTGTGTGTGCACATAGAAGGACTAATTCCTTTTATGTCAACAAGTTTCCAAGCTATTGCATTTTTGTGTTTTTTCAAAAGATTAATTAGTTTTTCTTTTTCTAAGTTATCTAATTTAGACGAAATAATTACAGGTAACTTACCATCTTTGTCTAGAAAAGCATATTCCAAACCTTTTGGAAGTTCTTTGAGCTCGAGTGGTGGGTCTTTAGGAGACTCCTTATTTGGTTGCTCGTTTCGATCAAGAACCTTAAAAGTTTGTTCTATGGCTACCTCTTCTTCAACAAAGTGGTTAATCTCTTCACTTGTATCGGGTGGTTCATCTTCATCTTCAATTAGGGGGTCATTGTTGCCGAATGGATATTTCATTGATCGTTCGAGATCGACACTTCTTTTAAATGCCCCTAAATGAAGAGGTAAATTGTTGAACTTCCGGTTTTTCAAAGCTTCGTGAGTTTTTACAAATGGTCGTCCCAATACTAGAGGGGCGTCATCGAGGATGACAAAGTCGGTTGGGATTACCATTTGATTTGTTTGAACCAAGACATCTTCAACTATACCGATTGATTTTATTACTTTCCGATTGGATAGAAAAATGGGTATTTGAAGTGGAGAAAAATCACTAATACTTAATTTTTCGAAAATGTAGTTAGGCATTATGTTAACACAAAGATCTTTATCGATTGTGACATTACTAATAAACGAATTTTGAAAGAAACATGGAACCGGTGTGATGTTAATTTCAAATGGGTCTTCTTTTATTAGCGAAGTTTGATCATTAGTTAACTTAACACTTACCGTTTCGTCAATTTTAGTGTTAGTGTTTAACTCTTTTAAAAACTTAGCATGAGTGGGTACTAAACAATGATTTTCGAAAGAAGGTGTCA
This sequence comes from Helianthus tuberosus, assembly GCA_030545235.1. Taxonomy (NCBI): domain Eukaryota; kingdom Viridiplantae; phylum Streptophyta; class Magnoliopsida; order Asterales; family Asteraceae; genus Helianthus; species Helianthus tuberosus. Next base: position 2,682,088 of record CM060422.1, on the reverse strand, counting down.
AGAGATTAATTTTTTCAAAATTAGACTCTTCTTGGATTTTAACGTTATCGGACTCACATTTTTCGTTGTTTAACTCATGTGTCGGTTTTTCACTTATTTGTTCTTCCATTTTTTCATTTTTAGTTATCTCTTCCTTTTTTAATTCTTCTCTTGCGCGGGACTCCTCTTCCCTTGCGCGAGCTTCTTTTATACATCGATCGATAACTCTAATGTGTTCTAATATCCTATCGGTCACTTCGGTTATAGAAAAAGAAACATTATTTTCTAAGCTTGAATCCGGTTGTTCGACCCTTTGTTCCTCATAATACCCATATGAAGTTGATGGTTCACACCATTGTTCTTCATTGTAAGCATATGATGGATAAGGTTCGTAATTTTGTTCTTCATAATACTCATATGAGGTGGGTTGTTCACGCCAAGGTTCCTCATAATAAGCATATGAAGGTGGTGGCTCATACCTTGGTTCCTCAAAGTATGAGTAAGAGGGCTCATACCTTGGTTCATCAAAATATGAGTATGAGGGAGGAGGTTCATACCTTTGGTCTTCATAGGATGTGTATGAAGTTGATGGCTCGTACCTGGGCTCCTCATAGTAAGCGTATGAATTGGATGGTTGATACGAGTGATTATTTTGAATCGAACGTGTATTACGACAATTAGTGCAATAATTACCCCTATAATCATCCTCATCATAGGTGTAGTTGTAACCTCCTGAGTATTGATCCATAAGAATCACTCAGCAGACCACAACTGAGTCTCGGGACCAGAAAACCAAAACAAAGACTGAAACAGAAGGCTGGACACGGCCCCGTGTCTGGTGAACACGGCCCCGTGTACAGGATCTGTATCTGGGCGTTTTAATTAAAGTTACTGGTCACGTTGAGCACGGGGGCGTGTTCAGAGAGCACGGCCCCGTGTTCAGACTCTGTATCTGGGTATCTAACTAAAAATATGCAGCACGGGGGCGTGTTCAGTGAGCACGGCCCCGTGTTCAGGCTACTGTAAATGCAAACTAAACTAAAATGCAGAAAAATGTGCGCGCGTTTTTGAAAAGGTTTTGAAAAACTGATTAGGCCGTCGATTTTAAGCTTTCCTAAAATCCTTGTGTCCCCGGCAACGGCGCCAAAAACTTGATGCGTGCGAAGTGTTACTTATTTTAGGTGTATATTTTAAGCCCTTTTTAACACTTATTTTAGCCAAGTTTTAAATTTATAAAACACGATATTTCACTAACACTAAACACACATATGGGCAAGTGCACCCATCGTTGAGTGTAGTATAGCGTTGGTAAGATACCGAGGTCGTCCAAGGACACAAGAGCTTTTAGTACCGGTTTATCCTCAACGTCTAACCAAAATAAAAGTTTAGAAAAATGTTTTAAACTAAGAAAATTAAAAACTAACTAAAATGCTGAAAAAAAAAATAAAAGAAAAAAAACAGATAGACAAGATGAATCACTTGGTTCCGACTCGTATCTAGTATAACCTTTGATTATTTCCGCACTTTTGCACATAATTAAGAGATTATCTTAGTTATTGTAGTAGGCCCCTCTTTTGAAGGTGACGTTACCCTCACCCCAGTAGTTTGAGTCAGCAGGGATACAATCCTAAAAGGGTGGATTATTGGAAGATAATGAATTAAGTTATTAATGCAGTATTGTGGGAGGCCCCGCTTTTGGCGGTGACGTTACCCTCGGCTAAGTAGTCTGAGTCAGCAGGGATACAGTCCTAAATAGCTGGGTTATAGTATTAATAGTAGTTAACTTATGAGGGGATCAAAGAGTTTGGACCCCCGCCATCCAATACCGTGAAGTATTGAAGGAGGTCCTACTAAATTTGACCCAGGTCCATTGCAGGACCTCTAAACGCTGAACAATGGCAAGACCTTTACCAAACCGTTCCCTTAACCCCCGACCAGGTAGCCAACATATCTCCATATAGACCGTGGAGATATGAATGGTGAAAATCCTTTATTTTATATAGACAGTAAAATAATGCCAAGACACCACGGACAAACGATAAGGAAAGATCACCTTCAACATAAGTAACTAGTTATTAAAGTCATTAATACAAAACCAAATAAAAAGTGCAAAAGATTAGAAATAAAAAGTATTATACTAGACACTTTGTCTTCACCAAGTGATGTAAGAGACTTAGGAAAACATGGCCTTGATTGTCAAGAACTCTTACGATCAATCTTGGATCCCGAGACGACTCACACACTCTACGATGGACAATGGATGATGGTGGAGGATGATGGTGTTGTGATGGTGGTGGGTGGTGGATGAAGTGTGAGAGAGGTGGTGTGCCAAGGGATGAGATGAAATGAATCCAAGCACTCCTATTTATAGGCTGAACAGAGAGCTGGGCACGGCCCCGTGTCCGCTGGGCACGGCCCCGTGTCCGTCTGACAATCTCTCTCCTCATTAATTGTAATTCGCAATTACAATAAATGCGCCTGCTGTACTTTCGACACGCCCCCGTGTCCGCTGAGCACGGCCCGTGGTGGGCAATAGAAGCTTCTATAGGTTTTTCTTTTCTGCTGCTTCTTGGGCACGGCCCCGTGCTGGCTGAGCACGGGGCGTGTTCAGTCTTCTGACTTCTCTACTTTGCTTTGGAAGGTGCCGTTGAGGGGTCGGGCAGTCCACTAATATTCCTTTTCTTGTATTTATGTTGGATTTAGCTGTCTTTTTGCTTCTTTTGCGTTTTTGAGCTCATTTAATCCTGAAAATACAAAAGGAAGACAAAAACACTCTTTTTCCAATATTAGTACTTAAAAAGGGTTAGTTTTGTGCCTTATTTGATGTAATTTATATGTTGCATTTTACACACATCAGTTGGGTTACACCATGGCTATTTAATCATCAAGTTCGACAATTCGCTATATAATTAAACAAATTTTTACTACTTGGATAGTAGCCTTTAAAGCTTCACCACGGCTGACTCCTCTTAAGTTCATAATCATCCAGTTAGTCGGAATGATGTCCATTGACCAGCCTTGGTGGCAAAATAAATTATCTTCCAAAAAAAGATGACGGCTGTAGTCTTTGACTCTCTGTCCAAAGGTGAAGAACTATGTTCGAACCTTAAGATCTCTAATCCAATAAGATTATGGCTTATATATTCATGCCTTAAGTGCCATATCTTATATGTCCTTTGTGACAAGGCCTTCGTGCCTATGATTATTAATGTCCTTCGAGACAAGCCTTCCAACTATCTAAAGATTTTCGTTGTGACAAAGACAATTGTGACATTTTGATTCCCTGTCAAAAGGTAATGGATTTGGTCCAAACCTTAAACACAATTGATGGTCCTTTTTGACCTAGGCTAAATATAATTGACATACTATCTAGTAGCAAACAATAAGGGAGTTATAAACCTAACAGCCATTATGATTTAATAATACCATGGCTTATAAATCATCCAGTACGATGATTCCTTACTAGTTTGTATCTAAGCATATGTTATTTTTGGTGTTTAGTAACAAAGCTCCGGAATGGAGGTTTCCGACGAGGCACACAGCAGTACTGCGGCTAAAAACAAGGATGCAAATATAAATATAAATGTTAATGGCACTACTCTTCAGGCCTTGATTAGCACAGCAATTAGTGAAGTTGTGGATAAGATCCTTGAGAACAAAAAGGAACCGAGTGTCACTCACTCAAAGGTCCATACGGAAACACATACATCAGCTCGTAAGGAGAGCTCCGTTCACTCTTCAGATGAAAAGAGCGAACCTCAGGAGTTAGTACTCTATGATAAGCCCTGTTCAATTGAAGGCAGGTGCACCTACAAATATTTCGTCTCATGCAAACCCAGAGATTTCAATGGCGAAAAAGGAGCAATTGATGCTATGGAATGGCTTGAGGAAATGGAAACGGTTGTGGACATCAGCGATTGTGCTGATAAGGACATAGTAAAATTTGTTTCACAATCTTTCAAGGGAGAGGCTCTTGTATGGTGGAGGGCCATGATGCAGTCCACGGGGAAAATTCCCCTATACCATATGGGATGGTCCAAGTTTGTGGACCTTATCAAAGAGAACTATTGTCCACAACACGAAGTGGAAAAGGTGGAGACAAATTTTCTGACTCTCACAATAAAAAACCTAAATTGTCAGCAATATGTTACCGACTTCAACTCCCTATCTAGACTGGTACCCTATTTAATTACCCCGGAACCAAAACGCATTGCGCGTTTCATCGGTGGTTTGGCACCAGAAATAAAAGGGAATGTTAAGGCTTCAAGGCCAATCAACTACAGATCAGCTGTAGATCTATCCTTGTCTCTCACTCTAGATATAGTGAGACAAAAGTCGATCAAGAATGAAACTAATGAGAAAAGACAAAGGGAGGAGGATAACTCTCAAAATCCTAAGAAGAGCAAATCCGAGTTCAACAATAACCAACAGGATTCCAACAAAAAGCCTACATGCAAAACCTGCAAAAGAAGACATTGGGGACAGTGTCGATTAAACCAAAAGATAAAGCAATGTGGCATCTGTAAAAGAGCTGGCCACCAATCCCACGAATGTAGGGACATAAAAGATGCAAACTGTTTCAGTTGTGGCGAAAAGGGGCACATCAGTACTAATTTCCCTAAGGCTGCCAAGAGAGGAGCAGCTAAGTCTGGAAAGGATAAGAAAGGAAATGCCTGGGCTACCGGTTGAATGCCAGAGACAGTGCACATCGATAATAGCATTAGGTACGTCCCTTACCATTTAGCTTTGATAGTGTCTGCTAAGTATTTTATATTAATGCAAGGGATAATAAACCTTTAGCAAACAATAAGCTTAGCACACTCTTAATTTCATTCATAAGAACTCCAGATATTAAATGTAAGGTATAACTTACCAATGGAATCTATAATGACCATCCCTCCCATCCTCGAAGATAATCCGTTCATGAGAATCTGGAGTACTCTTCCCCAAAAAGAGTACGACAATATATATTATTTTATTTTATTTTCTCATTGTTTTCTATCTCCTGCGAATGCCTAACTATGATTGATAAAAGTGCCATATGAGGATTGGCGTATCTTAGTGTGTCCCATAGATTGCTCCCATGCCTGATCAGTATGGAGGTTTAATGCATGGAACCCCTGAGATATCCCAATGGTCATATTGTACTAAAGTCAGCTAATGGTATTCAAAGAAGATATCCATAATAGAATTGTCCAAATAAATATTCCCTGGTAAAGGAATACGTGGACTCATAACATAAATGTGTCACTTATTAGACACAAGCGTGATTAGTGAACTGGAGCCTGAGATATGGAAATCTCTGTAACCTCCTTGTACCTTGATTATCTTCTCCTATTATTATCCTGTTTACCCCTGAGAGGCAGGTAGAGTTAAGGTTTAAATTCCGTTTAAGGCTGTGTTATTATGAAATCTCCAAAACGGCTAGTACTATCATTGGAAGAATCGAAACCCTGATTAACTAAGTTTTTTTTTTTTTAGAGGTTCATATGGTCTAACTCAATATCCTGAGAATATGGGATAGTCCATGATGAAAGACGGTTCATTTTGCTTATGCATTATTTAGCGCAACCCTAATTAGGCAACGATTAAGAATTTGCCATCAACTGCCCAGGATCGTCGATCTGTTCGACTAACGGCAAGGATTAGCTATTCCCTAAACATTAGCTAAGCAGTGGTTGGAATAACCATCTCACCTTAAAATAAGCTTTTCTATAATAATTGATATGTAAGTATTAAGGCTACTCCTTTGGAGACCTTGTATAGATGGAATGTTAAATATCTATTGTTAGATAGAGAATTGGTAAGTCCAATTATCAAGATCTGAAAGTTTCCTGGGAGACAACAAATAAGATCATACAAATCCATAATCGATTCTAGGTTGCCAGTATACGGCAGGAAATCAAGGAGTTATGAAAATAGCAAACTTCCTAAGTTCTTGTTAAGGAATATGGTTTAACAAAAGATATCACCCAGGAAGGGTGTACCAAATTTGTTAAATTATCAGGCTAGTTAAGCTCTGAATATATGGAAATCATTCGAAGGAAATCGAATGTATCAAGATCAAGTAGCTTGTAAGCTAAAACCTACTTAAGGAGTTTGACGGAGCTCGCAATACATTGCACACTAGTGACTGGAGGATGTGTTCCGCCAATAAGTCAAGAAGCACTATCACATAATGATATGCAGAATTATGATGGGATGAGCATCCTGTATCGATTGAGGATCGACAGGTCAAGAAGCTCCAAAAGGATACATACGCCTAATATAAGAGCCACTTTGGGAGCTTGGAAAGACTCCAGATATGCTATAAAAGTTAAGTCCCTTATGCGACAAAGAGTACTTCCAGCATTTTAACAAATCTCGAGGTCGAGATTTCTTTTAAGGGGGTGAGGATGTAACACCTCGAAAATTTACGTCCTATAATGTCTTGACACTTGTCACAACCTTTGAACGTGTGAAAGAATGTTCTTGAAGGACTAAAGTTGACAAACAATGAAACTGTGTAAATATAAGGGTTCAAAGTGGCAACAATGAATAAATATACTTTACAATAACCCTACATGATGTTTATAACCTTAAACGAATGGATCATGGATCATACGAAGCGAATTGTGAAAGAAAGTGAGAGATTACAAACTACAGGGGTTAAATGTGTCAACATGTTAAGATATACCTCTGAGTGACCTTATAGCAAACCCGAAGCCTTGTAACAATTAATTATGCTCACTAGAATGCACCATAAAAATTTCACCAAGTTTCGTTGCCGTATGAGAAAGTTGTGATAAAATTCGTGTGTGAGGGTTAGAATCGTCAACATTGAAAATTAGGGCTTTTCGGGTGATCACAAAGTTACCCGAGGACTTCACAAAGATGGTATAAGTCTTGAAGCCCTTATAAATCAAGTTAGAGGGCTTATAATGCAAGAAACAAGGTGAAAGCGACGTTTAGGAGGACCGGGGACTGAAAATGCAATAACTGAAAACTTTGAAACCTGAACACAAGGCTCAGGCGGCCCGCGTACGAATTAACAATATCTCAAGCGGGCCGCGTCCCACCTGCAGATGCGGAAAACACAGACACCTGTCTGTCCAGCCCCTTAACCGACTCCAATTGCTTGTTTTGCATACCATGGGCTTCCTAAACTGGTTTATAGGCTTAGAGGGCACTTGTAAGCATCTTGGATCCATCCTAGGTTTGCTTGGCATGATCCTAGAAGATTAAAAAGCATATATATAGAACACTAAGTTGCATACTTTTTGATCATTCATCACCATTCAATTTCTGGTCATCTCTGGAGCATAAGAGCTGATCCAAGGCTTCCCTAATCGTGCATTAGACACTCGTAAGTACCCTTGACCTTCTTTATTCGCGTTTTGCTTAGTATTTAGCTTAAAAGTCAAACCGTCGTAATTACGGTTTGACTTAACGATAAAACACAAATGGTCCAGTGTTTTGTCGAAACGAAAGTTGTTATAAGTTGGTAATTATGTGGGCAATTAACCCTTAAAAGGGCACCCACTGATAACCGTTCTAACTAGGTCGTTTGTCGAGTCAAACGTTGTCCGAAAAAGTCAACAGAAATGTAATATTCGATTTAACGTGTAATTAATGATGTAAAAGGCGTGTAACCTATTTTATCATTCATATAACTTGATAACAAGTATAAGAACTTGTCTAAGCTTGTTTGATTCGACAACTTTCTGTTTTGAACCGATTCGGAACCGAAAGACGCAAAAGTTTGACTTTTGCTTTGACCTCAGTTCTGACCCGGTTTAGATAGGTTTAGACATGCCTTAAAGTTCCATTAGGACCTAGTTACATGTTGGTATAACCCTCTGCGTTTATACCACTTGGAACCTCGATTGTCCGACGTTTCCGTTAATTGCTTAAATAGTGACCATAATGCCCTTATGACCATACAACGAGAATTTTGGAAATGTGAAAGTACAATAATCTTTGTTACTGATTATAAAACATGTCCCTAAATTTTCACATCAGTCGGATGTCTAGATTAGGAGTTATGCTTAATGACGTAATTATAACGCTTCTTAGTAATTAAACGGCGTCATTAGCGTAAAGCCTATCTAAACCCAATTTTTGGCACCAAACCTTTTACCCACTGATGTAATATAATATTTTGGGATTTTTAAAGATTTTTAATTATTTTTAAACTGATCATAAGCTAGGATTAGTGTCTTGATTCGGTAAATACCGAATATACCCTTTTCGGCCATAAAATGAGTTTTACAAATCCTTTTGATACCAATCCAATTGCTACTGATTTTAAATAATAAATGGAGTATTTTGAACCTGTTTAACTGATCAGAAAACTCAGAATCCTATTTTTACCCGTACGTCGCTTAAAACGGCTTTATACGCGTATTAAGCGCATAGTAAGGGTTTAAAACCATTTTTGCCACATAGGACTTAACACCAACTGATATACCAAGATAAAATAAACTATTTTACTGATTTATTCAGACCCGGATCACAGAAGCTTTATTGATCCCTTTTATAATCTTTAAAATGACCAAAATACCCCTACGGGGCTTAATAAGAGGTTAAACTCGTTTTGGGCATAATGGAAGGTATCCTACTGATATCACAACATATTTAAGGCATGTTAACTTAGGAAACCTGTTTAGGACTCTTAAGGTTACACGTTACGCTTCATGCGCGTTCGGTTCGGTTTATGTAACTAGTTTGCATAAATTAGCCGAAACGGGTCAAACCTTATCGTTATTATCTCAAAATCCAGAATGTGTTTAGATTACCCATATTATACAAGTCTTCAAACTTTTCGGGTCTAAATCACATTCTATTCCGGTCTTCGCTTTATCATGCGTTTGAACCGTATACTTCCTTAAAACTAACCGGTCTAAGTTTAGGCTTAATTAAAGACCCGTTAGTATTCTAATTGGTTATTTACACCATCATTTCCAGACTAGAGCCTTCCGGTAAATTGTACCTACGCTTACTTAAGTGAATACGGCTGAGTTATAATAATTCTTGCTATTTAAGACAGGAGCTAGCTCAGGTAAATACTCTTAACTTATTTTCCCTATTACGGGCTTGGGATACGGTAATATAAATACCGCATGGTCAGGTATGGGATTCGAAGACCAATGAGTCGGGAAATCCAAATAACCTGTTTTTAATTCGTATTGCTTGACTGAAACATTGGGGGTTAATGCGACCGTGTCCTGGATATCCTTGACTCATTAATTGCAATGGCCACGACTTAAGCACGGGGTGTAGGCATACACCTGACAGATGCTATATGCTTATTAATTAATTTATACCCAATAAGGGAATAGTGGTGTGTCGGTTAATCTTGAACCGGCATAGAACCGGGCCCCGTATGTAGAGCAAGTTATGTAAAACTGATAACATGAGATATAGTTTGTCCCAAGTATAAAAGATTAATATTGCCTTGTGCATTTTAATCATTGTATCAAAATATTTTATGCCTTGTGCACCTAAACCGATTTTCTTAAACTCTTTTCAAATGAGTCAGTTGAGTGTATTTACCAGTGAAAACTGACGTATTTTCCAAAGTCTAAGAGACAGGTACAAGTACGTAATAGGCTGGAAGCTGCTCAGGACTTGTTAGTTGAGGACTTTGCAACTCCTTCACATAAGCCATTAGTCTGATAACTTATTTTGTTGTTTTAAGATCCGCCTGTGGATCCTTTACGTTCCGTTTGTAATACTTGGATATTACTTTATATTCGGATTGTAATATATTTATCTCTTGCTTCCGCTGTGCATTTATATATTGTGTTGTTTGACTATGATGTTGCCAACCACGTCATGATGCTCCCCACCGGGCCCACCGGTGACACGTGGAAAGTCGGGGTGTGACAGGTTGGTATCAGAGCCAACATTGAGTGAATTAAACACTATCCTTTTTGTGTTTAATCTCAGTGACACAGTAGCACATTCCTTGACCTTCTGAGTCTAGACTTAACATAGGAATAATCTCAATCCTAATCTGGAAATTTTTCTGCTTCCAAATTTTTGGATACGTCGCCAAGCGAAGAAGCTGTAATAGGAATTCTCCACATCAGGAGCCTTAAAATGCTGAGCTTCGTACCGCGGCCAGGGTGAAACGTGCAATCAAGGAGAAAGCATTCAGAAATAAAATGAAGAAGAAACTCCTTTTTGCTGAAGATCGTTTTCCTAAATAGTCCTTCTGAGGACATATTTATTTTTCAGTCCCTTCAAGGACAACATTATTCCTTTCAAGTCCCGATTCCGGGCAATTCTGTACCTCCTTTAAAATCATTGGAATGTTTTATCAACATTTCATTTTATCAATATATATAAATATACTACATGAAATAAATGAGAAGTGTCATTCTTTTATAAGATCTACCATTATGATAAAATGGCAAAATCTAAAAAGGACAAAACCTAGCCACGTGCCATTTTAAGACCGGGCCAAGATGGTAGTTCCATAATTAGGTTCAGATCCATATTTAACACCTCAATTTAGGATTGTTCTGCGTTAATTATTAAAAAGGAATCTTAAAGGTAAACCTAGAATATATAACGAGGCCAAGAGGGTAGGACCTATTTAAGAGATTCAAACCCCTGTTAAAACCTGCAACATGTGAACATTAAGAGATTCGTAACGTATGAGAGAAACTTCTTCGAGCTAACTGTCGATATCTCATCCTTCTTATCTTGCTATTAAACGAGGTATAATAGCTAATAAAATATGTTTAACTTTTGAATTCTGTATATTCTCTAACTTTTGAAGGTTCTTTATATGCTTCTTTCCTAATGCCCACTCGACAGGCCACTTTTGTGTGTTTTGACCCTCTAGATTGTCTCTTCAAAGTCTCTATCTTCGTTGAGTTTGAAAGGCGGATAAGGAAAACGATGGTATCTCCGTTGAGTTTGAAAGACGCAATCGTTTGTTAATTTTAATGAAGCAATGAAGATTGAATTTCCAAACGAACAGTCTGTTATTTCGGTTGTTCAGTACTTCCGAGACGATTCAAGTGAGTCCTATGAAGCAAGTGTCTGTCTACAAATTCCAACAAATTGTGGGTTAATAATTTCCGAAGCTGTTATTTCAGTTATTTCTGTTGATTCAGTACTTCAAGGCATGCCTGTTGATTCATCCTTCTGTTGATTCAGTACTTCCGAGACGATTCAAGTGAGTCCTATGAAGCAAGTGTCTGTCTATTCAATTGAGAGGAAAGATGACCGAATAGAGATCTGAACCAACCGAAATCCACAAATTCCAACAAATTGTGTCTAATGCAAGGATCTTCGAATGCGGTGTGTACGTTAAATACCGTTCACCGCTTTTTTAGTTGCTTCTCTTGTTAAGTGAGACATTTCATAGAGAACAAGTTCACAGCAGAACGAAGTTTATGCTTCTTTCCTGATGCATGAAATTTAGACACTTAACAAGAATGAAATTTAGTTGCTTCTCTTGTTAAGTTTCTGAACCAACCGAAATCCACAAATTCCAACAGTTTCTCCGTCGCTAATTTCTCCACTCACCGTGAAATCGAACAGTTTCTTCGTAGATTCCGTCCGGTTTCAAAGCCGGTTGAGGATTACGAGTGTTATAGACTCGTTCAAGGCATGCTTGTTTGTGCGATTTATAAAAATAAGGATGCATTCCACGGTAAATGATGCAGCTGATGAAACCGAAACTGTTATTTCTGTTGTTCAGTACTTCCGAGACGATTCAAGTGAGTCCTATGAAGCAAGTGTCTATCTATTTAATTGAGAAGAATCATTGCATTACATCCCCATTGAAAACAAGTGGTTGTAATGATGGAACCCTTGATTTGAAAAACATTTTTGAGAAATTTATAGTTCAATACGAATCGTATAGGCCTATACGATGCGTATTAATCGATGAATTTACTGAAATACCCCTGGTTTTCTGATAAATTCAGGGGTAATTTTGAGAAAATTCAAAGTTTAATACGCATCGTATAGTCCTATACGATCGTATATGGCATTATTTCAAATTTAGTTTTATCGTGTTTCCCTCTGTTCGACGTGTATACGTCTCGTTTTTTGCCGAACTTTCGCATATTTTGTCGTTTTATGACGTATACCTTCAACATAAGTCGTTTCGGTGCCGTTCGGTTGCGTGCGAATATCGTATTCCATTATTACGTACAGTTTAGTTTTAAATCCACTTAGACTCCATAGTGCCGTGTTATATGTATACGTGTGTGTAAATATCGTTAGTCGCGTATTTGACGGATTTTGACGTATTCTAACATATTGTTGCGTATTTAATAGTATTTTTGACGTATCTGAGCGTATTCTAACGTATTTTAGCGTATTTTAACCTATTTTAGGGTATTTTAGCGTATTTTAGCGTATTCTAACGTATTTTAACCTATTTTAGCGTATTTTAACCCATTTTGGGGTATTTTAGCGTATTTTAGAGTATTTTGGCGTATTTTAGCGTATTCTAACGTATTGTAACGTAATTTAACGTAATTTAGCGTAATTTAGCGTATTTTAGCGTAATTTAACCTATTTTAGGGTATTTTAATGTATTTTAGTTGGTTTCGAATATACCCAAAGTAGTTGATCACGCCCTTATATACATTCAACATTGTTATGTTGAAGGATAACGCAAATATGTTCTCCATAGTTTGTTATTCACAGTTGTTAAATTCGTTGCGTGCATTCATATTGTTTTAGACAACAACAGATAATGAACGGATTGTTGGACTTCTTGTTCCAAATGTACGCCTCAATTCATCTTTTTTACTCTTTTCTTCGATTTCAACAAATCTTTTCAATAATCAGTACGCAACAAAAATTGGAGAACCGTTGAATCTGCAAACTGCAACAGTTGTCAAATTCGTTGCGTGCTTCCAAATGCAACTGTGAATATTGAATGTGCAATGAATATTTTTAGAGAAGCATTGGGATTCAAGGGTTTAGTTGGAGCATGAAGAAACGAAACCCTAACAACTGATTCAGATTTAAACAATGCACGCCTTAATTAATCTTTTTTACTCAGTTTCCTTCAATTTCGAGAACATTCTCCGTAACATGAAGACGTGTCGGGTTCTTCTACTAGTGGTATTTTAATGAATTATTGAAGATTGAATGTGCAAACCGCAACCGTTTTTTACTACGGAAACGGTGGCTATGCGAAATACAAACCGCAATCGTTTGTGACTATGGGAAATACAAGTTTTCTTTTTGAGCTTGATGGATGTCCGTTATCTCAACGCTTCTCCTTACATTATTGATCTGGAATTGGAGAACCGTTGTTAATTTAGTGCTTCTCAATCAGTTATTATTTATTGAAACATAACTGAAACAGTCAGAAAAAAACTAAAACTATCAGATATTATCTATCTGTGTGTGTCACATCCATCCTTGTTCAGTACTTTCATGATAAATACAATGTTCATCTTCGTTATCATTTTCTTTCTGCAATTCAAGCAGGCACGTATGTCCTTTATGTCGATTTCAACTTCCATTGATCAAATAATAAAAACCCTAAGTGAAAATCCGATTTAAGAAACCCAGAGGAATCAGTTGTATAGCTGAGGAGGGAGAGAGAGAGAGAGAGAGTGTGTGTGTTTGGGTACTTCTTCTAATGGCGCCTCATTAGCGCTTTAACTACCAAAAGAATGCATACACAAATAGTTCTAGTGGACAAAGCAAAGAGACCGCCTTGTTAATTTTAATGAAGATTGAATCTGCAAACCGCAACCTTTTTTGACTACCAAAACGGTGGCTATGTGAAATACAAACTGCAATCATTTGTGACTATGGGAAACACAAGTTTTCTTTTTGAGCTTGATGGATGTCCGTTATCTCAACGCTTCTCCTTACATTACTGATCTGGAATTGGAGAACCGTTGTATATTTGCTTGCTGATCTGGAATGGAGAACCGGTGCAGACACGTGAGAAGAAAGTCATTGGACTGCCGCAGATGAAGTCAAATGTGATCAAACTTGGACAGCAGACGTAAATCTTGAAGCAAATATGTGGTTCCCAATTTGCGGAACATAATCCCGGATTGTCTAGAGAAGCGCTTTTATCATGTGTCATATGGTAACAAGAGTATGTTGTTCCAAGATCAATTCCAATTGCAGTTTTTTCAACTCTCCTGTTCCAAATGCAGCTGAAGAAACCGGAGCTGTTATCTCGGTTGTTCAGTACTTTCGTGATAAATACAATGTTCATCTTCGTTATCCTTTGCTTTCTGCAATTCAAGTAGGCACGAATGCTAAACGTACTGTTATTACATCCGATACGATTCAAGTGAGTCTAGGCTTGTAAATGAACCGAACGAACACGAACGAGGCATGTTCATGTTCATTCATTTACCTTTAATCGAACAAACGACCGGACATGAACATTTATATGAACGGATTTTCTTGTTCGTGTTCGTTCGTTAAGAAAATGAACATGTTCGTGTTCGTTCACTAAAAGTATAAACGAACGATTCACGAACATAAACGCACACAAACACACATAATTGAACATAAAAGAACATAACAAATCATAACGAACATAACTGAACAAGGCTTTGAATTGTATAGCAATAGTAGAGGAGAAGAAGAATCTAAATATAGGTAAACCTTAATTCACGTTTCATATGATAGAAAAGATTGCTTTTAAATTGAAAAATATAAATCAAATATATTAGTACCAAGAAAGTTTTGAAATTGGAAAGTCAAAGCTAGTTATAGGACGATAAAGAAAATTAAATAGATTTTTAAATTTAATTAGTAATAACTAAATTTAAAAGATGAACATAAACAAACGGATATAAACGAACACGAACGAACGAATTTAAATGAACGGACATAAACGAACTTAAATGAACGAACGTAAATGAACGAACATAAACGATCGTTCATGAACGTAAATGAACAAACGGGACATTGTTCATGTTCGTTCATTTAATAAATGAACGAACATGAACGAATATCCTGCTGAACGATTAATGAACAGTTCACTGAACGTTTGGTTCATTTACAAGCCTAAGTGAGTCTTATGAAGCAAATGTCGGTCTATTCAATTGAGAGGAATCATTGCATTACATCCCTGTTGAAAAACATAATCGATAAATTTAGAGAAAATGGGGTTGAAAGATGATAACCCAACAGTGGAGGATCTCATTCTACAGCTTCGATAAATTCAGGGCAACCCGAGCCAAGATTATTACCCCCAAAACCGCTAGACTGACCTCTACCAAACCCTCCTCCTAAATAATCACATTGCTCCTCACCAGCTAGTAAAGGACATGCACTCGTATCGTGACCACCTCGACAAAACTCACACTTATCAACCTTAGCTCTAATCTCCTTAAGCTCTCGAGTTATGTTTTCCAAAACAGAGGCTAAACTAGGGTCCATGGTGACATGGTTCACCCCTCGGGCGGGTGCACTAGTAGTGGTATTTGAATTACCACTTTGATACCTCTGATCGGAACGTGATTGGGATTGAGACTGAGCAAATGCCTCAAAACGCTCTAGACACTCTGCAACTGTAAGAATACCCATCATATCCCCCCCCCCCCCGCATTAGTATCGAACCTATCTCTAGTCTCTTGGGTAAGACCGTTATAGAATTTCTCACATAAAGCCCAATCAGAAAGACCATGCTGGGAGCAACGAGCACAAAGGTTTTGGAAACGCTCCCAAGCAAGGTAATAAGGCTCGTCGGGCTCCATGCGAAAAGAGTGGATTTGGTCTCTAAGACGTGAGGCCTTAGCGGGCGGGAAATACTTATTCAAAAAGGCTTGACGAAGCCCCGCCCAAGTGGTAAAGGTACCGGTTGGTTGTGAGTCCAACCAAGTAGCCGCACGGCCGGCTAGTGAAAATGGGAAAAACTGTAAGTAGGTAGCATCATTAGGGGCACCGTGAAGGCTAAAAGTAGCTAGGATGCGGGAAAAACGGTTAATGTGGGCCGGGGCGTCCTCATCCTCGCGGCCATGGAATTGGATGTTATTGGTAATGGCCTGCATGGCATAAGATGGAATTTGCCATGAGTTCTCGCTAACTATGGGTGGGATGGTGATGGGTGACGCAAGATCAGTGAAGCCTTGGGTGGCTTGTTGGTGAACGGTTTGCCTAGCATTGGCCATGTGTTCTAAGTTTTCTGGGATGCTAGAGGTGCTAAAGGTGGGGCTATCGGGTGGGGAAAAAACACAAAACAAAACAAACACGTAGCACGTATATGTCAATAAAGTCTATCAAAGCTAATGAACGCAATTGCCAAGAGTCCCCGGCAACGGCGCCAAAAACTTGATGTGTGCTAAACAGACTATTAAAAACAAACTAAATTAGACTCTCTATTCTAGACACTATAAAGCTTTAATTCTAAACTCGACCTAAAACCACACAATCGGCAAGTGTACCGATCAATGTAGTATAACCTAGGAAGTCCGGATATCGAACCACGAGACTCTATGTATCACGTAGACTAGACTCTGACAGACACTGACTTAACTTGTTTAATTGTTTTGAGGGGGGGTTACTGAAAACTAAGGAAATCTATATTAGACTACTAAATTAACTAAGACTAGACTAAAACGAGTGACGACTGAGAACCTTACTTATATGAGAACTGGACCACCTAGACAAGAATCCTGGATTGTTTTTAAGAGATTACCGATTAAGTTAAATGCACGAGTTATGGAACCGGGATCTTAAAATACTAAACCTATTAAGAACCAACGAGGCCCCTCGACCCTTCTCAAGGAGAAACCTGTGGCACTACCTAGGCCGTTAATTCTACCGGTTATTAGACTTCTTCCCAGTTGTCTAATTATTGTGTAAGTACCCTAATCTTGATCTATTCTTTCCCAATCCTAGATCTAGGGTAGTTTGAAGTAATTAGTTTGACTTGATAGACTAATAAGACCGACAGGTAAACCAAGACATAACCTTTCCCAAGGCCTATCTAAAGCAATTCGCCGGGTAAGACCTACCAATAGCCCCTCACTTCCCAAGTATTAGGACTAGTAGAACACTAAGACTTAGCAAATTAGTACCACTTACTTCTAGGGGTTATTGCGCAATTCTCCCTAAAGAGTGAAGGTTTTCTAACGTGATATAGACACTCACCGAAACCCTAAACCCTAATATGACTCTACGTTGTGATATAGACCGTCACTAAGAATCATATGAAGCAAGTAACAATAATAAACCAAATCAAAGCATGCATACACATCAAATCATTACATCAAACCTCTTACTAAACACAATCACCCATAACAATCATGCAAATAACGAAAACGGTAAAATCTTTATATTAATCCATTCATCATAGTCTAGGTGGTTTATGAAATTAGCCAAGCATGTCTATAAACGAACACAAATCAAAGATAATCAAACTAGAATTCATGGTAACAAGTTTCAAGAAAGAAATCGACAAAACAAGGGAATGGAAAACCCGAGAAATCTTCGATTCTTCATCCTGAACTTGATCCACTGATTCGAATGCTTCACAATCTCCGATTCAGCTCCAAGATTACTCCAAAATCGCCTCCAATGTATTCCGGTTCACAATTAGGGTTCTCTTCTTCGGCTGATGTTGATAATGTTATTTTATGATTCACAAAACCCTAAAACGATTGCTGTTACGATTCTGTTCGCGTATTAAGAGCTCTCGCGGCCCGCTTGGATGTTTAGTGTAAGTGGGTTCGGGCCGCCCGCCTTCAAATGACCGGAAATCCATTGTAAGTTGATGCGGCCCGCGAGAAGATGTCTATTAAGTGTAAGCGGGCCGCCTGAACCCTTCAGATGTGTGTTTCCGCTCCGTTTTGCTCCCGAACTCCTCGACTTCCGTTCCAGACTTTCGCCTTTCCAGATTTTCACTCATATCTGCTCCTTTTGGCTGCAAAGACCTGGAAAACACAAAATATCAAACGTATATACATTCTAAACTAAAACGACACTAAATCTAACTAAAACCGAACAAACCTAGACGCGAATAAAGATGTATTTTACAATACATCACACGTTTTGGATGTTATAAAATTTTCTTCACATTGTTTTCTGAGTTTTAATCCAATTTTTGTTGATTGTTTGTTTCGATTTTGACAATGATGTTACAGATTCATACACCTGAAATCGGTGAATCTAACATTGAGATTCAAGGATCTATTGTAAGTGTTAACCCTTTATTTTGTTTTCTATTTTTATATTGTTCATCCAATTAATTCTTAATTCGAGTTCGTAACTGATTTGGGGATGAGTTCGTTATAGATTATATGTGTATATGCTTTGTTTAAATCTATTATATATAACAGGATCTTGGGAAATTAATTTTACTTAATTTTTTTGTGGTTTATATAATTTTAGGAAGTGTTTATTTGATTTATATTTAACCTAAAAATTTTCATTTCGGTGCAATACGAAATGCATAATTAGAGCTGGTTGGAAGATCAATATGTTCGGTTTATTATCTAGATTTACTTGCAAGGTGTTGAGGTATACACTTTGATCAACTGATTCAAGATTAGGGGGATAAGGTGATAAAAATTATTTAATACTTTCTTGATTAGTTATACAAACATTTTATTGCAGGTGATTAACTCAAGATAGGGAAAAGAGGAAAATGAAATGACTCTTGAGGTTGTATGGCAGGATTTTGAGTCTCTTGGTTCATCTTCAGAGGTGAGTGTACACCTATATTTTGTATACTTTGATTGCAATTGATGTTTTGTTTGTTAGCTTGGTTCTACTGTTTAATTGTGTGCTAATCAATGTTTTTCTGGTGACTTGCATATATTTACTGGAAAACATTATAGACATTATGATCCACCGAGAGGTTCACTTTAGAGATAAATTATGTATCTCCACCTATTCAGGTAAAGACATAAAAAAGTCAGTTTGTCGTATCTTTGGTTTTTGTGTTTGATTCTTTTTCTTAGTTGCTTATTCTGTTTTGAAAGACAATCATCTCCCTTTTATAACAATGTTCAAGAACGGGTCAATGGTTTTGTAGACGCTTACGTTGCTCAAGCCCTGGTGGAAAGAACCATAAATGTATACAACCCAAATCACTTTCAATGATTTTGAAAACCCAAATGTTTCCAGGTTCCGTGGCAGCAGCACCAACATCATCTATAAAGAGCCTTGACGATCTGGAATGGTGAGTGTTGTCAAAAAACCGAAACCAGAAGGGTTTCAAGGCCACAAAGAATGGCTGGTATGCATGTTTTCATGTCGGTGTCACTTAAACTTATTGGCTATTGTTTGCTGATGGTTTGTTGTTTGAAGACAAAAGTAACTTATTTTGGTCAGCTGCATCATCCTAATATGATGAATCTTATTGGCCTACCATTCAAAGAGTCATTACAGGCTTTTGGTTTATGAGTACATGCCTAAAGGATGCTTGAAGAATCATCTTTTTAGAAGTAAGATTTCAAGCGGTTATATCTTCTTATATATTTTTAAGGGTGAATTGCATATATCCCCCTACAAAGTTCATTAATTGCGTATTTACCCAACCTAAAACTAAAATTGCGTATATCCCCTCCCTTATTGAAAAAAATTGCATATTTACCCATTTTGATTTATTTTATTAAATAAAAACTATAGAATGACTATTTTACCCTAATTTTTCCTAAATCTTTAAAATCTCTCAGATTTTCATATTTACCAATTTTTAACTGGTGCTTTTTATAATATTTTTTTAGTTTTTCCCTTTCATTTATGCTTCGTTTGAATCTGACTCATGTTTAATCTACATGAGCTAATAAATTTAGTGAAAATTATGTAGTGTACAGCAGGTAAAAATATGTTGTCTTCCTTCTTCATGTTAGTAAAAATGTGTTGATTGATATCATTATTCAATTCTTTTGAAACTTACTCTGCGTATTGTTGAGAATTATTCAAGTCTAGCATAATTCAACTTCTTGTAGTGCTTATTCCCAGCCAGTTCAGATGGCATTCTAAGCCTCAATAAATCCAATCCTCAGACTACTTTCTTGTAACAAGTGGTGTTTAAATTTCAAAACTTTTAGCTTATCTCTAACCACTGCAAGCTTGTGAACCGATATGAAGAATCGCCGGCCAATTTTCAAACGGATAATTCCCAACTGGAATTAAGAAACGTGAACAATCGCCACCCCATTTGGAGCCTGGAATAACGAATAATCGACGATGGAATAAAGGCCGCTGAAAGCATTAGAACAGATATGCATAATTATCAGCGAATTTTGAACGGAAAATCACTGGCGAGTATGAGGAAACGTGTTCAGCCGTTTATTCTGGATCCTAGATAATCACTGCTTAAATTTTTATTAGGGCATGTAAATTTTGGAAGGGCAATTTTGTCCATATTTAAAACTTTAATAACAAAGGGGATATATGCAATTATAAATTTAGGTTGGGTAAATATGCAATTAAAGATGCTTTTGAAGGGGATATATGCAATTCTCTCTATTTTTAACTTGGTCTGGAAATAACTGAACATTCCCTGAACCGTTATCAGGGAAGTTCATTCATGAACACAATTTTTTTGTTAAGGCTAATGATTCGTAGTCATTGTGTTGTTTAAGTTAATCATGAATGAAGAAACTCAAATTCCGTTAATCGACACTAAAGAGGTTCAAGAGGATGATTCACATAGTCATTCGGATAAGTCTGATCTTGCAAATTATAACCACATTTATCCAAGTTATGATCAAATTCTATGTTTTTCTTTCGACACGTATATATGTTAAGAAATGTAGGATATACTGATACTGCAAGTAAAAGAAGAACTTTAATCAAATAATTTCTATAATGGCAAAAAAAAAGAGTTAATTGAGGGTGATATCATTAACGTTTTTCATTGTTGTTCATCATTAGATGACACTTTAAAAGCATAATAGTAGATAAAATGACTAAATAGGTGTTGTTGTGAATATGCCCCCTTTGACAGACCCGAACCCAGATGACCATTGGTGTTCATCATTAGATGACACTTTAAAAGCATAATAGTAGATAAAATTGTTAATAATTTGGTTTCACCTATATGCACAAGTAAGATGTAGAGTGTATCCTATTTTCTCATATTAGTAGATAAAATGGCTAATAATTTGGTTTCACCTCTATGCATCAAGTAAGGTGTATACTGTATCCTATTTTCTCTGGTTATGATTCTTACATTGTTTCCATTTCCTGCTTAACATGCATTTGTGGTTAATTTCTCTAGGTAGCTTTTAAGACAAGTTTTCCACCCGAATATGAATAGTAATGGCTGCATATGTCTTGACATTCTTAAAGAACAATGGAGCCCAACTCTTACAATCTCCAAGGTTCGAGTTTACCACTTAAATTGTATCATTATTGTAATCATAGTTTTTAATAGTCAGACTTCACATAAATTTAGAATAAAGTGTTAAGTGGGTCAAAAGCATTCCGAACTTGTCCTTTTTGTTTACCCATTTTGGATTTGTACTTTTTCCCAGTAATACCACCCATCCATTTTTGCCACTTACACAAATAACTTAAAAGACTTCACATTTGGTTTACATGTAACGATTATTTGTTTCTAGGTACTAACTAGGTGTTGTTGTCAATATGCCCCCTGTTGACAGACCCGAACCCAGAAGACCCATTGGTGCCGGAGATTGCCCACATGTACAAAACTAACAGGAACAATTACGGCACGACTACGAGAAGCTGGAATCAGAAGTATATCATGGGCTAGCTGTGTTGCTCGACCCCCAAATGTGGGTGAGATAAGAGATATGAGGAAGGGCTTCGTTTCTTTGTGGTTTATGCTTCTGCTTGTACAACTTAGCTAGGTATATTAGGCGATGTAAGTGAAAGAAACCAGCTTTACGTAACAAACAACCGGCTTACGCTATATATGATAGTCCTACTAAAGGCTGAATAATAAATGTTTGTTTCTTACATTATACCTCATGTCACATAACAATGGCAGTTGCTATGGTGAAAAATATGGCCTTTGGAATTTCTCTTCAGCCAAAAATATATTCTCCCCACTTGCACTGTCGGTATCTCATGAAACATGGGGGCCTTTTGTAAGCAATTAAGTACTTTTGACCCATTTGCTCTTTTCACTGTTTTGCTGCTTTAAAAATAATACATGTTATCCGGTTAACCTATGTTTTTTTTTTTTTTTTTTTTGAAAAAGTAATGTTATTTTGTTAAATCGGTGTTACTATTCCACCAACATGTCTTACAAGTTCAAGGCTCCATGTAAATTTAATGTTTACATTTATCTATTAACTTATTATTAGTATCGTATTATTTTTTATAATTTATATATTAGAACTTCCTTGTGTTTAATACCTTAACTATCTTTTTATGTATTTTATTAATCATTAAAATTTTAGTACAAAGTAATTATAAATACAAATTATATCCAATCAGTAAGTTTATAAGTCGGTCAACAACTTTACAGCCCGTGAATAAGTTTATAAGTTTGTTTATAGCGAACATGTTAATATGTCAATTTGTTTATATGATTTTAATTATGTATTAATCATTAACAAAAGTCAAGGACAGTCATTATCTAGAGTTGGTCTATATCTAAAAGATCCTGTTTTCACGCACGGTCAACTGTATGTTGCTCTATCAAGAGTTAAGACGAGAGATGGTGTGAAGATTTTAATATTCGATGATGAAGGAAAACCAACAAATCAAACTGCCAACGTCGTTTACAAAGAGATTTTTGGCAACTTATGATAAATAATTTGTTTTTTCTTTCCATTAACTTTTAACTTTTGTTCTCTTCTATTGATGTTACCTGTTGGTTTATTTTTGTATTTGTTCAACAAGTTCTTATATTCTTTTGCTTTATATGTTAATTTAATGAAAATTGACTCTTTAATGTTATAAAAGTGTTGGGCCGTATATGACTTTAATCTATTATATACTATTTGATGATTAGTTTAAGTATTAAAACTTTTGGCACCTAAAAAATCGTAATTACCAATATAAATGTTCACAACTGGTAGTTATTTGTTTGGTTTAAGTATTTCAACTTTTTTTTCATAAATTTTAATGAAATAAAATGTTTCATTTTAATAAAAGTAGATGTTTATTAACTGATAAAATTAAACTACCCGGGAAGCAGTCTCGGGTGATAACCTAGTTTAGTATATAAATGTCTCCATCTTTGGTTTGCATTTACAAGAAATATTTATTATATAGTTTAAATTGTTCAACCCGTGTAACACACGGGGAACTAACCTAGTAGTAATATATAGTAATAATAATGTTTTTTTTAAAGTTAAATAGTAAAACCTCTAAAAATTAATAATTATAATATATTCTATATTATTATATTATGTTAATATTTCCTTTTATTACTGCTGGTTTTTTCTGAAATTCAAAACTGATTCTCTTTTAAGTTTTGAAAAGAGTTAAATGTCATTTTAGTTTGGGACATTTTCCCAGTTTAGTCCAGAGTTTTCATTTTTCACCTTTGGGTCCAAAAAGATATCACCGTTGCCATTTTAGTCCACTGGGTTAACTTCATCCATTTTTTCTGTTAAGGAGAAGGCCAATTCGGTCAGTTTATATGCAATTATGTTAACTAGAAGGGCAATTCGGCCATATAAAATGACCAAATTGGCCTTCTCGTTAACATAAAAAATGAATGAAGTTAACCCAGTGGAATAAAATGACAAAGGTGAAACCTTTTTGGACCCATAGGTGAAAAATGAAACCCTTAGACTAAACTGACAAAATGATCCAAATTGCATTTAACTCTTTTCAAAACTTAAAAGAACAAACTGCGTCATGCAAATGTCATGTATTATATGTAATACAATTATTTGTTTTAGAATGAAAAACTAAATTTGTTGACTATTTGTCATGGAGATCATGTTTTGTCTTTTATTTCTAATCTCAAAGAGTCAAAAATTCAATGTATGATATTTCTTGTATCCTTTCCTTTTGTTTGTCTTCTACTTTGAATTGGTAGTCAAAGTCTCCGTCTGAAAAGTGAATGTTTCAATTGCATTAAAAGGAAGGTTCGGTGCAACAATACCGAAATTTCTCGATATAAACTGTGATATCTTATATATCAAAGAGATGCTTAAGCTCTTTTTAATAAACTAGTTTTAAAGAAATTCGCATTGCGGCGAATTTCTTTTGTTATTTATTCTGTGTTTACATGTGTTTTGAAATTACTACGAGCGTGTTGTGAACGGAACTTCTGACAAGAATAAAAAGAAAATGTAGAAAAAAACACTAAAAGATAACCGAAAGAAAATCAACAAAAAAAAGTTGTATGGTAACGATGTTGTTCGTATGAAACCCGTGGTCAGAGATGAGAAAATTGTTCTGGGTACCGCTACCAAATTTGCCGAACTGAAAGATCTTAAGTACCAATTCGGTACCGACTTTTGGCGTTCCTGGTAACGGTTCACTACCGTTTTTTACCTTCAAATACAGGTACCGTAACCGGTATTTTCGGTATCAGTACCGATTCTGTATCGGTTGGCACCGAGCTCATCCCTACCCGTGAAACTAAAAAAAGAAAAAATTAAAAGTTGAAGAAAATCAACAAAAGAAAGTTGTACGATACCGTTGTTCGTACGGTAACCGTGATCAGAGATGAGCAAATGGTACCGGGTAGCAGCACTGAATTTACGAACCAAAAGATTTCCAATATCAATTCGGCACCAACTTTTGGGCGTTTTCTGTATTAGTGCCGGTTTTTAACTTCATGTACTGATACCGAACAGGACCGTCTCGGTATTTTCGATACCACTACTGGTTCGATACCGGTTGACATCAAGCTTATCACAACCTCTGATATTAAAAAAATGATTAAAGTAAAAAAGTAAAGAAAATAACTATTATTATAATATTAAAATCACTATTCATTTCAATTCGTTTAGTGATATATCTATCTATCCTACCTAATAAAAGACATACCTAGGGGCCACATGGCATTTAGCTAGGGTCCCTATGCCACATGGCATTTTTTAGCCTACACTATCACACGTGGCATTATTCTAGCATCCACACTCGGGTCATGCGGACCCATTTAAGAAATTCGGGTCATAAGTGTATTAGGTATTTAAAAGTTATAACCCGACTTCTTAAGTTTCATTCGCATATACCTAGGGTTTCTCCTGTCTCCTTCCACATACGTCTCTCCCTCTTCCCATCGCCTCCTCAAACCCTAGATTCTCTACTCCTCTCTCCATCCGCTCTTTAGAACTCTGCATATATCTTTCTTTAGAATCATCGCCACTCTCCTTCGCTCCAATCTCCATTGCTCTCCTTCCAGATCTCCATCGGCTGCTAATCCTCGATGACGTTGAAGATCATTTATCCTTTTCTTTTTGATTATGTTACATCTTGAAAGATCCAGCACCCTCTCTTCAACTCCAGGTATATCACCGATTATTACCTATATTTTCAATGTCTTCGATCTTCTATAAAAAGGTATGTATATATGAGATGTGTATGTTTATGTTATTGTGTTTTTGATTTCATCAACGCTGATGGTTGGCTATGGTTTCAAGGTCGTTATCTAATTTCAAATCTTCTTCACATTCATTTTGCTCTTACTGATATTTTGATTTTGATTACAGAATCCACTGGTATATATTTCGCCAATGGTTCAGTTCATGTTGTCTGAGAACACCAGGGGGGAAATTGTCAGATCAGGAGGCGAAATCGTCGGCCGGAAAAGAGATTCCGTTGTTCCTCAATGAGACTGGCGAGTAAAAATTTGTAGTCATCTTCTTCTCCATTGGCTAATTAGGTTGATTTTTTACCTAATTTAGATTGGGGTTTTTATGTGATATTGATAGACGAACGTGTACTGCGAGTTTTTTTCTCAATAATGAATGATATGGAATTTCTAGAGAGGAAAACTAAATTGTTTTGAATACTTTCCTACAGTCACATTTTTTCATTATGAAACCAACACAAGTTATAACCTAATATTTTGAAGTGCACACAACATCTGATCAAGTGGCAAGATATGTGCGTAATGGTACGGGATAATCATCATATTAGTATGTTTGTGTATAAATATTCTGTAACAAAAACATGTCATTGTAGTTATATTGGAAGATTCTGACTTTAAGGAAACGGATAATCGGGTGCAAGTTTACAACCAGAGCCACAGTTCTGGACAACAGATGGAACACGGGTATGGTATATGATCGATACAAACAAAAATTTATGGTTTCTTTTGTAATTGATTTGATTTTTTTTTTTGTAATAGAATGTTCGTAGATGCCTCAGTATGTTTTTTTGTTATCTTTTGATATATCCCTTAAAAATTGCTAGAGGTTAGTGAATGCATGATTTAGTTTTATGTTAATTAATCCACATACGTATTACTTATTTATTTCAGATAACAGGGGAACCACCAAAGAGTGGTACCGTGGTGGTATACAAGGTTACTTTGAGTCTTTTGAGGAATTTCGGCATGGCCTTTGGGAGGGTATGGTCAACTTCATTAACGAAAAAACTTGCAGGGTATCATTTCATTTGTCTGCGCTCTACCTGAAAATGGATGTCATCCAGTTCTTTCTTCATCGATTCAACAATATTAAATATCATAGGTATGTTCTTCGTCCTTAATCATTCAAGGTGACCCATGTTTTTGCGATTAAATTCAAATACTGATTTATTTATTATGAATTATTTGGTGAATTACTATGCTTTTTGTTTGTATTTACTTTTCAAACAAAACTGTAAATTAAAACTTCTTGGGTACAATACCAAGGTAGTCGTTTTTAATGTTTGAATAATTTTTTTCCCAGTTTAACATATTATTAAAAGTCAAATCGTTGCCTAATTTATTTAAGTTTATTGTTAGTAAATCGTTACCTAATTTGTTACATTTATTGAAGTTTATTTTTAGTAAATCGTTACCTAATTTATTACATTTATAACCAGTTATTTTAGTATTATAATTATAACTTTATCTAATTTATTATATTTATAACCAGTTATTATAGTATTATAATTTATAACTTTATTTTTAAAGACCTTTGTTATTTTGATTTGTTATTTTTTCAATTTTCATCTCTGTTTTTAATTTGTTGTTCATGATGCAGGTTGTTTTTGCATATTGATTCTCTATTCAATCTCATGATTGTAGTGTTAGTTTGTTTTTGGAATCATGAAGTTCTAGGTTTGGAGTTGAAAGTGAACTCCCATTAAGTTCACAGCTTCAAAATATGATCCTGAGCCAGAAGATTACCATCTCATCACAAGCATTGTGATATGATAATAATAACAAGACGTCTAATGTCTAATTGTTAGAGGAAGACTATAATCGTCAAATTGTAGTAAGTTGCCAACTATTGCTATTCAACTGTTTTCATCTTACTCTTATGTGTGTTCATCTTTGAACTTTATGTTCTTCGAAATATATTTTTATAATACCACTAATTTAGGATTGCTTATTGTTATTAGGATTCATCAACCATTAAGCGCAACTCCTAATAGATTTAATCTAGCTAAGTGCAATTGCTCACTTAATCCAGTCCAAGCCTTTTCGGCTTCTAATGTCGAGAATGTTGCCTTATGAAGGTAAACATTATATAATTAATTGCACTGAAAGTATTTAAAAAAGTGATAGCTTACATGCTTAATGATTATGTTAAAACTTTATGCAGTGGTTCGCAAGGTAAATCTATTATATTCTGAAGGTAAACAGACACTATTTTATTTTTTACATTCTGTTTAACATAATATTCAATGATTTATTGAAGAAGTGTTCAGATTTGTTCATAACCAAGCATTCTTCAAAAATAAATACGCCTTACAGTTAATACGCTTTGGTGAATTTTGACATGTTTGACCCATTAAAGTTAAAAGAGATAAAAGAAAACAAGGGGTTAACCCAGAGAGAAATGCAAAGAGGAAGCTTAGAGTTGCCGGCAAAAAGAGAGAAATGCAAAGAGGAAGCTTAGAGTTGCCGCCAAACATAAGTGAACAAAAAAAAAGGAAAACAAAGACATGAAGTTTGGAAAAAGACGGGTAAATTAATAATTTGTCTTCGAATTTTGTTTTTTCGAGTGTAACAAATTACTATTTTATAGTACGATGTTTCGTTTTATTTTAATCTTTAAATTCAGATTGCCATAATAAGTTCATGCGTACAGTTCGTTTACGATAACTAACATAAAACATTTTTACCAAAAGTACAGACATATCATTTTCAACCCCGCGAAATTCGCGGGTATTAGCACTAGTATATTAATAATATATAGTAATAATTAGCATCAGATTACACTACCTATAATAATAATAATAATAATAATAATAATAATAATAATAATAAAATCCCAACATGAGTTCACACGAAAGAGTTGAGTAAATACCTTAGCGAAGATAACATCCGCCATTTGAATTTTTCTTGTGAGACGGAACTTGATAAGGAAAACAGTGATAGGTATAGTGGACCAATGGTGTGGATTTGTTGTGTATGGAGGATTTGACTCAGAAAGAGGAATTAGTCCTCCTTTAGACTAATACCTGGGATATTACTACTCCTGAAGTATATCTCATAATTATATTCAGTAACATAAGTGTAACCAGTATAAATACTTCTCATTCATTTACTGTAACACTTTGAACACCTAATACAAAGAAAGAACTAGTTGTGAAGAGTGGATGTAGGTCATATTAGACCGAACCACTATAATCTTGTGTTCTTGTTTTTGTGATTTAGAGTGTGTGAGTGTGTGAGCTTGCTGCGTTTGTTCTAGTGTTCGTGTGATATCGTATTTTGACCCTAACAACTGGTATCAGAGCTCAGGTTCTTGATCGATTCATACGAACTAGGTAAAAGGTGAAGAAGAAGAAGAACACTTACCTGTTGAAGGAGAAGCCGTGGTCTCGGGTTTCAGTCACAGTCGCAGACATCGTGATTAGGGTTTCTGAACCAGCCACCGCTAGCATAGCCGCCGCCACCGCCATCACTTCCCAACTCCGATTAGGGTTCCGATTGAAGACTTCTGCTGCAGATTGCGACTAGGGTTCCGACAACCCAGTAGCCGCCGCAGCCTGGGGTTACAAAATTGAAGACTATCCTTGCTGAATATCGTATCTTGGGTTACAAATTGAAGATTAAGGTTTCGATTTTACTTGAGGTTCGTCATATTTCAGGAAAAAAAAAGAATTTTTTTTGTTGGCCTGTGGGAGCAGCGTCGCGCAGGAAGAACAGTCATGTTTTTTTTCTTTCTTTTAGGGGGAAAATCAAGTTTCCTTTATTTGCAAAAAAAACCCCTCAACCTTTGGCAAGGATCTTATCAACCTAACAACTCAGAGAAATAGAATCGTACGCCAGTGATCAGGTGTCATTTGTTTCAGTTGTTTCAGTGCTGATTTTTTCAGTTTATTTTTCGATTTTAGTTTCGTTTAGTCGTGTTATTTGTTATCATGGCAGAAGACGGGAAGGTGAAAATCGAAAAGTTTGACGGGAAGAAGTTTGGTTGGTGGAAGATGCAAATTGAGGCATTACTTTGTCAGAAAGACTTAGATGTTGCGGTGATGCTCCGGTTGTGTTTGTGGTGCTCCGGTGATGCTCTAGTGAAGTGCTCCAGTTGTGTTTGTTTTTAGGAGAAAGAAGAAGTTTTGTTTTGGGAAAAACACCAGCCCTTTGATTATTAATTGCTAGATTTATTGTTGATTTGTTGAAGTGATTTCAAGAACAGATTGAAATTTTGGTGTTATTTTAGGTATGAGTGATTTCATGAACTGATGAAGATTGAAAGAGTTGAGTTTTATGGTGGGTTATTAGTTTAAAAAGAATTATTAATTAAAAAGACGGGTGAAAAGACATTAATACCTCACGAGGTAACTTAACTAAAAAATCTAACGGTGTTAGTTGTAAAGGTTGAACCTGTAGCAAAACATGAACATAAAAGTTGGTTTTTACCGATTTCATAGTAAAAGGTACTTGCGTCTTACTTGTCTCTTCTAGATACCGTGGTCATCACTTCATTGAAAATGAAGGAAGAAAAACAAGGCAACGTTAATGATGATCAATTAGTCTAACGATGGTGACAAGTTATACTTATTCAACATTAGGCCCATGATCATCTATAAATCAATAAAGTTGGGACCCAACATTTTGTTACATTTTCGTATTTCTTTCCTTCATCATTTATTCTTATTTTTAATTCTTAAGGGCTAGATCAAATCCAAAGTGGAAAAAACAAACCAAGAATAGGAAGAAATTTGTAGCATTGATCTAGTAATTCAATAATTGAGATTAAGCGGAATCTTACAATCACGTAATAAAAAACAAGTGCTGAAAGCGTAAAAAAAATAATCATAATTATTGATTTTTAAACCAACTCCCCCCTCCCCCTGCCCCCAACCACACACACTATATTTAAACACCCACAGCTCTTTCATATGTTAATGTAAAAAAAATACACCATAAAATGAACATGTAATTCTCTTTAGTTTGAGTATGATGTTATAATTTTTTCTGTTAAATAAAAAAATAAAATAAAAACTTAAACATGTTATGTGATTGGATATCATTACATGATTACATAGCATTACCTAATTAAATAATATCTTACATTCAAAACACGTATTACGTTACATGATTTTTTGTACACTATGTGATTATGTACCATTACGTGATTACATACTTTTGCTGCATGATTACATGTTAACAATCATATTCGTACCCATGGTTTGAAGTAGGGATGAGCTTGGTACCGGTACCGAAAATGTTTGGTACGATACTGGTACCAAGTACCAAATGCTCATCCCTGACTTAAAATACATATTGTCATATTCTTGTGGCTTCCTACCTTCAAACGGAATTTTCAGTTTGTGCAGGATCGGCCCCTTAGTTCCTAACCCATCATCATCAAACAAATAAATCTATTATCGATCAATCCCATTGCTCCTATCTAACTAGTCAACAAAACCTTCAATGTAGTAACTTTTTTTTTCGAAAGAGTATATCTACGATTATAGAAGGCATTTTAATCGCGTCTTCACTCTTCACTAATAATTAATAATTTATTGTATTCAGAGGGTTAGTGAATAATTATTATTTTCACATAAAAATCATTAATTATAAACTTACGTATTATATACACTAAATTAATATTGAAATAAATTCTTTGTACTTACCGTTAGTATAATTGTTGATTTTTCTTGAATCGGAAAATAGTCGTTCTAAGACTTTAAATTAAAAAGAAAAATTTGTGTCATACAAATAGCAAGATAAGTATAATATGGCATAAAATCATCGAGTCTTCCACTAATAACATGTATATATCTCCGAGTGGTGTTCAACGTAATTATGGGGTTTCTAACTAAGGGTATAAATGAATCGAACGGACACGGATAAAGCTTTGTTTGTGTTCGTTCGTTAAGGAATCAAGTTGTTCAGAACTGTTCACAAACACTTACCTCGAACAAGATTTTTTGTTTGTATTCGTTCATTAAGGAAATGAAAGTGTTCATAAACACTTACCAAATATAAATGAACACAACCGAATACAGGAAGACAAAAAAAATTATGAAAATACATTAACACAAACAAACGTTCATTTTAAAATAAAATCTTCATTTCTTATCACAAAGATTACCAAGAATCCACCAAAAATAAACAAATACATAACATAATTATCCGAACATGGTTGACATAATTGTCATAGACATAACTAACACAAAAATTAAGAAGTTTCTCATAAGTTAATACAAACTGAAATTGAAATGGTCAAATAAGGGATATTGGTGTTCTTGGGTGAGTCAGACCTCCCGTCTCAAGAAGGCTCACTCGGGTGTTGGGGATAGCTTCAAATGTTGTTTAAAACAACTTATTTATGCAATGTTGGTTGTATTCTAGACTTGATTTGTTGTACCCAAATGTGCTTTGTTATTTTTTACTTTCAAAACCTATATTTTTCATCTTTTACAAATTTATCATAATATATTAAAAATTTTTAATTCTAATATTTTTTCGTTTTCAACTTTGGTTTCCTATACTTTTTATCTTTTATAATTTTTTTCGCTTTGATTTTGCAAGTGAACACATTGTATTCTACGTTTGTGTGGTTACAATAACGAGCCGAGAGATCTGACCATTCAAAGGTAGGACCACGTCTTTGTTGCTGTTTCCTTTTTTAATATTTTTTTGGTCTTCTCAGTTTGGTTGGTGGTGTTAAACATTAAGTTTGCTTCGTTCTAAAAGTCAAGGTCATTCAATTACATAAAAAGGAAGTTTCATTGCAACAATACCGAAATTTCTTGGTACCAACTGTTATTACTTATAAAAGAGATGTTTATGTATCTTCTGATTATAGATAATCAGCATCAACTTACTTGATACTTCGGTAAAAAAAAAATCCCGACATGACCACCTCATCCAATTATTCAAGTGATAGATGTATCCAGATTGTGAACGCCATGGTTGAATCATTCGATTTTGGCAATAAGTTAAACATGAGCGAGTCTGACATCGACCAATTGGACTATTCTTGTCGGATGGAGTGGGAAACGGAAAGCAGTGACAGGTTTAGCAAACCTATGGTGTCGATTGGGATCTACATTGCAACAGCTTCATTTTTTTGCATCCTTGCCATGGCAGCCGATTTGTTGCATGGGTTCAGAAGTAAAAAGTTCTGGTTTCCATGCAAATATTTCTCTCTTAATGCTGCATCTATCACGGTGATAGCCGTCACCATGAAACTGACGGTTGATCTAAGTAGTGTGATGCCAAATTACATGGACCAAGAAACCAAGCCAGGAAGTTTGGCTTTCATGTGCACGATGATGGCCAACTTAATGCCTTCACTGGCGTCTATGGACAACACGACACTGCTAGCAAATGTAATAGGTTTGTCTATTCTCGTTATCACCATGGTTGTGAATATTTGCATTCAAATAAATACCGGCGTTATTACCAATTCCCCTCTTGTCTATGTTCAAACTAATTACGTTAACTTCAATATCATTGCGTCCGTATATGCGGCTATGGTCCTCCTGTTATTAATCATAATGATTTCTTCATCTCTAACCATTCCAACTTTTAAGGGAAATTTTAGAATCCAAGTATCAAGCCACGTATAAAATATCTTTAAATGATCAACGTCTACAACATATCCAAATGTCTAGAGTTGAGAAACTAAGACAACACGTGAGAAGGTATTGGGTCATGGCAGAAACTGGTAGCCCTCAGTTTGTTATGGCTAGCAATCCATTATCCATTGCTGCTGGACTAATTTGTGTAATTAGTCTACTCATAAACATATTTTTGGTGGTTAAATTTACGGTTGGAGGCAATTGGAGGAGTCTGCGATATGGATATGGATATCCATCGCCATACAAGTGGTCAACAACTGCCATTTTTGTAACACAGTCCGCTGGAGTAGTTGTGGGAACCATTGCTCCTGCATCTCGATGTTTTTCAGTTTTAAGCTTCAAGTTGGTCACTAGAGGGAACACGGAACATTTCATGTTTTTAAAAGTAGAGAAGTACTACACCCAGAAGTTGCATGAGTGGAAACAAAGTCCTATACCTTTTCTATCAATCAATCGAAGATCAAGAAGCATCATTTGTAACTCAAAAGATATCATACTAAACGTTTGCATTGGTTTTCAAAAGGTAGTTGTTGTACTGTGTAAACTGATATGGCTCGTAGCTACAAGATTTGTCGTCAAGTGTTTATACTGTTGGAAGTCATTGAAGCCAAGTTGGTTTACAGTTTACTCCACCCATTTCCTCAAGCAATGACGATATAGATGAAGATCTCAGCCATTACGTCTTACAAATTGACAAGGAAATGGAGCTTGCTGGAAAAACACTGAAGCAAATTTCAAACTCTGTGAATTCTTTCATATTGAAGACTTCTGAGGAACAAAATAGCAATCTTTTGAAGCTTCTCGAGAATACTACTGGATTCAAAGGCATAGAGATCTTTGACACTGACCAGGTTCAGACTCTGCTTCCAAATGAACTGGTTAACACTTGGAGCTTACCGATAGTAACGCTAACATGCATTGCTGTTGTTCTCCCCAGTATCCCTAAGGACACAATTGAGAACTTGTTCAAAAGTGTTGGTGAAGGTCTTTCTCTCACTCATATTGTGGAAGAAAATCTCAACTGTTCAAGGGAATATGTATATATTCGAAAGGCCAGTATGGCCTTATGGCACGAGGTAGGAAACAAATGTAAGTGGTTGGACATTCCTCTAGAAAAAGAAGATTTCAAAGGAAAAACAGCAATAGAAATCAATAAATGGTTTTCGGATAAAGCTAAAGAAATTGTGACAGAAATCAACGAAAGCACCAATGGAGAACTGGTGGAGAACCCTTCTAAGACGTTGATTGCCGCCAATTCAATGTACCGAATCACACAAACAATCTTGCTTAGACACCAAAGCAAGACAGAACCATTCACCCACAAGGAGTTGTTTGCCCATTTAAATGGCATGATTGCAGACATATTTTATGCTTGCTTCACCAACATGCCGCGGGTCATAACAATGAAATGCCATGAAAGTGTGATAGAGAAAAGAGAGGCAAGTGTGAAGGTTGCTGCAAAGCTTCTTGGTAAGACTACAAAGATAATAGAAAGACTAGAGACACGTGAAGTACCAATCATGGATGATGAGAAGATGGCATATATTGACGAGTGGCGTCTTCATTTGAAGCAATCTATTCCTTAAGGTAAATTCTCTAGCTCCATTAAACACATATTACATATTGGTTTAATAGATTCATGCATTTTGCAATAGATGTATCCATTTTTGCTTGCTAAGCTTTCTATGCGTTTGGTCTAATAATTTCTTCTGTACCTCTCTGAAACATGCAGGGATAAATAATAAGCAGCCACACAAATGGTCCATCATAATGACAATATATTCACTAAAACTTGCATTCTATTTCTATCCCTTTTCTATTTTGTTTTTGTGTCCGCAAGTCTTGTATATGAAATTTCAAATGTCTTCATGCAACTCTAGATGTTTGCAGTGTTTTAATTTTCTGTTGCACAAGAAAGCATACACGAGTATTTTGTATAATGTGATAAAAAGTGTTTGGTGAACCAAAAAGCAGGTCATGACTTTATGTCTTGAGGAACCAAGACTTGCTAATTGAATAACAAACAATGTAAAATTTTAAAAATATTTTACAAGAATGAAACATTATTTCTATTCAAAAAAAAATCTACCTAATGCTAACTTAACCCTTTGATAACCATTATAATATGTTTAAATATTAGTGTGTATAGAGTCCGTCGGTTAGAGTGTGTGAGTTTGTTATCAACCCCATTAGTTAGTTACAGTGAGTTAGTTACATCCGAGGCTCATTGTATCCTGTACTCATTGAGATTCATTCAGTTAGTGATTTGGTTGAGCTCACGTACCTTTGTTATGGTATCAGAGCCTCAACCGATCTCCGGTGGCTCAAACTCTTTCTCCTGCGAAGTTTGTTGAATCTCCAACCTTGTTCTTCTTTTCGGATCTTCTTGTGGCTATCTTCTTCTTTCTCCGGCGAAGCTTGTTAGATCTTCGGTGATCTGCTCTGTTCTTTCTTTCTACTATGTTTTATTCTCTCAGTCCATCTCCTGTGTCCTACCTTTCTGCCATGGCTACTACATCAACTTCATCTGAACACAATTTGTCATACCGGAAACATCAACTACTCACGTTCTTAAAACGCTCGGTTTGTTAGATATTTTGGATCGTAACTTACCTATTCCACCAAATGGATCCGAGGAACGTGAAATTTGGGACAAGTCTGATTTATGTATCAACGTTCATTACTGCAAGTGTATCATCTTCATTTCTGTATCTTGCAACAGACACACAAACATCATCACGAACTTTGAAAAATTGTTGAAGATTCTTTCAATCAACAACTATTTGCTAAACGAAATCAATACAGAACTCAATTCCACTTACTCCCCCATCGATTCCTCACGGCCGCATTAAATCCCCGGCCACTGCATCAGGATCATCGGGTGTCAATTACATGTCAAATTTGTGACAAATCTGGCTATAAAGCTGCATTTTGCTACTATCGGTTTACTCCAATCGATTTGTCGTTTCGAGGACGGAATAATGGTGGATGGTGGCGTGGTAATTGTGGTCGGTTTGGCGGTAATCACGGCAAACGGTGGTTACTATTCAGCTCGCATAGCTGACCTAGGGTTTGGTGGTGGTCACGGATCCGGATCTGATGTTGATATGCGAATCTTTGACTCCGGGTCAAGTTATGACCCGCGTGTTTGGGGTTCCGGGTCGTTTAACAAGGACCCCCTTATTCCCACATACCATATATCTTATTTTCACATCCCCTATTGTATACGGGCCGTATACAATTATACGGCTCGTATAGAATGTTTTTGAATAGGAAAATGCGCAGGGAATGTTTTTTTTGTTTTATTATATACGGGCCATATATAGTTATACGAGTCGTATACATGTGTATACGATTTGTAAAACGTATACGGCTCAATGGATTTATTTTTGTGGGTTTTTTATGTTACCACATTTATACGGGCCGTATAACTATATACGGCCCGTATATAATGGCGTTTTTTCAAATATCACCATTTTTCCCGTAAAAACATAATCATTCTAGGGTTTCTAAACTTTTCATCACCTTTAACAATGTCGATAAACGTTGATCGGAAATGCCGCTTAAATCGGAGCACAGGTAGAGTAACGTTACCGATCAGTCCGTTGATGGAAACCTTAGCGATTGCAGAGATCTTCGTGTTGGTTATTTATCGATTCCGAATAAATATCAGAAGAACCCGACACAAACAAGTTCTCCACAGTTTGTTATTCAGATCTCTATTCGGTCATTTTTCCAAACTACAACACATGATAACTTTAATCGCAGATCACGGGCTTAAGTAGTTGAACCCGACACAAACAAGTTCTCCACAATGACAACTTTGTGAGGGTGAGGGCCGTATATTGTTATTTATGTTGTTCAGTACTTCCGAGATCTGACCCAACCGAAATCCACATTCAATTTACTTATAAACCCTTGAATCCCAACGCTTCATTTGTAACCGTAAGGATGATGCAAATTTGTACGTAAAGATCTCTACACAAACTCTTCTACATCTTTTAACCAGTTGTCCATCTTCATCTTCAAGAACAATGATGAACATATGATGTCAGATAATACTTCGTTTGTCGAGAAACCATACTGTCAAGAAACTAACATCTTTTAATACTTCATTGCGTATGTGCTTGTGCTGTAGAAACTGGTGATGAATTTGTGTATCTAAATCAGGTTCTCTGCCTTAGATCGGTCATTCCTTGTGATACATGAACGTTGTATTCTTGTCTTTCAGAAGAGTTTGTATTGAACCAATAATACTTCAAACATTCTAAACCCTACCTGGAAACAAACCAACAAAATCCAGATAGTCTTCTAGCAGAACCCGACACGTCTTCTATCATGTGACGGACACAGGTGCAAGAGAATGGCGAGTTATTTTCAGTTATTTCTGTTGATCCACAAATTCCATTGTTTAAATCAGAATCAGGTTCTCAAGACAAGGATCGTTCTAATAGATTAAAGAGAATAAACCATTTTTTACCATTTTTTACCCATAGTATACGAGCCATATCAGAATATACGGCCCGTATACAATCATCGTATACATTGTATACGATCGGTAAATTTGTTTTTTTACCGAGAGTATACGGCCGTATAAACGGTATTCGGCCCGTATACATATGGTAAAAATTTATTTCTTTCCTTTTCATGAGGTAAATCCGGTTTCAACATCAAGGGTTGTATCGGAATCAGGCGTTGGAAGGA
This sequence comes from Helianthus tuberosus, assembly GCA_030545235.1. NCBI lineage: Eukaryota > Viridiplantae > Streptophyta > Magnoliopsida > Asterales > Asteraceae > Helianthus > Helianthus tuberosus. Next base: position 2,644,375 of record CM060422.1, on the reverse strand, counting down.
TTGTAGTAGCAGGACATTGGTACCACTGTGAAAATTGCATCAGGAGGGGAGAGAGTCTGATACAATAAGGATGTTGGGAATTAAACGCATGTACGTGATAAAATAAGGATGTTCGCATAAACATATATTCGTTTCATAACCTCCTCCTATAAATCAACCACAACTGACAAAGAGCCTGTATTATAAGCCATCCTTTGTCTTTTACCAACCGAAGAGGCAGCAGAAGACGTGCCGGGTTCTTCCAACATTCACGAACCACAATGGACTCAGACTCATACTACTCACCCTCCCCTGAGGAAAAGTTTTCCCGACGACTCAAGAAAATCCACAATCAATGTATACAGGTGCAAGAGAATGGCGGGTGATATAGTAATTTTCAATAATGTAGGAAGGGTTGAAGTAGTAGGACATTGGAATCTGGTTCTCAAACAAACCAACAAAATCCTGATAGTGAAAAACATCAACAACCATTTTTTCTTTTCCTTCAATTTCGAGAACATTCTCCCTGTGTATGTGCTTGTGCTGTAGAAACCGGTGATGAATTTGTGTACACAACTGAACGTTAATTGATATTGTTTTAGACAAGAACAGATAATGAACGGATTGTTGGTGGATAACGCAAATAAGTTCTCCACAGTTTGTTATTCAGATCTCTATTCGGTCATCTTTCCAAACTACAACACACGATAAGTTTAAACTTTATAGTGTGTGATTTGACCAGGAAATGATTGGAGGTGAAGGTTCAGTGCACGAAAAGTTTCTTACGAAATGTACGTGACAAAACAAATATGTTGGGAATTAAACGCATGTCCGTAATCCCGCGTTGATAGCTTCCGTTTTATTCAGACTCCTTACAACTCTCATCAAATGCCTCACCCTTCCTTTTATTCTATAAATATTAAATAAAGAATAATACCATGCCCGTAATCCCGCGTTGTGTCACACCCCGACTTTCCACGTGTCACCGGTGGGCCCGATGGAGAGTATCGTGACGTGGTTGGTAACATAATAGTCAAACAACACAATTATATAAATGCACAGCGGAAGCAGAAGATAAATATTATTACATTCCGAATATAAAGTAATATCCAGTATTACAACGGAAAGTAAAGGATCCACAGGCGGATCTTTAAACATATCATTTGTTCAACAGACTTTAGACGCCTAGAACTTGCAAGATTCCTTATTAGCGCCCTGAGCTTCCAGCCAATTTCGTTCAGTACCTGTCACTTAACCTTTTTGGAAAATACGTCAGTTTTCACTGGTAAATACACTCAACCGACTCATTTGAAAAGAGTTTAAGAAAATTGGTTTGAATGCACGTGGCACAAAATATCTTTATAATTTGATTAAAATGCACAGAGGCAAAATTAACCTTTTTAACTTGGGAAAATTATTTGTATATAATCTTGTATACAGTTTTACTTATTTGTCGTCCGTTAGGGCCGGTTTGTAGGGCCGGACTAGATTAACTGACACGCCACATGTATAATGCCCACAGGCTATCATCCTCTAAGTGGATTACCAGTTCCGGTATAATGCCCACAAGGATGATACCTCGGAGTGGATTACCAGTTTTTACATAATGCAGCTGTCAGGTGTATGCCTACACCCCGTGCTTAAGTCGTGGCCATTACTTCGAATGATGCCAAGGATATCCGGGACATGGCCATTAACCCCCAAGGCCATACACCAAATAATACATATTAAACGGGTTGTAAGTACATCAATCACAATACGATTTAAATAATTACACACCCGACCAAGCGGTACTTTTATAGTGCCGTATCCCAAGCCCATATAGGGAAAATAAGTTAAGAGTATTTACCTGAGCTAGCTCCTGTCTTAAATAGTAAGAATTTAATAACTCAGCCGTATTCACTTAAGTAAGCGTAGGTACCATTTACCGGAGGGCTCTAGTCTGGAATGATTGTATAAATAACCTATTAGAATGCTAACGGGTCTTTAATTAAGCCTAAGCTTAGACCAGTTAGTCTTACAGGAAGATACGGTTCGTACGCATGATTAAGCGAAGACCGGTTTAGAATGCGATTTAGACCCGACAAGTTCAGAGATTTTCCTAATATGGGTTTATCATTCACATTCTGGATTTTGAGATAAAACCATTAAGTTTTGACCCGTTTCGGCTAATTTATGTAAACTTGTTACATAAACCGAACCGTACGCGTAATAAGCGTGACGGGTATTCATGAGAGCCATATACAGGTTTCCTAAGTTAATTATGCCTCAAATATGTTGTGACGTTAGTAAGATGTCTTTCATTATGCCCGAACGTATTTAAACGCAAACTAGGCCCCGTAGGGGTAGTTTGGTCATTTAAAAGGTTATAAAAGAGTTTAAGTATTTATCTGAGTTACAGGTCTGATATAATCAGCAAAAATACTTATTTTGATAAGTTATAACAGTAGGTTAAAGTATATATGTGAATTTACCAAGTATAACCAAACTATGCACCGTAGGGGCATTTTAGTAATTTCACATAAGCCGAAAGCTCAAAACTGGAGTCTGAGTTAATCAACCTTTGCTTACTGTTAAAATATTCTAATTTGCCTAAAATATCAGTAGGTATCAACCCGGGTATGTTCAATATGATTTTAAAACATACTATGCGTTAAAAACGCTAAATAAGGCGATTAAAGGCCAATTTCGGGTTCGATACTTAAATCTGATATTTTTATATTTCCAGAAGGCTTAAAATAATTTATTTATCATATGTGATCATTAGCAAAAGGTTTGGAGTCGTTTAGATATGTAAATCTTATTTTATGGCTCGTAAGGGCAAAACCGACAATTACCGGGTTAAGCCTACGACTACTAGTTATGCTCAGCCTAAAATTAATTAAAAATCTTTAAAAATCCCAAAATAATATATTACATCAGTGGTTATTAATTTTGATACCAAAAAGTAGGCTTAACTAGGCTATACGCTAATTACGCCGTTTTATTAACACAAAGCATTAATTTTGCGATAATGAGCATAACTCTTAATCTACAAGTCAAACTGATGTCAAACTTTGCATACAAGTTTATATATCAGTATTTAAGGTTTCTACACTTTTACTTTTCCAAAAATTACGTTTTAAGGTAATAAGGGCATAAGGGTCAACATATGAGCAATTAACGGAATCATGCGTATTAATCGGTTAACTAATGAACCGTGGTGCATAATCACAGAGGGTTATACTAGCATGTAACCTGGTCCAAATGGAGCTCTAAGGTATTTCTAAAACATACCTATACGGGTCAGAACTGAAAGTCAAAGTATAAGTCAAACTATGCGACTTTCGGTTCCGAACCGGGTCTTAACAGGAAATTGTCGGGTCGAACATGTTTATACATGTTCTTACACTAATTACCAAGTTATAATAATGATCAAACAGGTTGCACGCCTTCTAGATTGCTAATTATGCGTTTTATGCTTCTGTTGACTTTTTCGGATTAAGTTTGACCCGACAAACGATTTAGTTAGGATGGGAATCAGGGGAAACCCTTTTAGGGGTTAATTGCCCACATATTTACCATCTTATAACAACTTTCAATTCGACAAAACTCTGAACCGTTTGTGTTTTATCGTTAAGTCAAACCGTACTTACGACGGTTTGACTTTTAAGCTAAAAACTAAGCTAAACTCGATTAAGAAAGGATTAGCCAACTTACTGAAATCCTATGCACGAGATGTGATGCTTGGAGAAAGTTCTTTAGCTCCAGAAGTGCTCCAAATGGGCAGATGAAGGTGTATGATCATGTTTGCACTTCATGGCCTTTTATAGTGGGTTTAAACACCACAATTGATTGACAACATGGTCTAGCACATGCCACAACTGATATACACTTGTCCTAGTGCTTAGGGGGTGCCTAGGGGTCGTCCACATGTGAGAAAAACCGGCTAGATTCGCGCATAACAGGCTGCAACAAGTTTTTTCTGGTTCTGGGCGCCTGAGGCGGCCCGCCTTAGGTTCTGATAATGTCCACGCGGGCCGCGTGGCCCTCCTGATCAGAAAAATACATTTTTGAGTTGTTGCATCACACCTCTTGGCCCTTCCGAAAGGTCAACTGAGCTCAATACTTGCAATTTGACCCCTTATTCTTTACCCACAAGGGCTTTAGGACTTATACCCACTTTGCCAAGTCCCTGGACACTTCCGGTTAACCCGAAAAATCATATCTTTCAACGTTTGCACTTTAACCCTTCGCACACGAATTTGATCATAACTTTCTCATACGATAACGGAACATTATGAAATTTATATCGTGCATTCTAGTGAGCATAATTTACATTTACAAAGCTTCGGGTTTGCCAAAAGGTCACTCAGAGGTATATCTTTAAACATGTTGACACATTTAACCCCTGTAGTTTGTAATCTCTCACTTTTTGCTTCGTATGATCCATGATTTATTCGTTTGATGTTATAAACACCATGTAGGGTTATTATGAAGTATATTTATTCACTGTTGACATTTAGAACCCGTATAATTACATACTTTCCATGTTTGTCAACTTTAGTCTCTTTATAACATTCTTTCACACGTTCAACTTTATGACACGTGTCAACACATTATAGGACGTGAATTTTCGAGGTGTTACATCCTCACCCCCTTAAAATAAATCTCGACCCGAGATTTACTGAATTAAGTAAGGGTACTTTTCTTTCATCGTGGATTCAACCTCCCACGTGAATTCGGGACCCCTACGGGCATCCCAATTGACCTTTACAATAGGTACGTGCTTCCTTCGAAGCTTCTTTACCTGTCGATCTTCAATCGACAAAGGTTTTTCCACAAATTTCAAGCTCTCATCTATATGCACATCTGTATGCGGTATAACCAGTGATTTGTCAGCGAAACACTTCTTCAGATTGCAGATGTGGAACACGTTGTGAATTCCACTGAGCTCTTCCGGTAAGTTTAGCTTATAGGCAACTGACCCGACACGTTCGATAACCTCGAAAGGTCCTATGTATCTCGGGCTTAGCTTGCCTTTCTTACCAAATCGCATCACTCCTTTCCAGGGTGATACCTATTGTTGAACCTTATTTCTTAACAAGAATTTAGGAGGTTTGCTATATTCATTAATCCTTGATTTTCTGCCGAATACTGGCATCTTACTGATGATTATGAATTTGCGTGATCTTATTGATTGTCTATAATGCAACTTTCAGATCTTGATGTTTGGACTTACCAAGCTATTGTCCTATCAATGGACGTTTAACATTCTATCTATACAAGGTCTTCAAGGGAGTAGCCTTGATACTTATATAACAGCTATTATAGAAAAGCTTATCTTAAGGTGAGATGGTTATTCCAACCATTGTTCAAAATTAATCTTAAGAAATAGCTAATCTTTACAGTTAGTCGAGCAAATCGACGATCCTGGGTAGTTGATGGCAAATTCTTAATTGTTGCCTAATTAGGGTTGCGGTAAACAATGCCTTAGCAAAATGAACCGTTTTTCATAATTTACTATACCGAATTCTCAGGATATTGAGTTTGGCTTTATGAATCTAGATCTTTAAAACTTACTTAACCAGGGTTTTCGATTCTTCCAATGATGGTACTAGCCGTCTTGGAGATTTCATAATAATACAACCTTATATGGGATATGAAACTTAACCCTACCTGCCTCCCAGGGGTAAACAGGGTAATCTTAGGAGAAGATAATCAAGGTACAAGGAGGTTACAGAGATTTCCATATCTCAGGCTCCAGTTCACTCATCATTGCTTGTGTCAAATAAGTGACACATTTATGTTACTAGTTCACGAATTCCTTAATCGGGAATAATTACTTGGAAAATTTCATTTTGGATATCTTCTTTGAATACTATTAGTTGACTTTAGTACCATATGATCATTGGGATATCTTTGTGGTTCCATGCATTAAACCCCCATACTGATCAGGCATGGAAGCAATCTATGGAACTTATTAAGATACACCAATCCTCATATAGCGCTTTAGTCATACCATTTGGTATTCGAAATCGATAGAGATTAAAGAGATATAAACTATATGTGCTTATATTTAATCAGAATGGAAATTTTCACAAACTAGGCACCTAGCTCGGTTGGCTAGGCGCGCGAAAGGGTGCGGCCTAGACCCAGGTTCTATTCCGGGGACGGCCAATTCCACCATTTTTTTTAATATTAATTAATCTTACGGATACATGTAATTATGAGGGTTGTCTCATAAGGAGTCTTGATAATTAATCGCTTCTTATCACCCACAATATGGGCATGATTTTTAAGGTAACCAATCGATTTTTATCACTATATTGAGTCCTTATATTTAACGGAACTAGGACATCAAAAAACCGATTCCTAATGGATATAATAATGCTGAAGCAGTCTCTGAGGTATACAGGATTCTTACTGAACTTACGTTGCTTTTTATTAGGCCTGTACTTGCTCTCTTTCCCAGATTTCTGGGAGTTATCCTCCTTCTTTGGTTCATCCTTCATAATTGAAGTGTGAATATAGCTCTCCTCATGAGCAATTAAACATGGTTTTTGAATGAGATTTAGAGCGAGAAGCATTCGGCTCTTTGGATTGTCTCATGACCTTTTCCCATGATCCCTCCAACTGCTGCGTCAACCACAGCCTGGAGATTAACTCCATTAGTATTGAGGTTTACGTTTGTAGTTTTTTTTATTAACATTCGTCGCATTATCAATGGCGCGATTGACGGTTGTCTTATCCGAGTTTGTCATACTCGAGATTTTGTTCCTATTGCCAGGTGAATCCTTTACTTAGTTGTAATCCAACATCTGCTATTCATTACCCTGATGGCCTTAACATATACTAACCATGGTTTCATCAAACTATACTGGCCAATAAGGCATTATCATTCTTAATGAATGTTATTTTAAAAATATATCAATATCACTTAGCCTAGGTCACAAAAGACCATCAATGGCATTTAAGGGTTGGACCTAGTCCATCACCTCTTTGACAGGGAATCAAAATGTCACATCTGTCTTTAATATACTGATGAATTTGGATAGTTTGAAAGTTTGCCATAAGGGTATCAGAAAAGAGTGATTTCTAATAGGTATTAAATATCAATATAGGATTTGTTGGAGCATTTTCTAAAGTATCATCGGTCAATTTATACCTCGCATTAAATGACCGGAGTCTTAATCAGGCGGAGACAACAGTTCTCAACATTTATCATTCATTATAGAATCATATGTGCCAATACCAAATAAAATTCATGCATAAACTGTTTGATATGAAAAGGTATCTGCTATATAGTTATCATTCTGCATCATCTCCTTGGCGTTCGTATGGAAGACTCATGCGTTTGCTTTCTTGGCCTCTTCAGGCTTCTTCGCGTACTTAGGGCAGTTGGTCTTTATGTGCCCCTTCTCATTGCAATTGTAGCATGTGGCATCTTTAATCTTCTTGCAATCAACAGTCTTGTGCTCCTTAGACTTGCATAACCCACATGCAGGTGATTCAGACCTAGAATTGGATTCAGATCTGCACTTTCCAAAGTGGCGTCTTTGACAAGTCATGCACTTTGGCTTCTCCTCTGTTCGCTGACTGTTTCTTCCAAACCCAGACTTCTTAGAATCAGTGTTTCCGTTGTGCTTCTTCTCTGACCCTCGTGAGTTATCATCCTCACGATTCCTCTTACTTTCTTCAGATTTCTTTAGCGATCTTAATATGACCGCATCTAAAGTAAGGGATAAGGAAATGTCAGCTACTGATCTAAAAGTCGCTGGCCGAGAAGCTTTTACGCTTGCCTTGATCTCGGGGGCTAAACCACCGATAAAACGAGCTATCCGTTTTGGTTCCGGGGTTACCAGGTATGGAACCAACCGAGACATAGTGTTGAAGCTCGTTAGGTAAGCTTGACAGTCGAGGTTTGTCATCATCAAGGATAGAAAATCGGACTCTATCTTCTCCACCTCATGCTGAGGGCATAAATTTTCCCTGATAAGGGCAATAAATTGATCCCACGACATATTATACAATGGGATCTTTCCGGTGGCCTCAATCAGAGATCTCCACCATGCTAACGCTTCACCCTTGAAAGACTGTGACACAAACTTGACCACGTCTCTCTCAGCACATCCGCTGATGTCTACAACCGTATCCATCTCTTCCAGCCATGTCATACAGTCAATGGCTCCCTTCTCCCCAGTGAAATCCCGGGGCTTGCAAGAAACAAAATATTTATACGAGCAACCCTTGTCACGGGGCCCTTGATTACGTATAACCAGCTGAGATGGAGCACTGTGGTTCGAGGAGCGTCGATCATTGTTTTTCTTCGGGTCGTCATTATTGGACGGTGGCTTTGAAGGCTGTGTAGATTGGGTCCTACTACGAGTCTCACTGTACTCTTCATACTGCCTTTGCAAAGCTTGTGTAACAGCGCCGTCTATGATTGCCTTTAATTCCGCACCGGATAGATTAATTCGGGCGTCATTATTAACCTCCGCTGGATGACTATTACCCTCGTCTGAGTTAGCCATTACAATTGAACTGTTGCAGCAAACAAGGACAACAGTTTATTTGGGAGTTTATTATGGAATTGCCCCTTAGGGTAATTCATTAACCATGGTAAACGGAGACCATATTTGGTTAATTTATTAATCAAAATTATTTAGGATTTCTATAATAATTTATCCTAATTATAAAACAGTAACAGTCTTATTCGTGGCACCAAAGGCCTAGTCACATGGACAATTATAAATTATATGCTAGGATTTCAGAGAATCGAAGCATTTGAGGTTTGAACCAACGTTCATTACCTTTCCTTGACAGGGAGTTGTAGGCTACCACTCTCTTTAGTCCCAGAGGACGTTAATTATAGCCCGTGGGCACTTCATCCATAAGGGATGATTATATAAATAAGGGATTTTAGAATATCCCAAAAAAATGACTTATGTGATTTTATCGCATCACACTTTGTCAAGCATGTTAATATGCTTTCAAATGTTTAATAAGGATTTGAATCTCTCGTATAGGTTCTACCATCTTGGCCTTGTCTGTAGTGACACTTAAGCTAGGTTTTACCCTTTAGATTCTTTTTAATAATTAACGCAGAACAATTTCTAGATTGATCTGTTAACAAGGATCCGAATCTAATTGTGGAACTACCATCTTGGCCCTGTCTTAATGTGACGTATGGCTAGGTCTCGTCCTTTTTAGTTTTTGCCATTTTATTATAATGGTAGATCTTATAATATAGGAATGATATTTTTAAACATAATCGTTCCTTTAAAATTTAAACAAGTATATGGTTGCCCTAAACGGGACTTTTGATAAAATGACTTGCCCATGCAAAGGCTAATCAGAAAAATAACAAGGAAGTAATTAAAAGACAATGAAACGAATTTGGATTTGTCTTATGTTCTTGTCTAGACTCAAGAATGTGCAATTGTGTAACTGAGATTAAACGCAAAAGGCTAGCGTTTAATTCACTCAGTGTTGGCTCTGATACCAACCTGTCACACCCCGACTTTCCACGTGTCACCGGTGGGCCCGGTGGGGAGTATTGTGACGTGGTTGGCAACATAATAGTCAAACAACACAATTATATAAATGCACAGCGGAAGCAGAAGATAAATATTATTACATTCCGAATATAAAGTAATATCCAGTATTACAACGGAAAGTAAAGGATCCACAGGCGGATCTTTAAACATATCATTTGTTCAACAGACTTTAGACGCCTAGAACTTGCAAGATTCCTTATTAGCGCCCTGAGCTTCCAGCCAATTTCGTTCAGTACCTGTCATTTAACCTTTTTGGAAAATACGTCAGTTTTCACTGGTAAATACACTCAACCGACTCATTTGAAAAGAGTTTAAGAAAATTGGTTTGAATGCACGTGGCACAAAATATCTTTATAATTTGATTAAAATGCACAGAGGCAAAATTAACCTTTTTAACTTGGGAAAAATATTTGTATATAATCTTGTATACAGTTTTACTTATTTGTCGTCCGTTAGGGCCGGTTTGTAGGGCCGGACTAGATTAACTGAGTTACAGGTCTGATATAATCAGCAAAAATACTTATTTTGATAAGTTATAACAGTAGGTTAAAGTATATATGTGAATTTACCAAGTATAACCAAACTATGCACCCTAGGGGCATTTTGGTAATTTCACATAAGTCGAAAGCTCAAAACTGGAGTCTGAGTTAATCAACCTTTGCTTACTATTAAAATATTCTAATTTGTCTAAAATATCAGTAGGTATCAACCCGGGTATGTTCAATATGATTTTAAAACATACTATGCGTTAAAAACGCTAAATAAGGCGATTAAAGGCCAATTCCGGGTTCGATACTTAAATCTGATATTTTTATATTTCCAGAAGGCTTAAAATAATTTATTTATCATATGTGATCAGTAGCAAAAGGTTTGGAGTCGTTTAGATATGTAAATCTTATTTTATGGCCCGTGAGGGCAAAACCGACAATTACCGGGTTAAGCCTACGGCTACTAGTTATGCTCAGCCTAAAATTAATTAAAAATCTTTAAAAATCCCAAAATAATATATTACATCAGTGGTTATTAATTTTGATACCAAAAAGTAGGCTTAACTAGGCTATACGCTAATTACGCCGTTTTATTAACATAAAGCATTAATTTTGCGATAATGAGCATAACTCTTAATCTACAAGTCAAACTGATGTCAAACTTTTCATACAAGTTTATATATCAGTATTTAAGGTTTCTACACTTTTACTTTTCCAAAAATTACGTTTTAAGGTAATAAGGGCATAACGGTCAACATATGAGCAATTAACGGAATCATGCGTATTAATCGGTTAACTAATGAACCGTGGTGCATAATCACAGAGGGTTATACTAGCATGTAACCTGGTCCAAATGGAGCTCTAAGGTATTTCTAAAACATACCTATACGGGTCAGAATTGAAAGTCAAAGTATAAGTCAAACTATGCGACTCTCGGTTCCGAACCGGGTCTTAACAGGAAATTGTCGGGTCGAACATGTTTATACATGTTCTTACACTAATTACCAAGTTATAATAATGATCAAACAGGTTGCACGCCTTCTAGATTGCTAATTATGCGTTTTATGCTTCTGTTGACTTTTTCGGATTAAGTTTGACCCGACAAACGATTTAGTTAGGATGGCAATCAGGGGAAACCCTTTTAGGGGTTAATTGCCCACATATTTACCATCTTATAACAACTTTCAATTCGACAAAACTCTGAACCGTTTGTGTTTTATCGTTAAGTCAAACCGTAATTACGACGGTTTGACTTTTAAGCTAAAAACTAAGCTAAACTCGATTAAGAAAGGATTAGCCAACTTACTGAAATCCTATGCACGAGATGTGATGCTTGGAGAAAGTTCTTTAGCTCCAGAAGTGCTCCAAATGGGCAGATGAAGGTGTATGATCATGTTTGCACTTCATGGCCTTTTATAGTGGGTTTAAACACCACAATTGATTGACAATAAGGTCTAGCACATGCCACAACTGATATACACTTGTCCTAGTGCTTAGGGGGTGCCTAGGGGTCGTCCACATGTGAGAAAAACCGGCTAGATGGGTTAAATTCGCGCATAACAGGCTGCAACAAGTTTTTTCTGGTTCTGGGCGCCTGAGGCGGCTCGCCTCAGGTTCTGATAATGTCCACGCGGGCCGCGTGGCCCTCCTGATCAGAAAAATACATTTTTGAGTTGTTGCATCACACCTCTTGGCCCTTCCGAAAGGTCAACTGAGCTCAATACTTGCAATTTGACCCCTTATTCTTTACCCACAATGGCTTTAGGACTTATACCCACTTTGCCAAGTCCCTGGACACTTCCGGTTAACCCGAAAAGTCATAACTTTCAACGTTTGCACTTTAACCCTTCGCACACGAATTTGATCATAACTTTCTCATACGATAACGGAACTTTATGAAATTTATATCGTGCATTCTAGTGAGCATAATTTACATTTACAAAGCTTCGGGTTTGCCAAAAGGTCACTCAGAGGTATATCTTTAAACATGTTGACACATTTAACCCCTGTAGTTTGTAATCTCTCACTTTTTGCTTCGTATGATCCATGATTTATTCGTTTGATGTTATAAACACCATGTAGGGTTATTATGAAGTATATTTATTCACTGTTGACATTTAGAACCAGTATAATTACATGCTTTCCATGTTTGTCAACTTTAGTCTCTTTATAACATTCTTTCACACGTTCAACTTTATGACACGTGTCAACACATTATAGGACGTGAATTTTTGAGGTGTTACACGTTGATAGCTTTCGTTTTATTACAGTCATACGACACGTTTTCTTGTTCTTCAATCTTTGTTACTTGTTAATGTTTTATTTTTTTCTACTTTTAGAAAGGTTTGAGCACCTCACGACTGTAAAATATCTAGTGTGATTTACACCTTAAATCCCTTAAATACTTGAAAAATCAAATTTTCGTTCCATACGGGCCGTATAACAGTATACGGCCCGTATACACGTTCGTATACATCGTATACGACCAGGCAAACTTATTTACACTTGGTGTATACGGGCCGTATAACAGTATACGGCCCGTATACACCATGTGTAAATAAGTTTTCCCATGTGTTAATATTAGGACCCTTTTAACAAACAACGTGAATCTCGTTCTAAAAGCATTCACATTCATTCCACCATATTTTCACCCTAAATTACACTAAAAAACACTACATTTTCTCTCTCATTTTCAATTAAATAATATTTTTATACCTTTATCATTACCCTTTCTCTCTCTTCCACTCACAACCACTTTCAAAATATTTTTAAAAAAATTATAGGAGGTGAACAGTTTCTCTTCAAATATACAGATGAACAGTAACATTTTCTCTCTACTCCACTCACAACCACTTTTTATACTTTTTATATTATAAAAACTCCACTTTAGGGGTGCTAAACGGGTCGTGTTCGCGGGTTGGCAGGTTCAACCCGACCCGAACCCGACCCGAACCCGAAAATTGTGTCATACTTATGAACCCGAACCCGACCAGAATATTCTCAGGCTGACCCGAACCCGACCCATTCAACCCGAAATTTTTTATTTTTAATTTTTTTTAGCAAATTAATATATTAAAATTAACATCTATTACAAAAAAAACACGAACTTATATAATAAAATTACATTAAAATCATAAAATATTATGTCAATTTCCCCTTTTAAGTTATTTTTATGACATAAAATTACACACCTAATCGAATTATGACATAAACCATATTGTAAAAATATAATTTTAATATAAATGGGTTAAACGGGTCAACCCGTCAAGCCGACCGGGTTGACCCGAACCTGACCCGTTTAGCTAAGCGGGTTCAACCTGAAACTGACCCGAACCCGTTTAGACTAAACCCAAACCCGCGAATTTCGTGTTAGGTTCGTGTCGTGTTTTCGGGTCGTGTCAGAAATTCACACCCCTACTCCACTTAGAATATTTGGGGGAATGGATGTGAATGCTCTAAGTTCCCAAATGCTTCGTGTGTTCTTAATTCAAACGGGTTGTCATTAATCCTTTAAAAGGGTCATGATATAATTGGAAATGTTTTATGTAGGATTAAATTAGTGAGATTAAATAAAAAAATGAGACGTTAATAACTTTTTTAATTCTTCTTTGTTTTTAAAACGTCAATAACTTTTTTATACGATATTATTTTTTTATAAAAATTGTACCATAAAAACGAGCGTTTTTTTATATTTAAAACGAGCACACTATTGCTATACTTTTGAAAAAAAAAATCGATAACCCAGATGCGTAAAACGCAATGGATAAAAACACAATTAAATGACTTTTTTTTTTCTAAAACGCAATGACTAAAAAAACACTAAAAATGTATTTTTTTTTTCTAAAACGCAATGGAAAAAACACAAAAGAAATGCGTTGTTTCGAAAACGCAATTGTTTAAAAACACAAAAAATGTCTTTATCTAAAACGCAATGACCTAAAAACATAAATAAATATGTTGTTTCTAAAATGCAATAGACAAAAAAACATTAAAAATGATTTTTTTCTAAAATGCAATAGACAAAAAACTTAAAGAAAATGTCGCAATTGACTAAAAACACAAAAAATGACTTTTTTATTCTAAAACGCAATGGACAAAAAACACAAAAAAAAATCACTTTTTTCCAAAACGCAATGGACAAAAAACAAAAAAAAAATGTTTTTTTTTATAAACGCAGTGAACAAAAAACCATAAATCATGACTTTTTTTTTTCTAAAAAGCAATGAACTAAAAACACAAAAAATGTGTTTTTTTTTTAAAACGCAATGGATTAAAAGATTAAAAACACAAAAAAATGTGTTTTCTCTAAAACACAATGGATTAAAAACACAAAAAAAAATGTGTTTTCTCTAAAACACAATGGAATAAAAACACAAAAAAAATGTATTTTCTCTAAAACGCAATGGACTAAGAACATGCATTGGTGCACATTAGTTTTAAAACACAAGATATGATAATTTTAAGACACAAATATTGATTATGTATATGCAATTTTAAAACGCAATATAATAAGCAATATTATAAAATGCAATATTATAGCTATTTCTAAAACGCAATAGTCTAAAAACACAAAAAAAAATATTTAACCTGAAACGCAATGGACAGAAAACACAAAAAAATGTTATTTCTAAAACGCAATGGAATGAAAACACATAAGAAGGTGTTCTTTCTAAAACGCAATGGACTAAAAACACTTCAAAATGTGTTTTTCTAAAACGCAACGGTCAGAAAACACATAAAAATGTCTTATTTTTAAAATGCAATGGCCTAAAAACACAAAAGAAGGTGTTCTTTCTAAAACGCAATGGACTGAAAACACATAAAAATGTGTTTACCTAAAACGCAATGGAGTAAAAACACTTCAAAAATGTGTTTTTCTAAAACGCAATGGACCAAAAAACACTTAAAAATGTTTTTTTTTTTTTTTTTTTTTTTTTTTCTAAAACGCAATAGCTTAAAAACACAAAAGAAAGTGTGGCAATTTCCATAAAATTAAATTTTCCGATGCAGTTTTATTAAAGCAATTTCCAGCTCGACCCCAGCCAGGTGCTCTGCCCCCGGACCCCTGCCAAGGGGGCGTTGCCCCCTTGGAACCCCTGTAGAACGCAACGACTCAATTCAAAAATCTAGATCGTAAAAATGCAATTCAAGAATTTCATACATGGATCGAAGCCGATTTCTTCAACGATTGACGAAATTTGAATGATAGAAACACTTATCAGCGATCGAATCGAACGGATCGAGTGATTTGCTTCAAAATTACGGGAAAAATGAGATATTGTATGAAGAACACGTTGATTGGGTGTTTGAATCATTCATTGGTGACGAAAATCGCACTATAATGTAGTGATTATTGGATAAAATTGACTAAAATACGCATCCTCTTTATTTTAATTTTGGCACATGTCATAATCCTATTGCTTCCTATACTTCCTAGCCAAATTAAACTTCCTATTTGATCCTCTCCCTATTATGCCATACAATATAATATAATTTATTTAAACTTGTCTCTTGTGAGTTAAGTTGTCATAATTTTATTAAAAACGAATGAAGAAAACAAGGCAACATAATTAGTGACTATTGATGACCAACGATGGTGATGAGGCCTTCTTTTTCAACATTAGATAGGTGACCGAGAGAAATGGTGAGATAGTCATGGGTTGGGTTTGTGTCACATGTTTTGTTCCTATCTTTTGATTTTCTAACCATGTAGTGGCGGACCCATGATTTATTTTCTGGGGCGATCGCAGGGTTTAACCATGATGCGGGTTTGGGACTGCCAGTTTAGTTTCTCATAGTTAGGGATTGAATCCAAAATTTTGACATATCACAATGACCATTTGTGCACTTAACTCAAAACCTAAGGGTTTAAACCGTAATTTCTAAAATTAAGATTTATAAACTGATAATTTTTTAACCGGGTATAACCCACTCCGAATCAGATCTGCTTTTAACCCGGTCTAAAACCCAAACCCAATCCACCAGTTGAAACGCTAAAACGAAATCAAAACGATCCCTTCTTCTCTCTCGCTTCCGGTAGTCCACGCCGACGGCTCCACCGCCGCAATCCACCCCAAACCACTCCAATCGACATCCCTAACATCACTCTACACAAACATCGATGAAGGATGATCGATCTACCCTGTGTTCGTGACCTAGCCGATCGAATCACTTGCTACCAGATCGAATCAATTCGGTTACTGCACTTTTAAATTCGGTACTGAAATTTCCGCTTACAAACTGTGATAGGCTCTTCTCTACTCTACTGATGAAAAATTCGTATAAAAATTGTTTGGGAATTGTGTCAGCTTGGGATAGGCTCTGCTCTACCGATGAAAAATTCGGTAAATACCTTGTCCTCTCTCAGTTTCTTTATTCCTGTGAGACGGAGGGGGATGCCGAAAACAGTTACAGGTTTAGTAAACCTATGGTGTGGATTGGGATCTTCATTGCCAATATGTTGTATGGATTTCAGTATAAAACGTTGTGGTTTCCATGTAAATATTTCAGTCTTAATGCCCCGTGTATTGTGGTGATCGTCGTCACCATGAAACTGCCCGTTGATTTGAGTAGTGCTATGCCAAGTTACGTGGAACAAGTAGCCAAACTCGAAAGCCGGGCTTTTATGTGCACAATGATGGCTAATATGTGACTGCCCGTTGATTTGAGTAGTGCTATGCCAAGTTACGTTGAACAAGTAGCCATTAGCCAAGCTCGAAAGCTTGGCTTTTATGTGCACAATGATGGCTAATTTAATGTATTCTAGTTATCACCATGATTGTGAACAATGATGAGTTTATAGGTTTGTGTATTCTAGTTATCACCATGATTGTGAATATTTGCATTTATATAAAGTAATCTTATCTACGGCTATTGGCTGTATCCGTATGGCTGTATCCGTCTTGAGATCCGCTATACGGCTATGATCCTACAATTGCTTAATATAATGATTTCATCATCTCTAAGACCACTCCCATTGGTGCCTTTTTTGAGTAGTGTCATGGCTTTTTGATTAAAATAAAAATAAAAAAGCAAACAAAATCCACAACCTGGTCGTGCTTGTGACCCCAAGGTTGCAACCCAACTTAGAGTCACTTGTCACCCTTTTATTGGTTGTATTTATTATTATTATTTCCTTTTTTCTTTTAAATCATTTAGTTTGTATATAATTAGATTATTAATAATAACTTATAAAATTTCAATGTTTTTAAAAATTTAAAACCACAGTCTTGTTTAGTTTTTTTTTGTGAACATTCGTATATAAATTTTATTAAAAAATATTTTTTAACAAAAAAAGGTATTTTTTAAAGTTTTTTTTAATCTAACAAGCTCGATTGGAGTTCTACAAGCTCGATTTGCATTTCTTCGATACCCATGTCTTGTGTGGGACAAGGATATTATGGGGAAAATTATGATTGCATGTATCATTCTTCATAACATGATCGTTGAGGATGAACGAGACACATACCTTCACTATTATGATCCATCCGAATTTATAAACGGCACACGTACAAATAGGTAACAAACAAGCTCTATTGAAGATGATGAGCAATCTTTTCAATACTCAACGGAACGAATTGCAGATCTATCTAGTTATATGACCAACAGGGCGCAACTTCACAATAGAGAAGCTCATAACGCTTTAAAAAAGGATCTGATTGAGCATATCTGGCAAAAAATTTCCGATGATGAATAATTATGTAATTTCTATCTTATGTACTTGTACTTTTACCTTGTATCACGCTTGTAACTTAAATTATCTATCTAATTAAGTATGTTTGATGAACGTGAATATTTTTTATTAGCTTTAATAAAAAAATTGTATTTAAAATAATATTTTTTTTAAATAAGCATTTTTATTATTTATAATAAATTTATAGAATAAATTAAAACTTAAATCATATTTGTTAGTAAAAAATGTTGGGTTGGGTTGGGTCACTAATGGGTGTAAAAGGTTGAGTTAGGTTAGGTTGTGTAGGTGGAAGAGAGAGAAATACATATTTTATTGTAAGGTTGGGTTGGGTTGGGTTGGGTCACTAATGGGAGTAGTCATTACAACCTTTAAGGGAATTTTGGACTTCAACTACTAAGCGATGAACAAATTATCCTTAGCTGATCAATGTCTACAACATATCTAAATGTCTATAGCTGTGAAACCCAAAGGTATTGTCCACTGCTTCTGGACTGATCCGTGTAATTAGTCTACTGATGAACATATTTTTGGCGCATCAATGTATGCTTGAAGGAAATTGGAAACATATAACAGATAAATCGCTTTACTAGTGGTCAACAACTGTCATTATTGGAGTAGTGGTGGGAGCCATTGCTCGAGTATTTAGATGTTTTTCAGTTTTGGAGCAAACCATGGTCTTATGTAGAAGATCTATTGGTGATTTTATCTTTTCTGTTTGTTTGTAATTGATGCATGTATATATGGAAATTTTTGCACATCCACATTCTTATCTCTGTGTTGTGAACTTATTCCTGTTATAGTGTTATGACTTAATTATGAGTGATTGCATGTTGATGGCTGGTGAGAGATACCACTTTCTTTATATTGGAGTATGTTGAAAGCAGGGTGATACAGGGGTCACTCATTTGAATGACTGATTGCCTGATTCAGAGCTGCAGGTTTTTGGTTGAATATTTGATTCACTTGGCTAGCGAGCAATTATCTCCTGAATTATGGTCTGATCAAAACTCTTTCCAGTTAAGTTAAGATGATTACAAGATTATGATATCCTGATATTGGAGTGAAACGGTAATGTTTGGATTACTTAATGTGTCATTTTTGGGATGTTTTGGCATCTAAACTTGCCAATTAGACATTGACCTTTTCTTCCTATCCTATCTTTTGATTTATGCTATGAAAGTCTCGTGTTTACTATTTTTTTTACATTTTATACCTTTAAGGGTGGAATTGTTACACACCTACAAACATGTGACCTTTTTTATCAAGGAGAATCAAATGCTTAGGGCGTGGGGTATGGTGGGGCTTGGGTTGGGGCATTTGTTGACACGTGGAATGGGAGCCCCCCCACCGCTTAGTGACGTGTCCCCGGGGTATGGCGGGGCGTGGGTTGGGCTTGGGTTGGGTGCAAACGGTTTGAATTTAAAATTCAAACTTTCAAATGGCCGCTATGACATGGCGGGGTCAGCGAATAAGAGCAAGCCAGCTAGCATGTCCCCCCGCCCCACGCCCGGCTTGAAAGGCAAGCCCCAAGGGCCACACCCCAACCCAAGCCCACCTGGGGTGGTGCCTTGGGTGTTTTCCCCCAACCCACGCCCAAACCCCCGCCCCATACCCCATAGCCTTAGAAGTTAGAACCTTGGTTTTAAAAAGCGAGAAGTGCACAAAAGTGACTAGGTCTAAAACCGAGGCGCCAAGCGCAAAAGCGCACCGCCTTTCGTACCCGAGGCGCATAATATTATATAATTTTTTATATATATTTCCTATAGGTTTCTAGCATATTTTACCCAATATTTAGACGCAAATAAGCATTAATATTGAAACTACATACATATACAACCTGAAATGTATGCTAAACAACTCTCGGGTGCACAAAAAATGTTCAAAATACATGAGGCGCGCGTTTCAAGTGCACTTCATAATTAAATTTTGCCAAAAAATCGCGCCTCAGTAGCGCCTTTTGTATTTCTTGTGCCTCAAGTTTCATAAGGCGCGAGGCCGCCTAGGCTGCCTCAAGCACACTTTTTTAAACCCAACTTAAAACCCTTGTATTTGTTGTTCGGCAGAAAATATGCATGCGAATGCCGTGCTAACCACACACCACTGAGCGGAAAATGATCATACGTGGTCATGTGACGTGTTAGACCAACACATCTTACAAAGCCATATGAGTTCGTCACATCATATTGGCTGAATGATGTGTTGTACTAATACAAAAATGACAACATGACAACGCACACCGCTGACGAAGTCATACGATTCGTATGACCATTTTTCTTCTGCCATATGTCGTGTATGGTGACGTGAGACGGTGTGCATACAGTAGCACCCTTTGTTGTTATGTTGATGACGCCTCAAGTCATATGTGGCTTATAATGAACCATATTTAACGCCTCAAGTCAGTCAACGTGTGTTTATCAATGAGAGACCATAGAATAGTAAATTTTCCACCTAAGGAATAATAAATAGGGATGTGTAAAAAATACCGAAAACTGAAGCGTATCTGTAGTTGGGAAAAAACTGAACCAACTTGTGAATTTGGTTTTGGGTTCGGTTATCGGTTCCACAAATCTAGGAGTTAAGTGTCATTTACGTCCTTAGGTTTTAAGTGTTATTTACTTCCTTGAGCTAACTGAGTTAAAAGTTATTTTAACTGAGGTTTGTTTTTTGGATCGAAATAGCACGTTTCAAGAATGTTAGAGAGAAAATGATACAATTTTAAAATTTGGTCTAAAATGATAAAAATGGACAAACCATAAAGACGTCAATGGCACTTAACTCTAAAGAATATGACTTAGCTTTGAATAATAGAATACTTGAAATATTTGAAAAAAAAACCCACACCTATGTTCACAGAGAGGGATGGGAATCGGGTCCTTTTCAGCACACTTTAGTTGGGAGCTTGTTACTTTTATAAGTGAAATGGGTTTTAACGTGTGCAAAGGTATGTAGTGAGCAAAATAACATGCGTAATAATGTTTATAGCATGCGTAATTAGAGTTAATCTAATATTGGATATTTATGTCCGGTTCGATAAGTCAACGCTACCGACTGGGTCTTGACCCGTAAGAGTTACACCGTGGGCAACGAACTAAAATTCACTTAACCTGTTTAACTGGTAATTACGAACGACATTCGAAACAGTTCATAATTATATTTATGATCATGAGCGGGTTTATGTTAATTAATAAACTTGTTGCGGGTATTAACTGATAGACGGGTACATCGAACCGGATGAGATAACTACACCCACCTCGCCACTTGTCGCGCATGCACCCTTGCTGCGCCATTTGTCGCACATGCACCCACACTACGCCACTTGTCGTGCATGCACACTTGCATCGCCACTTGTTGCGCATGCAAAGAACCCTGGCCACTTGTTGCACATGCATATGCATGTCCGCCACTTGGCAAACATGCATGAACCTTCATGATCTATTTAATCGGACTTTGGTCTTGCATTTTTGATGATGATGAAGAACTAGAAAAGCTCTCAAAACACCACGACTTCTCCCGCCACCACCGCGGCCCGTCGTCACCGCCACCAGGGGCGAAGGTTACTTGGTGCCCGGGGGTGCACCCGCCCACCCCAATGTTTCGGTTAAAAGTGTGTAGGTTCCGATTTCTTGTACAGAAATTTTAAAAATTATATAGGATCGCCTCCCCCAATTATTTTTCTTAAATATTTATACAATATATAATAAATTAAAGTAAAGTTTGTTACCACTTTGTATATCCTAAATATTTATACAATATATAAATTAAAGTAAAGTTTGTTACCACTTTGTATATAAGTGATGGGTAGTTTTGTAAATATATTTTAACTTTTATTTGTTTAACCCTAGATTACCCACCACACAATAAACTTAATCGCAAGTTTTTATGTGTAAGAACGAGTCCTTTGAATAAATGAATTTTTTTATTTTTATTTGGAACTATTATTATTTGACCTGACCCGAATCGATACCTGACCCGACCCGAAACATAACGATAGGAATTTTTTTTTGGGTCCAATCACTTTACGCCCCCTCGAAACTTTTGGTCAAGCTCCGCCATTGACCGCCACCGCCGCTGCCGGACACCGCCGCCCCTCGCCGCCTCCAGTACCGCCGGCCACCGCCACTGCTACATGGCATATACCCGTGTTTCGTTGGTTCGTATCACTAGCATGTGTTCGTTAAACCTCGGTGTCTCAACCGGTTAGTCATTAACCGAGGTATATCTTTCTCATCGATAGTTAAGTATTCTTATCACTGTGCTCGTATTTGCATTTAACCGGATTATGTCGGGTTTCGTTTATTGTTGATCACTTGTTTATTTTTTCGTTGCGTTTTATTAATTAACTCGCTTAATTAACTGACTATTATTTATTGAACCGGGATTTGATAAATAAAATTTTAACTGATCAACATCGAAACCCAACATCTAACTAATATATAATTTGAGTTCAACCCATACGTAATTTTCATGTTTGATGGCATGCGAAATTTGAATTTTGTAAAGTGCGTATTTTAAAATGAACATCCGCACGTTAAGGAGCTATTGTACAAAACCTTCCCACTCTAATAATATAATTTTGTTATCAAAATAGTTTGAGAAAAACTCGTTCAAAATTAAGTTTTATTTTTGAGCGCCGAACAAAGGCTGGCCACCTAAGTACACCTACTGGTGAAAGGTTACCCACGCTCAGGATCGCAGTAAGCGCTGGTGACCCGACATGTCACCAATTCCAGAGGAAACCACTGCTCTGAAGGTTCATTGCGGTAAAAGCCCTGGGTTGCACAAGACATTTTATCACGAACGAGACTCCAACCGACAATCTCCCTTTGAGGAACTTGTGTGGGTCTTCATTCTCTAAGCCTCGGAAAAGTGGCAATAGGTGAATGAGTCCAGATTTCAGCTCAAAGTTTTTCACAGTAGGGTAGTTGATGCAAAGTGGTTGTTGTGGGACATCACGAGTTGCCCACTGTCTAAGGGTTTGTTCAGCTGCCATTGTAACTGCAGGAATTTGCGGTTTAGGTGAGTTTGGTTCTTGGTGGGTATGGGTAGGTGAGTGTGGTGGAGTGGTGGGTGTTTCTTGATGGGATTGTGATTCCGTTTCGGTTTCTGATTCACTTGACAAGAGTATGTCTTGCCAAATGTTGGTGACCGGAGGTGAAGATATAGAGGATGAGGAGCTTGCTAACTTCTTTCGTTGTTTTGCTTGCCTCCTTAATCTCTTTGCTGTTTTCTGTTTTCTCGATCTCCGGGTCAATCTCGAGTGGTGTACCTGTACGCAAAGATCTTGGCATAAAACGATTAAATTTGTCGTATCCCCGGCAACGGCGCCAATTTGTTGGGTGTCGAATCCAGCAAATAAATATAAAATAAACCTACTTGACACACTAAAAATAGTATGAATGGAAGTCAGGTTCGTGTCCACAGGGATACAGATTAATTAATTGATTATGCCAGAAACGTTTTAGACACAGATACGGTTGTTTTGAAGGGGGGGGGGGGGGTTAGTTTAACTAAAATGTAAAAACAATTTATAATTTTTAAATTAAAGAGAAAAGCTAATGAAAGTGGTTGGAAAAAATCAGATGTTAAAAACTAATTTCAACACCAGGGCAATTTCTTGATTCGGTTCGACTTACGACCATTAACGGTCACGATGCAATGATCCTTTTTAAATAATAGTTTGTATCGACACTAGACGTCACGCAGTTCGGACCTCCACTCTATTTAATGTCTAACCAAACACCGTTCGTTGATTAGAGCCAACCCGCTACTCTAAACTCACGCCGTTCGGATTTTAGCGTGCGGGTTGCGGGATAGAAGTATTAATTACAATCAAACACTCACGCCGTTCGGAGTGTTTAATTATATTATATGATTCTATAATAATTTTGGTTTATAGACAAACTCAAAATATTATTTTGTTCCTAGTCTCAAAAATTAAAACTTTATTAGGGTTCTAAAAATTGATTGAACTTTATTAGAAAAATTAATAAGTTGATCAGGTTTATTAACAATCTAATATTTTCCGGATCGAATCCGTAGTAAAAACACGAATCACATAAACAAACCACTAAAATAATAGAATCAAACGTGCTCGTTTCACATAAGTTTATGAACCAAATCAAAGAAAATAAACCCTGATATCGAAACTATAAGATTCTAGCCGGACATGGTGGCTAGAACAATCAATGCAAATACGAAATAAATCATCCCAAATTACAACTTACGAAAATAATGAATGCAGTTCTAGAAAAAAATCACCAAAGAGAAAAATGCCACTTTTCCTTGTCTTCTTCGATTTCGAGTGCCAGCCCCCAAAAAAATTGATCTTTTTCCTTTTTGTCCCTAGCAACCGTCCAACACTGTTTTCCCTTTTCTTCTATTAGTTTGTTGTTGATGATCATTCTTTTAATTGGCTCACCCCCAAAATCTATCACTTGCTTGACTGCTTCTATTTTTTTTTCTTGTGCTTGTTGGCAGCCCACATTTTTTATCCCAACAAATACACTCCAAATAAAAAGATTTTCTCATGACAATTAGTATTTTGGCCCAACTTCACTTCTTGTGAGGTCACGAATTTATGAACTTTAGCTTAGTCACACATCCAGCTCACTTTGTTCACTAGCTCATGAATTGGTATTTCGACGTACTCCAATTCTTTCCAATGCTTTCGTCATTCGCAATCGCTCCTCACCTACAATATCAACCAAAAACAACCAACGTAGATTCCATTCCACAAAAACAAGCGTTTCGCAAAATAACGAGGTATGACTATGAAATATGCATGATATGTGGTGAATTTTTAATGTTAATATGCTATAAAAACGTGCCAAAAAATGCAACTAACAGATAGAGAAAAGAGAGGCAAGTGTGAAGGTTGCAGCAAAGCTTCTTGGTAAGACTACAAAGATAATAGAAACACTAGAGACCCGTGACGTTCCAACCATACCGGATGACAAGAAGGCATATCTTGATGAGTGGCGCCTTTACTTTCAGCGATCCATCCCTTAAGGCAATATCCATGGATTCATTAAGCACATATGTCCATCACATGCTAGTATGTAGACCTGATATGTATTTAAATTGTGTTTTGCTTTTCTATGTTTGGTCTAATTATTTCTTTTGCGCCTCTCTGAAAGGTGATAAAGCATCTTAACAACAATCTTTCACTGAAACTTGCATCGCTGATCTTGTTTATAAACTTCAAAGTTCTTCATGTAACTCTAGATGCTTCTTTGTTTATAACGGATCGGCTACCCATCCTCATGTGACCATTTCTAAAGATTGACTTGAAATGTATTGCTATAATTTTCTGCTACAGGCTTATTTTTGTCTAATGCAGTTGGAGTTCTTTGATCTCATGAACCTGGGTAGAGGCCAAGTTGCGTATATATTCTGTTTTAAATGACAGTCAGTTGTCGTTCAACGAGGACTACAATTCAGATGTACATTCAGTGTTTTGATTTGAAGTATTATTTAACAAATTAATTTGAAATGTGATGTTCCACAATCTAAATCCATCGCTAAAGAGCCAACATCTTTAGAAAAATGTTATTAGCAAGTGCAACGGATTGGGTGGTTGCTAATGGAGAACACATGAAAAGAAATTGCCAGTAAATTTATCTAATGTTTGCTAATTAGCTACAGAATACTTTAGTCATTGCTAATAATTGGTGTCGTTTGTAATCGGAAAGTTCGCAACTAATTGTTAAATCGTGGCTAAGTTTAGTCATCTAGCAATGAATATTTTATAATCATTTAGCAACGACTTCATATTCGTTGCTAACTTTGGCTTAATGAAATTCGACGTTAAAAAAGGAAGGATGGAGTGTGGAGACTTGGAGGGACATATGCCTCTACCAAGTGGGCTAGCCCTACATTGGCAATTCATCTTTATTTAATTATAGTATAATGAAATGAAATAGGAAAATTGGTATTTAATAAACCAACCTTTGCCCAGTTGGTAAATAATAATCCAACGTACAGAATTGGTATATAATAATCCTACCTATCAACATGTTGGCACTCAATGGACCTCCGTTAGTTTTTTTTAACTGAAGTTAGTTTTTAAGTTTTATTTATTACACAAACAGTCCCTGTAGTTGTAATTTACTATGAGTTAATAGCCAAAATGGTCCCTGAGGTTAATAGCCACCCACCGCCACCACCATCACCACCACCACCGCACCGCCACCACCGCCACAGCACCGCCACCACCACCACCACCACCACCGCACCGCCACCACCATCGCCACAGCACCTCCACCACCGTAACCATCGCCACAGCACCACCACCACCACCACCACTGCACCGCCACCACCACCACCGCCACCGCCACAGCACCGCCACCACCAAAAATCATTCAAGCTACAACTTCATTCCTCCAAAACAAACTACCACAAAATCCTCAGTCCCTCTCTTCTCCTCTCTCACTACATCAGGTCGCCGGCGACCTCTCCGGCACCTCAGTTCACCGATAAGCACCCACCTCTCATGATGTTCTGCAACATACACCCCCCCACTCGATTCCCGGTGGGTAACAGTGACGGCGGCGCTTTATTCCGTCGAGCGAGACCCACCCCCTCCTCCGACAACTCACTCACGCCACCTCCACCCTCCTATGCCAGTCCGGGAAATCGAGAAACAAGATCGGAGAAGCAGGAGGAACGGCGGAGATCGAAGACGGCACCGGAGCTCGAAGACGCATCACGACGGAACTTACGGGTCGATAGTTCGGTACATTTTCTGTTTGTTCTAAATCCTTTTCCTTCGTTTAATCCTCTGCAAAAGAAAAATTAGATTGTTTTGATATCTTTAAGCACTCATAAAAACTGCAACATGGAATACAAAGGAACGATCAGTAAATTAAAGAAAACTGTGATATATTTATAAATCATATCAAACAGTGACATATTCATAGAGATCAAATTATGTATAAATTGATTTATATAGGAAAATTGGTATTTAATTGTGGTGGTGGTGGTGGCGGTGCGGTGGTGGTGGTGCTGTGGTGATGGTTACGGTGGTGGCGATGGTGGTGGTGGTGGCGGTGGCGGTGCGGTGGTGGTGGTGGTGGTGGCGGTGCTGTGGCGGTGCGGTGGTGGTGGTGGGTGGCTATTAACCTCAGGGACCATTTTGGCTATTAACTCATAGTAAATTACAACTACAGGGACTGTTTGTGTAATAAATAAAACTTAAAAACTAACTTCAGTTAAAAAAAACTAACGGAGGTACATTGAGTGCCAACATGTTGATAGGTAGGATTATTATATACCAATTATGTACGTTGGATTATTATTTACCAACTGGGCAAAGGTTGGTTTATTAAATACCAATTTTCCAATGAAATATTACATCAAGATATAAAAAAATTAAAGATACTTGCATCATTAAATTAATTAAAGTAATGAATTAAATATGATAAGAGAGTTGTTTAAGGATCAGTAGTATGCTAGAAATTGTCTCAAAACATGTTAATGATTGGTTTTATAAGAAGTTACAATATTGATTTGTAATTGTGAATATAAAATTAATATTAAGAGTGAGGCTAAACGTGTCATATCTTACATAAGGGATACGTTTGATCTCACCCTTATTAATCTTAGAGTAAAATGCACGGATAGTCCCTGTGGTTTTGCAAAGTTTCAGCTATAGTCCCTAGATTTTGGAAATTACACTCATAGTCCCTGTGGTTTGACAGTTTGTTACGCGGATAGTCCCTGGAGTGGATGGGGGTTAGTTTTCTCAGTTAAGTTGGTGTGAAATGACTAAAATACCCTTAATATAAAATAAAATAAACAAATCAAGTACTAAATATTAAATTATATATTTGTTCTCCCTGGTCTTCCTGATCAATCATCATCATCATCATCATCCAGTCATCATCATCATTATCATCTCAATTCAAAAACCTAGTTCCACGAATCTTCATCTGATGAAATTAATCAAATGGTGTTGCACCAACAAATCAAATAATAGTCATAGATCATAACTGACCTCCGTCCTTTGATCTTCTCCGGTGAAGAAACACCATCCATCGCCGTCGTCCAATTTCACATACAATCAGACAACCACTACCTTGGCGTTCGATTTCACAGAGTTTCCCCTTGTTATGCTTCAATTTGGTCATGAATTGATGGACAAAAATAGCGATTGCGTTTATTTGGGGGTTTCATCGTCATCACTAAGAATCGCCATCGAGTTTATTTGGCCGAGTTTGCTAGGGGGCTTCATCGAGTTTGCTTTGGGGCTAATCAGGTTCGTGTTTACAAATTAGGTTTCGATTTACTTTAGTATGAATTAGTGGTTGGAGTCGGAGAAGGTGTTGTTGACGGTGGTTATGGTGGAGAGGATTGTTATACCTTTGAATGATGGTGGTTGTAGTGGTTATTGACGGGAGGTGGACTGGTAGTGATGGTTGGTTGTATGCGGGTAGGTTGTCGGATTTGAAGGTGAAAGGTGAGTGGTGTTAGGTAGTGGATGATGGTGAACGCAGTGGTGTATGGTGGTGACGACGGGTGTTGTGGGGGTGGGTGGTGGCAGGTGGTTGTGAGGGGGTTGTGGCAAGTGGTGGTGTTAGTGACGGCAGGTGGTGGTGGGGTTTGCCTGAGAAAGAGAGAGTAGAGAGAGTAGAGTGTGCATTTTAGAGAGAGAGTCATTGTGTGTGTGTTAATATATATATATATATAATATGTGGGTGTGAATTATTTCTCATATTTTAATAAAAGCAAGGGGTAATTTTGTAATTTCACATGGCCTTAACGAAGAAAACTAACCCCCATCCACTCCAGGGACTATCCGCGTAACAAACTGTCAAACCACAGGGACTATGAGTGTAATTTCCAAAATCTAGGGACTATAGCTGAAATTTTGCAAAACCACAGGGACTATCCGTGCATTTTACTCATAATCTTATATCCACAATTACTAAGGGGCTGTTTGGTAGCCTCTGAATGGTCATTAAGAGGCTACCTCTTAATGGAACCATTAAGAATTTTACCAATGAGAAGGTAGAAGAATATGACATGTGATGATTTACCATTCAGAGGTTACCTCTTAACCATTCAGACTTGAGGTTACCTCTTATTCATTCAGAGGTTTTAAACCATTAAGATGTAGCATCTGAATGGTCATTAAGAGGCTACCAAACAGCCCCTAAATTAGCCTGACTAATTTAGTAAGGGAACGGTTGTACATTTAATAAAATTATAGCCTATTTGAGAGTAGTGGTGCACAAATCGGGTTTTCGGGTAGGACCGGGTTTCGGGTAGGATCGGGTTCGGGTAGGATCGGGTTTTAAAAAATCGGGTTTTTTTAAAAACCGGGTCGGGTCCGGGTCCGGGTTTTCTACCAAAAATGTATACCCTATATACCCGGGTCCGGGTAGGGTTCGGGTCGGGTTTTATAAAACCCGGGTATTATAATACCCTATTTCCGGGTTCGGGTCCGGTTCGGGTATTCATCGAGTAGGGTTCGGGTATGCACCGGGTATTAAGAAACCCACATCGGGTTGGGAAAAAACCGCATCGGGTAGAGCGGTTGCGGTTGTGGCTGGAGAAGGCTAGACGAGTGATGCAGGTGGCTCAAGCAATTGCATGTTGGGCCGAAAAAAATCAAATGAGAACAACCAGGACCAGCCATGCATTGTCACGAGATTTAGTGGGGTTTTGGTTTAGTTCTTTTGGGCTTTGAAAAGAAATATGTGGATTACATAATTTTGTTTATCATAAGAACTAGAAACCTAATACTTAAACAAGATTCATTACATCAAAGTGCATACATAATTTTGTAAAATCATAAGAACTAGAAGTCTTAATGCATACATAATTAAACAAGATTACATCAAAATCGGGTTTTTTTAAACCGGGTTTCGGGTATAAACCGGTTCCGGGTTCGGGTTCGGGTATTTATAAAACCGGTTTCGGGTATAAACCGGGTATAAAAAAAACCGGTTCCGGGTTCGGGTTTTAGATCAAATATGCATACCCGGTCCCTACCCTACGGGTAGGGTCGGGTTCGGGTTCGGGTATTAAAAACCCGGGTTTTATAATACCCGGTTCCGGGTTTTTTTTTCGGGTCCGGGTTCGGGTTTTTTGTGCACCACTATTTGAGAGAGTATACATTTAGCAAAATTCATGTTAACTAGCTTTAAATAAAAAAATACGGAAAAAAAAAGCCCACATGGGCCTCTCCAACCCTTGTGGCTTTAAACCTGTCCTGTTCATTCATGGAAACGTGTACATATATTATTACCAATAAATAGTGACGGATACAGAATTTTATTCTAATGAGTTTCTTTTGGTAAATGATCACTAATTTTTTTTAAATTCTACAAAGTTCTCACTAATTTTTTCCGTTTTTTCCAAATGCACTGTGTTCCTGGGAACCCACAAATGTGCGCTGGATCCGCCCCTGCCAATAAAATATTTTGCACGTTCTAGTTTTGTCATTAATATATGAGGTAACTTTATAGAAATGTAATAAAGTTTGGCAAGTGTCTCAATTAAGTCACTACAACTTTTTTTGTCTCTTTAAAATCATTGAAGTTTTATTTATCGTTCTAATACTATGTAATTATTAGGTTACCAGGTTACATTGGTGATGTGTCAGGTTTTATTTAAAATTTTTAATCTTTAATATGATGTGGAATTTAGTTAATGACAATTTCTCTTGCTTTAATATATGGCATTTTCTTTAGGGAAAATGTCACGAAAATGTAACCAAGTTTGCTCATTGTTTCAATTAAGTCTTCCAAAGTTTTTTTTGTCTTTGTAAGGTAACTAAACTTTAAATTAGTGTCTTAATAGTGTGTAATTACCAGGTTATCAGGTTACCATCCTAACCTATTTAATTTTTTTTATATGATATATGTTCACACATCCCCTTTTCATCTCCTTATCAATTGGCTCACTCACTATCTTCATCGCATCCACTGTGACAACCCTCAAATTTACATGTATCCGTACAATTTATAAATAATAATTAAAGTGCTTGATGATTGTGCTAAATTATTTAACTGCTCTCTGATTACTGTGTTATACTTACATGTGCGTGTTAGCATACTAGTAGTATGCAGAAAACTTGACTAAATGGTCCTGAATATTTTCCTATGTGTTAGGAATTAATTGTGTTACAAAAATATATATAATAGACACTTAACGGAATAATTAAACACTTTAACGAAACAGTATCCGACCGAACAATCGGACATTACCCGGGACACCAAATATTTGTCAAACACATTGTGTTATTATTTCTTGGCTAGTTATGGTCCCCGTATACCATAACACCCACTAAAAATCAACATACTAATATATGGAAGTATTACACTTGGATTTAAACTAGCATTTACCAATTACCATAAAAACTTACACTTAGCCGCCCCCTCCCATACCCGATTTCGGTCATCCAAAGGGCCCACAAGAATCCCCACCAAATATTTGCCAAGATATATTTGGATCTTGCTTAGATTGCTTGTGATCTTTCTTGATTTTATTAGATACATTACTTGATTTTGCAAGATACTCTAGATTTCCTTGGATTTTATTAGAACTGGGAAGTTACACTTGGACCCCCTCCCATGCTTACTTACGGTCACAAAGGACCCACCAAAGATCACACCATACTTTCCTAGATATTGTTTCATATCTTATTTGGATCTTTACTTGTTGTGGTGGACAAGATATTAGAAGAAGAGATTTATAAGCATGGGTGCAAGATTCACCATATCATTTCATCCAATACCCCACTCCATCTCCCTCATCTCTCTCCCTTCCTCTCGGTCATCCACATCCGCCCCCATCACCACCACTTCACAACCATCCTCTTCCATTAAAATGTTCCATTCAAGACCTTAAGGTGGTACAAGGAAGCTTGCAACTTGTAGAAGCTTCAAAGGATCTTTGTTCTTGCTTGTTCATCACCATTTCTTATCATCTTCTTCACTAGATTTTCCCTAGCCTTGTGCTAGTAGTAAGTCTCTATTTAACTCTTGTTCATGTCCATTTTGTGTAGAGAAAGATGTCATATGTTAAACCTACAAGAACACTAAAAAAGGTTTAAACAAGAAGATGAAACATGATGTATTTATGTTAGTATGAAATTGTTTTGATATGTACTGATTATTTGCTGATTTACTTGTTAATATTGATGTTAGATGTTGTTGTGATCACTAAACATGCTAACGGAATCAATCGAACACACTTTAAAATGTTAAAAGCTGAAAACAGTTTGCTGATTTATGATTACAGCCAACTTCAGTTGGCTGTAACCGAACCTTAATAAAGCGAAAAATGTATTTTCTGAAGTCTAGATTTATGTATTATGAAATACGGTTCTAATGGCACTGGAATCATAATTTTTGGACTTCGTTTACTATTTTTAATGACCCTTTTAAAAACAGCAGCTGAAGCTGAGTTTTTGCTGCAGTAAATCAGTGATGTGTTTTTGGTCATAAATGGAAATCTATGATGAATCAACTCCTGAAATTTGTACAGTAGATGATAACTGATGTATTTGTAATTACCCCACTGGAATTTCGTAAATCGGACTCTCGATGAATTTTAAATAAATTATTCCGTGGACTGCAGTCAGAAAAAGATAAATCTGAGTTCAGTCCGGAAAATGAATTTTTATAAAATATTGGTGATGAATTGGATCCCGAGATTTTTACACAATAATATTTGGATCGTTTAAGACCTTCTGTAAAAAGTTGGGAATTTTTGAAACAAGTTAACTATTTTATTAAAATCCCCGAAAACAGCCCAGTTTTGAATATAAAAGCTGAAACGACATAAGTAGTGATTTGCGTGTCTAAATGTCGGGTAGGTTATCCGAGAATGATATTACATGTTATATGTCTATAAAAGTGTTATGTGCAATGTCGTATGTTTGTTTATGAGTGGGGAATGGATGGGAAGTTTATATGGGCATGAACCGTTAAAGTGATGCATGTTATGTGATAGATACGTGTAGGAACTTTGTGTTCTATTTGAAGTCACTAATAAACTGAGTGGTAATCATACTAGGACGTGATTGACCGACCTTGACTGTTAGCTATTTTTGAGAGTCAAACCGAGCAACCGAGGTGAGTTCACACTTTCTACAAGGCATGGGATTCCTGGTGGTTTGGGAATGGGTTAAGAAACTAAAATGTAATCTACATATCCTCCTTGGGTAGGATATGTACGGCCATCCTCCATAGGTAGGATGCCATTATTAATCCTACGAATTCACCTTGTGCAGAATACGTACGTTCGTCCTCCTTGGGTAGGACAACAACCTTAAAACTTACTAGACAAAACTCTATCACCTAAGCCCTCAAATTTATATTGACTTAATCGTCGAGGCCGATGGCGAGCGGGTCATTAGTTAATAGCGCTATTAGGTTTAACAAACCTCACACCGTGTCGTCCGAACGGGCGTGTACTAATGGACTATGCCAAACTGTCAATGATGATAGAACATTGATGTAGGGCACGTTATTCGTCAGTTGTCGATATCAAGACAGTCTAGTGGTTTACATGGGGAAAACCCCCACTAATTATAGGTATGATTTGGGTAATAAAAAGAATCTGGTTAAATATACTTTCAACTAAGGGGTAACCCCCACGACATATAAGCCAACGAAAGTCAAACCACGTTTTCAGAAACAACTTAAAACTAAACAACCAACCGTGAACTCACTCAACTTTGTTGTTGACTCGTTGTTACATGCCTTACAGGTCGCTAGACGCTTATGGAGCTTGCACGAGGAAGAAGTCGTTGTGGGATGCGGACTGTTATGTCCCGTACTTGATCATTGAACTTTATAAACTATGGAACTTATGTTTTGGGTTAACGTCTTATGCTTCCGCTGCTTAAATTAAACTTGGTTAATTTACTTTTGGTCACCAATCGTATTGTGGTCAGTTTTATTTACTTAATTATTGTGTTCAATATGATTGGTGGCTCGATCCTGGTCATGTCACGCCTCCAAGCGGTGGTACCCCGCAGGGTGGATTTTGGGGGTGTGACAGATTGGTATCAGAGCCATTGGTTATAGTGAACTTGGTTTTAAAAAGAGGAAAAGCTTTTTGATAAAACCAGACTATAACCTGTACAGTGCTCAACGATCCACAACGACGCTTCGCTCCATGTGCAAGACTCAACACCATAGGTGAAATGGTTTATGCTTATATTGCATGTCTACTAGTTTACATAGTACATTGCATGCTTAGTTAATATAACAACTGATAATTGAAACCCTGTGTGTTTGCTCTCTTCTGTCACCCCACACTTACGCACCTTGCGACACCTTTCTTACGTGTGTTCCTTTGATGTGAAGATCATGAGTGGACGACGACATGACCCAGGGTCAGCTGACGACCTTGATTAACGAACGGATTGCTGAGGCCTTAGCAACCCAAACAGGGAGTCAACCCATGCACCCTCAAACCCGCATGGGCACTTTCAAGGCATTCTTGGAATGCAAACCTCCCACTTTCGACGGCACTGGAGGAGCGATCGACCTTCTGCACTGGATCCGAAGAATCGAATATACATTCGAAGAAAGTGAAAGCCCTGCCGGCAAACGAGTAGAGTACGCTACTGTCATGTTGCAAGGGAAAGCGTATTCTTGGTGGAACGCACAAGTTCAGATGCTCGGATTGGCAGACGCAAATGCCACCCTCTGGAGCGACTTCAAGGATTTGATTAAGGAAAAATTCTGCCACCTGGACAACATTCTGGAACTTGAAACAGAGTATTATGGTTTGAAGATGGAAGGATCAGAAATTGAGGCGTACACAAAGAGGTCCAACGACTTGGCTGACTTATGTCCTAACTTGTCACGACCCATATCTAGACGGATCAAGCTATACCTCAGAGGCTTAGTCCCGGAGATCCAAGGGTTTGTAATTGAGGCCAACCTTTCCACAATCCAGCAAGTCATTCGTTTGGCGCACCAACTCACCGATCAGGCGGTGGAAGACGGCAAGCTACCCAAGCGCGTTAGCACTACTGCTACTGGTGCTCCCAGCAATGACAAGCGCAAGTGGGATGGAAATTCGGGCAGGGGTTCCACTCCAGTTCAGTCCCAGTCCCAGCAGCGAAATACAGATGAACACAGGAGCCCCAGTCAGCAGTTTTCTGGAAATCAAGGTCAGGGTGAATACAGGGGAAATCACCCTAAGTGCAATCGATGTAGTTTGCACCACAGCGGGCCGTGCAACAAGGGTCGTTGTCAGAGATGTAACAAGCCTGGACATAAAGCCAGAGATTGCAGGAGCTCACGTCCTGCGAATCAGGATCGACAACAGCAGCCACAAGCTCCCCAGAACCAACAGCCACCCCAGCAGGGTAATAAGGGATGCTTCCAGTGCGGTGCTGAAGATCACTTCGAGAGACACTGTCCACAGCTGAATCAGAATCAAAATCCGAGCAGCAACCAGGGCAACGGGAACAATAGCGGAGACAATAAGGACAACCGCAGGACTTGTGAGCATGAGTTCCTGAATGGACAAGAGGAAGAAAGAAACAACCCCAACGTTGTGGCGGGTAAGTTCCTACCAGACAATTTCTTTGTTTCTATCTTAGATGATTCGGGTGCCGATGTTAGATATGTGTTCCTAAGGGTTAGTCAGGTGCTTAAGCGAACCCCATTACCCTTAAAAACACCAAACATGTTGTAGAACTAGCTAATGGTGAAAGTCTTAAGGGCACACACAGTTAAGGGTTGTAACCTCATCTAGCTCCGTCAGAACTTGAAGAACTGTCCACGCAATTACAAGAACTCTTGGAAAAGGGTTTCATACGTCCTAGCTCTTCGCCCTGGGGAGCTCCAGTCTTGTTTGTAAAGAAGAAAGACGGTACTTTCAGAATGTGTATCGACTACCGCGAACTCAACAAGGTGACTGTGAAGAATCATTATCCTCTTCCACGCATTGACGACTTGTTCGACGAGTTACAAGGGTCGAGCTATTACTCTAAGATTGATTTGAGATCGGGATACCATCAGCTGAGAGTCCGAGATGAGGACGTCTCCAAAACAGCATTCAGAACTCGTTACGGCCATTACGAGTTTCTGGTTATGCCTTTCGGATTAACGAATGCACCAGCGGTCTTCATGGACCTCATGAACCGAGTATGCAAACCTTGCTTGGATAAGTTCGTTATTGTTTTTATCGACGACATCCTGATCTATTCTAAGAGTCAGGAGGAACACGAGCAGCATCTACGCCTTATGCTGGAACTTCTTCGAGCAGAGCAACTGTATGCCAAGTTTTCGAAATGTGACTTCTGGCTTCGCGAAGTCCACTTTCTAGGCCATGTGGTAAACAAGGATGGAATTCATGTTGACCCATCCAAAGTAGACTCAATCAAGAACTGGCCTACACCCCGTACACCAACAGAAATCCGCCAATTCTTGGGTTTGGCAGGATATTACAGAATATTTATAAAGGATTTCTCAAAGATTGCGCAACCTCTCACTTCATTGACTCAGAAGGGTGTCACCTATCGTTGGGGTGATGCACAGGAGTCTGCATTTCAACACTTGAAAGATAGACTTTGTAGCGCGCCTATCCTCTCATTGCCTGAAGGCACAGATGATTTTGTGGTTTATTGCGACGCTTCCATCCAAGGACTGGGTTGCGTGTTGATGCAACGTGACAAGGTCATTGCCTACGCATCACGCCAACTTAAAGTTCACGAAAGGAACTACACTACGCATGACTTGGAGCTGGGAGCAGTTGTTTTCGCGCTTAAGATATGGAGACATTACCTGTACGGTACCAAGTGCACCATTTACACCGATCACAGGAGTCTCGAGCATATCTTCAAGCAAAATGAGTTAAACATGCGACAACGCCGATGGGTCGACCTCTTGAATGATTATGAATGCGCTATCAAGTATCATCCGGGTAAAGCCAATGTTGTGGCCGACGCCCTCAGTCGAAAGGATATTATACCTAAGCGTGTACGTGTGTTACAGCTTACCATCCAATCTAGTCTTCCTGCTCAAATTCGTGATGCTCAGGTCGAAGCATTGAAAACAGAAAACATCAGGGCTGAGTCCTTACGAGGATCGAGGCAGTGGCTAGAACAAAAGGAAGACGGCGCCTACTATGTAACAGGGCGCATCTGGGTTCCGCTTTACGGAAACTTACGCGAGCTTGTGATGGACGAAGCGCACAAGTCTCGTTATTCAGTACACCCTGGTTCGGATAAGATGTACCATGATCTCAAGACTACATACTGGTGGCCTGGCATGAAAGCCCATATAGCAACCTACGTTAGCAAATGCTTGACCTGTGCGAGAGTCAAGACCGAATATCAGAAACCCTCAGGCCTACTTCAACAACCAGAGATACCTAAATGGAAATGGGAGCAAATTTCCATGGATTTCGTTACTGGCCTGCCTAGATCTCAACGCGGAAATGACACTATTTGGGTAATAGTGGATCGATTGACCAAGTCTGCACATTTTCTGGCTATCAAGGAAACCGACAAGTTTTCTACTTTAGCAGACGTCTATCTAAAGGAAGTGGTATCAAGGCACGGAGTGCCAACCTCCATCATCTCTGATCGTGACCCACGTTTTACATCCGAATTGTGGCAAGCTATGCACAAGTCCTTTGGTTCTCGATTAGACATGAGCATGGCATATCATCCACAGACGGATGGGCAATCTGAACGCACCATCCAGACCCTTGAAGACATGCTTAGGTCGTGTGTAATCAATTTTGTTAATGGCTGGGAAAAGCACCTCCCGCTAGTGGAGTTCTCATATAACAACAGCTACCACACCAACATCCATGCCGCTCCATTCGAGGCATTGTACGGACGTAAGTGCCGATCACCTCTTTGCTGGGCAGAAGTTGGCGACAGCCAAATCACTGGCCTAGAACTTGTAATAGACACGACTGAGAGGATTGCTCAGATACGACAGCGGATGGCGGCAGCCCGTAACCGTCAGAAAAGCTATGCGGATAAGCGAAAGAAACCACTCGAGTCCCAGGTTGGGGATCGAGTGTTACTCAAAGTCTCGCCTTGGAAAGGTGTAGTCCGCTTTGGCAAACGAGGCAAGTTCAATCCGCGTTATGTCGGACCATTCGAAATCATTGAGAAAATTGGCAAAGTCGCTTAAAGGCTGAATCTACCGGCAGAGCTCAGCGGAGTTCACAACGTATTCCACGTGTCAAATCTGAAGAAGTGTCTGTCAGACGAGACCCTTATAGTTCCTCTTAAGGAGCTCACTATCGACGACCAGCTGCGATTCGTCGAGGAACCAGTAGGGATTACGGATCGAGATGCTAAGATCCTAAAGCGTACCAGGATACCTCTTGTCTGAGTTCGTTGGGATTCCCGTCATGGCCCAGAGTATACCTGGGAACGAGAAGACCAAATGAAACTCAAGTATCCTCAGCTGTTTAAGAAAAGTGCAACCACTACTGAGACTGAAGCTACTGCAGAATTTCGGGACGAAATTCCAAATCAACAGGGGGATGATGTGACACCCAAGAAAACCAGGAAACCAACACAACTTAACTAGCTTCCTCAATAACCACGCGCTAAATTTCGGGACGAAATTCTCTTAACAGGGGGAGAATGTGACAACCCTCAAATTTACATGTATCCGTACAATTTATAAATAATTATTAAAGTGCTTGATTGTAACAACTCTCATCAAAAGTCCTAATTATTATTTGAATTTGGCCAATAGGAAACCCTAATTGAGAAACCCAAGCAATTCTGAACTAACCCTAAAATTTTCAGAACAAACGGAATCAGGATCAGGGCCCCTAAAACTCAAGGGGGGTATACCCTAGTTAGCGATTATCTAAAATTACTCGCTGTCAAAATTCGAAATTAAGAATCTGTCAAGTCAGCAAAGCTAGTCCCAACCGTGGCTACCCTATAACCTATTTTTAACCCTTACGCACCGTAACAATTTGAGTTTTACGGTCCGTAAGAATCCTTACGCACCGCAACAATGAGAGGCTTACGGTGCGCAAGCTTGACTAAATTTTAGGTATAAATAGAGGGCCTTGGGACTCGACTTCTGGTGTTCAAACGACGTAGAACTTAGCTGTATGTACTGAGATACGTCTTAATTATCACAATTAACACACACAAATCTCGAATCGCTGCCGCAATCAGGGTAATAACTCGATCGCTATTACGATTCAACGTCCGATCGATTATAACTATCCAACGATTGTTTAAGTGCCGCTCAAATTGAGTTTATACTTTGTTAATTCATCGTGATTTCGACTTGAATGTTTGAGTGCTGTTCGAACTCGGACTATACTCTGTCATTCGTTGTGAATCCGCTGAATTGTTAAGTATTGCACTTGTAAATCGTTGTGAGGGTTTAATCTCGTGAATTGTCGTAACTGCTGTATTAGTTACTAACCTGTTTGTGTGTGCATTGTTATTTAAATTAGGTTAATCAAGGCTAATCAGTAGGCTTATACTCTGCTCGTTAAATCTACAATGTGAGTCATTCTCTTTTTATCAACTGTTTTACAATACACCAAATTATTTTTCAAAGTTATAATTACAGTGATTAAGTTTATGTAATCACCAAATTACAGCCGGTATGTGGGGTATTGTGCACATTACTACTGTTGTTGTCACTTTAGGTGGGCGAACCTAATTAGTGATATTCGTCATTCATTGGGGCAGCCAATGGTGATATGACCACAGTCACCGAAATGAGTCGAGTGACAAATACTGTGGGTAGTTGGTTTGATATCAGAAACATTGTAATATCTCTTAATACTGTGAATTATAACAAACGAGTCGTTTTAGGAAAACCGAATGATTCACTCAGTATTTCCCCGCTGACAAAACCTTTCTCAAACATGTTTCAGGTGATCTGTTGTGAGCAAAGGAAAAGTGCCATGGAGCACTACAAGCTTAGAAAAGTGGCTCAATGTAAATAAATAAAGAAACATGTTTTGAGAAATAAAGATTTCCCAGCGAAATCACTTTATTGTAAATTATAGGATTTATCCCTATATTATATATAAACGAGCAGTTTTAATATTAATCGATCCTGGTTTAAAAGACTTCCGCTGTCATTTAATTAGATACCATCGGATTTCCTGCCTCGCGGCTCTGGACCAGGTCAAACTGGGGCCAAGGGCCGTGACAGGAAAAGGTGGTATCAGAGCCACTGATTTAAGCTTACTATTGATTTTAGCCTATTAAAGTAATCGAGAGATACTTAGGAAAATTAATTGCCATTCTGTGAAAACATGGTTTATTAACTGATTAATTGTTGAGTTACAGTATGGGTAAACAAAAGCTTTCTGCTATCTACCACAAATTAGATACTGCACCCACAGAAAAAGGAACCTCTTCCTCCAAACACCCAGCAAATCTGGAAGAAGGGATTTTTGTCCGTAAAGCAAATTATGAAAATCCTCTCACCAAAGATAAAAGAAATTCGATTCTTAGAAAGGGACAGGAGAAAATAAAGAAACCCCAAGTCAAGAAAGTGAGGTTTAATTCAGAAATCCAGGAATTAGACAATAGGCCACCTTGGGAAGACACATTAGATGAAAAATGGGCAAACCTTTATATGCTAGCTACCGTAGCAGAGAATGCAAACCTCTAAACTATCAATAAGCCTGGTCTAGTAGAAAATTAATCTCCAGTAAATAAATAAAGTATAGTGTGTTCTCTTTCATGTAGTCTTTTGTATAAATCCGTATGCAATAAAACTTTAATGTTTATTGTAAAACTTTGTTCCAAAGTTTTAACTTAGCATTTTTGTGCATTTTGCATATATACTATCCAGCATGAGTGAGATATCGGAAGCATTTCAGAATCTCAACCTCTACCCAGTACCAATTGAAGTCTCCCACGACTTTACTGGTTATATTGCTGACATAGAGGAACCACTGGAATTCCAAGCTCCACCGCTGGAAAAAGCAAAACTTAAAAAGAAAAGAAGATATGTAGGATGGAGAAAAGTGCGCAGGAGAAAGCCAGTTACTAGGAAACTCCCCAAAATAGAAAACCCTATAGAAAAAGGAAAAGGAATCGAAATCGGAGAAAGTTCTAAACCAGCAGAGATAGAAATCAGGAAAGATTCTAAACAAAAAGGAATAGAAATTGGAGAGAGTTCTAGACAATCTAAAGAAATCACATTTCAAGACGAAATAGACCGTCTACTAGCAAATTGTGATGTCATTAGCCCTATCCATAATAATCTATATCCTTACATAGAAACCCAACTTCCTGTAAATCTGGAACCAGCTATTCCAGACCCACTAATCCACACTCGACCTTTAGGTCAAATGGAAGAATGGTGGACAAATGACTGGCAATTCGAAAATATCATCAACAGTCCCTATTCTTTTCTTCCACAGTTTGATCCAGAACCTATCCCCAATCCTCCAATGAGCAACGAAAACTTAGCCGAACTCCGTCAGTTCGGTGAAGAGCTGATAGGTACAGGGAATAGGATCCGGGAAATAGGGGAACAAATCTCCTGGAAATACGACGAAAGGGAGCGTCGCTACTAAACTGCCAGTTGACCAAAGAATAGTGGGGTTGGGAAGAATGTCTGTATAATAATAGTAGTAGTCAAATATAACTCTGTAAAATGGGAAATAAAACATTGTAAGATAAACAGTGAGTATGGATGCCTATATAATATATAGAGCAAAATAGAAGTCGAAACATCGACAATTTTGGATACATATATCTGTGTTGTAAGATTTTATGTGCTTCTGTGTAATTGTTTTATTTATAATCATTTGATACTAATAATTATATTTATAATAATTATCAGATGGAAAACGTTGGTAATGAACCAGTTAACGAAGTTAATCAATCTGAGCAACATCCAGGGGATCAATATATGACTAGGCAGGATATAGAAAATGTCGTTGCTCAGGGAATAGCTAATGCTATTCCAGCAATAGTTGCTGCTGTTAGAAATCCAATTGAACCTCAACCAATCATTCCAAGCAAACGTCTTTCTGAAGATAACTTCAGTAACAGCGTAAACGGAGGCGGTAATCATACTAATCACGATAATGATCAACGGCAGAATCCGCTTCCTAAGAAAAGGAAAGCTGCAACAACTGGTTGCACTTTCAAAGAATTTTTTGCTTGTAAACCTGCCGAGTTTGCAGGCAATGAAGGAGCGACTGCGGCACTGCGTTGGTTAGAGAAAACCGAGGCAGTAATTGCAATAAGTAAGTGTTACGAAGAAGATCAGGTTATGTATGCGTCAAATTTGTTCAAAGAAGGGGCGCTAGAATGGTGGAACATGGTGCTACAGGCTAAAGGAAGAAATAGGGCTTATGCCATGAACTGGGAAGAATTTAAAAGTCTTGTAGAAAGAAAATTCTGTCCTGAATATGAAAAGGAACAAATGGCAAATAAGTTCCTAACCCATCGTATGGTAGGAGTAGAGTGTCGCAGTTATACTTCGACATTCTTTGAATATGCTAGAGTAGTACCAACACTGGCTTCGCCAGAACCGGTACTCATTTCCCGTTACATTTGGGGATTAATTAGTGAAATTCGTAACATCGTTAAAGCTGCGAGACCTCGCATTATTGACGATGCTGTGGAACTAGCTAATACCCTAACTGATGAACTAGTGCGTACAAGAGAGGAAGATCGAAAGAAGGAATTGGCTCAAAAGATTACCCAAGGATTTCGTGTGGGTAATGATAATAATAGATTCAAGAAAAGAGGAAGGAGACAATCTGCACAACCACCTTTCTGCAAACAGTGCAAAAAGAATCATTTTGGAAAATGCAATGTAATTTGCAACTTCTGCAAAATGACAGGACATCGTGAAGAAAATTGCAAAAAGAAAACCATAGTCTGCTATAACTGTGGAGAAACAGGACATTACAAAACAGAATGTCCTAAATTGATTAAAACCGCAGACAATAAAGGCAAACCAGCTGATGGAACAACAAAGAAGAATGCCCGAGCATTCCAGCTAACCACTCAAGAAGCTGAACTAATCCCTGACGTTATAGCTGGTACGTTCTTGGTCCATGACGTTTATGCAAAAGTATTATTTGACTCTGGTGCAAACCAAAGTTTTATCAATACTTCATTTTGCCAAGCCCTTAACTTACCCTTAACCACCCTTAGGCAAATTTTTACAGTCGAAACGGCAGACGGGAATTCTGTTAACATAAATAAGGTTTTGCAAGAAGGAAAGATAGAACTGTTAGGCCATAAGTTTTCTGCAAACCTGTTACCTATGAAGTTAGCTGGATTCGATGTAGTATTAGGAATGGATTGGTTGATAGCCAACCATGCTCGAATCCTTTGTGATAAGAATTCCGTAGAAATCCGTACTCCTACAGGAGAGGTAATTTTAATTACAGGAGATAAACCACGTAAGCCTATAAAGTTCATATCAGTAATGAAAGTTGCTAATTATGAACGAAAACAAGGAATAGTGTATATGATTTCAGTAATCATTAGCACTAAGGGTAAAGAACTTAAGGAAATTCCGGTAGTCTCAGAATACCCAGAAGTATTTCCAGAAGAACTTCCAGGATTACCACCAGATAGGGAAGTAGAGTTTAGGATTCATCTAATTCCAAGAACTACACCGATAGCCAAGGCACCTTATCGGTTAGAACCCACTGAAATGTTAGAACTAAAAACGCAATTAGATGAATTACTAAGTAAAGGATTCATACAACCTAGTTCATCCCCTTGGGGAGCACCAGTGTTGTTTGTGAAAAAGAAAGATGGATCGATGAGAATGTGTATCGATTATAGAGAACTAAATAAAGTTACAATTAAGAATCGATACCCATTACCTAGGATTGACGATCTTTTTGATCAACTTCAAGGCGCTAGGTATTTTTCTAAGATAGACTTAAGATCCGGATATCACCAGTTAAAAGTACAAGAAGAAGACATACCTAAAACTGCTTTCAGAACTAGGTATGACCATTATGAGTTTACAGTCATGCCCTTTGGACTAACAAATGCCCCAGCAGCATTTATGGACATGATGAATCGGATCTGTAAGCCATACTTGGATAAATTTGTAATCGTATTCATCGACGATATACTTATTTATTCCAAAAGTCAGGAAGAACATTGCGAACACTTGCATGCACTCTTAACTTTGTTAAGAAAAGAAAAACTTTACGCCAAATTCTCAAAGTGTGAATTTTGGCTACAAGAAGTGCAATTTTTAGGACACATGGTGAATCACGAAGGTATTCATGTAGATCCTGCTAAGATAGAGGCAATTACCAAATGGAAGGTTCCACAATCCG
Source organism: Helianthus tuberosus (assembly GCA_030545235.1). Classification (NCBI taxonomy): domain Eukaryota; kingdom Viridiplantae; phylum Streptophyta; class Magnoliopsida; order Asterales; family Asteraceae; genus Helianthus; species Helianthus tuberosus. The sequence continues at coordinate 2,600,414 of CM060422.1, read as the reverse complement.
CAATGGAAATTAGAAGTTTTATAGGTTTAGCTGGATATTATAGACGGTTTATTAAGGATTTTTCCAAGATAGCTGTACCATTAACTAAGCTAACCTGTAAAGCAGTTAAGTTTGAATGGGGATCTAAGCAGGAAGAAGCTTTTAAGATTCTAAAACATAAATTAACCAATGCTCCAATCTTAGCATTACCAGAAGGAACTGAAGATTTTGAAATATACTGTGATGCTTCAAAATTAGGATTCGGATGTGTGTTGATGCAACGCAAGAAGGTAATTGCGTATGCCTCCCGGCAGTTGAAAAAGCATGAGGAAAATTATACGACTCATGACTTAGAATTAGGAGCCATAATTTTTGCCCTTAAGATTTGGAGATATTATCTGTACGGAAGTAAGTTTACTATCTATACATATCATAAAAGTTTAAGATATATATTTGGGCAAAAAGAGTTAAATATGAGGCAAAGGAGATGGATGGAAATCCTAAGTGATTACGACTGTGATATTCAATATCATGAAGGAAAAGCAAATGTAGTTGCAGATGCCTTAAGTCGTAAGTATCATGAAAAACAACAACGAGTTCGTGCTCTTAGATTAAATCTACAAGTAGATTTAATGGAACAATTAAAGAAAGTTCAGGAAACAGCAATCAAGGACGATGCTGAAGGAATGAAAGGTTATATAAAGGAACTAGAGCAAGGAAATGATGGAATTTGGAGATTCCACAAGAAACGAATTTGGGTACCTAAGTAAGGAGAATTAAGAAATAAGATTTTAGAAGAAGCTCATAAATCTAGGTATACTATGCACCCTGGAAACAATAAGATGTACCAAGATTTAAGAAAGAATTTTTGGTGGATAGGCATGAAGAAAGATATAGCAAGATATGTTTCTAAGTGTCTTACTTGTTCACAAGTAAAGGCTGAACATCAGAAACCCTCAGGTCTACTACAACAATTAGAAATGCCTGTATGGAAATGGGAGCTTATAACAATGGATTTTGTTACTAAGTTACCCAAAACCAGAAAAGGTAATGATGCGATTTGGGTAACTGTGGACCGATTAACCAAATCTGCTCACTTTCTACCAATGAAAGAAACCTTTAGCATGGAAAGATTGGCAAAGTTGTATGTAGATGAAGTAGTATCTTTACATGGAGTCCCACTCTCCATTGTATCAGATAGAGATAGTCGTTTCACTTCTCATTTTTGGAAAAGTTTCCAGCAAGCTATGGGAACTCGACTAAATTTGAGTACTGCATATCATCCTCAAACAGACGGACAAAGTGAAAGGACAATCCAAACTCTTGAAGACATGCTCCGAGCATGTGTGATAGATTTTGGTGGAAATTGGGATGATCACTTACCTCTGATCGAATTTTCCTATAACAATAGTTATCATTCAAGTATTGAAACTGCTCCATTTGAAGCACTATATGGACGTAAGTGCAGAACTCCAGTCTGTTGGGCAGAAATAGGAGAAAGCCAATTATCAGGTCCAGAAATTGTGCAAGAAACTACTGACAAAATAACTCAGATCAAGGAAAGACTGAAAACAGCTCGATATCGTCAGAAGAGTTATGCAGATAATCGCCGCAAGCCATTAGAATTTCAAGTTGGAGATAAAGTACTCTTGAAAGTTTCTCCTTGGAAAGGAATTGTTCGATTCGGTAAGAAAGGAAAACTAAGTCCAAGATACGTAGGACCATTTTCAGTGATCCAACGTATAGGACCAGTTGCTTATCGTTTACGACTACCAGAAGAATTATCTGGAGTACATGATGTATTTCATGTATCCAATCTCAAGAAATGCTTATCAGATGAATCACTGGTAGTACCTCTTCGAGATATAGAGGTAAACGAAAAGTTGAAATTTGTTGAGAAACCTCTTCAAATTGAGGATCGAAAGATTAAGTTTCTCAAACATAAACGACTAGTTTTAGTCAAAGTCAAATGGGATTCAAAGAGAGGAGCTGAATACACTTGGGAGCTGGAATCAGAAATGAAGCGAAAGTATCCTCATTTATTCCAGTAAATCTCGAGGACGAGATTTTTATTAAGGTAGGGAGAATGTAACAACTCTCATCAAAAGTCCTAATTATTATTTGAATTTGGCCAATAGGAAACCCTAATTGAGAAACCCAAGCAATTCTGAACTAACCCTAAAATTTTCAGAACAAACGGAATCAGGATCAGGGCCCCTAAAACTCAAGGGGGGTATACCCTAGTTAACGATTATCTAAAATTACTCGCTGTCAAAATTCGAAATTAAGAATCTGTCAAGTCAGCAAAGCTAGTCCCAACCGTGGCTACCCTATAACCTATTTTTAACCCTTACGCACCGTAACAATTTGAGTTTTACGGTCCGTAAGAATCCTTACGCACCGCAACAATGAGAGGCTTACGGTGCGCAAGCTTGACTAAATTTTAGGTATAAATAGAGGGCCTTGGGACTCGACTTCTGGTGTTCAAACGACGTAGAACTTAGCTGTATGTACTGAGATACGTCTTAATTATCACAATTAACACACACAAATCTCGAATCGCTGCCGCAATCAGGGTAATAACTCGATCGCTATTACGATTCAACGTCCGATCGATTATAACTATCCAACGATTGTTTAAGTGCCGCTCAAATTGAGTTTATACTTTGTTAATTCATCGTGATTTCGACTTGAATGTTTGAGTGCTGTTCGAACTCGGACTATACTCTGTCATTCGTTGTGAATCCGCTGAATTGTTAAGTATTGCACTTGTAAATCGTTGTGAGGGTTTAATCTCGTGAATTGTCGTAACTGCTGTATTAGTTACTAACCTGTTTGTGTGTGCATTGTTATTTAAATTAGGTTAATCAAGGCTAATCAGTAGGCTTATACTCTGCTCGTTAAATCTACAATGTGAGTCATTCTCTTTTTATCAACTGTTTTACAATACACCAAATTATTTTTCAAAGTTATAATTACAGTGATTAAGTTTATGTAATCACCAAATTACAGCCGGTATGTGGGGTATTGTGCACATTACTACTGTTGTTGTCACTTTAGGTGGGCGAACCTAATTAGTGATATTCGTCATTCATTGGGGCAGCCAATGGTGATATGACCACAGTCACCGAAATGAGTCGAGTGACAAATACTGTGGGTAGTTGGTTTGATATCAGAAACATTGTAATATCTCTTAATACTGTGAATTATAACAAACGAGTCGTTTTAGGAAAACCGAATGATTCACTCAGTATTTCCCCGCTGACAAAACCTTTCTCAAACATGTTTCAGGTGATCTGTTGTGAGCAAAGGAAAAGTGCCATGGAGCACTACAAGCTTAGAAAAGTGGCTCAATGTAAATAAATAAAGAAACATGTTTTGAGAAATAAAGATTTCCCAGCGAAATCACTTTATTGTAAATTATAGGATTTATCCCTATATTATATATAAACGAGCAGTTTTAATATTAATCGATCCTGGTTTAAAAGACTTCCGCTGTCATTTAATTAGATACCATCGGATTTCCTGCCTCGCGGCTCTGGACCAGGTCAAACTGGGGCCAAGGGCCGTGACATTGATGATTGTGCTAAATTATTTAACTGCTCTCTAATTACTGTGTTATACTTACATGTGCGTGTTAGCATACTAGTAATATGCAGAAAACTTGACTAAATGGTCCTGAATATTTTCCTATGTGTTAGGAATTAATTGTGTTACAAAAATATATATAATAGACACTTAACGGAATAATTAAACACTTTAACGAAACAGTATCCGACTGAACAATCGGACATTACCCGGGACACCAAATATTTGTCAAACACATTGTGTTATTATTTCTTGGCTAGTTATGGTCCCCGTATACCATAACACCCACTAAAAATCAACATACTAATATATGGAAGTTTTACACTTGGATTTAAACTAGCATTTACCAATTACCATAAAAACTTACACTTAGCCGCCCCCCCCATACCCGATTTCGGTCATCCAAAGGGCCCACAAGAATCCCCACCAAATATTTGCCAAGATATATTTGGATCTTGCTTAGATTGCTTGTGATCTTTCTTGATTTTATTAGATACATTACTTGATTTTGCAAGATACTCTAGATTTCCTTGGATTTTATTAGAATTGGGAAGTTACACTTGGACCCCCTCCCATGCTTACTTACGGTCACAAAGGACCCACCAAAGATCACACCATACTTTCCTAGATATTGTTTCATATCTTATTTGGATCTTTACTTGTCGTGGTGGACAAGATATTAGAAGAAGAGATTTATAAGCATGGGTGCAAGATTCACCATATCATTTCATCCAACACCCCACTCCATCTCCTTCATCTCTCTCCCTTCCTCTCGGTCATCCACATCCGCCCCCATCACCACCACTTCACAACCATCCTCTTCCATTAAAATGTTCCATTCAAGACCTTAAGGTGGTACAAGGAAGCTTGCAACTTGTAGAAGCTTCAAAGGATCTTTGTTCTTGCTTGTTCATCACCATTTCTTATCATCTTCTTCACTAGATTTTCCCTAGCCTTGTGCTAGTAGTAAGTCTCTATTTAACCCTTGTTCATGTCCATTTTGTGTAGAGAAAGATGTCATATGTTAAACCTACAAGAACACTAAAAAGGGTTTAAACAAGAAGATGAAACATGATGTATTTATGTTAGTATGAAATTGTTTTGATATGTACTGATTATTTGCTGATTTACTTGTTAATATTGATGTTAGATGTTGTTGTGATCACTAAACTTGCTAACGGAATCAATCGAACACACTTTAAAATGTTAAAAGCTGAAAACAGTTTGCTGATTTATGATTACAGCCAACTTCAGTTGGCTGTAACCGAACTTTAATAAAGCGAAAAATGTATTTTATGAAGTCTAGATTTATGTATTATGAAATACGGTTCTAATGGCACTGGAATCATAATTTTTGGACTTCGTTTACTATTTTTAATGACCCTTTTAAAAACAGCAGCTGAAGCTGAGTTTTTGCTGCAGTAAATGAGTGATGTGTTTTTGGTCATAAATGGAAATCTATGATGAATCAACTCCTGAAATTTGTACAGTAGATGATAACTGACGTATTTGTAATTACCCCACTGGAATTTCGTAAATCGGACTCTCGATGAATTTTAAATAAATTATTCCGTGGACTGCAGTCAGAAAAAGATAAATCTGAGTTCAGTCCGGAAAATGAATTTTTATAAAATATTGGTGATGAATTGGATCCCGAGATTTTTACACAATAATATTTGGATCGTTTAAGACCTTCTGTAAAAAGTTGGGAATTTTTGAAACAAGTTAACTATTTTATTAAAATCCCCGAAAACAGCCCAGTTTTGAATATAAAAGCTAAAACGACATAAGTAGTGATTTGCGTGTCTAAATGTCGGGTAGGTTATCCGAGAATGATATTACATGTTATATGTCTATAAAAGTGTTATGTGCATTGTCATATGTTTGTTTATGAGTGGGGAATGGATGGGAAGTTTATATGGGCATGAACCGTTAAAGTGATGCATGTTATGTGATAGATACGTGTAGGAACTTTGTGTTCTATTTGAAGTCACTAATAAACTGAGTGGTAATCATACTAGGACGTGATTGACCGACCTTGACTTTTAGCTATTTTTGAGAGTCAAACCGAGCAACCGAGGTGAGTTCACACTTTCTACAAGGCATGGGATTCCCGGTGGTTTGGGAATGGGTTAAGAAACTAAAATGTAATCTACATATCCTCCTTGGGTAGGATATGTACGGCCATCCTCCATAGGTAGGATGCCATTATTAATCCTACGAATTCTCCTTGTGCAGAATACATACGTTCGTCCTCCTTGGGTAGGACAACAACCTTAAAACTTACTAGACAAAACTCTATCACCTAAGCCCTCAAATTTATATCGACTTAATCGCCGAGGCTGATGGCGAGCGGGTCATTAGTTAATAGCGCTATTAGGTTTAACAAACCTCACACCGTGTCGTCCGAACGGGCGTGTACTAATGGACTATGGCAAACTGTCAATGATGATAGAACATTGATGTAGGGCACGTTATTCGTCAGTTGTCGATATCAAGACAGTCTAGTGGTTTACATGGGGAAAACCCCCACTAATTATGGGTATGATTTGGGTAATAAAAAGAATCTGGTTAAATATACTTTCAACTAAGGGGTAACCCCCACGGCATATAAGCCAACGAAAGTCAAACCACGTTTTCAGAAACAACTTAAAACTAAACAACCAACCGTGAACTCACTCAACTTTGTTGTTGACTCGTTGTTACATGCCTTACAGGTCGCTAGACGCTTATGGAGCTTGCACGAGGAAGAAGTCGTTGTGGGATGCGGACTGTTATGTCCCGTACTTGATCATTGAACTTTATAAACTATGGAACTTAAGTTTTGGGTTAACGTCTTATGCTTCCGCTGCTTAAATTAAACTTGGTTAACTTACTTTTGGCCACCAATCGTATTGTGGTCAGTTTTATTTACTTAATTATTGTGTTCAATATGATTGGTGGCTCGATCCTGGTCATGTTACGCCTCCAAGCGGTGGTACCCCGCAGGGTGGATTTTGGGGGTGTGACATCCACCATCGATCTTCATCACAGTCGGCAGTGCCTCAAAACTTTAACACTATATTCAATCACAAAAACCATCTCTGTCCATCATCGTTTCATCTTCATCAGCATCATGGCGTTGTCCATCACCGTCATGTGTCCGTTAAAGTTTCACCATAAACTGGCAGCCGTCATGGATGAAAAAATATGAACCCATTCCTGTTGAGCCTAATTATGAGATGTGATGGCGTCGATGATGAAGTACGGGGGATAGACGGAGATTAGACGGTGACTTATAACCCATATGATATTTAACATCTGAATCTCAGATCTGAGAAGTGATGGCAACAGTGATGTTGAATCATATGATTTGTCGCTAAACTGGGCACAACTAAAAACGATGGAGATCAATTGAAGTCTGCTTCGAACATTGTGGGACTAAATTAGGGCCGTCTTTGATTGGTTTAAGATTGTGTGGCTACAAATTGGGTGAAAACTGGATACACAGTAACACAAAGGAATAGAGTTTTAGTGAATATGATGATAAAGAAAAAGGGTAACTTTACAGAAATGTAATAAAGTTTGGCAAGTGTCTCAATTAAGTCACTACAACTTTTTTTGTCTCTTTAAAATCATTGAAGTTTTATTTATCGTTCAAATACTATGTAATTATTAGGTTACCAGGTTACATTGGTGATGTGTGAGGTTTTATTTAAAATTTTTAATCTTTAATATGATGTGGAATTTAGTTAATGACAATTTCTCTTGCTTTAATATATGGCATTTTCTTTATCATCATATTCACTAAAACTCTATTCCTTTGTGTTATCCAGTTTTCACCCAATTTGTAGCCACCCAATCTTAAACCAATCATTTAGTCCCACAATGTTCGAAGCAGACTTCAATTGATCTCCATCGTTTTTAGTTGTGCCCAGTTTAGCGACAAATCATATGATTCAACATCACTGTTTAGTTACCTTACAAAGACAAAAAAACTTTGGAAGACTTAATTGAAACAATGAGCAAACTTGGTTACATTTTCGTGACATTTTCCCTTAATATATATTTTTTTTTACATGCTTCAAGACAGACATTCTCACATGGAAGTCACAAGACTATTCAGTATTCCCACTTAGATTCCAAAGTCTGACCAGATTATTCCCATTTCACTTCCATCCACACTATTCATCTTTTCATTCAGTATCCACATTTGTCTCCCAGTTGTGGCTTCAATAACGATCGAGAGGTTCCAGCCCAGCCACAAAAATGTTAGTATTATTTTCTTTCTCTTCAAATACTTTATGTTCTGCCTCCCTCAAATAAACTGTCATCGAATTCTTATAAAAGCTTAGATAATCAGAGCATCAAGTTTTACTCATTCATTGATTAAAATATTCAACATGAGTTCCAGTGTTACATATGATAGTTGTTACAGAATCGTGAACCTTTTAGAAGATTCTCACAAGGAATTAAGTAAGATTCTCACAGATGAAGACATCAGGCAGTTGGATTTGTCATGTTCGAAGGTTCACGATAGCGAATTCGGCGACAGGTTTAGTGAACCTATGGTGTGGATTGGGATCTACATTGCAACAGCGTCGTTTTTCTGCATCCTTGCCATGGCTGCCGATTTGTTGCATGGTTTCCAGAATAAAAAGTTTTGGTTTCCATGTAAGTACTTCTCGCTGAACGCCGCATCTATCACGGTCATAACCATCACAATGAAACTGCCGGTTGATTTAAGTAGCGGGATGCAAAGTTATGTGGACCAAGCAACCAAGGTTGGAAGTTTGGCTTTCATGTGCATAATGATGGCCAACTTGATGCCTTCTTTGGCGTCGATGGACAACAACACACTGCTAGCAAACATAATAGGTTTCTGCATTCTCATTATCACCATAATTGTGAATATTTGCATTCAGATAAACACACTGCTAGCTGTAACACCTCGAAAATTCACGTCCTATAATGTGTAGACACGTGTCAAATGTTTAAACGTGTGAAAGAAATATTATAGAAGGACTAAAGTTGACAACCATGGAAAGTATGTGAAAATACGTATTCTAAGTGTCAACTGTGAATAAATATATGGTACATTAACCCTACATGAAGCTCATACCTTCAAACGAATGAATCATGGATCATACGAAGCTAAAAGTGAGAGATTACAAACTACAGGGGTTAAATGTGTCAACATGTTTAAAATATACCTCTGAGTGACCTTTTGACAAACCCGAAGCTTTGTAACGGTTAATTATGCTCACTAGAATGCACGATATAAATTTCATAAAGTTTCGATATCGTATGAGAAAGTTATGATCAAATTCGTGTGCGAGGGGTTAAAGCGTAAACATTGAAAGTTAAGACTTTTCGGGTTAACCGGAAGTGTCCAGGGACTTGGCAAAGTGGGTATAAGTCCTAAAGCCCTTATAGGTAAATAAGAAGGGGTCAAATTGCAAGAAACAAGTTAGTTGCCCTTTCGAATGCATGAAAAGCCAAGATTTATGCTTCTGCCCAAGGTCTTACGGACCGTAAGACCACCCCTTACGGTCCGTAAGGGTGTTGCCAGCGACCAGAAACAGGCAGCAGCCTGTTTTACGTGAATTTGACCCATTTAGCCGGTTATTCTCACTCATGGGCGACCCCTAAACTATCCTAAGCACATAGGACACATGTTGGGAGCTTGTGGTGGGTACTAGACCTTGTTGTCAAGGATTTATGGTGAGAATTTTGCTATAAAAAGGCCATTAGTTGCAACACAACTCTTCACACTTCATCTGCATTGTTGGATTGATTCTGGAGCTCAATCTTGCTTCCTAGTGATCATATCTCGTGCATAGGACTTCAGTAAGTGTTCTTGTCCTTCTCTAATTAAGTTTAGCTAGGTTAATTAGCTAAAAGTCAAACCGTCGTAATTACGGTTTGACTTCGAGATTAGGCAATAATGGCTCAGTCATATCTCGAATTAAAAGTAGTTATAGGTTGGTATTTATGTGGGTAATAAAACCCCAAAAGGGTTTCCCCTAATCACCATCCTAACCAGGTCAAATGTCGGGTCAAACTTTTAATTAAAAAGTCAACATAATGCTTAAAATGTCATTTATGCATAATTAGCTATCTAGAACATTTATAACCTGTTTCATCATTGTTGTAACTTAGTAATAAGTGTAAGAACATGTCCGAACATGTTCAACCCGACTATTTCCTGTTTTGACCCGGTTCGGAACCGAAAGTCACATAGTTTGACTTTCACTTTGACTTTCAGTTCTGACCCGTTTAGGCATGTTTTAGAAATGCCTCAGAGCTTAAATTGGATTAGGTTACTTGTTAGAACAACCCTCTGTGATTACACACCTTGGTTCACTAGTTATCCAATTAATATGCATATTTCCGTTAATTGCTCATATGTTGACCGTTATGCCCTTATTACCTTAAAACGTGATTTATGAAAATGTAAAAGTGTAGAAACCTTAAATACTGATATATAAACTTGTATGCAAAGTTTGACATCAGTTTGACTTGTAGATTAAGAGTTATGCTCATTATCGCAAAATTAATTCCTTATGTTAATAAAATGGCGTAATTAGCGTATAGCCTAGTTAAGCCTACTTTTTGGTATAAAACTTAATACCCACTGATATAATATATTATTTTGGGATTTTTAAAGATTTTTAATTAACTTTAGGCTGAGCATAACTAGTAGTCATAGGCTTAATCCGGTAATTGTCGGTTTTGCCCTTACGGGCCATAAAATGAGTTTTACTTATCTAAACGACTCCAAACCTTTTGCTACTGATCACATATGATAAATAAATTATTTTAAGCCTTCTGGAAATATAAAAAATATCAGATTTAAGTATCAAACCCGGAAATGGCCTTTAATCGCCTTAATTAGCGTTTTTAACGCATAGTATGTTTTAAAATCATATTGAACATACCCGGGTTGATACCTACTGATATATGAGGCAAATTATGATATTTTAACAGTAAGCAAAGGTTGATAAACTCAGACTTCAGTTTTGAGCTTTTCGGCTTATGTGAAATTACCAAAATGCCCCTTCGGTGCATAGTTTGGTTATAAATGATATATTTCACATATATACTTTACCCTACTGTTATAACTCATCAAAGTGAGTATGTTTTCTGTTTACATCAGACCTGTAACTCAGTTAAACATTTAAACTCTTTTACAAACTTTAAAATGACCAAACTACCCCTACGGGGCATAGTTTGTGTTTACATTAGTTCGGGGCATAATGAAAGACATCCTAATGATGTCACAACATATTTGAAGCATATTAACTTAGGAAACCTGTATATGGCTCTTGCGGATACCCGTTACGCATGTTACGCGTTCGGTTCGGTTTATGTAACAAGTTTACATAAATTAGCCGACACGGGTCAAACCTTATCGGTTTTATCTCAAAATCCAGAATGTGAATAATAAACCCATATAAAACAAGTCTCCGAACTTGTCGGGTCTAAATCACATTCTATCCGGTCTTCGCTTAATCGTGCGTACATACCGTATCTTTGAAACTAGCCGGTCTAAGCTTAAGCTTAATTAAAGACCCGTTAGGATTCTAATAGGTTATTAAAAACCTTCGTTCCAGATTAGGAGCCCAGTAAAAGCTATCTGTACTTGCTGATTTGATATACGGCTGGGATTGAATTTATATTTAGCTCAGGTAAATACTTTTAACTTATTTTCCCTATACGGGCTTGGGTTACGGTATATAGCATACCGCTTGTTCGAGCATCAAATCTCCACGCTTAGTGGGTAGTTGAATAATTTGATCGGCTCGTTTTAAACAGTATTGTTTACTTTACAGCCTTTGGGGGGTTAATGACCATGTCCCGGATATCCTCGGCATTATCTTACGAGATGGCCACGACCTGAGCACGGGGTGTAGGCGTACACCTGTCGGTGTATAACTCATTATTGTGGTGTGTCTATTGATCTTTAACCCGGATACGTCCCGGGCTACTGAACGCATAAGTAACATGTAAATCGTTCACAAGATTATAATATTAAATAATTCTCCCAAGTTAAAAAGATTAATTTTGCCCCTGTGCATTTTAATCAATGTGTCAAGATATTTTGTGCCACGTGCATTCAAAACAATTTACAAACTCTTTTTCCAAAATGAGTCAGTTGAATGTATTTACCAGTGTAAACTGACGTATTTTCCAAAAAGGCTAAATGCAGGTACTATACGAAATTGGCTGGATATGTCTCCTTAGCATCAATAGAAGTCTCGCAAGCTTAAGATGCCTAAAAGTCTGTTGAACTATTGTTCCATTTTATGTTCGATCCTTCTGTGGATAAACTTCCGAATATTGTAACAGTTGATATTACAATAATAAATTCGGTTGTATTATATTTTCAATTGCTTCCGCTGTGCTTAATAATACTGTGTTGTTTGACTATTATGTTGCCAACCATGACGTCACGATACTCCCCACCGGGCCCACCGGTGACACGTGGAAATTCGGGGTGTGACACTAGCAAACATAATAGGTTTCTGCATTCTCATGTCATGCGTACAATCAAGGCTACCCAACATCCCAGGAAGGTGATGCTTTTCCTCGTGAGCTTGGTACGAAAGCGCAACGTTGTGGCTTGTTGGTCTACGTAAGTACTCGGGAGTGTACATACTACATATTGTATCACAGAAATATTGTAGACATTCACAGGAAGTCCTTTCGGAAATTCGGGGTGTGACAGGTTGGTATCAGAGCCAACACTGAGTGAATTAAACACTAGCCTTTTGTGTTTAATCTCAGTTACACAATTGCACAATCTAAACTTCTGAGTCTAGACTTAACATAGGAATAATCTTAATCCTAATATGGAAATTTTTGCTTCCAATTTTTATTATTATTATTATTGGATACGTCGCCAAGCGAGGAAGCTGAACTAGGGATTCTCCACACCCGGAGCCTTGAAATGTTGAGCTTCGTACAACGACCAAGATGAGACGTGCGACCAAGGAGAAAGCATTCAAGAATTGAATGAAGAAGAAACTCCTTTGCTGAAGATCGTTTCCTCAATAGTCCTTATAAGGACATATTTACCTTTTCAGTCCCTTCGAGGACAACATTATTCCTTTTAAGTCCCGCTTAGGGCAACTTTATACTTTTATTTTTATAAATGGAATGATTAAGTTTAAACTTTCATTCTAAATAAGAAATATTAAATAAATGGAAAAATAATATTTCCTTTTTGCAAGATCTACCATTATAATAAAATGGCAAAATCTAAAAGGGCAAGACCTAGCTTCAGGTCATATTAAGACCGGCCAAGATGGCAGTTCCGCAATTTAGATTCAGATCCATATTTACACCTCAATTTAAAAATTGTTCTGCGTTAATTATAAATTAAGAATCTTAAGTGTGAAACCTAGCCTCGGGTCAATTATAAGACCGGGCCAAGATGGTAAGACCTGTTAAAAAGATTCAAATCATTAATTAAGAATCTTAATGTGAAACCTAGCCTCGGGTCAATTATAAGACCGGGCCAAGATGGTAAGATCTGTTTAAAAGATTCAATTCCCTGTTAACATCTTAAAACATGTTAACACTCCTGGCAGATGTGATTCATTTAAAATCACACACGTCATTTTTACATGGGATTCTTCAAAAGATTCCTAACCCAGTTTAATGATCCCTGAATCCTGGGTTTACGTCATCAATTAAGATGATCATATTTTAACCATACGTGGTAACATAGTGCCTACGGGCCTTGCTCATTTCTACATGAGCCAAAATACAGTGGTAGCTATGACTCCCTGTCAGATAAAGGTAATGAACTAGGTTCAAACCTCAAATGCTTTGATTCTCTGAAATCCTAGCATATAATTTATAATTGTCTACGTGACTAGGCCTATTGTGCCAATATGCTTTCATGCTCTGATTCTCCGAAATCATAGCTTAAAATTTATAAATGTCCTTGTGACTAGGCCTATTGTGCCAGAATACCTTCATGCTTTGATTCTCTGAAATCATGGCTTATAACTTAAAAATTTGTCCTTGTGACTAGGCCTTTTGTGCTATGAAATAAAACTGTTATTATTGCTTTGATTCTCTGAAATCATAAGCTTATAATTTATAAATGTCCATGTGACCAGGCCATTGGGTGCCACTAATAAAACTGTTAATGTTTTATAATTAGGATAAATTATAATAGAAATCCTAAATAAATATGATTAATAAATTAACCATATATGGTCTCTGTTTACCATGGTTAATGAAGTTCCCCAAGGGGGAAATCCAGTAATAAACATCTCTTATAAGGGAAGTGCCTACGGGATATAGTTAATGTCCTCTGAGACTAAAGACAGTGGTAGCCTACAACTCCCTGTCAAGAAAAGGTAATGAACTTTGATTCAAACCTTAAGGCCACGATTCTCTGAAATCATGGCTTATAAATTTAACTTGTCTACGCGACAAGGCCATTGGTGCTATTATTAACTTATGAATTAGGATTTATGATAAAAATCCTGGATAAAATAAATATCCTTCCTTCTCTGTCAGTATGCAATTGAAGGGAATCTTAAAGGTGAAACCTAGCCTACGCGGCCAAAGTGGTGAAACCTACTCAAGGGATTCAAATCCTTGTTAACACCTAGGAATATGTTAGCACTCCTGACAAATGTGATTCGAGAAAATCACAACAGTCATCCTTATATTGGATTCTTCCAATTCTCAAATCTAGCCTAGTGATCTAGGAATCATGGCTTATATCACCCTATAAGATGATCATATTATAAACATACGTTAGTAATGAAGCACCTACGGAGTAAACTAGTTGTCCGATAAGACAACGACAGTGGTGGTCTTTGACCTCCTGTCTAAAATGTTGGACTATGTCCAAACATAATAGTCTATATGATCAATGCGATCATGATTAATATCATCTAATACGATGATCATATTATTTAACATCCTTTAGTGATGTCTTGCCTACGGGCTATAATATATTGTCCATTTGAGACATTGACATTATTATCTTTATGATTCCTTGTCTAAGGTGGTGAGCTATGCTCAAGCCAAATAGTCAATATGATTAATGCAATCATGACTTATAGCATCTAATAGGACGAACCAATTATAAACATCCATGAGTGATGTTTTCGCCGATGGGCCAAATTATACTGTCCATGTGTGACAAAGACATTGTGATCTTTACGATTCCCTGTCCAAGGTGGTGAGCTATGCTCAAGCCTAATAGTTCATATGATCAATACGATCATGACAAAAATCATCAATACGATGATTAAAAATTTTAAACATCCGTAATGATGTTTTGCCTAAGGGCTATATTATATCGTCCAACTGAGACAAGGCAATTGTAATCTTTTGTGATTCTTTGCCAAGGGGGTGAGCTATACTCAATTTCCATAGTCTATACTATCAGTGCGATCCTGACTAGTATCCTCAGTATGCTGATCATAATATTAATATCCCTCGTGATGAAATGCCTACGGGCTATACTTTATTCTAGAGTCGGTAAGACAAAGATAGTAGTGATCTTTATGATCCCCTGTTCAAAATGGTGTGATTACACCCAAACCTAATAGTCAATATGATCGATGTGATCATGACTAATATCATTAGATACGATGGTTATATATAAACATCCATTAGTGATGTTGATTGGCTTATTTTTCTGCCAAAAGAATCGTCTTTCAAGACAATGACAGTTGTAGTCTATGACTCCCTGTCTAAAGGTGAAGAACCACGTTCAAACCTGGAAGCCCTAATCTAATAAGATTTCGGCTAATAAATTAAGGTCCTTGATAATAGACCATCGAGTTATGTTTTAAAGTCATTCATGACAAGCCTATGTGCTATAATAGGTCATTCGTGACAAGTTAACATATTAAATGTCAACATTTCTGGTAACATGCCTTTGTGCCAGATTTGATGAATGTCCTTATAACAAGGCCGTTTGTGCCATATCTAATTGTCCTTTGTGACAAGGCCTTCGTGCCGTATAATCATTTATGTCCTTCATGACTATGCTTTATGCCATATTTTCTACGTCCCTCGCGACAGGCTTCTATGCCATATATGTATAAAAAATATATATATATATATATAACCGAAGTCATGAAAGGCTAGCCTTTGAGCTATTTATAATCGTACTTGTGACAAGGACAGTTGTGACATTATGGTTCCCTGTCAAGCAAGTATTGGACTCGCTCCAAGCTTTGAATGCCATTGATGGTCCAGTTGTGACCTAGGCTAAGTATAATGGAAATACATTCAAAATAACATTCACTATGAATGTTCGGAACAGAATAGCCCATACGGTTTATGAATGCCGTGGCTAATCTAAGTCAGATCATCAGGATGATGACTGATAAAGGTTAAATCTTGGTGATTGGTACCAAGTTTCGAGTATGGAACACTCGGATGAGGTAGACGACAGTCGCAACGCTATTCAGGCGACGAAAGTTAATAAAACTACAAACGTAAACCTCAATATTAATGGAGTTAATCTTCAGGCTGTGGTTGACGCAGCAGATGGAAGGACCATAGAAAGGTCATGAGACAATCCAAAGAGCCGAATTCTTCTCGCTCTAAATCTCATTAGAAACCATGTTTAATTGCTCATGAGGAGATTTTGTTCACACTTCGTATATGAATGATGAACCAAAAGAAGGAGAATAACTCCCAGAAATCTGAGAAAGAGAGCGAGTACAGGCTTGATAAAAAGCAACGAAAGTTCGGTAAGAAGCCTGTATACCTCTGAGACTGTTTCAGCATTAATAGATGGATGTTTTATATCCATTAAAAATCATTTTTCCGATGTCCTAAGTTTCGGACTCCAAATATTGATAAAAATCGATTGGTTGCCTTAAAAAATCAAGCCCATATTGTGGGTAATAAGGAGCAATTAATTATCAAGACTCCTTACGAGACAACCCTCGTAATTACACGTATCTGTACGACTAATAAATATTAAACATAAAAAAAAATGGTGGAACTGGCCGTCCCCGGAATCGAACCTGGGTCTAGGCCGGCCGCACCCTTTCGCGCGCCTAGCCAACTGAGCTAGGTGCCTAGTTTGTGAAACTTCCATCATTAATTAAATATAAGCACTCGTACAATAAACTTCCTTATCATTTATCAATGATAATTTCTGCTAAGTGTCCTGTTTTTTTTTTAACAGGCAATAATAAATCTTCATGAACCATAAACTTAGCAAATTTTTTTTTTCATCCACAAGGTATAAATTACCAAGGAAACCATAGTAACCGATTCTTCTAGTATCGGCAAGGAATCCTTCCGAAAATCTAAGAGTACTCTTTCTTTGCATAGAGTACGACAACATATGTTATTTTAATTATTTTTCTCATTGTTTTCTATCGCCTGCGAATGCCAAACTATGTTTGATAAAAGTGTCATATGAGGATTGGCGTATCCTAGTGTGTCCCATAGATTATTTCCATGTCTGATCAGCATGGAGGTTTAATACATGGAACCCCTAAGATATCCCAATGATCATATTGTACTAAAGTCGACTAGTAGTATTCAAAGAAGATATCCAAAAATGGAAATTTTTTTTTCAAGTAAATGTTCCCGATTAAGGAAGTCGTGGACTTATAACATAAAGGTGTCACTCATTTGACACGAACAATGATGGATGAACTGGAGCCTGAGATATGGAAAATCTCTACAGTCTCCTTGTATCTTAATTATCTTCTCAAAAGTTTTCCCTGCTTACCTCATGGAAGGCAGGTAGAATTAAGATTGGTATCCCGCCGTGGGATGGAGTATTGTGAAAACTCCATATTGATTATGGAATAAACGAAACCTTGGTTAAGCAGGTTTTAAGACATAGGCTCATATAGCCTGACTCAATATTCTGAGGGTTTTATGTTAATAAATAAGAAAGACGGTTCATATTGCTTATGCATACATGCCGCAACCCTAATTAGGCAACGATTAAGAATTTGCCATCAGCTACCCAGGATCTAAGGGCAAAATTATTGGTGGATAGGCTTGAAAAAGTCCGTAGCCACCCATGTAGCTAAATGCTTGACATGTGCGCAAGTCAAAGCCGAGCATCAAAAGCCGTCAGGCTTGCTACAACAGCCTGAACTTCCTACATGGAAGTGGGAAATGGTAACTATGGATTTTATTACCAAGTTACCCAAGACAAGGAAAGGAAATGATAAAATATGGGTTAGTTGACAGACTGACTAAGTCAGCTCATTTCTTACCCATCAAGGAGACTTATAGCTCCGATATGTTAGCCCAATTATAAGTGGATAAGATTGTAGCCTTGCATGGCATACCTGTGACTATTATCTCTGATAGAGATACTAGGTACACGTCACCTTTTTGGAAAAGCTTCCAACAATCTTTGGGCACACGTTTGAATTTTAGTACGGCTTACCATCCTCAGACAGACGGCCATAGTGAGCGTACTATTCAAACGTTAGAAGACATGCTACGTGCATGTGCGATCGATTTGGGTGGTAGTTGGGATAAGAACCTACCGTTAATCGAATGCTCCTACAACAATAGCTACCACACCAGCATAAAGGCTGCGCCTTTCGAGGCATTATATGGTAGAAAGTGTAGAGCGCCCAATTGTTGGGCAGAAGTTGGAGATGTCCAGTTATCAGGACCAGAGATAGTGTTCGAGACGACGGACAAGATGGTCCAGATTCGTGACCGTCTCAAAGCTGCCCGGGATAGGCAGAAGAGATACGCTGATCCAAAGCGTAAGGATTTTCACTTCAAAGTAAGTGACAAAGTCCTATTGAAAGTGTTACCCTGGAAAGGAGTGATGCGGTTAGGTAAGAAAGGCAAGCTAAGCCCGAGATACATAGGACCTTTTGAGGTTATCGAACGTGTCGGGTCAGTTGCCTAGAAGTTAAACTTACCTAAAGAGCTCAGTGGAATTCACAATGTGTTCCACATCTGCAATCTGAAGAAGTGCTTCGCTGATGAATCACTGGTTATACCACATACAGATGTGCATATAGATGAGAGCTTGAAGTTTGTAGAAAAACCTTTTTCGTTTTAGGATCGACAGGTAAAGAAGCTTCGAAGGAAGCATGTGCCTATTGTAAAGGTCAAATGGGATGCCAGTAGAGGTCCCGAATTCTCGTGGGAGGTTGAATCCACGATGAAAGAAAAGTACCCTTACTTATTTCAGTAAATCTCGGGTCGAGATTTATTTTAAGGGGGTGAGGATGTAACACCTCGAAAATTCACGTCCTATAATGTGTAGACACGTGTCAAATGTTTAAACGTGTGAAAGAAATATTATAGAAGGACTAAAGTTGACAACCATGGAAAGTATGTGAAAATACGTATTCTAAGTGTCAACTGTGAATAAATATATGGTACATTAACCCTACATGAAGCTCATACCTTCAAACGAATGAATCATGGATCATACGAAGCTAAAAGTGAGAGATTACAAACTACAGGGGTTAAATGTGTCAACATGTTTAAAATATACCTCTGAGTGACCTTTTGACAAACCCGAAGCTTTGTAACGGTTAATTATGCTCACTAGAATGCACGATATAAATTTCATAAAGTTTCGATATCGTATGAGAAAGTTATGATCAAATTCGTGTGCGAGGTGTTAAAGCGTAAACATTGAAAGTTAAGACTTTTCGGGTTAACCGGAAGTGTCCAGGGACTTGGCAAAGTGGGTATAAGTCCTAAAGCCCTTATAGGTAAATAAGAAGGGGTCAAATTGCAAGAAACAAGTTAGTTGCCCTTTCGAATGCATGAAAAGCCAAGATTTATGCTTCTGCCCAAGGTCTTACGGACCGTAAGACCACCCCTTACGGTCCGTAAGGGTGTTGCCAGCGACCAGAAACAGGCAGCAGCCTGTTTTACGCGAATTTGACCCATTTAGCCGGTTATTCTCACTCATGGGCGACCCCTAAACTATCCTAAGCACATAGGACACATGTTGGGAGCTTGTGGTGGGTACTAGACCTTGTTGTCAAGGATTTATGGTGAGAATTTTGCTATAAAAAGGCCATTAGTTGCAACACAACTCTTCACACTTCATCTGCATTGTTGGATTGATTCTGGAGCTCAAGCTTGCTTCCTAGTGATCATATCTCGTGCATAGGACTTCAGTAAGTGTTCTTGTCCTTCTCTAATTGAGTTTAGCTAGGTTAATTAGCTAAAAGTCAAACCGTCGTAATTACGGTTTGACTTCGAGATTAGGCAATAATGGCTCAGTCATATCTCGAATTAAAAGTAGTTATAGGTTGGTATTTATGTGGGTAATAAAAGCCCAAAAGGGTTTCCCCTGATCACCATCCTAACCAGGTCAAATGTCGGGTCAAACTTTTAATTAAAAAGTCAACATAATGCTTAAAATGTCATTTATGCATAATTAGCTATCTAGAACATTTATAACCTGTTTCATCATTGTTGTAACTTAGTAATAAGTGTAAGAACATGTCCGAACATGTTCAACCCGACTATTTCCTGTTTTGACCCGGTTCGGAACCGAAAGTCACATAGTTTGACTTTCACTTTGACTTTCAGTTCTGACCCGTTTAGGCATGTTTTAGAAATGCCTCAGAGCTTAAATTGGATTAGGTTACTTGTTAGAACAACCCTCTGTGATTACACACCTTGGTTCACTAGTTATCCAATTAATATGCATATTTCCGTTAATTGCTCATATGTTGACCGTTATGCCCTTATTACCTTAAAACGTGATTTATGAAAATGTAAAAGTGTAGAAACCTTAAATACTGATATATAAACTTGTATGCAAAGTTTGACATCAGTTTGACTTGTAGATTAAGAGTTATGCTCATTATCGCAAAATTAATACCTTATGTTAATAAAATGGCGTAATTAGCGTATAGCCTAGTTAAGCCTACTTTTTGGTATAAAACTTAATACCCACTGATATAATATATTATTTTGGGATTTTTAAAGATTTTTAATTAACTTTAGGCTGAGCATAACTAGTAGTCATAGGCTTAATCCGGTAATTGTCGGTTTTGCCCTTACGGGCCATAAAATGAGTTTTACTTATCTAAACGACTCCAAACCTTTTGCTACTGATCACATATGATAAATAAATTATTTTAAGCCTTCTGGAAATATAAAAAATATCAGATTTAAGTATCAAACCCGGAAATGGCCTTTAATCGCCTTAATTAGCGTTTTTAACGCATAGTATGTTTTAAAATCATATTGAACATACCCGGGTTGATACCTACTGATATATGAGGCAAATTATGATATTTTAACAGTAAGCAAAGGTTGATAAACTCAGACTTCATTTTTGAGCTTTTCGGCTTATGTGAAATTACCAAAATGCCCCTTCGGTGCATAGTTTGGTTATAAATGATATATTTCACATATATACTTTACCCTACTGTTATAACTCATCAAAGTGAGTATGTTTTCTGTTTACATCAGACCTGTAACTCAGTTAAACATTTAAACTCTTTTACAAACTTTAAAATGACCAAACTACCCCTACGGGGCATAGTTTGTGTTTACATTAGTTCGGGGCATAATGAAAGACATCCTACTGATGTCACAACATATTTGAAGCATATTAACTTAGGAAACCTGTATATGGCTCTTGCGGATACCCGTTACGCATGTTACGCGTTCGGTTCGGTTTATGTAACAAGTTTACATAAATTAGCCGACACGGGTCAAACCTTATCGGTTTTATCTCAAAATCCAGAATGTGAATAATAAACCCATATAAAACAAGTCTCCGAACTTGTCGGGTCTAAATCACATTCTATCCGGTCTTCGCTTAATCGTGCGTACATACCGTATCTTTGAAACTAGCCGGTCTAAGCTTAAGCTTAATTAAAGACCCGTTAGGATTCTAATAGGTTATTAAAAACCTTCGTTCCAGATTAGGAGCCCAGTAAAAGCTATCTGTACTTGCTGATTTGATATACGGCTGGGATTGAATTTATATTTAGCTCAGGTAAATACTTTTAACTTATTTTCCCTATACGGGCTTGGGTTACGGTATATAGCATACCGCTTGTTCGAGCATCAAATCTCCACGCTTAGTGGGTAGTTGAATAATTTGATCGGCTCGTTTTAAACAGTATTGTTTACCTTACAGCCTTTGGGGGGTTAATGACCATGTCCCGGATATCCTCGGCATTATCTTACGAGATGGCCACGACCTGAGCACGGGGTGTAGGCGTACACCTGTCGGTGTATAACTCATTATTGTGGTGTGTCTATTGATCTTTAACCCAGATACGTCCCGGGCTACTGAACGCATAAGTAACATGTAAATCGTTCACAAGATTATAATATTAAATAATTCTCCCAAGTTAAAAAGATTAATTTTGCCCCTGTGCATTTTAATCAATGTGTCCTGATATTTTGTGCCACGTGCATTCAAAACAATTTACAAACTCTTTTTCCAAAATGAGTCAGTTGAATGTATTTACCAGTGTAAACTGACGTATTTTCCAAAAAGGCTAAATGCAGGTACTATACGAAATTGGCTGGATATGTCTCCTTAGCATCAATAGAAGTCTCGCAAGCTTAAGATGCCTAAAAGTCTGTTGAACTATTGTTCCATTTTATGTTCGATCCTTCTGTGGATAAACTTCCGAATATTGTAACAGTTGATATTACAATAATAAATTCGGTTGTATTATATTTTCAATTGCTTCCGCTGTGCTTAATAATATTGTGTTGTTTGACTATTATGTTGCCAACCATGACGTCACGATACTCCCCACCGGGCCCACCGGTGACACGTGGAAATTCGGGGTGTGACACTAGCAAACATAATAGGTTTCTGCATTCTCATGTCATGCGTACAATCAAGGCTACCCAACATCCCAGGAAGGTGATGCTTTTCCTCGTGAGCTTGGTACGAAAGCGCAACGTTGTGGCTTGTTGGTCTACGTAAGTACTCGGGAGTGTACATACTACATATTGTATCACAGAAATATTGTAGACATTCACAGGAAGTCCTTTCGGACATATTTAAATACTCATCGTTCTCGTCTGGAGGGTTACCGGAAGCAAGTTGTTTAATCGCCAACGTAACTTTTTGTCACGATGTAAAACTCTTCTTCATTCTCTCGCTAATGCCCTCTTCAAACCACGGATTATTCGCTTACACATCGCTCACAATTTTTAAAAAAACCTTTTTAACATATGAAACCTACGATGAAAAATATCATCATTGTATTTTAGCTCCTCGACAAATAATACGCCATAAGGGTTTTGTGGCCTTTCTTCCGATCATGATGGACATATCTTTTTTTACTAGATGTGATTGTGTCTTCTAGTTTGGCTTTTCGATGAGATTTTTGAAAAAAATTAAACTACTTTCGCTTGAAGAGCTATCATCATCGGTAATGTCGGGTGGAATAAACAACGGTATTTCATCATCCATTTTGAAAACAATGTGGTATAGAAGAGAAAGATTTGGTTGAGAATAGTTTGGGATTGTGAGAAATGGTTATAAATGGTGAGAAATGGTATGAATTGTGTGGTTTAAATATAAAAAAAAAATGTATTTTTTTATTAATTGTTAATGGCTATATAGCCGTTGGAATGCACAAAAGGTCGAAAAAACAACACTCAAACACACGGTGACTACTCAAGACCACAGTTCAACGTTCATCAATGGGGGTCTGCAGCATGTTGGTAATTTTAGTGTTATCAACGGATTTTAGGGTATTGGATTAACTTGTCGATCGAGGAAATAATGTTAGTGATTAAACGAGTTAGGTGACGCGGGAGTGCGGGCTCAATTTAATCCTAATATTATTTGAGTTTACTATGTAAGTAATTTACATGGCCTTTGTAATTAACTAGCGAGATTACCCGCGCTTCGCAGCGGGTTTCGGTCGGTATCTGGTCAGTTCAATATGGTACCGGCACTCGGAATAGCAATCGAAAGAGACAAGCACAAGAGGATATACACATCGATTGAAAAAAAAATGAATATCGTTACCGATAGCGATGTTGTTCGGCTTGTATCGAGTCGATTCATCACGGTAAAGTTACTATACCAAACTCGCCATAGCTTACGGTACCAAAAAAATCTCTATTGCAAATACAACTCCATCTTCAACAAACTTTATACCGCCGCATCGTGAAAGCCATAAAAATGAATACGTTACTCGTAGCAATACCGATGTTGTTCAAACAATATCGGTCAAATTTCTTACGGTAAAGTTTGACTATATTTGACTCGTTCGAATAAAGTTATAAATGAAAAACAAAATATACTCAAAAGTATTATAAAGGTAAAATAAGAAATAAAACTAAGTTTAATAATTTTTTAAACAATATAATTAAAAAAACTAATAGTCAAAAAATAAACTAAAAAAATATTAGTAAAATTAAATAAATAATATTAAAATATTAATCTACTTAAAAAAATGTAAGATATAGTAATTGTTTATTTAATCCCCCACTTGTGGTGGAGTGGTGGAAAAAACTTTGGGTTTCCTTGGAGACCCGGTTTCGATCCCCACCTGCTGCATTTGGGGGACGTCCCAATGATAGATCGTTTCCTTCCGAGGTATGGAGCGGTCTTGAGGGCAACCCGGTTTTACCCAACTGTTACCCCAGCAACATGTGTGGGGGCAGCATGGTTTCCGGGCGGAAGTCAGCTCACGCGCCGGCCGGGGCCCGATCGAACATCGCTTCCGGAGATGCGGGGTTGACGGGGAATGTCTTAGACATGTCCCCGGAGACCAATCGGTCTTGTACAGAAAGTCTCCTTCCAAAAAAAAATAGTAATTGTTTATTTATTAAATAGCATCATTAAAAAAACTTATAGTTAAAAAAACTAAACTAATAAAGAAATTATTAGTAAAAATAAAAAAATAATATTAAAATATTATTCTACTGTACATGTCCTTCTAAAATGTAAGATATAGGAATGGTTAGTTTATAACTAAAGGTTTTGGACTTCATATGAATATTATACTATTAATTTTGTTAAACTCCATTACTAAAAGTCCACTAACTTATGGACTACATGTCCATTACGTAGTTTTATTTGTTGGGCCAATGGCCATCATGAAAAGTCATAGAAGTTTTATTAGACAATATCAAAAAGTCCATTGACGTGGTTTTTTGAACCGAAAAAGGCCGTGTTTGGTCTCTCGATCGCATATGAACATTAAGGCTGTGTTCCAGAGATCCACTTAACAGGGGGAGGGGAGGGGAGGGAAAATGGGGTTTTTTTTGCTTGAAAATAGTCTTTCCAATTTGGAAAGACATGGAGGGGAGGGGAGGGAAGAGGAGGGATTTTTAACTCGGGAACACACCGTAGAACACACAGTACGGTTACAGTTTTGTGCTCTTCATCATCTTCATATCATATAATCATCAAATCCAATTCCAACAAGAGTGATCTCTGTCTAATCCGATAAATCATTGCGTGTAACCCGCAAATAGGTTTATCTGATAGTTCTCATACGATTCAGAGATTAATCCCGGTTTTATCATAACTTTTGCAATTTCAATTCGGGTTCCAGGTTTGTTAATTTCTTTGAAATCACTTGTAATAGACCAGTTTTACAACAAAGATAAACCTATTTTAGGGTTCAATTTGGTCATTGGTTGTGATTTCAAGTTTGAAAAATATTGTACAGTGAATATTTTTCAGTTCTGTAGTTTGTGAATTAACCCTAATTCACATGTTCTAGTGATTAATTTGGGTTTGTTTATCGTGATTTCACAAGTTTTTATTATAGAAATCTAGTTTCATAAATTTTTATTTCTAGCAGTGAATTATTTTCTGGAATCTTTAGGGTTAATTTTGGTTGGTTGAAATTCGAATTTAAGTACGGTGTCATATAATATTTTCATGGCATGAGATTTCAAAATTAATCTTATTATTTTACATATACTTTGAATTTCGTGCATAGTGCTTTTGACTATTGATACAAATTGAAAAATTCCTTCGTTTAAGTGGTGATTATATGATTTGAATTTTAATAGCAAAGTTTTACTTTAGTTCAGTTACATATGAAATTTCTTATCATTTGCTGCGACTAGATGATGGATTGATTTGATGAATTAACTAAAGGGTGGTTTGGAAATCATTTAATTAATTTAAAGTGGGGTTGTCAAATAATTTAGAAGGGTAGTGTACTTTATTTTATTTTGATCACTATCAAGTTTCAAATCAGTTGTTTCAAAATGGTTGAACGTGATGAGGCAAATGGGAAGTTCAACAAGGGTAAGGGTGATAAAAGAAAGCTTGATCGGGACACTAATAATTCCAACAAGAAACCAAAAGGGGGTTGTTTGAGATGTGGAAAACCCGGGCATTTTAGGAAAAATTGTCGCATGAAGCTTGCGGTTGGAAACGAGGCCAACATAGCGGGTTCAAGTGGGTCAAAAGATGCAAATGCGTCATAAGGTACGCTTACTGATTCCACTCTAAGTTTGACAAAACCTATGAGTTTTGTAGTTGATTCAATTGGTCATTCGGGACATGTTAATTATTTACAAAACACAAAAATTGGATTTGATTCAGATAAACAAAATTTATTTTGTGATTTGGATAATAAACAAATAAAAGGTAATGTTTCTAAATCAAACAAATTTAATACAAAGGTGCAGCCCGTTGGCTGTGGTGGTACACACATGGGGCAATTGGGCCAAATTACTAGAAGTGTACAAGACGGGAAAAATCCCTCTAGGTGTGAAATAAATGAAACCCAGTCTTCGGGTTTGTTATTGGACTCAAAAAGTCCAATGGTTTATAAACATAATTCAGTTGAGAATTATGTATCATTTATTTCTGAATCCTTTTATGTACAAGATGATATGCTTGCATGGTGGGTAGACTCGGGTGCTACGAGTCACGTGTGCAAGGATCTCAAATGGTTTGAGGAATTCGAACCAATTGAAGATGGATATGTACTTAGGATGGGAAATGTTGCAACTGAGTCTATTAAAGGAGTTGGAAAAGTTAGACTTGTATTTACTTCTGGAAAACATCTATTATTAGATAATGTGTTGTATGTACCAGGGATTCGAAAGAATCTCTTATCTGGAATTGTATTAAACAATTGTGGTTATAAACAGGTCATTGGTTCGGATAAGTTTATCTTGTCTCGACATGGCACCTTTGTTGGATTTGGATATTTATGTAATGGCATGTTTATGCTTAATATTAATGTCCCATCTGCTATTGAATCTGTTTGTATGGCATCTACATCCTCTAGTAATGTTGAGTATGATTCACGTCTATGGCATGCTAGATTAGGTCATGTTAATTATTATAGGATGAAAGATATGTCCAAAATGAGCCTAATACCTGCCTTTGACATGCAAAACTGTAGTAAATGTCATACTTGCAAATTGACTAAAATTACTAGGAAACCATTTAAAGATGTTAAAAGGGATTCTAAGGTATTAGAATTGATTCATTCTGATTTATGTGACTTTCATAGTACGCCCTCACTTGGAAATAAAAAGTATGTGGTTACTTTTATTGATGATGCCTCTAGGTTTTGTTATGTCTATTTATTGCATTCAAAAGATGAAGCTCTTGATAAATTCAAAATTTATAAACAAGAGGTAGAGCGACATCAAAGTTGTTTGATAAAGAACCTTCGTACTGATAGAGGTGGAGAGTATTATGATCCAGTTTACTTTCAGTCTACTGGTATAATACATCAAACCACTGCTCCTTATACACCACAACAAAATGGTGTATCAGAGAGGAAGAATAGGACTTTGAAAGAAATGGTTAATTCCATGTTGTCCTATTCTGGGTTAAGTGAAGGTTTCTGGGGTGAGGCTATGTTAACAGCCTGTTATTTGTTGAATAGAGTTCCTAATAAAAAGTCTAAATTAACCCCACATGAACTCTGGTACAAAAAGGCACCAAACTTAAGTCATCTTAGAGTTTGTGGTTGTAGAGCTGTTGTAAAGCTTACTGAACCAAAATTGAGAAACATAGGTGAAAGAGGCATTGATTGCATCTTTATTGGGTATGGTGAGCATTCCCCTGTTCATAGGTTCTATGTCACAGAACCAAATGACTATGTTTCTGTCCACACTATAATTGAATCAAGAACTGCTGATTTTGGCAATGAGGATAGATTTTCTTCTGTGCCTAGACTAAAGGACATGCCTTATAGTTTGAAAACATCAGCTGTAACTGAGTTTGGTAGTAACTCTGCTGGTACCAAAGATGTACCATCGACTAGTGCTAAACCCAGGAAAGGTACTAGGGCCAGGAAAGCCAAGTCTTTTGGCTCTGACTTTCATCTTTATTT
The DNA here is from genome assembly GCA_030545235.1 of Helianthus tuberosus. Lineage (NCBI taxonomy): Eukaryota > Viridiplantae > Streptophyta > Magnoliopsida > Asterales > Asteraceae > Helianthus > Helianthus tuberosus. Next base: position 2,572,596 of record CM060422.1, on the reverse strand, counting down.
GGTGGAAGGAACCAGGAATGGGGTTGAACATCAGTATCAATATTGTTTCAATATTGAGGAGGACCCTAAGACATACAGTCAGGCAATGGCATCTAGGGATGTTGCTTTCTGGAAAGAAGCCATCCAAGATGAGATGGATTCTATCATGCATAATAATACATGGAAATTGACTGATTTGCCTCCTGGTTGCAAACCTTTGGGTTGCAAATGGATTTTTAAAAGAAAGATGAAAGTTGATGGTAGCATAGATAAGTTTAAAGCCAGGTTGGTTATCCAAGGCTTTAGACAAAAGGAAGAAATAAATTTCTTTGATACATATGCTCCTGTTGCAAGAATTTCCACCATAAGGCTTCTTTTAGCTCTTGCTTCAATTCATAACTTGGCAATTCACCAAATGGATGTCAAGACCGCATTCTTGAATGGTGAATTGGATGAAGAGGTATACATGAAACAACCTGAGGGTTTTGTATTACCTGGACAAGAGCACAAGGTGTGTAAACTCATCAAATCATTATATGGTTTGAAACAAGCACCTAAGCAGTGGCATCAAAAATTTGATGAGGTGATCTTATCTCATGGTTTTGTTCTAAACCAGGCTGATAAGTGTGTCTACAGTAGATTTGAATCCTCTGGTAAAGGAGTGATTATTTGTCTATATGTAGATGATATGTTGATCTTTGGCACTGACCAAGATCAGGTTGATAAGACAAAGAAATTGTTGTCTTCGAATTTGAAATGAAGGATATGGGGGAGGCGGATGTGATCCTTGGAATAAGGATTAAAAGGAGTAACAATGGTATAACCATGACACAGTCTCATTACATTGAGAAAGTGTTGAAGAAATTCAATCATTATAATTGTTCTCCTGTTAGCACTCCTCTAGATCCTAGCATCCGGTTAATGCCCAATTCTGGTGATTCAGTTTCACAATTAGAGTATTCGAAGGTCATTGGATGCTTGATGTATGATATGATTAGCACAAGGCCTGACATAGCTTATGCTGTGGGTAAGTTGAGCAGATTTACTAGTAATCCTAGTGCTCAACACTGGCAAGCAGTGAACAGACTGCTTAAGTACCTAAAAGGAACCATGCACTTTGGTTTATGCTATTCAGGTTTTCCTTCGGTTATAGTAGGGTACTCTGATGCAAGTTGGATAAACAATAAGGAAGAAGATCATTCCTCCACAAGTGGATGGGTGTTCTTACTTGGTGGAGGTGCTATCTCCTGGGCTTCCAAGAAACAAACTTGCATCACTGACTCAACTATGGAATCTGAGTTTGTGGCTTTAGCTGCAGCTGGTAAAGAAGCTGAGTGGCTCAAAAATTTGATCTATGAGATTCCATTATGGTCGAAACCGATATCACCAATCTCTATCAGGTGCGATAGTGCAGCTACATTGGCTAAGGCATATAGTCAAGTGTACAATGGGAAGTCTAGACACTTAGGTGTTAGACATAGTATGATTAGAGAATTAATCATGAATGGGGTGATATCCGTTGAGTTTGTTAGATCTGAGTTTAATTTAGCTGATCATCTAACCAAAGGGTTAGGAAGAGATCTCGTGAAGAAATCAGCTAAAGGGATGGGTTTAAAGTCCACTTTAAATATCTTATGTCAAGACACCCAATTCCCATTTAATACAACGTTAGATGCAGAATTCAATGCGGAAAGCTTGTCATAACGATATTGGAACACATTAGCAAATCATCCCAAGGTATGTGTTCAGACTGCAAGATAAAGTAGGTTGAAGTTGAACTTCTTAATAGTTCATTGATAAATTGCAGTGCAGGTGCAAGAGTAATGAGCTACCTATAAGAATATGAAGTTTAGCCGCTTCAAGAAGCTTTGGACTTGAGCTTTGATATATTCTTTGAAGGATTAGGACACAGGCTAGTAAAACATTGTGTCAAGTGGAATTTGGATTTGTAAATGTTTGTGTATATTACCTACATGTATTTAAATGGATAACATGGGTTCAATCCATAGAGACACCCTGTTATTCTAATATTTGTAACGTGTAATATACTAAGTGAAAATTCAATCCTCAGGACATTTTCATTATGCATGCATTTGTGTTTATGTGAGGACGGTTAAGTTAATCAAGGATACCACTAAAATGGGGGAGGATTGTTGGTAATTTTAGTGTTATCAACGGATTTTAGGGTATTGGATTAACTTGTCGATCGAGGAAATAATGTTAGTGATTAAACGAGTTAGGTGACGCGGGAGTGCGGGCTCAATTTAATCCTAATATTATTTGAGTTTACTATGTAAGTAATTTACATGGCCTTTGTAATTAATGGTTAGTTTATAACTAAAGGTTTTGGACTTCATATGAATATTATACTATTAATTTTGTTAAACTCCATTACTAAAAGTCCACTAACTTATGGACTACATGTCCATTACGTAGTTTTATTTGTTGGGCCAATGGCCATCATGAAAAGTCATAGAAGTTTTATTAGACAATATCAAAAAGTCCATTGACGTGGTTTTTTGAACCGAAAAAGGCCGTGTGAAGTTTTATTAATTGGTCTCTCGATCGCATATGAACATTAGAACACACAGTACGGTTACAGTTTTGTGCTCTTCATCATCTTCATATCATATAATCATCAAATCCAATTCCAACAAGAGTGATCTCTGTCTAATCCGATAAATCATTGCGTGTAACCCGCAAATAGGTTTATCTGATAGTTCTCATACGATTCAGAGATTAATCCAGGTTTTATCATAACTTTTGCAATTCAATTCGGGTTCCAGGTTTGTTAATTTCTTTGAAATCACTTGTAATAGACCAGTTTTACAACACAGCATGCCCGCGCGGCAAACCCATTTACCAAATCACCTCCCCGGGAAAACCCCAGATACCCTTAGTTTTAATTAAGTTATTAGATAAGTTGTTTGACAGTGGGCTCACTCTGACATGTCACATGCTTCAATACTCAAGAGTCAACACAAACCTAAAATTTGGTCACACTTCAGTTCCATCAAAACTCTTAACATGCCATATGCTTGCATCCATATGTGATCAATGGTTCCAGTTAAACGTCTGCAACATATCAAAACCCACATTTATATTGTAAACCATAAATCTCTTCATATGTTGACCTCTGGAACTCTGGAAGATTAGTGCCGGTTGTGGCCAGTGTTGTTCATTCTCGAAACATCTTTTTTTTGTAGTTAATTACCATCAACTTACTCATTACTTCGTTCAAAAATCCCAACATGCATTCATCTAGTAGATGCATGCAAGTTGTGGAGATTTTGTACGATTCTCACAAAATATTAAGTAAAATCCTCACCGAGGATGATTTCGACCAATTGATATTTTCTTGTTATAGGGAGGAGGATACTGAAACAGGTGAGAGGTTTAGTGAACCTATGGTGTGGATTGGGATCTACATTGCAACGGCGTCGTTTTTATGTATACTTGCCATGGCTGCTGATTTGTTGCATGGTTTATGGAATAAAAAGTTCTGGTTTCCATGTAAATATTTCTCTCTCAACGCGGCATCTGTCACGGTGATAACTATTGCGATGAAACTGCCTGTTGATCTAAGTAGTGGGATGGAAAGTTACGTGGACCAAGCAACCAAGATAGGAAGTTTGGGCTTCATGTGCACCATGATGGCCAACTTAATGCCTTCTCTGGCGTCTATGGACAACAACACACTGCTAGCAAACGTAATAGGTTTGTGTATTCTCGTCATCACCGTGATTGTGAATATTTGCATTCAGATAAATACTAGTGTTATTACTAATAAGCCATATGGTCCCCCATATGATGATATTGTCTTTGACTTCGTTATGGTTGCATACAGCTATATGACTATGATCCTTTTGTTACTAATAATGATGGTTTCTTCATCTCTAACAATTCCATCCTTTAAGGAAATTTTGGAATACAAGTATCAAGCCATAAACAAAATATCTTTAACTGACCAAAGTCTACAACATACCCACATGTTTACAGTTGAGAAACTAAGACAACACGTGAGAAGGTATTGGGTCATGGCAGAAACCGGTAGCCCTCAGTTTGGGATGGCTAGTAATCCATTGTCCACAGCTTCTGGAGTAGTTTGTGTAGTGGTTTTCGTCTTGAACTTTCTCATGGTGTTCAAATTTCTGTTTGGACGGTATGGTCTTAAGAGGCTACTATACGTAGCTATAAATCTATATGCATCGCCATACAAGTGGTCAACACTTGCCATTTTGTTAACGCAGTCCATTGGAGTCGTGGTGGGAACCATTGCTCCTATATCAAGATGTTTTTCAGTTTTCAGCTTCAAGTTGTGCACTAAATGGAATAGGAATGATTTCATATTCTTTAAAGTAGAGAAGTACTGGACTCAAAAGTTGCAATAGTGGAAACAAAGCCCTGTACTTTTTCTATCAAGCTGTCAAAGATCAAGAAGTCTCATCTATAATTCAAAATACATCATTCTAAGCCTTGGCATTGGTTTTCAGAAGGTAATTGTCATATTGTGCAAAGCGATACGGCTCATAGTGATAGTCGCCTTAATACTTTTGGTCAGTTGTTATTATCATTGGAAGTCATCCAAGGCAAGGCGGTATACTCCACCCAGCGGCTCAAGGACTAACGATGCAGATGAAGACCTGAGCAAATATGTTGTACTGATTGACAATGAGATAGAGCTTGCTGAAAAAACACTGAAGGGAATTTCGAAATCTATGGATGCTTGCATATCAAAAGTCGAGAAGGAGAAAAACAACCATCTTTTAGAGCTTCTCGAGAAATCTACTGGATTTGAAGGAGTAGAGATCTTTGACACTGATCATATTCAACCTTTGCTTCCTGTTGAACCTGTAAACAGCTGGAGCTTACCGATAGTAACCTTAACATGCCTTGCTGTTGCTCTCCTAAATAGTCATAATGAGGACGGAGTTGAGAGCTTGTTAAGAAGTGTTGGTGAAGGTCTTGCATTTACCCATCTCGTGGAAGAAAGCCGCAATAATGCAAATGAATATATAAATATTCGGAAGACCACTCTAATTTTATGGCATGAGGTTGAAAACAAATGCAAGTGGTTGGATACCCCTTTAGCAAAAAGTGTTTTTAAAGGGAAAACAGCAATAGAGGTTGTTAAATGGTTTTCTGATAAAGGTAAAGAAATTGTGACAGAAAGCACCAAAGGAGATCTGGTTGATAACCCTCCTAAGACGTTGGTTGTTGCCAATTCAATGTATCGTATCACACAAACAATCTTGCTTAGATACCAAAGCAACACAGAACCAGTTACCCACAAGGAGGTTGAAATCCAGTTTTCTATCTAAAAGATTACCAAAAAAATCATCAAAAAATTACAAAACTGCTTTAAATTCAACATACTCGAAATATGTTTAAACCACATACTAAAAACATTTAACAAACTTCAAAAATCACCAATCTTCGTTTGAATCATCATTATCATTTGCTCCCGCATCAGCATTCAAAGCATTCAACCTCTCAATAAGCTTCTGCTTCCTCTCTTCGCAAGTTAGCTTCTTAAGGTTGTACCTAAATCGATAAAGAAAACATAAATCAATATAAACACAACAGCAGAGAGAACAAGCCATATAAGAACATAAGACACCAAAACCCAAACCAAGCCTAAATTAGAACAGGACAAGTAAATGTATCCCGTGCTTCGCCGTGAACCAACTGTTTACAAACAAACCGTGTAGCTACAAAAGAGGAGACCCATGAAAGTCAATATATAACAAAATATCAATTAACTAAAATCGAGTTTATTAGATATAGATTTACCTTCAATCGCGTCAATTTCTCTCGTATTCTTTTACACTAGTTTCTCTTTCAAGGGGTTTCTCTCAAATTGCATACTTAAAGAAAACTGATCACTTGTTTAAAAATTGTCTTAAATCAAAAAGCGGCTTGGCTTTATGCCTCTCCACAATCGACTTGGCTTTATACGGCTTCTCCACAATTTTTTTGTGTACGCTACAGCAAGTATTAAGTTTCAAATCAATTAATATCAATCAAATATAACAAAAAAAGTATTTAAGCCAACACATATACAAAGTATGTATCATGTATTTTACCTTTATGGTTACTCCAAAGTGTTGCTGATTTCAAAGAGCATAATGAACCTTTCGATCTACGCAGCCCATTTATCCGTAACACCACGAAACCCGCATCAAAGAATATTAGAAAATGTACCTGATTTACCATTGATATATCATTGTGTATCAACCTCTCCAATCCTAAGTTTGTTTCATTCTACACGCATGTCAATTTAACTATTTGAGAAAAGCATATAACAAGTTTGACATCATTTTGTATATTTAATGCTACAAAAATATTACCTGCTTCAAATCAAACGTACTCAACCTACTCTCCTCTTGTAACAAAAAACTATTAAAACTTAACAAAACATAAATAAGTAGAAACCATCTTTTAAGGACACACCTCGTGGCATTTCCTCAAACAAAAAATAGGCTACTGGAACCAACATGCAATGCATCTTCCTCTTGTAAGCCCGAGTTGTGAACTCTAAAAGAATCAAAATATTTTTTAGCTGGACATAAAAATGCACTTAAAACCAAGAGAAAAATCTAGTGCTCGAGTCATACTTAACCAAAATTCAGCTCATAACCTCTAAACTATCATTCATGACATTTATTTATCTTAAGTAATAAGTAGAACCATGCGGACAAGAGAGATTGTTCATTTTTTAAAGTTGATTCACGATATCCGCCAAAAATCATGTTATAAATGTCTTAGAACTTACCTGTGTGGTTATGGTCTTACTCCCATTGATTCTCAAAAAACATAAAGCTGGTAATATGAGGGACTGCATCATAATAAAAAGGACCAAACGCGTTAAGTTTAAGCATTAGGAATGTACGATATTCAATTCTCACTCTTAAATGAGAGACCATGAGGTAATATGAGGGACTGCATTAAAATAAAAAGGACCAAACGCGTTAAGTTTAAGCATTAGGAATATACGATATTCAATTCTCACTCTTAAATGAGAGACCATGAGGTAGTTATCTGTGACCTACTGACCCCTACGCACACAACGTTGTCACTTGGGTAAGCACCCTAAAGGTTATAATATTTACATCCACTTCTACAAGTGTGATCTGTATTTAAACCTAATTGATGAAAAACTTGCTGTTTTCATGATTCACACATCATAATAAGGTATGTTGAAACTTGCAAGCAGTATAGCTCCATTTACAAAACCTCATGAATTATAGCCTTCTCTCATCATCTCATGTTCTTTAACCTACCATTATTCTATATGTAGTCTTTCACTTCCTATAAATCCAAATACTATAATCAAGATCAAGCTGCATACATAACCTTTACACTTGCAAAATCTGTAACCTTATGTATATCAAGATCACCAACACACAATTTTCACCATCTTCCAAAATATATTGATCAGTTCCTTAACCTCATCTCTGCTCTTGAAACGGAGATTGTGGCATTTGCCACATGGGCATCTAATTTTAAAAACCTCAACACCTTCTACAAGTTCTCTTTGGATGTTAGGTGCGTTGGTGAATGCAAAATTCAAGAAATCATTGACATATAGTTGAAATGTCGGGTTAAAAAGACCATTACTAGTGGTTCTCTTCGTGTACATCCAGTCTCTATCGGGAAACATTTTTGTCGATCTATTTTTCAATTATACTTGCATTAGAAACAGGTAAAATGAACCGGGCTGAATGCAAATATAGAAGGGTGGATAAAGATGTGGTATGACTTAGAATTGGAGGCTCATTCTTGTCAAGATTCAAGAATGAGATATACCAGTACTCAACAGATTCAAGAATGAGAGATACGAGTGATATAGAACAACCATGATCAAATTCAGAAGAAGTTTGATTGACTTAATGCATAGTTAGGGTTAAAAGTCTTCAAATGACTTAATGCATAATTAGGGCTAAAAGTCTTCAGAGATACGAGTGATATAGAACAGCCATATCAATATTAATAATCAAAACCTAAACTATTCATGTTCAAATACAGAATAGTATACACACATTGATCGATGAAAAATCCTAAAAAATTATGACCTAAGTTAGCAAAATAAGAGCCCTAAACAACACAATTGAAGCTTATTCAATACAACTGCTTCTAAAAGTCTTCAGTTAAGTAAAAACTATGAACAGGAATGTGCAGCAAAAAAAAGGAATATCCTATCAATATCAACAACCAAAACATAAATACAGAATAGCAAACGAACGGATATTGTATTAATATCAACAAAAACTATAGATGATTAAATACAGAATAACAAACGAACGAATATTGTATTAATATCAACAAAAACAATGACCAGGATTAGGAAAATATGAGCTCTAATCAACATAAACTGAAATATCTTACATCATGTCCTTATAATAACCAAATTTCATTACAGCATTTTCAGATGCATTATTATACAAATAAAAAAACAAAACAAGTTAAGTGGCATATATACAGTACCTGTATACGTAGATAGAGACAGTGTATATCAAAATCTTCAAGCCCTAAGCAGATCAGAGCATAACCCTAACTATTCACACAACACAAACTTCACATCATAAATATAATAATAACATAATCAATTCGAACAACAAAAAGTAGGCAAACAGAAGCAACGAACCTGAAGATTACTCGCTTTCCACCAATCAATGAATTTACGGAAGAAATCACGCAACTGACCAAACGCAAAGAGCAAACATCTCAACACATTCAAATTTTCAGTAATTGTTGATCCAGTCGATTGAAAATCAAAATCAAATTCGTTTCAGTGCCTATATGAATCAACATTTTGATAAGTCGATGGTTTAATTAGGTCAGAATGTTCAAATCTATAAAAGATCAAAGTTCAAATCTAGGTTTTCATTACGTACCTTATCAGATTCATCGATGTTCAATCGAAATACATTCAATCGAAGCAGATTCACTAGCTAGACTCTAATCGAAACATATTCAATCGATTTCTAGCTCCAATAAAACAGATTCAATCGCCAGACTCTGAAACAAATTTGTGTTACGGCACCGATGATGGTTCTAGATCTGGAATCCGCGAGATGTCGGTAGAGATAAGGATGTACACGAAGATGAGAGAGCCGTTTTACGAGAGCTGCTGTTGGTGATGATGGTTGTTGTTGATGAGAGCAGCAAGGAGAGAGATAAGAGTTGATTGTTAGGGTTTAAAGGGCATATGAGAGCTGATTCTTTTACGCTGAATTTTTAGGTTTGATTTTATATATTAAATAAAAAATACGGGCATATGAGAGATAAGAATGTAACCTTTGCCATCCGCTGAATTTAAGCTAAATTTTTTAGGTTGTACATATAACTTATTTTTAGAATGAAAATAAAATAAGTTAATTGGTTTTCGTAGCAAATGCGTCATAAAGTAGTAATATGTGTCTAATAATGGTAAATTAGCTAATTAGTCAATAATTTTTAAAAGAAATTCAGACATAATTATAACGAAATTGTGACAGAATTAGATTTTTTTTTGTTTTTGTCACTATCGTGTAGCAAATTTGTTAGAAAATACGCGTTTTTTTTTGTCGTCATAAATGCGTCACAATTTTGTCAAAATTTGTGACGCATTTTTTTCCGTAGCAAAGTTTCGTAGTAAAATACCAACTTTTCTAGTAGTGTTAGTCCTTTTGAATGACGTGATTGCAGACATATTTTGTGCTTGCTTCACCAACATACCGCGAGTCATAACAACGAGATGCCGTGAAAGTGTGATAGAGAAAAGAGAGGCAAGCGTGAAGGTTGCAGCAAAGCTTCTTGGTAAGACTACAAAGATAATAGAAAGACTAGAGACACGTCAAGTACCAAGCATGGATGATGACAAGATGGCATATATTGATGAGTGGCGGCGTCATTATATGAAGTGTTAAGGTAATTTAGCTTCTATCTCATTTTTATCTCTCTTATTTGAGTCTCATAAGTCATAATATGTTTTAATTACAACAGATTTATTCATCTTTATCTTAGGTACCATCTTGACAAAAGTTCTAATGACCCTAAAATAGCTGATACATTTAAGGAGACCACTTATACATATCAGATATTATTGGATACCCTAAGGGTAACACTTAACAGTATGACAACACTGTTTTAAGGTGACCATTTCACTACTGAGTACTCTATGCTTGCTGTAACTCTAGGTCTGGGGCTCCCCTTGGTCCTAACTTGTTTATTTCTTATAGTATTTGCAAGTTGTAACCCTGAAACCTAATTACTATAGGTAGTGATGCTTATTGCTATAAACATGTAAATCAAAACTTTAATGGTGGTTGTAAAAGCGTTAGTTATTATGTAGATGCAAAGCGTTGTTAATTTCTATTGGATTTGTATTATGGTATCCGTGAGGCTTCTTGTGTTAGCTCTTATTATTATTATTATTATTATTATTATTATTATTTCTTTTTTACACATATTCGCAATGGGTTGGTGTTAATGACAATTGTCAAGAATCATGGATTAACACTCAAACAAGAAGAATACCCAAACCAAAGTTTTATTAACCCAAAGAATGATCTGACGAATAAAAATTGTGTAAGACGAATGGATGAGAAGCGACAATGCATATGGATGAGAACCGAACGATGCATAAATGGATGAGAACCGAAGATGCATAAACTCCCTCTAAGCCTTACAAACGCAGCGCTCAATTCAAAGATCTAGCTACTCAAGCCCACTGCATACAAGTATAACACGAAACATTAGACAAAATAAACTATATGTGTTTGATAATGAATTGACCTTTTCAACAAGTACAATGATACTCATTATAAAGAGTGATGAGTTTTTTTGTTGTTTAAGGCTTTTGATAGCATGTAACACTTTGTGTTAAAAACTTGGTAATTATGATTTATGAGTTTAAGAAGTTACAAGATCTTAATTTATAGGAAAAATTACAAGTTTTGTCATTTATCTTTATAGTACTTTACAGGCGGTGTCCTTTTTTTCAAACGTTGACAGGCGGTGTCCTTTATAGGGAATTTTGTTGCAAGTTTTGTCCTTTGAGCCTAACCTAGTTACAGTGGCGGATCCAGCCGGAGAAATCACTGGGTTCCTTTTTTCCAAATCATACAAGGTTTACACTACAAAAAAACTTTTTTTCCAAATCATACAAGATTTACACTACAAAAAAACGTTTTTTTTCCGAAAAGACTGGGTTCCTGGGAACCCGGTGAATGGGTCTAAATCCGCCCCTGCCTAGTTAGATTTTTTTGTTAAATCTGATTACCCAAGGGTATTTTAGTCTTTTTACCTCTTTATTATTATTATTATTATTATTATTAATATTATATGTAAAACTCTTAACTCTATTTCTCTCTCTATACCACTGTCTCTCTCTCTCTCCTTACTTCTCTTTCTCTCTACCGCACATACTCTCACACATTCAGATCCCACCACCACCACCTCTCGCCTCTCACCACCATCAACCAATCGCCACCACCATTAACCCACCGATTCACCATCCGACTAAAGCCCCAACCCAGAAACAATGGCGGCGGCGCCACCATCCACCGTCTTCAAGCAAATTATCAGGAATCTCAGGAATATCCATAGCCAAACCACTAACTTCTTGAGCAATATGCAAAACAGAGTTCAAAGAATGCAACCTATCAGTCAACTCCGTCAATTGAGCCCTCAAAACATTGTTCTGACACTCAGCACCGACAAATATCTGTGTTGCCCCATCAATCTTCTTCATTATCGCATTGTTATCACTCTGCAACTTGTTAATTTCACCAAGCAACTCATCCAATCGCTGCTGCTTCTTCGCACGAGACCTACGCGGATTCTCGGTTTGATATCATCCGTTTTCTTTTCCTTTCACCAAGGTGTGCATACCTTAGGTCTCCATCAGACACCAAATTTGCAGATTGCTGTTGTTTTCGTGATGTTATCGGATATCAAAACGGAATATTCCGATTTTTGAAAAGTTTGGTGAATTAGGGCGACGTTAGGTCTCCATCATACACCAGAAATTAAACCGAAATCGCGATTCAAACCTTAAAAAAACCCTAGATCTGATGACAAAAGGTACAATCGGATTATGGAAAGCTAACAATTCAGCAAGAAAGTGATTCAAACGATCTGTAAAGATTCAGAAACACAAACGTAAATACAATTGAATTAGGACGATTGAAAAGCAATCGATTGTTGCAAGTAGGCGGTGGTTGGATGGTGATGACGGTGCTGGCGGCGACATATGGTAGTGCTGGTGAAGACGGTTGTGATGGTGGTGGTGGCGGCAATACATGGTGGTGGTGAAGACAGTGGTGGTGATAGGTGAAGGGAGGGGGAGGGCGGTGGTTGGATGGTGATGACGGTGCTGGCGTCGACATATGGTAGTGCTGGTGAAGACGGTTGTGATGGTGGTGGTGACGGCAATACATGGTGGTGGTGAAGACAGTGGTGGTGATAGGTGAAGGGAGGGGGAGGGAGGGACAGGGGAGAGATAAATATCTGTATTGTTTATTATACATATATATAATTTTTTGAAATATTTTTTAAAGAATAAATTACAAGTTTTGTCCTTTAAATAAGTAAAAAGACTAAAATACCCTTGGGTAATCAGATTTAACAAAAAAATCTAACTAGGTTAGGCTCAAAGGACAAAACTTGCAACAAAATTCCCTATAAAGGACACCGCCTGTCAACATTTGAAAAAAAGGACACCGCCTGTAAAGTACTATAAAGATAAAGGACAAAACTTGTAATTTTTCCTAATTTATAAGAACAAGTGTAGTAGAATAACTAAAGTGAAAAAGTTACCGTCACGTCACTATCACGTAGGCAATGGTACATAATAAATATCTGTAGTATCTAAACTAAAAACATAATCATTTTTAAAGTTATATTATTTTAAATAAAAAGTGGATTGGATTATGATTGGTTGGAGAAAAAATGAGCCCGAGTTAACTGCCATTTTCGTCCCTGTGGTTTGGTCACTTTGGCCATTTCAGTCCATTTTTCAAAAATGCGCCATTTTCGTCCCCCACGTTCTGGAAAGGTGCCATTTCAGTCCAAAAATCATAACCCAGTTAAGTCAGTTTGTAAATAAGGACTGATTGTGTAAATTTGTAACATAAAGGACTGATTGTGTAAATTTGAAAAATGGACTGAAATGGCAGTTAACACCACCACCACTAGCCCTGCCACCACCACCACTCCGCTGCCACCGCCACCGCCACCACCGCCACCACAGCCACCACCGCCACTCCACAGCCACCACAGCCACCCTGCCACCACCACCACTCCGCTGCCACCACCGCCACCACAGCCATCACCGCCACCACAGCCACCACCGCCACCCTGCTCATTTCTGCAATTCGCCGGAGTTCGGAGTTCATCGGAGAAGACGACCGGAGAAGACGAAGACGTCCCCGTAACCCGCAAGCTTTTCGTTTCGGTATACCGTTCTCGGTAACCCGCAACCTTCATCTTGCTGCCATCTATTGTTTTTTTTTTTTTGCAGGGAAATGGTAAATATGTTCCTTCTTCACAGAGTCAGTCCTCTCGAAATCGTGAGTTTTCGTTTATTTTCTTTTAGTTTTTTTTTTAAATTTATTTCATTTTCTGCATCTATCTTTGAACATGAGAATGTTAATGTTTCATTAAAATTTGAATTGAAACCTAAAATGTTCAAGTCCCCAGACATTGCATATTTTGATCTCTTTCTGGTTTAGCCTACTGTTTTTATCATAACTAGAAAGCCATATGTTTGTGTGGAAACAATTCATTTGTCAATTGCAGAGTATAGATTCTTTGTTTCTTGTGGTATCTTCAAGATTTTTGATTTTTTTTTATAAAAAAGATAGATGAAAAGATAACTATGATGAATAAAGATGGTTAGTTTGGTATAACGAAATGCTGGAGATGTAATGAGACTCATCCTATCTTCTGTCTCTGGACGCGTTGTGATACCCATTTATTTCACTGATCTTCAAAGAAGGGTTGTTAACGGATGCAGCTACTGTAGCATGCTTGCATCCTTTACGCTTGATTCATGAAACAACTGCAACTGCTACGGCTCTAACCTATAGAATACACAAGGCTAAATCGGCTGAGAACAAGCAGCTGGACAACCTTTGTTGACATTGGCAATGCAAATCTGTATGGCAGGCCTCAAGAAAGGCCGATACTTTGCTGATGAAAAGGTGGAAGCTTCAAAGAAAAAAGGAAACAAGTCAAATATATCAGTCTCGGAGTCGGTTTATGGGACAGAAAGTAGCGAAAAAGGAAAATAGAATGCATGTTAAGAGAAGCATCAAATTGGCCCATGCAGTTTATCTTTCATCATTAAGGGTAGGGGCGCTCCACTAGTGGCGGTGGTGGCGGTGGTGGCAGCGGAGTGGTGGTGGTGGCAGGGTGGCTGTGGTGGCTGTGGAGTGGCGGTGGTGGCTGTGGTGGCTGTGGTTGCGGTGGTGGCGGTGGTGGTGGTGGCAGCGGAGTGGTGGTGGTGGCAGGGTGGCTGTGGTGGCTGTGGAGTGGCGGTGGTGGCTGTGGTGGCGGTGGTGGCGGCAGCGGAGTGGTGGTGGTGGCAGGGCTAGTGGTGGTGGTGTTAACTGCCATTTCAGTTCATTTTTCAAATTTACACAATCAGTCCTTTATGTTACAAATTTACACAATCAGTCCTTATTTACAAACTGACTTAACTGGGTTATGATTTTTGGACTGAAATGGCACCTTTCCGGAACGTGGGGGACGAAAATGACGCATTTTTGAAAAATGGACTGAAATTGCCAAAGTGACCAAAACACAGGGACGAAAATGGCAGTTAACTCAATGAGCCCTCATATATTATTTTAAATAAAAAGTGGATTGGATTATGATTGGTTGGAGAAAAAATCAGCCCTCACAACACTTTCCTTCACGCTCGTTATTCCGGTGGCGACACTCACCTTTGGCGCCCTTCTTTGGCTACTCGTAATCGTGTTTGACAACCGGTTGGTATGCCGTGGACTCGTGGATGCTTTAACTCCTTCACTATACACGGTCTAACTATAGACATAAAAGAGAATCAAAGAAGAGTGAATTGCCAAAATCGTCCTCGAGGTTTGGGACTGTTTGTCGATTTTTTTGTACCACAGTTTCATCCACGATTTTACGTACCATATTGACATAGTGATAGACAATATGATACAAAAAAGTCGTTTTGGATAAAACATGAAAAAAAGGACTTGTTTCGGGCTTTAACCCTACCCCGTTAAATCGGGCTTTAACCCTACCCCGTTAAATCGTTAATTTCGTTTGTAACCCTAACCATCTTCAAATATATATGGTAACTGCGGTCCCTACACAATTTACCCCGGAAAACTGTAGCGACTCAATTGTGACCGGAACTCTTCATCATCACCGAAACCTTAACGGCAACAATGGCGACTCAGTTGAGCAAAAAGCGAAAGGTTACTCCCTCACCAATCCTGTTTTTTAAATTATAATATTATGTTTAGCCTTCCATCAATCTAAGTTTATTATGTTTTTGTGTATCAGTTTGTAGCAGATGGCGTGTTTTTCGCTGAGTTAAACGAGGTTCTTACTAGAGAACTCGCGGAGGACGGTTATTCTGGAGTGGAAGTTAGGGTTACGCCGATGCGTACGGAGATTATTATAAGAGCCACACGTACTCAAAACGTGTTAGGTAAAGTTTTAATTTTTTTCAATTTGATTGAATTTGATTAATGTTTTTTAGTGTTTTAAAACTTATGTTTGTGATTTTTTGTTTCTTTTTTACTAGAGAACATAGGTCTGTATGTGATTAATATTTTTTTTTTATTAAGTTATGAATGTTACAATTTATTGTTTATGATTAATTAATTACTGATCAAGCTATTCTAGAATGAGTTATATCTTATGTTTATTTAATCTTAGATTTAAACTTGGGTTCATATATGAGCTAAACTAGTGGATTTGGACTTGCATGTTGTGTTGAAAGTAAATGGTGTGATCTTGTTAAGATTTTATAAGTTGTTTTTTTTTTCTGTATTTTTGTCATAAATGTGAGATATTTGTATACATTGGTTTTAAAATGCGCGCATCACAATCACATGATGTGATCTGATGTATATGAACAAATTGGACGCTGATTGCAATGGGAATGAGTTTTTCAAATCTGATTGAACAAATATGACTATTAATAATGAGAATATCTTATATTTATAAATAATTATATTATAGCGAACGCCTCATGTATGTGATGCGCGCTTCACGCATTGGATTTTGGGATCAAAACTCATTGGATCTCCATGCGGATGCGCTTTTTAAAACCTAGTTGTACACTATGACGCACTAATGGAAAAAGTGTAACTGTTTTGGTTTTTCAAAAAAGCGCTTTTTTCAACACGAGATGTTCATATTCTATGATTGGTGTTGAAACCTTTTGTTTATTAGATCATTAACCAATTACCTTAATCAGTAAAATAGAGTTGTGTTTGTTATTAGTGTTTACGATGGGAACTGATTCATTGTTGTCAAACTGGGAGCATTAACAGCTTAAGATGACAACAACTAGTTTATTTTAACTTGAACAAAATTGTTACTAAACATCTCCTGACACCATTGTTATTTACATATCTAATCTGTTTTTTAGGTGAGAAGGGAAGGAGGATAAGGGAGCTGACATCCCTCATTCAGAAACGGTTCAAGTTCCCTGAAAACAGCGTGGAACTCTATGCTGAGAGAGTCAACAACAGGGGGCTCTGTGCCATTGCACAAGCCGAATCTTTGCGTTACAAGCTTCTTGGCGGTCTTGCTGTCCGCAGGTCTATCAAAACTTTCCTTCTGTGGAAATGATGATTTCATTCAGACGTCCATTTACTAAAATAAACCAATGCTTTATTTGACTGTGTTTAGGGCTTGCTATGGTGTTTTGAGATTTGTTATGGAGAATGGAGCAAAAGGATGTGAGGTATGTAGATATTACGTCGATTTGTTACTACTAACTACTAAGCACTACTTATCAATCTCAGGTGATTATTAGCGGAAAACTTAGGGCTCAACGTGCTAAATCAATGAAGTTTAAGGATGGGTACATGGTGTCATCTGGTCCAGTCAATGACTACATTGACTCTGCTGTGAGACATGTGCTTCTTAGACAGGTAGACTCATCTGTTCTCTATTGTATTTGTTTTCATCTGTCATCTTTTATAGTTTTATACTCGATAAATAACAAAGTTCTGTAATCTGTTTGCAGGGTGTTATCGGTATCAAGGTTAAGATTATGCTCGACTGGGATCCTACTGGCAAACTTGGCCCCAAGAAACCATTACCTGATAATGTTGTTATTCACATGCCTAAAGATGATGTCATTGCACTCCCACCCAAAGAAGTTGAGGAAGACAGGCCACCGTTTGTTGCTGCTGATGCACCTTTGCCTATGCCGATTCCCATAGCTGTTTGAGGGTCGGTTAAAGGCGAGATTATTTTTAGATTTCTCAATTATGGAAGATGAATTTTCTTGCTTCTTTTGAGTTTTGGTGGATATATCTTTTTTTTTCTTTTTCAACTGCTAGTTCCTGAGATTTATTTTTTGAAGGACTGAAAATTGCAATATGAAGATTGATTTTGATAGCTGTATTTATGGTGTTTTTCCTTTTAGGCACTTTGTAAAAATAAAAACAAGTTTGTTTAAATATTATAATACTAGATTAACTTACCATGTGTTACACAGGTAACTTCACAATAAAATATATTATTTAACATTGTTGACATAATTTTTTTAATGAAAGAAATGTTCAATTACTAACGTAAATATTAAATTACATTGAATTGAAAGAAATGACTCCATATCTGGTTTTTACTGTTGATAAAGCGACGTACAATGACCATGTCACCATGAGTTAAAACGGGTTGTTTCAAGTACAAACCAACCCTAGATAGTGATTATCCTTGGCTTTTGTTGATTGTCATCGCAAAACATATAGCTAATGGAAATTGACTCATTTGAAATGCGAAAGGAATCTATATATTTGAAGTTATCAAATTAATTCTAGGTAGCACAACTATAAACACAATTTGATTCTAAAGATTTAAAACATTATAAATCTGATTTCATAATTTAAAAATAGTTCCAATGAATAACTAATAACTTTGAAATGAAAGAAACGTTGGATTACTTATGTAAAGATTAAATTATAATGAACTTAGAAAAATACGAAATAATCACAAGTCGTTAAAGATTTCTTTATACACCACGTTTGTTGTTTTATAAGGTTTTACATAAAATACAACTATCAATGAGGTGGTGGTCCTTAAACACCTGAGTTTGGAAGGGGAAGATTTTTTGTTCAAGTCACATAGACAACATGGATTAAAAGAAATTCGTTGTTGTGCGGTCAACAACATAGAGTCAACCATACATTTAATTTTCAGATTGTGTTATAAAAATACCTGCAAGAAATTCAAAGGCGAAAACATTTACATCTTTCGCATGCTTGAGATGATAATACAAAGAGAGTGAGTAGAAGATTTGAGAAAACAAAGAAAGTGGGACTAAATCCACTTGCTTTATCATTAGTCTACAACAATGACCTCATAACACATCAATTCAACATCTATGATAGTGAGACTTAACTCACTTGCTTTATCTATACTCTACTATGCATAGACTCCTGTATGAATGTTGTGTAATAAAAATTATATAATTTTATAATCTATAAAAAATTATATAAGTATTTAAAGGTTCAATAGAGGTGCACAAAATAACTGGTTAATTAACCGTAACCAGTTAATAACCGATTTAGAAATTACCAGTTAGTGGTTATTTTTAACCGTAGGATAGCAACCGGTTATAAGTATTAGTATAGGAACCGGTTATTAACCTCTTTTTAACCGATAGATTGGTTAACCGAAAAAAAAAACCTGAAAATTTCAAGAAAAAGGCAAAATAGCTAGTTAATAACCGAAAATAACCGGTTAAAGTAATTAACCGAACTGGTTAAAAAAATAACCGGTTAAAGCCAAATTAACCGCTATAACCATTTAACTAAACCAATTATTAAAATTAACTGGTTTGTGCACCTCTATTTGCCAATAGATCACCGCCTTATTGTAATGCATTCAATTGAATTACAAGTTTTTATACAAACTAAATCGGGCCAAGCCAGAACCAGGCCCATATGCGGATAAGTAATAATATTGGTTCTGGGCTTGTCTTCCATAGCTAAAGAGTCAAAATCAAAGAACGAAGGAAGTTGTTTGTGTGTATCTTCTTCTTCTCTACCACGGCGCCCTACTCCGATCTTGCCTTATCGATTCTCGCCGTTTCTTTCTGGTAAATACACATGCCCTTCTATCTCTCTTTCTCATATTCCTGATATAATATCCAGTCAATATATATGCTCTATCGTTCTATTCTCATAAAAAAAAAATCAAAATTAGGGTTTTAAGATATGTAGAAATGTGCCTCTGAACCGTCTGATTATACTTTCATCGTTGAATTTAAGGTGTAGTACCTTAAATCTGTAATTTCAAAAGGTTTATAGTCGTCTTTTTAGACTGAAGGGAGTGGGGCGTTCTTTAGAGGGGCGTCTTGCGACACGTGGCGCCACGTCATCATAGAGGTAGTTGGGTAAAAAAATGGGGGTGGTGTTCATGGCAACTCAAGATGCCCAATAAAGAGTTATGATTGGTTATTATTAAAGTGGGGTTTTTTTGATTGGTGGATGAAAAAGGAGGATTTTTTTGATTGGACAATGGCAAGTCAAGGTGCCCATCCCAACTCAAGGTGCCCAACCTCTGCAGGACGCCCAAGATTGGTTTGCTATGCAAGACGCCTATGGGGGCGGTGTAGCAGGCAACTTGGGGGCGACTTGGGGGTGGGAGTCGCCCCACTCCCCTCAGTAGGCTGCTAACATTTTGTCATCAATTGGGAAGTTTTAGTTTTGTACTCTAGGTACAAAAATGTTGATATGTATCTATCTAAGTAGTTAACGCAGTAAAATATCGGTATTTGAGATATCGGTAATCGCGTTGGGATATTGGTAATTTTAGTATCATGCTAAATTTATGTGTATAGCAATTTAACACTAACAATTTAGTATACTCTCCTACCGTTAACAAATTAACCTTTTGCAACTTGCAAAAACAATTGTAGCAAGTAGGAACTGGTTAAGACTTAAAACACTAACAATTAACAATTAAGACTTAAAACACAAATGACAGAAATAAGATTAAGAAGAAAGACGAATGGTAGAACTAAGAAGAAAGATACTGATATCGGGAAAATCGGTGATATATCGGTCCAATATCAGTCAATATCGCCGATAATATCGGTACCGATATTCTGACTATGGGTTTAAAAAACATTTGAGGCGTGCGCCTCAAGGCGCGCCTCGAGGCGAAACGGCCAAAAAACGAGTTTGAGGCGCGCCTCATGGTGTTTTTAATGTATATGCGCCTCAGAGGGGCTGAGGCGCTAAGAAAGCTGCGCCTCAAGGGATTTTGATAGCTGTTTTGGATGTTTTTGACTTTTTGTGTCAATTTCAAGCATTTCATGTCTTTTTTAAGTGTGTTTTTGATGATTTTGATGAATCTGATGATGAAATTAGTTAGTATTATTATTTTTATAATATATATAAATTTTTTATTTATTTATTAATACCGCCACTGCCTTACGCCTCGAGGCTTACGCCTCATGAGGCGAAGGGAAAACGCCTCGAAGCTCGTTTCCGTTCTTTTAAACCTTGATTCTGACTGATATTTTGCACCGATATCTCGCCAGGGGACTGATAACCGATATATCGATATCGCGATATTAACTACATAGGTATCTATATAATGTGTTGTGTGCCAACTACTGAGTTTAGCTTTATTTTTACTTCCAAACTAGGCTTGTATTCTCTGTGTATTTTCTTGTTCTTATGCTCCATTGCTCCTATTGGTAGATGATAGCTTAGCATCATGTAACATGTGTTGTTTGTTAAACTTTGATGTTGTCATCTCATCATGTAAAACATGTGTTGTTTGTTAAACTTTGATGTTGTCATCTCATTTTGGTGAAAGGATCTGCTCCAGATTCTCTATTACTTGGAGAAGCCTCATTTCGGTCGCATTAATGTATGATAAAATTTAATCTGGCAAATGTTAGTGCAGGTATAGCCATAGAGGCTTGCCCATTTTGTATGAAATTTGTTTTGTGGAACTTTCTAAGCAAAATAGCAAATGTGTTTTTTTAAATTGCGTTGACATGCTGAATGTTTGTATGTAGTAGTATTGAGTTGTACATTTTCGAATGCTGAAGAATCCAAATGACGCAAGGTTGTATTGCATAGTTTTAGTTTTGTAAATATCAAGATTCAACTTTCCAAGGAATTGAGAACTCACCATTTCCCTTTGAATAATCTTTGGCTGTTAATGTTGGAAGAACAGATACGCGTACTCTTAACCATGATTGAGTTCAAGTTTGTTAACTCTGGTTTCATGTCAATAGTCCTAAGATAGATCATATTGATGCATTTTAGTATATATTTGACTTCTGCTTTTCTACCCTTTTGTAGCGCTTGATGTTGGTTATATAGTTTGGGATTTTCCGTGAACATAATGGCAAACTATTCTGCAAAAGGAGCCCCTTCAAATGGATCTGTGTATGTTTGTAATTTGCCACCTGGAACAGATGAAGATATGTTAGCTGAACATTTTGGCACAATTGGCTTGCTAAAGGTATGGGTTCTAAAAAGGTATTTCTTTACTGCATGTTTGTATCCATTATTGCACGATACTATATATATTATTATTTTTATTTTTTGTTTTTGAAATTTTATAACTTTTAGTTTTTTATACAATATAGAAAGATAAAAGAACAGGGAAACCAAAGATATGGTTATATCATGACAAAGTAACAAACGAACCTAAAGGAGATGCTACAGTGACATACGAGGATCCATATGCTGCACAAGCTGCTGTAGAATGGTTTAACAATAAGGAGTTTCACGGGAATATTATCGAAGTTCTCATGGCACAGTCAAAAAATTCACAAAATGCGGTGGCACCATTTGCTGACTCAAGTTTGGTCAATGATGTGGGACCCGATGAAACTGAACGCGACATGAGTGAAAGTGGG
Organism: Helianthus tuberosus; assembly: GCA_030545235.1. Classification (NCBI taxonomy): domain Eukaryota; kingdom Viridiplantae; phylum Streptophyta; class Magnoliopsida; order Asterales; family Asteraceae; genus Helianthus; species Helianthus tuberosus. The sequence continues at coordinate 2,550,527 of CM060422.1, read as the reverse complement.
GCCCGTGGTAGAGGTCGTGGTGATGCTTCCGGAAACATTCCACCAAAAGCATGGCAACAAGATGGTGACTGGACATGTCCGAATACAAGGTCTGTGATATGACATTGGTGAGCAGCTCATTCTTGCTAATTAATGTATTTAAGTTACATTTATTGCGCAACGACTTGTATTTGTTTATTATTATTTTAATTTTTATGTTGATGTTTTGGTAACAGTTGCACGAATGTAAACTTTGCATTTCGTGGCGTGTGCAACCGTTGCGGAAGTGCTCGACCTGCTGGTGCATCGGGTGGTGGTGCAGGTGGTGGTGGTCGGGGCAGGGGTCGTGGTAGCGGTCCTGATTCTGGCGGTGGTCGAGGTGGGGTCGGTGGTCCTACTGGCCTTTTCGGTCCTAATGATTGGTCTTGTCCAATGTAAGCACAAAAGTAGTTTAACATAGTTTTTCAAATATTTTATAACTACATAAACATAGTTGTTTGACTTTCAATACTCGAAAACTGTTTCTCCAGGTGTGCTAACATCAACTGGGCAAAACGGTTAAAATGCAACATATGTAACACTAACAAACCCGGTGTTAGCGAAGGGGGTGTGAGGTATTTCAAATGAACCGAAACATTATTTATTTAAAATTTGTTTTTCTTTTAAATCCAAAGTGTGAAGAAAGTATGATATATGTGCTTTGTGTTTGTAGAGGAGGACGTGCTGGTGGATACAAAGAACTTGATGAAGAAGAGTTGGAGGAAACAAAGAGGCGTAGGCGGGAAGCTGAAGAAGTAAGATCGATTATTTTCTTCGTTTCTTTTAAATTAATTTATATTGCATGTTAATGAATTTACGATGCAATTTCAGGATGATGGTGAAATGTATGATGAATTTGGAAACTTGAAGAAGAAGTTTCGTGTGAAAGCACAACAAGCTGAAGTTGGTCAAGTGTTACCTGGAACCGGGCGTGCCGGCTGGGAGGTTGAGGAGCTTGGTACTGCTTTATTTTATTAAAATGTTTTATTCAAGTTATTCCGTTAGAATCTGATAAATGTGAAGGATATAGTAATATATATTTTTTTAATTTCCTTTTGCAGGGATGAGTGAGAAAGATAAACGAGAAAGAAGCAGGGACAGAAGGGAGGAAAGGGAAACCGGCAAGAATCGGAGGAGGAGCAGAAGTCGTGAGAGGGATAGGGGTCGGGAAAGAGAGCGGGACCGGGATTACAGTTATGATAGAGACAGAGAATATGGTCGGGACAGGGACCGGGATCGTCACAGGTATCATCATTAAATTTCAATCTATAAAACATGTGGCATTCAAGGATTTTGGGACAGCTTTATTTGGGTTCTGCATCTGCTTTGTGAAGTATTTGTATCCTGACACTGTTTCATTTTGCAAACTTGAGTTATTTTGATATTTAAATGGAATGTTATTGTTATTCCCGTTAAATTTCAACCGTTTGCCATTTGCCAATTGGGTGATTTTCATGCTATCAGGTATTTGGGTGGTTTCTCTTTTACTTTATAACAGCGAAATTGTCCCAATTTCGGTTTAAAAAAAACTAGATGTTATTGTGATGGACAAGATTATATTGCCCTAAAGGTAGGAGGTGATGGTAGGAAAATCGGAACATGATGGGTAAGTAAGCCCGAAATATTTGGGATGTGTATTCGGGTATGGCTATAGCCGTACAGGTATGTCATTAGGTGATAGCTGGCTGAATACTGGAAATATACATACCCATTCATTCACAATTTTCTTACTTTTCAGTATATGGAAAACTCACATTTCCATTCAAATCTTTCAGTTAACAATATATATTTCGTTCTTTAGTGATTAATCCAATGTTTTATCACCCTTACCCCTTCTCGTTTTCATGGCAAAATATTCACATAAATCGATCGTATGTACTTATTTCCGAATTCTGTCATGCGAGCTTACTTATATTGATTCGTTTAATATTAAACAAATTTTCATAAACGTATCCGCATAAACTCAACTCGTATAAGATATTTACAAACTCATCCATAAGAGGCACTATTTTACATAAATTTTCACAAATTATGCCTACCACCGCCAAGACCAGCAGTTGCTGCCTCTCTAACGTGCAGTTGTAATTTTCGTGGTTTTGTGATCAGATATGATACCGGCCTGTTTATATTTTTTTAAAGAACAAGGTCGGTGCAACAGTACACGCGAAAGTATAATGTTACACTTTTTCAAACAGCAAAATTACGTTGGTCTCTAACTAGAACAGTACGTCGTACATTTTGAATCACCGGTTTTGCAAACGGCATGCAATCAGTTTGCTACACCACTACCGTTGCTGGATCTTCACGATCTGTTTGCCGGTGCCGATTTGAATCACGTTCGTGCAACCAGCCAGCCACGATCTACCATTGTACACCACCGCTGCTACCGTGAACTCTTTATACATCAAAACGGAGAGAAAGGAGGCGAATGGAGTGGGGGAGGACTTCTGGAGACGCTCTAGCTCCGCCGTGGTTTGACGTGCCGGATGTAGACCCAACGATTCTGGTAGTGGTGGTGATTGGCGGTGACTCAGGTGAGGAGGTGATAACAGAGAGAGGGCATGTTTGTGTTGTGTGTGAGAGAAAGGGTATAAGGCTAATAGTTAATTTTTTTCGAACGACACTAGGCTAAATGACTAATAGTTAATGAAACTTGAATTTCTTATAATCCAAAATATTGTAATATTATGTATCGATAATGTGTAGAGGCTCTTGCGTCTTGGAGAAAAGTCCAGTGTTCAAATCCTGGTATGAATGTAATTTAGTATTTATTAGTATAGTTTAGGAGTAGATGTAATATAACCTTGGCATTCAAAAAAGAAAGGAAATAATCATACTGATACTTTTGTGTATTTAGTTATCAACCTTTCTTCATTTATGTGATGCTCGCTGACGTGCGAGATGAGTTTACGTAAAAGTTTTGAATATAATATTTAGAGTTTCGTAAACGCTAATGTTAATATTTTTGACGGTTTAACGCGTCGCAACGCGCGCGGCTCTATAATAGTTTTACTGAAAACAAAGAGAATTTATGTTCACGTACCTTTCCTTATAAGATTATATAGAACTATACACCACAACGTACGAGACATTATACCCTTTATATCTGCCTAACCACCTTAATGTCATTAACGTAACGTGTGTAACAAAGTAAAAAAAAAACGTGTCGCGTCACACGTGGGCATGACACATTAGTGTCATCATTGTAGCACGTGTAACGAAGTCACAAACATGACGTTGCCGCCGCAACGCGCGGCGTAGGTAAATATCTAGTTGTATTCTATATCACAATGGGTACAGGTATCAACTATTACGAGCTTCCTTAAAGTTAGACACGATATAAAGTGCCTAATTGGGCTTATCTACGGTTATGATTTTCGAATTTCGACCCCCTTTATTTGGCTCACTAAAGCCGAGTATAACCAAATTTGAGTAGTTTATAGGTAAATGAGATGAAGTTGCACATGAATACAATTTGATGTAATGAAAAGCTAAAACCTGCAAGATACATAGTTTATTTTTTTTAGTTAAAAACCTGAAGTTTAGTGTACAAGAGGATACTTGGGGTTGGGGTTCAAATAATGATTCAGTTTTAACAGTTAAAAAAGTGAAGGAAGAATCGAGGCTTACAGGTAATATAGGTAACGATGATGCGGTGTTTAGATGGTGTAAGTGGGCCACTCCAAAAGCTAACGTTTACGTGTGGCGCGCGGTGGATCGGAAGATACCGACAGTGGATGCACTAGTAAAACGGGGCGTTTCAATACCAAATACATTGTGTCCGAGATGTGGATACATGGATGAATCGACTGACCATGTTTTGGTTACGTGTTTATTGGCGAGATCCTTATGGTGGATGATTGGCGCGTGGTTGAATGTCCCTAACTTGGCGACTTGCTCTACTGTCAAGGAGATCCTCCAACAAGTGCATGGATTAAAACTCTCAAAGAAAAGAAAGAAAGCCATATTATGTGTGGTGATGGTCGGATTGTGGAAGATTTGGAAATGCAGGAACGAAAAGGTTTTTCGGGGAGTAAGTTTTACGAACTTGAAGATCATCGAAGACATCAAGGAGACATCTCTATTATGGGTTAAAAGTAGAGGTAGATTGGAGAATGTAACAATAGATTCTTGGTTGACTTTTGATGCAAACTTATTTGTTTTGTAATTTCCGGTGTTTTTGCCTTTAGCTTCTTGCTGGAGGTTTGGTTGGTTTGAATTTTTCCTGTGCTGTTAAAAAAAATTGTGAAATGAGTTGGAATTAGTAAGTTTGTTATGAAAAGTTAAAATGTGGCAATTTGTTCATTATATGTGAGACTACAATCACATATATCCTTTTAATCTCGAAAGCTGACTAAAGTTTTTATGAAAAACTAGTGGGTTACCACCCGTGTTCCGCAGCGGGTTACGTAGATAAAAATAAGCAAATTGCGAGAGCCGAGAGTTAAAGTTGTTTGCTGATTTAGTTAAGGGGCTAGACATGTCATTATTAATGTAGCGGGGCTAAACATGTCATTATTAAAGTTGAGGAGCTAAATTGTTTATTATTGAAGTTGAGGGGCTAAAGTTGTTTATTATTAAAGTTGAGGGGCTAAAGTTGTTTTAGTTAGGGGCTAAACATGTCATTATCAAAGTTGAGGGGCTAAAATTGATTATTGCCAAATTTGAGAGACCAAAGTTGGTTAACGTGACAAAATAGCATATCTATAGTATAGATAATGTTGTTATGACTGGACCGATGGTTGGTAAGAGGAACTAGGTGTTAAAGCTGGCCTGGTTAAGCCTTTTTTTAAGGCTCCCCTTGTTCCCACACCTCATATATCTTATTTTCACATCCCCTAGTGTATACGGGCCGTATACACTTATACGGCCCGTATAGAATGTTTTTGAATAGGAAAATGCACAGAGAATGTTTTTTTGATTTTATTATATACGACCCGTATATAGTTATACGAGCCGTATACATCGGTATACGATTTGTAAAACGTATACGGCTAAATGGATTTATTTTGGGAGGTTTTTGATGTTACCACATTTATACGGGCCGTATAACTGTATACGGGCCGTATATAATGGTGTTTTTTTAAAGTATCACGTTTTTTCCAGTAAAAGCACTATCATTCTAGGGTTTCTAAACTCTTCATCAACTTTAACAATGTCGATATACGTTGATCGAAACACGCCGCTTAAATCGGAGCACAGGTAGAGTAACGTTACCGATCAGTCCGTTGATGGAAACCTTAGCGATCGCAGAGATCTTCGTGTTGGTTATTTATCGATTCCGAATAATTAGCAGAAGAACCCGACACAAACAAGTTCTCCACAGTTTGTTATTCAGATCTCTATTCGGTCATCTTTCCAAACTACAACACACGATAACTTTAAACTTTATATTGTGTGATTTGACCAGGAAATGATTGGAGGTGATTGCTACTTTTAATAAGCTGTCATAGTTGTCAAATTCGATTTCAACAAATCTTTTCATTTTCCTTCAATTTCTAGAACATTCTCCGTAACATGAAGACGTGTCGAGTTCTTCTACTAGTGGTATTTTTGAAGTATTGAAGATTGAATGTGCAAACCACAACCGTTTTTTACTATGGAAACGGTGGCTATGCGAAATACAAACCGCAACCGTTTTTTACTACGGAAACGGTGGCTATGCGAAATACAAACCGCAACCGTCTTTTACTACGGAAACGGTGGCTATGCGAATACAAACCGCAATCTTTTGTGACTATGGGAAACACAAGTTTTCTTTTTGAGCTTGATGGATGTCCGTTATCTCAGTTGAGGCGTGCATTGTTTAAATCTGAATATAACTAGATGTTACGTGTAACTTCATTAAACCAAGAACAAAGCCTATTTCAAAACACATGTGTTCGTATCAGCATTGTTTATCACCCTGTGTGAGCATTGGAAACCCGACAAACAGTCTTGACAATTGTGACAGCTTATCTTTCTGTGTGTGTCACATCCATCCTGTTATAGCAATCGATATGATTAATTTTACAGATTTTTTTTCTAATTAGCGTTGTTAACTACCAAAAGAATGCATACACAAATAGTTCTAGTGGACGAAGCAAAGAGACCGTTGTGTATCTAAATCAGGTTCTCAAACAATGTTCATCTTCGTTATCCTTTGCTTTCTACAATTCAAGCAGGCACCGATGCAAAACGTACTGTTTCAAAACACATGTAGACGAAAATAATAAAACAAACAGGCATTGATTTTGCCAAGATTGAAGGAAAGAATCTGGCCATAAGCGTTGTGGATTCTCAGCGTAGCTCAATGGTCAAGGTGGGCATGGATTGTTCGGGAGTAAATCACCACCCATAGATCAACAACTTGTGAGTGGGAATATGGCTATGAAGAATAGTATGGATAAGAAATCACCGGTTTGGGTGATAAGGAAAGTTGCCTCGTTCTAATAGATTAAAAGAAGGATCGTTCTAATAGATTAAAAGAAGGGGTTTACGGTGTTTTGGTAGGTTGAAAGAGGTGAATGGTCTTGAAAGATTTGTTGAAATCGAAGAAAAGAGTAACTAGCAGAAGACGTGTCGGGTTCTTCTGCTAGTTATTCGGAATGTTTCGAATCATCACAGAAGACGTGTCGGGTTTGTATTTCCCATAGCCACTGTTTCCGTATACAAAACGGATGCGGTTTGCATATTCAATCTTCATTTCTTCATTAAAATTACAACACACGATAAAATGCTTGGAAAATTGCATCAACTCTCCTATATCAACATACACTTCTCCAGACGTTTAGTTGTTATGAATGACAACTTGAGGGGTCTAGTTAACTTTCAGATTCAGATTCAGGAAGCAGATGATTTGTCAAAAAACATGGTCAACGTAGAAAAATGTGAGCTTTTACACCAACCATATCGAGATACTTTGTGTTAGTTTGATTTGAATTTTGAAAGTTTGAAAGATGTAAATCTTGAAGCAAATATGTGGTTCCCAATTGGTTACAGAAACCACTAACAGACATGTCGTGCATTGTTTAAATCAGAATCAGGTTCTCAAAACAAGGATCGCTCTAATAGATTAAAGAGAATAAACCCTCGTTTCTTCATCTTCATCTTCAAGAACAATGATGAACAAATAATGTTTTTCTTTTTTTGCAGAACCGTTGGTATACGTCGACCACAACGAGAACAGTGCAGCGACAGTTGAGTCTCCTCCTTCGTTCCCGATGCAACAACAAGAACAACGCCTGATTCAGATCTCTATTCGGTCATCTTTCCAAACTACAACACACGATAAGTTTACACTTTATAGTGTGTGATTTGACCGGTTGAGTTCAGTTAATATTCACTGTGGTGGATGCAAGCATAAAGTTAGAAAAATACTCAAGAAGATATGTATCGGGAAGCTTAACTTGAACGGACGATATGTATCTTCTATCATGCGACGGGCCCAATTCTTGCTCAACTCTAGTTGCTTCTCTTGTTAAGTTTCTGAACCAACCGAAATCCACAAATTCCAACAGTTTCTTCGTAGATTCCGTCCGGTTTTCAAAGTCGGATGATGAAACCGAAGCTGTTATTTTCTGTTGTTCAGTACTTCCGATATCTGAACCAACCGAAATCCACAAATTCCAACAAATTGTATCAGGAAGCTCAACTTGAACATACGATATGTATCTTCTATCATGCGACGGACCCAATTCCATCCATGTATCTTGCAAGTTAAATCCACAATCAACGTATACAGGTGCAAGAGAATGGCGAGTTATTTCAGTTATTTCTGTTGATCCACAAATTCCATCAAATTGTGTCAGAGAGAGAAAAGGAGGGGGAGAGAGTCTGATACAATCATTTTTTTACCCATAGTATACGATCCGTATAATAGTATACGGCCCGTATACACTGATCGTATACATTGTATACGATCCGCTAATTTTTTTTAACTTTGTGTATACGGGCCGTATAATTGTATACGGCCCGTATTCTTATGGTAAAAAATGGTAAAAATTGGTTTATTCTCTTTAATCTATTAGAACGATCCAAAAAACGAAAGAGATTTCGAGCAGTTGGTATTAAACCAATCATTTGTTGATGTTGGGTTTTCAACAAATCTTTGTGAAGTTATTCGGAATGTGTATTTGCTTACTCTGGAATTGGAGAACCGTTGTTTATCTTAATCAGTTTCTCAAACAAACACTACTAAAGACGATCTGGAATTGGACAACCGCAACCGTTTTAGTGCTTCTCAATCAGATATTATTTATTGAATCATAACTGAAACAGTCGGAAAATAACAAAACCGAACCAACATAGTTGAAGGTGCAAGAGAATGGAGAGTTATTTCAGTTATTTTTGTTGATCCACAAATTCCAACTAATTGTATCCAATGCAAGGATCTTCGAATGCGGTGTTTACGTGTAGCTATGGACCAGACACATGTCACATAGTTTGTTAGTGAACAAAAGATATAGATGTAGATCTCTGCCTTAGATCGGTCATTCCTTGTGATACATGAACGTTGTATTCTTGTCTTTCAGAAGAGTTGGTATTGAACCAAGAATACTTCAAACATTCTAAACCCTACCTGGAAACAAACCAACAAAATCCTGATAGTGAAAAAACATCAGCAACAATTTTTTCTTTTCCTTCAATTTCGAGAACATTCTCCCTGTGTATGTGCTTGTGCTGTAGAAACCGGTGGTATTTGCGTACACAACTGAAGGTTCAGTGCACGAAAAGTTTCTTACGAAATGTACGTGACAAAATGAGTATGTTGGGAATTAAATGCATGTACGTCAAGGGTTGTTTTTCACCCTGTGTGAGCATTGGAAGCCCGACAAACAGTCTTGCAATTACGTCTTCAATCAAGACCGCATTGTTAATTTTAATGATAATTCGAAACATTCCGAATAACTAGCAGAAGAACCCGACATGTCTTCTATGATGATTCGAAACATTCATGAACCACAATGGACTCAGACTCATACTACTCACCCTCCCCTGAGGAAAAGTTTTCCCGACGACTCAAGATAAAGCAGTTGGTTTGTGATCATATCAGCGTTGTTTATCACCCTGTGTAAGCATTGGAAGCCCGACCACTAGCAGAAGAACCCGACACGTCTTCTATGATGATTCGAAACATTCACGAACAACAATGGACTCAGACTCATTGTTGCGAATTTGGTTTCTTCGGTACAGGCTGATGAAACCGAAGCTGTTATTTCGGTTGTTCAGTACTTTCGAGACGATTCAAATGAGTCCTATGAAGCAAGTGTCTTATGAAGCAAGTGGTTGTAATGACGGGACCCTTGATTTCAACGCTTCTCCTTACAACTCTCATCAAATGCCTCACCCTTCCTTTTATTCTGTAAATATTAAATAAAGAATAACACCATGCCCGTAATCCCGCGTTGATAGCTTCCGTTTTATTACAGTCATACGACACGTTTTTTTGTTTTTCAATCTTTGTTACATGTTAATGTTTGTTTTATTTTTTTCTACTTTTAGAAAGGTTTGAGCACCTCACGACTATAAAATGTCTCGTGTAATTAACACCTTTGAAGGGGTACGGTCCCAAAAAGCCGCGCAGACCTTTTTTCTGCTCGCGCGCGGGACCATACTCCTTATTCAACAAGCTGATCAATCTTAGTCTTGCGCGGGTTACTTCAACGAAGACTGACCTCGCGCGAGGTTAAGACAAGAAAGAACATCAATTTTATACTTAAGCGTTCTGAATAAAAGCCTTCAGCCATCTATAACCCTGCGCGGGCTAGTTACGTGATCAGCAAGGGTCGCGCAGGGCTAGGGCGCAGGGCCACTTCAGAAGGTACACAAGGTACAAGTGGCAGAAGAAAAGAGCCAATCAGCATCCACCAGGTTGTGCTCTATCGTGTTCCACAATCGTCTGACATGCAGGTGACAATAAGTACACAAGGACGCCTATGTGGCACCAATCAGGGGGCGGCGACACCTGCCCCACGATCTCCACTTACTTGCTGATGGCAGAGGGACAACAAGGCCGACAACAGGGACACGTGGCTCCAATCATGGTGCGCCAGCACCGGAGATCTTCTAGAAGGCACTAACGGTCGACACCAGTGAGACAAAGAGCATATCCTCTAAGTTGTCGCCTTCTGGCCCAAGGCCCATCAGCCCATCTCCTCTTACACCTCTCCGGCTATAAATAGGGACCTTCATTCACAGGTTAATTCATTATATACTCTCTACTCTCACCCTTAACACACAATTATCTCCTCAAAACAGTTACTTATTCTCACGCCGGAGTCTGGTTAAGAGGGAAACCCCCATATTCCCCTCTTAACGAGCTAACGGTGTTTTGTTTTGCAGGGTTATCGGATCATTAAGGAGCTCAGGAAAGTTTAAGAAGATTAACCACTATGAGAGGAACATAAACAAAACTAATTAACCCTAAAATTAGTTCTGTGTTTCTTCATTGGCGCCCACCGATTTTTGCAATCACTTTCATCCTCTTTTTCTGAGTTTTTTGGTTTTCTTGATCATGGATGGTCAAGGAATCATTCTTGATTTTGGTTTTGGCACGAAATCTAATGCAGGACCGGTTGAGGACAATCATAACGTCCAAGTCCAACCTGCCGAGGAAGTAGGCGAAATGGAAATAACAAACACTGGGGACCCCGCGCGAGCATCACTCGCATCAATCAAACGGTAACCCCAGGAAACAATGTTGCTGGTCCTTCAAACCCAGCTCCAAATCCAAACATTTCGGCGCTACTTGGGCTACCAGAAGGCGAAACTCTAGCCTCCTGGTACGCCAAACAAATTGCTACCATTAATGCTGCGTATCAGTCTTTGAGCGCACAACAAACAATCCTGCAAGCTGAACCATCCTTGTTTACACCTCCGGGTCCGAGTCAGGGGGTACGCCAGATACCCCCACAGCAGAATATCCAAGGAAGAACTAACAGACCTCCCCCCACGAGAAGGCCAAGCATGCACGACACGCGCGACGCACATGGGGAAACAGGTAGCTATTATGAACATCCGTCAAACGTTCAAAGAGGTCCAGTTCATAGCCGGTTCGGGCCGCACAACATGAACAACGAGTGGGATGACACAGACCCAAACGATCCAACTTGGCAAGATGACGAAGGATCCCCAGTCTTCAACCGTTTGCAGAAGAATCATGAATACTACAAGCCAAGGCAGCACATCGCGTACAGCGAAGAAGCGGAGCGAGACTTCCGCCTCGCCTACAGACCAGCTGAAGCTGCAGAACATTCGAAGTTCATTCCAAAGATTGCTCTAGCCCCGCTATCAAAAGAAAAATTGCCACCAACAGTGGGAAAGTTCAATGGTTTAACTGATCCTGATGATCATGTCAGAGTATTCACAAGCGTTGGTTGTATGGGAGGATGGAATATGCCGATGTGGTGCCATCTGTTTATCCAGACTTTCAGAGGGGCTGCTCGCGCCTGGTTCGACAGCCTTCCACCAGGAAAGATCACGTCGTGGGTTGACTTCAGAACCCAATTCCTAAATCATTTCAGCCAGCAAAGACGTTACCAGCGCGACACAGCTGAGGTAACAGACATCTGGCGTAGAGAAAACGAGGGGCTAGAAGATTTCATCACTCGCTTTAACAAGGAGTGTTTAGAGATTGGTGGTGTAAGTGAACAATTGATGCGCGCACACTTCAAGAAAGCCATTCTATGTGATAGCCTCACCAGGACTATCATAGGCAAAGACGGTATGCCCAAGGAATGGGACAAAATCATGGAAGCCGCGAAGATAGTAGCGCAAACTGAAGAATCATTGGCCGGTAACAAGAACTCGTACACTGAAGATCGCTTTTCCAAAGGAAGCTCGCGCGATAACAATAGGCGCATCAAAGGCAAAAACCCTGGATGGAAAGCTAGCCAGTCCAGCGGTTATGATGAGCGACCTCGCTTCAGAGAGGACGCGCGAGACACAATCGATCGCATTGGTTATCGAAAGGCAATCAGGAACGAGAATCGAGAAAAGCACTGGACTCCGCTCATTAAGACACCAAAAGAGGTGCTCATGACGGAGAACCACGACTTCAAGGCTCCAAAGCCTATGACGAACAAGAAAGGCCAAGACCCAAACCTGTACTGCGATTTCCACAAGGATACAGGTCATCTGACGGATGACTGTATCAGCTTAAGGGAAGAAATTGAAAAAGCGCTAAAGAGCGGGAAACTAAGCCATCTGGTAAAGAATGTGCGCAAGGAGACGCGCCAAATTCAGCGCAATGATGATGGGAACCAAAAGAAAGTCAGGCGTTTGGAAACACACATGGTCAATGACTAAGATACAGCGCAAGAGATAAAGGCAAACGCCCATTCGAACCTGCATGGCAAGAGCAACAAGTCATATTTCCGGTAGTACGCGGGGGACCACGCGCCACGCGCCCCGTCGTCATTACCGGTATCATCGGTCATTACGAAACAGAATACATATTTATTGATCCGGGAAGTACAGCTGATATCATCTATGAACAGTGCTTCAATCAGTTTGATGATGAAGATAAAGCGCGCCTTGAGCCGGTCGATTATCCTCTGTCAGGATTCTGCAATGAAATGGTTTTCCCTCTAGGCCAAATCAGCTTCCCCGTCACGCTGTCTGACGGGAAGCATTCAAGAACCACAAATGTCAATTTCATGGTAATGCCGGTCAAATCAAGGCATGATGTTCTGATCGGGAGAGAAACCCAAGGTGAACTAAACATGGTAACCTCCACACCCCACTCAGCCATTGGGTTCCCAACTGAGACGGGGGTGGCGATTATATATGCAAAGAAGGAAGTAATGTCAGCAGAAGACGCGCGCCCAGTCAAAGCACCAAAGATTTCGACAACCGAGCCAAAAAAGTGGGTCTTGAACCGCAAGTACCCAGAACAAACGGTGACGATAGGCCACGCTATCTCGCAAAACATCAGGACGCACCTCAAGCAGTTATTGTTCAAGAACATGGACATTTTCTCCTGGACCCCGGCTGACATGACCGGTGTCCCGCACGATGTTACTGAACACTGTCTGAACACTTATCCCTCCGTTGAACCAAAAGTGCAAAGAAGGCGCAGCCTAGGGGCGGATAAGACTAAAGCGATGAATGAGCAAGTTTGTGAGCTGCTAAAAGCAGGAATCTTGAGGGAGGTGCGCTATCAAAGATGGGTCGCAAACCCTGTCATGGTCGAGAAGTCTAACGGAGGATGGCGCATGTGTGTGGATTACACCGATCTCAATAAGGCATGTCCCAAGGATTGTTATTCGCTGTCTGAGATCGACAAGAAGATAGACTCCCTCGCACCATACAGGTGGAAGTGTTTTTTGGATTGCTACAAAGGGTATCATCAAGTCCAGATGGCGCTGGAAGATGAAGACAAGAAAGTGTTCCGCACCGACATCGGAATTTCCTGTTATACAAAAATGCCCTTTGGACTCAAGAAGGCTGGCGCAACATACCAGTGATTGATGGATACGATCTTTGCCGAAGACATCGGAAAGCATATCGAGGTTTCCATCGATGATCTTGTGATCAAAAGTCCCGAGGAGGACCAAATGTTGAAGTATATAGAGAAGACATTCAACTCTCTGATAAGCGTGAATATGAAGTTAAATCCAGCCAAATGTTCCTTTGGTTTGGAGGAAGGTAAACTCTTGGGCTTCGTGGTTACAAATGGCGGCTTCAAAGTTAATCCTGAAAAGGTTCAAGCCATAGAGCGGATGCCGTCACCGCGCACGATTAAAGAAATGCAAAGATTAGCCGGTCGCCTAGCCGCGCTTAATCGATTTCTGTCAAACCACGCATCAAAATCATATCCTTTCATTAGCACTCTGCGCAACTGCGTGAAAAAGCAAGAATTCAAATGGACGACAGAAGCAGAAGCTGCCTTCCAGCAAATGAAAGAATGTCTGATCAAGCTCCCTACCCTGACTACGCCGTTTGAAAAGGAACCACTCATCTTGTACTTGTCTTCTTCGGATAAGGCAGTTGGGTCGGTATTGTTGGTGGAGAGAGATGGAGTTCAGACTCCAATTTACTATGTCAGTAGGGTGCTTACAGATCCAGAAACAAGATACTCAACAATGGAAAAGTTAGTGCTTGCGCTGCTACACGCCTCCAGGAGGCTGCGCAGATATTTCACAGGGCATGTAATCACGGTACTCACTAACTTCCATATCGGAACAATTTTGCAAAAGCCAGAAACGTCAGGTCGCCTAGCAAAGTGGGAAATTGAGCTGGGGGCCACAACATTCTGTACAGGCCACGCCCAGCCATCAAGGGTCAAGTTTTAGCGGACTTCATCACAGAAGTCCCAGAGGATAAAATCAAAGATTGTGAAGTTGTTGACACTTCCATAAAAGACACGTCCGATGGGTTATGGTTGCTATACACTGATGGGGCCTCAAACGAAGATGGCGCAGGAGCTGGATTACGCCTTGTCAGCCCTGAGAAACATGAATTTACATACGCCATCAAGTTGGATTTCAAGAATACCAACAATGAGGCGGAATATGAAGCATTCTTGGCAGGCCTGCGCCTCGCCATCAAAATGGGAGCTCAAAACTTACAAGCACATGTTGACTCTTTGCTAATCGCAAGTCAAATCAACGGGTTATATGATGCGAAGGGCGAAGTTATGGCTTTGTACTTAGAGCAGGCGAAGGAGTTGCTGCAGCAATTCAAATCATACAAAGTCGTTCATATCAATCGATCTGAGAACAAGCCAGCAGACGTGCTAAGCAAGCTTGCTTCAACTGCCTTCCAACATCTCGCCAAGGATGTCAGAATCGAAGTCCTAAAAACCCATCTGTTTTGTTGCGGCAAGTGAATGTAATCGAGATAGGGCCTCCATCCTTGATGACTCCTATCATCCAGTATCTTCAAGAGGGAATTCTCCCTGAAAACAAAGCGGAAGCTAGAAAGATACAGAACAAGGCTTTGTTCTGTGAGATGAACGGTGGAATCTTGTATCGAAGATCCTTCTTGGGGCCACTTTTGCGCTGTGTGGACCCCCAAGACGCAAGTTACCTGATCAGGGAGATTCATGAAGGCATCTGCGGCATCCATGCGGGCCCGCGCATGGTTGTCGCGAAGATAATGAACGCTGGTTACTATTGGCCAGGGAAGCACGTTGACGCTCTAAAGGAATTGCCCAAATGCGACTCTTGTCAAAGGCACGCCCCGAAAACCCTGCGCCCAAAAAATGATCTCATCCCTGTGTCCACTGCCTGGCCTTTCCAGCAGTGGGGGATCGATATGGTGGGACCTTTCCCTGAAGTTCCTGGAGCTGTGAATTTTATAATTGTTGCCGTTGATTATTTCACCAAGTGGGTGGAGGCCAAAGCACTCGCTTCAACAACTGCAATGATGGTGCGCAAGTTCATCTGGGAACACATCATTTGCAGGTTTGGTCTCCCACTCAAGATTGTAACAGATAACGGCACCAATTTTGCTTCTGAAGACCTTCAAGAATGGATGAAAGAGATGAATATCGAACAAACTTTCTCTTCTGTTGCGCATCCTCAGGGCAACGGCCAAGTAGAAAGTGTTAACAAAAGTATCGTTGAAGGGATAAAGGCCCGACTGGGCACTAAAAGAAGAGGCTGGGTAGATGAGCTCCCGAGCATCCTGTGGGCTCATCGAACCATGCCGAAAACAAGCACTGGCGAAACCCCCTTTAGCCTAGTCTACGGCTCAGAGGCGGTTATCCCAGCTGAAATTGGCCTGCCCTCGCCGCGCTTGACAGCAGTCAACAAAATCGACAACGAGGCAGAGCGCCGTCTTGACTTGGACTTACTCGAAGAGAGGTGCGAAATAGCGCGAATCAAAGAAGCCAAGTACAAGACACAGCTGGAGAGGTACTACAATGCAAGAGTGCGCATTTGTACCTTCACTCCAGGAGAGTACGTCTTCAGAGACAATGAAGCCTCCAATGCAGAATGCCCCGGGAAGCTAGCACCCAAGTGGGAAGGCCCATACTTGGTACATGAAATGCTAGGAAAGGGGGCATACAAGCTGCGCACACTGGATGGATACATCATCCCGCGCACGTGGAACGCGCAACAATTGCGCAAATGTTACATGTGACTACTCTCGGCCATGCGCCTCTATCCACTTATGTTGGCCACGCGCCTTTTTTAACTTCCTATGTCGGCTATACGCCCTTTATTTTATTTCCATAATGTAAGTTGGCCTAAGCGCCTGTTCCCTACCTAATGAAAGCATATGCCTTATGTTTTCTTTTATCATCATGACTTCTACGTTACAAATGCATGTTAAACTTTTGATTAGCACGAAAACACTTCAGTAAACTACGAGCTCTCGAGTTACGCCTCCAAGGTCCTCCGCGAACATAGCGCGAGACAGAGCAGTTACACTCACATGAGCCACACTTACATTTATTCGCGCTAACTTAACCAAAGTTTCTAACAACAATGCAATAATTGTAACTTGACAAATAGAAATCAAACATAAACGTTATATTCGAAAAACGCAACCGCGCAATAGTCACATAAAAAGTAGCAAAACATCAGTTCGATTCAGACAAGCGCAAACGCGCGATGAGTTACATTTAACACCCAAAAAGAATTACAAGGCACAAAGCCTATCAACACTATCTATTCATAACCGTCACCACCATCATCATCGTCATGCCCATCGCCATCACCATCACCATCACCATCATCACCGGCTGGTTCTTCATCAGATAGTTCCACGGTCTCCGGAGGGTCGAGAATCTGCTTTAACCGTTGGCACCAGTCGTCATGCTTTAGCGCCTCTGCGACCAAATCCATCACAGGCAGTGATAAATGGTCATAGACCTTTTCAGCGCGGGCCAATGCAGCATCAACCTGATCAGTCACTGAGCAATGACTAACGTCAAACTCCTGTCCTAACGCCTCTTCAACATGTTGCGCACACTCTAGATAACCTCCACGGTGACCAACCGCGCGTGAGGCATCTATGAGAGCAGCAACAGCTCCATCCAGCTCGAAAGCATTCAAGATAGAGTTGGCCATCTACAGCAAAGGCAATGGATAAGAAATAAGTTTTTAACAAATAAAGCTTAGGTTAAAGAGGAGAACCGTACCAGGACTACTCCTCTACCGCGCATCCATTCGGCCTCAGAGACCAGCGTGTCAACGATGCCCTGGGCCTCGGAGTAATTGTTTTGCGCTACATTGAGGGCAGAGGTACTAATATCTCGCACCTCTTCAGCCTTCTGTTTGGCCTCCTCAGCAGTAGCAGCTTTCACTCGTTCGGCCTCAAGGTCAATTTCTAAGGACTCACTTTTGTCGGTTTGCTCTTGCAAACGACGTTTCAACTCTGCAATCTCAACTTCCTTAGCCGCCAGGTCCTTATCCTTACTGGATACCTGACCTTTCAACTCAGCCTACAGAGGATAAGACAGACTTAAATAATTTGACAAGCAAAAAGCACAAAAGGAAAAGGGTTAACATTGATCGAACCTCAACACGTTCTCTATCGGTTTGCCCATCCTCAACCTTTCCTTTCAGTTCAGCAACTTGATCCTCAAGATCCGTGCTTTTAGAGCGCGCGGCATACATACGTTGATTATCTTTTTCACATATCTTCTTCCACTCTGCGCGCTCCTTCGCCAAGAGCTCTTCCGCAGCGCGTAGCTTGCTCCTAAGGCCTTTGCGGCCCCACTCCTCTGATTTCTTATAAGACTCAAACTTAGCCTTCTCTTTGGCAAATGCAGCTTTAGCCTTCTCATAGTCCTTAACTTGCCTCACCAGGCGCTCACGATACTTTTCCCATTCAGCACATTCCTTAACCATCGTACGCCACTCGCGCACGATTTGATGGTTAGCAGCGCGGGTGTTGGCTTCTCCAACCACATAGGCATGATACAAGCCATCATGAGTTCGCGCCCTTTGCCGGTTAACTTCCCCGGGAGGGAAGGAATTCAAGAACCAATCACGGCAAGGAGCGAACTCCATGAAGGTATCCTTCTGCTTTAAACCCCATGGAGCTCGGTGGGGAGCATCACCGCGAGCCTCCTCGGTGTAAGTTTTATAATAGATGTCGCCCACAGTATCATTAGGACCGATGGGAGACTGCGGTATGGACCCTCCAGCGCCACCAGAGCTCGCACCACCTGCAGCAGCGGATTTTTCTTTATGCACAGCAGAAGCTGATCCTCCAGTAGTAGAAGTTACTTTAACAGTCTGAGTGGGGGCATCAGCCTACGCAGGCTTGGTTGGCTTCACAACCTCGGGCCCCTTACCGGGAGCAGGTTCCTTCCTTTTCTCATGAAAGGGCTGGTCAAGCCCCGTAATATGGACGACTTCCGGACCCTGCGCCTTTTCATGGGCAGTAGTAGCAGTGTCCCCGGTCTCCTTGGATTTATCGCCCGCAGGTTTTTCCACAACTTTCTCTTTCTCTTTCTCCTTCTCTTTTTCCTTAACGGGCTCCTCAGCAGCTTTCTTCTTCTCCTTCTCAACCTCCAACCCAACTGACTTAAAGGGCTTAATCATAACCCGGGTTCTCTTCTGCGCTGGTTCTTGGGGGTCTTTAAACTCAACACCCTTCTTTTTAGGGGGTTTCTTTTTGGCTTCTGCAGAAACCAAGTGTTATAAAGAGATTTCATTAAAGAAGGAACACGAATGCACAAAACTAACCTGGAGATAATTTATAGAGAGAGCGCAGACTGCTCTGTTTGCCTATCACTGGGGCTTCCCCAGCCTTCTGCGCCACCGACGCACTAGCAGTGGTCTCTTCTCTGCTCCTCTTCCTGCTTATGAACTTGACAGCAGGTTCTTCCTCTTCTTCGACCTCTTCATCTTCACCTATCACGATGGAAGAAGGGGTAGCGCCAGCATCTGGGTTCCGTGAACCCGCGCTCCCTGAGCTCTTCGAACCAGCGGCGCCGGTCTTCTTCTCGCCTATACGTGACAAACCCTCAAGTGAGTCACTGATGATAACACAATCCTCCAAGTTACTCTGACGAAATCGTAGAGTACCTTTATCAGCAGCACCGGCAGTCGAGCGGCTACTCCCGCCCTTCTTGCTGGTCACTTCAGCGTCGAGGGTAATCACCTTCTTCCTCTTGTTTGGTTTTTTCTTCTTCTCTTCTGGGTCAATCCCTAGGTCGCGCAACACACCTGCAAAGATGTTAGACCACGAACTTAGCTCCCCATTTGATGACCCTACAGACTCCTCGCTAGAAAGATAAAGAATCTCTTTCCCAGCGGAAGTCATAGCTCGCAAGGGCCTGGGGTTAGGTATATGCGCACCTTCAATCGTGGTAGGCGGATTGGCAAAAGATTCAGCAGGAGGATACAAGAAATTTCCCTTAATCCGTTCATACCAATATGGCTCCCCTGATTCCAGCGGGCGCGAGCTCATGGCCCCTCCGAGGGGGGAAGGCGGCTTGGTAAAGGCGCGCTTCTACAATCGAAATCACCAAATTAAGCTCAGAATTTAAAAGAAGAGAGAAGCAAAGAAGTAACTAACCTTTATCTTGAAACTTCAGCACAGGCACTTCAGTACTATCTTCCGGCCATTGATCACTCATATGCGTCGCCACCAGAATGTTTTCACCAAAAACTCGATTGGGTGTGGCAGTAAGCTTCACATACCAGGCTTCTTTCTTCGGAATCGCCAGTTCCTCCTCGATCGTGTCCGGCGCGCGGAAGATCATCGCAATCGGCATCACCTCCTCTCTAATAAAGAAGAACTTCTGTTTCCAATCATGGAAACTCTTGGGTGGATTCAGAAGTATCTTCTTGGCAGAGGTCCGGTTGCCAAAGGAGTAGAATCCCATGTTTCTAATTAGCTGATAGAATACCCGGAATTTATCCACTATGGGGTCTACATCATGGGCTCGACATAAAAATTCAAAATATCTCACCCTCACCATGCCGGGTGGACCATCTGTAAGATATGAAACCCATAATACTGAAGAATATGGGCCATAAACTCAGTGGCCGGCAACCGGAAGTTACCCTGCAAAAAGAAATCTTCAAAAGGTGTGATGTACCCCGGCGGTGCATCGGCGGCCGTCTGGTTCTGGCCGGGGTATCGAGCATCCCACTCCGGTGGGAACCGGAAGCCTCTTGTAATCTGTTCAAACAACCCCAGGTCCCATTTGAGGACACGGAGGGGACCTTTGTCACTTGGGTTTTCTTCTTGGGGATTTTCTTCAACCATGGATTTTCAGGTGGAAGCTCTGAATATTCTTCGGAAAAGTTGAAGAGCTTTGAATATCTTCTAAAGAAACTTGAAGATCTGCTACTGAACACTTGAAGATTCAAAGAAGATATGGAGAGAAAATAAAGAAACAGAAGCAAAGGTTGTGATTTCCTCTCTCCCCTCATCGACTATATATACCCATCGCATTTAATGCGATGGGTAAACGTGCCGGATTCACCGCACGCGTAGCCAATCAGAAGAAGCCACGTAAGGCGAGAATCCTGGAGTGACGGTTACCACGCGCGCGTGGGCCTCACTCGCCTGACGGAAAGCCGAACCGTCAGGAACAGCCTGATGATGGCCGTGTCGGCAGTCAACTCAAACGTCGCCATCAACGACATTTCGCACCAACTTGTCAGAATTCAAATTTTGAGGTTTTTCCCCGCCCAAAATTACTACAAACTTCATGCAGAAGTTACTCAGGCCGCGCAATATTCATAATTATCCAATGAACCTGCGCGCTTACACTTAAAAGAAGAGAATCATCAACAGCCAATTCTGGTGGTGGCGCCGTAGTAACTGACAAACACTTACACACGCGCAGCCTACCAAGATCAAACATGCATTTTTCACTAGTACTTTCTTTTTTCTAAGTCCAGAGCTCCAACCACTTGCTTCGCGCATGGTGCAGCACTGGATTGGGGGGACTTGAAGGGGTATGGTCCCAAAAAGCCGCGCAAACCTTTTTTCAGCTTGCGCGCGGGACCATACTCCTTATTCAACAAGCTGATCAATCTTAGTCTCGCGCAGGTTACTTCAACGAAGACTGACCTCGCGCGAGGTCCAGACAAGAAAGAACATCAGTTTTATACTTAAGCGTTCTGAATAAAAGCCTTTAGCCACCTATAACCCTGCGCGGGCTAGTTACGTGATCAGCAAGGGTCGCGCAGGGGTAGGGCGCAGGGCCACTTCAGAAGGTACACAAGGTTCAAGTAGCAGAAGAAAAGAGTCAATCAGCGTCCACCAGGTTGTGCTCTATCGTGCTCCATGATCGTCTGACGTGCAGGAGACAATAAGTACACAAGGGCGCCTATGTGGCACCAATCAGGGGGTGGCGACACCTGCCCCTCGATCTCCACTTACCTGTTGATGGCAGAGGGACAACAAGGCCGACAATAGGGACACGTGGCTCCAATCATGGTGCGCCAGCACCGGAGATCTTCTAGAAGGCACTAACGGTTGACACCAGTGAGACAAAGAGCATATCCTCTAAGTTGTCGCCTTCTGGCCCAAGGCCCATCAGCCCATCTCCTCTTACACCTCTCCGGCTATAAATAGGGACCTTCATTCACAGGTTAATTCATTCTATACTCTCTACTCTCACCCTTAACACACAATTATCTCCTAAAAACAGTTATTTATTCTCACGCAGGAGTCTGGTTAAGAGGGAAACCCCCATATTCCCCTCTTAACGAGCTAACGGTGTTCTGTTTTGCAGGGTTTTCGGATCATTAAGGAGCTCAGGAAAGTTTAAGAAGATTAACCACTATGAGAGGAACATAAACCAAATTAATTAACCCTAAAATTAGTTCTGTGTTTCTTCAACCTTAAATCCCTTAAATACTTTGAGAAAAATCTAATTTTCGAAGAATACGGGGCCGTATAACAGTATACGGCCCGTATACAAGTTCGTATACATTGTATACGACCAGGCAACTTATTTACACATGGTGTATACGGGCCGTATAATGTTATACGGCCCGTATGGAATTAAGAAAACTGACAAAGTCTGCTAGACTAGACTTTGTCAGTTTTCTTAATTCCATACGGGCCGTATAACATTATACAGTCCATATACACCATGTGTATATAAATTTTTGCCATGTGTTAATATTAGGAACTTTTTTAATCATCCCATTTAAACTAGATGAACCAAGTGAACCCGGAATGGATTTTAAAAAGAGAATAGTAACTTGTCTTTAATTTATTTTTCTTATTAAATTCAACTTACCGTTTCACCTAGTACTTCAGATTTCGTATCACATTTATTCGAAGTACTTCAGATTTCGTATCACATTTATTTAAATTTTTGAATGCTAATAAACTTATAAATCCACGTAAAACGTAGAAGTATTTTCTTATTTTATCTTACATTTCATATAAAGTGTTAGTTTTTATATTATTTATGAGACATCTAGTTTTTAAATTTCGTTTAACCTATTCAGTCAGTTCAACCATTAGATCATTAAGACGACCGATTAAATATCTAGTCTGATTTTGAAAACTTCATGAGACATGACTTTTCTATTCATTTTTCGGCTAGCTTCGAAACCCCTCAAGTCTCATTTATATCACATTGTTGGTCGGCTTATTACACGAGTATGACTTTGCTTTGTCTTGAGGAAACGCTACAAGATTGGTGGCTTTCTTAAATAACACTCACTTCTAGAATAATAATGATAGTAATAACTAAATAACAAACTATCGAGTCAAATGAGTTAACACCTGATATCACATGAATTTAATTTAATTTAATTTCCTTCGTATATTTTCTTTTTATAAAAATAGATCACATATTCTCTTTATTCTATTTCGTTTGTACCCATTTCTAGTTAGGGCTGTTCAAACTGCTCGACGATCGCTCGAAAAATGATCGGTCGATTCTCGTTCAGTTTGTAAATGAGCCGCTCGGATCGGTTCGATTCAAATTCAATCCAAGCATGAGCAAAGGTCCGCTCGCTCGGTTTCGCTCGAATTATTATTATTATTAATATATATATATATATATAGGGTAAGGTTCATGCGAGAACCACCCTTATTGCGAGAACCGCGAGAACCAATGTGAACACAAAATAAAATCTAAAAAAAATCAAAAAAGCACTCAAAATTTTTTTTTTATTTTTTTTAATAAAAATCGCTATATTTCGTTACCATAAAAAAAAAAAAAAAAAAAAAAAAAAAAAAAAAAAAAAAAAAAAAAAAAAACTTTTTTTTTCGAGTAACAGTTATCCATGCACATGTGCATATGTATCATTACTTCAACAAATTCAGTAATACGTTATCAGGAATAGACAATTGCACTTTAATTTACAATACCATTAGTAATACACTACTTTTTACATTACCAATATTCAAAATGCACATGTGCATAATTAGGTATAACCATGATATAACGTGTTTTGTTACAAAAAGTTTGTGATTTTGAATGGAGAAGTAGGCTCATATACATGTTTTTTGGTTAGTTATATCTAGTGGTTGATGGTTTGGTTATAGTTGTCAATTTTTTATGTAATATGTTGTTTGGATGGTATAAATGGTGTTTACATACATGTATTAAAGTGAAAATATTGTTAATGGTATTGTATTATGGATGGTAGGAGGTAATGGTATTGTATTATGGATGGTAGAAGGTAATGGTAGTGTATTATGGATGGTATGATAGATGAAAAAGGAAAGTGTATTCAAAGTGGTGTACCAAAACACCTTATTTAATGTTGATACATATAAAATGCACATGTGCATTTCTAATATTGGTAATGTAAAAAGTAGTGTATTACATATGGTAGTGTAAATAAAGTGCAATTGTCTAATATGTGTAATGAATTACGGAATTTGTCAAAGAAATGACAAAAAATGCACATGTGCATGCTTGTGTATTATGGATGGAATGATAGATGAAAGAGAAAGTAGTGTACCAAAACACCTTATTTCCTGTTAATACATATAAATGCACATGTGCATTTCTAACATTGTTAACGTAAAAAGTAGTGTATTACACGTGGTAGTGTAAATGAAAGTGCAATTGACTATTATTTGTAATGAATTACGGAATTTGACAAAGAAACGATACATATGCACATGTGCATGGATAACTGTTACTCGAAATTTTTTTTTTTTTTTTTTTTTGAAAATTTTTTTTTATTTTTTTTATTAACAAAATATTGCGATTTTTTCAAAAAAAATAGTAAAAAAATAAAAAAAAAAAATTTTGGGTGTTTTTTAGATTTTTTTTAGGAATTACTGTTTGTGTTCACACTGGTTCTCGCGGTTCTCGCAATAAGGGGTGGTTCCTAACTGATCTTTGTCCTATATATATATATATATATAGGGAGGGGCTCATGCGAGAACCACTCTTATTGTGAGAACCTTGAGAACCAATGTGAACACAACCTAAAATAGCTAAAAAAACCCTAAAAAAACCTAACCCCCACCCCCCCTCCCACCCAAAAACCTAAACCCCCCACCCCCCCAAAAAAAAACCTAACCCCCCCCCCCCCCCCAAAAAAAAAAAACCTAACCCCCACCCCCCCACCCAAAAACCTAAACCCCCCACCCCCCCCCCCCCCAAAAACCTAAACCCCCCCCCCCCCCCAAGCTAAAAAAAACCTAAAAAAAAACCTAACCCACCCCCCCCCCCCCCCAAAAAAAAAAAACCTAAACCCCCCTCCCCCACCCCCCAAAAACCTAAACCCCCCCCACCACCCCCCCCCCCCCCAAGCTAAAATGCTAAAAACTAAACCCCAAAAAACCTAAAAAAAATCAAAAAAAAATCTAAAAAAATAAAAAAAAAATCCAAAAAATTTTTTTTGATTTTTTTAATATTTTTTAGGTTAAAATCGCTACTTTTCGAAGAAAAAAAAAATTTTTTTTTTTGGTTCGAAAAGTAGCGATTTTAACCTAAAAAATATTAAAAAAATCAAAAAAAAAATTTTTGTGTGATTTTTAGCTATTTTTAGGCATTTTTTGTGTGTTCACATTGGTTCTCGCGGTTCTCGCAATAAGAGGTGGTTCTCGCATGATCTTCTCCCTATATATATATATATATATATATATATATATTATAGATTTTAAAGATTAAAACCCCAAAAAATATTCAGCCCAATTTAATAGTTAATATGAAAATCTAACCCTAAATCCTATTCCTAAAACAATATTCACACTATAGTCATAATCGAAGATCTGCATTATCGCCGCTCCACACATAGTGTCACACACACCAAAATCTAACCCTAAATTCCTAAGTTCCTACTTCCTAATTCCTAAAACAAGCCTGCATACCTTCGTCGGCCGATGACCAACCTTAAAGAAGAAGTTTATGGCTTTTGAACTAAATCACAATTTGTATTTTGCACTTTATTTTGTGCTTCTTGATATTGTTAAGAACATTTTTAGAATCATGATTTTAGTTATGTATTGCTTTTGTTAGTAAAGTATTGGACATGTTTAAATTAAGTTAGGATTTGTTTTTGTTGAACGCAACCATATAATTCAATCGAGCGAAAACGATCTGCTCGATTTTTTTTAGGATTTGATAAAAACCGAGCGAAACCGAGCAAAAACGATCCGATCGATTCAAATTCAATCCGAGCATGAGCATCACTTTTGTGCTCGGTTTTGCAAATTCGATCCGATCCGATCGGATCGGTTGTAATTCAATCCGAGCATGAGCATACCCTCGATCGGATCGGATCGGCTCATGAACACCCCTATTTCTAGTACCTTCCGCAGGCCATACTTCACCTTAGATTCTGATACGTGTCAAAATAAGTAGAGGGACCAAAATGTAATTGTTGTATAGTGTAGGGGTTAATGGTTAGTTAGTTGGCTATATAGTTGGGTGAGTTGTAGTAATTAGGTATCGATGAATTGATAAGGGTTTTCCCTCTTCTTCTGTGTTTATTCCTTTCTTTTATCGATCTATCCTGATTACCATTTCTGATCGTATAAATGGTATCAGATCCAGAACTCGGAGTGGTGGCCTGGAGAGAGCCAGCCATGACCAACGAGGCTCGGAGTGGTGGCCTGGAAAGAGCCAGCTGTGACCAACATGGGCGTGACCAACGAGGACGTTGGCCCTTAAGGAGGGTCGATTGTTATGGACTAATACCATTGCAAGGTATGAGACTTGTCCCACATCGGTTGTATGGGCAACTGACGTGGGGTTTATATACCAAATGGGCTCTCTCACCCATTAGACTAGTCTTTTGGGTTGAGTTCTCTCGTTTGGTATGTAACATTGGTATCAGAGCATTCTTTCCTCAGACCGTGGGTTATGCCAACATGAATTCAATCAACCAATAGCCACCGTGTGGGCTGGAATTAAAAAAAAATTGTTCAAAGCGACGACGTCAAGATTCAAAAATTAGGGCGACGAAGATCATGTCAATAAGGCAAGAAGGTACTGTTATTGAATATTGTGATGAATATTAGTGAATATTATGCCATATATCTCTTCATTGATGGTCTAAAACCCGGGATTGGGGATGTTCTCTAGCCCTAAAATTGGATTCAAACGGGTTGAAAGATACATTTTCCCCTAATGATCCAAATTCTTCTTTGTACATAAACTAGGTTAATGCCCGCGCGATGCACGGCTTCATCCAAAACCATATTATTTACTTTAAAATATAATATTTTGTACAAACGCATACATTGGAAGAAAAAAACAAAAAACTATTCAAATGTCGGAAAAACTTCCTTGTAGACTACATTTGTTGTTTTACTCGTTACATTCCCATCTTTGTCTAGTATAAGCAACTTCACACCGCCTCTGCTTTTAACTCTTGATAACGCAACATAAAGCTGACCATGTGAGAAAACTGGATATTTCAAATACAATCCAACCGTTGATAGAGATTGTCCTTGACTTTTATTTATGTACAACTTTTGAAAGTTAGTATATACTTCCTACTAAAAGCACCACTCATACTACACGTACATATATATACGCGTATGGTACGGGTACAAAGCAATATGCTATATAAAAAACAATAAACATACATGAAGCTCTTCATCTTTCCTATTTAAGTTTTAGGAAGCACTCTTGAGCTTTACTAAAAGTAGCCATCTTTGTTGCTATACTTAACTAATTATAATTCAACCAGCAACCCAACCCAATCAAATAAAGAAGCTGGCTTTTTTTTGGCCAACCAAGTATTTTATTCAATCACCAAAAATTGTACACATAATGTTTCTAGCCAGTGACTAACAACAAACATACACCCAAACCTCATAATGTAACAACTCCACATCCAGTACATCAAAACAAAAACATTAGGAAAAGTTGAAATATCTCTAGCTCTCCCATTCGATGGAACTTTACTTGACTCAATTTTTGACTAGTTAAACGCAGTCACTTTAATCTCGCCCAACATCTGATCCAACTGCACTCTTTACCTGAGAAAATTAATTTGTTTCAGCCCTTCCATACTATACAGTAGGTCATCAAAAATACCGCTTGCTTTTAAATAAATAAGATGGCTAGATAGAAAGAACAACCAATAAACAAAATTTTAAACCTACTTTAGCCAAGAAGCTTAGCCTTTTCCAAGTTAAGCTTTAAAATTCGTTTAACAACTTGCGTATTATCTTCGCTAGAAGCACAAGTCACATAAGAACGATAAATTTCCTCCTGCACAGCTCGATTTTTAGCATGTTGCATGGTTTTGGCTCGATGTTCAGCTAGATATTTTATATGAAGGGTGGTTTTTTAGATGATCCATTAATTGAGCCAAAACCAATCCATTGAGGTGAGATACTTTGGTTCAAATTTTATATGAAGGGTGGTTTTTTTGTGAACTGAACTTACCATTCATGTCTGAAGGTTTCATATCGGATCCTTCCACAATTTCCAGCAAAGCATAACCAACTGGCACCTTTACATCAACATAAAACCAACTATATTGTCAAAAATCTTGTCATACCATTTTATGCGTGTTTCAGTAAATTAAAGCATGTAAAATAGAGGTGGCAAATCAACCCACTACTAACAAATGGGTCCATGTAGGTTATAATTTATCCCTAACAAACCAAAAAAAGCTGGTGAAACAGGAAACGGGTCATTTGGGTCGAACAGGTTGCATCACATATATTGCCTAAAGTCTACTCTTAATGTTACAGCCCCCTAAATCCTTTTATTTATAATGTACTAACATAGTTTTTATTCAAAATGTTTACCCGACCCACACCGTTTCAACCTGAACCTGCATTGACCCATTCCCCAACCTGCTTAACCACCCAATTTATCTTATTTTATAATTTAATTGACCCAATTTAAGAACAATGGCTATTTGACCTTTTTTTTTACAGCAATGGACTTTATTCTTCATCCAATTTATATACACAACAGGTTTCTAGCCGGTGGCTAAAAGTACTATTCCCGAGTTAATTGGGTACCAAAGAGTTAAACACGAGCATTTTGGTGACCAAAAGTAAAAGTACTATTTAGACTAAAATTAACATTGAAGTTATTCAATGATAGTGATTAATGAAGATTATTGAGATAGACTTTTGCACCTTCTAAGATCTAAGAGCCATGCTTTTTTCAAAGCGATTCGTTTTGATCCAAACAAAAATAAAACTTTTTTAATCGACCCGTTATGACCCGAACCAAAAATAAAACTTTTTTAATCAACCCATTCTGACATAAAACCAATCTTAGCCGAACCTACTTTGAACCGGCATGATGGCTTACCCGGCTGTTTTGCTGGTTTGATCCGTAAACACAATCTTATGTGCTTATCTGTAATATTAGAATAAAAACAATCATATAGCAACTCGTGTCATGATACCAATATTGCACTACAATCGTTGTAGCGTACGATATAAAATGTAGTTGTACCTCAACAGAATATCTTTTAACTCTTTCTGTTTGGCTTGGTTCGGTTAAATTGCTTTAGAAGATAAACATCAATATACCTTGAAATGGCACCTGTAATCAAATCCTCTAGCTTTGCAACCTGATAAAATACACGTTATTATTAAAAAATCAATTAGTTTATTTATAAGCCAGGTAGTCCCGAAATCAACAAACAATGTTGTACGATCTCATTCTAAAGTACTCATTCGACTCTTTTTCAAGTAAGGTGTACATCGGGTGTAATTGTGTCGATGATATATAGGTATGAACATTCTAAAAATGAAAAAATTAACATCTATGATCTATATATACTTCGAATATAAAAGTTGTATGTTCAAATATCTAACATATAACAAACGTTAAGCAAAACTTACATTACATTCCCATTGTCAAACACTCTAACCGAAATACACCTTGAGCATAATTCTAACCTGTCTTAAGACTTTAATGATTAATAACTCAGTTATTAAGTAAAAAAACACATAGATGTTATATGTAAAAAACATTACAATTTAAGAATAAATAAAGCATAGTATCTAATTTCAACAGCGAACCAAAACTGCAGTTGAGAAGCAAACAGAAACGTCTAAATCAGAAACGAAAGCAAAACATATATTTTTGGAACCACAGTGAGTGTGATAAGCAGGACCCTAATCAAAACCAAAACCCAAATTATATAACTATACAAAAAGCAACTTGGGTTGTCTCTCTAGAATGAAAAGTTGTGACTTTTAAAAAACCACACATACACACCCTTTTGCTTAATTATTATATATTATATATAATAATACTACAAAAACTAAAAAGACACCACATGCTACCGAACAGTCACGGAACAGTCACGCCATGCTAACGAATGGACAGGACTAAATGAATCAATATGAAGTGTGTGTGTTTTACCATCCATGGAACCATCATGTCTCTACATTTGTTTATTAATCGTCAAAAAGGACACTTGGGTGGTAAATATTTGCATATCAATTGACAGTGACACAGCCTTTATAGCCGTCACCGAAACATCTTAACAATACAAATCCCATCATTATCGACCCATAGAATGATCAAACCGAAATTAAAATCAAAACAAAGTATCGGACCCCTGTTTCTAATCTCATCCTTGAAGCCAAAATTCAGAATAAAACAAAGAAAAAATCGAATCGTACAATTGATATCAATATATCATTAAACTGAAATTAAACCATCATATTCGAACATAGTATCACATGGGTTTTGTGGCGTGAAAAATTGAAACCAAAATAAAAAAGGTTTTGGTTTAATCAAAACGCATGGAATGGAAATATTTATCTAGATCTCTAAAAATGACAGAATAACAAACTAACCGTCTTGATTGACCAGTGGATAATCAGAAGCACTCAAATTAATAAACCAGTCCCAATCTCCACCATCTCTCAACAACATCGCCGCCGCGTGAAGCGTATTCGCCACCATAGTCGGTCCACGGTACGTCACGAGGTTCGCCTTCGTGATCATCACCACATTACCAAACTTCACGAACAATGGATGATTAACCACAAATTCATGCAACCGTAACCGACTAAAAAGTCACTTTCATATTTCAGATTTCACTCAAAAACCCTAATCAAATCACAAAAAAAATATTAAAATCACCAATTCATAAACAAAACTCACATTACATTTCTGATTTCACTCAAAAACTCAAATCAAATCATACACACCACTTCATTTTCCCCCAAATTAACACATGAATCTAATGAAATCAAAACCACGAAATCACGAATCAATACCACAATAACATCAATCGCGTACGATAATCTAACAAACAAAGAATCTAACAAAACCATTGAATCTGAAACATCGGATCAAAGAAAACAAAATCGTATGTAAAAGATGGGGATATCGGAATCACGAATCAATACCGTCGATGAAGATTGATTATACCTCTTCACTAAATCGCCGATTTGATCTCGAGGATTTGATCTCCTGCAAAATTATCCCTAATTAAAATCTATAATCGATCATGAAATACTCGAATTAGAGAGTACCGTATATGATTTGTCTTCAAATCCGTTGATTCTTGATCAAAATTATTGGCTCTTGTTTAGTCGCCGTGTTCACCAGAAAAGAGAAGAGAGAGATAGTTCGAATTAGGGTTTTGAGAGGAGAGAGAGAGAGTATAGCGTAAATGAGAAGCAATATTCAATCCTCAACTATGAGATGTGCCAAGTGTATGATGACATGGCTGCTTATTTGGCATCAACCATAGGGTGACATGTGTCCCCCAATGGTTTGCTTTATTATATATATAGATGTTGAATCCCATAAGGTGTTTGACGAAATGCCTAGTATGTTTGGGAATGAAAGTTGTTCTTTAATTCAAGATTCATGTGATGGTGATGATTCAAAAGAAGGTGAAAATGCTAGAGAACTGGCTGAAAGGTTTTATGACGAGTTTCAAGATTCCTTTGGTAATGATGATTCAAAGGAAAATGAACGAAATAATGAAACTGATCAAGTTTATAATGATCTTTTTAATAAGACACTTGAAAATGATCTGCATGAGAGTGATACTTTTGAAACAAGTTGAGAGTGTAGAAACTGAAACAGGTGATCAGGAAATAAGAAAAAAGAAGTCAATTTTTATGTTTTTACCTGATGTAATTGTCATGAATCAAGAAGTAGAGTGCAAGTCAAAGATAGGTTGTGGGAGGGTGCATTGTGCCATCCGATTATACCATCAAATTACTCTGGGTGAGCATGTGGGAGTCTTGACAGAATTTGGCTTAAGGAGAAGGAAGAAACAATTGAATTGGATAGATATTGGTCGGGCTGGTAACATGGGATGTAAGGGTGGTGAACCTTGTGTTACTAATGGGATTACCAATGAAATCTCGTTTGAAACATGTGTTGAAGAATATAGTTACTTGAAATGTATTGCTTGTCAGGAAATTGTCATGACTTAAAGAAGAAAAAACAAAAGAATGAAAGGTTTTGTTCAAGCTACTAATAAATCTTGGCCTCTTGGGAACATATGGATCATATGATAATAAATCTGCATGCATCTGTTGTACGAAATCTTGTTCTATTCAAAGGCCTTATACATAAGAAATATTGGAAAGGATCACTACCAAGTATACATTGCTACGGTTTCATTCGATCAAACAAGTCTGTAGATTTAATTTGGCATAAATGGAAAGCCAAATGGTTGTGGCCGTTGTTTAACAAATCATGCCTGAAGTCTTTACTTGACATAGAAACTAGAGAGAAGAAGGTTGAGATTAGTAGAGACGAAGTGCTGACATGGGGTACAAACTTTTTTGCTGAGTGTTGTTGGAACAGGCTGTCCATGAAGTGCATGATTTGGATTCAATGGAAATTAGTTTTTCAATTGAATGATTATGATATCTGGATGGTTCCATGGTTTAATGTAATTGCCAATGAGATGCTTAGGTATGATATGAATCTTTTTAATGAGCTGATGCGGTTGAGTGGGACAGATTTGATTAAAAGCAAGCTGATGATTAATGTTTTTAGTTGTTCAAAAGTTTGGATTCTACTAAGCTGGTGTATTTGTGGAGCTAGGATTATGAAGATAAGGAATTGGTTGGAGTATATTAATGACCCAAATGAGGAATATATACACAAGAATTATAAGGGAAATGTCCAGAATGATTTCCTTGCTCAAGAATTTTGTTATTTAGGCCTCATGACTCAGATTATGCGCTCATCATATGGGAAAACGCTGGATTTGGATATTAGTAAGTATGACATCAGTTTTATGAACAAAAGTTGCGTCTACATGGCTAAGTTGCTAGAAGTGGAGCCTATGACATACCTGATCTCATATGCACTATGGCAGTTTACTCAGTCTATTGCAGGCATTCTGAAACTTAAAAGAACTGTGTTTCGCATCTCTGTTTATGCAGCTTTTGTTCTTGGTGGAAAAAGCTATTTCAAAACTATCATTAAAGAAGAACTTGCAGTGATGACAGTAAATGACATAGAAAGGATTCACAAAGATGGGTATGAGAAGCAGAACAAGGTGTTGATGTGTGGACTTTTGAGGACAAAAGTCTTTGAAGGGGAAAGGCTGAGCATAAGAGGTAGAGATGTAGTTGGGCATGTTATGGTGACAATTTATGGCTTCTATGGAACATTGCTTAGTCAATATGGTGACAATTCAACAAAATATTTTTACCCTTTTATAGTAAAACATGAAGTTGAGCAGGGGTTTGGTGGTCAAGATTTCTCTTTTGTTTTTGACACTTTTGATTAATGGGTTTAGGTTGTTACTTTTGAGGTCAAAATTTTAATAGGAGGGAAGTATTGATACGTGTCAAAATAAGTAGAGGGACCAAAATGTAATTGTTGTATAGTGTTGGGGTTAATGGTTAGTTAATTGGCTATATAGTTGGGTGAGTTGTAGTAATTAGGTATCGATGAATTGATAAGGGTTTCCCTCTTCTTCTGTGTTTCTTCCTTTCTTTTATCGATCTATCCTGGTTACCGTTTCTGATCGTATAAGATTCACATGTGATATTTATACGGTTTATGTCCCTAAGTGAAGAAACACGTAACTAATTTTAAGGTTAATTAGTTTGATTTATGTTTCTACCATAGTGGTTAATCTTCTTATAACTTTCCGAGCTCCTTAATGATCCGAGAATCCTACAAAACAGAACACCGTTAGCTCGTTAAGACGGGAATATGGGGGTTTCCCTCTTAACCAGACTCCGGCGTGAGAATAAGTAACTGTTTTGAGGAGATAAATGTGTGTTAAGAGTGAGAGTAGAGAGAATAGAATGTTTAACCTGTGAACTGAGGTCTCTATTTATAGGCGGAGAGGTGTAAGAGGATGTGGGCTGATGGGCCTTGGGCCGGAAGGCGACAACATAGAGGATATGCTCTTTGTCTCACTGGTGTCGACCGTTAATGTCTTCTAGAAGCTCTTCGGTGCTGGCGCACCGTGATTGGAGCCACGTGTCACTGTTGCCGGCCTTGTTGCCCCTCTGCCATCAGTAGGTAAGTGGAGATCGTGGGGCAGGTGTCGCCGCCCCCTGATTGGTGCCACCTAGGCGTCCTTATGTACTTTCTGTCTCCTGCACGTCAGACGATCATGGAGCACGATTGAGCACAACCTGATGGATACGGATTGGCTCTTTCCTTCTGCCACTTGTACCTTTGGTACCTTCTGACGTGGCCTTGCGCTATAGTCCCCGCGCGACCTTTGTTGAGCACGCAACAAGCCCGCACAGGATTATAGGTGTTGGAGGCTTTTATTCAGAATGCTAAGTGTTGAATTTGATGCTCTTTCTTGTTTGGGCCTCGCACGAGGTCAGTCCATGTGAACTACCCCGCGCGTGGTTAAGATTGAACATCTTGCTGAATAAGGAGTATGGTCCTGCGCGCGACCTGAATGAAGGTTTGCGCGGCATTTTGGGACCATACCCCTTCAAGTCCCCCCAGTCCAGTGCTGCACCATGTGCGAAGTAAGTGGATGGAGCTCTGGACTTAGAAAAATGAAAGTGCTAAAGAAAAAAAAAAGAAAAAAACTTGCTTTTGGTTGGTAGACAGCGCGCGTGTAAATGTTTGACAGTTGCTACGGCGCGACTACCATACCACTGTGGTGGTTCTCCGCTTTTGAGTGTAAGCGCGCAGGTTCATTGGATAATTATGAATATTGCGCGGCGTGAATAACTTCTGCATGAAGTTTGTAGTAATTTTGGGCGGGAAAAGCCTCGATTTTTGAATTCTGACAGGTTGGTGCAAATGTCGTTGAAGGCGACGTTTGAGTTGACTGCTGACACGGTTATGATGACGCTGTTCCTGATGGTTCGGCTTTCCGTCAGGCGAGTGAGGGCCACGCGCGCGTGGTAACCGTCACTCCGGGAATCTCGCCTTACGTGGCAGCTTCTGATAGGCTACGCGCGCGGTGGATCCGACATGTTTACCCATCGCATTAAATGCGATGGGTTTATATATCCGATGAGAGGTGAGAAGATCATCGGTTCTTCTACTGTTCTCCCTTTTCTCTCTATTTCCTTCTTCGAATCTTCAAATCTTCAAGCTCTCAATAGCAGATCTTCAAGATTTCTAGCAGATCTTCAAGATTTTTATCAGATCTCCAAGATTTTTAGCAGATCTTCAAATCTTGAGTATCCATGGCTGAAGAACATCAAGAAGAAAACCCTGGTGAAGAAGGTCCCGTTCCTGTCCTCAAATGGGACTTAGGGTTGTTTGAACAGATTACACGAGGATTCCGGTTTCCACCGGAATGGGATGCCCGATACCGTGGTCAGAATCAGACGGCCGCCGATGCACCGCCGGGTACATTACCCTTTTTGGAGATTTTGTCACGGCCCCCGACCCGGTCTGACCCGTTTCAGGAGCCGCGGAACAGAAATCCCATGGTATTTTATTAACAACGAAAGATTTCTTCAGGATCTTTTAAAACTGAAATATTTCCCGATTATTTTATTTCACAACTCGGGATAAAACCCCGGTAATTTACAATCATAAGATTTCACGGAGAAATCTTTTATTTTACAAAACATGTTTCTTTATTTTATATTGAGCCACTTCCTTAAGCTTGTAGTGCTTCTCGGCACTTTTCCTTAATCACAACAGATCACCTGAAACATGTTTGAAAAAGGTTTTGTCAGCGGGAAATACTGAGTGAATCATTCATTTTGCTAAAAATATTCATTTGTTATAATATACAGTATTAAGAGCAATTACAATGTTTTTATATCAACTAACTACCCTCGGTACTTGTCACTCGACTCGTTTCTGTGACTATAGTCATATCACCCATTGGCTAACTCGTTGTCCAATGGTGAAGATTATCAAGTAATGTATACAAAACCCCACATACCGGCTGTAATATGGTGACTACAAAGACTTAATCCCTGTAATTATAACTTTGGAAATAAACATGCTTTTAAAAGTAATTTGATAAAAAGAGAATGACTCACATTGCAGATTTAATTTGAGCAGAGCCTAGCCTACTGATTAGCCTTTTAACCTAAATTTAATAACATGCACACAATTCGGTTAGTAACTTAATACAGCATTTACGATAACTCACGAGATCAAACCCTCACAACGAATGACAAAGTGCGATACTTAAACATCCATCGAATTAACGACGAATGACAAAGCATAAACCCTAATGTGGGCAGCACTTAAACATCCATTGGATATTTTGATCAATCGGACATTGAATCGTATCAGCGATCGAGTTATTACCCTGATTGCGGCGTCGATTTGTGAATCGTGTGTGTTTTTAGAGTAATTCTACGATATCTCAGCGTGTATTTTGAGTTTTAACGTCGTTTCAGTGCCCAATTTCAAGTGCCAATGCCCTCTATTTATAGCCAGATTTTGACCCCCTCGCGTGACGCGAGGGGTCCTGCCCTGGGCTTCGCGTGACGCGAAGGGTAACTTATTTTCTATAGGTTGCCACGTCCCTAACTAGGCTTGCTGAGTTGACGAAATCGTAAAATTCAAAACGGACAACAAGTTATTTAGATAATCGTAACTAGGGTTTACCCCCCCCCCCCCCTGAGTTTTAGGGGCCCTGATCCTGATTCTGATTGTTCTGAAAATTTTAGGGTTTGTGCAGAATCACTTGGGTGTCTCAGTTAGGGTTTCCTATTAGATAAAATAATAAAATAAATAGGACTTTTGATGAGGGTTGTTACAGTCTCCCCCACCTTAATAGAAATCTCGTCCTCGAGATTTACTGGAATAATTGAGGATACTTTTTCTTCATTTCTGATTCCAGCTCCCAAGTGTATTCAGCTCCTCTTTTTGAATCCCATTTGACTTTGACTAACACTAGTCGTTTGTGTTTGAGAAACTTTACTTTTCTGTCTTCTATCTGAAGAGGTTTCTCAACAAATTTTAACTTTTCGTTTACCTCTATATCTTGGAGAGGTACTACCAAAGATTCGTCTGATAGACATTTCTTGAGATTGGATACATGAAATACTTCATGTACTCCAGCTAACTCCTCCGGTAGTTGTAAACGATAAGCAACTGGTCCTATACGTTGGATCACTGGGAATGGTCCTACGTATCTTGGACTTAGCTTTCCTTTCTTACCGAATCTAACAACTCATTTCCAAGGGGAAACTTTCAACATTACTCTATCTCCAACTTGGAATTCTAATGGCTTGCATCTATTGTCTACGTAACTCTTCTGGCGATCTCGAGCCGTCTTCAGCCTTTCTTTGATTTGTGTAATTTTGTCAGTCGTCTCTTGCACTATTTCAGGACCTGACAATTGATTTTCTCCTATTTCTGCCCAACAAACTGGAGTTCTGCACTTTCTTCCATAAAGTGCTTCGAATGGGGCAGTTTCAATACTTGAATGATAACTATTGTTATAGGAGAATTCGATAAGAGGTAAATGCTCGTCCCAATTTCCACCAAAATCTATCACACATGCTCGGAGCATGTCTTCTAGAGTTTGGATCGTCCTTTCACTTTGCCCGTCCGTTTGAGGATGATATGCAGTGCTTAAATTTAGTCGAGTTCCCATAGCTTCTTGGAAACTTTTCCAGAAATGAGAAGTGAAACGACTATCCCTATCTGATACAATGGAGAGTGGAACTCCATGTAGAGATACGACTTTATCTACATACAACTTTGCCAATCTTTCCATGCTAAAGGTTTCTTTCATAGGCAGAAAATGAGCAGATTTGGTTAATCGATCCACAATTACCCAAATCGCGTTATTACCTTTTCTGGTTTTGGGTGACTTAGTAACAAAATCCATTGTTATGAGTTCCCATTTCCATACAGGCATTTCTAGTTGTAGTAGTAGACCTGAAGGTTTCTGATGTTCTGCCTTAACTTGTGAACAAGTAAGACACTTAGAAACATATCGAGCTATATCCTTCTTCATGCCTATCCACCAGAAATTATTTCTTAAATCTTGGTACATCTTATTGTTTCCTGGGTGTATGGTATACCTAGATTTATGAGCTTCTTCTAAAATCTTATTTCTTAATTCTCCCTGCTTCGGTACCCAAATCATTTTCTTATGGAATCTCCAAATTCCATCATCTCCCTGTTCTAATTCTTTTATTCGTCCTTTCATTCCTTCAACAGCATCCTCTATTGCTGTTTCTTGAACATTTTTCAATTGTTCCATTAAATCTAATTGTAGATTTAACCTAAGAGCACGAACTCGTCGTTGTTTTTCATGATACTTACGACTTAAGGCATCTGCAACTACATTTGCCTTTCCTTCATGATATTGAATATCACAGTCGTAGTCACTTAGGATTTCCATCCATCTCCTTTGCCTCATATTTAACTCTTTTTGCCCAAATATATATCTTAAACTTTTATGATCTGTATAGATAGTAAACTTACTTCCGTACAGATAATGTCTCCAAATTTTCGGGGCAAATATTATGGCTCCTAATTCTAAGTCATGAGTTGTATAATTTTCTTCGTGCTTTTTCAATTGCCTTGAAGCATACGCAATTACCTTTTTGCGTTGCATCAGCACACATCCAAATCCTAGTTTTGAAGCATCACAATATACTTCAAAATTTTCAGTTCCTTCTGGTAAGGCTAAGATTGGAGCATTGGTTAACTTCTGTTTCAAGATCCTAAAAGCTTCTTCTTGCTTAGGTCCCCATTCAAACTTAACGGCTTTACAGGTTAGCTTTGTTAATGGTACAACTATCTTGGAAAAATCTTTAATAAACCATCTATAATATCCAGCTAAACCTATAAAACTTCTAATTTCCATTGCTGTTTGCGGAACCTTCCAATTGGTAATCGCCTTTATCTTAGCAGGATCTACATGAATGCCTTCGTGATTCACCATGTGTCCTAAGAATTGCACTTCTTGCAACCAAAATTCACACTTCGAGAATTTGGCGTACAACTTTTCTTTTCTTAACAAAGTTAAGAGTGTATGTAAGTGCTCACAATGTTCGTCCTGACTTTTTGAATAAATAAGTATATCGTCTATGAAGACAATTACAAATTTATCCAAATACGGTTTACAGATTCTATTCATCATGTCCATGAATGCTGCAGGTGCATTCGTTAACCCAAAGGGCATGACTGTAAACTCGTAATGACCATACCTAGTTCTGAAAGCAGTTTTAGGTATGTCTTCTTCTTGTACCTTCAATTGATGATATCCGGAGCGTAAATTTATCTTAGAAAAATATCTAGCCCCTTGAAGTTGATCGAAAAGATCATCAATCCTAGGTAATGGGTATCGATTCTTAATTGTAACCTTATTCAATTCTCTATAATCAATACACATTCTCATCGAACCATCCTTCTTCTTTACAAACAACACTGGCGCTCCCCAAGGGGATGAGCTAGGTTGTATGAATCCTTTGCTTAGTAATTCATCTAATTGCTTTTTCATTTCTAACATTTCTGTGGGTGCTAACCGATAAGGTGCCTTAGCTATCGGTATAGTTCCTGGAATTAGATGAATCCTAAACTCTACCTCCCTATCTGGTGGTAATCCTGGTAATTCTTCTGGGAATACCTCTGGGTATTCTGAGACTACAGAAATTTCCTTAAGTTCTTTACCCTTAGTGCTAATGATTACCGAAATCATATATACTATTCCTTGCTTTCGTTCATAACTAGCAACTTTCATTACTGATATGAACTTCGTGGGTTTACGTGGTTTATCTCCTGTAATCATAATGACTTCTCCAGTGGATGCCTGAATTTCTATGGAATTCTTATCACAAAGAATTCGAGCATGGTTGGTTACTAACCAATCCATTCCTAACACAACATCAAATTCAGCTAATTTCATAGGAAATAGGGTTGCATAAAATTTATGACTTAAAAGTTCTATTTCTACATTTTGCAGAACTTTATCTATTTTAACTGAATTCCCATCAGCCGTTTCGACTGTAAAAATTTGCCTAATGTTGTTTAAAGGTAACTTAAGAGCTTGGCAGAATGAAGTATTGATAAAACTTTGGTTTGCACCAGAGTCAAATAATACTTTGGCGTAAATGTTGTGAACTAAGAACGTACCAGCTATTACGTCAGGAATCATCTCGGCTTCCTGAGTAGTTAATTGAAAGGCTCGAACATTCTTCTTACTAGCTCCGTCGGCTGTCTTGGCTTTGTTGTCTGCTGATTTGACCAATTTAGGACATTCTGGTCTAAAATGTCCCTTTTCACCACAGTTATAACAGATCGTTGTTTTCTTTCTGCAGTCTTCTTCACGATGTCCTACCATTTTACAAAAATTGCAGGTTATACTACATCTTCCATAATGTTTCCTTTTGCAATTCTTGCAGAATGGCATAGTTGAAGATTGCCCTGTTCCTTTTCTTTTGAAGCTGTTATTATTACCCGTACGAAATCCTTGGGTAATTTTCTGAGCCAGTTCCTTCTTCCTGTTTTCATCTTGCGTGCGTACCAGTTCGTCAGTTAGGGTGTTAGCTAATTCCACAGCATCGTCAATCGTACGAGGTCTCGTAGCTTTAACGATGTTACGGATTTCACTAATTAATCCCCAAATATAACGAGAAATGAGTACCGGTTATGGCGAAGCCAGTGTTGGTACCACTCTAGCATATTCAAAGAATGTCGAAGTATAACCGCGACAATCTACACCCATCATATGATGATTTAGGAACTTATTTGCCATTTGATCTTTTTCATATTCGGGACATAATTTTCTTTCTACAAGACTCTTAAATTCTTCCCAGCTTATAGCATATGCCCTATTTCTTCCTTTAGCCTGTAGCACCGTGTTCCACCATTCTAGTGCCCCTTCTTTGAAAAGATTTGACGCGTA
This sequence comes from Helianthus tuberosus, assembly GCA_030545235.1. Classification (NCBI taxonomy): domain Eukaryota; kingdom Viridiplantae; phylum Streptophyta; class Magnoliopsida; order Asterales; family Asteraceae; genus Helianthus; species Helianthus tuberosus. Next base: position 2,509,941 of record CM060422.1, on the reverse strand, counting down.
CATAACCTGATCATCCTTGGCACATTTACTTATTGCAATCACTGCTTCGGTCTTCTCTAACCAACGCAGTGATGCGGTCGCTCCTTCATTGCCTGCAAACTCAGTGGGTTTACAAGCAAGAAATTCTTTGTAAGTACAACCAGGAGTTGCAGCTTTTATTTTCTTAGGGAGCGGAGCTTGCCGTGGCTCATTATCGTGATTAATATGATCATTGCCTATGTTTACGCTATTACTGAAGTTATCTTCAGAAATACGTTTACTAGGAACGATTTGTTGCGGTTCGATTGGATTTTTAACAGCAGCAACGATTGCTGGAATAGCATTTGGCTATCCCTTGAGCAACGATATTTTCTATATCCTGCCTAGTCATATATTGATCCCCCGGTTGTTGCTCAGATTGACTAACCTCATTAACTGGTTCATTATTAGCGTTTTCCATCTGCTAATATACTTAATTTTATTAGTATCAATTGAATAACAATTATACACAAAACAATCATATAAATTTCACAAAACACACATAGCCAAAACTATCGATTTCTCGATTTCCATTTTTATATATATTTTATATTATGCGTCCATACACACCATTATCTTACAAAGTTTTATTTAGGTTATTTCACAAAATTAGATCATTATTGCTATTATACAACCACAGTCTCATAACCTCTTATCCCTCTTCAACTGCTATTTTAATAACGGCGTTCCCTCTCATCGTACTTCCAGGAGATTTGTCCCCCCAATCTCTTGGATCCTATTCCCAGCATCCATTAGTTCTTCGCCAAAGTGGCGGAGTTTAGCCATATTCTCGTTACTAATTGATGGATTTGGTAAAGGTTCTGGATCGAACTGAGGAAAAAGCTTATAGGGATTGTTTTGGAACTGTATTTCATTAGTCAACCATTCGTCTATTCCTAAAGGTTGCGAGTGGATTGAAGGGTTTGGAATAGCTGGTTCTAAGTTCATTGGTAGTTGTGTTTCAAGAGAGTGAATAAAAACATTTTCATTAACAGACTTAATAGTATTATAACTTGCCAATATAAAATCTAGCTCTTCCTGAGATGGTAACCCCTCAATTTTCCTAGAGCTTTCCCCAATTTCCATTTTCTTAGGCTTGGGTTTCTCGAGAGGTAAAGCGTTGAATTCTATAGGTTCTTCTATGTCTGGTATATACCTATTGAAATCTCTGGAAACCTCTATTCTTACTGGATAGAGATTTAAATTCTGAAGGGCGTCAGATAAGTCACTCATGCTGTACACACAATTACTAAGTTAAATAATCATAACAAAATTTTATAGAAAAACTTTTTAAATATTATTCCAAACAGTGTAACTACAAAACAACTGAAAAACACACTAGGTTTTTATTTGTAAATTTATTTATTTACTGAATAAGGTTTCTAGACTGTAGGTAATCCGGTTGCTAAGACTTTGAGTCAGATTATTTTAAAGATTTGTATTTATTGCTACAGTGGCTAGCATATAGAGATTTGCCCATACTGTACACAATTAGTCAGATAATAAAACACATAATCACAAAATAGTAATTAATAAAAATTAAGTATTTTCTCAATACTTAATTGGCTTAAATTAGTGGCTCTGATACCACATTTTTCTGTCACGGCCCCCGACCCGGTTTGACCCGTTTCAGGAGCCGCGGAACATAAATCCTGTGGTATTTAATTAACAGCGGAAGTTTTCTTCAGGATCTTTTAAAACTGAAATATTTCCCGATTATTTTATTTCACAACTCGGGATAAAACCCCGGTAATTTACAATCATAAGATTTCACGGAGAAATCTTTTATTTTACAAAACATGTTTCTTTATTTTATATTGAGCCACTTCCTTAAGCTTGTAGTGCTTCTCGGCACTTTTCCTTAATCACAACAGATCACCTGAAACATGTTTGAAAAAGGTTTTGTCAGCGGGAAATACTGAGTGAATCATTCATTTTGCTAAAAATATTCATTTGTTATAATATACAGTATTAAGAGCAATTACAATGTTTTTATATCAACCAACTACCCTCGGTACTTGTCACTCGACTCGTTTCTGTGACTATGGTCATATCACCCATTGGCTAACTCGTTGTCCAATGGTGAAGATTATCAAGTAATGTATACAAAACCCCACATACCGGCTGTAATATGGTGACTACAAAGACTTAATCCCTGTAATTATAACTTTGGAAATAAACATGCTTTTAAAAGTAATTTGATAAAAAGAGAATGACTCACATTGCAGATTTAATTTGAGCAGAGCCTAGCCTACTGATTAGCCTTTTAACCTAAATTTAATAACATGCACACAATTCGGTTAGTAACTTAATACAACATTTACGATAACTCACGAGATCAAACCCTCACAACGAATGACAAAGTGCGATACTTAAACATCCATCGAATTAACGACGAATGACAAAGCATAAACCCTAATGTGGGCAGCACTTAAACATCCATTGGATATTTTGATCAATCGGACATTGAATCGTATCAGCGATCGAGTTATTACCCTGATTGCGGCGTCAATTTGTGAATCGTGTGTGTTTTTAGAGTAATTCTATGATATATCAGCGTGTATTTTGAGTTTTAACGTCGTTTCAGTGCCCAATTTCAAGTGCCAATGCCCTCTATTTATAGCCAGATTTTGACCCCCCTCGCGTGACGCGAGGGGTCCTGCCCTGGGCTTCGCGTGACGCGAATGGTAACTTATTTTCTATAGGTTGCCACGTCCCTAACTAGGCTTGCTGAGTTGACGAAATCGTAAAATTCAAAACGGACAACAAGTTATTTAGATAATCGTAACTAGGGTTTACCCCCCCCCCCCCCGAGTTTTAGGGGCCCTGATCCTGATTGTTCTGAAAATTTTAGGGTTTGTGCAGAATCACTTGGGTGTCTCAATTAGGGTTTCCTATTAGATAAAATAATAAAATAAATAGGACTTTTGATGAGGGTTGTTACAGATTTCTTCTTACAGGGCAATTTTCGGTTGCCGGCGACGGAGTTTATGGCCCATATACTTCAGTATTATGGGTTCCACATTTCTCAGATGAGTCCACCTGGAATGGTGAGGGTGCGACACTTCGAATTTCTATGCCGATCCCATGGTGTCGAGCCGACGGTGGAAAGGTTTAGGGCGTTCTATCAGCTGATCAGGAAGATGGGCTTCTACTCTTTTGGCAGCCGAGGGTCTGCCATGAAGATACTTCTGAACCCGCCCAAGAGCTTCCATGACTGGAAACAAAACTTTTTCTTCATTCGAGAGGAAGTTATTCCAATTGCAATGACCTTCCGTGCGCCAGACGTGATCTAGAAGGAGGAGCTGCCGATACCTAAGAAGGAGGATTGGTATGTGAAGCTCACTGCCACACCTAACCGAGTTTTCGGTGAAAACGTCCTTGTTGCGGCGTGAATGAGTGATCAATGGCCAGCTCAGAGCAACGAAGTTCCGGTTTTGAAGTTTCAAGATAGAGGTTAGCTGTTTCCTTGATTATTTTTTGTTTACTTTCGTTGTACTCAACTGTTGAATTTTGAATGTAGAGGTACGCCTTTACCAAGCTGCTTTCCCCACTTTTGGTGGATCTATGGGCGTGCGCCCGCTAGAAGCAGGCGAGCAATATTGGTATGATGCGATTAGAGGTCACTTCATGTATCCCGTTGCTAGGGCTTTTGCCAATCCGCCTACCGCGACTGAAGGTGCGCATATACCTAACCCCAGGCCCTTGCGAGCTATGACTTCCGCTGGGAAAGAGATTCTCTATCTTTCCAGCGAGGAGTCTGTAAGGTCTTCAAATGGGGAGCTAAGTTCGTGGTCTAACATCTTTGTAGGTGTGTTGCGTTACCTGGGGATTGACCCTGAAGAGAAGAAGAAGAAGAAGAAATCCATCAAGCGGAAGAATGTGATTACCTTAGACGTTGAAGTGACTAGCAAGAAGGACGGGAGTAGCCGCGCGACTGCTGGTGCTGCTGATAAAGGTACTCTACGCTTTCGTTAGAGTAACTTGGAGGATTACGTTATTATCAGTGACTCACTTGAAGGTTTATCGCGTATAGGCGAGAAGAAGACCAGCGCTGTAACAACCCGCACTTTCGTGCGTTGTTACTACTCGATATACTCGTTACGCCTAGCACCAGAGATTCGGATAATAATGTAACTATATCACATACATCGCTATTCGAAGGATAATCGCATATTTTCACAATACATTATCACTACATCACATCGCAAACACTAGCACTCACGATGACATTGAGTGAGGACCTATTCTACCCTCCTCGGTGGCCGTAATGTGTCGAAACACAGACAATTAACGCTATCAAAGGCTCTCGGGTGAGTGCTATAGCTCCAGTCGTCGTGACGATGATGACAATACGAGTGAATGGTACCCCGTCAGTCTTTGTGGCACAACACAATAACGTTCACGATGACATCAAGAAAGGACCTATACTACCCTCCTTGATGGTCGTGAAACGTCGCTAGTAATCGCACACTCGAAACGAAAACCGATTGTTATATCAAAACTTTGGAATGTGGATACGTAAATACGACCCCTAGTGATATATATACGTATATAATAATAATATAAATTAACTATAGAAAGCGCGTACTCCAAAAACTATCGCAACGCTCGACAAACGGAGAAGTTTCCCGCGCCGGAGTGGCCATCCGAATGGGCCGGCCATCCGAACGGATGGGCCATCCGAACGGATGGGCCATCCGACCCAATACTCCTCAGCTTCCACTTTCGCCTATAAATAGCATGTCACATCACTGTTCAAGTGATGTGACAGCTCCCACTCGACCAAGCACGCTCCAGGACCCTTTCCTCTCGATTCCTCGCGATTTCGGTAAGATTTCAACCTAAAACCTTGTACTTCTAGGATCTACACTCAATTCTACATCATTCTGTCTTTTAAAACTCAATTTCTAACCGTGAAATCTACTGATTTGAGGTGTTTTAAGGTGATGTCACCAAGAGTTCATATGAACTTCAAAGTGTGACCTCATCCCACCATAAACGACTCAGATCTGGGTGACTTCCACATGTTTTTACAACAATCTCACCTAAAAGCATATGTATTTAATCAAGAACTGAACGATTTCGGGATTAAACATGAGAAACCGTCAAGAACGGTCAGATCTGATGGAACGGGGTGGTTCCCGGCCGTTAGAACGAGTCGAAACTGATGAAATATCATTGTTTGAAACGATATCGCAACACCTCAGTGAAACCACACGTATTTCTTCTGAAAACACTCGAAAACAGTTAATCGGAACGCAAAAACAGACGTGTTATCCAACCAGATAACATGTCATCCGAACGGACGACATGCCATCCGATCGGATAGCATGTCATCCGATCGGATAGCATGTCATCCGACCGGATGACTATCATCCGATCCAAGCACATCTGATCCGGACACATGTCACCCGATCCGAACACGTGTCATCTGATCTAAAACCATGTCATCCGATCAGAACCCTTGTCATCCGACCGGATGAGCCCATCCGATCGGATGAGCACCATCCGACCAGATAACTGACATTTTGACGCTATTCCCGCTTGATCGTGCATCGTTTACAATACCATTCAATGTTTAACGCAGGCGTACTCGTAACTGATCTCAGCACTTGTATTCTCGCTAAACGCGCACTGTGAGTATACTTGAACCCTTTTTAATCGCATTTTGGGTGTAACATACGTATCTAACAAATCGAACTTATCAAACGAATTATTCAATTAATCGAATTATCACTTGCGAATAACTGTTATGCATAGATATACGTGATGCTAGTTGCATATGTGCTAGGGCTTATACTCGCGACGTCCCACCACGACTAGTATAGTACTATTGCGCCCGACGGGGTCTAGTTTGCCATCGCATATTCGAGCATCGAGGACTTAGTTGGTAGTATCAGCTTTGTGAGTATATATGTCGTGTGTTACGTTTATGCATGTGGAAATTCGCTACACATTTTAATCTATTACGCTATACATATCAAACCTGTATACTCGCCAATACTTTTGTATTGACAAATATTTTTAACGTATGTTGCAGGTTAGATCGCAGACTATATCAAATCAAGCTAGGAAGTCTAGAAACTCAACTAAAATCTAGGTTGTCGGATTTGTATTGTTCGAGAGGACAAGAAATGTGTGATAATTTATGTGATTGTATTATTTGTTAGTATGGGATAACGAATGTATTAAATATTATTGCAATATGGTTGTTATGGATTCTCTTGAGCAATCTGATTCGCCTAGTTCCGCGCCCCGATGATTCCGCCATCGGTTGGGGTGTGACAGATTGGTATCAGAGCCATAACTATAGGGAATTAGGCAAGACTCGACCTAGTCCGGGTCGACGTCTTAGAAATTGACCTAGTCTATAGTCTAAGTACCAACAGGCCGACTCATACGAACCAGTAGGGTTTGTATCAGACCTACTCGATACTCTCGATCGAAATTGCTAAAAGCTACAACTTTGTGTGAACACCGCGCACCACAGCTTCACACGAAGGAGCCTTTCCTAAGGCCGGAATACTACTTAGCCTTTCCTAAGGCTGACACAATACACGTGTTTTCGAAAATACTCGCATAACGAAACCGAGCGATCCTGTCGAGACCAGGTGTGAAAACCAAGAACTCTCGATGAGATCGCTCACTCAGCGCATTTTCTAGCACGAGAACCTTTCAACGAGTGAGGAGTGACATCCACATCTCGACGAAAGTCTCCATTTCGAACTCTAGTGGAACTCACGAAATTATTCGAAGAGCATAACCACAATTAGGAACGAAGCTGTTAAGTCAGGGGTGAAACCCGTACCTTAATAAGCCGTTCCACTCTCTATAAACTGGTTTTCAAAAAGCTCTCACCAAGGACTCGACTAACACGATAACTCGAGCCACGCGATGACTAGGAAGACGAATGCCATGAGCTACATCCCAGTGGAAGCATGAAGTTTTCTAAGCCAACGCGCGTCCACGAACTTGTTGAATGTAGTTGGGTTACCTTGGGTAGTCGAGGCCTAAACACCCAAGGCACTCTATCATACGACCCGCCGATTTTACAACTGGTTGGAACTTATTTACGTTCGCGTGTTTTGAAACTTTACGCTTTATCGATTTCTCGATTTAATGATTTTCACTCCCTGCTTTATAAACGCACAATTCTCACAGCCGTCGCAATCCAAAACGAAACCCGAGTGTTCGCAACAAAACTAATGCATAATCTATCGCATTCGCTCTCGCTTTCTCACCTCGACGCGTCCTCGCATATTCTAAATCGACCTGTATACGTATGAATACAAATTACAATTATATATAAATACATATATATACGTATAAACAACAAGTCATTGTGTGAGAACTTACGAATTTCGTGTCTCCTACGTGACTCCTATGTGATTCGCATTACTATTATACTATCGCATCAAGTTTTGAACGCGCTCAATCGCATCGCGAAACTCAAAAATCATTATGATCGAATCTCACTCCAAGTCTCTTCCTGTCTAGATGCCTTCCAACAACTCTACTTCGAGGATGTCAGCAAGGAGACGAGCCAAACGAAGGGACGAGAAGAGGATCGCCTCCCTTGTGGTCAAGGGAATGGCAAAAATGATTCCCCAGATCGTCGCTCAAGTGCACTCTCTTAGCAACCCTCGAGCTTCGGAAGACGTCAAGACAAAAGAGCCGCAATCTACCTTTCTCTACAAACACTTCAAAGCCTGTGACCTGATGGAATTCACGGGTGAAGGAGGTGTATCTCAACTACTCCAGTGGTTCGACTCTATCGAAGTTACCCTTCTTCAAAGTGGGTGTCCCGATAGTTTCCGTACCACTTGCGCTACTGGAGTATTTCAATCACGAGCACTCGACTGGTGGACCGCCGAACGAAACAAACGTGGTACCTCCGCAGCCTACGCTCTCTCTTGGGATGAGCTGAAAGAGCTCATGAAGAAAGAGTACTGTCCCCCTCATAGGGCTGGCAATTCTGACACGAACACGATAACACGACACGAACCTACACGAAGTTAACAGGTTTCGGGTTTGGCCTTAACGGGTTTCGTGTCTAAACAGGTCGACACGATAAGACCTGTTTAAATTTCGTGTCTTAACAGGTTAAAACCCGTTAACCTGTTAAGACCCGTTAATGACATGCTAAGAATTTTAATTAAATATATAAAATATATATGGGGTCAGGCACTCAGGCGGTATTCTGTATTCAGCTTACACCCAATATTTTGAAATCATACTCACACTTCACGACCTTTCACAGTGCACACCAAATAAACCCTAATAAGTTAATCGCCGCCCTTCATCGCTGCTCACCTTCTTCTCCGGCCGCTCACTCAACCCTTCACCTTCATCGCCGGCCGCTCAACCCTTCATCGCTGCTCAACCTTCTTCGCTGCTCACCCTTCATCGCTGCTCAACCCATCATCGTCCGCAGCAAGCTATTCAGGTGTGATTTGTGTTCGTTCATCGTTCACTGTTGTGTCCGCAGCAAGTTAAAGTTCATCTGTTCATCGTTCACTGTTGTGTTCGCCGGCACTTGATTTGTGTTCGCCGGCACTGATTTGTGTGATTTATGTTCATCTGTTTGTGTGAATATACATGTCCAGTTTTGTATGCACAAACAGTTTGTGTGATTTCTGTTTCTGTTCATCTGTTTGTGTGAATATACATGTCCAGCTTTTTGTTTTCTGAGTTTTGAGTTGTCGATTTCCTATTCTATTAGCACAAACTACTTCAATGAGCCAACAGATGATTTATTTAGATTTGAGTTGTCATTTATTTAGATTTGTTTCTTAAATTGCTTTTTTTTTTTGGATATACTTACTGATTGAACATTATTTTTCTATTTATATACTGAAGTCATGAGCGATTCACAAAATAAAGTGGGGAAAAAGAAGGGCAAAACACCGGTATGTTGTTGGTTCAACTTTTATAGTTTTTGGATAAATTTTCTTATAAACTTTTGTGTAACTTAATTATTTTTTTTATCTATTGTAGGTGGATATGGATTCCGATTCTATCAAAGTTGATCTAGAAAATGATAGCTCTATAAATTTGGAAGATGATGAAGTTGGTTCTATGGAGGTAGATGATAAAAAACCCAATGCAAAGAGATCTCGAAAGGAAAGATCAGTTGTTTGGCATTACTTTACCAAACAAAAAAACAAAGCTTTAGGCGGAAAGGTTCCATCAAAGTGCAACAAATGTGGTCATGTTCTCATGTTTGATAGTAAGCAAGGCACGGGAAATTTTACTCGACATATATCAAGCTGCTATGGTACTACTTATAAAGATGTTGGTCAAATGCTTTTAGATACTGACATGAAGTTAAAGGCATCTAGGTTTAACCAAAATACGTTTCGTGAAATGCTTGTTGTTGCTATTGTGATGCATGAGTTGCCTTTGTCATTTGTAGAATATAAGGCATTTAGGGATTTGTTTAAGTATTTGCAACCCGATGTGAATGTCATATCTAGAAATACGGTAAAATCAGATGTATTGAAAATGTTTAAGAAAGAAAAGGAAAAGGTGAAAGAGATGCTTATGGAATCACCTGGCAGATTATTTATATATTTATACGTTGTGTTTAATTATTGACTAACTAATTTCCAATTATTTTTTTAGGATTTTGATCAATTTCAAAGTAAAGATTTTACAATTAACAAAAAATCAGAATTGCAAATGTATTTGGAGGAGTCAAGGGTTGACAGAAGTTGTGAACTTGATGTGTTGGCTTTTTGGAAAGGCAATGAGTTTAGATATCCCGCACTTGCGAGAATGGCAAGAGACTTTTTGACCATTCCGGTATCTACTGTCGCATCGGAGTCTACATTCAGTGCAAGTGGAAGAGTCCTTAATGAACATCGAAGTTCACTTAGCAAAGATACCGTTGAGGCTCTCATATGCACAAAAGATTGGTTATTTGGAGATTATTGTAATATCTTTTCTCATGATTTTTTTATGTTTTTTTGCATGGTATTCTATTAATATTATTATGTATATTTGTTTGTACTTTGTAGGTTCGAACCAAGTTAGTGTAGATGAGCTCACAGAAGATATAATGTCGCTTGACATTAGCCATGAATCAGATGCTTCAAATTCCGTGAACAATCCTAAGGTATCCACTCCAAATGCTTCAAGTAGTGTTGCTTGTTAAAAATCCGAGAACATCTCAAGGTACCCACTTCAAATGTTTCTAGAAATGTTGCTTGATAAAACTATATGAATGAGTTTATGTCAAATTGTCCATGCCTAATATGACTGTAATTATTTGTGTAGGTTTGAATGTTGGGAATTGAAGATCTTGAGAAAGAAAGGCATATGGGAACTTGAATTTTGAAACTATTTGGATGTTATGATTAGACTTTTATGGATTTCGTTTTAAGTTTGTTAAGACATTATGTGTTTATGCATTTTTATGACTTTTGTGAACCTTTGGCGACTAAATTTTCATTAAACAGGTTCCTTAATTGCTAATTTCAAATATGGAATGATAGGTTATGTTCGTGTCTTAACAGGTCGTGTTCGGGTCTTAACAGGTCGTGTTTGTGGCTTAAACAGGTCATATGATATGTTGGCAACATTTTCGTGTCTTAACAGGTCATATCGTGTAACCTGTTTGGAAAATCTGACACGATAAGATTTCGTGTCATGTTCGTGTTTACAGGTTTCGTGTTCGTGTCTTATCGTGTTCGTGTCTTAACAGATCGGGTCGACCCGATATGCCAGCCCTACCCCCTCACGAAATTCAGAAGCTGGAAGACGAATTCTGGAAAATCAAGCAAGTCGAAAGTGACAACGCTGGCTACACCGCAAGGTTCAAACAGCTTAGCATAATCTGCCCAAGTCAATACACACTTCAGAAAAAGCCATTTCGAAGTACATTCGCGGCTTGCCTGAGTGTGTGGGTGATTTTGTCGAAGCTGCAAGACCAGCTACCATCGAAGAAACCTACCGCTTAGCCGCAGAAATCAACAACAAACGACTCATGGAAGGGTTTTCCTCCAAGAATCCTGTCAAGCAAGTTTATCAAGTAAGCGCCATAAATTCTTCAGACGATCCTGTCGACGATTCTTCTGACGAATCTGCTAACGATTCTTCTGACGAATCTACTGCCGATTCTTCTGACAAATCTGCCGACGGATCTTCCGACAACTCGGCCAAAGATTCTGCAAGTGAGTCCTCAGACGAATCCTCCAACGACGACACCTCTTCGCAAGACACCGACAAACCCAGCCGCAAACGAAAGATCTCAAGCCCGAGCTCATCAACAACCGAACTGCTGCAACCGAAACCTCTTCAAGCAGTTCCGGTGTTTCCCAAACGAGCTTACAGTGGAGCTCATCCCCAGTGTTACTCATGTACCTATCATCATCCAATTGGGGCTGATTGTCGCTATTGCAATAACTGCAACCGTTACGGTCACTTCACCCGCAACTGCCGCATCGAACCGCGAACTTGAGTACAACAACAACAGCTCCAGCAAAAGTCTTCAGCATTAAACATCTAGCAAGCGTAGGATAAAGTTGTAATGATACGATTTTCGACGTTAATTTCTAAGTTTTGAACCTACTCTATTACTCGATGTTGCCACTATGCATAACCTTAACTCTCACTTTCGTTTCCTCTTTCACTCTCTAGTCGTCGCACTTAGACTAGATTCACACACATACTATATACTATATCACGAATTAATGTGTTTTACCCTCACTACACTCTTAGAAAGAGGTACGATAAACGTGCAAGGAACGATTAATCACGGGTGCACACGGGATTATTTGGGTCACTGCACGGGGATCGTAGTGAATTCTAAGGTGCCATAAGCGTTACGACGAAGTATGACACCAAACCACGGCATCTAAGTAGTAGGGGTCAAGCAAGGTGTGCTTTATCATACTACCGAAGTTCCGTGAAGAAAGTGCCACGTGGAGTTGAACGTTATTAGACCTATTATACTATTGTGATTATTTTCAACACACTACACTTAATCGCAAGGCGTAACAACTAAATCGCATCAGCGTAAGACTTGTCGTAAGTCTGCAAACGCAATGCAATCACCTCATCGATGGACTCTGGAGAGTCTACCTCGCAGGACAATTGCATCGATGCAAGACTAGTCGTAAGTCTGTCTCAACCAATCTCATCAAGTACATTAACGCTCACGATGCGGTTGAGTGAGGACCTATTCTACCCTCCTCGATAACCGTGATGCGTCGCAACGTAACGTTAAGCTTATTCGAAACAAAAATCGGCTAATCGCAATCGCTTATCATGTGTATCTCGCAATCTCTATCGCTTATTATGCGAATCTATATCGTTTGCTGTGTGTCAATCTATCGCTATACCGTTATCTGTGATAATTGTGCTAAGTTAGCACGCATGACCTCACTTCACGAGATGAAGCTCATATGGTTAAAGCAAGGTGTTTTAGTCATATCAGCGGGCTTTCGTGGAAAAAGGCCATGTGGGGTCTGATGTTAGTTAAACTCTGTGGTGTTAATTAATCAAATCGAACCGCATAAACCGCGTATACCTCCATCGCTTGCAACGCAACGACTGCCGATTATCGCAATTCGTTTATCGCCGCCGTCATTACTGGTGTTGTGTTGTATTATTCGTGTAATCGCCTAACCGCTTATTCGCGTATCGCATACCGTTTATCGCTCGCTTGGTATTCATTGCAGTCTGTATGGTATTAGTACACACGACACCGCTTCACGAGGCAAAACTAACCTGGTTAAACATGGTGTTTTGCCACGTTAGCAAACTCTCGTGGAAACATGCCATGTGGGTTCAAAGAGGAATCTAATCGAAAACGCGCTATTCGCTTATCGCTTATCGCTCGACGCCTACCCAGACACGATGTTGTAGCTACGTTCGCAATTCAACTCGCCGAATTAACCTATTCGATTCTATCTTATACTCGGTTTGACTTTCTATCGATTGAACCGAGTGAGCGCAATCCTATCCGTGTCGTATCGGCACACATGACACCGCCTCACGAAACGGAAGTAATATGGGAGAAACATGGTGGATACGCCGCTGGTACTTCCTATATATAAATGTTCTAATCATATTAACGAACTTCCGTGGGAAGGTGCCAAGTGGGACTCGACGCTACATTGCCTTCCCAAACGGTTAAAACTGATTTTTATAAAACTTTGAGTAAATTGCCATTTTAGTCCCTGAGTTTTGTCCAAATTTGCCATTTTGATCCAAATAGTTTTTTTTTGCATCTGGGTCCCTGACTTTTCCCTTTTGTTGCCATTTTGATCACTTTGCCTAACTCCATCCAAAAACTCCATCTTTAACCAGGGGTATTTTGGGGATTTTCATTTTAAATGTTTTCAATTGCCATTTTGATCCAATTCCAAAAAATAAAAAAAATTCCAAAAAATTCAAATATATAATAAAAATTCTAAAAAATTCAAAAAATTCTAAAAAATCCAAAAAATCCGTTTCGGCGCGAACCGTTTCGAACCTGAACCGTTTCGAACCTGAACCGTTTCGAGCTGAACCGTTTCGACGCGAACCGTTTCGACCCGTACCGTTTCGAAGCCGAACCGTTTCACGCCGAACCGTTTCAAGCCGAACCGTGTCAAGCCGAACCGTTTCGACCCGTACCGTTTCGAACCGAACCGTGCCGTATCGAGCGGAACCGTTTCGAACCGAACCGTCTCGAACCCGAACCGTTTCGAACCGAACCGTCTCGAACCCGAACCGTTTCGAGCTGAACCGTTTCGAACCGAACCCTTTCGACCCGTACCGCTTCGAACCGTACCGTTCGGGTCGAAACGGTTCAGCTTGAAACGGTTCGGCTTCGAAACGGTACGGGTCGAAACGGTTCAGCTCGAAACGGTACGGGTCGAAACGGTACGGGTCGAAACGGTTCGGTTCGAAACGGTTCAGCTCGAAACGGTTTGGGTTCGAAATGGTTCGGTTCGAAACGGTTCGGCTCGATACGGCACGGTTCGGTTCGAAACGGTACGGTACGGGTCGAAACGGTTCGGCTTCGAAACGGTACGGGTCGAAACGGTTCGCGTCGAAACGGTTCAGCTCGAAACAGTTCGGGTCAAAACGGTACTGGTCGAAACGGTTCGCGTCGAAACGGTTCAGCTCGAAACGGTTCGGGTTCGAAACGGTTCGCGCCGAAACGGATTTTTTAGAATTTTTTGGATTTTTTAGAATTTTTATTATTTTTTAGAATTTTTATTATTTTTTGGAATTTTTTTGATTTTTGGAATTGGATCAAAATGGCAATTGAAAACATTTAAAATGAAAATCCCCAAAATACCTCTGGTTAAAGATGGAGTTTTTGGATGGAGTTAGGCAAATTGATTAAATGGCAAAAAAGGGAAAAGTCAGGGACCCAGATGCAAAAAAAAAACTATTTGGATCAAAATGGCAAATTTGGACAAAACTCAGCTTAACTCCACGTCCAATGGGAACTTTCATGAGTCCAATTTTTCCTTAAAACCTTCTTGAGACGTTGGTTCAACATCGAGTTCAGCTGAACCAGGGTCGTAGGAGAGTTCTCGTAACCCCAGTTTTCATCTTCGAATCCCTTAAAATGTTTAAAAAACCTAAACTTTCTTGTAACGTTGGTTAACGATCGACTCAGTTAATTCTACGTCATGAGAAACCTTTCAAGTTCTTTAAAATTTCAATCGGGTCGAACTAACGAATTCTCCGTGACACAAGGTACTTTGGAACGCCAACTCGTGGGATATTACTTTTGTCTTTTACGTCGCCTTCTCGCTATCGCAATCGATCTCTCTTAATCGAAATGCCCTCGCTTGTCAACTCACGGTCAAATCACTCGCTGTATCGCTACTTATGCCGGATCAACTCTCAAAAGTCTACCTGTTGGATTAATTTCGGGACGAAATTTCCTAAAGCAGGGGAGACTGTAACAACCCGCACTTTCGTGCGTTGTTACTACTCGATATACTCGTTACGCCTAGCACCAGAGATTCGGATCATAATGTAACTATATCGCATACATCGCTATTCGAAGGATAATCGCATATTTTCACAATACATTATCACTACATCACATCGCAAACACTAGCACTCACGATGACATTGAGTGAGGACCTATTCTACCCTCCTCGGTGGCCGTGATGTGTCGAAACGCAGACAATTAACGCTATCAAAGGCTCTCGGGTGAGTGCTATAGCTCCAGTCGTCGTGACGATGATGACAATACGAGTGAATGGTACCCCGTCAGTCTTTGTGGCACAACACAATAACGTTCACGATGACATCAAGAAAGGACCTATACTACCCTCCTTGATGGCCGTGAAACGTCGCTAGTAATCGCACACTCGAAACGAAAACCAATTGTTATATCAAAACTTTGGAATGTGGATACGTAAATACGACCCCTAGTGATATATATACGTATATAATAATAATATAAATTAACTATAGAAAGCGCGTACTCCAAAAACTATCGCAACGCTTGAAAAACTGAGAAGTTTCCCGCGCCAGAGTGGCCATCCGAATGGGCCGGCCATCCGAACGGATGGGCCATCCGAACGGATGGGCCATCCGAACGGATGGGCCATCCGAACGGATGGGCCATCCGACCCAATACTCCTTAGATTCCACTTTCGCCTATAAATAGCATGTCATATCACTGTTCAAGTGACGTCACAGCTCCCACTCGACCAAGCACGCTCCAGGACCCTTTCCTCTCGATTCCTCGCGATTTCGGTAAGATTTCAACCTAAAACCTTGTACTTCTATGATCTACACTCAATTCTACATCATTCTGTCTTTTAAAACTCAATTTCTAACCGTGAAATCTACTGATTTGAGGTGTTTTAAGGTGATGTCACCAAGAGTTCATATGAACTTCAAAGTGTGACCTCATCCCACCATAAACGACTCAGATCTGGGTGATTTCCACATGTTTTTACAACAATCTCACCTAAAAGCATATGTATTTAATCAAGAACTGAACGATTTCGGTATTAAACATGGGAAACCGTCAAGAACGGTCAGATATGATGGAACGGGGTGGTTCCCGACCGTTAGAACGAGTCGAAACTGATGAAATATCATTGTTTGAAACGATATCGCAACACCTCAGTGAAACCACACGTATTTCTTCCGAAAACACTCGAAAACAGTTAATCAGAACGCAAAAACAGACGTGTTATCCGACCAGATAACATGTCATCCGAACGGACCACATGCCATCCGGTCGGATAGCATGTCATCCGATCGGATAAGCATGTCATCCGATCAGATAGCATGTCATCCGACCGGATGACTATCATCCGATCCAAGCACATCTGATCCGGACACATGTCACCCGATCCGAACACGTGTCATCCGATCTAAAACCATGTCATCCGATCAGAACCCTTGTCATCCGACCAGATAACTGACATTTTGACGCTATTCCCGCTTGATCGTGCATCGTTTACTATACCATTCAATGTTTAACGCGTAACTGATCTCAGCAGTTGTATTCTCGCTAAACGCGCACTATGAGTATACTTGAACCCTTTTTAATCGCATTTTGGGTGTAACATACGTATCTAACAAATCGAACTTATCAAACAAATTATTCAATCAATCGAATTATCACTTGCGAATAACTGTTATGCATAGATATACGTGATGCTAGTTGCATATGTGCTAGGGCTTATACTCGCGACGTCCCACCACGACTTGTATAGTACTATTGCGCCCGACGGGGTCTAGTTTGCCATCGCATATTCGAGCATCGAGGACTTAGTTGGTAGTATCAGCTTTGTGAGTATATATGTCGTGTGTTACGTTTATGCATGTGGAAATTCGCTACACATTTTAATCTATTACGCTATACATATCAAACCTGTATACTCGCCAATACTTTTGTATTGACAAATATTTTTAACGTATGTTGCAGGTTAGATCGCAGACTATATCAAATCAAGCTAGGAAGTCTAGAAACTCAACTAAAATCTAGGTTGTCGGATTTGTATTGTTCGAGAGGACAAGAAATCTGTGATAATTTATGTGATTGTATTATTTGTTAGTATGGGATAACGAATGTATTAAATATTATCGCAATATGGTTGTTATGGATTCTCTTGAGCAATCTGATTCGCCTAGTGCCGCGCCCTGATGATTCCGCCATCGGTTGGGGTGTGACAAGCGCCGCTGGTTCGAAGAGTTCAGGGAGTGCGGGTTCTCAGAACCCAGACGCTGGAGCCACTCCGTCTTCCATCGCGCTTGATGAAGAGGAGGAGGAAGAAGAAGAAGAAGAAGAAGAAGAAGAGCCTGCTGGGAAGTTGGTAAGCCGGAAGAGAAGCAGGGAGGAGACCACAGCTGGTGCATCAGTTGCGCTGAAAGCTGGTGGAGCCTCTGTAATCGGAAAACAGAGCAATCTGCGCTCTCTTTATATATTTTATCCTGGTGAGTTTCTTGACTACCTTGTTTTCTTTGTTGTTACCTCTTTTTAACACTTGGTTTATGCAGAGGCCAAAAAGAAGACCCCTGAAAAGAAGGGTGTTGTGTTTAAAGATCCCCAAGAGCCGGCGCAGCAGAAGACCAAGGTTACCATCAAGCCTTTCAAGACTGCTGGGGTAGAGTCCGAGAAGGAGAAGAAGAAGGCTGCTGAGAAGCCTGTTGACAAGGTTGCTGAGAAGGAGAAAGAGAGAGAGAAGAAGAAGGCTTCTGAAAAGCCTGTTGGTGGTGATGTGTGCAAAATGCAACATATAAATTACATCAATTGTGGCATAAAACTAACCCTTTTTTAGTACTAATATTGGAAAAAGTGCGCGTTTGTCTTGCTTTTGTATTTTCAGGATTAAATGAGCTCAAATTAACAAAAGAAGCAAAAAGGCAGCTAAATCTAACATAAATACAAGAAAAGGAACAAACGTGGCATGCCCGACCTCCCCGAAAGCACCTTCCCAAGCAAAACAAGAGAACAGAAGACTGAACACGCCCCGTGCTCAGTGAGCACGGGGGCGTGCCCAAGTGTCAGCAGAAAAGACAAAGTGGTAGAAGCTTCCATCGCCCACCACGGGGCCGTGCTCAGCGGACACGGGGCCGTGCTCAGCGGACACGGGGCCGTGGTCAACTATAAGATTCGCAGAATCCAGGCAAATCTTGATAGTACAGATACGCTTCTGCACACGGGGTCGTGCTCAGCGGACACGAGGGCGTGGTCAACTAATACGGACAAACTGCAATTAATGAAGACAGAGAAGAGGATGGACACGGGGCCATGCCCAGTGGTCACGGGGCCGTGCCCGAGCTTCTGTTCAGCCTATAAATAGGAGTGCTTGGCTCAAGCTCAAACCATCCCTTGGCACACCACCTCTCTCACACTTCACCCACCACCCACCACCAACATAACACCATCATCCACCACCATCATCCATTGTCCATCATAGAGTGTGTGAGTTGTCTCGGGATCCAAGATTGATCCTAAGAGTTCTTGACAATCAAGGCCATGTTTGTGACAACCCGCACTAAACCAGGTATCCGTACAACTTAATTAATGATTAATTACTACTTGATTACTGTGCTTGATTGAACTAGCTGATGAACTGCTACCTGCATACTGATACATGCACTTATTTGCATCATACTTTATTTGCTGTCACTACATTATTTACATACTGAACCCTAGTGACAAACATGATGCACAAAAAGCACAGTAGCACTAACGGATACACAGTGAACATGCTGATATAACCAGCATCAGGCAGATACTGCCTCTAAGGCCTGTTAAGAGCCTCATATATTTTGGCTACACTGGTAGTGAGTGTAGGAATATAAGGGTTATGGTACCGCGTCTCTAGGGATAAGATACACTGATTCGGATGTGCCAAGAACGTACTTTAAGTACCAAACACAGCACTTTAATAATTAAACCAGCTTCTAGCTGACTAATAAAGTGCCAGGATATGAGAAAATATTACTAGACACTTTCTAAAGTGTCGGGAAAACAAATTGTGTCACTAAAAATGTTAATAACGACACTTTAAAGCCTTTTGTAACACTTTAACGGATTACTATCCAACCGAACAACCGGACTATACCCGGGACATGAAAATATTAATATTTTCACTAATTATATTTTTCTGAGCCAGTTAGGGTCCCTGATTACCCTAACACCCGTGATAACACACAATATACAACTAACTAAGTTAAATACTTAGTTAACCTATTTAACATAATTAACCTCCCTAACTAACTACTTAAAATCGAACCAACCCCACCCCCCATCATAACCGTCCCCTAACTAAGGGGGACACACTAGTACTTGGGTGATTTGTTTAAGGATTGTTGTCTAGTATCAATGAGGCACATGGACCAATGGATAATGACACTTAAAACTTCCTATAAATACCACTTAACACTTGGAGGATTATTATCACTAAACTCACCACAACTTTCACTCTCTTTCTCTCTACACTAAGCTCGGCCGAACACCCCACCCCCTTACCCATTATTTTCGGTTTTTGATCTCTACATTCCTTCATCATACAAACATCACAAGTCGCGGATTAGGAGCTCTTGTACACTCGGAACACGAAGGACCTCAACCGTTGGCTTTTATCCACCCCGTTTTCGTCACGATTCTTCCCTAGCCCCGAGCTAGAGGTATATTGTTTAAAACTCATTCTTGAATGTATTCAAAGTGGTTAAAAGAACTTTCGTCGGTTAAATATCGTAAACATGCGTTTTGAAACTTTAAAGTCTACTAAAATCACAAAAATGGAGGTTAATAGCATATAACTTGTGTAAAAGTCGTAGTATTTGAAATTCGTGTTTATCTAGACCCGATCTATGATGTGGTAGCTCGAATCTCCGTTTAACCCGACTTTGTAAAATCGCGTATCATCACATAAGCTCGTTTTTGAAAGATACAAGGGTTAAAGGTGAAACACTACTACATTTAGAGCATGAACTTGTGTAAAAGAATTTTACTTGTGTAAAAGTGATTTAACCGGTTCAATGGTGTTTAAAACTAGCAGATCTACGTATCTGCAAGTGGTACTTTTGAAGGACCACACTTTAAAAGAAACCATGTTTTCTAAGAAACGGATCTTACAATACTAAGAATGATATTTAGAACGCACAAGTGTGTAAACACTTGTGTGACACATGTCTCGACAAAATAACTATTTTTGGGAAAAATAACTAGAAGTTGTAAAGACGGATTTCTCTAAAAACGAGGTTTTTACGAGGTTAAAGTTACTTTATATAAAGATCCACGAAATATAATGGGATTTACAATATAGATTCGGAAAAACTACAAGTTCATGCGATTATGTGATTTACATATTTATTGACTAGTTTGATGTGTCGGAAATTGTTTGATTGAATAAAGAAGTTGTTGAATTGATTTGTTAAAAGAAAATGATACGCTTGAAAGCGTGGCCACCTCCAGTTACAGAGGAAACTCTGGCAAAATTTTCTAAAAACCTAACACTTAGAATTATTTATACAACAAGTGTTAGAACTATTTTTGGACATATTTTCGAAACATAAATTTCGCCAGCACTATATTTTACTAAATATTCGGAGGTGGGATTTTCACAAAGATTAACGTGATAAATATATTTGTCACAACACTGTTTATGATTATTTTGTGAAATACATAAATATTATTTTAGAGTGAAAATAATATTTACAAGCATTAATGATTCCAAAACTTTGCGAACGCTTCCACAAACATATAAGTTACACCGGTAATTACATTACCACAAGATTGATAAAACGTAACTTACGCACATGTATTGTACCCCCCATCCTTGGGAAGAAGAATAACTACCAAGTGTATACGGAACATAAACACGAAATAGTTGTCTAACTATTTCCCAAAGACTTAAACTATAAAGCTAAAGCACGGCCGTCCGTCTAATAGAATTAGCACTTGTAGGTCGTTGCACAGCTTACTGTATTGGAGACACTTGGTAGAGACGCGCATTCACTGTGAGTTCATGTCCCCCTTTTCTCTAACTGTTTTCAGTTTACTTAACCGCGGGGGTGAAATACATGTTACTTTGTTTACAAGTACTTTATACACGGTATGAATAACGTAAGGAGGTTTAGATCATGTGAATGGGTAGTTAGAACACCGAGGGACTCGAGCGGTAGATCTATCTGGGTGTAGCGAGCCCAGCTCCCGGTCCAACAGAACAGGCCTCTCGGAGGACTAACAGAACGGACCTGGAGTGACTTGGTACCCAACGCAAAAATCGGCTAGGGTTGTGTCTTTCCTACTTGCATTTCACGACATGCTAATGGCCTTGCAAACCATTGGTGATCACAAGTCCTCTTACACTGCTACATACCAGGAAACTTTTATACTTACAAGTGTTTTACTTACTCACTTGCACATGAACTCGCTCAACATTATTGTTGATTTTTCAACTCACATGTATTTCAGGAAATTAAACGGATCTGGCACGGTATGGAACGTTTTCCGCTGCATATTGTCATGAAGTCATCAGGGTTTAGGGGATGTGTCTCTTACCTGGACAAGACACAGTCTCTAGATCACGTTTATGTTATGTTTCAGTTTGTAATGTTGTTGAACAAGGTCACGGTTGTTGGTTAAAAACAATGGTACTGTATTTTGATTTTCAAAACTTAATGGATGACTTGCATGGTTTTTAAATTCATATAGCTTGTTATGATTAAGCTATGGTATTAAGAAGTCACACCAAAACTTACCACGCTTCCGCAAAGCCAGGGTGTGACAGCTTGGTATCAGAGCTCTGATCATAGCGAACTAGGATTCTCTCTCGAGTCTAGACTATGATCACTAGGGCTCTCACGAAAACATTTTACTGCATACCACTTAAGTCCAGATCCACAACTTTTTACAAACAAATGTTGAGCACATTTTATTCGTTATTCTAGGCTCAGTCTGGGAGGCTGAGGTAGGAGGCTAGTGGGACTAGAAGTGTTGGCTAGTGGGACTAGAAGTGTTGGCTAGTGGGACTAGAAGTGTTGGCTAGTGGGACTAGGAGTGTTGGCTAGTGGGACTAGAAGAGTTGGCTAGTGGGACTAGAAGTGTTGGCTAGTGGGACTAGGAATGTTGGCTAGTGGGACTAGGAGTGTTGGCTAGTGGGACTAGGAGTGTTGGCTAGTGGGACTAGGAGAATTATGTCATATCTTACTTGACGACTTATGTGACTATGTGATTATATGATTGACAATTTGTACATGTTTGTGTATATGTTACAGACACATGGATTCTGCAGACACTGGTGGTTCAGGCACCACAGGCCCGAGGCCTATCGTTTCAGACGACATTGAGTCATCGGAGCACGAGGTTTATACGTCAGACTTCACCAGCACGGATGATGATGACTTTCAGCCATTCGCCTTACCCGACGGCGTTGATGAGCTCCCAGTTGATCTTCCAGCCGGGGATCTACCACTCGTTGTGATCCCTGCTCCAGTACCCCTTGCAGCATACCCTGTTTTACCCATCGACGACGAGGAGGACGACGTCGATATGTTTGAGGAGGAGCCTTTGGAGGATGCTCAGGGCGAGGCCCTACCTGCTGTTGCTCCCTTACTGATCGCAGATGCTCCGGCTGCGGAGTCACCTGCACATTCCCCAGTCGCGGACTCCTTTGAGTCTGTGGCTTCTGTACCCACACATGCTCATAGTGCGCAGCACTTCTCCCATGGGTCCGATTCTGACCAGGCTTTTTCTGTTGCTTCCGTACCTGGACTTGTTTTTGACCATGACGACGAGGGGGATTCAGATCCTATGTTTCCACCAGGATTTGATCCTGACCGTGATTTAGAGTTTGACCCAATGGACGAGTTGATGGAGGATCCAGCAGATCCTATTGACCCTTTTGATCCGGTTGATCCTGATTTCGATTTTGACATGGCGTTTGATGACTTCGAGCCTGCCATTGCTCCTGAGCAGGCAGTCGCTCTTGACCCTTTACCAGGGCATGACCCTGTGCATGCTGATGTACCTTTTGAGCCCATTGCTGATGATCACCACATAGATGTTCCTGTTGATCCCATTGGTCCTTTACCCATTGTTGCTGTACCAGTTGACCCCCCTTTCGAGCACTTGGCACCCGTTCACCCTGTTGTAGCTCCTTTATTTGATCCCGTTCCCCTAGAGCCCGGACATGCACTGTTCGCGGCACGTATGGATCCCCCGGATGAGTCTGCACAGCATGGCTGGATACCGGCAGACGAGGACGTTCCCCCATTCCCTCCACAGATTCCTGTTGCACCACATACTGACTTTTCGTTTCAGGTTCCTATGTTTATACCTCCAGCAGGGCCTGGAGAGGGCTCTTCAGCTCACCCTGATGGGCATGTACCGATGCCCATGCCTTTCATGCCTCAGATTCCTTTTGTTCCACCTACTACAGCTCCTTTTGGTGTGGCACCCTTTGACCCCACACGTGAGCCACTGCTGTGGTCACCGTTTTCCCCCATGCCACCCACTGATCCATACCATAGGTTCCACATGGGACATACCATTGAGGATGTATTGATGTCATTTGTATACCAGCATGAGTCGCATGAGCAGCGACTACAGGAGTTGGAGAGAGCCCATCTGCAGCCATGTCAGTGCCATGGCCGGGTACCCTCTCCGTTACAGCCGTTTCGACCATTACCCCCTGACTATGCTGCTCGTCTTACTACTTTGGAGCAGCAGATTGCTTCCATTATTCGCACACAGCAGGCGATGGAGGCGGACTGGTAACAGTTGCGCCGTTTGTTTTATACCCATTTTCCTCCTCCACCACCATCTACTTAGAGCTCATCGGTGCCACTTGGGTAGGCGAAGTGAGAAGGCGGCGATTGCTTTTTGACTGCACAGCTTTTTGGGGGGACTACGTTATGACTTGACTTTTGTTATGTACTTGATGTTGTATTGATACTGATGTAGCTTTTGACAGGGGTGATGTAGCCCCTAGTGATGGATGATTGTATGTATACACTTACGATGTGGTCTCATTTATATGGCAATCGCAGTTTTCTCACCATATTTGGATTCGCTTGATTACTTGTTTACATTTTATGACATGAGATGTTGTGTGATTGATATTTGTGATGTGTGATAACATGAGATGTTATGTGATTACTACCATTATATACGTACACTATATTACGAACTGATTTACGTATTATAACAACGGAGCCTTACTATGGCCTAACCAACTTAAACCATCTTTTAGAAAGATGCCGCCAAGACGTCAACAACAGCCCATGCCTACCACTCAGGAAGAGCTACAACAAATCATTGCTGCTGCCATAGCGCAGTACGCAGCTTCTCAGCCAGGAGGGAGCGGGAGTGTTAACCAAGGCAATAACAATCCACCTCACGGTAATACCACGCCATTCGAACCTACCATGTCCTAGCTGGACATCTTTAGCAATGATGCTAATGCCAAACACATGTTTTAACATACGTGCAGGATGCACCTACAAGCAGTTCTTAGACTGCAAACCAGTTAACTTCGATGGCACAGGAGGTGCAGTTGCCTTCACCCGCTGGGCTGAGAAAACCGATTCTGTGTTACGTATGAGCAAGTGTGCAGAGGGTCAGCTAGTCACGTACATTTCAGGGCTGTTTCTAGACGGAGCCCTATCTTGGTGGAACCTACAAGTCCAAACACTAGGCGAAGCTGCCGCCTACGCCCTGACTTGGGCCGAATTGAAAGAACTGATGCGCAAAAAGTACTGTTCACGCGCAGAAATTCAAAGGTTGGAGACTGAATTTTGGCACTTAAAGATGGATGGACCAAAGATTGCGGAGTACGTTCAGAGGTTTCATGACCTATCTCAAGTGGTTCCTTACATGGTTACGCCAGAATACAAGCGAATCGAGCGCTTCATTTGGGGTTTGGCTCCCCAAATAATAAGCATGGTAACCTCCTCCAAACCAGCGACTATCACTGAAGCCATCGATTTGAGCGTGGCTCTCACCGAGGAGGCGATTCGTCTAAACAGGTTTGGTGATGCTAAGGCAAAGGAGAAAGAGACTCATGTTGAGTCGTCAGGAAGTAACAAAAGAAAGTTTTCGAACTTCAAACAAAGTGTTAGCGGTGATGGTAAGAGAGGAGCACCAAACACGCCAGCTCAAGGTACGACTGGCAGTGGAAGGAAAGGAAGGGGATATATGGGCACCCAGCCCAAGTGTAACGCCTGCCAGCGTCACCATTCTGGTCAATGTGGGCTAAAAGTATGTGAAGTGTGTGGGAAACGTGGTCACTCAAAGGAATCATGTTGGGCTAGTGCGGGCCGGGGAGGCCAGGGAGGATATATGAATAGAAACGATAATCGTGGTGGTTTGGGAAATCGCCCACAAGGGAATAATCGAGGCTACAATGCAAATCCAGCCGGAACTGCCAATCAAAACAAGCCGCCAGTTGGGGATGGTGCAGGAAGTGGAAAAAGATTAGGATGTTTTCATTGCGGAGACGTTGGGCACTTCAAGAAGGATTGCCCGGGATTGAACCAAGCCCGTGGAAGGGTGTTCCAGATCGGTGCACGGGAAGCACGCCAGGATCCCAACGTTGTCACGGGTACGTTCCCTATCAATCAATGCTATGCATCTGTTCTGTTTGATACTGGTGCCGACTATAGCTTCGTATCACTAGAATTTAAGAATATACTTGGGCTAGCCGCTAATAAGTTAGACATTCCCTACGCAATCGAATTGGCTAATGGGAAGTTGGTAGAAGCCAATGATGTTATCAGAGGCTGTGTGATTGAATTAGGAGAACGTGAGTTTGCCTTGGATCTACTACCAGTCCAATTGGGAAGTTTCGACGTGGTAGTAGGAATGGATTGGTTATCGGGCAATAAAGCTGAGATAGTTTGCCACGAAAAGGTTGTTCGTATTCCAACCGAGGATGGTGAGACCATTGTTGTTCATGGAGAGAAGCGTGAGACGCCGTTGCGGATTATCAGCTGTTTGAAGGCAAGGAAGTGTTTGCAGAAGGGATGTGTAGCTTTTCTGGCACACATCGTGGACAAGAAGGCTGCCGAGCCAAGGATCGAAGACATCCCTGTCGTAGGGGAGTATCCAGAAGTCTTCCCAGAAGACTTACCTGGACTGCCACCTCAGAGGCAAGTGGAGTTTCACATTGACTTAGTCCCAGGCGCAGCGCCTGTAGCTAAGGCACCTTACAGACTTGCGCCGTCTGAGATGCAGGAACTGTCAACACAACTTCAGGAGTTGTTAGACAAGGGTTTTATCCGACCAAGCTTCTCGCCTTGGGGAGCTCCGGTCTTGTTTGTCAAGAAGAAGGACGGAAGTTTCCGCATGTGTATTGACTACAGAGAATTGAACAAGCTGACGATCAAGAACAGGTATCCTCTACCAAGAATCGACGATCTGTTCGATCAACTTCAAGGTTCAAGCTGTTACTCTAAGATCGATCTTCGATCTGGATACCATCAACTAAGGATACAGGAGGAAAGTATCCCGAAAACAGCCTTCCGAACTCGTTATGGACACTACGAGTTCCTCGTGATGCCATTTGGCTTGACAAACGCGCCTGCGGTATTCATGGATCTAATGAATAGGGTTTGCAAGCCATACCTGGACAAGTTCGTGATTGTATTCATCGACGACATCTTGATTTACTCAAAGACGAAGGCTGAACACGAACAACATCTTAGAACCATACTGGAGCTGCTAAAGAAGGAACAGTTGTACGCCAAATTCTCCAAGTGCGAGTTTTGGCTACGCGAAGTCCAGTTTCTTGGACATGTGGTTAATGGGGATGGAATTCATGTTGATCCCACAAAGATCGAGGCAATCAAGAATTGGGAAACGCCTACAACGCCAACCGAGGTTCGACAATTCTTGGGTTTGGCTGGCTACTATAGAAGGTTCATCGAGGACTTTTCAAAGATCGCTCAACCTTTGACGCTCCTGACCCAGAAGGATAAGACGTTTGATTGGGGAATCAAACAGGACGAAGCGTTTCAGATATTGAAAGATAAGCTCTGCAACGCGCCAATCTTAGCTCTACCGGAAGGCACTGATGACTTTGTGGTATACTGCGACGCATCGCGTCAGGGATTGGGTTGTGTGTTGATGCAACGCCAAAAGGTCATTGCTTACGCATCACGCCAACTGAAAGTGCACGAAAAGAATTATACCACACACGATTTAGAGCTTGGCGCAGTGGTTTTTGCTTTAAAGATTTGGAGACACTACCTGTATGGTACGAAGTGCACAATTTTCACAGATCACAAGAGCCTACAACATATATTCAACCAGAAGGAGTTAAATATGAGGCAAAGACGATGGGTTGAATTGTTAAACGACTACGACTGCGAGATAAAGTATCACCCAGGGAAGGCGAATGTAGTTGCCGATGCCCTAAGTCGTAAAGAAAGAATCAAGCCCATAAGGGTTAGAGCTTTGGAAATGATCATACGAACCGACCTTTCCTTGCGCATTCGTGCTGCACAAAAGGAAGCTCTCAAGGAGGGAAACCTTGAGGAAGAATATCTCCGGGGAATGGAGAAGCTTTTGGTACCAAACGAGGAAGGAACATTATGTTTTGAGAAAAGGATTTGGGTTCCTCAGATTGGTGGATTAAGGGAAGTTATTTTCGATGAAGCGCACAAATCACGGTACTCTATCCACCCTGGATCGGATAAGATGTACCAGGACCTCAAGAATTATTATTGGTGGCCTAGGATGAAAGGCGACGTTGCTGTCTACGTGAGCAAATGTTTAACGTGCGCTAAGGTCAAGGCAGAATACCAGAAGCCTTCGGGACTTCTGCAACAACCTGAGATTCCCAAGTGGAAATGGGAACAAATCTCAATGGATTTTGTTACAAAACTGCCAAGAACGCCAAGAGGCCATGATATGATTTGGGTGATTGTTGACCGCCTAACAAAGTCCGCACACTTTCTGCCAATCAAGGAGAAAGACAGCACTAGTAAACTTGCGGAAATTTACTTGAGAGAGATCGTAGCACGTCATGGAGTACCTCTCTCGATCATCTCTGATAGAGACGGAAGATTTGTGTTAAGAATATGGCAATCTTTCCAAGAATCTTTTGGCTCACAATTGAATCTGAGCACTGCGTTCCATCCGCAAACTGACGGCCAGAGCGAGCGAACGATACAAACTTTGGAAGACATGCTGAGAGCATGTGTTATGGATTTAGGCGGTAGCTGGGATAAACACTTACCTTTGGTCGAACTTTCATACAACAACAGCTACCACACCAGTATTGGTGTCGCGCCATTTGAGGCCCTATACGGACGCAAGTGCCGATCACCACTATGTTGGTCTGACGCAGGTGATAGGCAGCTTGCTGGTCCCGAGATCGTCCAAGAGACGACAGACAAGATCGCGCAAATTCTTAAACGCATCGAAGCCGCTCGCCACAGACAAAAGGCCTACGCGGATCCAAACCGGAAGCATGTGGACTTCCAAGTCGGAGAAATGGTGTTGTTAAAGGTTTCACCCTGGAAAGGGGTAGCACGCTTTGGAAAGCGTGGGAAGTTAAATCCGCGCTACATTGGTCCTTTCAGAATTCTGGAAAGAATTGGGACAGTAGCATACAAGTTGGACCTACCTGCTGAACTGAATGGCGTTCACGATACATTTCATGTATCCAATTTAAAGAAAAGTCCAACTCAAATTGACGTTGCCATTCCTATCGACGAGATTCATATTGACGACACGCTCCACTTCGTTGAAGAACCTGTTGAGGTCACGGATTGGAAAGTTAACAAGACCCGCCGGAGCAGTGTCAAGCTCGTCAAGGTTCGTTGGAATGCCAGACATGGTCCTGAATTCACCTGGGAGCGTGAGGACCGGATGAAAGAAAAGTACCCCCACTTATTTCCTAAGAACCCTGCTTCTACAAGCAGAACTTAAATTTCGGGACGAAATTTATTTAACGGGGGGAGAATGTGACAACCCGCACTAAACCAGGTATCCGTACAACTTAATTAATGATTAATTACTACTTGATTACTGTGCTTGATTGAACTAGCTGATGAACTGCTACCTGCATACTGATACATGCACTTATTTGCATCATACTTTATTTGCTGTCACTACATTATTTACATACTGAACCCTAGTGACAAACATGATGCACAAAAAGCACAGTAGCACTAACGGATACACAGTGAACATGCTGATATAACCAGCATCAGGCAGATACTGCCTCTAAGGCCTGTTAAGAGCCTCATATATTTTGGCTACACTGGTAGTGAGTGTAGGAATATAAGGGTTATGGTACCGCGTCTCTAGGGATAAGATACACTGATTCGGATGTGCCAAGAACGTACTTTAAGTACCAAACACAGCACTTTAATAATTAAACCAGCTTCTAGCTGACTAATAAAGTGCCAGGATATGAGAAAATATTACTAGACACTTTCTAAAGTGTCGGGAAAACAAATTGTGTCACTAAAAATGTTAATAACGACACTTTAAAGCCTTTTGTAACACTTTAACGGATTACTATCCAACCGAACAACCGGACTATACCCGGGACATGAAAATATTAATATTTTCACTAATTATATTTTTCTGAGCCAGTTAGGGTCCCTGATTACCCTAACACCCGTCATAACACACAATATACAACTAACTAAGTTAAATACTTAGTTAACCTATTTAACATAATTAACCTCCCTAACTAACTACTTAAAATCGAACCAACCCCACCCCCCCATCATAACCGTCCCCTAACTAAGGGGGACACACTAGTACTTGGGTGATTTGTTTAAGGATTGTTGTCTAGTATCAATGAGGCACATGGACCAATGGATAATGACACTTAAAACTTCCTATAAATACCACTTAACACTTGGAGGATTATTATCACTAAACTCACCACAACTTTCACTCTCTTTCTCTCTACACTAAGCTCGGCCGAACACCCCACCCCCTTACCCATTATTTTCGGTTTTTGATCTCTACATTCCTTCATCATACAAACATCGCAAGTCGCGGATTAGGAGCTCTTGTACACTCGGAACACGAAGGACCTCAACCGTTGGCTTTTATCCACCCCGTTTTCGTCACGATTCTTCCCTAGCCCCGAGCTAGAGGTATATTGTTTAAAACTCATTCTTGAATGTATTCAAAGTGGTTAAAAGAACTTTCGTCGGTTAAATATCGTAAACATGCGTTTTGAAACTTTAAAGTCTACTAAAATCACAAAAATGGAGGTTAATAGCATATAACTTGTGTAAAAGTCGTAGTATTTGAAATTCGTGTTTATCTAGACCCGATCTATGATGTGGTAGCTCGAATCTCCGTTTAACCCGACTTTGTAAAATCGCGTATCATCACATAAGCTCGTTTTTGAAAGATACAAGGGTTAAAGGTGAAACACTACTACATTTAGAGCATGAACTTGTGTAAAAGAATTTTACTTGTGTAAAAGTGATTTAACCGGTTCAATGGTGTTTAAAACTAGCAGATCTACGTATCTGCAAGTGGTACTTTTGAAGGACCACACTTTAAAAGAAACCATGTTTTCTAAGAAACGGATCTTACAATACTAAGAATGATATTTAGAACGCACAAGTGTGTAAACACTTGTGTGACACATGTCTCGACAAAATAACTATTTTTGGGAAAAATAACTAGAAGTTGTAAAGACGGATTTCTCTAAAAACGAGGTTTTTACGAGGTTAAAGTTACTTTATATAAAGATCCACGAAATATAATGGGATTTACAATATAGATTCGGAAAAACTACAAGTTCATGCGATTATGTGATTTACATATTTATTGACTAGTTTGATGTGTCGGAAATTGTTTGATTGAATAAAGAAGTTGTTGAATTGATTTGTTAAAAGAAAATGATACGCTTGAAAGCGTGGCCACCTCCAGTTACAGAGGAAACTCTGGCAAAATTTTCTAAAAACCTAACACTTAGAATTATTTATACAACAAGTGTTAGAACTATTTTTGGACATATTTTCGAAACATAAATTTCGCCAGCACTATATTTTACTAAATATTCGGAGGTGGGATTTTCACAAAGATTAACGTGATAAATATATTTGTCACAACACTGTTTATGATTATTTTGTGAAATACATAAATATTATTTTAGAGTGAAAATAATATTTACAAGCATTAATGATTCCAAAACTTTGCGAACGCTTCCACAAACATATAAGTTACACCGGTAATTACATTACCACAAGATTGATAAAACGTAACTTACGCACATGTATTGTACCCCCCATCCTTGGGAAGAAGAATAACTACCAAGTGTATACGGAACATAAACACGAAATAGTTGTCTAACTATTTCCCAAAGACTTAAACTATAAAGCTAAAGCACGGCCGTCCGTCTAATAGAATTAGCACTTGTAGGTCGTTGCACAGCTTACTGTATTGGAGACACTTGGTAGAGACGCGCATTCACTGTGAGTTCATGTCCCCCTTTTCTCTAACTGTTTTCAGTTTACTTAACCGCGGGGGTGAAATACATGTTACTTTGTTTACAAGTACTTTATACACGGTATGAATAACGTAAGGAGGTTTAGATCATGTGAATGGGTAGTTAGAACACCGAGGGACTCGAGCGGTAGATCTATCTGGGTGTAGCGAGCCCAGCTCCCGGTCCAACAGAACAGGCCTCTCGGAGGACTAACAGAACGGACCTGGAGTGACTTGGTACCCAACGCAAAAATCGGCTAGGGTTGTGTCTTTCCTACTTGCATTTCACGACATGCTAATGGCCTTGCAAACCATTGGTGATCACAAGTCCTCTTACACTGCTACATACCAGGAAACTTTTATACTTACAAGTGTTTTACTTACTCACTTGCACATGAACTCGCTCAACATTATTGTTGATTTTTCAACTCACATGTATTTCAGGAAATTAAACGGATCTGGCACGGTATGGAACGTTTTCCGCTGCATATTGTCATGAAGTCATCAGGGTTTAGGGGATGTGTCTCTTACCTGGACAAGACACAGTCTCTAGATCACGTTTATGTTATGTTTCAGTTTGTAATGTTGTTGAACAAGGTCACGGTTGTTGGTTAAAAACAATGGTACTGTATTTTGATTTTCAAAACTTAATGGATGACTTGCATGGTTTTTAAATTCATATAGCTTGTTATGATTAAGCTATGGTATTAAGAAGTCACACCAAAACTTACCACGCTTCCGCAAAGCCAGGGTGTGACAATGTTTGCCTAAGTCTCTTACATCACTTGGTGAAGACAAAGTGTCTAGTGTAATACTTTTTATTTTTAATCTTTTCGCACTTTTTACTTGGTTATGTATTAATGACTTTAATAACTAGTTTCTTATGTTGAAGGTGATTTTTCCTTATCGTTTGTCCGTGGTGTCTTGGCATTATTTTACTGTCTATATAAAATAAAAGATTTTCACCATTCATATCTCCACGGTCTATATGGAGGTATGTTGGCTACCTGGTCGGGGGTTAAGGGAATGGTTTGGTAAGAGTCTTGCCTTGTTCAGTGTATAGATCCTGCAAGGACCTGGGTCAAATTTAGTAGGACCTCCTTCAATACTTAACGATATTGGATGGCAGGGGTCCAAACTCTTTGACCCCCTCATATGTAAACTACTATTAATAATTTAACCCGGCTACTTAGGACTGTATCCCTGCTGACTCAGACTACTTAGCCGAGGGTAACGTCGCCTTCAAAAGAGGGGCCTACCATAATATGCATTAATAACTTAATTAATTATCTTTCAATAATCCGACCCTTTAGGATTGTATCCTTGCTGAATCAAACTACTGGGTTGAGGGTAACGTCACCTTCAAAAGAGGGGCCTACTACAATAACTAAGATAATCTCTTAAAAAGTGCAAAAGTGCGGAAATAATCAAAGGTTACACTATACACGAGTCGGAGCCAAGTGATTCATCTTGTCTATCTGTTTTTACTTTTTTTTTTATTTTTCAGCATTTTAGTTAGTTTTTATTTTTCTAGTTTAAAACATTTTTCTAACTTTTGATTTGATTAGACGTTGAGGATAAACCGGTACTAAAAGCTCTTGTGTCCTTGGACGACCTCGGTATCTTGCCAACACTATACTACGCTCACGATGGGTGCACTTGCCCATATGTGTGTTTAGTGTTAGTAAATATCGTGTTTTATAAATTTAAAACTTGGCTAAAAAGTGTAAAAGGGCTTAAAATAAACATTAAAACCATAACACACTTCACGCACATCAAGTTTTTGGCGCCGCTGCCGGGGACACAAGGATTTTAAGAAAGTTAGGAATCAACGGCCTAATCGTTTTTCTTATTTTTCCATTTTTTTAGGATTTTTCTTAGTTTTTCAGTTTCTGCAGATCTCAGCACGGGCCGTGCCTGGTCGGACACGGGCCGTGCCTGGTCGGACACGGGCCGTGCCCAGCATTGTTACTGGCAGTTTTTATTTTCCGAGTTACAGAGAGCTGAGCACGGGGCCGTGTCGGTGCAACACGGGGCCGTGTCCATTTCCCCAGTAACAGGGATCCGGAAAACAATCACTGTATCTCCGACCACGGGCCGTGTTCGCTGAGCACGGGGCTGTGGTGAACCTTCTGACCAACATTCTTTTCTGTTTTTATTGCAGGACTTGGAACCCAGGCGCCACATTTGAACTTCCTACGTAGTGTATAAGTTTCTTCTTGACGACTTTTATGTTACTGTACTATTTGATTCTGGTGCGGATACAAGTTACATGTCTCTGAAAGCTAGTGAAATGTTAAAACGTGCACCAACTCCCTTAAACACCAAACATGTTGTAGAGTTAGCTAACGGTAAAAGTCTAGAGGCCACACACATAGTTAAAGGGTGTAATCTTATCCTCGCTGGTCAGACTTTCTCCATTGATCTCATTCCTATAACCTTGGGTAGCTTTGACGTCGTCATTGGTATGGATTGGTTATCTCAACAACAAGCGGAGATTTTATGCAAAGAAAAGGTTATTCGTATTCCTCGGTCGGGCAAGGAACCTCTCGAAGTTCAAGGCGACAAGAGTGGTGTCGTGAGTGGCATCATTTCCTTCTTGAAGGCTCAGAAGTGTCTGCGCAAGGGTCACACAGCTGTTCTAGCTCTCGTCACTGATACGTCTAAGAAAGAGAAGAAGATTGAGGATATTCCTGTAGTACGCGACTTTCCTCAAGTGTTCCCTGAGGAATTACCTGGGTTACCGCCTCATCGTCAAGTCGAATTTCAGATCGAGCTAGCTCCAGGAGCAGCACCCATAGCTCGTGCACCATATCGTTTAGCTCCAACTGAATTAGAAGAACTGTCAAAGCAGCTACAAGAACTCTTGGAAAAGGGTTTTATACGTCCTAGCTCTTCGCCCTGGGGAGCTCCAGTGTTATTCGTAAAGAAGAAAGACGGTACGTTCAGGATGTGTATAGACTACCGTGAACTCAACAAGGTGACGATCAAGAATCGTTATCCTCTTCCGCGCATAGATGATCTATTCGACCAGCTGCAAGGGTCGAGCTACTACTCCAAAATAGACTTGAGGTCAGGATATCATCAGCTGAGAGTCCGGGATGAGGACGTCTCCAAGACAGCGTTTAGAACTCGTTACGGCCACTACGAGTTTATGGTCATGCCATTCGGGCTAACGAACGCGCCTGCCGTATTTATGGATCTTATGAACAGGGTGTGCAAACCCTATCTCGACAAGTTCGTCATTGTTTTCATCGACGACATCCTGATTTATTCGAAGAGTCAGGAGGAACACGAGCAGCACCTACGACTCATACTGGAACCTCTACGAACGGAACAACTATACGCTAAGTTTTCTAAATGTGACTTCTGGCTTCGTGAAGTCCACTTCTTAGGCCACGTGGTGAACAAGGATGGGATTCATGTAGATCCATCCAAGGTAGATTCGATTAAGAACTGGCCTGCGCCTCGCACACCAACCGAAATACGCCAATTCTTGGGTTTGGCGGGTTATTACAGACGGTTCATCAAAGACTTCTCAAAGATTGCTCAGCCGCTTACACTATTGACGCAGAAAGGTGTTGTTTATCGTTGGGGTAATGCACAGGAAATAGCATTCCAACACTTAAAGGATAGACTCTGTAGCGCACCTATCCTCTCACTGCCTGAAGGCACGGACGATTTCGTAGTCTACTGCGACGCATCTATCCAAGGTCTTGGATGTGTATTGATGCAGAGGGATAAAGTTATAGCTTATGCTTCGCGCCAGCTTAAGATCCACGAACGAAACTACACTACGCACGACCTAGAGCTGGGAGCGGTCCTCTTTGCACTTAAGATATGGCGACACTATTTGTACGGCACTAAATGTGCTATCTACACTGACCACAGGAGCCTCGAACATATATTCAAACAGAAGGAACTGAATATGCGACAGCGACGATGGGTCGAACTGCTAAACGACTACGAATGCTCAATCAGGTACCACCCAGGCAAAGCCAATGTTGTGGCTGACGCCCTCAGTCGGAAAGACACCGCGCCTAAGCGCGTGCGAGCCTTACAACTCACCATACAGTCTAGCCTTCCTTCCCAGATACGAGATGCTCAGATAGAAGCATTGAAACCAGAAAACGTTAGGGCTGAAGCCCTACGCGGCTCAAGGCAACGATTAGAACAAAGGGCAGACGGCGCTTATTACGTAACAGGACGCATTTGGGTTCCACTGTACGGCAACTTACGCGAGCTAGTAATGGATGAAGTTCACAAGTCTCGCTACTCGGTACACCCTGGTTCGGATAAAATGTACCACGATATTAAGACTACATACTGGTGGCCTAGCATGAAGGCCCACATAGCCACATACGTTAGCAAATGCTTGACTTGTGCGAGAGTCAAGGCAGAATATCAGAAACCGTCAGGTCCACTCCAACAACCTGAGATACCCCAATGGAAATGGGAACAGATTTCCATGGATTTTGTTACTGGCTTACCTAAATCTCAGCGCGGAAATGATACTATTTGGGTGATCGTGGATCGACTCACAAAGTCTGCTCACTTCTTGGCTATCAAAGAAACAGACAAGTTCTCTACACTAGCAGACATCTACTTGAAAGAAGTGGTCTCGAGGCACGGAGTGCCAACCTCTATCATCTCTGATCGAGACGCACGTTTTACTTCAGAACTGTGGCAAGCAATGCATAAATCTTTTGGCTCTCGTTTAGACATGAGCACGGCGTATCATCCTCAGACCGATGGGCAGTCTGAGCGCACTATTCAAACTCTAGAAGACATGCTTCGGGCGTGCGTAATTGATTTTGGCAATGGTTGGGAGAAACATCTGCCACTTGTGGAATTCTCATACAATAACAGCTACCACACGAGCATTAAAGCTGCTCCATTCGAGGCACTATACGGACGTAAGTGCCGGTCACCTCTCTGATGGGCGGAGGTGGGAGAAAGTCAAATCACAGGTCCAGAAATGGTAGTCGATACTACAGAAAAGATTGCACAAATACGACAACGCATGGCGGCAGCTCGCGACCGTCAGAAAGCATACGCTGATTTAGATAGAAAACTACTCGAATTCCAGGTTGGGGATCGAGCGCTACTTAAAGTTTCACCCTGGAAGGGTGTGGTTCGTTTTGGCAAACGCGGCAAATTAAATCCACGATATGTTGGACCTTTCGAAGTTATTGAGAAAATAGGCAAAGTGGCCTACAGATTGAACTTACCACCTGAACTCAGTGCAGTTCACAACGTCTTTCACGTGTCGAATCTGAAGAAATGTACGTCAGACGAGACCCACGTAGTTCCCTTGAAGGAACTCACTATTGACGAACGGTTGAACTTCGTCGAGGAACCTGTTGAAATCACGGACCGGGATGTTAAGGTCCTCAAGAACACGAGAATCCCTCTTGTACGAGTTCGTTGGAACTCCCGCCGCGGCCCAGAGTTCACCTGGGAGCGCGAAGACCAAATGGAACTCAAATATCCCCAGTTATTCGGAAACCAAGCAACCACTACTGAGGCTGAAGCTACCAATGCAGAATTTCGGGACGAAATTCCAAATCAACGGGGGGATAATGTGACACCCCAAGAAAACCAGTAATCTTCGCAAACATGCTCAGGGGAGCCGCGATACAATTCAGGTAAACAACGTCACACCATTAGCTTTCCTCAGTAACTGCATGCTAAATTTCGGGACGAAATTTCTTTCAAGTTGGGGATAATGTGACAACTCGAATTTCCGACGTTCTTTATTCGCATTTAATGCACGTTGACTTCGACTATATGGTTGTGTTATGATAAAACCTAGTGTGTTTGCATGGTTATGTGTGATTGTATAACATGTGTACTGTTTGTAAAACTTAAACTGTTAAGAACCCGACGAAACACAAGTGAGATTCGCCAAAACCAATTCCGACGAAACTGAATCTGTTTCGCCAACCCGAACTCGACGAAATAGAACTTGTTTCGCCGGCCCGTAGACTCGCCGAAGCCCAGTATGGGCCCAAAACCGTTAATACACATTTAAACGTGAAACGGGTTCAGTTTCACACGCTTAGCAATCTGAAAACCCTAAAAATCACATCACACACTCTCTCTCTTTGTGAAACCCTACGGCCGTTTGAACATCGAGTCCAGTACATCGATTGAACTTCTTGGGTTAGTATTCGATTACTCATGTTTTTCTAGATGGAATCATTTGTTTAATTGATGTATGAATGAACACTTAACATGTGATGATGATGAATGATATGGTTCCATGATATTCTTGCAGTAAATGATTATGTTAATTTGCTGATATGGAATAATGATGTGTATGATCGGCTACGTGTTACGATTTGTTGAATATTCAAAATAGGGTGCATGCTAGATGTTGAATAGCAATGATGATTAGATATTATTTGATGTAGTGGCCGACAACTTGGAACAAACAAAAGCATGGGGTCTGATGAACAATTGAAATCTGCTTATGAGATACATGACTCATGATAACTTGCAAATGATATATGATTTTTCTATGGTTTGTGATCTGACTAGTCTGCCATCACATGTGCATATGGGAGTATGTGTATGTTGATAAGGGTTGATAAGTGATGTATTATTATGGTCAATTTTCAGCAAGAAAACAACCAATACTTGTCGGCCATTGTTGAGCCATTTTATTAATGAATAATCTCGTGATGATTGGGCATGTGGTTGATAGTGTATATTAGGTTTTTGTGATATTATGACGTAACTGAGGTGATACGTAACTGATGGTTGACGAATCAGAACTTAATGGCGAATCTGAAATATGACGAATCAGGATCTGATTCGTCAACAAATCAAACGACGAAACTGGGTTTGTTTCGCCGAAGGGGCTCTCGACGAAACTGATGGTGTTTCGTCGAGTGGGGAACCTGTTGTAACTTGGTTTATTTCCGTTAGAACTTAACTGACCTAATTAACTGCTGTTAACTGAATTGCATGTTTCGTATGTGTTTGAATACGTGTTATGTGCTACAAGATGATCTTTGACTCGGTGTTACCATGATGTACTCGTACGTAAACTGATTTCGCATACGTGAACTATTTAGGATTTGATTGATCTACTTGCGTGCTTGTTTGTGCATACCGAGCAAAACCAAGGTGAGTTCACACAGCCAAGGCATGGGATTCCCAGGATGGGAATGGGTTGGATTATTTATTCGTTCAGTTTATGGAACTTAGATATATGATTCCCGGTAGAGGAAGGATTATGGATAAGAACAAGACTAGACTGGTTATACTAATTTAAACGATCTTCGCACACACGCCAAGGGTCGGCCGCGATATTATGACAATCTTCGCACACATGCCTAGAAAAGGCCGCGAACTATATACTCTAATCTTCGCAAACATGCCAGGAAGGGCCGCGATACTACTATACCTAGTCTAGCAAACATGGGAAATCCCCACTATACTTCGCAAACATGCCTAGAGGGCCGCGATACGATATATACGATACATGATTACTAATGAACATACGAACTGCTTTACGAACACTATAACTAAACAAACTCACTGTGAACTCGCTCAACTAGTTGTTGATCCTCTGTTACATGCCTTGCAGGACCTTAGGTACTTATGGAGCTTGCACGGGAGGCACGGTCGTTGTGGGCACAATTTGTGGATGTTATGAACAGCATTTAAACATTTGAATTGCTACTTATGATTGGGTTTAATTATGCTTCCGCTAAACGTTGAATTTATACTTATGTTTTGAACACCTTTCATATTGGTTTGATTGTTTTTTTTACATTTAATACTTACTATGTTCAATATGATTGGTGGCTTGATCCTGGTCAGTCACGCCTCCAAGCGGTGATACTCCGCGTGTGGAATTTGGGGGTGTGACAGATTGGTATCAGAGCCATTGGTTATAGAGAACTCGGTTTTAATATGGGAAAAACGTTTTTATTAAAACCAGACTATAACCAGTACAGTGCTCAACGATCCACAACGACGCCTCGCTCCACGTGCAAGACTCAACATCCTAGGTAATAAGGTTTATGTTTATTGCCTACTTGCTAGAATTACATAGAACTTTGCTCGTGGTATGCTTAGATTACATTGTTTACTATTCGTTACTGCTTGAGAACGCTTATATGCTCACACTCTTCTGTCATCGCACGATTCGCGATCCTCTCTGACTTATGCTATCTTTACTATGAAGATCATGTCTGGACGTATCAACATGACACAAGCCCAATTGACGGCTCTCATCACTGAACAAGTTACTGCGGCAGTTGCAGCCGCACAAGCAGGAGGTATACCCTGCAGTTGAAACTCACACTAGGGTCCTTAGATCCTACATTCCTAAACCAACTCTTGTGCTAAAATTTTTGTTTACTCTTACGCACACAACAGGTCAAGCACCTGTTTGCACTTTCAAAACGTTCATGGACTGTCGTCCCAGTACTTTCAGTGGCACGGAGGGAGCAATCGGACTCCTCCACTGGTTCGAAAAGATCGAGACTGTATTCGAAATGTTTGAATGCCCTGAGGCACGCAGGGTGAAGTATGCCACCGGTACCCTAGAGGGTTTAGCTCTCACATGGTGGAAAGCTCAGGTGCAAATGCTGGGGTTGGTTGCTGCTAACGCTACCCCATGGAACAACTTTAAGGAAATGATCAAAGAGGAATATTGCAGCAGGGATGATATTCATAAGCTGGAGGTCGAGTTTTTCAATCTCAAGATGAAGGGGTCAGAGATCGAGGCCTACACTAAAAGGTCTAATGAACTTGCTCTATTGTGTCCTACGATGGTGGACCCTCCAATCAAGCGAATCGAACTGTTCCTCAAGGGTCTAGTGCCAGAGATCCAGAGTCACGTCACTTCAGCAAACCTCGCCACTTATCAGCAGGTTGTACAGCTGGCTCACCGTCTCACGGATCAGGCGGTGGAGCAGAACAAATTGCCTGAACGCATCAGCACTACTACTACCGCTACTACTCCGGTCACTCCTGCTACTCCCAGTGACAACAAGCGGAAATGGGATGGAGATTCCAGCAAAGGTTCAGCCATAGTTCAATCTCAGGCTCAGCAACGCAAGACTAATGACTACCAGAGCCCAAGTCAGCAAACTTCTGGTGGGCAGAGACAGAGTGGTTATCGGGGAAATCATCCATTGTGTAACAGGTGCTACAAACATCACAGTGGTCAGTGTCGCAAGGCCTACTGTCAGAGATGTCTCAAAAACGGGCACGAAGCTAAAGATTGCAGGAGTTCACGACCTGCGAATCAGAACCAGCAACAACAGCCACCTGCTCCACGAAACCAGCCACAGCAGCAGCAGCAGGGAAACAGGGGATGCTACCAGTGTGGGGCTGAAGGTCATTACAAGCGGGATTGCCCTCAGTTAAATCAGAATCAGAACAATAACAACAACAACAATCAGGGTAATGGGAACAACAACAACGGTGGGAACAATAACAACAATGGTGCTAGAGGCCGTATGTTTGTGATCGGGCAGGGTGATGCCAGGAATGATCCCAACGTGGTTATGGGTAAGTTTCTTCTTGAC
Source organism: Helianthus tuberosus (assembly GCA_030545235.1). NCBI lineage: Eukaryota > Viridiplantae > Streptophyta > Magnoliopsida > Asterales > Asteraceae > Helianthus > Helianthus tuberosus. The sequence continues at coordinate 2,468,967 of CM060422.1, read as the reverse complement.
GACTTTTATGTTACTGTACTATTTGATTCTGGTGCGGATACAAGTTACATGTCTCTGAAAGCTAGTGAAATGTTAAAACGTGCACCAACTCCCTTAAACACCAAACATGTTGTAGAGTTAGCTAACGGTAAAAGTCTAGAGGCCACACACATAGTTAAAGGGTGTAATCTTATCCTCGCTGGTCAGACTTTCTCCATTGATCTCATTCCTATAACCTTGGGTAGCTTTGACGTCGTCATTGGTATGGATTGGTTATCTCAACAACAAGCGGAGATTTTATGCAAAGAAAAGGTTATTCGTATTCCTCGGTCGGGCAAGGAACCTCTCGAAGTTCAAGGCGACAAGAGTGGTGTCGTGAGTGGCATCATTTCCTTCTTGAAGGCTCAGAAGTGTCTGCGCAAGGGTCACACAGCTGTTCTAGCTCTCGTCACTGATACGTCTAAGAAAGAGAAGAAGATTGAGGATATTCCTGTAGTACGCGACTTTCCTCAAGTGTTCCCTGAGGAATTACCTGGGTTACCGCCTCATCGTCAAGTCGAATTTCAGATCGAGCTAGCTCCAGGAGCAGCACCCATAGCTCGTGCACCATATCGTTTAGCTCCAACTGAATTAGAAGAACTGTCAAAGCAGCTACAAGAACTCTTGGAAAAGGGTTTTATACGTCCTAGCTCTTCGCCCTGGGGAGCTCCAGTGTTATTCGTAAAGAAGAAAGACGGTACGTTCAGGATGTGTATAGACTACCGTGAACTCAACATGGTGACGATCAAGAATCGTTATCCTCTTCCGCGCATAGATGATCTATTCGACCAGCTGCAAGGGTCGAGCTACTACTCCAAAATAGACTTGAGGTCAGGATATCATCAGCTGAGAGTCCGGGATGAGGACGTCTCCAAGACAGCGTTTAGAACTCGTTACGGCCACTACGAGTTTATGGTCATGCCATTCGGGCTAACGAACGCGCCTGCCGTATTTATGGATCTTATGAACAGGGTGTGCAAACCCTATCTCGACAAGTTCGTCATTGTTTTCATCGACGACATCCTGATTTATTCGAAGAGTCAGGAGGAACACGAGCAGCACCTACGACTCATACTGGAACCTCTACGAACGGAACAACTATACGCTAAGTTTTCTAAATGTGACTTCTGGCTTCGTGAAGTCCACTTCTTAGGCCACGTGGTGAACAAGGATGGGATTCATGTAGATCCATCCAAGGTAGATTCGATTAAGAACTGGCCTGCGCCTCGCACACCAACCGAAATACGCCAATTCTTGGGTTTGGCGGGTTATTACAGACGGTTCATCAAAGACTTCTCAAAGATTGCTCAGCCGCTTACACTATTGACGCAGAAAGGTGTTGTTTATCGTTGGGGTAATGCACAGGAAATAGCATTCCAACACTTAAAGGATAGACTCTGTAGCGCACCTATCCTCTCACTGCCTGAAGGCACGGACGATTTCGTAGTCTACTGCGACGCATCTATCCAAGGTCTTGGATGTGTATTGATGCAGAGGGATAAAGTTATAGCTTATGCTTCGCGCCAGCTTAAGATCCACGAACGAAACTACACTACGCACGACCTAGAGCTGGGAGCGGTCCTCTTTGCACTTAAGATATGGCGACACTATTTGTACGACACTAAATGTGCTATCTACACTGACCACAGGAGCCTCGAACATATATTCAAACAGAAGGAACTGAATATGCGACAGCGACGATGGGTCGAACTGCTAAACGACTACGAATGCTCAATCAGGTACCACCCAGGCAAAGCCAATGTTGTGGCTGACGCCCTCAGTCGGAAAGACACCGCGCCTAAGCGCGTGCGAGCCTTACAACTCACCATACAGTCTAGCCTTCCTTCCCAGATACGAGATGCTCAGATAGAAGCATTGAAACCAGAAAACGTTAGGGCTGAAGCCCTACGCGGCTCAAGGCAACGATTAGAACAAAGGGCAGACGGCGCTTATTACGTAACAGGACGCATTTGGGTTCCACTGTACGGCAACTTACGCGAGCTAGTAATGGATGAAGCTCACAAGTCTCGCTACTCGGTACACCCTGGTTCGGATAAAATGTACCACGATATTAAGACTACATACTGGTGGCCTAGCATGAAGGCCCACATAGCCACATACGTTAGCAAATGCTTGACTTGTGCGAGAGTCAAGGCAGAATATCAGAAACCGTCAGGTCCACTCCAACAACCTGAGATACCCCAATGGAAATGGGAACAGATTTCCATGGATTTTGTTACTGGCTTACCTAAATCTCAGCGCGGAAATGATACTATTTGGGTGATCGTGGATCGACTCACAAAGTCTGCTCACTTCTTGGCTATCAAAGAAACAGACAAGTTCTCTACACTAGCAGACATCTACTTGAAAGAAGTGGTCTCGAGGCACGGAGTGCCAACCTCTATCATCTCTGATCGAGACGCACGTTTTACTTCAGAACTGTGGCAAGCAATGCATAAATCTTTTGGCTCTCGTTTAGACATGAGCACGGCGTATCATCCTCAGACCGATGGGCAGTCTGAGCGCACTATTCAAACTCTAGAAGACATGCTTCGGGCGTGCGTAATTGATTTTGGCAATGGTTGGGAGAAACATCTGCCACTTGTGGAATTCTCATACAATAACAGCTACCACACGAGCATTAAAGCTGCTCCATTCGAGGCACTATACGGACGTAAGTGCCGGTCACCTCTCTGATGGGCGGAGGTGGGAGAAAGTCAAATCACAGGTCCAGAAATGGTAGTCGATACTACAGAAAAGATTGCACAAATACGACAACGCATGGCGGCAGCTCGCGACCGTCAGAAAGCATACGCTGATTTAGATAGAAAACTACTCGAATTCCAGGTTGGGGATCGAGCGCTACTTAAAGTTTCACCCTGGAAGGGTGTGGTTCGTTTTGGCAAACGCGGCAAATTAAATCCACGATATGTTGGACCTTTCGAAGTTATTGAGAAAATAGGCAAAGTGGCCTACAGATTGAACTTACCACCTGAACTCAGTGCAGTTCACAACGTCTTTCACGTGTCGAATCTGAAGAAATGTACGTCAGACGAGACCCACGTAGTTCCCTTGAAGGAACTCACTATTGACGAACGGTTGAACTTCGTCGAGGAACCTGTTGAAATCACGGACCGGGATGTTAAGGTCCTCAAGAACACGAGAATCCCTCTTGTACGAGTTCGTTGGAACTCCCGCCGCGGCCCAGAGTTCACCTGGGAGCGCGAAGACCAAATGGAACTCAAATATCCCCAGTTATTCGGAAACCAAGCAACCACTACTGAGGCTGAAGCTACCAATGCAGAATTTCGGGACGAAATTCCAAATCAACGGGGGGATAATGTGACACCCCAAGAAAACCAGTAATCTTCGCAAACATGCTCAGGGGAGCCGCGATACAATTCAGGTAAACAACGTCACACCATTAGCTTTCCTCAGTAACTGCATGCTAAATTTCGGGACGAAATTTCTTTCAAGTTGGGGATAATGTGACAACTCGAATTTCCGACGTTCTTTATTCGCATTTAATGCACGTTGACTTCGACTATATGGTTGTGTTATGATAAAACCTAGTGTGTTTGCATGGTTATGTGTGATTGTATAACATGTGTACTGTTTGTAAAACTTAAACTGTTAAGAACCCGACGAAACACAAGTGAGATTCGCCAAAACCAATTCCGACGAAACTGAATCTGTTTCGCCAACCCGAACTCGACGAAATAGAACTTGTTTCGCCGGCCCGTAGACTCGCCGAAGCCCAGTATGGGCCCAAAACCGTTAATACACATTTAAACGTGAAACGGGTTCAGTTTCACACGCTTAGCAATCTGAAAACCCTAAAAATCACATCACACACTCTCTCTCTTTGTGAAACCCTACGGCCGTTTGAACATCGAGTCCAGTACATCGATTGAACTTCTTGGGTTAGTATTCGATTACTCATGTTTTTCTAGATGGAATCATTTGTTTAATTGATGTATGAATGAACACTTAACATGTGATGATGATGAATGATATGGTTCCATGATATTCTTGCAGTAAATGATTATGTTAATTTGCTGATATGGAATAATGATGTGTATGATCGGCTACGTGTTACGATTTGTTGAATATTCAAAATAGGGTGCATGCTAGATGTTGAATAGCAATGATGATTAGATATTATTTGATGTAGTGGCCGACAACTTGGAACAAACAAAAGCATGGGGTCTGATGAACAATTGAAATCTGCTTATGAGATACATGACTCATGATAACTTGCAAATGATATATGATTTTTCTATGGTTTGTGATCTGACTAGTCTGCCATCACATGTGCATATGGGAGTATGTGTATGTTGATAAGGGTTGATAAGTGATGTATTATTATGGTCAATTTTCAGCAAGAAAACAACCAATACTTGTCGGCCATTGTTGAGCCATTTTATTAATGAATAATCTCGTGATGATTGGGCATGTGGTTGATAGTGTATATTAGGTTTTTGTGATATTATGACGTAACTGAGGTGATACGTAACTGATGGTTGACGAATCAGAACTTAATGGCGAATCTGAAATATGACGAATCAGGATCTGATTCGTCAACAAATCAAACGACGAAACTGGGTTTGTTTCGCCGAAGGGGCTCTCGACGAAACTGATGGTGTTTCGTCGAGTGGGGAACCTGTTGTAACTTGGTTTATTTCCGTTAGAACTTAACTGACCTAATTAACTGCTGTTAACTGAATTGCATGTTTCGTATGTGTTTGAATACGTGTTATGTGCTACAAGATGATCTTTGACTCGGTGTTACCATGATGTACTCGTACGTAAACTGATTTCGCATACGTGAACTATTTAGGATTTGATTGATCTACTTGCGTGCTTGTTTGTGCATACCGAGCAAAACCAAGGTGAGTTCACACAGCCAAGGCATGGGATTCCCAGGATGGGAATGGGTTGGATTATTTATTCGTTCAGTTTATGGAACTTAGATATATGATTCCCGGTAGAGGAAGGATTATGGATAAGAACAAGACTAGACTGGTTATACTAATTTAAACGATCTTCGCACACACGCCAAGGGTCGGCCGCGATATTATGACAATCTTCGCACACATGCCTAGAAAAGGCCGCGAACTATATACTCTAATCTTCGCAAACATGCCAGGAAGGGCCGCGATACTACTATACCTAGTCTAGCAAACATGGGAAATCCCCACTATACTTCGCAAACATGCCTAGAGGGCCGCGATACGATATATACGATACATGATTACTAATGAACATACGAACTGCTTTACGAACACTATAACTAAACAAACTCACTGTGAACTCGCTCAACTAGTTGTTGATCCTCTGTTACATGCCTTGCAGGACCTTAGGTACTTATGGAGCTTGCACGGGAGGCACGGTCGTTGTGGGCACATTTTGTGGATGTTATGAACAGCATTTAAACATTTGAATTGCTACTTATGATTGGGTTTAATTATGCTTCCGCTAAACGTTGAATTTATACTTATGTTTTGAACACCTTTCATATTGGTTTGATTGTTTTTTACATTTAATACTTACTATGTTCAATATGATTGGTGGCTTGATCCTGGTCAGTCACGCCTCCAAGCGGTGATACTCCGCGTGTGGAATTTGGGGGTGTGACAGAAGAGGATAGCAGTTCTTCACGGTCACCTTGTTAAGTTCGCGGTAATCTATGTACATGCGGAAGGTACCATCTTTCTTCTACACAAATAATACTGGAGCTCCCCAGGGCGAAGAGCTAGGACGTATGAAACCCTTTTCCAAGAGTTCTTGCAATTGCTAGATAGTTCTTCCAGTTCGGTTGGAGCTAAGCGATAAGGTGCTCAAGCTATGGGTGCTGCTCCTGGAGCTAGCTCGATCTGAAATTCGAACTGGCGATGAGGCGGTAACCCATGTAACTCTTCAGGAAGCACTTGAGGAAAGTCGCGTACAACAGGAATATCCTCTAACTTCTTCTCTTTCGCCGATGTATCTGTAACGAGTGCTAAAATAGCTGTGTGGCCCTTTCGCAAACATTTATGTGCCTTCAAGAAGGATATGATGCCACTCACGACACCACTCTTGTCGCCTTGAACTTCGAGAGGTTCTTTACCAGAACGGGGAATACGAACAATCTTCTCCTTGCATAAGATCTCTGCTTGCTGTTGGGATAACCAATCTATACCAATGACGTTGTCAAAACTACCCAGAGTTATGGGAATGAGATTGATGGAGAATGTCTGACCGACTAAGACGAGGTTACAACCCTTGACTATGTGACCATTGTGGTGTCTGTTGCATCTATTGCACTTTGGGTGATTCTCTCGATATCCACCCTGCCCTTGACCACCAGAAGATTGCTGACCAGGACTCTGGTAGTCGTCGATCTTTCGCTGCTGCCTGGGACTGAACCGCAGTCGAACCCTTGCTAGAGGTTCCATCCCACTTTCGTTTGTTGTCACTGGGAGTAGCAGAAGTAGTAGTAGTGGTAGTAGCACCGATACGCTTAGGCAGCCTGTTCTGTTCCACTGCCTGATCTGTGAGACGATGAGGAAGACGAGTAACATCTTGAATAGTAGCAAGGTTAGCAGAAGTCACATGACTTTGAATCTCTGGTACTAAGCCTTTGAGGTCCATCTCAATGCGCTTGATGGGAGGATCCACCATAGTTAGACACAATACTGCCAATTCGTTGGATCGTTTCGTGTACGCTTCTATCGCTGACCCCGTCATCTTCAGGTTAAATAACTCCACTTCCAGCTTGTGGATGTCATCACGACTACAGTATTCACGTTTGATCAGTTCCTTAAAATCATTCCATGGGGTGGCATTAGCAGCCGCCAGCCCCAGCATCTGAACTTGCGCGTTCCACCAAGTTAGCGCAGTGCCTTCGAGAGTATCAGTGGCGTACTTCACCCTACGAGCCTCAGGGCATTCACACATATCGAAGACCGATTCGAGCTTTTCAAACCAACGGAGGAGTCCAACGGCCCCTTCAGTGCCACTGAAAGTAGTAGGACAACAGTCCATAAAAGTCTTGAGGGTGCACACAGGTGGCTGAGCGTGTTGACTTGTCGTGTGCGTAAGAGTAAACATACTTGAGCATGACTGTTGGTTTACAAGACTAGGATCTAAAGATCCTAGAGTAAGTGGTGATAGCAGGTTACACCTCCTGCCTGGGCAGCTGCGAGTGCTGCAGTAACTTGTTCAGTGATCGAAGCCGCCAACTGGGCTTGAGTTAGGTTAACGTGTCCGCTCATGATCTTGATAGCAAATGTGACATAAGTGAGAGAGGTTCGCGAGTAGTGCGATGACAGAAGAGAGTAAGCACACAAGTGTTCTCATGCAATAGTGTTACGTTAATCTAAGCATACCATGAGCAAGGTTCTATGTATCTAGCAAGTAGGTAATGTAAACATGAACTGTATTACCTATAGTGTTGAGTCTTACACGTGGAGCGAAGCGTCGTTGTGGATCGCTGAGAGAACTGTTCTGGTTATAGTCTGGTTTTAATAAAAATGTTTTCCCCATATTAAAACCAAGTTCTCTATAACCAATGGCTCTGATACCAATCTGTCACACCCCCAAAATCCACACACGGAGTACCACCGCTTGGAGGTGTGACTGACCAGGATCAAGCCACCAATCATATTGAACATATGAGTAGTAAGTAAAATAAATGTAATCCATCTCAATACAATTGGTGTTCCAAGAAAACATAATCTGAGTAGCGGAAGCATAAGTATGTAAACCCAATGTAAATCATAAGTTCAAATGTTTAAATATTTAACATGGCATCCTCGATCCATGTCCCACAACGACCTGCTCCTCCCTGTGCAAGCTCCATATGTACCTAAGGTCCTGCAAGGCATGCAGCAGAGAGTCAACAACTAGTTGAGCGAGTTCACAGTTAATAGTTCAGTAATTGTAATAGTATAGTAAGCCTTGTGTTCGTTCATTAAGTCATGTATCGTATTAGTTCGTATCGCGGCCCTCTAGGCATGTATGCGAAGATTAGGGAAAACTTCCCGAGTATTCTAGACTAGGTATATTTGTATCGCGGCCACCCGGCATGTGTGCGAAGTTTAGTGTATAGTTCGCGGCCTTCCCAGGCATGTGTGCGAAGATTAGTCATATTATCGCGGCCAACCCTGGCATGTGTGCGAAGATCAGTCATATTATCGCGGCCAACCCTGGCATGTGTGCGAAGATCAGTCATATTATCACTAGTCTAGTCGTATCTTATCAATAATCCTTCCTCACCCGAGGACCATATAACTAAGTTCCATAAGCTAGGTAAGTACAAGTAAATAATCCAAACCCATTCCCACCCTGGGAACCCCATGCCTTGGCTGTGTGAACTCACCTTGGTTTGCTCGGTATGTTAAGTTAAGTGCTCACAATTAATCAATCACGACCTATTGTACGCACGTAAATATAATCAGCTCAGGTTCGTAATATTTCACATGTAACTATCATCACAGTAGTATCACAGAATGTGTTTGGTAGTTTATCATACATCACATAACAGTTAATCACATGTGCACAATTCGTGTTTCACATAACAGTCTTTCACAGTTTATACTAGCATATTATCCAATAACATACTTAATACTGTTACTGCCTTAGCATAGTTAATGAACCATAACATGGTTGGATCAGAACTAACCGAGTTAACATATGTAGTAAGGTTAACATACTTAACATGGTTTGATATTTATAACAGAGAGTCACATGCTTAACAGTATCAACAGACTAAACAGGATTGACAACTAACAGAGTTATATATTAACTGAAACACATGTGCCGAAAACCCTTAAGTTGGCGAAATCACATTTGGGCCGGACTCTTGGGCCGAAATCCCTTTGGGATTTCGTCAAACATGTGGGCCGAACACTGTTTGGGCCGAAATCACTTATGTGATTTCGTCCAGTTTATATTTGTGGCGAGTGTTTTCGTTAGTTCACATTATCATCAATAACAGTTACTGATTTCAACATCAACCCCTAACTAGCTACCACCAACAAATACTCAATCATGTTTTCACTTGAAGTCAAACAATTCACACTACACGTTCATCTATGCTACTCGACCAAACTGAAGCATTTGTCATACATACTGAGTTTCACAGTCACATGCCATGCACATCATCATAAACCCTATAAGTCTAACTACATAGCCATTTCTTTATTATTAAGCCATATCTAACTACCATGTGCCAACACAAAGACCACAAACACAATGACAAATCTGACAAAGTTATGATGTGATTGGGATGTGTACAATGTTAGATAAGATCAAGATTTTCCTAACACATGTCTGCCATTTATTTATTAAATCAGCATAACAATTCAGTCTCAACAGATCACTATGCGACATAATGAATCAAACATTAACATCATACTTCATGATCATCAATCATTATACATATAGTTTTTAGATCCATAAGTTGAGTACCACTATGTTGTTCCTCATATACTCTATCGTTATGCGAACCCCCAACATTAAACTTGAGTAATAATAATATCAACAGTTCATAACATCAACAAATCATCAAGCATCTACAAAAGATTAAACCGAACAAAGGGGATCAAGCACAAACCGAATATTAGTTGAAACCAGGGGATTCTCGAGAGGGGTGAGACTGCCGTCAAGAGGGAGCTTCGAAGGATAGGTGTTTAGGGTTTTGCAAGTAGGTTATCCGTGAATATTAAGAACAACGTTAAAACAAATCACTACTGGGCCTAAAGCCCATCTGGTGGCAAGGGTTACCCTTTGTTTCTATTAAATAAACAAAACCTATTATAACAAAGCATGTATCACGTATACACTCATAATGCACACCACATATAATCTAAAATCAGTACTTATGAACAAGTAATAAGTCAAGTAAAGACCTTGCAAACTCGGGTTGTCACACCTGGGATGAACTAGCCCAAAAGTTTCTATATAAGTATTTCCCCCGGTTAAAACGACTAAATTAATGACTGAAATTAATACATATTCACAAGAAGATGGGGAGTCCTTATATGAAACTTGGGAAAGGTTCAAGGAGCTACTAAGAAAGTGTCCTCATCATGGTCTTGCGGTATGGCAACAAGTATCCACTTTCTACAATGGGTTGTTGCCACACACAAGACAAACACTTGATTCTAGCTCCGGGGGACTTTTAGGTAATCGTCGCCCAAATGAAATATATAATCAAATTGAGGAAATTGCTCAAACCAATTTTCAATGGCACACTCCCCGAGGCAATAAATCTATTACCCCGGGCGCCCATAAGGTTGATGAAAGCACTTCTTTACAAGCCCAAATCGAGGCCCTTTCTTCAAAAATCAAAAAAGTTAGAAATGACAAAAACGGTCTCGGTTATGGCTTGTGAAGGATGTGGTGGGCCACATGAAAATTGGAGTTGTATGAAAGAATTAGATGATCAAACAGAAACGGTGAACTACATTGATAACAGACCTAGGCCGTCGGGTCCCCCAACGGGTACCTACAACCAAGGATGGCGTAACCACCCTAACCTTGGTTGGAGAGATCCCGGCAATAGTAGTAACCAACAAAACCAACGAACTAACTTTCAACAACCACAAAACTTTTCTCAACAACAAGGTGGACGAGAAAGGCTTGAAGATACTGTATTTCGCCTCATCTCCAAGACCGAAAAGAAAAACTCGGATCAATTTCAGCAACTGGAATCGAATTTTAGAAATCAACAAGCTAGCATTCAAAACATTGAAAAACAATTAAATCAAGTAGCTCAAAATTTCTCCGAGAGACCACAAGGCGCGTTACCAAGCAATACCGAAACCAACCCAAAAGCGCAAGTACATCTCATCACATTGAGAAACCGAACCGTGGGTCCCGAGGAGGCTCCATTACCGCCAACTGAAAGAAGCCAATCCAGCCAAACCACAACTCCACCTGCGCCCCAACCAGAAAAGGCTTCTCCACCAAATCAAGAGCCCACCAAGACTCCTCCGGTTCCATACCCCGGTCGGTTAGTTCGTCAAAAGACCGATGAGCATTTCGCAAAGTTCAAAAATTTACTAATACAATTGCATGTTAATATTCCTTTTATCGAGCTCCTAACACAAATGCCTAAATATTCAAAATTTATGAGGGACTTCCTCACTCACAAAAGGAAAATTGAATCATTGCAATTAGTTAACTTAGGCGAAGAATGCTCCGCCTTAGTACTCAACAAACTCCCACAAAAGAAAATCGACCCTGGAAGCTTCACGATTCCTTGCTCGATTGGGGAATCCCTCATTCGTAATGCATTACACGATCTTGGGGCTAGCATTAACCTCATGCCCACATCAATGTTCAACCGACTCGGCCGAGGAAAAACGAGCCCTACAAAGATGAGCATACAACTTGCCGACAGATCCGTCAAATTTCCACAAGGTGTCGCTGAAAATCTATTGGTCAAAGTCAACAATTTCGTCTTCCCGGCCGACTTTGTCATACTAGACATGGAAGAAGACACCGATGTCCCCCTCGTCCTCGGGAGGCCATTTCTAGCCACCGCCCAAGCAGTGGTGGATATAAATGACGGAACACTAACATTGAAGTTTGGGGACGAGGAAGTGAAGTTTGGAGTTGGAAAGAGAATAGAAGACGAAGACCCGGTCAACTACATGAAGGTCATAGACTCAAGCTTAGATGACGCTCTCCGACGATGTAGCATGGGATGCAAAACATCCCACTTGAGTGACATATGACCAGGCGTTGGGTCTAGCCAAGGACCCTTATAAACGTGGCGCACCACGGAGGCATTCCGCGGAACTATCCTTAGTTTAGATTAATTTTTATGTTTTCTAGTTTAGTTTTAATTTTTAGGAATAAAACACACTCGAGATGGCAAAGGATAACAGGGGAAACTTGAACCAACACCCCATGCAGGAAAACAGGGTCATCCGACGAACTTTCTTCATTACAGCAGGTTCAGCACGGGCCGTGTCCGCCCAACACGGCCCCGTGCTGCACAGTCTGCAGAAAATGGCCAGTTCAGGTAAACTGGACACGGGCCGTGTTCACCCAACACGCCCCCATGTCCAGAATTCTGTTTCTCTTTTTCAATTTTGTTACTGGCACCTGAACACGGGGCCGTGCCCGGACAACACGGGGCCGTGTCCAGGCGCCCAGTAACACAATTTTTTTTTGCTTTTTAACACTCTTTTACACATTCAATCAACCTAAAAACTTATTTTTGGGACACATTGAGGACAATGTGTAATTTAAGTGTGGGGGGATGCTAAAATCTTGAATCTTGCAAGTCCTAATAACAAGCCTTACACAAAACTCTATTGGAACCGCTAATCACCCCAAATTTTTTCAAAAATTTTTCATTTTCTTTACTTGTCTAGGTTTAACTTGGGAATTTCAAATTCTAAAAAGGTTATATTTTTACAAATTTACAACCGATAGCGTCGTGATAAAAAGAACCAACATAAGAAAATTATCACCTGAACACGGGGCCGTGCCCAGACAACACGGGGCCGTGTCCAGGCGCCCAGTAACACAAATTTTTGCTTTTTAACACTCTTTTACACATTCAATCAACCTAAAAACTTATTTTTGGGACACATTGAAGACAATGTGTAATTTAAGTGTGGGGGGATGCTAAAATCTTGAATCTTGCAAGTCCTAATAACAAGCCTTACACAAAACTCTATTGGAACCGCTAATCACCCCAAATTTTTTTCATTTTCTTTACTTGTCTAGGTTTAACTTGGGAATTTCAAATTCTAAAAAGGTTATATTTTTACAAATTTACAACCGATAGCGTCGTGATAAAAAGAACCAACATAAGAAAATTATCACCTGAACACGGGGCCGTGCCCGGACAACACGGGGCCGTGTCCAGGCGCCCAGTAACACAAATTTTTGCTTTTTAACACTCTTTTACACATTCAATCAACCTAAAAACTTATTTTTGGGACACATTGAGGACAATGTGTAATTTAAGTGTGGGGGGATGCTAAAATCTTGAATCTTGCAAGTCCTAATAACAAGCCTTACACAAAACTCTATTGGAACCGCAAATCACCCCAAATTTTTTCAAAAATTTTTCATTTTCTTTACTTGTTTAGGTTTAACTTGGGAATTTCAAATTCTAAAAAGGTTATATTTTTACAAATTTACAACCGATAGCGTCGTGATAAAAAGAACCAACATAAGAAAATTATGAAACGGCATGACAAGCTTAGTTAAAATTTGATTATATATACTTGATCACATAAAAACCCATTCCCACAAAAGTGAGTTTTTGAGCCTTTATTGAGCATACAAATACATATCATTAAACTAAATGCTCATCTTTCATTTCTTGTGTGAATAGCCGCTTGGTTCTTACGACTCTAGAACTTGCCACGACGATACATTCCCGGTCCTTACCAACTTAAACCCGAGTAAGTAAATGATGGAGGCATTAGGACTAACCCTTTTTATTTCTACACCATTATTTTTTTTTTTTACCACCTACCCAAAATCCCCCTAGTTATCCCCTTTGAGCCTAAACCTTTTCATTTCTTAACCCAAACCAAACACCCTTTCACCCACCAATTTTTTTTAACCATTTGTTTTAGTAACAAGCTCGGTTTGTCGTATGACTTTGAATATATATATATATATATATTGAAGATGAAGCAAAAGAAATAAACAAGCAAGTTCATCAAAAATAACTTTGCTTGAATCATGGCTTCATCAAAATAAAATTTGCAAAAATAAAAAGTCTTACGAAAACCGACGCTTTTTACGTTTTTTTTGCCCTTTTTCTACTAACCACTAACCCAACCACCTACTTTTAACCCAAGCCTAACCCTTCACCAAAAAAGTCCTCTTGATATTTACAAAGGTGTATAGTTAAAAAGGAGGAGAATTGATTGCTTGGCAAGCCTATGGTAGGAGTAAGTTCCATGCCGCTCTCGAGTGATTCACTAAAAATACACCTTCGGCCGAGTGTTGAGTGATCCCCCGTGAGGTATGTGAACTTGTATATAAATGGAATTTTAAAAAGGCATGTTATGCCCTAATAAGTAATTTATCTTATGAAAAGTTTTAAATAAATCATGACGAATATGATTGTAAATAAATAAAAATAAAACTTAATAAAGAATCTTGGAAATCCCGACACTCTATGACAAGACCAAAAACCTTCTCTTCTACCCATTCCATTTGGGAGTGAAAAAGCCGCATTATAAAGAGTTTTGCTTGAGGACAAGCAAAGATTCAAGTGTGGGGGTATTTGATGTGTCCAAAATGCAACATATAAATTACATCAATTGTGGCATAAAACTAACCCTTTTTAGTACTAATATTGGAAAAAGTGTGCTTTTGTCTTCCTTTTATATTTTCAGGATTAAATGAGCTCAAATTAACAAAAGAAGCAAAAAGGCAGCTAAATCTAACATAAATACAAGAAAAGGAACAAACGTGGCATGCCCGACCTCCCCGAAAGCACCTTCCCAAGCAAAACAAGATAACAGAAGACTGAACACGCCCCGTGCTCAGTGAGCACGGGGGCGTGCCCAAGTGTCAGCAGAAAAGACAAAGTGGTAGAAGCTTCCATCGCCCACAACGGGGCTGTGCTCAGCGGACACGGGGCCGTGGTCAACTATAAGATTCGCAGAATCCAGGCAAATCTTGATAGTACAGATACGCTTCTGCACACGGGGTCGTGCTCAGCGAACACGGGGGCGTGGTCAACTAATACGGACAAACTGCAATTAATGAAGACAGAGAAGAGGATGGACACGGGGCCGTGCCCAGTGGACACGGGGCCGTGCCCGAGCTTCTGTTCAGCCTATAAATAGGAGTGCTTGGCTCAAGCTCAAACCATCCCTTGGCACACCACCTCTCTCACACTTCACCCACCACCCACCACCACCATAACACCATCATCCACCACCATCATCCATTGTCCATCATAGAGTGTGTGAGTCGTCTCGGGATCCAAGAATGATCGTAAAAGTTCTTGACAATCAAGGCCATGTTTGCCTAAGTCTCTTACATCACTTGGTGAAGACAAAGTGTCTAGTGTAATACTTTTTATTTTTAATCTTTTCGCACTTTTTACTTGGTTATGTATTAATGACTTTAATAACTAGTTTCTTATGTTGAAGGTGATTTTTCCTTATCGTTTGTCCGTGGTGTCTTGGCATTATTTTACTGTCTATATAAAATAAAAGATTTTCACCATTCATATCTCCACGGTCTATATGGAGGAATGTTGGCTACCTGGTCGGGGGTTAAGGGAACGGTTTGGTAAGAGTCTTGCCATGTTCAGTGTATAGATCCTGCAAGGACATGGGTCAAATTTAGTAGGACCTCCTTCAATACTTAACGGTATTCGATGGCGGGGGTCCAAACTCTTTGACCCCCTCATATGTAAAATACAATTAATACTTTAACCCGGCTACTTAGGACTGTATCCCTGCTGACTCAGACTACTTAGCCGAGGGTAACGTCGCCTTCAAAAGAGGGGCCTACCATAATATGCATTAATAACTTAATTAATTTTCTTTCAATAATCCGACCCTTTAGGATTGTATCCTTGCTGACTCAAACTACTGGGTTGAGGGTAACGTCACCTTCAAAAGAGGGGCATACTACAATAACTAAGATAATCTCTTAAAAAGTGCAAAAGTGCGGAAATAATCAAAGGTTACACTATACACGAGTCGGAGCCAAGTGATTCATCTTGTCTATCTGTTTTTACTTTTATTTTTATTTTTCAGCATTTTAGTTAGTTTTTATTTTTCTAGTTTAAAACCTTTTTCTAACTTTTGATTTGATTAGACGTTGAGGATAAACCGGTACTAAAAGCTCTTGTGTCCTTGGATGACCTCGGTATCTTGCCAACACTATACTACGCTCACGATGGGTGCACTTGCCCATATGTGTGTTTAGTGTTAGTAAATATCGTGTTTTATAAATTTAAAACTTGGCTAAAAAAGTGTAAAAGGGCTTAAAATAAACATTAAAACCATAACACACTTTACGCACATCAGTGGTGAACCTAAGGAGACCGGGGCCGCTGCTACAACTGCCCATGAAAGAGCGCACGGTCCGGAGGTCGTCCATATCATGGGGCTTGACTAGCCCCTCCATGAGAAAAGGAAAGAGCCCGAGGTTAAGAAGCCGACCAAACCTGCGCAGCCTGATGCCCCCCTTCAGACTGTTAAAATAACTTCTACTATTGGGGGATCAGGTTCTGCTATTAATAAGGAAAAAACCACTGCTGCAGGTGGCGCGGGCTCTGGTGGCGCTGGAGGGTCTGTACCTCAATCTCCCATCGGCCCTAACGATACTGTGGGTGACATTTATTATAAGACCTATACAGAGGAGGCTCGCGACGATGCTCCCCACCGAGCTCCATGGGGTTTGAAACAGAAGGATACCTTCTTGGAGTTTGGTGCGTGTCGTGATTGGTTCCTGAACTCATTTCCTCCTGGTGAGGTTAACCGCCAAAGGGCGCGAACTCACGATGGGCTATACCAAGCCTATGTCGTTGGGGAAGCCAATGCTCGCGCCGCCAATCATCAAATCGTGCGCGAGTGGCGCACGATGGTTAAGGGGCGGGCTGATTGGGAGAAGTATCGTGAGCGGCTTGTGAGGCAGGTTAAGGAGTTCGAGAAGGCTAATGCCATTTTTGCTAAAGAAAAGGCTAAGTTTGAGTCCGATAGGAAATCAGAGGAGTGGGGCCGTGAAGGCCTTAGGGGCAAGCTTCGTGTTGCTGAAGATCTCCTAGCGAAGGAGCGTGCCGAGTGGAAGAAAATTTGTGAGAAAGATAACCAGCGCATGTATACAGCCCGAGCCAAGATCACCAAACTCGAGGGTCTAGTTGCTGAGTTGACAGGGAAGATCGAGGATGGGCAAACCGATAAGGAACGTGTTGAGGTTCGATCAGTGTTGACCCTTTTTGTCTTTATACTTTTTTTTGTTTGGCAAACTATCTAAGTCTGTTTATTCTTTGCAGGTTGAGCTGAAAGCGCAGGTATCCAGTAAGGATAAGGACCTGGTGGCTAAGGACGTCGAGATTGCAGAGTTAAAACGTCGTTTGAAGAGAGCAAACTGACAAAAGTGAGTCCTTAGAGATCGACCTTGAGGCTGAGAGAGTCAAGGCTGCTACTGCTTAGGAGGCCAAGAAGAAGGCCGAGGAGGCGCGAGACGTGAGTACATCAGCCCTCAACGTAGCGCAAAATAATTACTCCGAGGTTCAAGGTATCGTTGATACGCCGGCGTCTGAGGCAGAGTGGATGCGTGGCAGAGGAGTAGTTCTGGTATGGTTCTCTCTTTTTAACTTAGGTTTTATTTGCTAAAACTTATTTCTTATCCATTGCCTTTGCTGTAGATGGCCAACTCTATCTTGAATGCTTCCGAGCTAGATGGAGCTGTTGCTGCTCTCATAGATGCCTCGCGCGCGGTTGGTCATCGTGGAGGTTATCTAGAGTGTGCGCAGCATGTTGAAGAGGCATTAAGACAAGAGTTTGATGTTAGCCACTGCTCAGTGACCGATCAGGCTGATGCTGCATTTACCCGCGCTGAAAAGGCTTATGATCATCTATCACTGCCTGTGATGGATTTGGTCGCCAAGGCATTGGAGCATGACGACTGGTGCCAATGGTTAAAGCAGATTCTCGACCCTCCAGTGACCGTGGAGCTGTCTGATGAAGAACCAGCCGGTGATGGTGATGGCGATGGCGATGATCATGATGATGATGACGATGGTGACGGTTATGAGTAGATAGTGTTGGTAGGCTTCATGCCTTGTAATTTCCTTTTTAAACTTTGAATGTTACTTGACACGTGGTCGCGCTTTTTTGAAATCAATCAATGATGTTTTTGTTTATTTCATATGTGCTCATTGCGCGGTGCGCCTTTTAGCGTTGTGTTTGCTATTAATTTTGAAGTTACAATTATTGCACCGTTGATAGAAACTTTGGTTAAATTAGCGCGAATGAATGTAAGTGTGGCTCTTGTGTGAGCGTAACTGCCCGGTCTCGCGCTATGTTCGCGGAGGACCTTGGAGGCATAACTCAAGAGTTCGTAATTTACTGGAGTGTTTTCGTGCTAATCAAAAGTTTAACATGCATTTGTAACGTAGAAGTCATCATGACAAAAGGAAAAACATAAGGCATATGCTTTCATTAAGTAGGAAACAGGCGCTTAGGCCATCATACATCGTGGAAATAAAATAAAGGGCGTATAGCCAACATATGAAATTAAAAAAGGCGCGTGGCCAACAGGTAGATAATGGCGCAAGGCCGAGATCAATCACATATAAAACTTGCGCAATTGTTGCGCGTTCCACGTGCGCGGGATGATGTGTCCATCCAGAGTGCGCAACTTGTATGCCCCTTTCCCTAGCACTTCGTGTATTAAGTATGGGCCTTCCCATTTGGGTGCTAGATTTTCGGGGCGTTCGGCGTTTGAAGCTTCGTTGTCTCTGAAGACATATTCTTCTGGAGTGAAGGTACAAATGCGTACTCTTGCATTGACCTCTCCAATTGCGTCTTATACTTGGCTTCTTTGATTCGCGCTATTTCGCGCCTCTCTTAGAGTAAATCCAAGTCAAGACGGCGCTCTGCCTCGTTATCGATTGTGTTGACTGCTGTCAAGCGCGACGAGGGGAGGCCAACTTCAGCTGGGATAACCGCCTCCGAGCCATAAACTAGGCTAAAAGGGGTTTCGCCAGTACTTGTTTTCGGCATGGTTCGATGAGCCCACAGGATGCTCGGGAGCTCATCTACCTAGCCTCTTCTCTTTGTGCCCAGTCGGGCCTTTATCCCATCGACAATACTTTTGTTGACACTTTCTACTTGGTCGTTGGCTTGAGGGAGCGCAACGGAAGAGAAAGTATGTTCGATCTTCATTTCTTTCATCCACTTTTGAAGGTCGTCAGACGCGAAATTGGTGCCATTGTCGGTTACAATCTTGAGTGGGAGGCCAAACCTGCAAATGATGTGTTCCCATATAAACTTGCGCACCATCATTGCAGTAGTTGAGGCGAGAGCTTTGGCCTCCACCCATTTAGTGAAATAATCGACGGCCACGATTATAAATTTGACGGCACCGGGAGCTTCGGGGAAAGGTCCCACCATATCAATTCCCCACTGCTGGAAAGGCCAAGCAGTGGATACAGGGATAAGATCGTTTTTTGGGCACAGGGTCTTCGGGGAATGCCTTTGACAGAAGTCGCATTTGCGCAATTCCTTTAGAGCGTCGACGTGCATCCCTGGCAAGTAGTATCCAGCGTTCATTATTTTCGCGACGACCATGCGTGGGCCTGCATGGATGCCGCAGATACCTTCGTGGATCTCCCAGATCAAGTAATTTGCATCTTAGGGGTCCACACAGTGCAGAAGTGGCCCCAAGAAGGATTTTCTGTAACACCCCGAAAACGGGTTTGGTAATTAACCCACGTTAATACTAAAAGACGGGTAAAGTACTGTTAGTGGTAAAAATAGCCCGGTGAATATTAGGATTTTAAATAAAGAAACCTAATATTAAATAAAAGTAGTATACAGGCTTTTGGAGGAAATAAAGTTTATAGAAGGCCCGACCTAACGGGACCTAAAATAAACTTAGTCATAAATATTCCCGAACCCGCTAAGTTAACTAGGAATATTTAACCTAGTTAATAAGTGGGAAAATTGTTAAAAGAAATAGGTAGGTTGTGGCCTATTTAATAACGAACCAAACACGAGGGGTTAAAGCGGGATAACTAGAAAAGTTATTTAATTAAAACAAACACAAACATACACACAGTGTGTGTTCTGGATCGAGCTCAGGGGCGACCAAGAAGGGTCAAACCCTAATCAACACAATTTCATCAAATTGAAGGGACAAATCAAGTCCAAATCAAAATCCGAGTATGAAGTAGTGATCTCCATTGAAAAAGGAGTCACGAGGTATGTAAATTTCTTGAGAAATCTCTAGTTGAAATTCTGAGCAAACCTAGAGAACTCGAATCTGAGCTTGCATGTTTGTTGTTTGGATGAAATTAGTGATGAAACTATGTCTAGGAGTAAACCCTAGTCATGTACTTGTTGAATTGATGTTCATGGTTGTGAATTCATGATCATACACTCATGTGTCAAGTGGGTTTTGATTATGTAGTAAAGATGATGATGTACACCTGTTTAAAATCATCATAGTTGCTAGTAGGAACAAGATACTTGAACAATTTGCAAGTTTGAGTAATTGATCATAAGTGATAGTGGTGAATTTTGATGTTAATCTTGGTAAAAATAACTAGTTAGGAACTAGTTAGTAAATATGTAAAATTATGCACATTAGGTGTTTGTTAAAATGCTTAAATGAGAACTAAGTGTTGATAATGTGCCTAATTGAGTCTTGTGAACTTGATAGTGCAATCATATGTGTTAATTGGTGAATTAACTTTTAAATAGTCAAACCAACCATTAATAAGATCGAATGGTAATTGTGATAGAAAATATGTAAGATGGAATAGTCATAATTAATGATGACTAATATAACCGTCTTACGAATTATGATGATAGTTTGACGCTTGACAAGCTAGGTGGAGGCTTGGAAAGGAAGCGGGTCAAACGAAGCAAGTATGAAGGAAAAGCGTAATTCGGATGCAAGGTAAGTATAGCTTACACTAGTCTTAAATTGTGGAATATTTTCTTATCATAAAAATTACGAATGAGATATCTAAACAATTGAAATAGGATGTTCCGTCGTGTAGTCGAACGGAACCAGATAATCCAAGATGAAAGAAACCATAATAATGGTTAATAAGAGGTAAATCGATAATTGGTCATATCATGTCGAAAGCAATAAACGGTTTATAAGTAAAATGACCATACGGTGTTAAACGGAACGAGTCATGTAGATGAGACGATAATAAATATCATCTCGCATAGATAAAATGATCAATTCGGCCAAATGGGTCAAAAGGTGTAGACATCACCTTTTGACAACATCGACTAATGATTCTTTTGCCGAGTTAAATGCTTACAGAAATAGATATCCAATGGATACCCGCATCGTTCTTAATTAGCAAATTATAAGGCAAGGTATTAAAACCGGGTAATAAGTTGATCCAAGCCAGGTACGTATTATAGATAAACTCATCAATTAGAACTTGAAGTTCTATGAGAGTTAGACAAAGTAAAAAGGACATTCGGTTACCTAAAAAGGTAAACCAAAGGATTTAAATTATAGACAGAGTGTTTTCAAAATAATCTTTGATTAAAAATGAGATTTTGGGCGTACATGGCTTAAGCAAGCCCTTCGTTGTAAAAGAATGGTTAAAAATGACCAAAACGCCCTTGTAAGCAAAATTAAGCAAACAACCATTAGAAGTTGTTTGAAAACGAGTTTTATAATCAAGATAATACTTAGAATCAGTATAATTGAGTAAGATGTAAATCCTTGGTCAAAAGACTCTATATGAGTCTTTGCCGTAAATTGATAATACGAAGGGTAAAACTCGAATTAGATAGATCGTCACAATAAAACCATCACAAATATAGATGTGATGGAAGATCATTTGATAACTAATGTGGAAATAAAATGCTAGAAAGAAATGGGTGTGAGTTATGCGTCAAAGTGCTTAAATGTCATTAACGGGTCAAAATAAGCACTTGAGTATAAGCGAGTTTGAAATGTGTAGGAAACCCGTGGTTTGAGCCAAATATGATAGATGAAATAGAAATTAGAAGATTTACGAGAATTTGGGATCAAACAAATAAGTTTGTTTGATAAATACATGAATGGGTTAAAATGGGTAAATTCTAGTTTAAGCCGAATGTATAAAAGTCTCAAAATTTATTAAGCCGGATGTCGGACTTTAACTCCATATGATGGGGAATCAAATTACAAACATGTAGGAAGAAACGGTAGGTCAATCGGATAAGCGGTTTGAAAGATACGAAAGATTTCGTGTCAAATTACGGCAAAATGGAAAGGCTGGATGCAGGGTCCACCGTAAATTACGGTGCCACCGTAATTTACGGTGGAGCTAATATGGTTACGGTGGTAACCTGCTGATTTACGGTAGAAGAATATGAACAAAGGGGTCACCATAACTTACGGTGACACCGTAAGTTACGGTGGAGATCATTTTTCAAGTTTTTGTTTTTCTTTTAAAATCAATTGTTTCCCGGACTCGTCTGGACATGATTTAAACTCCGTAAGACTAAAGCATTTCATGTTTATGAAATGTAGGTACACCTTGGGATGCCGGAAGACGATCAAGCTCCTCGAAGAACCGAACACGATAAAGACACACGCTTCCGCACATTGCCTCGTTGTAAATTTTAAACGACGAACCTGATCACATTATGTAGAATAACGTATGATATGAAAAAGTTTTAATAAACCCGTATTTCCGATGTATATGTAATCATTAATTACATGATTATTTTCCCTAAATATACGTTAAACCTTGATTTACAAGAACGGGTGTTACATTTTCGGTACAAGATACCACCATTCATCTCATAATGCAAAGCCTTGTTCTGTACCTTCCTTGCCTCTGCTTTGTTCTCATGGAGTATTCCTTCTTGCAAATACTAGATTATAGGTGTCATCCAAGATGGTTGCCCTATTTCGATCACATTCACTTGGCGCAGCAAAACCGACGGGTTTTTTAGTACTTCGATTCTTACATCTTTGGCGAGATGTTGGAAAGAAGTTGAAGCGAGCTTGCTCAAGGAATCTGCTGGTTTATTCTCTGAGCGATTGATGTGCACTACCTTGTATGACCTGAATTGTTGAAGCAACTCTTTTGCTTGATCTAAATACAAAGCCATAACTTCGCCCTTTGCGTCATATAATCCGTTGATTTGATTGGCGATCAGGAGTGAGTCAACATGCGTTTGTAGATTTTGAGCTCCCATTTTTATGGCGAGGCGCAAGCCTACCAAGAATGCCTCATATTCTGCCTCGTTGTTAGTATTCTTGAAATCCAACTTGATGGCGTATGTAAATTCATGTTTTTCAGGACTAACAAGGCGCAATCCAGCTCCTGCGCCATCTTCGTTTGAGGCCCCATCAGTGTATAGCAACCATAATCCATCGGACGTGTCTTTTATGGGAGTCTCAACAATCTCACAATCTTTGATTTTATCCTCTGGGACTTCTGTGATGAAGTCCGCTAGAACTTAACCCTTGATGGCTGGGCGTGGCCTGAACAAAATGTTGTGGCCCCCCAGCTCAATTGCCCACTTTGCTAGGCGACCTGACGTTTCTGGTTTTTGTAATATTGTGCCGATGTGAAAGTTAGTGAGTACCGTGATCACATGCCCCGTAAAATATCTGCGCAGCCTCCTGGAGGCGTGTAGCAGCGCAAGCACTAACTTTTCCATTGTTGAGTATCTCGTTTCTTGATCTGTAAGCACCCTACTGACGTAATAACTTGGAGTCTGAACTCCATCTCTCTCCACAAGCAATACCGACCCAACTGCCTTATCCGAAGAAGATAAGTACAGGATGAGTGGTTCCTTTTCGAACGGCGCGGTCAGGGTAGGGAGCTTGATCAAACACTCTTTCATTTGCTGAAAAGCGGCTTCTGCTTCAGGTGTCCATTTGAATTCTTGCTTCTTCATGCAGTTGCGCAAAGTGCTGATAAAAGGATATGACTTTTGATGGAGAGGGTGAAACCCGAGCTTTAGAGTGGTTAATTATCATGTTTTAGGTGTATTTGATGTGTTTATTTGACTGGAATGAAGTAACTATGAGATGTTGGTGATTTGTAGGTAAAATACGTAATTTGGTGCATTTACGATGGTTAAAGATGGAGTTGTGAGCTTTGGATGGGATATTGCAGCTCGAGGATGAATATTGAAGTTTGTTCGGGTGATATGAAGGCTCACGAGTGAAAGGAGTATGAAAGAACAAAGTTCAGGGGCCGTTTGGTAATTAATCAGAAGTTAACTATAGTTGAAATATTGAAGAAATAAGAGATATTGAAGTTTGAGGGGTCTCCGGATCATTAAATGAAAGATACATGATGGTTATATGTGAGAGAAGTGAAAACTTGAAGTCTAGGGACCAAAAGTGACATATGTTGAAAGTTTTATGTAGGTATTCATGGGGAGATGTTGTTTTGCGTTTTCACCCATGGTACACAAACCGTGGGTCACGATATGGGGTTGCAAGGATAAAAGAACAACAGGGAGTTTATACTGTGACCCACAGGTCAGACCTTCACCCACAGTGGAGGTAATTGTGCCAGCTCTGATGTAAACTGTGGCCCACGGTTCTGAACTGTGGGTCACGCTGTGGCAATAGGGGGCGCGAATTTGGTGATTTTTATGGGCTTTTATAAGATAAAAACCCTAGTTTCTCATTATCTATCATTCACAATCGATCCAAGGCATCAAGATACAGAAAGTTGAAGACTTTTTCACCCCAATTCCATCAAGATTCTCAATTCCATCACCGAATCAACCATGATTTCTTCATCAATTCAAGCTTTTGAAGATTCTTCGTGCGAGATGAGCGGCTAAACTTTTTGTGGTTTCCTCCGGATGGAGGGTTTGTGTAATTAGGTACTTTTATGTGTTTTTAATCATTGTAACTTGGTGATCTAAGCATCCGATGCTTTTCACCATGGATTTAATTGACTGATTGTAACTGGTTGCATTTATTTAAACCTTGATTTCTAAGCATTCAGTTCCCGAGAGTTCTAGTAATTGGGATATATTTGATATGGGATTAGGGTTTGTAATTGTAATTGATAATCATTCGATAACCTCCCGTTATGTATTGACCGGAGTACTTAGTCGTTGGTTATCACAATTGGTTAATTAGGTTAAACATTTATGTCTATGTGAATGTTTTGATTAAACACATAACTGAACTTGTTTGCAAACCTGAAATCTGGAGGAACCATCTTTTCTCCCATTGAATTAAACCACAATTTTTATTCGTTAATTTAGTTATTTCTCATAATCAAACAAACCGATCTTTCAATTTGGCATTAGTTAATTAACACTTAGCATAATAACACTTTCCACAGTCCTCCCTTGGTTCGATACCCTGCTTATTCTATACTAATAGTTTAAATAGGTTTTTGCATGTCCATAACGACAGACATCAAAATGGCGTCGTTGTCGGGGAGGCGTGCGCAAAGTGCTTAGTGTTAAGTTCTAGTTTTAGTTAAATATACAAAAATCCAAAAATAGTGTCTTTTTAGTTTGTTCTGTTTTGTTCGGATTTACGCGAGGTTTTCTTGTTTTTGTTTGTGTAGGTGATCTAGGAAGTGTATGCATCATACTTGGAATTCCGGGAAGTCATCACCATTAGTGTTCGACCCAGAGATCGAGAGAACAGTAAAGCATACAAAGCGAGTACTACATCGTGAGAACAAGATCCTACAATCACCTATACCAACATCTAAGACAATGGAGAACTTAGCAACCCCGGAGAAACAACCGCAAGACCCACTCCCACAGCAACAATTCTCACCAACACCTACCCACCCTTCACCAAATACTACCATACCAGTTTCACCACCACCACCACCACAGTCAACACAACCTACTTCTACATCTCCAGTACCATCATTCTCAACCTTTTTCCCAAACCTTGATAACATTCAACCAACTTCCACCCAAACAACATCTCTTCAATACCCAACTACAACTCAGACTGTCAATTTACAGCATTCGTCTCCTTACGTTAGAATCATTCCTGATGACACTCCATCACCGATTCAAACTCAAGCACCTAATGCAACATCCATTCCGCCAGCCACTCGACCGGTTATTTCACAGCAAAGTCAGCCAATGCCACATCTTTACAGGTCGACCATTTATGATCAAGGAAATAACTCAGGAGATTTTGATGATGGCTATGAGGAATATGATAACTACATGGGTCAAAACGAGAGACAATTGGTTAACACGGGTAGCTATGAGAGGCAAACAGTCGGATTGGGTATGACCGAGAGAGTCAATCAAGGGAACGTAGGGTATCAACAATATGTGCAACCAACGCCAATACAACAATAGATACCACAACAATATCATCAACCTGACCCACTCAATCAGCAGCCTGCTCCGAGAAGGCCGGTGGTGGACATTCCATTACCACCGCCGGTACCTCAAATGCAGGGTCAGGCAAGACCGCTGCCACGAAACCTACACCGACCGGTGATTTTACCGGAAGGAATTCCACGACGAAATAATCAAGGTCCAGTTCGAGGCATAGAGAGCCACTTCAGGCCTGCTATAGTTAACAACCCATCACCGGTTATGATCCCGCAATTACAAGGAGGGCGGTCATTCGAAGTACGAACACAATCAATATCCAGTCTGCCTAAGTTTCATGGTCACGCACATGAAGAACCATATCTACACATTGCTGCATATGATGCACGTTGCAACACAATCAACAGCCAAGGTTTCTCAGTTGATGATGTGAAATTGGTACTTTTCCAATTCACACTTGAAGACAAAGCACAGCAATGGTTTCATTCGCTACCGTCAGCTTCGATTTTCACATGGGGCGAAATGCAGCAACAATTTTTAGATGAGTTCTATACTCATTTGCGTACTAACAATGCAAGGAAGGATATTCGAGGGTTTCGACAACAGCCCGGTGAGTTATTTCACGAAGCGTTCAATCGTTTCAAAATGATGCTCAAGAACTGTCCACATCATGAGATATATTTGTGGGAGCTTATTAATACATTCCACGAAGGCTTAACAGATGAAGATGCGAGGGATGTCAATTCAATATCCAATGGTACTTTTGGAACAAATTACAAAGAGGATGATTGGGAATATTTAGAAAGAACCGCAAGGGCGTCAAAACGCAAAGCTCAATCTTCTAGAAGTGCACGACATTCGACAGTGAAAGCTGCAGACCAGTTACCAGAGACTGGGGGACCATACCCGTTGTGTGGTCATTGTGGGGATATAGGGCACATTGCTGATCAGTGCCCTAACATTATCGGTAATCTGGATGAGGTGAATATGATGCAGGGAAGTGGGAACAGGTATTCGGGTTTACAAGGAAACAACCAGTATTACCAGCCCCGGAACCAAAATAATTATCAAGGGGGTAATAATTCGGGTTTCCAACGAAATTACCAGCATAGTAATGGTCAGGTGAATAATGATATGATGGAGATGTTGAAAGCAATTCAACTTGATTTACAAAACCAAAGGCTTGAGTTACAAAACCGTGCTCAAAAGGATGAGATGCGAGATAAGGCCGTTCAATCATTAACCACACAAATGGCCCAACTTGCAACCGATGTGAAGGAGCTGAAGCAGCAACAAGGGAAGCTGCCAAGTGATACTCAACCAAACCCCAAGAATCCACAGAGCACATTGATCAGTGGGGTAAATCCAGTTCCTAATAATACTTGTTATGATAATGGTTTGTCTGCTTCGAATGTGATTGCAGGTCTAAATGAAGCGGTTGTGGAAGAAAGTGGAATCGATTTGGGGGAGCCGGTTGTCTCCATCAGAGTTGGGAAGTTCAAAATCCACAAGGCATTGCTGGACTATGGAGCAGGAGTGAGCGTGTTACCTGGTAGCTTGTATGACCAGTATGACTTCGGTCCGCTACAAGCGTGTGATAGCCTGGCCATGTTCGCAGATGCGAGTTTGAAACGACCACGAGGGGTTGTGAAGAATGTGGTCATCCAACTTGGCGAGTTTTACTACCCGGTTGATTTTATGGTGGTCGATTATGCACCATCGCTTACATACGAGCAGCCGCAGGTAGTTTTGGGTCGCCCATTCCTATATACCGCGAACCCCCAGATTGATTGTCGAAGCGGAATGGTCACCATGAGCAATAAGAATCGTAAGTTGTACTTTAATGTATTTTTAAAAACTATTTCTTACGATCATGTTAATGATGCTTGTCACACAGTTGCTACTAATGAACATGGTTCAAGTGTGACAAAGGACAGGTTAGAGGCGAGTGGATATCGAGTGAAGAAGTTAAGTGTGGGAAGGCCATTTGGTGGAGGAAAACCACCTGATGGTGGGTTTGGATGGGGTAATGAAACTGTAGTTAACCCCGACCGAAGTGAAACGATGAGCCTCCCTAAAAACTGGATGGATATGTACGGAGAGACCTGGGAGAGAAAACGTGCAGCTGATCCACCCTGAATGTCAGGTACGGTCTGGCTGAAGACCTAAAACTTAGCGCTCTCGGGAGGCAGCCCGAGGATGTAGAGTATTGTACTTTGGTTTGGTTCGTTTTGGTGTGGTTGTGTTTTGACAAGTTCTTGATTCAATCATCACGGATGCAACAATTCAAGTGTGGGGATGTTTTGCAACATCCCCGGTGAGATATCAAAGAATCTATGGAATGCGTCTATTCTGGTTAAAGCACAACAGCAGCATCACTACAGACACATGATCAGGTGCATGTGTTTATCTATCTTACTTTGTTTTTGGTGTGTTTTGTTGTTTTTGGTGGTGTAAACTTTTGTTTTGTTTAGGGGATGTGTTTTGGTTGTTTTGTTCTGAGTTAGCCGCTCATTTAGGATTGTTGGTTTGTTTTCCCGGGCTATATTTTAAAAGCACCATACATTGGGGACAATGTACACCAAGTGTGGGGATGGGGGAGCCTGGGAAAAGGTTTGAGGATCAAAGCTTTGAAGTGATTGAAAAGTGGTTGAAATCGATGAAAATTGAAAAAATTGGAAATTTTGAAAATTTTAAAAATTTTTCATCACCTTAAGCATGCTAAGTGGATACAAAAACCTGAAGTTTCAATCACTAATAGGCTTCTTACCGGCAGTAGACTAGATTAGTCCCTTGTCATGGTCATTCCTTTAAGTTTCATGAGAGTAGGTTTGACAAGTGTTTTATAGGAAATGAGTTGAAAAGAGATGTCTATATAGGGGTAACATGTTTTTAATTGCATATGCTACATGTCGTCAACCTTTTTACCTTTTCTTGGTGAGATCTTGAGCCTGTAGACGGTATACATTATATAATGAATTCGTTTGTTGAGTGCAGGCTACGTGTTATTCTGTGTTAGAACTTGTGTGATTCGATGCATGCTGAGACTGTGGGTTTGCATGTGCACATAGATGATAAAGGCATTAGGATTCCCTGTTACACCCTTTGTGTTTGTGTTTCTGTTGTGTTATTCACCAATTTCCCTTAGTAGCCCTGTTGAGCCTAACTATCTTTCATTTGTTCGCCCATTATCTACTGTGAAAAACCGACCGTGATGATATTGCTATGAAAAAAAAAGAAAAAAAAAGAAAAAAAATATAGAAAAATATGTGAAAAATGAAAAGAAAAGAACAAAAATAGAAGTATTGTGAATATCGTATGTGTTCTTGGGTAGAAACCAACCCAATAGTATAAGTTGAGTTGGAATAAAGTTGTCACGGTTTAGTTATTGTTTGTGAGCCAATTAGAAAAGAAAACGAATCCAAAAATAATTTCCTGCCTTTATCCTAAGCCCAAAACCCAAAAGTCCTTTTGATATGTGCCGTGTTAGACGATACAGTGGAGGTGTGATTGTCGTACAAGCCTATGATTGCAGGATTTCATGTTTGCTTTTTGAGTATTTTATATACTAGTACATTACACGCTAGTCCAGATATTAACCAGAGAGGAGAGTACATTGTGAGGGGTGTGTAGCATGTGTTTAATTGTAAACATGTTAGTTTTAGATAGACAAGTCTTAAGTTTTTGAAATTGCATCATTTACTTGTCAGACTGTCAATCTCGATTGTGTCAGTCTATGGGATGGGTATGACTTGGGACTGAACAGGTTGAACTGGTTAAGAGGTTTAGAGGTGTTGTTGCCATGGTGACTAGTTCCAGTTGGTTTGCTTGGGGACAAGCAAAGGCAAGTGTGGGAATGTGATGGAGAGGGTGAAACCCGAGCTTTAGAGTGGTTAATTATCATGTTTTAGGTGTATTTGATGTGTTTATTTGACTGGAATGAAGTAACTATGAGATGTTGGTGATTTGTAGGTAAAACACGTAATTTGGTGCATTTACGATGGTTAAAGATGGAGTTGTGAGCTTTGGATGGGATATTGCAGCTCGAGGATGAATATTGAAGTTTGTTCGGGTGATATGAAGGCTCACGAGTGAAAGGAGTATGAAAGAACAAAGCTCAGGGGCCGTTTGGTAATTAATCAGAAGTTAACTATAGTTGAAATATTGAAGAAATAAGAGATATTGAAGTTTGAGGGGTCTCCGGGTCATTAAATGAAAGATACATGATGGTTATATGTGAGAGAAGTGAAAACTTGAAGTCTAGGGACCAAAAGTGACATATGTTGAAAGTTTTATGTAGGTATTCATGGGGAGATGTTGTTTTGCGTTTTCACCCATGGTACACAAACCGTGGGTCACGATATGGGGTTGCAAGGATAAAAGAACAACAAGGAGTTTATACGGTGACCCACATGTCAGACCTTCACCCACAGTGGAGGTAATTGTGCCAGCTCTGATGTAAACTGTGGCCCACGGTTCTGAACTGTGGGTCATGCTGTGGCAATAGGGGGTGCGAATTTGGTGATTTTTATGGGCTTTTATAAGATAAAAACCCTAGTTTCTCATTATCTATCATTCACAATCGATCCAAGGCATCAAGATACAGAAAGTTGAAGACTTTTTCACCCCAATTCCATCAAGATTCTCAATTCCATCACCGAATCAACCATGATTTCTTCATCAATTCAAGCTTTTGAAGATTCTTCGTGCGAGATGAGCGGCTAAACTTTTTGTGGTTTCCTCCGGATGGAGGGTTTGTGTAATTAGGTACTTTTATGTGTTTTTAATCATTGTAACTTGGTGATCTAAGCATCCGATGCTTTTCACCATGGATTTAATTGACTGATTGTAACTGGTTGCATTTATTTAAACCTTGATTTCTAAGCATTCAGTTCCCGAGAGTTCTAGTAATTGGGTTATATTTGATATGGGATTAGGGTTTGTAATTGTAATTGATAATCATTCGATAACCTCCCGTTATGTATTGACCGGAGTACTTAGTCGTTGGTTATCACAATTGGTTAATTAGGTTAAACATTTATGTCTATGTGAATGTTTTGATTAAACACATAACTGAACTTGTTTGCAAACCTGAAATCTGGAGGAACCATCTTTTCTCCCATTGAATTAAACCACAATTTTTATTCGTTAATTAAGTTCTTTCGCATAATCAAACAAACCGATCTTTCAATTTGGCATTAGTTAATTAACACTTAGCATAATAACACTTTCCACAGTCCTCCCTTGGTTCGATACCCTGCTTATTATATACTAATAGTTTAAATAGGTTTTTGCATGTCCATAACGACAGACATCAACTTTGCAGCGTGATTTGAGAGAAATCAGTTAAGCGCGGCTAGGCGGCCGGCCAACCTTTGCATCTCTTTGATTGTTCGCGGCGATGGCATCCGCTCTATGGATTGAACTTTCTCTAGATTAACTTTAAAACCGCCATTTGTAACCACGAAGCCCAAGAATTTGCCTTCCTCCATACCAAAGGAACATTTGGCTGAATTTAACTTCATATTCACACTTCTCAGAGAGTTGAATGTCTTCTCTATATCTTTTAACATCTGGTCCTCCTCAGGACTTTTGATCACGAGATCGTCGATGTAAACCTCTATATGTTTCCCAATATCGTCAGTAAAGATTTTATCCATCAGACGCTGGTATGTTGCTCCAGCGTTTTTTAGGCCGAACGGCATCTTTGTGTAACAGAAGATCCCGAGGTCGGTCCGAAAAGCTGTCTTGTCTTCGTTCTCAAGCTTCATTTGAATCTGATGATACCCCTTGTAACAATCCAAGAAACATTTCCATCTGTATGGTGCGAGAGAGTCTATCTTTTTGTCGATCTCAGGAAAAGAATAGTAATCTTTGGGGCATGCC
Organism: Helianthus tuberosus; assembly: GCA_030545235.1. Lineage (NCBI taxonomy): Eukaryota > Viridiplantae > Streptophyta > Magnoliopsida > Asterales > Asteraceae > Helianthus > Helianthus tuberosus. Next base: position 2,437,087 of record CM060422.1, on the reverse strand, counting down.
TTGTTGAGATCGGTATAATCGACGCACATTCTCCATCCTCCATTAGACTTCTCCACCATCACGGGGTTTGTTACCCAACTTTGATATCGCACCTCTCGCAGTATGCCTGCTTTTAGCACTTCACAGGCTTGCTCATTCATGGCTTTGGTTTTATCCGCCCCTAGGCTGCGCATTCTTTGAACTTTTGGCTCGACGGAGGGATAGGTGTTCAAACAGTGTTCAGTGACGTCGCGCGGGACACCGGTTATATCTGCCGGAGTCCAGGCGAAAATGTCCATGTTCCTGAACAACAGTTGCTTGAGGTGCGTTCTGATGTTTGGTGAGATTGCGTGGCCAATCGTCACCGTTTGCTCTGGGTATTTACGGTTTAGAACCCATTTTTCTGGTTCAGTTGTTGAAATTTTTGCCGCTTTTGCTGGGCGCACATCCTTTGCTGACATCACCTCTTTCTTTGCATAGATAATCGCCACCCCCGTCTCGGTTGGAAACCCGATAGCTGAGTGGGGCGTGGAGGTTACCATGTTTAGCTCTCCCTGGGTTTCTCTCCCAATCAAAATATCATGCCTGGATTTGACAGGCATCACCATGAAGTTGACATTTGTGGTTCTTGAATGCTTCCCGTCAGACAGCGTGACGGGGAAGCTGATTTGCCCTAATGGAAAAACCATTTCGTTGCAGAATCCTGACAAAGGATAATCAACTGGCTCAAGTCTCGCTTTATCTTCCTCATCAAACTGATTAAAACACTGCTCGTAGATGATTTCGGCTGTTCTTCCCGGGTCAATGAATATGTATTCTGTTTCATAATGACCGATAATACCGGTAATGACAACAGAGCGTGTGGCGCGAGGACCCCCGCGTACTACCGGGAAGATGACATGTTGCTCTTGCCATGCAGGTTCGTAAGGGCGTTTGCCTTTATCTCTTGCGCTGTATCTTGGTCCGTTGACCATGTGAGTTTCCAGGCGCCTGACTTTCTTTTGGCCTCTATCGTCATGGCGCTGGATCTGGCGTGTTTCTTTGCGCACGTTTTTCACCAGGTGGCTTAACTTTTCACTTTTTAGCGCTTTCTCGATCTCTTGTCGTAAGCTGATACAGTCATCTGTCAGATGACCTGTATCCTTGTGAAAATCGCAGTACAGGTTCGGGTCTTGCCCCTTCTTGTTTGTCATAGGCCTTGGAGCCTTGAAATCATGGTTCTCCGTCATTAGCATCTCTTTTGGTGTTTTTGTGAGCGGAGTCCAGTGCTTTTCTCGGTTTTCATCCCTGACTGCCTTTCGATACCCAATTCTATCGATTGTTTCCAGCGCGTCCTCTCTGTAGCGCGATCTTTCCTCATAACCACTTGATTTTCCAGATTTCCAATCGTGACTTTTGCTCTTGTTGCGCTTGCCGTAGTCGCGCGAGCTTATCTTCGAAAAGCGATCTTCGGTGTATGAGCTCTTGGCTCCAGCTAGCGATTCCTCAGTTTGCGCTACTATTTTTGTGGCTTCCATCAGCTTACTCCATTCTTTGGGCATGCCATCTTTTCCGGTGATGGTTCTGATGAGACTATCACATCGAATAGCTTTCTTAAAGTGAGCGCGCATGAGTTGTTCGCTTACACCACCGATCTCTAGACACTCCTTGTTAAAGCGAGTGATGAAGTCTTCTAAACCTTCGTTTTCTCTCTGCCAGATATCTGTTACTTCAGACGTATCTCGTTGATAGCGTCTTTGCTGGCTGAAGTGGTTTACAAACTGAGTTCTGAAATCAACCCATGAACTGATTTTTCCAGGCGGAAGGCTGTCGAACCAAGCGCGAGCAGCCCCAGTAAACGTCTGGATAAACAAATGACACCACATTGGCATATTCCATCCTCCCATACAACCAACGCTTGTGAATACTCTGACATGGTTGTCAGGATCAGTTAAACCATTGAATTTTCCCACTGTTGGGGGTAGCTTTTCTCTTGAAAGTGGTGCCAAAGCAATCTTTGGGATAAACTTCGAGTGTTCTGCAGCTTCAGCTGGTCTATAGGCGAGGCTGAAGTCTCGCTCTGCTTCTTCGCTGTATGCAATGCGCTGCCTTGGCTTGTAATTTTCGTGATTCCGCTGCAAACGGTTGAAGACTGAGGATCCTTCGTCATCTTGCCAAGTTGGGTCATTTGGGTCTGTGTCACCCCATTCGTTATTCAAATTGCGCGGCCTGAGCCGGCTATGAATTGGACCCCTTTGAACGTTTGACGGATGGTCGTAATAGCTTTCAGTCTATGCCCGTGTGTCGCGCGTGTCTTGCACGCTTGGTCTTCTTAGGGGAGGAGGCCTGTTCATTCTTCCTTGAAAGTTTTGTCGTGGTGGCATCTGGCGCGCCCCCTGACTAGGACCCGTAGGTGTAACAAAAGATGGTTCTGCTTGTAAGACTGCTTGCTGTGCGCTCAAAGATTGATATGCCGCATTGATGGTAGCAATTTGTTTGGCGTACCAAGAGGCTGGAGTTTCGCCTTCTGGCAGCCCTAATAGCGCCGAAATGTTCTGAGGTGGAGCTGGGTTTGAAGGGCCAACGACGTGACTTACTGGGGTTACCGTTTGAGTGATGCGAGTGGCACTCGCGCGGGGTCCCCCAGTATTGGTTACTTCAATTTCACTGATTTCTTCTACATGTTGGTCTTGGACATTTTGGTTGTCCTCCCCTAACACTGCGTTAGAGTTTGTTCCAAAACCAAAATCAGGAATGATTCTTTGACCAACCATGATCGAAGGACAAACAACTTAGAAAACTCAGAAAAAGAAGATGAAAGTGAATTTGCAAAAAACCGATGGGCGCCAATGAAGAAACACGTAACTAATTTTAAGGTTAATTAGTTTGATTTATGTTTCTACCATAGTGGTTAATCTTCTTATAACTTTCTGAGCTCCTTAATGATCCGAGAATCCTGCAAAACAGAACACCGTTAGCTCGTTAAGAGGGGAATATGGGGGTTTCCCTCTTAACCAGACTCCGACGTGAGAATAAGTAACTGTTTTGAGGAGATAAATGTGTGTTAAGAGTGAGAGTAGAGAGAATATAATGTTTAACATGTGAACTGAGGTCTCTATTTATAGCCGGAGAAGTGTAAGAGGATGTGGGCTGATGGGCCTTGGGCCGGAAGGCGACAACATAGAGGATATGCTCTTTGTCTTACTGGTGTTGACCGTTAGTGTCTTCTAGAAGCTCTTCGGTGCTGGCGCACCGTGATTGGAGCCACGTGTCACTGTTGTCGGCCTTGTTGCCCCTCTGCCATTAGTAGGTAAGTGGAGATCGTGGGGCAGGTGTCGCCGCCCCCTGATTGGTGCCACGTAGGCGTCCTTATGTACTTTCTGTCTCATGCACGTCAGACGATCGTGGAGCACGATTGAGCACAGTCTGATGGACGCGGATTGACTCTTTCCTTCTGCCACTTGTACCTTTGGTACCTTCTGACGTGGCCTTGCGCTATAGTCCTCGCGCGACCTTTGTTGAACACGTAACAAGCCCGCGCAGGATTATAGGTGTTGGAGGCTCTTATTCAGAATGCTAAGTGTTGAATTTGATGCTCTTTTTTGTTTGGGCCTCGCGCGAGGTCAGTCCTGCGCGCGACCTGAATGAAGGTTTGCACGGCTTTTTGGGACGATACCCCTTCACTAAGTTTTATTTGTTACACTTTTGGTTTTCTACTAGTTACCGACTATTAATATAGATGGTCATTAGAATGTCCATCTATATTTAGAGTTGAGAGTTTTAAAGCAAACAATATACTCCTTTTTCAAAAAACAAACAAAAAACATATATAAATTTAAGGAAAAATTACAAATTTTGTCCTTTATCTTTATAGTACTTTACAGGCGGTGTCCTTTTTCAAATGTTGACAGGCGGTGTCGTTTATAGGGAATTTTGTTGCAAGTTTTGTCCTTTGAGCCTAACTCAGTTAGATTTTTTTTGTTGAATCTGATTACCCAAGGGTATTTTAGTCTTTTTACTTATTTAAAGGACAAAACTTGTAATTTATTCTTTAAAAAATATTTCAAAAAAAATTATATATCTGAAATCAAATTACCCTAACAATCAGATCTAAAATCAAATTACCACCACTGCCGATCAAACACTGTCACCACAAGCCTCCACCAAACCACCATTAACAACCTTACAACCATCAACTGATGAGATAAACTATGGATTTTATACACAGAAGAACCAATTTAAAGCTAAATAATGAATGGATTTAAACAAAGATAAACCAATTTAAAGCTAAATAATGAAATTACATAATCGGATTCCTGAAACAAAGACATGATAGTTGACTTTCCAAAGTCATACAAACAACTATCCAACATCTATAGCATACCAAACTCAATCCAAAGCCTACAAAAACCAAATCTATACAAAACGATCGATCAATATGCAGATCTGGAACACGAAACCAAAAGGGGAAATAATACCGGAGTCGTCGAGGGTTTCGTGATGGAACCATAGATCGGTTAGAGATATGATGCGTACACGTCGTTGAACCATACAAACTGCCAAATCAAGGTCATCGGAACACCACTATTTTCCGCCAGATTCAAGGTCGTCGGAGGTCTAGATGAGTGCAGATCTGTAAGCCGCCCATCCCTCGTGTGTATGAGTGCAGATCTGTAAATCGCTGCACATTTGACTCCCACCATCAAATTCTTTGACGAAATCCGAAGAACGGAGTGGTCGCTGGAGTGGTGCTGACCGTATCAACTCTCTCTCCAACGGAGTGGTCGCTGGAGTGGTGGTTGTTTTGGCGGCGTAAGGCGGTGAAGATGGTGGCGAACCGGATACTCTCGAAACAAAAAGGGGGCTAAACGTATCATCCTCCATTATATAAAACAAGCAACAGATCTACCAAATTCGTTGTGCCCTCTTATACTCTCAACTGTCAGTGGTGGATCAACAAAACCACCACAAGATCTGAAACCTAATCTTCCGAAATCTCTGCAACTATGAAGGTGATCGACAAGATTCTGGAGTCCACAACCCCCTTTTTGCAGAGTATGTTATAATAATAATAATAATAATAATAATAATAATAATAATAATAATAATAATAATAACAATAACAATAATAATAAAGAGGTAAAAAGACTAAAATACCCTTGGGTAATTAGATTTAACAAAAAAATCTAACTAGGTTAGGCTCAAAGGACAAAACTTGCAACAAAATTCCCTATAAAGGACACCGCCTGTCAACATTTGAAAAAAAGGACACCGCCTGTAAAGTACTATAAAGATAAAGGACAAAACTTGTAATTTTTCCTAAATTTAACCCTCTTAATGTAAGAAAGTCCCAACCCCCTCTCGCTTGTCGACCTCATCTCTTTCCCCTCTAGCCTCTTCATCTTCTTAGGCGACCACGGCCTAGAAAGTGTTAGACAAACGTCATCAATCGAATGCAACCGTAAACAATAATCAACCAAATAAAACCATAATCAATCGAAGTAAATCGTAAAAAAAATGACCAATTTAAATACCGATAAAGAAGGAGTGAACTCAATAAAAAAATTACCCACCATGTTCATCTTCTTCATAACAACGATCGATGGTGGCTAATTGCCCTTCCTATACTGGTTGCCTAAGCTTTTTTCGATCTGATATTAACACCTCACCACCAGGGGCGGACCCAAGTGTCTTGGTGGGTGGGTGGACACACCTCTTGAAAAAAATTAGTGTATTTTTTAGACAAAACACCCTACCGCACCATTTGAAAATATGGTTGAACCTCTGATTCGCACTCCTAGCAAATAATTCATGGGTACGCCACTGGTCACCACCGGGATTAACTACCACTGCAATGAACATTCACAAATTTGACCATTTGTGATTAAAAAATTCCCAAGTATAATCGTTTTAAGTGTGTAAATGGACAAACTTTCATAGAAGTGGTAAAAATCGGAATCCGTATATTTGTTTTTTTAAGACTAAAGGGTATGGGGAGGCTCATCCCCATGAGGATGAGCCGCCACGTAGACGCCACATCACCGGCTCGTGTGGGATGAGCCTCCATGCTTTTTGAGGGGGGTGGAGGATGAGCCTACCCCACGTAATTTTTTATTGTTTAACTTTTATTTGTTTAACTTTATAAAAACTATTCAACATTTAAATAAAAATAAGACATAAAGGAAGATAATAAAATCCATTACATAACATAAATAAAAATTACATAACCTAAAAAAAATTACGCTACCTAAAATTTGTAAAAAAAGACTAGATTTAAAAATTTAAAAAAATTACACTACTCGTCTTCGTCTTCGTCACCGTCCGCTACGTTAACGTTGTTCCAAATATGTTCTACCAAATCCTGTTGAAGGTTTGCATGCGTGAAGTCGTTGGTTAGCGAGAACGAGTTTAAATCCTGTTGTGGCGGATCTACCGGGACAGTATTCCCGATAGATGCATTCTCATCATACTCACAAATTGCCCGACCTTCGTCTTCAATAATCATGTTATGGAGCAAAATGCAAGCGTACATACAAAGGCGCAACCTCTTCGGTGTGAAAGCACGTGCCGGTTGTTCAAGGATGGCCCATTTTTTTCGTAAGACACCAAAAGCACGTTCGATGTCTTTTCTTGCAGCTTCTTGACGCTTGGCAATTTTTTTCCTTTTTTCGTCATCAGGATATGGAATAGTCTTCACAATTGTAGACCAAGACGGATATATCCCGTCAGCAAGATAATACTCACGTCTATACTCAACCCCAGAAACTGTAAAACGGGTGTCCGGACCGGTTCCATTAACGACATCGGTAAAGATCGCCGATTGGTATAACACATTGAGGTCGTTGAGTGAACCAGGGAGACCAAAGAAAGAATGCCAGATCCACAAATCTTGTGATGCCACGGCTTCAAGTATCACGGTTGGATAGCCGTGATCACCGCGAGTATATTGGCCGTGCCACGCAGTCGGGCATCTATGCCACGCCCAATGCATACAATCAATACTACCGAGCATTCCCGGAAACCCGTGCCGTGCTTCATGAGCTTGGTACAACTGCTGAACATCATACACGTTTGGTTTACGCAAATATTTTTTGCTATAGAGTTTCACCACATTACGGCAAAACCCATACAAACATTCCCGCGTAGTTCTTGCCGACATTTGTAAGTACTCGTCCAAAGCGTCGGCCACTATCCCGTACGCCAGTTGGCGAATGGCCGCAGTACACTTTTGTAACGTGGTGAACCCTTCATAATTTCGAGCATCGGGTCGTTGCGTGAAAAACGGGTCTAGCCCCGCCAAATCATCAGCAATCCGTGTGAATAACCGACGACTCATTCGGAATCTGCGCCTGAATATCTCGGCATTGTAAAGGGGTGCATCCGAAAAATAATCGTTCACCAATTTCTCGTGCGCTCCTTGGCGGTCTCTGTTAATCCGTATTCGTCTGGTAATAACGCTTTCAGACGAGACGTCTTCCTCTTCCTCTTCGTCTTCCTCTTCCTCCTCGATAAGAATCTCCGCCGCCCGTAGCACAGCGTTTGCGAAAAACATCTCCTCTTCCTCATCCGAAGACGAGGACCACCAAGAATTAGATGCCATTGTGGATGAAAAGGTAATTTTTTTTTTTTATAAAAGTGGAGAGAAAATGGTATAAAAATGAGAGGGTTTTGGGTTGAAAGTAGGGATGAGCATATCGGTATCCGATACCGAACCGATACCGATACCGCCAAATACCGATCCCGAATTTCACCCAAACTAGGTACCGATACCGATACCGAAACATGTCGGTTAGGTATCGGTATTATACCGTATTTTGAGGGTCGGTATCGGTATAATACCGATACCGTACCGTACCGATACCGAAAACGCCAAAAAGTGGATACCGATCGGGATCGGTACGGGATCGGGATCGGTACGGGATCGGTATGGGATCGGTATTCGGTGGCATATGCTCATCCCTAGTTGAAAGTGGGGAAAAATGGTGAAAATGTGAGTGTTTTTATAGAAAAATAGAATATTTTTTTATTAAAAATAGCCGTTGTGTAACGGCACTTTTTTGAAAATGGTGAACATGTGGCCCGTCTTACCCGGCTGTGGGGAGCCGCTTGTGCCGAGCCGAGCCTCAGGGGGGCGGTGTGGGGGACCGGCGCCGGTCCTAGCCGGGCCTCAGCCGGCCCCATACCCTTTAGTCTAACTGTTAAGGGTATTTCATAATTTTCACGTATAAGGAATTTTAACTGACATTCATTTCATGGACCATCACTAGAGACCTAGAGTGTAATAAATGCAACTTAAGGAAACGGAAAATGGGTTCGTGATGGATTGGTGTAAATGGGTTCCCGCCAAATGCAACATTCACGCGTGGAGATTGGCATTGGACAGAATTCCTACCAGAGAGGCTCTAAAGAGAAGAAACATTCAGTTTGGAGATTCGGTCTGTCCTTTCTGTTTCTCGGCTGAAGAATCCTCCTTACATCTTTTTACTGGATGCTTGGTGGCGTCTAATGTTTGGAGCGGCATCAGTCTATGGTGTAAGATCCCGCACATCCTTGCGTTTTCTACTAAGGACCTTCTAGGAATACATAAGGAGTTGAGAGCTTCGGAAAGAAAAAAAGAAGCGATTCAAGGTATAATTATCATTGCCTGTTGGAGTATTTGGAAAGCGAGGAACAACGTGATTTTCTTTAATAAACCGAGCCGTATAGATAGTATTCTTTGCGAGATTAAAGCTACGGGCTTTCTTTGGTTCTCTACTAGATCGAAACATAAAGGGATAGAATGGGGTGATTGGTGTTCGTTTGTAAATATGTAATTTTTTGTCCGTGTCTGTTTGGGCCTTCCCGGTTTGGGTTGGTTTGTTGTTTTTAATGAAGTACAGCTTTCAAAAAAAAAAAAAAGGAAAAATCGCCAATAAGCATGTCATTGATACTATCCATGTAATTATTTCTTATGTTTACTTTATATCAATTATCTTTTATAAAGTTACTACAAGTAAAATCAAATATTAAGGTATAATGATGCTATATGTACTTGTTGCAATGTTGCCGGCTGCCGTTGATTAAAAAAACAGGTTGTTCTTATTAAAACATATGCAACTTACATGTAATTGTGTATATGTTGTTTTGTTTTTGTCGCTGATTGGTTTAGGTCTTGATTGGTAATTATTTCAGAATGTTTCTGCATTATTGAATCAATCATTCAACATTTCAAATGATACATTGATACAATTAGTACATGCACATATATTTATAGAGTTAGGTTCATTAAGGAACAATCTCTGTGATTGTGAACACTAGTGAATTAATCCTAGTCATTGATTATCAATACACAAGTGTAAATCAATGGCCATAATTTGATGATGAAAATCAATGAACAGGATTTGTTCACTCAGTTCACAAATACACTAGTGTTCACTCTAGAACTCCACCTTTTATTTATAAGCCATATTTATGAATGCAAAGGGTCATCAGAAATATGTTTAATTAAAATCAAACCACTTATATAACGCAGGGCCGGATATAGCTTGAGACGCTACCCCTTAACGCTCTGGCGTTAGTGTAAATTTTGGAAAAATAATTGACGCTTTTTAGATTTCGTTACCCCTATAGAAAAGAAAAAAAATTGAAACGTTGCCCCTTAATGTTTTTTTCTAGATCTGCCACTGTATAACCTGATGTCTTAATGGTTTCCTTTCAAAACCGAAACTAAAACGGACAAGTATCTGCTAATGTGGCGCAAGCCCACTTGGTATCAGGTTCAAACTTGATGGGTGTTACAGATTTTCAAACTACAAACTAATTAGTATAAAGTAAAGTGAGAGTAACATTTGCCGTTAAAATAAACGAACAAGTTTATAATTTATAATTATAATTAATTTATATAAATATTCAAATATTATATCATCACATCAACTTTTAGGTCATAAAATGAATTAAAGTCCAAGTTGGTCAACTATAACACAGAGAAATTTTTTTTTTTTTTTTTTTTTTTTGGAACGACGGAATTATCAACAAACGGACGACCGTCTACTACCGCGCAGGTAGCACCCAGACCCCACATTCCCGGCAGAAATGGGTGTGTGGCCTTAGGGAACCCCCAAGAAAATTTCCCGGCCTCCACCACATGATGGAAGTTGCATCCCTACCTAGAGCGGACACTCTAGGCTAGTTTGCACGGTAATAGAAAACTTGGGCGGACGCTCGGAATCGAACCCGCGCCATACGGCACAAATCCGACCTTCATCGCGGTCCTGGCCACTGGGCTAGAGCCAGTGGTTATAACACAGAGAATATTAATAGTCTGTGTTTGTGATATGATTCGTACAATAATATTTAATCTAAGAATATTAATATTTTTTCGATTAAATTATGCATAAAAAATTAGACTAGAGGGTATGGAGAGCTCCATCCCCATGAGGATGGGCCGTCACATAAGCGCCACATCACCATCCCATGGAGGATGGGCCTCCTTCACTTTTGAGGGGGGTGGAGGATGGGGCTACCCCACCTAAATATTTTATTTTTTCTAAAAAAAAAAAAAAACATTTCCGAAAAAAAAAAAACCTATGACGTCCATTTTTTCTTCACCTCTTCCTTCACCCTCCGATACACCTCTCGTTCATCCTCCGGAACCGAGTCGAGATCCAACCTCATTATCCTAAAATCTTCCGCTCGAGCATAGTCGGCCGACACGTTTTTCTTGTGACTATATTTTTTGGCCACAAAGTCTTTAAACGAACGGAACTCGGAAATCAACTCGTCCATTTTCGAAGACGCATTCGAGCTGCCACCTCCACCCGAGCCGCCCCCTCCACTCGAGCCGGTCCCTTTGCGCTTTCCGGCCGCCTCTTTTTTTGCTTTGTCCCTTCCGCCGGGACGTTCGATCTCGTGAGCGGGCAACACATCCTCGTCATATATCGGGTCGTCGTTTATGTCGATTTGACAACGAGCGGTGGAGCCTCCCGCACTATAACTTCCGGACTCGGAAGTTTTAGTCCGTTTGGCGGTTGCGACCTCATTTGGAACCGGCGCCCATTTAGTTTCTTTCTTTAAAATGTTCCATGCTCGGAGGTGCGGGAAAGGCGCCGGATTTTTTGCTTCCCATTTAGCCATCGCAAGGTTAAGAACGTCCTCGTCGCTACTCCCACTAGGACGATTGATGTAAAGTGGGTTATAATACCCGCAAAAATCATTCACGACCTTGTTCATTTTCCGCCACTTGCCCGATGCGGAATCGAGGTCACGTATCGGGCCTTGCCCCATAAGCTCGTTAAATCTATCCGTACATGCCTTCCAAAAACTAGAACCCGTTTGATTGTTCCCGAAAATTAAAAAAAAATTGCATTAGTAAAAACTAAAAAATAAATCTTTTTAAATTTAAATTAAAAAAAATTAACTTTGGTTCATACCGACAATCGGGCAAGTTGAGGCCTTAACATACGCAATTGCTAGCGCCTCCTCCTCTACTTTTGTCCACTGTCTCGGTTTTGCTCTCCAACCGCTTTTTTTTTTGCGGTGTCGGGTTCGGTTTCAACCGCCTTCCCCTTCCCCGTGTTTTTTTTTTGCGCTTGAGTTCTTTAAGTGGCGATTCGGGGACGACTTCATCATCATCGTCAAGTTGAACCGAGGGTTGCGGTTGGGAAGTTGCGATTGGAATTGATCAAGTTGAACCGAGTTGCGTTGCATGAATTGTTGGAGTGCTTGGTATTGTTGCATTTGTTGAACTTGGGACATTTGGGAGAAGGCGTTAGGTGATTGTTGGAAACCCGAAAACGTAAATTGTGGAGACCCCCACGAAGGATCCATAGTCAGAGTGTAAGCGGGACTCGAAAAAAAGTTAGGTTGGTTCGGGTTGGGATTGTTCGGGTTGGGGTTGTTTGAGTTGAATGAATTCATGATTGTATAAAAAATGGGAGTGTTTTTAAAAAAAATGGATGGGAATGGGAGAAGAATGGAAGAAATGGATGAGAATGATATAAAAAATGGATGAAATTGATATATATTTAAAGTGAAAAAGTAATTTTTATTTATTAAATCTAGCCGTTACAAACGGCTATTATTTTGAAATTGGGCCCGTCGACTTCGTCTGTAGGGAGTCGGATACGCCGGGACGGAAGCAGGGGGCGGTGTGGGAGACCGGCGCCGGGCCTCGCCGGACCTAAGTCGGCCCCATACCGCTTAGTCTTAAGGGTAGTTAATTGCATGTATTGAAAAGCTTCCGGTTATCTTCCACAGCGGGCCCACAACTCACATGAAATAAAAGGTGATTATGTCGCACGTGGTGGTGATGTACACAGATGACATGACGTTAAAATGGTTTTCAACTTGTATAAATTTAGATATGTCATTAATATTATATTTTATTATTAATGTACGTCAAGTCTGTGAAAACTGGTCTAAACCAACCAAAATAAAGTGATTCCGTTTGATTTTTATTTGAAGAAATTTTAGAATGTGTCGTCTAGACTGACCGGGGTGTGGTATACCGCCTTAGCCATATCATCGTCGTTAGCACTTAGCGCCTCTCCCCTATTTTCCAGACGCCAAAGGGGGGCGCCGTTGATCCGCCGCTAGCCTGATGGTCCCTATTCACTTTACCGTTGACAACGGTAATATTATTAAAAAATTAACTTTTATTTATAAAATTTCACACTATATATATCCTACCATTTTTACTCAAACCATATCATTTCTACCATCTATTCTCCATAAATTTTATAAATTCTATCATACTCACACAATGTTTCCCAACAATCGATTTTGGGGTAATTTAGCAAACAACGAGCAAGAAGAACGATACCAAAGAGATCCGCGAACGGGTGACATTGGGTTTTTATTTTTATTTTTAAGTAGTTTGTAATCATTTATTTATTTTATTGAAATTGTGTTTTTTAACATTTTGGTTTAAATAAAAATGCTATACAAATTTAAAAATACAAATTATAAATAAAACAAATAATTAGATAATCATGACAGAGGCTTTAAACCATTGCAAGAATGTTAAAGTAATGAACTTTAAAGCCCTCATACGAGGTGACGCCTAGCTGACGCTAACTTGGCATAATAAAATCTCTAGAAGCTTTAAACCACAACCTGCCTTAAAATCCTTGAATTCAAGTCAAAACACCAAAAAAATAGGCTATGTGAGTTTGTCTGTTGGCTAAGCGACTTGATCATCAGGGAACCCGTTTGTTCCACCCATGCCATTGTCTTATCTTTGAAAATTATGATCATAAATAATTGAGGAAAATAAATAATCCAAATCAATAAAGTCCTTCAAATTCAGGGGGGGTGATGGACAAAAGAAAAAAAACTATCTTATTTATTTTATCTGTGAATCAGGGGAGGGGGGGGGGGGGGGGGGGGGGGGGATTGGACAAAAGAAAAAAAAAACTATTTTATTTATTTTATATGTGAATATGAATATCCATTTTCTAAACAATTTGACATAAAAAAAAGATAACAAAAAACCCAAAACCAACACAAACACACTTGTCAAACTGATTGTACATTGAAAATAGTAATCAAGAACCCACTTGGTACTGGTTGGAGTGACAAAAATTGTTGAAATTAATCACGGAACTGAAATATCAACACCAAAGAACGAAGAACCAGTCAATTTGTATTATTGAATGCTGAATGGGACTACAATAATTAAAAATGAATTAGAAACGGAAATGAATTGATGAACCCTTGTCTCTTTGTTTCTTTATGTATGAATTTACCTCCATATGGAAGAGTTATGCTAGAAAACGTCCAAGACATAACTCCAAATGTTATACTCACCCGGCATGTTGCGGGGTGATGATGTGACAAGGACAGAGATAGAAAGGGATCATACACGCTTGAGTGGGGTGTTGTTGCGGGAACCTGACAAGTGACACCGCATGAGGAGTATGAACAAAGAAGGGGACGAAGCGAGCATGGTGAGTATAACACTCTTCACTTAGAGGCTGTTAGGCAATCTCTGTGTCAGTAAGTGTTGAACAAGTAACATGTCTGACTGGGTAAGGGACTCTGAACTAGTAAGTGTTGAGCGAGTAAGAGTACGCCGATGTGGTAGTGGAGGAACTGGTGGTTGGTTGAGGAGGTGGTGCGTGAGTGGCTGGGTGAAGGTTATGAATACAAGTGAAGAGACAAAGGGGTAAATTTTTCATTTAGTATTATTTTGAAACGTAATAGGTAAGAAACTTACTGTCTGATTTAGAGATGTCTTCTGATGAACCAAAACACTTATTGCAGACAAATTCAGAGGTAGCATTTTAATGAAATAATTAAGAAGATATCAAACAGCTCCTTAAGAGTATGTTTGGTATGGTGTAATAGAATGAACGAGAAAATGGAATGGACAACGGAATGAAATGGATCATTCCATTGTGATATTTGGTTACACATATATGAATAGAATGAAACATTACTTTGTACAACTTTGTAGAAAAAAAAAAGACAAGTTATGAAATACAATTTAATAAGACGGCAAAAATATTGTTGCTTAACAACAACAATAATTATATTATAATATAATATAATAATAGCATAAAAACTTAATAATAATAATAATAATAATATTATGTCTTTCCATGATAAAAAAAACCCTTACCAAGGAATGAAATTTTTTATATTTGGAAAGATTTACATTCTTATGGAATGATTCATTCTATTATCACATGACAACCAAAAATATTTCTTTTTTATACATTGGAATAATTTATTCCATTACACATTCAATTCTTTCGTATCAAACACTACCTAACTGTAACAAATTTGGTACTTGAAATGGACAAACGCTTGTTTGCTTTTTCATGTCAACTTGAAATGACCACTTTACCTTTGTTACCAAAAACTTAAATAAAAAATTAGAATCCTCTCTTCTACAATTCTTTTACCCTTTTGTTTCCCCGTGAAATCATTTGCGACACTGTCACAGATGTGAGGGCTACTACCTCTTACACCCTTATTTAGAGGTGAAAACGAGTGTTGGTGGCGTGATTTGGTGCTTGATGGGCCGTACAGTGAAGTAGAAAATGAAAATCTTCACTCGAAAATCATGAGATAACAGTCTACAGATTTCTTTTCAAATTATTCGTATAGATAATACAATAAATACATTTATGTCTAGGGTACATTAGAAATGGACCTTGAGCATGACTTTGAACAAGTTATGGGAAAGAAAACTATTGTGTTGAACAATTGGACTTCGAAAGTGGGTTCAATCTAGAGGAATTGCCAGCGATGATGATGTATAAAAGGGTGTCATGCTTCAACAACAACATTGGGTTGATGGTAGATGAGTGATGAAGATGAAGATGAAGGGAAATGAGTCTTAGGATTTATTATTTTCTTTTATTTTTTCTTGAAAGTAAGGGAAATTACATAGTGAAAATGTCAAACGTGTTATCCACAGTGAGGACCATGGGTGTAATTTCCATAAACTAAGACCAAAATCATATGAAAACCTTATTACATGGACTGTTCATGTAATTAACTCTAATAAAAAGAAAATCACACGGATATGTATATCAAAACAATGATTTACTTAAGTAGTTATTTGGTCAAATTTATATAATTACTTAACCGTTTTAAATAATTACACTTTCTAGAGAAAGTATAGCTCAATCCTTATAAATTATTTATTACATCTACTTAAAAGTTGATCTATCATATGAAATGAGGTACACATTTACAAATCATGTTGGATAGTGGTATAATGTCACTTAAAAATCATGTTGGGTAGTGGTATAATGTCATAGGTCAATCTCTATGTCACATTAGTTTATATAAATAACATATTATGTCACATAGCCATTACGGTCTTGGGTCGTCCAGATTCATCAACACATTTAAATTCTTTTAAGTATCCATCACATCTCTCAGGTGTCGTGGATCCATTACCTGTTGATGGAAATGGTTTCTGATTTCTACTAGGTCTTTGTCCAAGGGGTTCCTATACATATTTAGACTCGATGACCTTTGTAAATTTAGATTTTGAAAGGTTCTATTTTGATTTTCGAACACAGAGTTCTGATGAACTCTCAGTTGATTATCAAAATTATGATTGTTATGATTTCTAAAGCCATTTTGTTGAAAATTTTGGCCATCATTGTTTTGGTATCGATTTTGTTGTTGACATTGACTTTGAAAATTACTTGACTGACTATTAAAGTTATTTACTCTTAGTGAATTACTTCTAAGTCGGTCATGTCTGTTAGATGTAGATTTAGGCTAAATCCTCGGTTAATTTCTTTGAAAACGAAGAAATTATTGATATCTTGTTTCAACCCTATTTCCACCAACAACTCCCTCTAGTTGCTTTTGTACAGATTTCTTTTGTGAGTTAGACATTTTTTAACTCACTAACACCTTGCTTTTCAGGTGATTTTTCTCTCTTTACCTCACTCATTGGTGCTTCACTTTTCTTGTGAAGACAACAGCTCACTACATGTCCTTTATTGTGGCAGTTGATGCACGATCTTTTCTCAAAAGACTTCTTATTTGACACTTTTGAACTAGATCTATCGGGTGATGCAGGTGAAGTCTTAGAAGGACCTTGTTTAGTTTTAAAATTTTCTAATATCTTCTTTTCAACAAACTATTCATTTGATTCTTTTTCAATGACCTTGGTTTCATCTTTCATTTCACCCCTTAACAAACGTTACTTTCTTATCATCTTTTTGTTTCTTACCTTTGGGAGACACCGTATTTGATTTTAAAACCACATTAGAAACACTTTATCATTATTTTTAACCTTGTAAAATGTTTTTTACCTCAATTTTCTGGCCATTGTCCTTCTCGACCTCACCAATATCATACTCAGATACATCATCCTTTTGAGATGCAGAATTATAATGTATGCTAACAGTTATCGGATCCACTACAGTTGGTGTAGTGGATACAAAGTTTGTTAGTTCATTCTCATGTGGCAAACTGAATAGTCATGATTAACAGGAGGTGGATCTTCATTAAATCCAACACTCGTACTATCATTACTCTTTTTCAAGTTTCCCATCACGTGTTTCATAACAAAAGACGAGTTTCTGAATTGTTCTAATTTCCTACTAAGTTCAACAATTTTAACGTGTGCATCAGATAACTCCTTGCATTTTGGAGAAAGCTCTTTAGTTTTATCTGCTATTGTCTCATATGCTAAATCTATAACTTGAATTTTTTTCATTTAATTTACTAGTTAAAGTACTCACTTTAGCTTCATATGATTTCATTTTCTTTAAATATTTTTCTTTAACAAAATTTAGCAGACTTTGGTTGTGTTTAGACAACCTATCAACATTACCTATTAATTCACAACAACTTAAGCAAACAGAACTAACTAGTTTAGAACTTACCTCTCCTGTAGCTTTGCTTAACTCTGCCAAGAAAGTAGCAAAATCTGCAGATGCCTTCTTGTCCTCTACATCCTTATTTTCTTCAGGTTTCCTCTTGTCCTCTGCAGCTTCCTTTTCTATAGCCCCTGTCTGATCAGCAACTTCCTTTCATTCCTTCTCAGCCTCCACAGTAACTTCAGTACAAGCATCTTCTTCTGTAAAAATTTCCGCCATGAATGCTTGTGTAATAGTTCATGACTCTTCCAAATGAGCACTCAAGTCATAGGAACCATCTTGTGAAGTAAAGATTAAAGCTCGTGAGCCACTGTTACTTGTAGCATTTCTGTTGCTTGACCTTTGACCCCCGAGAATCTTGATATGAAGAATTAGAATGAGATTCGACATTGTCTCTCTAACATTCCCTAAAATAATGTCCAAAATTCTGACAGTTGTGACACTTTACTTTGGATTTGTCAAATCCAACCTTCTTTCCAATGAATTTCTTCCCAGTTCTGTCCATGAATCTCTTTATCCTTTCTGATATCATGGCCATCTGCCATTGTAAATCCACTCCTCTAAGTCATCAGGGTCTGTCTGATCATAATCTTCGTCACATGTTTCAGGATTGAAAAATTCTACCCTGAATGTAGTTCTCATATGAAGTAACAAAGGATGTCAGCAAACCTAAATGATCTTCAGCGGATTTCCCACTTAAAGGCATAGCCTTGAGACTTTTAAGATTCTTATTAAATTGTTGTCTTCTTCCTGTAGTTGAGCCTCCTGGAGAAGCTACAAAAAGATCTCACCCTCTGCATCAGTCATAATTCTACCAGATGCATTCTCATCAGATATGAATGTTGTTGCACTATCACTTTAAGCATTATGTGAAGATGAAGATGGAACTCCACAATACATCCCTGAATCTAGAACTAGATCAAAACCCATCTCCTTCTTCTTCATGTTCATCTCATATGCTCTAAGCTTTCCAACAACCTCTTCCAAATCCATCTCATCATACCCTTGATCACCTTTGATCATTAGGGTGTAAGTATCCCATTTCGCTGGAAGTGCATCTAAGAGCTTGTCATTCATTTCGCCATCTGTATATCCACCTATTCCATAGTTCTGAACTTCAATAGACAGATGGTAGAATTTTGTGATAATCTCCTCAAGTGACTCATTCTTCATGAACTTAAAAAACAGCAAATTGCTTCTTCAACAAATCTACCTTATTCTTTTTCACATCTGCATTACCTTCATACATTTTCTCCAATGCATCCCAAAGTTCCTTAGACGTGGTATACCTACGAAACGTGTGCTTTATTTTGTGTGAAAAAGCCATGCTAATGGCAGCTAAGACTCTTTTCTCTGCCTCATACATTCTCTTCTTAACATCAGACATTGCAACATATGAAGTCACACGTGGTCTACCTTCAAATTCATGTGTGGGGTTCATATATCCATCCATGAGTCATATCCACATTCTAGCATCCTAGAACTAAGCAAATGACGCAAACATATCTTTCCATCCCACATACTGTGAAACTTTAAGCAACTTAGGTGGTTTGTTGTTCCAACTTCATGGTCCATTTTCTGTAATTCATTTAAACTTGCCATAGAAGACACTGAATTTATTTTTATTTTTTATTAATTTTTATTTAATCAATCCAAATAGTGCAAGTTCACAGTCCAACAATTAACAGAGGGGTTAAACTCTGATAGGTAAATATTGATGGGTAAACACTGATGAAAGTTAAACCCTGACAAAGGTTAAACCCGAAAAAGTGGGTTAAACCTAAACATGGCTTAAAGTTGGACAAGTGGTTAAACCTAGACAAGGCTTAAATTCGGGCAAAGTAAAACCCGGAAAAGGTTTAATCCGGACAAGTAATAAACACTAATTTCCCGTAGTATGTGTTGTTTGATAATTCAACTAAAGTATGATAAAACTCTAATGCTGAAAAATCCACAAATTCAGGAAAGCTTAGATCAAATCTCTAACTGATGTGACGGTTGATGTCACACCCCTATTTTACCACGTGTCACCGGTGGGCCCGGTAGGGAGTATCGTGACGTAGTTGATATCATCATAGTTAAACAACACAAATAATGAATGCACAGCGGAAGCAAAAGATAAAATATTACAACCCGATATAAAGTAATATCCAAGTATTTCAAACGGAATGTAAAGGATCCACAGGCGGATCTTAAAACAGAAAGATAAACACTGTTCAACAGACTTTAGGCATCTAGAACTTGCAAGATTCCCTATTGACGCCCTGAGCTCCCAGTCAATTACGTACAGTACCTGTCACTTAACATTTTTGGAAAATACGTCAGTTTACACTGGTAAATACAACTTAACTGACTCATTTTGAAAATAGTTTAGAAAATTGATTTGAATGCTCAAGGCACAAAATTCTTTTATAACTTGGGACAATTATATATAAATAATCTTGTATACAGATTTACATGTTCGTTATACACTTAGGGCCCGATGTAGAAACCGGGTCAAGATTAACAGACACACCACAAGTATAGGCCCACATGAGCGTGAGATACCGTTTCCCTTATGCAACTGTCAGGTGTATGCCTACACCCCGTGCATAAGACGTGGCCATTTTATAATACAATGATGCCAATGATATCCGGGACATGGTCATTAACCCCTAAAGGCTTTTATTTCAAACAATACAGATTAAAACGGGTTACCTGAATAATTTAATCACAATACGATTAAACATTCAATACCCGACCAAGCGGTATTATTATAATACCGTATCCCAAGCCTGTATAGGGAAAATAAGTTAAGAGTATTTACCTGAGCTAAATATAAATTCAATCCCAGCCGTATATCAAATCAGCAAGCACAAGTACTTCTACCGGGGCTCCTAATCTGGAACGAAGGTTTTTAATAACCTATTAGATTCCTAACGGGTCTTAATTAAGCCTATGCTTAGACCGGTTAATTTTAAGGAAAGGTTTACGGTTCAAAACGCAAGATTAAGCGTAGACCGGATTAGAATGTGATTTAGACCCGACAAGTTTGGAGGCTTGTATAATATGGGTAAACTAAACACATTCTGGATTTTGAGGTGAAAATGATAAGGTTTGACCCGTTTCGGTTACTTTATGCAAACTAGATACATAAACCGATCCAAACGCGAAACGTGCGTAACGGGTACCCATAAGAGTCATATATAGGTTTTGTAAGTTAATATGCCTTAAATATGATGTGATATCAGTGAGATACCTTCCGTTATGCCCAAAATGAATTTAAAACCAATTTATGCCCTGGAGGGGTATTTTAGTCATTTAAAAGGTTATAAAAGAGATCAAATATAAATCCGAGGTTCAGGTCTGATTTGATTAGTAAAAATACTTAATTTACTAAGTTATATCAGTAGGGTATTACATATATGTGAAATTTATCATTTATAACCATACTATGCACCGTAGGGGCATTTTGATAATTTCACATAGGCTTAAAAGGTCCAAACTGGAAACCTGAGTTTAAAACTTTTCCTTACTGTTAAAATGTAAAAATTTACTGAATATATCAGTAGGCATCAACCCTTATATGTTTAAAATAGTTTTGATACATACTATGCGTTAAAAACGCTTAAAAAGGCGATTTAGAGCTATTTCCGGGTTTTCAAAGAAATGCTGATATTTTTATTATTCCAGAAGGCTCAAAATATTTTATTTATCATATTAGATTAGTAGAAAAAGGTTTGGGGTCAAAAGGATTTGTAAAACTCATTTTATAGCCCAAAAGGGCAAAACCGGCAATTACCGAATCAAGCTTAAAACCCTATGTTATGCTCAGCCTAAAAATAATTAAAAATCTTCAAAAATCCCAAAATATTATTTTATATCTGTGGGTAAAAATTTTGGTATAAAAATTGGGTTTAAATAGGTTATACACTAATTACGCCGTTTAATTAATAAAAAGCTTTTTTAATTACGCTATTGAGCATAACTCCTAATCTAGACCTCCAACTGATGTCAAATTTTAGGGACACATTTATATATTAGTAATAAAGGTTTCTATTCTTTCACATTTTCAAAAATATCATTTCATGGTCAAAAGGGCATAACGGTCAATAGTTAGGCATATAACGGAAACTTGCAATGAATAGGATACTAAGGATCCAGGTTGTATAACCTCAGAGGGTTATACTAACCCATAATATGGTCCTAATGGAATCCTAAGGCATATCTAAACTAAGCTAAATCGGGTCAGAACTGGAAGTCAAAGCTAAAGTCAACTTTTGCGACTTTCGGTCCCGAACCGAGCTTATACTTAGAATTGTCGGGTTGAATCATGCTTAGGCATGTTCAACTAATATTTACCAAGTTATTAAAGTGAGAAAACTGATTTTATGACTTTTATATAATAGCCATGTATTTTATTTAAAACTAACCCGTTTGACTTTTATTTGACCCGACAATTAAACTAAGTAAACGTGGTAATTAGGAGGTGCCCTTTTAAAGGTTAAACACCTACCTAATTACGGTCACGTAGCCATGTTTGATGCGAACAATGGCTCAACCGTTTAAAAGTCAAAGCGTTTATCGAAAATGCTTGACTTTCGGTTATAACCGCTAAAATTTAAACTAAGCATGAAAGGACACTTACAAAAGGTCCAAGCAAGGAGGGAATTGATCTTGGATGTTCAGGTATGAAGCACAAAGGCCCCAACTTAGAACAATGAGATCAAGGTGTGAATGAGAGCAAAAATCAAGTGGGTATTTATAGGTTTTTGAGAACCGTTAGGATCGTTTCTCGTAAACCGTGCTTCAATCTTGGCCCTCCATGTGTGCCCAAGGTTTCTAAATACAATGGGTGTTGAAAACCAGCTCATGGTATTGAGAATTGATGGGTTTTGGAAGCTTGGAGTGGCAATCAAGCAAAAAACGCAATGCTGGCAGACCAAACCGTAAGCCCCATTCTGCAAACCGTAAGCCACGGTTGGGCCAGACTAGTCACACTCACAAGGTTTCATTTATTGCAACTTTGGCCCCTTTGACATCCAAACTTGTGTTTTCACTTCTAACACCCGTTTAACCAAATTTTTAGACTCTATAAGGATGTTAAAGCATAGGGGACTTGAAATATGCTTGAAAATATGCCGGATGTCGGTTCGTTTGGTCGTACGATTACGTTGTTCGGCTAATTACGACGAAACACGAACGGACGCGAAAAACGATCAAAATTATGCGACGAATGGAATTTTATCAAGCCAATCACTAAAATAAAATATTTTAATGATTACATAAATTTTTGGGTGTCCGGGGATATTCAGAATGCGAGATATGCGCAAAAGTGCAAACTTGTGCACTTTTTGACACTTTTAGTCCCTGCATGACATAAAAGTTTATTTTTGCGCACCAAACACCTCTAAGCCTATATCTAAGTTATATAAAAGATAAATAGAGTATGTTTAACTTATGGACATATTCCGGAAGGTCCGTTACCATACGATTCGACCTACTTTTGCAGTTTGACGTAATTAGTCCTTTAATTGCGCATTGTAGCGCAAAATGTCATTTAATGATATCCAAGCCTCCTATGGCCCATAATGGGCATTCCCAAGAATATACTTAAATATTACTACACTCTCGTTCGCCTAGATGGTCACCGAAAGGCGTAGATTCAAAAGTTGACGCTTTAGGTCCCTCTATTGCGCAAACTTGCGCATCTCATCATTTAATAGCATTGAAGCCTCATCTAATCCATATAAGACATTCTTGAAAGTATTATTAAACATCACGATGCTTCGGATTCGCTAAAAGGTCATTCAGAGGTATAATTAAACATATTGACACTTTTAGCCCCTCTAACTTGCAAAGTTGCGCGTAACTTTACTTATAGGCATAAAAACCTTAGACGGCCATTATTTGGCATTCCCGAGAGTATAATTAAATATCATGAAGCTCTCGGTTTGTTAAAAGGTCAATCAGAGGTTAGAATTTACATGTTGACGTTTTTAACCCTTTATTACGTAAACCTTCAATTAATTACGCAAACGGCTACACTTAACCATCAAGTGGAAAATTTGTGAATATAAACATCGTAAGAGGTTATTTAGAAACTTATTTTAGGTATGCTAACACTTCCAGTCCTTTCATAATCAAAGTTTCCGATTTTTCAAAAAATTAGTCCCTAAATTTCAATGTTTGACTTCATTAGGGTTCATTACACGTGTCAAGACTTCGTTGGACGTGATTTTACGAGGTGTTACATCCTCACCCCCTTAAAAGAAATCTCGACCTCGAGATTTGCTAATGTAATGGAAGTACTTTTTGTCGCATAACGGACTTAACTTCCACAGCCTATTTGGGCCTCTAGAGGCATCCTAAATGACCTTTATAATAGGTTCATGTTTTCTTCCTTAGATTCTGATCCTGACGATCCTTAATCGATACGGGTTTCTTATAATATCATAGATACGTCTATCATTATGTGATAATGCTTCTCGACTTATTGGTGACATACATCCTTAAATCATTAGTGTGGGTCACACTGCGAGTTCCACCACGTTCCATAACTAGGTTTTAGTTTAAAAGCTATTGACCTTTGATGTATTCGATTTTCCTCGAATGATCCTATATATAATCAGAGTTTAACTAGCCTGTTGTATAAAATTTTCAGTACACTCTTCTTAGAGCGATACTTTCAATTGAACCCTAGTCCTTATTAAGGACTTAAGAGGGTTGCGATTTTTATTAATCCTTGATTTTCTACCGATTACTGGCAACTCTAAGATGATTATGAATTCGAATGATCTTATTTGTTGTTTCCAATGCAACTTTCAGATCCTGATAATTGGACTTACCAATCTATTGTTCTAACAATAGATGTTTAACATTCCATTTATACAAGGTCTCCAAGGGAACAACCTTGCTACTTATATATCAACTATTATAGAAAGGCTTATTTTAAGGTGAGATGGTTATTCCAACCATTACTTAAAACTAATCTTAAGGAATAGCAAATCCTTACAGCTAGTCGAATTAAGTCGACGATCCTGGGCAGCTAATGGCGATTCTTAATTGTTTCCTAAATAGGGTTGCGGTAATCAATGCATAAGCAAAATGAACCGTCTTTCTTAATTAGCAATATCAAACTCTTAGAATATTGAGTTGGGCTATATGAACCTCTATCCTAAAACTCCCTTAATCAGGGTTCTGATTCTTCCAATGATGATACTAGTTATCATGTAAATTTTATATTAATGCATCCCTAAGCGGGACGTTAATCTTAACTCTACTTGCCTCTAAGGAGGTAAACAGGGTAATCTTGGAGAAGATGGTCAAAACGCAAGGAGGTTACAGAGATTTTCCAATTCCCAAGCTCCAGTTCATTTACCATGGTCTGCGTCAGATAAGTGATACATTCGTGTTACGAGTCCACGAATTTCTTACTCAGGAATGTTTACTTGGATAATTCCATTTTAGATATCTTCTTTGAATACCATTAGCTGACTTTAATACCGTATGACCATTGGAATATCTTTAGGGTTCCATGCATTAAACCTCCATACTGATCAGGCATGGAAGCAATCTATGGAACATATTAAGATACACCAATCCTCATATGACGCTTTTGTCGTACCATCTGGTATTCGCAATCGATAGAGATCAAGAGATATCAATCACTTATGATGATGCACTTCATCTGATGAGAGGGTACACTAGAATTTCATGACTGAAGACTTTTGGCAGGAGCAGAAGAAATGGTTCCTATGATTTTCGCCTGTAAGTTTTACCTTACACTTAATATCTAGGGTTCTCATGGGAGTCTTTAAGAGTTTTCTATACTTACCATCTATGAAGGATTGATTGGTATCCGAAATAAAGCAGAACTCCTAGCGTTTTATTCAACTTCATATATTATGCTTAGGGTTCTAACAGGCAGATTAAATAACTTATAAAATTCATTCCACAATGACTTATCTGCACCTGAATCAAACAATACCCTTGCATATACATCACGGATAAGGACATACCGGTTATAACATTGTCATCTTGTATGGCCTCTTTTGCATCCATCTGAGAGACCTTAGCGTTGGTCTTCTTATCTCCTTCAAGCTTCTTAGCATACTTTGGGCAATTTGATTTGATATGCCCTTTCTCGTTACAGTTGTAACAAGTCGCATCTCCTATCTTCTGGCATTCCAAGTTTTTATGCTCCCTAGATTTGCAGAGCCTACAAGCCCTAGGCTGCGAATGGGATTTTGGTTCGTACCTGCACTTCCCACAATGGCGCTTCTTGCAGGTCTTGCATTTAGGTTTCTGGTTGGACTTTTGTTTGTTCTTCTTTTTAGAGCTCTGGGAGTTATCTTCCTCCCTTTTCCTTTTCAGTTCACCCTTTACATTAGAGGCACGAATGAGATCCTTCTCGTGAGTAACGAAGGGTGGTCTTGGTTGAGATTTGGAGCAAGTAGCATTGGGCTCCTTGATCTTTTTCACAGCTTTTTCAACAGCTGCGTCTATCATAGTCTGAAGAACATCCTTGGAAATTCTAAGGTTCACAATTGTAGTATCATTAGCATGTGTCGCATCATCCATAACACGATCAACGACTGTCTTATCCGAGTTTGTCATACTCGATATTTGATTCCTAACACTAAATAAAACAATTATTTAGTTGCAATCCAACAACCGCTACTCATCATCCTGATGCCCTAATATATACCAACCATGGCATCGTTAAACCATACAGGTTAATATAGTACGAACATTCTCAATGAACGTCATTTAAATATGTATATATATCAATTATGCTTAGCCTAGGCCATAAAAGACCATTAATGGAAATTAAGGTTTGGACCTAGTCCATCACCTGTTTGACAGGGGATCAGTTGTCACGTCTGCCTTGATCATATTGATGATTTTGGATAGCTTGAAAGCTTGACATTAGGATATTGGATAAGAGCGGTTCCTAATGGATATAAAGCATCCATCTAAGGTTGTTGAAGCAGTCCTAAATGTTATCGGCCAATTCTACCTCGCGTTATAAGCCTAAGATCCTAATAGGCGGATACAACAGCTTACAATATTTATTGTCCTCAATAGACTTTTCTGCGCCAGAATCAAATAATCCCCATATAAGCATCATTGATAAGGAAAAGTACCTTTTACGATGTCATCTTTCTATATCGCCTCCTGGTGTCCATCTGGAAGACTCATGCGTTTGCTTTCTTGGCCTCTTCAGACTTCTTCTGATTCCTAGGGCAGTTAGTCTTGATGTGCCCCTTCTCGTTGCAACCATAACAGGTCGCATCTTTCAACTTTTTGCAATCCAAGGTCTTATGCTCCTTGGACTTGCAGATTCCACAAGGAAGAGGCTGAGATTCAAATCTGCATTTCCCCAGGTGGAATTTCCTACATGTTTTGCACCTGGTCTTTTCACCCGTCTGCTGGTTACCCTTATTAAACTCGGAACTCTTCCTATGATCAGAGTTCCCCTTTTTCTTCTTATCGAAGTGATGAGAACCCTCATCCTCCTTTTTACGCTTCCCTTCTTCCGAAGCTTTTGCAGCCTTGTTTATGGCTACGTCGAGTGTGAGAGATAGCGACAGATCTGCCGCTGACCAGAATGTAGTAGGTCTCGATGCTTTCACACTTGCCTTGACTTCTGGGGCTAGGCCCCCAATAAAGCGAGCTATACGCTTTGGTTATGGTGTGATCAAGTAAGGAACCAATCGAGACATAGTATTGAAATTTGTAAGATATGCCTGGCAATCTAAGTCCTTCATGACCAATGCCAAGAAATCGGTTTCAATTTTCTCAACTTCATGCTGAGGACAGTAATTTTCCTTGATAAGAGCAACAAACTGATCCCATGTTTGATTATACAACCGGATTTTCCTAGTAGCCTGGATTAGCGACCTCCACCAAGCTAGAGCTTCTCCTTTAAAAGACTGTGAAACAAACTTCACAATCTCTTGCTCTGCACATCCGCTAATATCAACAACAATGTCCATCTCCTCGAGCCACGTCATGCAGTCGATGGCTCCTTTTTCTCCTGTGAAGTCTCTGGGCTTGCAGGAGACAAAATATTTATACGAACAGGTTTTAACATGTGGTTCTTGATTAAGCACAACCTGTCTAGGCGGAACACTCCTCTGATTTGACGAATTATGAACATCGTCCTCCTTTGAATCATGTGATTTAGAAGGGGGGGGGGGTTACTACGAGCCACAGATAGAGTCTTAGAGTGTGTAACACTTGACTCATTATATTGTCTGTCAAGAGCTCGAGTAACAGCATTATCTATTAATGCCTGCAGTTCCTCACCAGTTATGTTAACTCTGGTAGTGTCATTGTTCTCCCTCGGGTGGCTGTTGACCTCCTCTGATCCAGCCATGTAGCTTGATTGCTACATAAATACTGACAATGATTTATTTAGAGGTTATTACGGAATCATCATTTTTGACGATTCATCAACCATGGTAATATAAATCATATTGGTTAATTTGTTAGTTATATTTAATTAGTATTTTCATTATAGTTTATCCTAGTTATAAAACATTAAGGATATTAAAGTGGCGCAAAAGGCCTAGTCATAAAGACAGTTTTTAAATTTATAAGCCATGATTTCGGAGAATCGAGGCATTTTGGTTTGAACATATTTCATTACCTTTTTCTTGACAGAGAGTCAAAGACTACAACTGTCTTTTGCCTCACAGGGCGTTAATTATAGCCCGTAGGCACTTCATCCTTAAGGGATGGTTATATAAATAAGGGAAATTGAAATATCCCAATTTAAAGATGACTTATGTGATTTTATCAGATCACAGTTTGTCGAAAATGTTAACATGCTTTCAGATGTTAACAAGAATTTGAATCTTTTGAATAGGTTTTACCATCTTGGCCGTGCCTGAAATGACAGGTAGGCTAGGTTTTAACTTTAAGATTCTTTTTAGTATTAAGAGCAGAACAACCCCAAATGGGGATGTTAATAAGGATCTGTATCTACTTGAGGAACTGTCATCTTGGCCCTGTCCTTAAAATGACACATGGGCTAGGTCTTGTCCTTTTTGGGTTTTGCCAATTTATAATATTGGTAGATCCAATAATAGGAACATTATTTTAAATCTAACCGTTCCATTTAAAATTTAAACAGGTACATGGTTGCCCTAACACATGACTTCTAACAATACTGACTCGCCCATGTAGGGGCTAATCAGAAAAATAACAAAGGAAACAAATAAAGGACAAAAACGAATCAGGAGTAGTCCTAAGTTCTTTGTCTAGACTCAAGAATGTGCAACTGTGTAACTGAGATTAAACACAAAAGGATAGTGTTTAATTCACTCAGTGTTGGCTCTGATACCAACCTGTCACACCCCTATTTTACCACGTGTCACCGGTGGGCCCGGTGGGGAGTATCGTGACGTAGTTGATATCATCATAGTCAAACAACACAAATAATGAATGCACAGCGGAAGCAAAAGATAAAATATTACAACCTGATATAAAGTAATATCCAAGTATTTCAAACGGAATGTAAAGGATCCACAGGCGGATCTTAAAACAGAAAGATAAACACTGTTCAACAGACTTTAGGCATCTAGAACTTGCAAGATTCCCTATTGACGCCCTGAGCTCCCAGCCAATTACGTACAGTACCTGTCACTTAACCTTTTTGGAAAATACATCAGTTTACACTGGTAAATACAACTTAACTGACTCATTTTGAAAATAGTTTAGAAAATTGATTTGAATGCTCAAGGCACAAAATTCTTTTATAACTTGGGACAATTATATAGAAATAATCTTGTATACAGATTTACATGTTCGTTATACACTTAGGGCCCGATGTAGAAACCGGGTCAAGATTAACAGACACACCACAAGTATAGTCCCACATGAGCGTGAGATACCGTTCCCCTTATGCAACTGTCAGGTGTATGCCTACACCCCGTGCATAAGACGTGGCCATTTTATAATACAATGATGCCAAAGATATCCGGGACATGGTCATTAACCCCTAAAGGCTTTTATTTCAAACAATACAGATTAAAACGGGTTACCTCAATAATTTAATCACAATACGATTAAACATTCAATACCCGACCAAGCGGTATTATTATAATATCGTATCCCAAGCCTGTATAGGGAAAATAAGTTAAGAGTATTTACCTGAGCTAAATATAAATTCAATCCCAGCCGTATATCAAATCAGCAAGCACAAGTACTTCTACCGGGGCTCCTAATCTGGAACGAAGGTTTTTAATAACCTATTAGATTCCTAACGGGTCTTAATTAAGCCTATGCTTAGACCGGTTAATTTTAAGGAAAGGTTTACGGTTCAAAACGCAAGATTAAGCATAGACCGGATTAGAATGTGATTTAGACCCGACAAGTTTGGAGACTTGTATAATATGGGTAAACTAAACACATTCTGGATTTTGAGGTGAAAATGATAAGGTTTGACCCGTTTCGGTTACTTTATGCAAACTAGATACATAAACCGATCCAAACGCGAAACGTGCGTAACGGGTACCCATAAGAGTCATATACAGGTTTCCTAAGTTAATATGCCTTAAATATGATGTGATATCAGCGAGATACCTTCCGTTATGCCCAAAATGAATTTAAAACCAATTTATGCCCCGAAGGGGTATTTTAGTCATTTAAAAGGTTATAAAAGAGATCAAATATAAATCCGAGGTTCAGGTCTGATTTGATTAGTAAAAATACTTAATTTACTAAGTTATATCAGTAGGGTATTACATATATGTGAAATTTATCATTTATAACCATACTATGCACCGTAGGGGCATTTTGGTAATTTCACATAGGCTTAAAAGGTCCAAACTGGAAACCTGAGTTTAAAATTTTTCCTTACTGTTAAAATGTAAAAATTTACTGAATATATCAGTAGGCATCAACCCTTATATGTTTAAAATAGTTTTGATACATACTATGCGTTAAAAAGGCGATTTAGAGCTATTTCCGGGTTTTCAAAGAAAAGCTGATATTTTTATTATTCCAGAAGGCTCAAAATATTTTATTTATCATATTAGATTAGTAGAAAAAGGTTTGGGGTCAAAAGGATTTGTAAAACTCATTTTATAGCCCAAAAGGGCAAAACCGGCAATTACCGAATCAAGCTTAAAACCCTATGTTATGCTCAGCCTAAAAATAATTAAAAATCTTCAAAAATCCCAAAATATTATTTTATATCTGTGGGTAAAAATTTTGGTATAAAAAATTGGGTTTAAATAGGTTATACACTAATTACGCCGTTTAATTAATAAAAAGCTTTTTTAATTACGCTATTGAGCATAACTCCTAATCTAGACCTCCAACTGATGTCTAATTTTAGGGACACGTTTATATATCAGTAATAAAGGTTTCTATTCTTTCACATTTTCAAAAATATCATTTCATGGTCAAAAGGGCATAACGGTCAATAGTTAGGCATATAACGGAAACTTGCAATGAATAGGATACTAAGGATCCAGGTTGTATAACCTCAGAGGGTTATACTCACCCATAATATGGTCCTAATGGAATCCTAAGGCATATCTAAACTAAGCTAAATCGGGTCAGAACTGGAAGTCAAAACAAAAGTCAACTTTTGCGACTTTCGGTCCCGAACCGAGCTTATACTTAGAATTGTCGGGTTGAATCATGCTTAGGCATGTTCAACTAATATTTACCAAGTTATTAAAGTGAGAAAACTGATTTTATGACTTTTATATAAGGATTTTAAAGCATAGGGGACTTGAAATATGCTTGAAAATATGCCGGATGTCGGTTCGTTTGGTCGTACGATTACATTGTTTGGCTAATTACGACGAAACACGAACGGACGCGAAAAACGATCAAAATTATGCGACGAATGAAATTTTATCAAGCCAATCACTAAAATAAAATATTTTAATGATTACATAAATTTTTGGGTGTCCGGGGATATTCAGAATGCGAGATATGCGCAAAAGTGCAAACTTGTGCACTTTTTGACACTTTTAGTCCCTGCATGACATAAAAGTTTATTTTTGCGCACCAAACACCTCTAAGCCTATATCTAAGTTATATAAAAGATAAATAGGGTATGTTTAACTTATGGACATATTCCGGAAGGTCCGTTACCATATGATTCGACCTACTTTTGCAATTTGACGCAATTAGTCCTTTAATTGCGCATTGTAGCGCGAAATGTCATTTAATGATATCCAAGCCTCCTATGGCCCATAATGGGCATTCCCAAGCATATACTTAAATATTACTACACTCTCGTTCGCCTAGATGGTCACCGAAAGGCGTAGATTCAAAAGTTGACTCTTTAGGTCCCTCTATTACGCAAACTTGCGCATCTCATCATTTAATAGCATTGAAGCCTCATCTAATCTATATTAGACATTCTTGAAAGTATTATTAAACATCACGATGCTTCGGATTCGCTAAAAGGTCATTCAGAGGTATAATTAAACATATTGACACTTTTAGCCCCTTTAACTTGCAAAGTTGCGCGTAACTTTACTTATAGGCATAAAAACCTTAGACGGCCATTATTTGGCATTCCCGGGAGTATAATTTAATATCATGAAGCTCTTGGTTTGTTAAAAGGTCAATCAGAGGTTAGAATTGACATGTTGACGCTTTTAACCCTTTATTACGCAAACCTTCAATTAATTACGCAAACGGCTACACTTAACCATCAAGTGGCAAATTTGTGAATATAAACATCGTAAGAGGTTATTTAGAAACTTATTTTAGGTATGCTAACACTTCCAGTCCTTTCATAATCAAAGTTTTTGATTTTTCAAAAAATTAGTCCCTAAATTTCAATGTTTGACTTCATTAGGGTTCATTACACGTGTCAAGACTTCGTTGGACGTGATTTTACGAGGTGTTACAGTTGAATATCCTAAATTGCTCGAATATCCCAAAGAACGATTTTTCAAAGCCAAATATGCTAACAAACAATTTGTTTCAGCATGAAGGAGACCTGGATTACTTGGATTTATGTAAAATCAATATCGAACCAGATGATATAGAGCTAAATGCTCTTATACCAATTGTAGGTCCCTCTCACGTGGATCGATAACGAGATTGATGATCCACTAAGAGTGCGGAATCCTCTTAGTAGATCAAACAAGAATAGAAACAAGTATATAACATGGCAAACACACAATAATAAACAAACTGGTATTCTATTGATTATCCAATATAATGTTTACAATCAATTCAATACCAACACTCAAACTCACAGCCTCTCTATGTGAAAAACTTTATCAAATTCGTAAACCTCTTTGTGATGTCCAACCTGAACTCTAATGCATAACATTCATACTGGGCCAATCCCATCATATCATAATGTTAAATCCTGAAGGTTCCAGCAAAACCTTTCAAGGTTTAACACTATGAGCTTTAAATCCTGATCTACACACACTACACAAATCCGGATCACTCACACCACATCTTAAACCATGGCTACTCTCAACCACTTAAACCCTAATCATGCTCTTAAATCCGGACCCATCTCCTGGTGAAACTAAATTTGGACGTTGACATGTTATTGACTCATATTAAACTCTGAAATACGGTTTAACTGCTTACAAGATATCCAAAGGCCTAAACACAAAGTTGTTGTCACATAACATGCACCAACAATATACATTGTTGAAAAATGACTTGGTATAACACCTAATCGAATAGGTTGCCCTAATCACAAAATATAGGATACTCTTAATCAACATGTAATCTAAAAGAAAAGACAAAAAATTTTATCCATGTCGTTGTTCATGTGTGTGCCCTTTTACGAAGGAATTATAAATTTGGTGATTTTTTTGGTAATTAATGCGTCAATTATGCAAAAGACGTGAAAATGTTCGTCATTAGGTGGGGACATATGCATGATTTCGACAAGCGATAATTTGAGCATTTGTTGATGACGATGGTGGTAGGATCAGGGGCGAAGGATCATGGGTGCTCGGGGGTGCACCCGCCCACCCCAATGTTTCGGTTAGAATTGTATATGGTCCGATTTTTCATCCGAAAATTTTAAAATTATATAGGATCGCCCCCCGATTATTTTTCCTAAATGATGGGTAGTTTGGTAAATATATTTTAACTCTTATTTTTATTTGTTTAACCCTAGATTACCCACCACACAATAAACTTAATACCCACTATCAATTATAATTCTCTCCCCAGCCGACAGCCGTAACTTTTGTTTCTGCAATCAAGACTTTTGGGCCAATTTGGGGAGTGCTGCAATCCTTATCCTTTTCTTGTTTTCCAATTCAGTGATTCACGATTTCCAAATTCACATTTCCACTTTCCACAAACGGTAACAATTATCTATTCTTGTATTGTTATTAGGATTTAGGAATCATTAATGTTATCTTTCTTCATGAATAAGAATAATTACATAAATGATAGATCTAAAATACTTAATAGCCGACCCGAAACATTATATTTAGTTTTTGTTTGTTATATAATATTTAGTTTTTCTATGTGTAAGAACGGATCCTTTGAATGAATGAATTTTTTTAGTTTTCTTTGGAACTATTATTATTTGACCCGACTTGAATCGAATAGCCGACCTGACCCAACCCGAAACATAACGATAGGAAAAAAAAATTGAGTCCCATCACTTTACGCCCCCTCGAAACTTTTGGTCAAGCTCCGCCACTGGGTAGGATAATGAGCATTTGTTGATGATGATGATGATGATGGCATGGTGGTCTTATAAGTTATAGATGGGTGTTAATAAAAGAGACCCCATTGGAAGAAAGTTTGATTTTAGAATGTGGAAGCTATACATGGATGTGACTAGGGTGGGTTGTCATGGGGTACAATGTTAAAGACGAGACCCAAGTTAAGTTAAGAATGAACAAAAGTGCATGTTCTTGGGGGGCGCATACAAACAAATAGAAAGCAAGACAATAACATTATATCGAAAGTATTACTAAACTACCCTTTTAAATAATTGAATACGATCATCCAACAAAGGTTTGATTGGAAGGATGTACGTGAAACGATGTCATGTCCTACTGATATATGTTATTAAGACAAAAACTATATACAAGTTGGTTTAGATTTTCATAATTTTGTAGAGATATTTAGTTAATTGAAAAAATTGATTAATGAAAATTTAATTAATTTATCAATACAAGTTGGTTTAGATTTTCATTATACAGATATTTTAGTTAATTGAGAAAAAAACACTTAATAAAAAATTAATTATATATCATATACATTTATAAGGGACATTCAAGACAACCAAATGTAGCTCAAGATTTGTAAAAATACGTTTATCTTAACTTTAACATGTTATACGGTTATCTAACTGTCTATCTCATTCTCTTTCTCTCTAAAACATCAGAAATTACGTGTCGTACGTATACAATACAATACTTAGATACTTATATTTTGTTACTTAAAAGTGCTTCTAAAATACACATCTTAGTTTGATTTAACTTGGTAAGTATGTATTATGTAAAGTTTCCATCTATATTTTTTTTATTTTTATACAATAAACACATAAAAAATCACATATTAAAAAAAATATCATCCTATACCCTATATTTTTCAACAAAAACAATAATATTTCCCACTTGTCTTTTTCTTTTATTTTCAAAATAAAACAAATTGATATCACCATAAATTAAGTGGAAAGAAAACGCCAATCCGTGACTCAAAAACATATGGATATACGGATATACATTAATTTATAGGTAGTCTAGATCATAGTTGCCAAATTAATAGTTCATGTGCTTAGCTACACTACACAACATGATATTCATATTCATATCCCTATACCTATATACCTTTGTTTTCTGCCAACGCACACTCTCGTGATCTCAACTCATTTTTCTTCATCATATAATTGTTGTGGTCCTCAAAAAACACCCATGAATTAAGTTAAGTTACACACATCTCTTCTCACTTCCACCACATCCATGGCAGCAGACCTCTGTGACTTGCAGGTCCATATTAATGGTCAACAAACATTCTATATCCACGAGGTAATAACATCTAATAAAACCATCACTTCATGTTTTTCTTCATGTTTCATTAAATTCCTCGAAAACCTAACTAGGGTTTCTTAATTCTTGCAGAAAACCATAACAAGATTTTCCGGGAAGCTAAGGAAGCTCATAAAGAAAGAAAAGAAACGAACCCAGATCAGAAAAACGGGTATAGAGATCCATGATTTCCCTGGTGGGTCAGATGGGTTCGAATTATTCTCAAGATTTTGCTACAACAATGGCGAAATCGATATAACGGTCTCTAACGTATCACTCCTTCATTGTTGTGCGGTTTTTTTGTCCATGAATGACACCCTCGTACCCAAAACAACCGATCTTTACAACCGGATATCCGACTGGTCGTTTAAGGATGTTCGTGACTGTCTTAAGAGCTGCACACCGATCTTTACATACGCAGATTCGTTCGGTATCATCGATAAACTCATATCTAATTTGATATTAAAGATAACCCAACATTCAGATTCCAATATCAGTTTATTAATCCCATCATCATCATCTTCATCTTCACCTGATAGTACTGTAAAGTCTGGAGGTACTTTGTTAAGATTGTCTTCTAGTTCATCTTCCAAGGGTTTATGGTGGTATGATGATATGACAATTTTGCCCCCTTTTGTTATAGAAAGGTTTGTGAAGGCTTTAGGTGGTTATGGTAATGAGAACACTAGTTTAACCCTCACAAGATTCTTGTTACATTATCTAAAAACCTCATCTCAGTCAAAGACACAAGCTTTTTCAAAGTGTGAGTATGGTGGACTTGCTGACACAGCAGTTTATGGGGTGGTTTTGATGGGGAAAAGTGCATTTTCTTGTAGAGGGTTATTTTGGGTATTGAGGATTGTTTCAGGGTTTGGGTTGAGTAGAGAGTGTAGAGGTGGGTTGGAGAGGTTGATTGGTGGGATGCTTGATCAAGCAAAGGTGGATGATTTGTTGGTGAGTAATAGTGGGTCAAGTGGTGTGTATGATGTGAATCTTGTTTTGAGGTTGATAAGAGAGAGTAATAAAGTTGAGGGGGTGTGTTTGGAAAGGATGAAGAAGGTTGGGGGGTTGCTTGATAAATATTTGGGGGAGATTGCTCCTGATCAGAGCTTGAAGATATCAAAGTTTTTAGGGGTTGCTGAGAGTTTACCAGATTGTGCAAGAGATTGCTTTGATGGGGTCTACAAAGCCATTGATATATACCTTGAGGTAATTCTTTTAACTCCAAATCATTTTTACCCTACGGTTTATTTTTATCGGATAAGTCATACACCCTTTAATTCTACTTCTAAATATACATGGTTGTCCATCATGAAACTTAAATGCTCAATCTTATATGAAAAAACGTATTTCTTTTACATTTTGAT
Source organism: Helianthus tuberosus (assembly GCA_030545235.1). Classification (NCBI taxonomy): domain Eukaryota; kingdom Viridiplantae; phylum Streptophyta; class Magnoliopsida; order Asterales; family Asteraceae; genus Helianthus; species Helianthus tuberosus. The sequence continues at coordinate 2,400,445 of CM060422.1, read as the reverse complement.
ACTGCTAAGCTATAATTTGGTGTACAAAATCTATGTTTTTATCACTTCACAATATTCTAACATGTTTTTTTTTATATATATATGAGCTATATTTGGTACATACTTTGGTGTCTTTTAGTATTTGCTATCTTAATTGGGAAAAAAATCTAGATATATGATCCATGTTTATAAAAACCGCTAACCTAAAGATTTTAAAACTCGAGGGAAACCATGAACGGAATATAGCGATTAAGGAGCATAAAGACAAAACGTAAACAACAAGAGATGTGACAAGATACGCATATTTCTATTTTAATGTGTAATTATATTGTCTTTTACTTTTGACGGGCTTTAGATGTTTGATTAATAATTAAATTAAATATTATATATATACATACTCAAACTATTTCATGATTTTCATCCACCGGTAAGTACAAGTATTAACATAATTTGTAAAAAAAAAATATATATTAGGCATTTCACTAGTATGAATACATAATTTGTAAAAAAAAAATATTAGGCATTTCACTAGTGAATATGTGTATTTATTTGGAAATATTATATATTTGAAATTGCAGTATATACAAGTGAACCTATATAAATCGGTTAATTAATTTATTTTTACATATTTAATGATTTTATTATTTATGCTAATATATTATAGTAGAAGTGCTTCAAATTTAATAATCTACCGTCTCGAAATATATTGACCATAACATTTTTTTTCAATTTATGTTAATAAATAATATATGTCTGATATTTATAAAATAGCTAAACTATATTTTAATAGCAGTGGTTGAAATTTGATAATCTACCGTCTAGAAATATATTGACAATACTTATTTTTCTGCATTTTTTATTAATAATTAATTTAAGGTTTTTCCTTGCCCGTCAAATTTATTCCTAGCGGTGGCATTATTGCCGTTTTGGCTTTTTCTTGTCACACACATATATATATTTTTAACGGCTCTTGTTCATATAATAATCTATACAAATATTAGAAGATTGTGGGCTGAAGAGTAAGAAGAGTAATTAAGGGTGCATTATTCATATAATTTTATATTATTTTATATGTAATTTACTAGTTAAAGATGCTTTTAAGGATATAAAAGTAATTAGCCACCCATGAACACTCAGTCCGTCACGGACCCGACACCTCAAGCTATTTGTCTAGTGACTAACCAAGTGTTTGGAATATACTCTCAACTAGTACTATTATATATTTAATTTCAGAATCATGTTATATTTCATTTCATGTAAAAGTTAATATCACATTAATAAAGTTTTGATAGTATTTGTGATGAATAAAATGTTACTTTTATAAGTTATCTAAGCCTTAACCTATATATTTATAAAATATAAAGTGTTACTTATTAACTCTTTTATTATTTTGTTTATTATATATGAATACTAGGTTATAACCCCGTGTATTACACGGGTTGAATAAATAAATTTTATATATTAAATAATAAAAACAAAATATCTTTAAAAACCTTCTTTATTGCACGAGTTAAATAAATATAATTTTATATATTAAATAATAAAAAGTTATATCTATAAATCTTTAAAACCACGTGTATTACACGAGTTGAATAAATGTAATATTGTTTACCAAATAATAAAATAATACATCTTTAAAAAACCCAATTTATTACACGGGTTGAATAAATGTAATTTTATATACCAAATAATAAAAAAAATTACATCTTTAAAAATATACGTATTACACGGTTTGAATAAACGTAATTTCTCTGTACTAAATATAATAAAATATATATATATATATATATATATATATCCTTAAAAAACCTCGTGTATTGTACGAATTAAATAAATCTAATTTTATACATCAAATAATAAAATTACGATTTTGGCCCCCGTGGTTATATCACTTTTACCCTTTTAGCCCAAAAAAAGAATTTTTTAACATCTAAACCCCCAACGTCTTTTTTCTAACCTTTTTGGCCCCTAACGTCGTTTTTTAACCCTTTTGGCCCCTAACATTTAATGGATGGGGTTAGTGTTAGGGGCTAAAAGAGTTAGAAAAGAAGACGTTGGGGCTCAGATGTTAAAAAATTCTTTTTTGAGCTAAAAGGGTAAAAGTGATAAAACTATAGGGGCCAAAATCGTAATTTTCTCTAAATAATATTATAAATGAAAAGAAGATTAAACTAAATAATAATTATCCATAAGATATTAAACTAAATAATATTTAATAGGAGGATTATCTATAATTAATTAATTAAAAAAGATTAAATTAAAATAATAATTATCTATAAGAGATTCTCTAATATGATGACAAGTGTCACAAAAGTGGTTTCTTATTATATAGTATAGATGTGATACGTATAATTATTTTTATACAATTATAACTATGATTTATACAAATAACAAAAAGTTTATCAGTTAATTATTTTTATAATATTTACATATCGTGAAACTTATTATATTAAATAAAAATATAAATTGAGCTGAAGCTAATTTAAAATCGATATATGAATCTCGAGCTCAAGCTAATTTAAAATCGCCCTAATTCATATTCTAGCGGATCGATTTTGAGTAGATTATGAGTGGCCCAATTCGTTACTTTGCTAAATTAAAATGAAAGTTCGTACATAATAGCCAGGGGCGCAGCTTAGGCATAGCCCGAGGGGGCGCCTGACCCCCCGAATTTTTCGATGCGTAGTGTTATGAATAGTACTTTCGTATAGTATATACGTCCCCCCCCCCCCCCCCCCCCCCCGGTTTCGGAAAATTGGGGGGGGGGGGGAAGCTTTGCCAATGATAATAGCTAAGTTTTATAAATAGTTTATTAAAATTACTAACTTTTAGCTGATTCCTAAACTTTTGTAATAATAACTTTAATAGTCTTGGCGTCTTTTTAACTAAAAGATAGAAATGATACGAACGTGAATTGAGGGAAAAGGAATAAAAATGAGTTAACTGGGTGTTTAGGTGACAGTTTGTCTCTGTCTGTCAACTAGTAAATGGCCGAAGAATCCAGTGGAAGCCACATGATTTTCTCTTGTTGCCCGCCACGACCTACTTTTTAACACAGGTTTCATTTGTATTTGTACCTACACACCAAAATTAAGTATTAGTTTATAAAATTTATTTTTATCTCATTATATTATACATGCCATTTAAATTGGTATGGGGATGGGAATTTTATTATTATTATTACTACTACTACTACTTTGAGCATATTATGTGTTTCAATTATAGTTTTTAAGATGCGATAGCTTATAAAACTTCCGAGTATGTCGTTATGACGTGCTTATAATTGTCTACGTCTAGATATAAATTTTTCTCAACTAGAGTTACCATCCGCCGCAATGCGGCGGGGATTCGTTAGTTATATATCATATTAGATGAAAGACAAATGTTTCTTACATGACCAAGAGCCTGTGTGTAAAACATAGAAAAGAATAACCGAGTCGATCTATGATCGACAGACCTATCAAACGGGGAAAAATAGTCGCGTTGTGACGGGCCTGTCAAACGGGAAAAAGTAGATGAAAAAACTTTGAACCGCACACGCACGTTGCGGCGTGTTAACTTGGAAAATCTAGAACGAAACGTTAAACAGAAAACTTGCGAAATATGAAAAGTATAAGGGACCAAAGTTGCAAATGATGAAAAGTATTGGGTTAAAAGTAAAAAAAATCAAAGGGGTTAAATTGCAAAAAATTGAAACTTTTGAATTAGAATTGAAAAATCAAATTAATTAAAGGGTTGAATTATCAAAGATTAAAACTTTACACTTAAATTGTCAAAGATTGAAACTTTGGGGTTAGAAAGGAAAATTCCAATTTTTTTTTTTTTTTTTTTTGAAAAACTCTCAAAGCCAAGAGTACAACAACTATAAACACAAATATTTTGCTTATTTATAGGTTTATAATACCGAGTTTGAAAAGTAATATATAAGTGATCGAAGTATAAACATATGTTTCATTTAAGCTACATCACAAATCAAATATAGTTGCTTTTCAAGTAATGTAATATAGTGTCCTTAATTTTTTAAGTATACCGTTATAACATGCTTATTTTTGTCTGCATGCAGTCACACCCATGTCTATCATTGGAAGAAAGATCAAGGTTATGTAGGTGTTTAAACTACGAGAAGCTAAGCTTAGAAGCATGCAAAGACTTAGCCAAAAACCCTAGAATCCCACCAAGAATTGCAGTCCAAGCACTTGTTTCACAACATTCCAACATACCAACAGTTTATACAAACGATCATCATCAAGATTACTCCTACATTAATATTAACGATCATAATCACCAAACTCCGTTGACCAAAAGCAGTAGAGAACTCATGGTCCTCTACAACAACAACGGCGCCCATGATCATCTTCAATACGACTCAGCGGATCACAGCTCTAGAACTAGCTCAAGATATGATCAAGCTGATAAGGAGCTTGATGATGGGGTGGTCAAACTAAACTTGCAAAAAATGCAATGGAGGGTGGTGGAGTTGGAGAAAGTTTGTAGGGAGATGAAGGGTCAAATGTCTAAAATGGTTAAGGGTGATCGAGTCATGCTCTCGGGTTCATCTCATGGTAGACCATTGCCAAGATTGTGTTAACCCGTTTGAAGTTTTCGGGTTTTAATTTGGTTTTTTTTCCGGTCTTTTTTGTTGGTGTTCAAGCCTATATATAAGAAAGTGTTAAGTGTGATATTTATGTATATTGATTGCTTGAAACCCGGGTTTGATCCAAATGGTTTCCCATTTGGAGTCGTCGGTTTGATTTCTTGTATATATGCAAGTAAAACGGGTAATAAGTCCTTTATTCGGGTTTCCTTGAGTGATTTGAAGAATTATCAAAGATGCGTCTGTTGGAAATCAGGCCCTTGATCGAACACACAAACACCGAATGAACGAACTGGTTCGACTCTTTGTATTATTTATCAATAAAAGCACACTAATTACAATGACCCTAACCATCTATTTATACTAAACCTATTCTAGTCCTAACCCAACTCGAACTCTATAAATACAATAAATAAACAAACTAGATAAACTTATCTAATTCGAACTAACAATTATCCCTATAAAGACTCAATAAATAATTCAACACAATTATCTATAACCCGTCTTTATCCTTATCTCTTTAATTCAAGATTAACGTCTTCATTCTCCCCCTTAATCTTGAATTGTTCACACCGCTCATTTATGACACCCGAATCACGTTTCCTCTCGAACCATCTCGACTTCTACTGACCCGTATCTAACTCCTGAACCGTAACCGACTTGACCCGTATCCGACCCGAATCCATCAAGATTATCCAACATTCACCCCCATAATCTTGATCTCGCTTCTTGCTATACTTGCTAATTCGTTCTTGCTTGCTTGTGTTCTTTCATTCTTTTCTTGCTTTAGCTGGAAACGGTTTTCTTTCTAAAACGTGCTTTCTTGCTTGATTCGAAGTTGTTCTTACTTGCTTGCTTCGAATCAACTTTCTTTCTAACTTGCTATTCGAACCATACGGTTCGGTCTTTCTCGTTCTTTACGAACCACACGGGTCTTGATCGTTCTAGCTTCATTCTCATTCTTCATGCTTTCGTACTTTCTTTCTTCAAGAACTGGCTCTTGACTGCTTTCTTTCTTCAAGATCTGGCTCTTGACTACCTTCATTCTTCCTTCTTTTGACTGCCTTTCACCTTCTTTCGAGAAATGAGTTCTTGATTACCTACCACCTTCTTTCCAATGAACGTTCTTGTATACCTTCTTTACCTTCTACCTTATTTACCTACTTAACCTTCTTTAATTTATCAAGAAAACATTCTTAATGACCTACTCAACTAACCTTCTTCTCGGGTACGATTGGCACCACCCAAAAAAAACACATTTTTTCTTTCGAATCGCCGGAGACCACCTACTACCTTGATTTTTCCTTCGGCCGACTCTTACCACTTTCAACCTTGTGACCGTATTACCTTCTTGAACCTAACATACTTGCTTCGATTACTTTTTTTGTCCAAACCATCTGCTTAAATTCTTTGGAATACTTTTTTTCTTCTTGCTTTAACTCGAAAACAAAAAAAATTTTCTTGATCCTGCTATACCCGATAAAAATCATATTAATTCCATACTCATTCTAATTCGCATCCAATTTTTGATTTTCATTCTTTTTAATTTCGATCAACCACCACTAACTTTTTCATCACCTTGCCTGCTTCTAAATTTCCTTCAGCCCCACAGCCAAAGGGGCTGCTCCGCTTGCTTCATAAACGACTCTCAAAACGGCGGACACAAAGCTCTGATACCAATTGTTGGAAATCAGGCCCTTGATCGAACACACAAACACCGAATGAACGAACTGGTTCGACTCTTTGTATTATTTATCAATAAAAGCACACTAATTACAATGACCCTAACCATCTATTTATACTAAACCTATTCTAGTCCTAACCCAACTCGAACTCTATAAATACAATAAATAAACAAACTAGATAAACTTATCTAATTCGAACTAACAATTATCCCTATAAAGACTCAATAAATAATTCAACACAATTATCTATAACCCGTCTTTATCCTTATCTCTTTAATTCAAGATTAACGTCTTCAGCGTCGAAATGTAAATGTTAAAGATTTAAAACGCTTCAAGCTAAGGTTTTAAGTCACATGTTCAATGATAAAACTAAAACTTTTTCCACCGCGTCGCAATTATTTGTTTCTAGTTTTATATTTATAACAATCTGAGAAGCCAAAACTATAAGAAAGTGGCGACGTTAGATACATCTCTTAATAGATATTTTTAGAATCAAGGTGTGTCCTCTATTTTCATACATGAGTTCTATACATAAAAAGCCTTTTTTTTATTTTATTTAAACAAGTTTTAAGACATTTGGAAGGACTAATGGTAGCCTCTGGTCCACCAATATCCGACCAATGTCCTATGTACCAAAGATCATATGTCTCATGAACGATTCCGTGGTACAAAACTCCAATATAGTGACTAGTCATCAAGAGTCCATTCAAATTTATGGGGTGTTTTCTTGGATGTATGCAAGGTGAAAGTGAGCTTTGATCTCAATTATTGAAGTCATGATAATGATATACTAATGTTTGGTTAGCTTGTATGTATTTATGATTGTTTGCATCTTGATTGATTACATTTGAAATGGTTGTCATAATATGTATTATGTATTTGTTAACATGTCCCCCAAGTGTCTGTTAAAATGTCTGAGAAAACAAATGTTTTAAAGCATTAGTAGGGGTATAAATTTCTGACACGACCCCAAAACACAACACAATCTAACACGAAATTCGTGGGTTTAGGTTTTTAGTCTAAACTGGTTCGGGTCATTTTCAGGTTGAACCTGCGCTAAATGGGTCGGCTTCAGGTCAAATCGGTCGAGTTGGCGGGTTGACCCATTTAACCCATTTATATTATGTTTTATTTTTTATAATATATTTTGTCATAAATTAAATTGGGTGTGTATTTTATGTCATAATAATATCTTTTAAAAAGAAATTAACATAAGATTTTATAATTAAAATGTACTTGTATTATATACATTTATGTTTCTTAGTAAAATTTTGATTTTAATATATCAATTTGCGAAAAAAAATTAAAAAATAAAAAAATTCAGGTTGAAAGGGTTGTATTCGGGTCAACCCGCAAATATTCAGGTCGTGTTTGAGTTCATATGTATGGCACGATTTTCGGGTTGGGTTTGTATTCGGGTTCGTCTAAAATTTTCAGGTTCGGATCGGATTAATCCCTCCAACCCACAAACACGACCCATTTAGCACCCCATTGATCCAACAATTGGCTTATCCTCTTGCTATAGAATTTGGATCACAGAATGTGCCATGTGAATGGAGGATATCATTTACTTAAATATGGTACATGTGGGTCTTGTTTACATTGTTCTTCCTTTTCTTGAATATTAACTTTTGTTTTTTTGTCACTTCTTTTTGCAATTATCTGGAATTGAATAGACTCATCACTCTTTATTCAGTACAAGTTTATGATTGTGGGAATGCATGTGCAATCATATCTTCTGCAAACTTCTTTTGATTCTTCTTCCTTGTACATAATGATTTTGCTTCTATTAACATGCAAATAGGATTATATATATGTCGGACGAGTTGGAAAAGTGATTTATATATAGGCAAATTGGAAATAAATAATCCCAACTCACCGTTATTGGCCAATAATAATCTCAACTCATTTAATCACCAATAATAATCCGAACTATTCACTTTTGTTTGTAAAATACTCCCACGTTAAAAAAACACTAACTAGGTTAAAATATTGCTGATGTGGCTTAACATGTGTGGAGTGACGTGGCTGGTTAACATCTTACCTGTGTATAAAATGATTATCAGCCTCATTTGCACACACAATCGACTGAATTTGCCCAATTTGTAGAATTAGGTTTTTGAAGGAGAGTGCGATTGTGTGTTCAAATGAGGCTGATAATCATTTTATACACAGGTAAGATGTTAACCAGCCATGTCAGTCCATACATGTTAAGCCACATCAGCAATATTTTAACCTAGTTAGTGTTTTTTTAACGTGGGAGTATTTTACAAACAAAAGTGAATAGTTCGGATTATTATTGGTGATTAAATGAGTTGGGATTATTATTGGCCAATAACAGTGAGTTGGGATTATTTATTTCCAATTTGCCTTTATATATATAGCAGTATTGATGATAACAGACTTTGTTTTCTCCCGTACTTGTGTGTTATTATGACATAGGTTGTCACATTGCGGGTTTCTTTGGTTATGTCAAATGGAATTACTTTTTTTTAACGTCAATACCCAGGAGACCCTTAGATATCGAGGCCAGTAACCAGGGGCGAATGTTAATTGGTGCCCGGGGATGCATCCACCCCAATGTTTCGGTTAGAAGTGTATAGGTTCCGATTTTTCATCCGGAAATTTAAAAAATTATACAGGTTCGCCTCCACCAAATTATTTTTCCTAAATATTTATACAATATATAAATTAAAGTAAAGATTGTTACCATTTCGTATATCCTAAATATTTATACAATATATAAATTAAAGTAAAATTTGTTACCACTTTGTATATAACTGATAGGTAGTTTTGTAAATATATTTTAACTCTTATTTGTTTAACTCTAGATTACCCACTACACAATAAACTTAATCGCAATTTTTTATGTGTAAGAACGAGTCCTTTGAATTAATGATTTTTTTAGTTTTATTTGAAACCATTATTATTTGATCTGACCTGAATCGATAGCCGATCCGACACGACCCGAAACATAACGATAGGAAAAAAATTGAGCCTCATCACTTTATGCCCCTCGAAACTTTTGGTCAAGCTCCGCCACTGCCAATAACAAGGAATCCCCTAAGCAAAACCTCCAAACTCAAATATATACATCCCTTGCCTAAGTTAGGACCCAGGTCTTTCCACTATAATTAAGAGCGCCGACAATGTGGGAAAATCCAGACATCCGGATTACATGGACAAGAAGTGGACACCCTCACCTCGTCTGCGCACATTGTGAAGGCGGCCCTCGTTTTGACAACTCGCATTTTAGAACCTTTTCATTGTGTTTGATGTATCATGTATGAACATTACATGACTAATTGATATGTTTGATTTTAATGGAATGTTATGAGTTTGAATGTGACGTGTTATGTGATTGTGTTATAAGTATGTGTGTATAACAAAGTTTAGTCGCACAAAATGAGTCAGATCGCACAAACCCTTTGGGCCGCACACCTTGTCCTTTGTCACACACTCTCCTCGGCCCCAATCATACTTGTCTGTTTTGAATTTGAGACCAAAGGCAGCCCAAGAATGGGTTCGGCACACTCCCTTATGCGCATAACATCTTGAGGAAGGGTGTATACTCCTCATAAATTACAAAACACTTAACACACAAACCCTAAGCTCTCTTCCTCTCCTCCTTCTTGTTCGACGGCAGACCCTTCACCATACTCGAAGCCCTCTCGTGTCAAGCTCACTTGTTTCATCCTTCAATCCGGTTAGTGTTGATCCTTGTTGTTTCCCCTAGCAATCAATGCATAAGGTGTTGTTTGAATATATACTTGTTAATGATTGTTTGCAAAAAATTTATGTTGCTAAGATTTGGATAGTAAACTGTTAGAAGGAAATTGTATGGTGGGATGTTGCTCTAGGGCCTATTATATGATAATTGACAAGAATAGTTGCTTGTGTTGAATGAATGAATCAGTGATATACAAGCATGATTGAATTGGATATTGCATGATGTTCGTATGAAACGGTTTGATGCCATGATCTATGATTGTGTAATGATCTCATGATAAAATTGTTAGCCATGACTTGTATGATGATTAGGGTTGCATGTTAGTATTCAAAATGATTGATCTGATAATGTGATTGAATGTTATGATAGGTTGTTATTTATGATTTGATGTTAATTAGGGTTCATGAGAATTGATCTCCTTAAATCACGGCCACATGTAACTGACCGCACAAGCCTTTAATCGCACAAGCCTCTGATCGCATAAGTCCAATCGCACAAGCTAAGATTGCATGTAGTACCATTGTTGAAGCACACTGTACAGCCTTAAGATCGCATAAGTCCTCGGTTAACTTTGTGATCACCCGTAAAGCCTTAAATTTCAACGTTGACGCTTTTAACCCCTCGTATATGAATATCATCATAACTTTCTCATACTTTATCGAAACCTTGTGAAATTTTTATCACTTATTCTTGTGAGTATATTTTATCATTACAAAGCTTCGGGTTTGCTAAAAGGTCACTCAGAGGTATACTTTAAATATGTTGACACATTTAACCACTGTAGTTTGTAATCTCTCACTTTCTTCCACAATTAGCTTCGTATGATCCATGATTCATTCGTTTAAGGGTATAAACATCGTGTAGGGTTACTGTAAAGTATATTTATCCATTTTTGACATTTTGAACCCTTATATTCACATACTTTCTTTGTTTGTCAACTTTAGTCCTTCATAAGTAATCTTTTACACGTTTAAAGCTTATGACACGTGTCGATACATTATTGGACATAACATTTCGAGGTGTTACAAAACCCGAGACAATGGCAAACCTCGCCATGTTCATCTCAAACACCTGCCTACCCAGACTGAATGACACAGTTGTGTCCCGGTCAAACTTTCCCTCCTTGTGTCTCCAGGTGCTATGAAACTCTACCACCAACTCCTCATATTGCGGCTGTGTACACTCAAACGCATCAGACAACTTGGGACCCAAGAGGTCCCGCACTACCTGTATCGAACCTATCTCCTCCAACCAACTCCAGTCTATTACCCTATGTTGAAGCAAATCAGTATTCTTCAATTTATCATACTTATTCCATTCCGGTGTACTCGGCTCGAATTTCAATATCGGGTGATCGGCTCTGTTACATTTCCTATCCGGAATCAACTCATACATTTGATACTCGATTTTTCTCAACTTAGGATCATTGGCAGCTATCTGAATGATCGGGGTCTCCTGAAGAATCGGGTCTTCCTGTGGTATCGGATCCTGTCTTGGTGCTGTCTGGCCCACGGCCCTCTTCCGGGCCCTACCACTTCTTGAACTGCTACTTGCCATGTCTGCAAAACAGATACCATTAAACAAGACAAAACAAGCAAACAATCAGTAATCACAAACTATTTTTTGTATTTTTAAATTTTTAAATTTTTTTGAATTTTTGGAAAGTTTTTATATTTTTTTGGACTTTTATAAATTTTTTTTCTAAAACTAAAAATAGCCGTATAGCATTTCATTCGCGGCTAATTCTGACATAAACGGGTTACCTTTTACAATTGCTAAGTGATAATTAAACTCGCCCGAATGGAGATTGAGTACGGGCGAGCCTAAATCACTTGTACACACAGGTAAGCCCAAGAACAACTAACTACGACTCAGACTATACTAAACTTAACTAAAACGACACAAACGACACTAAACAAGACTCAATGTACACTACCCCCTTCGTCACTTTAATTGTCCGCAATTAAAACGAGTGCCTAACCAAGACATTGGAGTCCAACCTTGCTTAAATTCATTTGCTTTTTAGTAGTTTAAAACCAAAATTTTTAGCGATTGAAAAAGTCTGCCTAATTAAAGGAGGGTTTTCCGTTTTGCAAAAATTCTGTTTCAATGCGCAAGCTTGGAACTTTTTGCGTCAATATCCCCAAACCATTCAATCATCAAGCAAAGCAAATTCGATAACCAACCCGACAAACATATCCACCCCGAAACCAAACCACAAACCAATACCAAAATTGAGTGTAAACCACATCAAAGTTGAAAACTTTAGTATGCATTAGTGAAACGGTTCAAACCAATGAATAAATATGATGTTTAGCTCAAAAAAAAATTCACCCAACCGAATCCCCACACTCAATTTATGCAATCCCGAGCCTAAGATATGACCAACATAGCAAGCATACCCCAACCCGAGCCATCCGCAACCCGCAAATACTCAAATGCCCAAATCAATCCCATGCCGCAACCTTGAAATATACTAGCTAACATGACCCACACACTAACTCAACAAAAACTAACACTACAAGATAACCGAGAACTCGAAATCGACGTAGACTTGACCTGACCTACGACTGAACTGACCGGACTGACTCGACAACCTAACATAAAAAACCACAAAACTAACAAAGTCTAAACTATACAAAGACCCGACACTGAAATTTAAAAGAGTATAAGCAAGAATTACATACCAGACTCGCCGGAAATTTGAAGAAAAACCAGAAATTTTCGCAATGGGTGAGTCCCGAATCAGAGTAGACCGGAGGTTAGATGATAAAACCGTTCGGTGGGTGTTGTTCGGGGCGGAGTTCCGGTCACGTGGGTTGTCTCGGGGTAAAAAATGGTGGTGAAACGAAGGAGATATGGCGGATTATGTTGGGTGGAGATGTGTTCGGCGTAGGATGAAGAAAGTATGGGTTTTGGTGGATTTGGGGGAAACAGGTGAAAAAAAAAATCTTTTATTCGACCTTTTATGCGGTCGCGCGCCGCCAAGACAAAAGGATTTAGCCGTGGCGTAGCGCCACGGCATGGTTCAATTGTGGTGGGGGGGTTCAGGTTATGGGGGTTCAGTTATGGTTTTCTGACCCTCGGGGTCGAGCGACGCCACCAGGTAAGGGTTTTATGGTGGCGTGACGCCACAGCTTTTTTTGACAGAAAGGTGCGTAAAAATTTGAGTTTTTTGCCTTAGAAAATTTTCTAAGTGTAACCAAACCTTCCCCAAACCATCCCAAATTTTTTCTAAGTGTTGGGACTTACCTGGAACGTCGTTTTCTTCGCAAATTCAGCTCCTCAATGGTACGATTCCTGCAAAATTACTCAAACACACAAAACACAAACACGAAAAACTACGAAAAAAATTACAAAAAAGAACGAAATTTCAAACGGTACATACTCTACACTTGGGATTTCATCCCAAAACACTAATTGGCGGCTTTGGATGGGATTTCGAGAGGAGTTTCCTCCATCTCGTTCTTGTTTATCGCTCCTCCAATATAGTGCTTCAACCGATGACCATTTACCTTCCAAGTCCGGCCATCCGACTCATCCATAATCTCTACCGCTCCGTACGGAAACACGTAATGAACCATATAAGGTCCCGACCACTTTGACTTCAGTTTTCCCGCAAACAACTTCAACCATGAATTGTAAAGAAGCACTTTATCACCTTTGCTAAACTCTTTCACTTTTCTTAGCTTCCTTTCCTGTGCAGCTTTCGTTTTCTCTTTAATTCCCAACGATCGAGCATAAACCGCATCCCTAAGCTCCTCAAGCTCATGGATTTGAAAGAACCGCTTCCTGGCGGCTTCGGTCATGTCAAGATTAACGGTTTTCAATGCCCAAAGCGCTCTATGCTCTAGCTCTACGGGAAGGTGACAAGCTTTTCCATAGACGATCATAAATGGCGTGGTTCCTAAAGGCGTCTTGTAGGCGGTTCTGAACGCCCACAATGCATCGTCATGCTTGTCGGACCAATCCTTCCTATTCATACCGACTGTTTTCTCTAAGACACGTTTTATACCGCGATTTGCATTTTCCACTTGACCACTTGTCTGCGGATGATATGCGGTAGACAAACGATGAGTGACTCCGTAGCGTGCAAGCAATTTTTCCATCAATGCATTGCAAAAGTGAGTACCGCGGTCACTAATTAAGCCTTTGGGTGTATCAAATCGGGAAAAGAGCTTCTTAAGGAATTTCAAAACTACTCGGGCTTCATTTAAAGGAAGAGCTTGAGCCTCTACCCACTTAGACACGTAGTCAATTGCCACAAGTATATAACGGTTTCCTTTGGAGTTTGGAAAGGGTCCCATGAAATCGATGCCCCAAACGTCAAAAACCTCCAACAATTGGATGGGGCTTTGAGGCATCTCATCTTTGGCGGAAATATTGCCGGTTCGTTGACAAGCATCACATGTCTTCACGAACTCAACGGCATCACGAAGTACGCTAGGCCAATAGAAACCACAATCAAATACCTTTTGAGCGGTGGCGTATGCACCATGATGTCCTCCCGTGAGGCCTTCATGTACATGTTTGATGATGTTCCAACCTTCCTCTCTCGAGACACAACGTCTAAGAATCCTATCTCCCCCTATCCTAAAGAGAAAAAGATCGTCCCACACATACTTTCTCGATTCACTAAGGAATTTCCTACGTTGTTGTGTGGTCATACCTCTCACAATGTTGCCACTTGAAAGATAATTTGCTAAGTCACAAAACCATGGCAAACCCTCCTTTTCGGCTTCAACAAACTCTATAGACTGGTGAGGGAACGTATCCCCTATCTCCTCCTCACGAATCTCTTCTCTCTTGGGGTCCTCTTGACGCGATAGATGATCGGCCGCCACATTTTCGGCCCCTCTCTTGTCCCTAATCTCAAAATCAAACTCGCTAAGCAAAAGAATCCAACAAATGAGTCAGGGTTTAGCGTCTTTCTTTTGAAAAAGAAAACGCAATGCGGAATGATCGGTGAAAACTATGGTCTTAGATAGAACGAGGTATGAGCGGAATTTGTCGAAAGTAAATACTACGGCTAAGAGTTCTTTCTCCGTGGTGGTGTAGTTCTCTTGAGCATCATTTAACGTTTTGCTCGCGTAGTATATGGGGTGGAAGTGCTTATCCTTTCTTTATCCTAATACCGCTCCAACGACATAGTCACTCGCATCGCACATGAGCTCAAACTGCAAGCTCCAGTCGGGCGAGATAAGAATAGGCGCACTCACAAGCTGTTCCTTCAAAAAGTTGAAGGCTTTCAGACACTCTTCGTCAAAGACGAATGGAACGTCTTTCTCTAGCAAACGGGTCATGGGGCGGGTGATTTTAGAGAAATCCCTAATGAAATGTCTATAGAAGCCCGCATGCTCTAGAAAACTCCGGATCGATTTCACACTAGTGGGTGGAGGTAACCTACTAATGGTATCTATTATCGCACGATCGACCTCAATACCATCTCTCGAGATCTTATATCCTAACACGATACCTTCCGTCACCATGAAGTGACATTTCTCCCAGTTTAGCATAAGCTTCGTCTCCACGCACCGCTTCAACATCCTCTCGAGATTCTTCAAACACACATCGAAGGAGTTACCATAGACTGAAAAATCATCCATGAAGACCTCCATGGAACTCTCAATCTGTGACAACCCGTACTAAACCAGGTATCCGTACAACTTAATTAATGATTAATTACTACTTGATTACTGTGCTTGTTTGAACTAGCTGATAAACTGCTAC
Organism: Helianthus tuberosus; assembly: GCA_030545235.1. Classification (NCBI taxonomy): domain Eukaryota; kingdom Viridiplantae; phylum Streptophyta; class Magnoliopsida; order Asterales; family Asteraceae; genus Helianthus; species Helianthus tuberosus. The sequence continues at coordinate 2,384,727 of CM060422.1, read as the reverse complement.
CTGCATACTGATACATGCACTTACTTGCATCATACTTTATTTGCTGTCACTACATTAATTACATACTGAACCCTAGTGACAAACATGATGCACAAAAAGCACAGTAGCACTAAACGGATACACGGCAAACATGCTGATATGACCAGCATCAGGCAGACACTCCCTCTAAGGCCTGTTAAGAGCCTCAAATATTTTGGCTACACTGGTAGTGAGTGTAGGGATATAAGGGTTGTGGTACCGCGTCTCTAGGAATAAGATACACTGATTCGGATGTGCCAAAAACGTACTTTAAGTACCAAACACAGCACTTTAATAATTAATCCAGCTTCTAGCTGACTAGTAAAGTGCCAGAAAATGAGAAAATAACACTAGACACTTTCTAAAGTGTCGGGAAAACAAATTGTGTCACTAAAAATAACAATAAAGACACTTTAAAGCTTTTGTAACGCTTTAACGGATTACTATCCAACCAGACACCCGGACTTTACCCGGAACATGAAAATATTACTATTTTCACTATTTATAATTTTCTGAGCCAGTTAGGGTCCCTGATTACCCTAACACCCGTGGTAACGCATAACACACAAGTAACTAAGTTAAATACTTAACCTACCTATTTAACTTAACTAAACTCCCTAACTACTAGTTGATTTCGAACCAAGGGACCCCCTCCCCTAACCAAAACCGTCCCCTAGGGGACATGCCATGTACTTAGTAGATTTGTTAATCCAATCTTGCCTAATATCTACTTGACACAAGATCTAGTGGGTAATACACAAATGGATTGCCTATAAGAACATGCTAATACACAACTTAACCTACACATAATTTTCACCACTCAACACCAACTCACTCACTCTCCCTCTTGCTCTCTACCTCTCGGCCGAACACCCCACCACCCATATACCCACCTTTGGCCCTTGATCACTACATTCCATCATCATACAAGCTTCACAAGTCGCATATTAGGAGTCTTGGTGCACTCGGAACGCGAAGGACCTCTACCGTTAGCTTTTATCCACGCATTTTTCATCAAAGATCTTCCCTAGCCCCGAGCTAGAGGTATAACATTTAAAACTTGTTTTTACACTCATCTAAAGTGGTTAAAAGGAATATTGTCGGTTAAATATCGTAAACATACATTTTGATGTGTTAAAGTCTACTAAAAACTATAAAAGTGGTGGTTAATAGCTTACAACTTGTGTAAAAGTTGTAGTAATTGGAATTTGTGTTTATCTAGACCCGATCTATGATGTGGTAGCTCGGATCTCCGTTTAACCCGACTTTGTAAGATCATGGATCTTCACATAAGCTCGTTTTTGGTAACCACAAGGGTTAAAAGGCGAAACTCTACCACACAAGATACATGAACTTGTGTAAAAATATTTTACTTGTGTAAAAGTGATTTAACCGGTACAATGGTGTTTAAAACTAGCGGATCTACGTATCTGCAAGTGGTATTTTTGAAGAACCACACATTTAAGAAACCATGTATTTTAAAGAAAGGAGCTTACACTAACAAACATGATTTTATAAACCACAAGTGTGTAGACACTTGTGAAATGAAAAGATCCGACAAATAACTATTTTTGGGAAAAATGACTAGAAGTTGTAAAGACGGATTTCTCTAGTCACAAGGTTTTTACGAGATCAAGGTTACTTTATATAAAGATCTACATATATAAAGGGGATTTACACTATAGATTCGGAAAAACTGCAAGTTCATGCGATTATGCGATTTACATACTTGTCGACTAGTTTGATGTGTCGGAAATTGTTTGATTGAATAAAGAAGTTGTTGAATTGATTTGTTAAAAGAAAATGATACGCTTGAAAGCGTGGCCACCTCCAGTTACAGAGGAAACTCTGGCGAAATTTTCCAAAAACCTAACACTTAGAATTATTTACACAACAAGTGTTAGAACTATTTTTGGACATATTTTCAAAACATAAATTTCGCCGGCACTATATTTTACTAAACATTCGGAGGTGGGGTTTTCACAAAGATTAACGTGATAAATATATTTGTCACACACTGTTTATGATTATTTTGTGAAATACATAAATATTATTTTAGAGTGAAAATAATATTTACAAGCGTTAATGATTCCAAAACTTTACGAACGCTTCCACAAACATATAAGTTACACCGGTAATTACATTACCACAAGATTGATAAAACGTAACTTACGCACATGTATTGTATCCCCCATCCTTGGGAAGAAGAATAACTACCAAGTGTATACGGAACATAAACACGAAATAGTTGTCTAACTATTTCCCAAAGACATAAACTATAAAGCTAAAGCACGGCCGTCCGTCTAATAGAATTAGCACTTGTAGGTCGTTGCACAGCTTACTGTATTGGAGACACTTGGTAGAGACGCGCATTCACTGTGAGTTCATGTCCCCCTTTTCTCTAACTGTTTTCAGTTTACTTAACTGCGGGGGTGAAATACATGTTACTATGATTTACGAGTACTTTACAACGGTATGTTTAACGTAAGGAGGTGTTATACGATCATGTGAGTGGATAGGAACAACATGGGGCCATTAGTCCTCATGGAGGGACCGAGGGACAGGAGCGGTAGATCTATCTGGGTGTAGCGAGCCCAGCCCCCGGCCAAACTAGAAACGGACCGTGGGGTGACTTTGTCCACATACTTTGCCGTGGCGAAATCTGCTAGGTTTGAGTCTCCCTATTTGCACTTCACATATGTCAGTGGCCTTGCAAACCATTGGTGATCACAAGTCCTCTTACACTGCTACATACCACAACTATTTTTATACTCACAAGTGTTTTACATACTCACTTACACATGAACTCGCTCAACATTATTGTTGATTTTTCAACTCACATGTATTTCAGGAAATTAAAACGGATCTGGCACGGTATGGAACGTTTTCCGCTGCACTTGTCATGAAGTCATCAGGGTTTAGGGGATGTGTCTCTTTCCTGGACAAGACACAGTCCTTAAACCACGTTTATGCTATGTTATAAGTTGTAATGTCTACTGAACAAGGTTATGGTTGTATGTTAAAACAATGGTAATGTGTTTGATTTTCAAAACTTAATGGATGACTTGCATGGTTTTTAAATTCATATAGCTTGTTATGGTTAAGCTATGGTATTAAGAAGTCACACCAAAATTAACCACGCTTCCGCAAAGCCAGGGTGTGACAGCTTGGTATCAGAGCTCTGATCATAGCGAACTAGGATTCTTTCTCGAGTCTAGACTATGATCACTAGGGCTCTCACGAAAACATTTTTCTGCATACCACTTAAGTCCAGATCCAAAACTTTTTACAAACAAATGTTGAGCACATTTTATTAATTATAGGCTCAGCTTGGAGGGCTGAGGATCGGTCTGGAGGATCGAGGTGATTAAGGTAGTTGAGCACGTTGGTTTGTTATAGGATCGATCTGGAGGATCGAGGCTCGGTCTAGGTGACCGAGGTAGTGGGCTAGCAAGGCTAGGAAGAAAAGGCTCGGCTTGGAGGGCTGAGGATCGATCTGGAGGATCGAGGTTTGGTTTAAGTGAAGGATAGAGCAGTCTTGTAGACTGGATGGTATTGGCTAGTAAGACTAGGAGGATTATGTGATGCCTTACTTGATGACTTATGTGATTACTTGATTTATGATTGACTATTTGTGCATGTTTGTGTATATGTTACAGACACATGGATTCTGCAGACACTGGTGGTTCAGGCACCACAGGCCCAAGGCCTATCGTTTCAGACGACGTTGAGTCATCGGAGCACGAGGTTTACACGTCCGACTTCACTAGCACGGATGAGGACGACTTTCAGCCTTTTGCACTACCTGACGGTGCTGGCGAGCTCGCAGATGGTCCTATCGCAGGGGATCTACCACTGGCACTGATCCCTGCTCCTATACCGCTGGCTGCGTACCCAGCTTACGATTTACCCATCGACGATGAGGAGGATGATATCGATATGTTTGATGAGGAGCCTTTCGAGGATGATGCTCAGGGCGAGGCCCTTCCTGCTGCCGATCCCTTATTGATCGCAGACGCACCCGTCGCGGAGTCACCTGTTCACTCCCCAGTCGCGGACTCCTTCGAGTCTGTGGCTTCTGTACCCACACATGCTCAGAGTGCACAGCACTTCTCTTATGGATCAGATCCTGATCAGGTATCTTCTGTTGCCCCTATCCCCAGTTTCGCTTTTGACCATGATGATGAGGGGGATTCCGATCCTATGTTTCCCCCAGGGTTCGACCCAGATCGTGACTTAGAGTTTGTTCCCATGGACCAGTTTATGGAGGATCCGGCAGACCCTGTTGACCTATTTGATCCTATTGACCCAGATTTTGAGTTTGAGATGGCTTTTGATGACTTCGAGCCTGCCGTTGCCCCTGAGCAGGCAGCCGCTCTAGACCCTATACCAGAGCATGACCTAGTACATGCTGATATCCCTTTTGAGCCTGTTGTTGCTGATCTCCCTGTAGATGTTCCTGTGATTGAGGGCGATCATGTTGCTGTTGATCCCGTTGTTCCTTTACCCGTTGGTGATGTACCTGTTGACCACCCTATAGAGCACTTTGCACCCGTTCACCCTGTTGTTGCTCCCTTATTTGATCCCGTTCCCCTAGAGCCCGGACATGCACTGTTCGCGGCACATATGGATCCACCGGATGAGTCCGCACAGCACGGTTGGATACCGGCTGATGAGGATGTTCCACCTTTTCCTCCACAGATTTCTGTTGCACCACATGTTGACTTTTCATTTCAGGTTCCTATGTTTATACCTCCAGCAGGGCCTGGAGAGGGTTCTTCAGCACACCCTGATGGGCATGTACCGATGCCTATCCCTTTCATGCCTCAGACGTCATTTGTTCCACCCGCTGTTGCACCGCTTCACGTGGCACCTTTCGACCCCACTAGCGAGCCATTTCTTTGGGCACCTGGCTCCGGTGTGCCACCTACTGACCCCTACCATGCTTTTCACAGGGGACACACTATTGAGGACGTCTTGATGTCCTTTGTCGCACAGCATGAGTCCCACACACAGCGTATCCAGGAGCTCGAGAGACCTCGGTTGTCACCTTGTCAGTGCCATGGACAGGCACCCTCCCCTTTACAGCCGTTTCGACCTTTACCTCCGGATTTTGCTGCTCGTCTTTTTACTCTGGAGCAGCAGGTTGCTTCCATTATTCGTACACAGCGAGCCCAGGAGGAGGACTAGCTCCAGTTACGCCGGTTGTTTTATACTCACTTTCCCCCTCCTCCACCACCATCTGCATAGAGCTCACCAGTCACTGATTGGATAGACGAGGATAAGAAGACGGCGATTGTTGGATAGCACAGCATTTTGGAGACCACTTTATGATTTTGACTTTTGACATGTACTTGATGTTGTATTTGACACTGATCTGTTACGATTTTTGGACAGGGGTGATGTAGCCCCTAGTTGATGGATGATTGTATGACACTATGATGTACTGATACACTTACTCTGTGGTCTTGATGTATGGCAATCACAGTATTCTCATCATATCTGTTTCGCTTGATTACTTATTTGCATTGTTATGGTATGTGATATGGATGATTGATATATGTGATGTATTGATGACATGAGATATTACGTACTATTACTATTACTATATACGTACTTTTCGCTATGGCCTGACCAACGTAAACCATCATTTAGAAAATGCCGCCAAGACGCGAACCAAACATGCCAACTAATGAGGCAGAACTCCAGCAGATTATTGCTGCTGCCATAGCACAGTACGCAGCATCTCAGCCAGGAGCAAGCGGAAGTGTTAACCAAGGCAATAACAATCCACCTCACGGTAATACCACGCCATTCGGACCTACCATGAACTAGTTGGAGATTTTAGCGGTGATGCTAATGCCAAACACATGTTTTAACATACGTGCAGGATGCACCTACAAGCAGTTCTTAGACTGCAAACCAGTTAACTTCGATGGCACAGGAGGTGCAGTTGCCTTTACCCGCTGGGCTGAGAAAACCGATTCTGTTTTACACATGAGCAAGTGTGCAGAGGATCAGCAAGTCACATACATTTCAGGGCTGTTTCTAGATGGAGCCCTATCCTGGTGGAACCTACAAGTGCAAACACTAGGCGAAGCTGCCGCCTACGCCCTGACTTGGGCCGAATTGAAAGAACTAATGCGCAAAAAGTACTGTTCACGCGCAGAAATTCAAAGGTTGGAGACTGAATTTTGGCACCTAAAGATGGATGGACCAAAGATTGCAGAATACGTCCAGAGGTTTCACGACTTATCTCAAGTGGTTCCCTACATGGTTACGCCAGAATACAAGCGAATCGAGCGCTTCATTTGGGGTTTGGCTCCCCAAATAATAAGCATGGTAACCTCCTCCAAACCAGCGACTATCACTGAAGCCATCGATTTGAGCGTGGCTCTCACCGAGGAGGCGATTCGTCTAAACAAGTTTGATGAAGTCAAGGCAAAGAAGACAGAGACTCACGTTGAGTCCTCAGGAGATAACAAAAGGAAGTTTTCAAACTTCAAACAAGGCGTCAGTATGGCAGTAAAGAAAGGAAAATCAGCTGGTAGTACCAAGAGAGGAAAAGGGTACCAGGGCACCCAGCCCAAATGCAACAACTGCCAACGCCACCATACTGGCCATTGTAACATGAGAGTTTGTGAATCTTGTGGAAAACCGGGCCACTCAAAGGAATCATGTTGGGCTAGTGCGGGCCGCGGAGGCCAGGGAGGATATGGAAATAGGAATGATAACCGTGGTGGAAATGGAAACCGCCTACAAGGAAATTTTGGAGGAAACAGAAACCGAGGCAAAATGCAAATCAGGCTGGCAATGCCAACCAGAACAACACCCCAGCTGGAAATGGGGATGAAAACGGGCAGAGACTCGGATGCTATAACTGCGGGGAAATCGGGCATTTTAAGAAGAACTGCCCAACGTTGAATCAGGCCCGTGGTAGAGTGTTCCAGCTCGAAGCTAGGGAAGCACGCCAAGATCCAAATGTTGTTACGGGTACGTTCCCTATCAATCAACGCTATGCATCTGTTTTATTTGATACTGGTGCCGATTATAGCTTCGTATCGTTAGAATTTAAGAATATGCTTGGGTTAGCTGCTAATAAGTTAGACATTCCCTACTCGATCGAATTAGCTAATGGAAAGTTAGTTGAAGCCGACGAAGTAATCAGAGGTTGTGTGATAGAATTGGGAGAACGCGAGTTTACTCTGGATCTACTACCAGTCCAATTGGGAAGCTTCGACGTGGTGGTAGGAATGGATTGGTTATCCGGAAACAAGGCTGAGATAGTATGTCACGAGAAAGTTGTTCGTATCCCAACTGATGATGGTGAGACAATTGTGGTTCACGGAGAGAAGCGTGACACGCCGCTAAGATTTATCAGCTGCTTGAAAGCAAGGAAGTGTTTACAGAAAGGATGTGTTGCTTTTCTGGCACACATCGTGGACAAGAAGGCTGCCGAGCCAAGGATCGAAGACATCCCTGTCGTAAGGGAGTATCCAGAAGTCTTCCCAGAAGACTTACCTGGACTGCCACCTCAGAGGCAAGTGGAGTTTCACATTGACTTAGTTCCAGGCGCCGCGCCTGTGGCTAAGGCACCGTACAGACTTGCTCCGTCTGAGATGCAGGAATTGTCGACACAACTTCAAGAGTTGTTAGACAAGGGTTTTATCCGACCAAGCTTCTCGCCTTGGGGAGCTCCGGTCCTGTTTGTCAAGAAGAAGGACGGAAGTTTCCGCATGTGTATTGACTACAGAGAATTGAACAAGCTGACGATCAAGAACAGGTATCCTCTGCCAAGAATCGACGATCTGTTCGATCAACTGCAAGGCTCTAGCTTTTACTCTAAGATCGATCTTCGATCTGGATACCATCAACTAAGGATACAGGAGGGAAGTATCCCGAAAACAGCCTTCCGAACTCGTTATGGACACTACGAGTTCCTCGTTATGCCATTTGGTTTGACAAACGCGCCTGCGGTATTCATGGATCTAATGAATAGGGTTTGCAAGCCATACCTGGACAAGTTCGTGATTGTATTCATCGACGACATCCTGATTTACTCAAAGACGAAGGCTGAACACGAGCAGCATCTTAGAACCATACTGGAGCTGCTAAAGAAGGAACAGCTGTACGCCAAATTCTCCAAGTGCGAGTTTTGGCTACGCGAAGTCCAGTTTCTCGGACATGTGGTTAATGGGGATGGAATTCATGTTGATCCCACAAAGATCGAGGCAATCAAGAATTGGGAAACGCCTACAACGCCAACCGAGATTCGACAATTCTTGGGTTTGGCTGGCTACTATCGAAGGTTCATCGAGGATTTCTCGAAAATCGCTCAACCTTTGACGCTCCTCACGCAGAAGGACAAGACGTTTGATTGGGGAATCAAACAGGATGAAGCGTTTCAGATATTGAAGGATAAGCTTTGTAACGCACCAATCTTAGCTCTACCAGAAGGCACTGATGACTTTGTGGTATACTGCGACGCATCGCGTCAAGGATTGGGTTGTGTGTTGATGCAACGCCGAAAGGTCATTGCTTACGCATCACGCCAACTGAAAGTGCACGAAAAGAATTATACCACACACGATTTAGAGCTTGGCGCAGTGGGTTTTGCTTTAAAGATCTGGAGACACTACCTGTATGGTACGAAGTGCACAATCTTCACAGATCACAAAAGCCTACAGCATATATTCAACCAGAAGGAGTTGAATATGAGGCAAAGACGATGGGTTGAATTGTTAAACGACTACGACTGCGAGATAAAATATCATCCAGGGAAGGCGAATGTAGTCGCCGATGCCCTAAGTCGTAAGGAAAGAATCAAGCCCATAAGGGTTAGAGCTTTGGAAATGATTATACGAACCGACCTTTCCTTGCGCATTCGTGCTGCACAAAAGGAAGCTCTCAAGGAGGGAAACCTTGAGGAAGAATATCTCCGTGGAATGGAGAAGCTTTTGGTACCAAACGAGGAAGGGACGTTATGTTTTGAGAAAAGGATTTGGGTTCCTCTGTTTGGTGGATTAAGGGAAGTTATTTTCGACGAAGCGCACAAGTCACGGTACTCTATCCACCCTGGATCGGATAAGATGTACCAGGATCTCAAAGATTACTATTGGTGGCCTAGGATGAAAGGCGACGTTGCTGTTTACGTGAGCAAATGTTTAACATGCGCTAAGGTCAAGGCGGAATACCAGAAGCCTTCGGGACTTCTGCAACAACCTGAGATTCCCAAGTGGAAATGGGAACAAATCTCAATGGATTTTGTTACAAAACTGCCAAGAACGCCAAGAGGCCACGATATGATTTGGGTGATCGTTGACCGCCTAACAAAGTCCGCACACTTTCTGCCAATCAAGGAGAAAGACAGTACTAGTAAACTTGCAGAAATTTACTTGAGAGAGATCGTAGCACGTCATGGAGTACCTCTCTCGATCATCTCTGATAGAGACGGAAGGTTTGTGTCAAGGATATGGCAATCCTTCCAAGAATATTTTGGCTCACAATTAAATCTGAGCACTGCGTTCCATCCGCAAACTGACGGCCAGAGCGAGCGAACGATACAAACTTTGGAAGACATGCTGAGGGCATGTGTTATGGATTTAGGCGGTAGCTGGGATAAACACTTACCTTTGGTCGAATTTTCATACAACAACAGCTACCACACCAGTATTGGTGTCGCGCCATTTGAGGCCCTATACGGACGCAAGTGCCGATCACCACTATGTTGGTCTGACGCAGGTGATAGGCAGCTTGCTGGTCCCGAAATCGTCCAAGAGACGACAGACAAGATTGCGCAAATACTTAAACGCATCGAAGCAGCTCGCCACAGACAAAAGGCCTACGCGGATCCAAACCGGAAGCATGTGGATTTCCAAGTTGGAGAAATGGTGTTATTGAAAGTTTCACCGTGGAAGGGGGTGGCACGCTTTGGAAAGCGTGGGAAGTTGAATCCGCGCTACATTGGTCCTTTCAGAATTCTGGAAAGAATTGGGACAGTAGCATACAAGTTGGACCTACCTGCTGAACTGAATGGTGTTCACGATACATTTCATGTATCCAATTTAAAGAAAAGTCCAACTCAAATTAACGTTGCCATTCCTATCGACGAGATTCATATTGACGACACGCTCCACTTCGTTGAAGAACCTGTTGAGGTCACGGATTGGAAAGTTAACAAGACCCGCCGGAGCAGTGTCAAGCTCGTCAAGGTTCGTTGGAATGCCAGACATGGTCCTGAATTTACCTGGGAACGTGAGGACCGGATGAAAGAGAAATACCCCCACCTATTTCCTAAGAACTCTGCTTCTACAAGCAGAACTTAAATTTCGGGATGAAATTTATTTAACGGGGGGAGAATGTGACAACCCGTACTAAACCAGGTATCCGTACAACTTAATTAATGATTAATTACTACTTGATTACTGTGCTTGTTTGAACTAGCTGATAAACTGCTACCTGCATACTGATACATGCACTTACTTGCATCATACTTTATTTGCTGTCACTACATTAATTACATACTGAACCCTAGTGACAAACATGATGCACAAAAAGCACAGTAGCACTAAACGGATACACGGCAAACATGCTGATATGACCAGCATCAGGCAGACACTGCCTCTAAGGCCTGTTAAGAGCCTCAAATATTTTGGCTACACTGGTAGTGAGTGTAGGGATATAAGGGTTGTGGTACCGCGTCTCTAGGAATAAGATACACTGATTCGGATGTGCCAAAAACGTACTTTAAGTACCAAACACAGCACTTTAATAATTAATCCAGCTTCTAGCTGACTAGTAAAGTGCCAGAAAATGAGAAAATAACACTAGACACTTTCTAAAGTGTCGGGAAAACAAATTGTGTCACTAAAAATAACAATAAAGACACTTTAAAGCTTTTGTAACGCTTTAACGGATTACTATCCAACCAGACACCCGGACTTTACCCGGAACATGAAAATATTACTATTTTCACTATTTATAATTTTCTGAGCCAGTTAGGGTCCCTGATTACCCTAACACCCGTGGTAACGCATAACACACAAGTAACTAAGTTAAATACTTAACCTACCTATTTAACTTAACTAAACTCCCTAACTACTAGTTGATTTCGAACCAAGGGACCCCCTCCCCTAACCAAAACCGTCCCCTAGGGGACATGCCATGTACTTAGTAGATTTGTTAATCCAATCTTGCCTAATATCTACTTGACACAAGATCTAGTGGGTAATACACAAATGGATTGCCTATAAGAACATGCTAATACACAACTTAACCTACACATAATTTTCACCACTCAACACCAACTCACTCACTCTCCCTCTTGCTCTCTACCTCTCGGCCGAACACCCCACCACCCATATACCCACCTTCGGCCCTTGATCACTACATTCCATCATCATACAAGCTTCACAAGTCGCATATTAGGAGTCTTGGTGCACTCGGAACGCGAAGGACCTCTACCGTTAGCTTTTATCCACGCATTTTTCATCAAAGATCTTCCCTAGCCCCGAGCTAGAGGTATAACATTTAAAACTTGTTTTTACACTCATCTAAAGTGGTTAAAAGGAATATTGTCGGTTAAATATCGTAAACATACATTTTGATGTGTTAAAGTCTACTAAAAACTATAAAAGTGGTGGTTAATAGCTTACAACTTGTGTAAAAGTTGTAGTAATTGGAATTTGTGTTTATCTAGACCCGATCTATGATGTGGTAGCTCGGATCTCCGTTTAACCCGACTTTGTAAGATCATGGATCTTCACATAAGCTCGTTTTTGGTAACCACAAGGGTTAAAAGGCGAAACTCTACCACACAAGATACATGAACTTGTGTAAAAATATTTTACTTGTGTAAAAGTGATTTAACCGGTACAATGGTGTTTAAAACTAGCGGATCTACGTATCTGCAAGTGGTATTTTTGAAGAACCACACATTTAAGAAACCATGTATTTTAAAGAAAGGAGCTTACACTAACAAACATGATTTTATAAACCACAAGTGTGTAGACACTTGTGAAATGAAAAGATCCGACAAATAACTATTTTTGGGAAAAATGACTAGAAGTTGTAAAGACGGATTTCTCTAGTCACAAGGTTTTTACGAGATCAAGGTTACTTTATATAAAGATCTACATATATAAAGGGGATTTACACTATAGATTCGGAAAAACTGCAAGTTCATGCGATTATGCGATTTACATACTTGTCGACTAGTTTGATGTGTCGGAAATTGTTTGATTGAATAAAGAAGTTGTTGAATTGATTTGTTAAAAGAAAATGATACGCTTGAAAGCGTGGCCACCTCCAGTTACAGAGGAAACTCTGGCGAAATTTTCCAAAAACCTAACACTTAGAATTATTTACACAACAAGTGTTAGAACTATTTTTGGACATATTTTCAAAACATAAATTTCGCCGGCACTATATTTTACTAAACATTCGGAGGTGGGGTTTTCACAAAGATTAACGTGATAAATATATTTGTCACACACTGTTTATGATTATTTTGTGAAATACATAAATATTATTTTAGAGTGAAAATAATATTTACAAGCGTTAATGATTCCAAAACTTTACGAACGCTTCCACAAACATATAAGTTACACCGGTAATTACATTACCACAAGATTGATAAAACGTAACTTACGCACATGTATTGTATCCCCCATCCTTGGGAAGAAGAATAACTACCAAGTGTATACGGAACATAAACACGAAATAGTTGTCTAACTATTTCCCAAAGACATAAACTATAAAGCTAAAGCACGGCCGTCCGTCTAATAGAATTAGCACTTGTAGGTCGTTGCACAGCTTACTGTATTGGAGACACTTGGTAGAGACGCGCATTCACTGTGAGTTCATGTCCCCCTTTTCTCTAACTGTTTTCAGTTTACTTAACTGCGGGGGTGAAATACATGTTACTATGATTTACGAGTACTTTACAACGGTATGTTTAACGTAAGGAGGTGTTATACGATCATGTGAGTGGATAGGAACAACATGGGGCCATTAGTCCTCATGGAGGGACCGAGGGACAGGAGCGGTAGATCTATCTGGGTGTAGCGAGCCCAGCCCCCGGCCAAACTAGAAACGGACCGTGGGGTGACTTTGTCCACATACTTTGCCGTGGCGAAATCTGCTAGGTTTGAGTCTCCCTATTTGCACTTCACATATGTCAGTGGCCTTGCAAACCATTGGTGATCACAAGTCCTCTTACACTGCTACATACCACAACTATTTTTATACTCACAAGTGTTTTACATACTCACTTACACATGAACTCGCTCAACATTATTGTTGATTTTTCAACTCACATGTATTTCAGGAAATTAAAACGGATCTGGCACGGTATGGAACGTTTTCCGCTGCACTTGTCATGAAGTCATCAGGGTTTAGGGGATGTGTCTCTTTCCTGGACAAGACACAGTCCTTAAACCACGTTTATGCTATGTTATAAGTTGTAATGTCTACTGAACAAGGTTATGGTTGTATGTTAAAACAATGGTAATGTGTTTGATTTTCAAAACTTAATGGATGACTTGCATGGTTTTTAAATTCATATAGCTTGTTATGGTTAAGCTATGGTATTAAGAAGTCACACCAAAATTAACCACGCTTCCGCAAAGCCAGGGTGTGACAGCTTGGTATCAGAGCTCTGATCATAGCGAACTAGGATTCTTTCTCGAGTCTAGACTATGATCACTAGGGCTCTCACGAAAACATTTTTCTGCATACCACTTAAGTCCAGATCCAAAACTTTTTACAAACAAATGTTGAGCACATTTTATTAATTATAGGCTCAGCTTGGAGGGCTGAGGATCGGTCTGGAGGATCGAGGTGATTAAGGTAGTTGAGCACGTTGGTTTGTTATAGGATCGATCTGGAGGATCGAGGCTCGGTCTAGGTGACCGAGGTAGTGGGCTAGCAAGGCTAGGAAGAAAAGGCTCGGCTTGGAGGGCTGAGGATCGATCTGGAGGATCGAGGTTTGGTTTAAGTGAAGGATAGAGCAATCTTGTAGACTAGATGGTATTGGCTAGTAAGACTAGGAGGATTATGTGATGCCTTACTTGATGACTTATGTGATTACTTGATTTATGATTGACTATTTGTGCATGTTTGTGTATATGTTACAGACACATGGATTCTGCAGACACTGGTGGTTCAGGCACCACAGGCCCAAGGCCTATCGTTTCAGACGACGTTGAGTCATCGGAGCACGAGGTTTACACGTCCGACTTCACTAGCACGGATGAGGACGACTTTCAGCCTTTTGCACTACCTGACGGTGCTGGCGAGCTCGCAGATGGTCCTATCGCAGGGGATCTACCACTGGCACTGATCCCTGCTCCTATACCGCTGGCTGCGTACCCAGCTTACGATTTACCCATCGACGATGAGGAGGATGATATCGATATGTTTGATGAGGAGCCTTTCGAGGATGATGCTCAGGGCGAGGCCCTTCCTGCTGCCGATCCCTTATTGATCGCAGACGCACCCGTCGCGGAGTCACCTGTTCACTCCCCAGTCGCGGACTCCTTCGAGTCTGTGGCTTCTGTACCCACACATGCTCAGAGTGCACAGCACTTCTCTTATGGATCAGATCCTGATCAGGCATCTTCTGTTGCCCCTATCCCCAGTTTCGCTTTTGACCATGATGATGTGGGGGATTCCGATCCTATGTTTCCCCCAGGGTTCGACCCAGATCGTGACTTAGAGTTTGTTCCCATGGACCAGTTTATGGAGGATCCGGCAGACCCTGTTGACCTATTTGATCCTATTGACCCAGATTTTGAGTTTGAGATGGCTTTTGATGACTTCGAGCCTGCCGTTGCCCCTGAGCAGGCAGCCGCTCTAGACCCTATACCAGAGCATGACCTAGTACATGCTGATATCCCTTTTGAGCCTGTTGTTGCTGATCTCCCTGTAGATGTTCCTGTGATTGAGGGCGATCATGTTGCTGTTGATCCCGTTGTTCCTTTACCCGTTGGTGATGTACCTGTTGACCACCCTATAGAGCACTTTGCACCCGTTCACCCTGTTGTTGCTCCCTTATTTGATCCCGTTCCCCTAGAGCCCGGACATGCACTGTTCACGGCACATATGGATCCACCGGATGAGTCCGCACAGCACGGTTGGATACCGGCTGATGAGGATGTTCCACCTTTTCCTCCACAGATTTCTGTTGCACCACATGTTGACTTTTCATTTCAGGTTCCTATGTTTATACCTCCAGCAGGGCCTGGAGAGGGTTCTTCAGCACACCCTGATGGGCATGTACCGATGCCTATCCCTTTCATGCCTCAGACGTCATTTGTTCCACCCGCTGTTGCACCGCTTCACGTGGCACCTTTCGACCCCACTAGCGAGCCATTTCTTTGGGCACCTGGCTCCGGTGTGCCACCTACTGACCCCTACCATGCTTTTCACAGGGGACACACTATTGAGGACGTCTTGATGTCCTTTGTCGCACAGCATGAGTCCCACACACAGCGTATCCAGGAGCTCGAGAGAGCTCGGTTGTCACCTTGTCAGTGCCATGGACAGGCACCCTCCCCTTTACAGCCGTTTCGACCTTTACCTCCGGATTTTGCTGCTCGTCTTTTTACTCTGGAGCAGCAGGTTGCTTCCATTATTCGTACACAGCGAGCCCAGGAGGAGGACTGGCTCCAGTTACGCCGGTTGTTTTATACTCACTTTCCCCCTCCTCCACCACCATCTGCATAGAGCTCACCAGTCACTGATTGGATAGACGAGGATGAGAAGACGGCGATTGTTGGATAGCACAGCATTTTGGAGACCACTTTATGATTTTGACTTTTGACATGTACTTGATGTTGTATTTGACACTGATCTGTTACGATTTTTGGACAGGGGTGATGTAGCCCCTAGTTGATGGATGATTGTATGACACTATGATGTACTGATACACTTACTCTGTGGTCTTGATGTATGGCAATCGCAGTATTCTCATCATATCTGTTTCGCTTGATTACTTATTTGCATTGTTATGGTATGTGATATGGATGATTGATATATGTGATGTATTGATGACATGAGATATTACGTAATATTACTATTACTATATACGTACTTTTCGCTATGGCCTGACCAACGTAAACCATCATTTAGAAAATACCGCCAAGACGCGAACCAAACATGCCAACTAATGAGGCAGAACTCCAGCAGATTATTGCTGCTGCCATAGCACAGTACGTAGCATCTCAGCCAGGAGCAAGCGGAAGTGTTAACCAAGGCAATAACAATCCACCTCACGGTAATACCACGCCATTCGGACCTACCATGAACTAGTTGGAGATTTTAGCGGTGATGCTAATGCCAAACACATGTTTTAACATACGTGCAGGATGCACCTACAAGCAGTTCTTAGACTGCAAACCAGTTAACTTCGATGGCACAGGAGGTGCAGTTGCCTTTGCCCGCTGGGCTGAGAAAACCGATTCTGTTTTACACATGAGCAAGTGTGCAGAGGATCAGCAAGTCACATACATTTCAGGGCTGTTTCTAGATGGAGCCCTATCCTGGTGGAACCTACAAGTGCAAACACTAGGCGAAGCTGCCGCCTACGCCCTGACTTGGGCCGAATTGAAAGAACTAATGCGCAAAAAGTACTGTTCACGCGCAGAAATTCAAAGGTTGGAGACTGAATTTTGGCACCTAAAGATGGATGGACCAAAGATTGCAGAATACGTCCAGAGGTTTCACGACTTATCTCAAGTGGTTCCCTACATGGTTACGCCAGAATACAAGCGAATCGAGCGCTTCATTTGGGGTTTGGCTCCCCAAATAATAAGCATGGTAACCTCCTCCAAACCAGCGACTATCACTGAAGCCATCGATTTGAGCGTGGCTCTCACCGAGGAGGCGATTCGTCTAAACAAGTTTGATGAAGTCAAGGCAAAGAAGACAGAGACTCACGTTGAGTCCTCAGGAGATAACAAAAGGAAGTTTTCAAACTTCAAACAAGGCGTCAGTATGGCAGTAAAGAAAGGAAAATCAGCTGGCAGTACCAAGAGAGGAAAAGGGTACCAGGGCACCCAGCCCAAATGCAACAACTGCCAACGCCACCATACTGGCCATTGTAACATGAGAGTTTGTGAATCTTGTGGAAAACCGGGCCACTCAAAGGAATCATGTTGGGCTAGTGCGGGCCGCGGAGGCCAGGGAGGATATGGAAATAGGAATGATAACCGTGGTGGAAATGGAAACCGCCTACAAGGAAATTTTGGAGGAAACAGAAACCGAGGCAACAATGCAAATCAGGCTGGCAATGCCAACCAGAACAACACCCCAGCTGGAAATGGGGATGGAAACGGGCAGAGACTCGGATGCTATAACTGCGGGGAAATCGGGCATTTTAAGAAGAACTGCCCAACGTTGAATCAGGCCCGTGGTAGAGTGTTCCAGCTCGAAGCTAGGGAAGCACGCCAATATCCAAATGTTGTTACGGGTACGTTCCCTATCAATCAACGCTATGCATCCGTTTTATTTGATACTGGTGCCGATTATAGCTTCGTATCGTTAGAATTTAAGAATATGCTTGGGTTAGCTGCTAATAAGTTAGACATTCCCTACTCGATCGAATTAGCTAATGGAAAGTTAGTTGAAGCCGACGAAGTAATCAGAGGTTGTGTGATAGAATTGGGAGAACGCGAGTTTACTCTGGATCTACTACCAGTCCAATTGGGAAGCTTCGACGTGGTGGTAGGAATGGATTGGTTATCCGGAAACAAGGCTGAGATAGTATGTCACGAGAAAGTTGTTCGTATCCCAACTGATGATGGTGAGACAATTGTGGTTCACGGAGAGAAGCGTGACACGCCGCTAAGATTTATCAGCTGCTTGAAAGCAAGGAAGTGTTTACAGAAAGGATGTGTTGCTTTTCTAGCACACATCGTGGACAAGAAGGCTGCCGAGCCAAGGATCGAAGACATCCCTGTCGTAAGGGAGTATCCAGAAGTCTTCCCAGAAGACTTACCTGGACTGCCACCTCAGAGGCAAGTGGAGTTTCACATTGACTTAGTTCCAGGCGCCGCGCCTGTGGCTAAGGCACCGTACAGACTTGCTCCGTCTGAGATGCAGGAATTGTCGACACAACTTCAAGAGTTGTTAGACAAGGGTTTTATCCGACCAAGCTTCTCGCCTTGGGGAGCTCCGGTCCTGTTTGTCAAGAAGAAGGATGGAAGTTTCCGCATGTGTATTGACTACAGAGAATTGAACAAGCTGACGATCAAGAACAGGTATCCTCTGCCAAGAATCGACGATCTGTTCGATCAACTGCAAGGCTCTAGCTTTTACTCTAAGATCGATCTTCGATCTGGATACCATCAACTAAGGATACAGGAGGGAAGTATCCCGAAAACAGCCTTCCGAACTCGTTATGGACACTACGAGTTCCTCGTTATGCCATTTGGTTTGACAAACGCGCCTGCGGTATTCATGGATCTAATGAATAGGGTTTGCAAGCCATACCTGGACAAGTTCGTGATTGTATTCATCGACGACATCCTGATTTACTCAAAGACGAAGGCTGAACACGAGCAGCATCTTAGAACCATACTGGAGCTGCTAAAGAAGGAACAGCTGTACGCCAAATTCTCCAAGTGCGAGTTTTGGCTACGCGAAGTCCAGTTTCTCGGACATGTGGTTAATGGGGATGGAATTCATGTTGATCCCACAAAGATCGAGGTAATCAAGAATTGGGAAACGCCTACAACGCCAACCGAGATTCGACAATTCTTGGGTTTGGCTGGCTACTATCGAAGGTTCATCGAGGATTTCTCGAAAATCGCTCAACCTTTGACGCTCCTCACGCAGAAGGACAAGACGTTTGATTGGGGAATCAAACAGGATGAAGCGTTTCAGATATTGAAGGATAAGCTTTGTAACGCGCCAATCTTAGCTCTACCAGAAGGCACTGATGACTTTGTGGTATACTGCGACGCATCGCGTCAAGGATTGGGTTGTGTGTTGATGCAACGCCGAAAGGTCATTGCTTACGCATCACGCCAACTGAAAGTGCACGAAAAGAATTATACCACACACGATTTAGAGCTTGGCGCAGTGGGTTTTGCTTTAAAGATCTGGAGACACTACCTGTATGGTACGAAGTGCACAATCTTCACAGATCACAAAAGCCTACAGCATATATTCAACCAGAAGGAGTTGAATATGAGGCAAAGACGATGGGTTGAATTGTTAAACGACTACGACTGCGAGATAAAATATCATCCAGGGAAGGCGAATGTAGTCGCCGATGCCCTAAGTCGTAAGGAAAGAATCAAGCCCATAAGGGTTAGAGCTTTGGAAATGATTATACGAACCGACCTTTCCTTGCGCATTCGTGCTGCACAAAAGGAAGCTCTCAAGGAGGGAAACCTTGAGGAAGAATATCTCCGTGGAATGGAGAAGCTTTTGGTACCAAACGAGGAAGGGACGTTATGTTTTGAGAAAAGGATTTGGGTTCCTCTGTTTGGTGGATTAAGGGAAGTTATTTTCGACGAAGCGCACAAGTCACGGTACTCTATCCACCCTGGATCGGATAAGATGTACCAGGATCTCAAAGATTACTATTGGTGGCCTAGGATGAAAGGCGACGTTGCTGTTTACGTGAGCAAATGTTTAACATGCGCTAAGGTCAAGGCGGAATACCAGAAGCCTTCGGGACTTCTGCAACAACCTGAGATTCCCAAGTGGAAATGGGAACAAATCTCAATGGATTTTGTTACAAAACTGCCAAGAACGCCAAGAGGCCACGATATGATTTGGGTGATCGTTGACCGCCTAACAAAGTCCGCACACTTTCTGCCAATCAAGGAGAAAGACAGTACTAGTAAACTTGCAGAAATTTACTTAAGAGAGATCGTAGCACGTCATGGAGTACCTCTCTCGATCATCTCTGATAGAGACGGAAGGTTTGTGTCAAGGATATGGCAATCCTTCCAAGAATATTTTGGCTCACAATTAAATCTGAGCACTGCGTTCCATCCGCAAACTGACGGCCAGAGCGAGCGAACGATACAAACTTTGGAAGACATGCTGAGGGCATGTGTTATGGATTTAGGCGGTAGCTGGGATAAACACTTACCTTTGGTCGAATTTTCATACAACAACAGCTACCACACCAGTATTGGTGTCGCGCCATTTGAGGCCCTATACGGACGCAAGTGCCGATCACCACTATGTTGGTCTGACGCAGGTGATAGGCAGCTTGCTGGTCCCGAAATCGTCCAAGAGACGACAGACAAGATTGCGCAAATACTTAAACGCATCGAAGCAGCTCGCCACAGACAAAAGGCCTACGCGGATCCAAACCGGAAGCATGTGGATTTCCAAGTTGGAGAAATGGTGTTATTGAAAGTTTCACCCTGGAAGGGGGTGGCACGCTTTGGAAAGCGTGGGAAGTTGAATCCGCGCTACATTGGTCCTTTCAGAATTCTGGAAAGAATTGGGACAGTAGCATACAAGTTGGACCTACCTGCTGAACTGAATGGTGTTCACGATACATTTCATGTATCCAATTTAAAGAAAAGTCCAACTCAAATTAACGTTGCCATTCCTATCGACGAGATTCATATTGACGACACGCTCCACTTCGTTGAAGAACCTGTTGAGGTCACGGATTGGAAAGTTAACAAGACCCGCCGGAGCAGTGTCAAGCTCGTCAAGGTTCGTTGGAATGCCAGACATGGTCCTGAATTTACCTGGGAACGTGAGGACCGGATGAAAGAGAAATACCCCCACCTATTTCCTAAGAACTCTGCTTCTACAAGCAGAACTTAAATTTCGGGACGAAATTTATTTAACGGGGGGAGAATGTGACAACCCGTACTAAACCAGGTATCCGTACAACTTAATTAATGATTAATTACTACTTGATTACTGTGCTTGTTTGAACTAGCTGATAAACTGCTACCTGCATACTGATACATGCACTTACTTGCATCATACTTTATTTGCTGTCACTACATTAATTACATACTGAACCCTAGTGACAAACATGATGCACAAAAAGCACAGTAGCACTAAACGGATACACGGCAAACATGCTGATATGACCAGCATCAGGCAGACACTGCCTCTAAGGCCTGTTAAGAGCCTCAAATATTTTGGCTACACTGGTAGTGAGTGTAGGGATATAAGGGTTGTGGTACCGCGTCTCTAGGAATAAGATACACTGATTCGGATGTGCCAAAAACGTACTTTAAGTACCAAACACAGCACTTTAATAATTAATCCAGCTTCTAGCTGACTAGTAAAGTGCCAGAAAATGAGAAAATAACACTAGACACTTTCTAAAGTGTCGGGAAAACAAATTGTGTCACTAAAAATAACAATAAAGACACTTTAAAGCTTTTGTAACGCTTTAACGGATTACTATCCAACCAGACACCCGGACTTTACCCGGAACATGAAAATATTACTATTTTCACTATTTATAATTTTCTGAGCCAGTTAGGGTCCCTGATTACCCTAACACCCGTGGTAACGCATAACACACAAGTAACTAAGTTAAATACTTAACCTACCTATTTAACTTAACTAAACTCCCTAACTACTAGTTGATTTCGAACCAAGGGACCCCCTCCCCTAACCAAAACCGTCCCCTAGGGGACATGCCATGTACTTAGTAGATTTGTTAATCCAATCTTGCCTAATATCTACTTGACACAAGATCTAGTGGGTAATACACAAATGGATTGCCTATAAGAACATGCTAATACACAACTTAACCTACACATAATTTTCACCACTCAACACCAACTCACTCACTCTCCCTCTTGCTCTCTACCTCTCGGCCGAACACCCCACCACCCATATACCCACCTTCGGCCCTTGATCACTACATTCCATCATCATACAAGCTTCACAAGTCGCATATTAGGAGTCTTGGTGCACTCGGAACGCGAAGGACCTCTACCGTTAGCTTTTATCCACGCATTTTTCATCAAAGATCTTCCCTAGCCCCGAGCTAGAGGTATAACATTTAAAACTTGTTTTTACACTCATCTAAAGTGGTTAAAAGGAATATTGTCGGTTAAATATCGTAAACATACATTTTGATGTGTTAAAGTCTACTAAAAACTATAAAAGTGGTGGTTAATAGCTTACAACTTGTGTAAAAGTTGTAGTAATTGGAATTTGTGTTTATCTAGACCCGATCTATGATGTGGTAGCTCGGATCTCCGTTTAACCCGACTTTGTAAGATCATGGATCTTCACATAAGCTCGTTTTTGGTAACCACAAGGGTTAAAAGGCGAAACTCTACCACACAAGATACATGAACTTGTGTAAAAATATTTTACTTGTGTAAAAGTGATTTAACCGGTACAATGGTGTTTAAAACTAGCGGATCTACGTATCTGCAAGTGGTATTTTTGAAGAACCACACATTTAAGAAACCATGTATTTTAAAGAAAGGAGCTTACACTAACAAACATGATTTTATAAACCACAAGTGTGTAGACACTTGTGAAATGAAAAGATCCGACAAATAACTATTTTTGGGAAAAATGACTAGAAGTTGTAAAGACGGATTTCTCTAGTCACAAGGTTTTTACGAGATCAAGGTTACTTTATATAAAGATCTACATATATAAAGGGGATTTACACTATAGATTCGGAAAAACTGCAAGTTCATGCGATTATGCGATTTACATACTTGTCGACTAGTTTGATGTGTCGGAAATTGTTTGATTGAATAAAGAAGTTGTTGAATTGATTTGTTAAAAGAAAATGATACGCTTGAAAGCGTGGCCACCTCCAGTTACAGAGGAAACTCTGGCGAAATTTTCCAAAAACCTAACACTTAGAATTATTTACACAACAAGTGTTAGAACTATTTTTGGACATATTTTCAAAACATAAATTTCGCCGGCACTATATTTTACTAAACATTCGGAGGTGGGGTTTTCACAAAGATTAACGTGATAATATATTTGTCACACACTGTTTATGATTATTTTGTGAAATACATAAATATTATTTTAGAGTGAAAATAATATTTACAAGCGTTAATGATTCCAAAACTTTACGAACGCTTCCACAAACATATAAGTTACACCGGTAATTACATTACCACAAGATTGATAAAACGTAACTTACGCACATGTATTGTATCCCCCATCCTTGGGAAGAAGAATAACTACCAAGTGTATACGGAACATAAACACGAAATAGTTGTCTAACTATTTCCCAAAGACATAAACTATAAAGCTAAAGCACGGCCGTCCGTCTAATAGAATTAGCACTTGTAGGTCGTTGCACAGCTTACTGTATTGGAGACACTTGGTAGAGACGCGCATTCACTGTGAGTTCATGTCCCCCTTTTCTCTAACTGTTTTCAGTTTACTTAACTGCGGGGGTGAAATACATGTTACTATGATTTACGAGTACTTTACAACGGTATGTTTAACGTAAGGAGGTGTTATACGATCATGTGAGTGGATAGGAACAACATGGGGCCATTAGTCCTCATGGAGGGACCGAGGGACAGGAGCGGTAGATCTATCTGGGTGTAGCGAGCCCAGCCCCCGGCCAAACTAGAAACGGACCGTGGGGTGACTTTGTCCACATACTTTGCCGTGGCGAAATCTGCTAGGTTTGAGTCTCCCTATTTGCACTTCACATATGTCAGTGGCCTTGCAAACCATTGGTGATCACAAGTCCTCTTACACTGCTACATACCACAACTATTTTTATACTCACAAGTGTTTTACATACTCACTTACACATGAACTCGCTCAACATTATTGTTGATTTTTCAACTCACATGTATTTCAGGAAATTAAAACGGATCTGGCACGGTATGGAACGTTTTCCCCGCTGCACTTGTCATGAAGTCATCAGGGTTTAGGGATGTGTCTCTTTCCTGGACAAGACACAGTCCTTAAACCACGTTTATGCTATGTTATAAGTTGTAATGTCTACTGAACAAGGTTATGGTTGTATGTTAAAACAATGGTAATGTGTTTGATTTTCAAAACTTAATGGATGACTTGCATGGTTTTTAAATTCATATAGCTTGTTATGGTTAAGCTATGGTATTAAGAAGTCACACCAAAATTAACCACGCTTCCGCAAAGCCAGGGTGTGACAGCTTGGTATCAGAGCTCTGATCATAGCGAACTAGGATTCTTTCTCGAGTCTAGACTATGATCACTAGGGCTCTCACGAAAACATTTTTCTGCATACCACTTAAGTCCAGATCCAAAACTTTTTACAAACAAATGTTGAGCACATTTTATTAATTATAGGCTCAGCTTGGAGGGCTGAGGATCGGTCTGGAGGATCGAGGTGATTAAGGTAGTTGAGCACGTTGGTTTGTTATAGGATCGATCTGGAGGATCGAGGCTCGGTCTAGGTGACCGAGGTAGTGGGCTAGCAAGGCTAGGAAGAAAAGGCTCGGCTTGGAGGGCTGAGGATCGATCTGGAGGATCGAGGTTTGGTTTAAGTGAAGGATAGAGCAATCTTGTAGACTAGATGGTATTGGCTAGTAAGACTAGGAGGATTATGTGATGCCTTACTTGATGACTTATGTGATTACTTGATTTATGATTGACTATTTGTGCATGTTTGTGTATATGTTACAGACACATGGATTCTGCAGACACTGGTGGTTCAGGCACCACAGGCCCAAGGCCTATCGTTTCAGACGACGTTGAGTCATCGGAGCACGAGGTTTACACGTCCGACTTCACTAGCACGGATGAGGACGACTTTCAGCCTTTTGCACTACCTGACGGTGCTGGCG
This sequence comes from Helianthus tuberosus, assembly GCA_030545235.1. Lineage (NCBI taxonomy): Eukaryota > Viridiplantae > Streptophyta > Magnoliopsida > Asterales > Asteraceae > Helianthus > Helianthus tuberosus. Next base: position 2,359,936 of record CM060422.1, on the reverse strand, counting down.
AGCTCGCAGATGGTCCTATCGCAGGGGATCTACCACTGGCACTGATCCCTGCTCCTATACCGCTGGCTGCGTACCCAGCTTACGATTTACCCATCGACGATGAGGAGGATGATATCGATATGTTTGATGAGGAGCCTTTCGAGGATGATGCTCAGGGCGAGGCCCTTCCTGCTGCCGATCCCTTATTGATCGCAGACGCACCCGTCGCGGAGTCACCTGTTCACTCCCCAGTCGCGGACTCCTTCGAGTCTGTGGCTTCTGTACCCACACATGCTCAGAGTGCACAGCACTTCTCTTATGGATCAGATCCTGATCAGGCATCTTCTGTTGCCCCTATCCCCAGTTTCGCTTTTGACCATGATGATGAGGGGGATTTCGATCCTATGTTTCCCCCAGGGTTCGACCCAGATCGTGACTTAGAGTTTGTTCCCATGGACCAGTTTATGGAGGATCCGGCAGACCCTGTTGACCTATTTGATCCTATTGACCCAGATTTTGAGTTTGAGATGGCTTTTGATGACTTCGAGCCTGCCGTTGCCCCTGAGCAGGCAGCCGCTCTAGACCCTATACCAGAGCATGACCTAGTACATGCTGATATCCCTTTTGAGCCTGTTGTTGCTGATCTCCCTGTAGATGTTCCTGTGATTGAGGGCGATCATGTTGCTGTTGATCCCGTTGTTCCTTTACCCGTTGGTGATGTACCTGTTGACCACCCTATAGAGCACTTTGCACCCGTTCACCCCTGTTGTTGCTCCCTTATTTGATCCCGTTCCCCTAGAGCCCGGACATGCACTGTTCACGGCACATATGGATCCACCGGATGAGTCCGCACAGCACGGTGGATACCGGCTGATGAGGATGTTCCACCTTTTCCTCCACAGATTTCTGTTGCACCACATGTTGACTTTTCATTTCAGGTTCCTATGTTTATACCTCCAGCAGGGCCTGGAGAGGGTTCTTCAGCACACCCCTGATGGGCATGTACCGATGCCTATCCCTTTCATGCCTCAGACGTCATTTGTTCCACCCGCTGTTGCACCGCTTCACGTGGCACCTTTCGACCCCACTAGCGAGCCATTTCTTTGGGCACCTGGCTCCGGTGTGCCACCTACTGACCCCTACCATGCTTTTCACAGGGGACACACTATTGAGGACGTCTTGATGTCCTTTGTCGCACAGCATGAGTCCCACACACAGCGTAT